>OX941093.1:53420000-54670000 GCA_954870635.1 Arctium minus
AAGGTTTTTATAACTTCGGAAACACTAAACAATTTTAATAATACAACAAACCGTGAACCAAACGGGGTTGGGAATCCGAAAAGATTGATCGGACTTCCGGTTTGTAATACTACTAAAATTGTAAGTAGAAACCAAATAAAAACCAAAATCAATCGAACCGTAAGAGATGAGTAAAAGTTGTGAAAGTGTAACGAGAGGTTAACGTACTAGTACTTGAAATAGGAATATTTCGATTTATTAACTTGTATCCAAAAGAAGAAGTTTGAAATATGAGTTAGAGCCAAATGAACCTATGATGTACTCACGGCCCACAACTTTCAAACCTCCCAAAAACTATTACAAATTATGTTACTTGCAGTTATGGATGGAGAAATAGTTTGATGATAAACAAACTAAAGGATAATGGATGATACTTGTTGGCTAAGAAAAACAAAAGGGAAATGATGTATTTGTGAAATTCTTGCTGGCAAAACAAAACCAAAAAGGGACGCCCCTTTTTGGTTGCTTAGTATCTTCTATTTATAAGTAAAACAAAAGAGAGAAAAGGCCATGGGCTTTTCTTCATTTTTGTCAACAAGAAAATCAGCCCAAAAGAGTTTCCATATTTAGCCTACACAAGTTCAAGCTCTTTTAATTTTTTTTTCGGCCCAAAAGAATATTCCAGCAGCCCACGAAATTAAGGTTCGGCCCAATCTTCACATCTTGTAGCGTCGGTCCAAAAAGGGAAAGTCGTTTGTCGGTTTTTTTTGCGTTATCTCTTGATGTTGACTTCCCGCGACCTACGTATTGCTCTAAAATAAAAAATATATATAGGAATAAGATCAATGCATTTTTTTTTTAATTAAAGTTAGACAACCAAAACGCTAAAATACGTTAAACTTTTATTTATTCTAAAATGCTAAAAATACATGAAAAAGAGACTCAATGGGGAAATAAAAAATTGCTCAAAATTATTAAAATTGAGTTAAAAATAGGGTAAATAAAATTACCCTATCACAACCCCAAACTTGAACGGTTGCTCGCCCTCGAGAAACTTTTATTAGAAAATTAAAAATTTGAGCAACTAAAACGTTTGATTAACAAGAGGATCTTTCTGTATCAATCATCATACACACATCCACAATCTATTTTGTCAAATTCATAACAAATGTGGTGATAGCCCTTCACAAATGATTTTTCTCAACTAGATTAAAATACAATCAACCATAAGCTAGCCAATTAATTATTTGCCTAATTAGGATCAACAATGCAACAAAAGAAAAAAATGGGTATGCATTGGCTTTTTCATGCTTTTGATTCAATGCATTGCCTTTTTCCAAGCTTTCTATTTATCTCTTTTTATGGTACCATTTTTCTACCATCTTCTCATTTTGAGGAATGAAGTTTTGAACACATTGGTCTCTTTGTGTCTTTGACACTTTTATTATTGCACTGAAAACAAGAGTAGAGCTTTGCTCATTTTTGCATGGGTGTTTTCAGTTTTTGTGCAAATTTTTTTTTTTTAGGAATATGTGATACATTTTGCAAAGAGATATGTGAGCTAGAAATGATATGGTTATGAATACGAATGAGTGTCCATATCATCTTCCCCCCAAAACTTTGAATGGTTCAATGCCCTCATTGAACGAATGATGGGTGTAATGGAAATATCAAGAACGGTGGAGAAAGTGTATGTGTTGCGTTGACCCTAACAAAAATTTGTGATAGCAAACAATATTGAGGCTAGTTCTAGTGATATGTACAAAAAAAAATCTAAATGAGAGAAATGTACATTTGTTATGGCTATCACACAATGCAATAGAACTTGTTGTCAACAATTTGTGAACCGTATCCATGATGAGAGAGCAAGAAAAATAGAACTCTTCGTAACAAAACAAGACAATCCCAGACTCATAGGCTCAAAATTAAAGGAAAGTAATATGCAAAGGTGATAAAAAATGGAACCTGGCCTACTCGGGAAGAGTAGGTGAACGCTCCGCCGGTTCCCATAAAAGATGTAGTGGGAATGGTGCCATGCGCGACACAACCTCGGGATGCTCCTTTTCTAAAACCATACGGTTTGCATCATCCTGGGACTTCTCAAATTTCAGCCAACCAAGCATTATAGTGTGTAAACTTTTCACCGTCTTCTTTAAAGCTGCAACTTCACCTCTCAAATCCACAACCTGTCTATCAATCTGTTTTTGACATGAGCGTGTGTTATTTCGTAAAAATCTTTTCACGTCTTTATTTTCTATTATCATTTTTTCATTCGAAATTTGATCTGTGGTTAACTTGGTAACACCCGCCTTTGTCATTAAAGTGTGAATGACCGTGGGGAAAATAAGCCGTAACTTGTATTTTTCCACTCCTTTTCTAAGAAGTGAAGAAATAAGACGCCCCACATTGACTTTCAAACCGGCCATGATGCAATAAATTAAAAACACCTGATCCATACGAAGAGTAGAGTCATGCGTTGAGGGGTGTAAACTGTGGCGTACAAAAAAAAACCACACATTCGCGATGGGTTTTAGACATGATGTCTTTAGGACACGCGAACGACCTTTAAAATCCCATTCCGACCCCGTATGTGCAATGGTGTTTAAAACAGTTTTCAACTCCTCGTCACTAGCACTTTGGGATTGTTGGACGGTCATGTTTGGAGGGTTACTTAATGATTGGATTGTCAGTGTTTGGCGCGGTTCTCCGCGCGGGTACACCCGCGCCTCCAGGCGCGCGGATCACTGGATTGCTTGTCGACCAGTGCTTGGTGCGGTTCTCTGCGCGGGTCCACCCGCGCCACCAGGCGTGCGAAGCACTGGAATGCTTATCTTCCAGTGCTTGGATCGATTTCTGCGAGAATCGAAACCGGTGAATTGAGATTATCCTCGAGTAAATTTCGTGATACCCTGGCAGAATAGGGTCGAAATATCACTTAAGGAAAGCGAGCTCTCATGCGATCTCAGATTCATATCCAAGTTTAGATCACTCTCTCTTCTCTCCTCTCCACCCATCGATTTCTGCACCCAACTCCCCAACACCGTTTTCACAAATCCTTGAACTCACCTTGCTAGATTTAGGCTAAATCTAGATTTTACCCCAACTTGAGATTTCTTGAAGAAATCTGAATCCATGAGCAAAATCCTTCCAAAACCTAGATCCACAAATTTCAACCATAAATATACTTATTCAACCCTTAAGAATTGTTCCCCAAATCATTTTACATCAAAATCTCCATTTTGGCCAAAACCCTAATTTTGACCTAAATCTTCCAAAATCCTCCAAACCGAAATTAAAGAAAGCAAACACTAGGGAACCATCAAGAAGGCATTTATAACTTATATTAAGGTTTAGAAATGGAAGGGATACACTTACCACTTAGGTTTTGATGAAAACCTAGAAAACCCAAAAATGAAGCTTGAGGTTGAAGATGACAATAGTGAAGTGATGAAGAAGAGTGTCTTACCCTTAAACCCTTGCATCCACCAAAAATGCTCCTCCAAAGCCTAAGAATCGGACCCTAAGCTCCCAAAGATCACCAAAATGAGAGAAAAGGGTTTAAGAGAAGTATTGGGGTGAAGAATATGAAGAAAACCCCCAAAAATCGGACTTTTTAGAGCTGACAGCCGCGAATGCAGGTTCCATGCGGGTAAAGTCGCCGCAAAGTCGCATTAGACACTGCTCGCTTGATTTCTTCGTTTTTCATGCCCGATCACTATTTTGGCTATAACTTCTTCGTTTTAACTCCGATTTTGCTCCGGAAAGAACCGTTGGACTCGTATTTGAATCCTTCATCCAACAAGACTATAAAATCTAATATTCAAGCCCAAAATCTTATTTCTTATATTTCTCTTAAAATACTGATTTATATACTAACTTGAAATTATAATTTCTAAAATCGGGGTGTTACAAGTTGATACGGTTTTAATGACTAAGGATCATGTGAGAAAAGAGTTAAGGTGAAAAGGTAAGAATGGATCTCGATCATTGATCACTTTTAATCTCACCACCACCAAATGAATTGTGCATGATATGAGAATTGATCTGGTGCATCTTGGTGCATCTCATCCTAATATGCATCCAAGGTGGAAATCCTTCTTACCATAATTTTCATTATCACTGAACCCAACACTTGTTTTAATAACATAAGTATGTCATTAATAACAAAAATTTCAAGATACGCAATTTGAAAAATTCAATATAGACGGATATATTACTAGATTTTAGTATTTTCAAGATATATATATATATATATATATATATATATATATATATATATATATATATATATATATATAAGACTTGGATCTTGGAGGATCCTCTTCAGAGGTAACCATTTTGAGTCCTGCAAGGCCACTGAGGATTTTCCTAATTGTTCTCCAGGATTCTTGCGATTAGTCGAGGTGGGTGCAAGCTGACCTGGACACACGGTCAGGGGCGGAGCCACCTTAGCACCAGAATGTGCAATGACTCCCCCTCACCCATTTTTTTATGTATTAATTTATGGTCTGTTTTTAAAATATTTAATAGGATGGCCCCTTCTCACCCTCAATAAAAGTAAGCCCAATTTATGTAATTTGCTTTTCCCCGCCTCTCATATAGGCGCTTTCACAAAACCAAAGCAAAACACAGGTTGCTCTCGAATAGTGATGGCCAAATGGGCCCGGCCCGGCCCGACCCGATCGATTAACCGAAGCCCGACCCGCTCAAAGCCCGACCCGGCCCGGTAGTAAACCGGTTTGAAGCCCGAAAAGCCAGACCGGTTCATGTTTTTGGAGGATTTGCCGGCTCGGCCCGAGCCCGGTTCACGGCCCTATTTTTGGCTCGTCCCGGCCCGATTCGTACTTTTCAAAAAAAAGAGACGTTATATTACCGTTTATATACGTTTTTTGACATTTTTTGTATTTTTTACCCCCCCCCCCCACCCACCCCCCAAACCCCTATAAATACTTTTATTGTAAGTTTGTAACTTAAAATTTTATATAAACGTATTTTTAAAGTGTATTTTAGTGATTTATTATAAATAAAACGTATTTTTAAAGTGTTTTTTAGTGATCCAAATCCAATTTTTTTTTAAAGCTTAGTAATTAATTATTATATAAAGAAATTATTATTATTTTTTAAATACGGATCGGTCCGATCACGGCCCGGTTTTGGGCCCGACCTGGTTTTCTTTAACCGGTTTTTTTCAACATTAAACGGGCCACACATATCCGGGTGAAACCCGGCCCGGCCCGAAGCCCGATTGGCCCGATTTTTGGGTTTACTGTTTGGGCCCGAAGCCCGTTTTGGCCCGGCCCGAGCCCGATTTTTGGTCATCACTACTCTCGAAGAACATTCGCTCACGAGTCATGGCACGTCGACAGAATGGGGGCTTAAACGATGAACGATTGCTTAGTTAATTTTATTGAAATAGATATTTTTATCAATCTAGATAATGAAGATAACATAAATAAGTTCCAAAAAAATGAAAACTCGTCGAGGTCGTTATTAAATCTGTAAAGATTGAATATCATCAAATTAAATATATAATATCGTTATTTTTGCCTTTTTCATAATGTTAACTTATATTTTTATTCTATTTTATATGGTGCTCCCCCTTCTACAAATTTCTGGCTCCGCCCCTGTTCACGGTTAACAAAAAAACATACTTTTATAAGCTCACACAAGACATTCTAAATGATAAAGTTTAATAATGTTTTTTAAATCATTTTTGTTTACAAAATTGTAATATGTTTTTTAGTTGAGGTGGGTGCAAGTCCAGACACCTATGGTTAACAAAAAAAAACATACTTTTATAAGTTCAGACAAGACATTCTTAACGATAAAATTTAATAATGTTTTTAAATGATTTTTGTTTACAAAGTAATAATATTTTTATATAATATTATAGCATATCATTTTAGTTACATCAAAAGCTAATATATATCTTAATTGTAAATACACTAAGTGTACTTGCGCAATGCAACGAGATACATCATGATTTTAATGTTTCATTTTATTTTTTGTTTTTTTGTCGATTTACAGTACGATTTTGGATGGTTTTGAAAAAAATGACAATGTTTTTTTTATAAATTTGTTTAATTTAGGCTTAATAATATAACGTTTTTTTATATAAAAAAATTAAGTATTTTGTTAGAATTCAATGAGTATCTTATATATTTTAATAACATTTAGAAAAAATAACAACTTACATATTTAATAATATAATTAAAACAAATTTATAGTAATATAATATAATTAATAGTGATAAATGGAAAGATCTACATAAAAGGAAGACCCTGCACATACCAAATTGGTGGGTGTTAGAAGTCTGCAGTAGTAATATGTATCTTGTGCTTTGATACTTGTAAATTAAGAGATTTTTAAAATCTTACATAAAATGATGATGGTACATTGTGCCTAATAATTTGTATTTAAGAGTTTTTTATTCGTGTTTTATAATATAGTATAGATATAGATAGATAGATAGTGTGCATGTTTCAAAAATAAAACTTTTTATGGTAAATTAAATATGGAGTAAGCATGCTTCCCGAGATACATTCTGATTATACAATTTTAATGGCACATTTTCTAGTACATTTTTCATGAAGTTTTAACGACACATATTCTAATAATTTGTGATAGTATTTTTCAGCTTTCGATACACTTATATATACACTCGATATATACGATCATGAACAGTATTTATTGCACAAGTCACTAGAAACATTAATCTATAAAATAATGTTGGATTTAGTTTGATATTATTAAAATAATCAGAATTAGGGGTGTCCAAAAAAATGTCGGACTGCTTAAACCGGTCGAACCAAGTCAAACCGGAGCAGCCTACCTACTAGTGTTCGTAGCTCGATCGAAGTCCCCTCGTTTTGTGTCTTGGCTCTGGATTGGGAATAGACTGCTTCTGAATCCAATATAATCGTCGGGTTTTTGGCGGTTTGAGCGGTCTGGTCTGGTCTGAAAAATAGCCAAACCGCTTGGTCCGGTTCGATCTGCGGTTTGAACATTTTTTTGAGCGTTTTGGACCAAACGACTACCAAAATACACATGTATTATTAGTTTTCAATTCTCAATAGCCTACGTTCCCTAAATCGAAAAAATTCTGAAATCTATCAAAAATCAAAATCAAAATCCAAAATCACAAATTGTTTCTTCGACTTGCTTAATGTTTGTCTAAAATTCAAACTATTGGTGTTGGACTTATTTAACTTTGTTTCAACTTGATCAATATATTTTTAATTTTAGATGTAGATGTATATGTTTTTTATAGTTCAGTATAATATTTTTTTTAATAATATTCTATTGGTAGAAAATTCACTAATAGATGTATATGTTTTTAGTTTAAAAAGCACATAGTAGGTCTAAAAAGCCTAAACCGATCAAAATAGACCACATTTTTGTGGTCCGGTTTGACTGGTTTGGTCACATGTTGCCAAACCGTTTAGCTTGGAAAATTTTCTGAACCGTCATAACAGTTTGGTTTATGGTTTGGGGAGGTAAAACCGTCCAAACCAGACCGCGAACATCCCCAAGTAAAATTGCAAAAACTGTATTTTAAGAAAACATACACCAACAATAATAATTAACCCCTATATATTGCTAAACACACCTCTACCTATTGATTTTTATCTCATACACATCAAATCAAAACTTACTTTTTATATTCTCAATATATGATTTAACATAAATGTTTTTATTAAAATGGCTGTCGGAGAGTGCTCGTGGGGGAGGAGCGGTGAAAGGTGGTACCGGAGAGTGGACGAGGGTGAGAGATTAGACTCGGGCTATAGGAAATCGAGATTATATAACGAACATCTACAATCACGACGTACCAATGGTTACAAGAACTCGAAGATCACATCTTTGTTTTTCTTTAATTTCCCAGAAAAGTGTGAAGTCGGAGACCTATGGAGGGTATTCAAGAAGTTTGGAGTTGTTGCAGACATATATATGGGTAGCAAAAGACTGAGAAACGGCAAGAAATTTGGTTTCGTTCGGTACAAGCTAGTAGACGACCAGAGGGATCTCGAGCGAAAACTCAACGATATCTGGTTTGGTTCATATAGGCTAAGGGTATTTCTGGCAAATGACAGGGTGAAGGAGGGCATTTCGAAGGGGTATTCAAAAAACAATGGAGGAAAAGTAGACACAGGGAGCATGATTAACGATGGGAAGAGGATGGAAAATATGTCGTATGCAGATGCGGTTAAGAAAACACAAAGGGCAGTAACGTTACAACAGGGTAAAATTCAGAAGGTGTTAGGAGTGTGGAAACCGGACGACAACGCAATGGCATATTTAAAAAACTGCTCGGTTGGTCATGTGGAAGCAATCGAAGATGTAGAGAATATTCATACGTTGTTCAAAACAAAAGAACTTTTAGACTGCGGGTTGAAACTACTAGGAGGAAGGAGTATCCTGTTGCACTTCGAGTCTGATAAAGGATTGACGAACGTACTAAATAATAAGGAACATAGAATTCACCGTTGGGTCAAAGATATGCGAAGATGGTCGATCGGTTTCCGACCTTCTAATAGATTGGCGTGGTTGAGGATAGAAGGTGTTCCTCTGCATGCGTGGAACATAGAGACGTTTATGGGAATTGCTAAAAACTGGGGTACGGTCTTAAGACACCAAAACTGCATCATGAAAGAGAGTTCGGTCCTAATGTGGGGGAAGATACTGATCAGCACTGGAATCGTTCAAAAGATAGAAGAGATCAAATCCATTAAAGTTGGTAGTTTTCACTATGTGATCAAAATTGAGGAAGAGGATAACAGTCTAATGGGATGCCGTGTAAAAGACGAGGATGAAAGCGATGAAGAAGACGAAGAGGGGAGTAGTGACTTGGAGGGAGAAGAATCAGAAGCACCATCGATGTGGTTGGAGGATGAAGTGAATAGTGAAGGAGAGTGGTTTGTAGAAGAAAGCAAATTCGAGGAAACGAATAATGCCATAGAGGATACAGTAGGTGAGGATGCGCAATCTGTGAAGAAAACAACGGTGACCGGAAAACCGTCCGGTGAAGCGCCGGAGAAGGAGGGGGGAACCCAAACGTCGCCTGAGAAGGGAGACAATTCATTAAATGAGGGTATTGGAAATGGGGAAGGGGTGGCTCATTGTCCCGAGACTCAGCTACAGGGTAGTGAAAAGTCAGTAAGGATTGATGAAGAAAATCAAATTCAAGTAAAATTGGGTTCAAATTTACCTGGGCCTGTATGTGGGCCAAAGGAAAACTCAAATGTTGGGCCCCAATCTAACGTCCATGGGCAATTAATGGTGGAGAAAAGTACAGATGGGCTTCAGGGTAATAAAAGTGGCGATATTCACGATTCCGGTTTTAAGCCCAAAAATCAAAAACATAACGTATCTGGTGATCATGATCAGGGGACAGAAGGAAAGGAGTGTCAATTTCATAGAACAAAGACGAGTTCGAGTGGGAGGATGAAAGGGGCGGCGATACAGAATGAAAACAACGAAAAAAGAAGCCAGGATGGTTTGGGTGCAAAATCAAGAAGGAAAGGAGAGAACTATGTGTTCGGTAGAGGAAGGGTCAGTTTCCACTACCTTAAACAACTCGCTAGAAACAACAGCCAGATTAAAGGGGGTAGACTTCGGCAAGGACGGCAATCGGCATCAACAAGGCAGGTAAGTTCAGAGACCATCAATTCAGGGGGTTCGACACAGAATATAACAGCAGTACTAAACGAAGTGAGTAGTTCTGATGCGTCAAGGGGGCTGGAAGAGTTTGGTGCTAAAATAGGGGTGAAGTGGAAGATCGACAAGAACAATCCAGTGGGGGAAGGCAGCAGTAAAGGGGCAGCTATATAAAAAGAGGTTAGTGTCGTTTTTTTGTTGGGTTAATAATGAAGATTATTTCTCTAAATATTAGAGGTCTGGGAGCAGCGTGTAAAAGGGTTTGGCTGAAAGAGGTGTGCAAAAAGGAAAAACCATGCATGTTAGGCTTGCAGGAGTCAAAACTAAAATTGGTTAGTAATAATATAGTCAATTCCATTTGGGGTACTGATGATAGCGATTTTGCTTATGTTAAAGCGGAAGGCAAATCGGGAGGGTTGTTAACCTTGTGGGATAAAAACTCATTTAAATGTGAATATATTGTGGAAGAGTCAAATTTCTTGGTGGTCGTGGGTAAATGGGGATCAAAAGAAGGGCTGGTCGGATGTGTCAATGTGTATGGGCCACGCGATTAAAGAGAGAGGTCAGCTCTGTGGAAACAATTGGACCTACTGTGCGATAAAAAGGAAGTAAAATGGGTTCTGTTTGGTGATTTCAACGAGGTAAGGAACGAGAGCGAAAGGCTTAATTCGATCACAAACGTGAAAGGATGTGAGGAATTTAACGACTTCATCTCAAGGAACAACCTTGAGGATGTTTGGTTGGGGGGTATTAAATTCACGCGACTGAGTGACGACGGGAAAAAATTTAGCAAACTTGATAGATTTATGGTATCTAAAGGTGTTGGAGTAATGTGGAACAATCTGGGAGTTAAGGCTTTGGAGCGGAAATGGTCGGATCATGTTCCGATTATGCTCAATGACAAATGGGCAGACTTCGGTCCATATCCGTTCAAATTTTTCGATGCTTGGCTGCAAGATGAAAGTATTCACAGTGTGGTAGTGGAAGCGTGGAACAAAGAGGTTTCTTCTTCGAGACCGGATTGTCGATTCAGGGACAAATTAAAGAATGTAAAGAATGCTCTTAAGAGTTGGAGCCGGTTAGTGTGTGGGGGTGGGGAAGCGGCTGAATTGAAACTAAAAAGGGAAGAAATTAAAAAATGGGAATACAAGGCAGAAGCTGAGTCGTTATCGGAAGAGGATCGCAGAAAATGGTTAGAAACACGGAAGAGATGGTTGGAGCTGGAAGAAAAAAGCATTGAGATGGGTAAACAAAAAGCAAAAATCAAATGGCTCAAAGATGGGGATGAAAACTCCAAATTCTTCCATGCAATGGTGAGAAACCGGGTGAGACGAAATGAAATACTTGGCTTAAATGTGGATAATGCCTGGACAGAGGAACCTGATACAATTAAAAACCATGTATTCAATCACTTCAACAAAAAATTCGCGGCCGAGAAGAAAGTGAGACCGAGTTTGAAACTTGATCGTACAAAGAAGATTTCGGTGGAAGACGCAATGATGATCGAAAAAATGTTTACGGAGGAAGAAACATGGAATGCTATAAAGGAATGTGGAAATAACAAATCACCGGGGCCGGACGGGTTCACAATCGGGTTCGTCAAAAAGTTTTGGGAAATTGTAAAGATGGACCTGTTAGCGGTTTTGGGTTGGTTTTGGGAGAAAGGGGATATACATGGCGGTTGTAATGCATCGTTTCTAACACTAATCCCAAAAAAACAAAAATGCTATTGGTCTTGATGAATTTCGACCAATCAGTTTAATCGGGATCATGTATAAAATAATATCAAAAATTCTTGCTGAAAGGATAAAGTTGGTTATTGGTAAGGTGATTAGCGCAGAGCAGAGTGCATTTATCAAGGGCAGATCAATTTTGGATGGGATTCTAATCGCGAATGAAGTGGTGAGCTATTTGAACAGGTCGAAGAAAAAAGGTTTAATCTTCAAGGTAGATTTTGAAAAGGCATACGATTCGGTAGATTGGGCATTTCTGCTCGATATGTTGAAAGAGTTGGGTTTCGGTGTAAAATGGAGGGGGTGGATAGAGGCTTGCCTAAAGTCGGCAAGGATTTCGGTTTTAATCAATGGGTCTCCAACAGAGCAGTTTAAAATGGAGCGGGGATTAAGGCAAGGTGACCCCATTGCTCCTTTTTTATTCATGGTGGTTGCCGAAGGTCTCCATAATATGATGGAAGAAGCAGCAGAGGTCGGGTTGTTCGAAGGAATCACGGTTGGGAGGGAGGAGGTCTCAATTACGCACCTCCAGTTTGCGGATGATATCATTTTTTTCGGGAAATGGGATTTGAGTAATTTAAAGAACCTTGTGCAGATTCTCCGTTGCTTCCATGAAGTATCCGGTTTAAAACTCAACTTAACTAAAAGCAAATTGTTGGGAGTGCGAATTGTGGTCGAGGAAATCCAATTATGGGCAAATGGTGTAGGGTGTGGATAGAGTTGTTTACCGTTCATCTACCTCGGCTTACCGGTGGGGTTGTCAATGAGGAGAATTAATCATTGGTCGTTGGTAGTGGATAAAATGAAATCGAAATTAGCCTCTTGGAAAGCAAAGATGTTGTCATTCGGGGGACGATGGACTTTGGTAAGGTCGGTGTTAGGTAGTGTATCGTTATATTACTTCTCGATGTTTCGTAGCCCGATAGGTGTGTTAAAAAAGCTTGAAAGTGTGCGTAGTAAATTTTTTTGGGGTGGGGAGGGCTTTGGGGGAAATGGGGTGGTGAGTTCTAGTCGAGCTTGGGTTAAATGGGATACGGTTTTGGGTTCTTTTGGGAGGGGGGGCTTAAATATCGGGGGGCTTCGGGATATGAACCGGGGGTTATTAGCAAAGTGGTGGTGGAGATTTTTTAATGAGAAGGACTCGGTATGGGTGAAAATAATCAAAAGCATTTATGGGTGGGAAAGGGGACTAGGGGATAACCAATCGAGGGTCGGTTCGGGGGGGGTGCATGACCGTGTGGGAGAATGTGATAAAAATTGGTAAGGAAATTGACGAGGAGGGAGTGGTTTTCTCGAGGTCATTTCGGAAAGTGGTAGGAAATGGGGAAAATACAAGGTTTTGGGACGAGAGGTGGTCAGGTAATGGAAGACTCAAGGAATCGTTTAAAAGACTGTATAACCTTGAGATCGACAAAGGGGTGCTTGTTGCGGGGAGAAGAGGTAGGTGTGGGGATGCGGGAGCGTGGGTGTGGGGGTGGAGGAGGGAGCCGAGGGGGAGAGAGATAGGTGAATTAGAGGAATTAAGAAGGGTGTTAGATGATCTCATTCCGAGGGAGGAGGTGGAGGACAAGTGCTTATGGACGTTGGACCCTCATGAAGGCTTTTCGGTTAAACAACTCAGAACGAAGTTAGAAGAAAGTAGGGGATCGAGTGAATCAACGGAATTGAGTACAAGATGGAGCACGGCAATTCCAAAAAAAATCAACATTTTTTTATGGAGAGCCATGTGAGGGAGAATTCCAGTCAGGTCGGTGCTTGATAAAATGGACATTGACCTTGATTCCACGTTGTGTCCTAGGTGCAAGGATGAAGTTGAGACCACAGAGCATGCCTTAATTAGTTGTAAGGAGGTGAAAAATCTTTGGGCGCAGATAGGGAAATGGTGGAACATAGATGTCGGTTCTATAACATCGCTGCGAGAACTATTGACGGAGTTAAATACATCTAATCTATCTTCAAGAGGTTTTAGGAGATGGGAGGGGTGGTTGTATGCTCCTTATATATGATTTGGGGAAGTCGGAACAGATTAGTGTTTGATAAAGCGCAAGGTTCGATGGCTGATAAGTTATTTGATCTTCAATTGAAGACGTTTGATTGGGTGACAAAAAGGGGCAAGGAGCTCGCAAAGGACTGGATGCAATGGATAACAGATCCAGGTATGGACTGATGCAGGTCGACGACAGGTAGCTAGTTCGAGAAAGTTCGTTAAAGATAAGCGCGTGAAGCGTGAAGCTTCAATCACAATCGACGTGGATGATTCTGGGTGCTGTGAGAAAAAATTAGACGATCTTAGCAACAGTGGGGTTTGTTTACTGTTCGCAGACAGGAGCTGTTTGGCTGATCTGAATGGTTGGGAAAGATCGAAGCTGTGAAACTTTGATCACAGAGGTGTTATGTGGCTGATCTGAATGGCTGCTTATTTACTGCTCGCAAACAGGAGTTGTTGCTTTCCAGATCGTTCAGGTGAGATTCAGACGTTTTCAGACATTTTCAGACGTGATTCAGACGTACTCAGACGTATTCAGCCGTGGTTCAGACGCGCTGGAACGTATTCAGCATCAACTTTAGTTTCTGTTCCTGGCTTGCTGTGTGGGCGCAGCTCTGTGGTGCTGTTTTCTCCTCGTAAACATGATATCGTCTGCTGTTGCCTGTTCATAGTGGTTGCGCTCTATTCTTAGTATGCTTATGTTTTGATCTTGTTTATTGGTTGCGTTGGTCCTTTTCTGTGTTGGTTGGTTGAACCGGTGTATTCTTGGTGATGGTTATTTGTTTAATAAAATTTATATGCCGTTCAAAAAAAAAATATATGATTTAACATGATTCTAACATGAAAGACGTACACAGGGGCGGACCTACCCTTCCCGCGGGGTGGGGGTCCCTTGCACCCGCTCAAGTTCGTTTCGTAAGAGTGAAAAAATTTTCGGTACGTAAGATGCACCCGCTCAACTACAGGGGGTGCTCCGGGATATATATGTTTTTGAGGGGTAAAAGGTGCACAAGTCCCAAACTTTAATTTTTTTTTCTCCGTTTTGAGTTTCTTATTCACGCGCATGATGGACTGGCGGACCTCACATAATTTAAAAAAATATAACTAAAAAAACAGAAGAAGAGAGAAGGCCATAACTCACGAGTCACGACCCTCTCCTCTCTGCATCACGGTTTACTCGGACGGACGAACCACCCCCAACCATGGTTTTGTGTTTTTTGCTGCCATCGGCTGCCCTCAGACAACCCACCACCGTGGTTGTCGACTTCTTTGTCTCTTTGAGGGTCTTTCAAGGTTTTTTTTTCCAAACCCTAACCTTACCATTTTACCCTAAATTTGCTATAGTTGATTTTCCCTAAATTCAATATTAGTTTACATGTTTATTAAATATTAACTAGAATCGTACTCGCGCAATGCAGCGAGATACATCACGATTTTAATGTTTTCTTTTATTTTTTTGTTTTTTTATCGATTTATGGTTTTGAAGTGGAGAGTGGTTTTAGCCTTTTAGGGGAGTTAAAGTGGTTAGAGATAATGATTTAAAGTTAATAAATAACATTAAATGTAGTACATAAAGCTTTAATAGTTGTTTTTAAGACATATTTTAAGTAATTAGCATTAAAAATCGGTACATTAAGCTTTACAATTGTTTTTAAGAGTTTTTTTATAGATGCTTTTATAATAATAGAAGTATACTCGCGCAATGCAGCGAGATACATCACGATTTTAATGTTTATTTTTATTTTTTGTTTTTTATTGATTTACAGTACGATTTTGGATGGTTTTTATTGAGTGATAATGATTTTTTTTATATATAAATTTGTTTAATTTAGGCTTAACAATATAATGTTTTTTATATAAAAAAATTAAGTAGTTTGTTAAAATTCATTAATTATCTTATATATTTAAAAAAATTTATATTTAAATTGAGATATTTATCCTGTTTTGATTATGTTTATCAGAATTCAAATTTCATAATTTTAGGATTTGGAGATTAGAGATAAGGATTTTGGGGGATAAGGATGAAATTTATTAATTAGGGTTAAAAGCATTTAAAAGTAGTACATATTGCTTCATTAATTGTTTTTTAAGAGATTTTAAGTAGATTAGCATTAAATAATAGTACATAATGCTTAATACATCACGATTTTAATGTTTATTTTTATTTTTTGTTTTTTATTGATTTACAGTACGATTTTGGATGATTTTTATTGAGTGATAATGGTTTTTTTTATATAAATTTGTTTAATTTAGGCTTAACAATATAATGTTTTTTATATAAAAAAATTAAGTAGTTTGTTAAAATTCATTAATTATCTTATATAGTTTAAATTTTTTATATTTAAATTGAGATATTTATCCTATTTTGATTATGTTTATCAGAATTCAAATTTCATAATTTTAGGGTTTGGGGATTAGAGATAAAGATTTTGGGGGATAAGGATGAAATATATTAATTAGGGTTAAAAACTTTACAGGTAGTACATTAGGCTTTAGTAGTTATTTTTAAGAGATTTTAAGTAGATAGCTTTAAATGATAGTACATAAAGTTTAGTGAGTTGTAATTAAGAGTTTTTTATACCATCTTTATAATATAGTATAGATTAGTGTTCATATTTGCAATTTTGCCTTAAATTTGCTATTAGTTTATTTCATTATTTGTCATTTTACCCTAAATTTGCTATTAATTTATTTTTCCCTAAATTTATTTAATTGTTTGCCCTAAATTACTTGATTATTTAATTTATTTGTCTAAGTGATCATTGTTTGCCCTAGATTTGATATTAGATTATTAGTTGGTTACCCTAAATTTTAGTTTTTTCCCTAAATTTGATATTAGTCGATAGCCCTAAATTTGATTTCATTGATTTGTTTACATGATTTGTTTTTTTGTTTTGAGTTTTTATATTAGTCTTTACCAAAAAAAAACCAAAATTTACTCTCGAACTCAACTAAAAAATCGAAAAAATCTCTTGAAATAAATCAAAAAAATCCAAAACAATTCTCTCGAATCAACACAAATAAACCAAAAAAGTCCATCAAGTCAACACAAAAACTTGAAAAATCTCTTGAAATCAACCAAAAAACTGAAAAAATATCTCTCGAAATCAACCACAAATATAAAAAGTCCCCGAATTAGGAAATTCGACTAAAAACACATCGACAATAATTTCTTAACATTTTTATTTTTGTACCCGCTCACCTAAATTCCTGAGTCCGCGACTGGACGTACATATAGTGTTACTCATGATTAAGGTTGCCATAGTTTTCTAGAAGCTACATTTAAGTATATAAGAGAGATGGCATTGACCAATACATCGTAGTAAGCCATAAAGCATTGCTTTCACCAAGATAAGTGACAACCCTACATAGTACATATTCATTGAACCTTAATTACTTGCATCTTCCATATTCATAACCATTTTAATAAACATTTCCTTTTTTTTTTGAATAAGCGTTTTGTATTTTTATTTATATTTGTTATAGAATAAGTTTATAATTTCAAAATTAGATAATTTAATTCTTAAATTTATCCTTCATTAATGCACATACATTTAAGAGTTGTGATTAGAGAAATTATTTAAGAATAAAGTTGTGATTTGGTTAACTAAAAATGTAATAATTATATATGTCCAAAACTATGTATCATTTCTATCATGGACACATTTTTTGGACAGAGGGAGTACAGAAACTCAAATAACAACTATTATACCAGAAATTCCTCATTAATGGCACAAACAAAAACGGAAACGAAGTTTTCAGGGCGAAGGAAGAAATGAATACTTGTGCATTAACGTTTTTGCATAGAAGTGGAGTAACAATATAGTCTTGATAAGGTTCATTTATTAACCATATTTACATCTTTTCCTCTTTTTAGCATCAAATTAGTTTAAATTAGCGAGTTTTTTGTTTTTTTTAGTTGCATTCTTTTAGTTTTTAGTGATGATGATTATATTGGACTTGAAATGACATTTCCCTGTTTCAAATTAATTGAAAAACTCATTTATGGTGTTTCCTACATGTTCCTACAGGAAAGGTTGCCGCAGTGGATCCTACAGGAAGTCGTACGATGAGCTGACAGATTTTTGGGATTATTGGGCTGCACTATTGGGCTGATTTTTGGAAGCAACTTTTGGGCCATTGTTTGGGCCAATTTCTATTAACAACACGTTGGGCTTTTAATGTATTTTGGGCTAAGTATTTAGATAGTTATTTCGATTTAATTAGTGTCATGGGCCAAAAATCCCTCCTTTGTTTTGTATAAATAGGAATGTTAGGCTTAGGCACCCATTAGTGACATTCATAATTCACTAGTTACTTAGTTACTCACTTCACCTCTTGGCACTTGAAGCTTGACTTCAAGCCTTGTGTTCCAAGCTTGTTGGTTTGAAGTCAAGAACTTCGATTTTGATTCTTTGTTTTTCAAGTTGGCCGAAATGTTCAAGTGATCAAGATCAATCTAAGAAGTTTATTTATTATCAACACAAGTGTTCCATAACTTTCCTCCCTTTCCTTCTTATTTACCATTCGTGCATCCTACAAAAATCTTCTTTTTTGTTTACAAATTTTGTGTTTTCAGTCTATAATTGTCACATGGAACCGAATTTATATATAGTGCAAAAACACTATTATAAACCAAAGTTTCTTGTGATTATTACGTGATTTCACAAAATACTTGTTTCTTAAAAGTCGCATTTGGTTTGACACTCTATAACTTGGTTTTATTTTCGGGGAATGTTTTATTGTGGCTTTACGTTGAATTTTTATAAATCCAATTGTGGCTCATAACTATTACCCGAAAGGCCGAAGTATGGTTTTCTCAAACGAAATGAGCAAGTCTTTAAATTGCAAAGTGATACTTGGTGCACAAGATTTTGATTGCTTTCTTGTCTTTACTTTTTAGTTATTTAATTTATGCAATTTACGATATCGTAATTTTACATTCCACAATTTACTTTTCTTGTCATTTACATATCCGCAATTTATTTTCCCGCACTTAGGCATGGAAATGGGGTGGGGACCTCAATCCCCGTCCCCATCCCCGATCCCAATTTCCATCCCCATCCCCATCCCCAACGGGGAATATGATCACATCCCCATCCCCGTCCCCAACGGGGAATGGGGATCCCCAACGGGTAACCGGGGATTTTCCCCATTTATGGAAATAGGGCGGGTCTCATTTCCATGCCTACCCGCACTTACTTTTCACAATTTATTTTCTTGCAATTTAATTATTGTTATTTAAAATTCCATGCACTTTAATTTCTCAAAAGATTTCGTTACTTATGCAAAAAGTTTCCTTTCCTAATTTTAAGTAGTTGCAATTGATTTCATGCATTGTCCATCTCCACTATTTATTTTCAAAGACCTTACATCTTTTATAATTAGAAACCGAGCAATCATGGGCTAAACGCCTTAGCTTAGGGTATAAAGTGAAATTAGGACCAAGACTGATGAAAGGTTAAAGAGGTGTCTCATTGTAGCATGATTGTCCGAGTTATTTAAATCAAAATTGTATGTTGGGTCATTGTATTTTATGGGAGATCACATTTAGGGCCTGTTTGTTAGCAGCTTAATGAGCTTAATGAGACTCACAACTTATTCAGTCAGCTATATATGACTGTTTGGTAGTGGCTTAATGATATAGAAAGTGGCTTATTCAGTAAGATTTCAAGGGGGAGCTTTATGCAGAAAGCCAAGTTTTTCCAAACCAGTCCCTCTCATTAGAAAACACGTTACTTCCATCTATGAAAAAACTCTCTCAAATAAAAACCTTCTAAATCTATACAGACAGATTAATCCACACAGACAACTTTATCCATACAGAACTTAATGGAAAACCAACCAAACAGCCTCTTAGTTACTTGACAACTGATTACATGTCTGAAATCTTTTTTAAGTTACATAAAAAATAGATTTTGAGATAACGAATGAATGTTATCTCGTCTTTTTACCCCGATCATTTTGTTTTGTTTTAATGGATATTTATACCATATGCTTCTCTTTATAATTGATTTTTCTTAGGGTGTGTTTGGTAGAGAGAGTTGAGGATAGAGAAATGGAAATGAATTCCATTTCTCTTGTTTGATTACTCTGAGAAAAGGAAATTGAGAAAAAAGCCAATTCCCTTTCCCTAGTTTTATTTCTCCACAAAGTTTAAAGAAATGGGGAGATTTCAGAGATAGAGAATTGAAGAGAACCATCGTCCCTCTCCCTCTCTCTACAGATCGGCGCTATCCTCACGTCGCCCCTCCCTCTCTCCCCTCGGCGCTCTCCCTCGCCGGCCATCTCCCTCACGTCGCCGCTCCCTCTCTCCCTCTCTCCCCTCAGCGCTCCCTCTCTCCCCTCGGTGCTCACCCCTTGGCGCTCACCCCTCTCTTCCCGTCGCTCTCTCTTCCCGTCGCCTTCTCTTCCCGTCGGCGCTGACCTTCTAACGGAGACCGTCGCCGGCGCTCTCTCTTCTCGTTGCTCTCTCTTCCAGTGTGTCGCAGCTCGCTCTCACCTCGAGACCCTCTCTCACGCCGCTCTCAACTTCGATTTTCCTTCAAATCTGCAAGTATCTTCCTTCATAAAACTGTTTTGCTTCATAAATTTCAATAGTTTTTTCTTAACCTAGGTTTTTTCTACAGATCTGTTAATTTTGTTTTTCCATCATTTTGTTTACAAGATTTGTATGTTGTTGCTGTCTATTGTGATCTAATTTATATGGGATGAATAAGGATTTATAATTGTTTTGGTGCTCATGGTTTTTTGTTTGATGGGAAGATTATGTGCTCATAAACTGTTTTGCTTCATAAATTTCAAAAGTTTTTTCTTAACCTAGGTTTTTTCTACAGATCTGTTAATTTTGTTTTTCCATCATTTTGTTTACAAGATCTGTATGTTGCTGCTGTCTATTATGATCTAATTTATATGGGATGAATAAGGATTTATAATTGTTTTGGTGCTCATGGTTTTTTGTTTGATGGGAAGATTATGTGTTCATAAATAATACTTGTGATAATTGTACGTGTAGATGGCAAGATCACCGTTGAGACAAAGAATAGTTGCCATAGGTGCATTTTATGCCATGTATGTTATGATTCGTTGGTGGATGATGTGTAGCTATCGTTTACGTCGTTCGATCGAATCAAGAACATTACATAGAAAATATTTAATGAGTTACCATAATAGGCGTGAAAACATGATGAGGATGGTTTATGAAAGTGATGTTACGAGTGTTGTTAACATAAGAATGAATATACATGCGTTTTCAACACTTTGTGATATGCTAGAAAGTAGAGGGGGGTTAAAGAATAGTAAAAACATGCTAGTAGATGAGCAAGTTGCTATGTTTTTACATACCCTTGCTCATAATGCAAAGAATAGGATACTAGTCAATAGATTTCATCGATCTGGGAAAACTATAAGTCGGTATTTCAAGTTAGTCTTAAATGTTGTATGTCGATTACACAAAGAATTCTACAAGTCACCCGTACCAGTGCCAGATAATGAAACCGACGAGAGATGGAAATGGTTTAAGGTTAGTCAAACACATAATTTTTTATTAAATATATTCTTTGTTAATACAATTTATTAATTATGTTTTATTTTTATGAAAGGTTGCCTAGGAGCATTAGATGGAACATATGTTAAAGTTAAAGTCCCCGTTGTTGATCGAAAACCTTATCGAACACGAAAGGGAGAGATTTGTACAAATGTACTCGGAGTATGTACGAGAGACCTTTTATTTACATATGTATTATCAGGATGGGAGGGTTCTGCAGCTGATAGTAGAGTTCTACGAGATGCAATTAGTAGACCTAACGGTCTTAAAATAACGCAGGGTATGTGATATATAGTCTTCAAATAATATACATATAATTAGATATCATAATTAACATAGAGTTTATGGTTAATGTAGGAACATACTACCTTTGTGATGCCGGTTATACGATGGTTCAATGGGATAATTGTTTATGGTTGAAGTACTTGAACTACTTTTTTTTTTGGTTTCACTATGTTGAAGTAATTATGTTTTTGTATGTCTTTGGTTGGAATGATGTTGAACTACTTTTTGATTTAATTAATGCATTTTAATTATTAATTTATGCATTTTAATTATTAAATTATGCATTTTAATTATTAATTTAATTATTAATTCATTGTTGAATTCTCTGTTACATTTCTCTGTGCTCCCAAACAAGAGAAATGATTCCCTGTTACATTTCTCTGTTGAATTCTCTGTGCTACCAAACAGGAGAGTCAATTCCTATTCTTCAGACCAATTCTCTTTCTCTGCAATTCCATTCTCTGCAATCATTTCTCTACATTTTCATTATCTGTACCAAACGCACCCTTAGTGTTAGTCACCACCCAACCAACAAAGATTTCTTCTAATTCACTATCTAAAACTAGTCTTTACAAACTGGATTTTAAGAGGAATTTTTACACACTTCCTTATGGATCGATATTCGGTACCATTATTACTTGTTAAAAGACGATATTAGATCAAGATGTATATTTGCGTTAAGATCTCTTTGCACACATTTTGAGATTGTATAAACCAGACAACAAGTCTTCATAATGAATAGTTATTGAGCTATATAAACTTTAGTAATTATGAGTTCATATGTCGTATATAAATATTATATACTTTAAAAAATTAATTAGGAGTGTTAGAGAAAGATAGCTCAAATCTTCTACAAGAAGCCCATCTCAACATGGTTTGATCGTCACGGTAGTGTTTGGTAAGTAGAGATAAGACTAGACAAGTTTGTGTTTGATGTTTGGTATGACTAGGACAAGATTAAACAAATTGTCTATATTGTGTTCATTAAGTTGGACATGACAAAAAAATTATTAAATTGACTAGATTGTCCTTCAATTTTGTTTAAAATTTTTATATATGTAATAATAACTATAAATGATACATATCAAGTAAATATTCAAAAGTTATGACGCTCATCCATAATAAGCACCATCACACAAACCGTAAAAAAGAGATTGTAGCCCATATTGTGTGGGACGAGGGAGGGATGGTGGGGGAGGTTTGTTCTATGCTCATCTTTGTTAACAAGTTTTCATCCCCCCCCCCCCAGTTTAGCAAGAAATGGCTAATTACACACATACTTATTAATAATCGATTTCATAATATTAAACCAAACATTTGTAAGTTGTGATTGGTTTAATATTATTTATGGAATCAGTCATCAATGGTTTGGGTAATGAGCCATTTCACACTAAATTTGTGGGGGATAAAAAAACTTCATAACAAAGACGACCGTGGAACAAACGTACCCACGTCATCCCTCCCTCTTTTGCCTCCCTCACCGCCTTCGATCACCATTTTGCTATTCACCATCAAGAAATTTGAAAGAAACGTTAGTAACAAATATGACTGTAGACTCAGTTTTGCAGATGCAACGACAACGATCACTACAAAATCGAAAACGAGCAACGCATGCAGGGGCGGAACACAGTGAGGGCTTATAGGGGCCCTGACCCCTGTGGTTTAAAAAATTCCAAGAAGCAAATATTATACCTGCAGTGTAAAAAAAATGTATTTGGCCCCCCATATCCAAAAAAAATTTGCATTTGTGTTCCGCCTCTGAACACATGTCTAACAAACCTCCTGTGTGCACAAGACCCGTTGGCAACCCATTATAGGATTTTTTTAGAGTTGTTCATGGGCGGTACGGCCCGCTAGACCCGACCCGTCCAACCCGTTAGAAAAACGGGTTTGGGCAACCATTTTAGAAAATATGAGCGGGCTTGGGTGGGACCATTCAAGTTAACGGGCGGGCTCGGACAATGAAAAAGAAATTTGGACAGGCCCGCTATATTATTATAGTCAATTAAAAAAGTTTTATATAATTAATATTGCATTAAAAAAAGTTCAGAATGATATTGGGTTGGACTCGCTCTACTAAGTAGCAACCACCTCCCAAATATATATTATATGTCATATAGTACGTCTAGGATCTTGATCTTGAAATGTTAGGTAGTTAAATATTTTGTTATTGATGAATCCGAACTTCAAAAGTGATAATCTTTGGAGAGGAAAAGTCTTACTCCATATTTTGTGGGAAAATAAAAATTCTTACATTGTGTACATTAGTTTATTTTACGTTTTTTTAGTTGGAATGTAGTTTGAATAGTTTTACTTAACTTACCATTTTATATGTTTTTTTAAAATGTAAACTTATAGGCCCGTTAACCCGTTGGCAAGCCCGGCCCTTTATAGGATGGGTATGGGCAAGTTCTCAAGCCCGTAAAAACAGGCTTGGGCTTGCTATATTAGGCCCGTTGGACAAGAAAAATGTGTTAAGCTCGACCCGTGACCGACCCAAACCCGTAAATGATCACCTTTAGGATTTTTGTACACACAACACATGCATCGTCCATCCTGTCTTTGAATCTGTGTCTGAGATTGATGGAATTCAATGAGAACGAACACCAAAATTGATGATTTGCGGCAGCTAAAGAATGAAGAGTTTCCCATCCTGAATCCTTAAAACGAACCATGATGACTTGACGTCATCCTCACCTTCCTCGACAATACTCTATGTTTTCAAAAGCCCACCCCACCGCACCAGACCCACGGGGAGTAAAATCACTACGAGTCAGCAGCAGGTGGTGGTGCCTAAGGTTTAAACCTGAGACCTACTTACCGAGCGCCCACCACATGGGAACAACGTTGCAGAATAATCGATGAGCAGAGGTGGAAGTGGTTTTTCGAATCCGTAAATCAAACATTATATCTTATTCAAAAGTAGATTTAAACTGAATAATTAAATGGGCATATAATTTACAAATCATATTACAAGTAACATTTTTCATTGGAAACAACAGAACACCAAAAAACCCACTAGCAATTCTGCATCATTTACCATGAAAAGGTAAAGTCTTCATCATAACCATTTGATAAATCGTTATAAAACATATCCAGGAGTGCAAGTAATCATCTAGCTTGAAGAAAAATTCGGCCACGGTCATTCCTGTTGAGGAAAAGAACGTCCGACTGCATTTACCGAAAGCTACCGAGATCAAAGTTCATTACAACAACGATCACACATCCCATATGAATATGCGAAAGCATCCATTTAACTTCATTCTGCATATTCGACCTTCTTTCCATAATTTAATCACTCCTGCATTTCAAATCAGAAAGTACAGATTCACCGAGTGGCAACAAACCAAATAAACCTAGTATATCCCACACAGAGGTAATGTCTATTAAGTAGGATGTATGCAAGTGCATGCCTAAGAACAACAAACTATCAAAACCATGCACCCAGACAAAAAGAAAACCTAGCCACCCCCAGAGGGGGGAGCATAAAATTTTTCCAACGGTGGCACCATATGTTGGAAATTTGGATTAAAAAATGGGTTTAAAATGATTTTTATGCCCATTTTGGACCCAGAAACAAAGTCTAGTACAAGCTCTAATTGGAAAGATGTTTGAGGGTCGATATAGTCCTATGTGAGCTTCGTTTTTGATATATTGCAAAACTTGGATTGAGATGGATCCGAACCACTGAACTTTTGTGTGAGCACACGTCCAGCGGGTACAAATGCTGCATCGAGGTCTATCAGAGAGATACATATGTTTTTGATTTCGTAAAATATGGTAGCACACAACAAAACATTATAGTGTTACTATTAAGGACAGTAAAAAAATTTCCCACTAAGAACCACTAAGCAGTGGCAACTGGCACGGGACACCGTATGCTCCCACATAGGTCCGCCCCTAGCTACCCCATTGGAGACATTAGGAAGTATAGGTACTGCTACAAAGCATGCTTGAATTCCAGAAATATGTATAAATCAAACCCATATTTGACAGATTTTAGTTATGAAATGCAATGCAGTATTCAAACCTTGAACCTCTTTGAACGTGTGTTGTTTTCTGAAAAACGGGGTACATGTGACTGGTATCTAGCAGCTTCACTTCTATAATTACCAGCTGCAACTTTCGGCATTGATCTACTGTTATCTTCAGTTTGACTTCTAGCATTTCTAAATAGGTCGTCCTTGTCCCAAGTAACCTCATAATCAGCCTTTAAACGTGAACCTTGCTGTAATCCAAAGTTCCAAACATACAAAATTAAAACAGCAGTGACATGAAGGAAATGCACAACACACCAAGTATGTTTACTTACTCCCTCCGTCCCAAAATAAGTGTCCACTTTGAAAAGTAGGTGACTACTTTCCAATTCTACCTTTAATTATGAAATGGAGAAATTCCTTGCTCCCTTTACTATTAAGAGCAAAATTGTCATTTGGTTAATTAAAAAGTGTAATAATTACAAAATCCTAAACCTGCGCGGCTTGTGATGCGTTGTGGACATTTATTTTTGGACGGAAGGAGTATAGCACAGGTGATGGATTTTGCTTCCAACGGTTTTTGATACCCATGGATGCATGATATATTAGATATTCCTAGTTATGTGGATATGCTAATGTTATTGAATTTACAGGATTAGGGTTGGACCAAACTGTTATTCCAGTCCAACCTAAGCCTGCCAAATTCCAACCACCAAAACAGATGTCATGCATCCACCTAAAGGCCCAAGTCCATTTTTTACGTTATATATTCTAGAAGGGGATAGAAGGGGTATTTTAGTGAAATTGGGAAGTAGTCTGTTAGCAGGGTAATTGGGTAAATTCTGGAATAAATTGGTGAGTAAATATAAATAGAGATGGTGGGGGGGGAGTAGAGGGATCCAGAAATTTGTTTTATGTTCTGGAGAGAGTGCTGGTCGCTCGAATAGCCAATAATCATTTGGTTTCATAGATGAATTCCATCAGCACCATTGATAATTACAATTCCTTTATTAGAGTTTGATTGATTGTCTGGTTCATAACAACAGACTCAATAATTCAGGCAAATAGGTATTCAGAAATGAGGCGATTTTCATAAACCAGCACAGTTCTGGTAGCACATTTTAGTTCTTGTTGCACCCAAAAGATTATCTTTTCTTTAACTAGGGGCATGTTTTATCCCCAAACCTGAGACCTTGCGAGACTAAGCTATAAAAAATCAGCAATTCATATAATAGCTTTATCTATATCTAGATTCAAGCCATTCCAAGGTGCCTGCTATAGATAACATTTAATGCTTGCCCTGGTGTCAGATTTTCCAATCTCACAATCTTCAGTTATTCTAAGCTTTTGGTGTTGGTGTTAAAATTGTTTTATACAGAAGCGTAATTTAGGGGTGTTAGATGTTTTGAAGGAAATAACACAAGTGTTGCATAGTTCTTAATTGCTTCTATTTCTTCTAGGGTTGCTTTAGAACGGTGTAGGTATTGCCCAGATAGCAGGCCATAGATTCCTAGAAAAAAATGGCATTACCTATTTAATTGTGACGTAGCACGGATCATAATTCATATGTTTGGAACTGATAACAGAATTTGCAACATCCTTCTTATTACCATATTTTATTGTTCATACGAGGATGAAGTTAATCAAGTTACTAAATATACATTCCAAAACAAGTCAAGCTTAATACAAACTAATTTTGCATGTCATCAACAATTTCTGGTGAAATCCTATGCCAAAAAGGGTTCTTTACGTAAAATTTAACATTTTTACAACTTATGGATGCATTCATAATTTCAGGCTCAATGTGGCAATTCCGTTTTACAACATACATAGAGAGCACTCATATCTTTTGTTCAAGGTTTCACGGTTGCTAACAAATGCCAGCCAAAATTGGAATCGTCTATATGTTCAAATAGGTGCCTTTTGGTTTTGATCCCTTTTTTCCTGGAGGGGATGTATGTTGAAAACAAATATCACATAATCATATAGCAAATATACCTTTCAAAAACTAGTTAGACGCAGGATAACCATTAGAAAAACAATGTCTACTTATCAAAAAAATATAATAAAAATAAATTGGAATTGCATGTCTACCTTTTGTAATGACCTCCCACACAACACCTTCAACGCCTTAGAAAATTCCCTATGATCCTCAAACCGAACCACAATCTTACATTGGAGACCAGGAACTATATCTTCATCTTCCTCATCTGTATCTTTTCCCATACCATCATCTTCAGAAACATCAAGATTCCTATTCAGAAGTAAAGATCAGTTTAAAGCATATCTTCACCTTTAGAAAAATAGTAAATGAATTATGCTTTCTTGTTTTAGCCTTAAAGTGGTACCAGTCTTTTTACTTTTATTGCTTTGGAACTTAGAGAACTACGTTAGGATAGTAGTGCTGTTTTCTATTTGAGCGAGTACTATTCCCCCACCCTAATTAAGGTTGATCATTCAGGTCGTACGTGACAAAAGCATGCTTATTGCCATGCAATTTCTTCATATGACCCACCAACTGTGATGTGGTGCTTTACTACTAACAAATTTTGAAACTAAGATTATTTCCTTAATTCTAAAAATCTAATGTGGAAACAAACAAAACTTATAAAAATAGTAAGATAAGTGCACTTCAACACATCTGTGTTTATTATAAAAGAATGGAAAAGAGAATGGAGAGTCATGAGATTAATCAGAATCCATATAGTGAAGCAGAGAATCATACAAAATGAGAAAGAAGAGACAAAGCCGTAACCCAAAATTTGTATCTAAATTTTGCAATACCTACTCTCAAGGTGTAATAGAAGACCCATAGAGACACGAACAAAATTATTCACATCCTTTCATCAAAAGATGCAACTATTGCACACTACGTCACAACAACACCATGTGCCATGGCGCATATGGGCCTGCAGTATTACCATGCCATGCACCTAGACTATCATGTTGCCAACCCTTATATATTAATACAGTGTTTGACTATTAGTCATGTCTAAACTATCTTTGCATCATCGTAACTTTTTGATGGATTCATGGATATAACGTGAGAGCCATAAGGGTTGTGGCGTACTTGTTAAGGCCCTGCGGGATGTGGTGGAATATCCCATCTGCCCAGGGTTCGAATCCAGGCGTACACAACAATTGTGGCCACTGAGGTTTAATAAGGGCTGATGTCTTACAGTCATAATTTGCCAAGGGATTAGTCTAGGCATAGCCTAGGACACCCTTCCCAAAAGAAAACATGAGTAAAAAGTGTTTAACGTAAGTCCCAAATTTTTAACTTGAAGTAAACCACGCAGGCAGAAATCTAGGCACAAGACATTTTTCTAGCTGTGGCCATTAGGGTATATAAGTCAATTTTATCTTGAAGATCTCAAAAGATGGAAACAGCACGCTTGAAATGGAACATCGAAAGTTGAACTTGTTACAATTTCCATGAGATGGGGCCTAGTCCAGTACAATTTAAAAGATCTATTTCCCTGAGTCAGAACCCAGTGCACCCTCTCTTGCATCCATTTTCCCCTAGTTAGTGCACCCTTTCTTATACCTCCTCTCTCACATCAATTTTTGGTTTCACTGTTTCTACTTACCCCTGTATCTCTCTGGAATGTCTTCCAATTTTGTATGTCCTATTTACTCTTTTTGCTCTGTTACTGCCAATGTTTATATTTATTTTATCATGTATTTGTCCTCCTTATTTCTTGCTCCGCAATAGTCAATGTATATATATTTCTTCTCTTCCTTTTCACCGATCAATGGGAGAAAACAAACTTGGAGTACAACGAATTTGCTTCATCAAGGCAAGGCTCTGTTTCTTTCTAGCAGTCCATTTTCTTATACCCAACTGTTAGGATCCAATTGGATAAATAGGCACACATTCACTTGTCATCGACTCTTTACCTCTCTCTGCCATTTGTGGTTGCACTTGCTTCCTGATTTCTAAAAAATTGCTGGTAAAATGAATTGATGTTACAATTCTTTTTTAGACACAGGGTGCGGTTACATGCCTTCCATTTCACGAGTGGAAGACATCTTTGTTCAGTTATCTTCACTGGCTTCCACCAAGCAGTGAAAATGGTAGCTTCACTTATCCTAGTCAAGTTGCAAAAGATAGTTAATTGTCACCTGAGAATCACAATTGTATCTCATTATGTGTTTGAAGGCCATCTAAAATGCTTGAATTTTCTATTTCAGACTAGGTAACTCCAACATTTTGATCCCCAACCAAGGGATCTTAATATGTTCACACTTTGTTAAGGGAGCTCGTAAATAACAACCATCATAAGTCACTGACAAGGTCGTCCTCATAGTCAAAGGTGATCTAATTACATATACTTCTATCATACTGTTTTTCATAACATAAAGAACTGCCATTGTTGTCAAAAGATTGTGAAATGAAATTTGGGAATTCATTAGGTATGAAGTGAACAAGATCATTTCTTTGGTTTCTTCATACACAAATTCCAAGAGATCTATTTTCCTTAAACACCTTCCATCATTTTGATTTTCATTTATGAATTTTATCATGATTAGTAAGACCTCTTTGTGTTCTGACTGCAATCCACCCTACAGTTACATATAGGGGCTATTACCTGGGATTGATATCAATTATGTGCACAAACATTGGAGAAGTTAATTCCCTCAATGTGATAGGGCAGAAGATTGCAGTAGAACTCTATGTTGTTCTTTCAGCACGGGTTTATAGGAAGAAGTGTGTATCTGGAACTGCTATGGATATGTTAATTTCTTGTGGATGTTCCTTGGGCAGAAATGACCACAAACTTGATGGATAAGAAACCTTAAAAGAGATCTCACTCTTTTAATTTGTAACAGTATAAATGCTCAATTGTATCCTGGTCATGACTCATGTGCACCAATGTCAATGTACCATTGTAGATAAACAAGCATTAAAGGATTAAAGCATAAAGACTTGTTCACTGTTTGTTGCAATTGCATTAGCATCCAGGGTTTGATAGAATAAAAAGCTTTTATGACAATCTTAACTCTTAAATATTCCCTCTAACAACTTGTACTACAACACGGAACACAAGTTGTTGCAGGCTTAGCATGCATACTTTGGTTGTATACTTACAAGCATCAAATGACTAAGGGGCCGTTTACGCAACACTTACCCAGTAAGCGCTTACCGATAATTGTCAACACTTTCACTAAACTTACCGGGTAAGATTTTAGTACATTCAAATGACATCATATGCAACATTTTTATCCGGTAAGCGCTTAGCGGGTAAGAGTCGTCACTCTCACTTACCGAGTAAGACTCTTGGTCCTTTCCATCGCTCTTACCGGGTAAGATTCACAATCATTGTCATGTTCATCCGATTAGCTAAATGAGCCGGTAAGCGTTTAAGTAAACGGCCCCTAAGTCGCATGATGAATGTAAATGCCAAATTTCGTTTACTTTGCATTTATTGTGTCTACCATACTATAATCACAAGAACTTCAATGAAACATGTAAGACAACAAGATCAACAAATGTAAGAGAACCCAACCACGGATACATACCTTATCTTTCCCAATGCAGAAAAAATTGTATGAGTGACCAACATTGAAGGCTTGGAAGAAACTCTTGTCTCGGCAAACCAACGTGAGGGAACACCTCTCAGCACAATTGTGTCAGGTTCGCGTTTTCTACCCCTTGAATAGCCTGTTCATTGTAGAAACATGAATGTCCATAGAAATGGAACTTCAAAATGGTAATCATTTTTCATAGATGACATTTAGAATTAGCCCATATATGTAACAGAAACAAAAAACTATTTAAAACAAGCACATTCTTGAATTAAAAACATAATGAAATAAAATGGCATTCCAACTACAAGTTACAACGTACAAGCACATAACAAATATACTAATATAGAACCAGTAGATCACTCAGACAAAATCCAGACCACTCAAATTACAACTGCTGTTTTTGATGAAGTGGAATAAGATATGTTGCTAATATCATAAATTGAACAACTTTATAGGGGAAACCAAGTTGGTGTTCAAGGATGCAAAATTTTTAACTGCTGAAATTCTAGCATTCTTCAATTGGATGCCATGAAAATTTTGAGAAATCTATAATTTGTTTGTCTGGCATTTATGATTAAAGAATGAACCCTAGATATGTTTGCAGAAAATTTTGTTTCGTGCATACAATGTATATTTTGTTCCATTCTTTATAAAATATATCATATATATGCATATATACACATGGTAAAAATCTACAGAATGTTCTAACTAGACTGTACTTATCTGCACCTAGATCCTCATGTCTTAAAATTGGAAAAATCATGTTTCCAGATGGAAAAAAGTACATCCCGGCTTTTACCCATCTGGCAATACCATGGTTACATTCTACTAAGTAGATTTATTGTTAATTGTATTGTTTGTTACTCTGAATCTTCTCTAGCATAACCAAACAAAGCAACAGCAGCAACAGCAACAGCAACAAAAAAAAGATTAATTGGATATTTGTTAGGATTCAGTCACAGGCACAGCCACTACCAAGAGAAAAAAAAATTCCAAATGCAAAGCACATCTTCCATGTAGGGTTGTAAATGATAAGGGCAACCCATGACTAGCTTAGGGTCCATTCATGTCGATCTGATGATTAAATGATGAGTTTGATCTACATTTACAGCTTGCACAAGGGTTTCTTCTCCTTCAGAAAGCTAGGGCTCATCAGTGGTTATTGCGGCTATGAGTCTACGAGACTACGACCACTGGCAGAGGCACATAAGAGCCAGGGTGGGCTTTGGCTCACCCTCAATTCCAAAGAAATGTATATCTCCGATTTAGTCATATAACTCGTATAGATGATCCAGGCTCCCCTTATCCCTCAATCTCATCAATGACCGAACCCCCCCCCCTCCGGCCTCATCCCTAATAGGTATTAACTGAATGTCCATGGTTTATGCTGTTAATTGAACGTAAATTAAAAACCAATGGAAAACCAATGTTAGAGCATCTCCAATCATACTCCCCACCTTTAAATTAATGTAGGAAGTAATTTGCCTAAAGAGTAGTGTAGGGAGTGTTTTTTATGATAGTTACTCCAACCATGCTCCCTACATTATTAGCTATACATTACTTTAATAATTTCTTGTGTACTTTATAGATGTTATTTACATTTTATAATTATTAATAAAACAAATAATAATAAAATAATGTAGTTATATTGGTAGGAGCTCCCCACATGTAGGGAGTGGGATAATGTAAATTAGGGTAGGGAGCCAATGTAGGGACTAGGGAGTGCATTGGAGTGATCTATTAATGGTTTTGGCTCCCTACATTAGTTAAAGAATGGATGTAGGGAGTGCACCGCAGATGCTCTAAGTGGTTTATTGATTCTAATTCTACTATTTTGTTATGTTACATTTATGGTTATTTAGTTGAACATCATTGCTTCTTTATATGTGTTGTTAATGTCAAATCATATGTGTTAATGTTATTTACTCTTATTAATGTTTTGTGTTAATGTACTCACTCTTATTAATGCTTTTGCGTTAATGTTATTGTTAATTGTATATTTAGTGTATATGGGTCTACGGCCCATGGGCCTTGTCTAGGTGTCCTTTAGGGTTTCTGTCTTGTATATATAGAGGGTTCACCCTCTGTTTTATACATAAAAAAAGGTGTACTAGTTATTCTAACATGGTATCAGAGCCCTAATGGAACCCTAATCGCTGCCGCCATCGAAACCCTAGCCGCCATCGCCGAAACCCTACCTGCCTCTGTCCAGAACCTCATCCTTGTCCAGATCTGCCGCTGTCTTTGCCTTCCAGATCTGCCGTTGCCGCCACCGTCGTCCAGATTTGATCTCCGTCGCCGGAATTTGTCTCCAGCCACCATCTATAGTATTTTTCAGTCCCAAACCATCTGAGGTATTCTTTTATCATACTCTCCTGACCCGCTTTAATCCTCAGTTTGTTTTAAACCTGTAATTGTCCAATGGGAGACAAAAAGAATACTGAATCTGCTCCAGGGAGTCAAATTGCTCCTGGTATAATCAACTTTGCTTCGGTTTTACGCATTCCTGTGAAACTCGACTCTAGTAATTGGAGTTCTTGGAGTCTATTCGTTCAGAAAGGTCTTGCAAGCGTAGACAAATCAGATCATCTGACTAAATAGCCTCCTGATCCGATTCTCCGGGAATGGTATATTGATGACAGTGGAATTCAGATGGCCTTGTGGAATGCTATGGAACCTCAGATACTTACCATTGCTCAAAACTTTCCCACTGTGAAAGAAATGTGGGATCATCTTTCCTCATCCTTCTCAGCAAAGGAATCTCTATCTCATGCATATTCTGTGGTCCAAACCTATAGCAGAACCGAGCAAGGTGACTCTTCATTCACCGACTATTTTACCCGATTCTCAAAACTTCGGGATGAACTACGGACCATGTTTCCACCCACTACTGATTTGAAGATTTAGGAGGAGCGCAACGACAAGATGGATGTAATGATGTTTATTGTTGGTCTGTCACCTAAATACTCTAATGCTCACCCCTTATTGTTGAGCAACCCTACCGCTACATCCTCTGTTGCATCCACGTATCATCTGTTACGGGAAATGTATGGTCCGGATGCAATCACTATTCACTACTGACACATCTGCCATGCATACTTCTACTGGTAGGGGTACTGGCCGAGGTTCTCATGTGTTTCCAAAGAAGGGTATTGGACGTGGAAGTGGTATTCAGTGTAACTATTGCAAGGAATTCGGACACACAAAGTGGAATTGTCCGAATCGTCCTCCTGGATCTCAACCACCTCCTCGTCCCAAAGCTCGAATTGCCACTACTGGTGAGCTTGCTGATCAAACTCCAGCCTGCACTCTTAATGAGGAGGACTATCACCGACTCCAGCAACTCCTAGTCGATCTCCCCTACTCCGCACGCCAACTCGGCCAATTCAGGTACGTTTTCCGGTCTTGATTCATCTTGGGTTATTGATTCTGGAGCTACTCATCACATGACTGGGAATCAAGGTATCCTTTCTAGCCTACATAAAGCTTTCCATCCACCCGTTCGTATTGCTGATGGATCTTCATGCCCAGTTCAGGGCATTGAATCCATTAACAATTCGACAAACCTACGCCTCTCCTCTATTTTGTTTGTTCCTAACTTTCCTGATAATCTTTGTTCAGTAAGTCAAATTACAAAACAAAATAACTGCTCTGTAACCTTTTTTTCCTACTCACTGTATTTTTCAGAAACTGGGGACGAACCGACTGATTGGCACAAGCTTTGAATCAAGAGGTCTCTACCGTTTATCCTTACCTCCACGTCCTACAGCAAACATATGTAATTCTAGTATAAGGGAGGCTCACTGTCGGCTAGGCCATCCCTCTGCAGCAGTTCTAAAACAACTGAGACCGGACTTTCCACTTCCGTCTATTAATTTTCATTGTGAGTCATGTCAGCTTGGTAAACACACCAGACGTCCCTGCCCCCTAGAGTGTCTAGTAGAGTAGTTTTTCTTTTGAACTCGTGCATTCCGATATATGGGGTCCTTGCCCTACAACGTCCACTTTGGGCTTTCAGTACTTTATTACTTTTATTGATGATTATTCTCGTGCTACTTGGGTTTATTTATTAAAATCTCGTCGTGAAGTATTTACCATTTTTCGCGAATTTCATTCATATATTCAAAACCAATTTAACTCATCAATCAAAACTTTACGATCCGATAATGCAAAGGAATACTTCTCTACTGACTTCTCTTCGTATTTGAAAACACACGGCATTGTTCATGAATCTTCGTGCGTATATACATCCCAACAAAATGGTGTTGCTAAACGCAAGAATCGCCATTTGTTGGATGTTGCTCGAACAATCATGTTTCAATCCCGTGTCCCTAAACGATTCTGGGGGGACGCGATTCTTACTGCCGCATATTTGATTAACCGCATGCCTACACCTGTCCTTCATGGTAAATCCCCCTTTTCTGTACTCTTTCCTAACGGAACTCCCTTTCCTCTTGCACCCAAAAATTTTGCATGCGTAGCCTATGTTCATGATCATCGTCCACAACTCACTAAACTTGATCCACGAGCCATTCTTTGTGTCTTTCTTGGTTACTCACGAGTCCAGAAAGGGTATCGGTGTTATAGTCCCTCTCTTCACCGCCACTTTACTAGTGTCGATGTCACCTTCCATGAGTCCTGCCCTTACTTCCTCAAACATTCCCATCTCATTTCCGATCCGTTCTCTGATCTTGACATACCCGACTCTCACCTTATTCCCACTTTTCTTGTGTCCGTTGTACCCTCTGTTCCTCCGGTTTCAGACGCTTTGACTCCTGCTACCACGGACCTACTGGCAGCACCTCCGCCGTTACTTTTCACATATGCTCGACGACATCAGGATCAAACAACAGAGCCTCTTAATTCACAACCAAACCATGACTCTGGTCCATCCTCAGTTCCACTTCCCACAAATAAGCCTGACACACCGTTACCAGATACACCCTTACCAGCAACAACCATACCTAATACCACCTCTCCTACACCTGATGTTCCTATCTATGATCCTCCTGGAGCACCATTTCCCGATATACCTATTGCCTTTCGCAAAGAACCTCGACACTACACCCGTTATCCTATTCAGGATTATGTTGCCTACTCTCACCTATCCTCCAAGTCTAAAGCCTATACCAGCACCCTAGATTCCTACTGAATTCCCAGAGATGTGACGACTGCTCTAGCTCACCCAGGATGGCGACAGGCTATGGAAGACGAGTTAGGGGCTCTCCAGGCTAATCATACCTAGGATCTTGAAACACTTCCTCCGGGAAAACGTATTGTTGGTTGTCGTTGGGTATTTATAGTTAAACTACACCCGGATGGCTCCCTACATCACCTGAAGGCTCGGTTAGTTGCTAAAGGGTATTCTCAGGCATACGGCATTGATTATGATGAAACTTTCTCACCGGTTGCTAAAATGTCGTCTGTCCGTATTTGTATTGCCCTTGTTGCCATTCATCATTGGCCGCTCCATCAGCTTGATGTCAAGAACGCCTTTCTTAATGGTGTTCTTGAGGAGGAGGTATATATGGAGCAGCCACCTAGGTTCATTGTCGAGGAGGAGGCCTCGAAAGTTTGCAGATTACGCCGTTCTTTATATGGTCTTAAGCAGTCTCCCAGGGCATGGTTTGGTCGATTTTCTAGTGTTATGGGAGAATTTGGGATGGTTCGCAGCGCATCTGATCATTATGTGTTCTTTAGACACCAGCAGGGCAAAAGGATTATTGTAGTGGTTTATGTTGATATCATAATTACAGGGGATGATGAGGTCGGGATTGCCAAACTCAAACAGTTTCTTCAGTCGCAGTTTCAGATAAGCGACTTAGGTCGACTTCGGTACTTCCTTGGCATAGAGGTATCTCGCTCTCCACAAGAAATACTTCTCTCTCAACGAAAGTATGTCCTTGATTTGTTGACCGAATGTGGCTTACTGGGTTGCAAGTCCGTTGATACTCCAATGCTTCCTACAAGTAAGCTTCTTCCAGAAGACGGAAATCCGATGAAGGATCCTGAGCGCTACAGACGATTGGTCGGGAAGCTTAATTATTTAACAGTCACACGACCAGATATTTCCTTTACCGTCAGTGTCCTGAGCCAATTCATGGCTGCTCCATACACTGGACACTAGGATGTTGCTCTTCGTGTCTTGAGATATCTCAAGACCACACCAGGTCTTGGCATCTTATATTCTGATCAGGGGCATTGTCGTGTGGGTGCTTTTACAGAAGAAGGAGATGGTTGGATATCTGGTTTTTCAGATGCAGATTGGGCAGGTTGCCCGATCTCTCGACGATCTACTACCGGGTATTGTGTATTTGTTGGAGGAAATATTGTATCGTGGAAGAGTAAGAAGCAACACACAGTATCTAGATCTAGTGTTGAATCAGAATATAGAGCCATGGCAGATGTTACATCAGAAATGATATGGGTTCGTCGTCTTCTCATAGAGCTCGGTGTAGTTTCTAATAACTTGATGCGGTTATACTGCGATAGTCAACCAGCTATTCATATAGCAAAAAATCAAGTATTTCATGAGCGGACGAAGCACATTGAGGTTGATTGTCATCTTATCAGAGATCAAGTTGTAGGCACACAAGCAGACCCTCCATCTATTCAACCAATTCACATTAAGACAGACTTTCAGCTTGCGGACATCCTCACTAAACCTCTCCGGAAAACTCAAATAGATTTTATTTGTAACAAGTTGGGGATGATTAACATTTATGCTCCAACTTGAGGAGAAGTGTTAATTGTATATTTAGTGTATATTGGTCTACGGCCCATGGGCCTTGCCCAGGTGTCCTTTAAGGTTTCTGTCTTGTATATATAGAGGGTTCACCCTCCTGTTTTATACATAAAAAAGGTACTAGTTATTCTAACAGTTATATACTATATTAATGATTTAATAAACTAGATAGTAGATACTATAAGTATGCATGTCTACTCCCCTTCAAAATTTTATGTGTGTATACAAGTGTATTGCATTGTATGAACTTTTTGCAAGTCATGAGCCTCATCCAATGACATGTTGCACCTCATCCGTAGGCTCCATGGAGATCTTTTCACCTAGATGACCTAGCGCCTTAAATAACACTAATTCACACGTCATACCAAAATGGAGGTTCTCAGCATTGATCAAAAAAGATGAGATACCTTATTTATTTGGTTATTTGGATGGTTAGTTATTACTCTCAAAGATCCTGACAACCTAGCCTTAATGATCTAAAACATTCTACTTAAAAAGCAAATCAACCAAACTGATCCACTAAGTGCATTATTATTAAATTGTACTATATTACGCTACTTGGTACTCAAGTCAATGAAGAATGTTGGATGATGTGTAAGGGGAGAGTGTCGGAGATATGGATAAATCCTGAGACAGTCAGCAGCTTGAGGCCCTAGTCACAGCAATCTCTTTGCAAAAGCAAGAGAAAAGCTACATACAAAATCCCTCACCAACCCTCGTAAAGACAAGGATTCTTAGTGCAATAAGATCTTTACCATCATGTTTACCATGAGCTATTACAATAACCATCAGAAAGAGAAAAAGAACATTACAAATACCATAATGCCCACTGCCACTTGACATATAAGACAAATTCCCATGTATCCAATGTTAAGTACAATTACATTTAAGTCTAGAACATACAGGCCCATTGCAAGACCTTAAAAGGCATAATACGTCTTTTCTCATTTTGAACCTAAAGAAGGATTCATCAATCACACACACACACACACACAGAGCTATAAGCATTCACATTTTGTTAAATTTTCATGTTAAGAACAGAGCTGAACGTAGAAAGCTGATAAAAATAGAGAGTTGGCAGTAATGTGAACCTCTATCTCCGCCACCAAATGCAGATATGTCCTCCCAATCTTTCCTCATTGCTTCAAAATCATCCGACTGCGGAATCTCAACACTCAACTTAAACCTAACCCCAGCAAGACTCAACTCAATCCCATCCATCTTAGCAACAACCATATTCTTCCACTCACCAACCTTCTTTTCCTGTTCTTCACGGCCGATTTTACTCGACGAAGAGGTAGATAGAAAGCTTAACTCACGAATGAAAAGCTTACCGCGAGCAACAGGATCCTCACGCTTGCGTTTCTTGATGTCTTTAAACTTACGAACGTGGAGGTCGTCTTCGGGAACAACGAGGGAGAAAGTGGCCTTGAGGAAGTCGATTAAGGAGCGCTTGAGTTGCCATTCGTCGAGTGGTTTGACGGAGGCGTCGGAGCGGTAGACGGTGAGGTTGAGGTTGAATCGAGGGACGAGGGAGAGACCGGTGTCTAGTTCTAGGGTTTGAAGGGGGAGGAGGGAATCTAGAGACTGATGGATGCTCATTGTGAGCTTTTTTGGGTTCTGTGAAACGCAACCTGGACGTGTATTTCGGAGAATCGAAAGCAACGAGGCCACACCAATTCACGGGCGTGAATGAATAAAATGGTAAAAGAAAAAGTCAAATAGAACAACAATAAATGGATAGTTAATCTATAATTCTCATTAATCATAAGTCTCTTGTTTAATGGATAGTTAATCTATAATTCTTATTAATCATAAGTCTCTTAAATAAGGATTAGTTACAAATAGATAACTATGGGAGTTAAAATATATCAATTCTAATCTATCTCTAGTATCTTTATCTCTATCCATATCTCTATTTCTATCGTCATATCCTTTAGACTATGACACACTTATCCTACAACACTCTTCCTTGTGCCGAGTTAAAGGAGTGACGGTGCACAATTGTTGTCTCGTTAAAACCTTACGCCAAAATAAAAACCCAGTGGGAAAAAATAAAAGTCTGACGAAGGAAAAAGTACAACGCACCAACTTCTTTGCAATACATAGACTTATCATTCAGTCTAGTTTTCTCTTAGATTCGTACATTAATCATGAGATTTAGGAAAGTATGATGGTATATAAACTGTTGTCTCACTAAAACCTTACACCAAGGAACAAAACCCAATGGAAAAAATAAAACATTGGTTGAAGAAAAGAGCATAACATACCAATATCACATGTATAGTAGACTCCCCATGATTCGTGCATCAATGGAGTTTGGAAAACATTTGCCTTTACTTTCTACATGTTTTCTAAAATATGGTTTTAGGTAATGATTTGGTAAAATGTGTCACGTTCTCCTGACATCTTACTTGATTCACTTGAATCTAAAAGAGAGTTTTGTTATTGTTGATTGTATAAAACTTAAACTGAATATGCTTTGTGTTATCACCCTTGATGTATCTTTCTTTCATTTCTTTGATACATGATGAATTATTTCCATATACGCAAGTAGGATACTGGTTGAACTCAAATTACTAGCTCATCTAATATGTGTAATGATAGTTCTTAATCATATACATTCTTTAATTATTTCATGAAGAAATATTTTTGGAATAGTTCAAAGAAATAGTTACAAGGGTTTGCTTTACTTCCAAGCAATCCGAGTGTTCCCTGTGGTAATTCTTTATCCAGTTTGGGAACAATCTTTGTATGGGTCACACATATACCTAATATCAGCAAAGAAATACAAACATTGTTTGGTGTTTTTCTACAAGAGTTAGTACTTTTGCTGCTTACATTCTAAGTAGGTATTGAAGTTCCATTATCAATCTCATTTTTCTTTCTATAGGAAAAGTATAAGCCCATGTCAATGGTTCTAAAAGATTAATTTGATATCATTCCAATGACTTTGCGTTGGTGCTGAGCTAAATCTAGCTAACAAGTTCACTGAGAAATATAATATATGGTCAAGTGTATTAGGCAAGTACGGTAATGCGCATATTGTACTTAGATAGGGAATTCCAGCTCCCAACACCTTTTTTTGTCATCATCCTTTAGACGAATGGATCTTTCCTTAGATTTGACACTTCGATCGATCATGGGAGTGTTAGCCGGATGCGCTTTATCCATGTTAAATCGCCTGATCATTTTCTGGACATATGCGGATCGGTGGATTAATATTCCACAAACTTGGTGTCCTAGCTCAAATATCTAGACAAAACCAAGTCTTCCCATGATCTTTCATCTCAAATTTAGATCTCAAGTAGCTTGTGGTTTTTCTTATTTCATCAAGAGTTCTTATTATGTTCATAACATCGACATATAAGCTACCATTGAAAATCTGGAATTCGTTTTCTTTATAAATATGCAAGGGCACAGTTCGTCGTTCTTATATGTCTTCCCAATCAAATATTCACTTAAGCGGGCATACCACATCCGCCTAGATTTCTTTAATCTATAAAGTGAGTGTTTCAATTTTATTGCAAACACATTCCGTGGTTTAGAGTTACTTGATTTGGGTAATGTAATGTCATCAAGCACTTTTATATATCTCTGAATCTAGATCCCCATAGAGATATATAGCAACTACATCTATGAGTTGCATTTCCAGTCCCTCGGAAGCTAATAGGCTAATTAATTAGTAGAACGTTACAACTCCCATCACGAGAGAATAAGTCTTCTCGTGGTCAATCTAGGGTGTTGTGAGAAACCTTGTACCACATGAGAGCCTCATACATTATGACTTAATTATTTTCGTTACGCTTTATGACAAATGATTTATCTATGTTTTATAGGCTTTACACTTGGTGGTTAGCATTACCAGACCAAATACCCGTTTATTTGTCAAACAATATAGTTCTCCTGGATTGCTTCTTTTTATTTAGGCCAATTTGCTATTTGTTGATATTCTTCAACTGAGCATGGTTCAATGTCAATGTGCTATATCATCTCATAAGCAACGATATATGTGAAATATATCATCAATGAGTATGTATGATCTGTCCATCGACTCATATGCGCTCTCATAATTCCATTGAGATTTCTTTGATCTCTGGAATCAATATTAACTTCGGAGCATCATCCAGTAATGATTCATAGACATAGTTATAATTAGAGATGTAACACCCTAAAAATTAGAGAGATTTGAAAATTTGGCAATATGACGTTTAAAAATGGAGTAAATCTGCTCACCCTAAAGTAGGAGCCAAACAAAACCTGAATGATATGGTAATAACATTTCAAAAGTCAAAGTATGTCATCCCAAAGCGGGGAAATGAAGTATAACGTTTACAACCCAAAGAATCAAATAAAGTTAATCCAACAACCTACTAATCTAGACTAATTAAATCAAGATTAAGAACGGTTGTCGATCCTTTACTTCCAAAAGTATGCCACATTTATTTCGGGTGAACGTCTCTATAACATCCAAAAATACCACTATCTTACAACAACTTTTCACTCAAGCCAGAGGAGTCCCATCGCTAGGATGACCTGTTATACATGTCATTTAAGAAAAAGTGTTAGGTTAAAGCCTAGTGAGATCAAACAGTTATGTTGAGAAATAATAAGTGTTAAACTGAAATAGAGAAAGTAAAGTCGGAAAAGTAATGGTATGTAAACTTTTACCATAATATAACACTTCTTGGGTTAACGGGGGAGACCTGCTTACTAACACAAGTGACGAAACACAAAAGTAAGCTACTTGACAAGTTAGTAAAACCAACACACATAATAAAGTACACGCAATGGATGTTAGGCTCGGTAGCTTTAAATGTACACCCATGGAAAGTCAACTTCAACCACGTTGGGTCCTTACGTTGAGATCCTCATCCAATATCGTGTATTAGCACGTAGGACTTATACCCTATCCGATGCCTAAACGTGCCTTAATGTGGAAAACTAGTGTTCCATCATCGGACAAAGTGATAGAAACAATTGTGGGTTCATGACGCCCAATGCAACAAGTAAGCCAACCAATGCCATTACGGCCAACCAATAACTCAAATAGTCAATATGTCAACAATTATGTAAAGATCAATAATCCATAAGATTTCTCACATAATTTCCAATGGGTACACAAAATAATGTTTTGAGGAGTATATCCATAATTCAAATCCAAACACCAAAGACTTCATTTAATAAATACGGATCAACACCTCGAAACCCTAATTTTGATTTCAAGAATTTAGACATAATATTTGAAGTGAATAAATTTCCCATGTGCAAATCCACAATAGTTCAAAATGTAAGTTCATTAGCTTCAAAATCATACCCATTCACATAAACCCTAAAATCTCCAAAATTAGGTTTTGGTGCAAAGTTCACCCAAGACAAATAAATCGAAATGGAGATGTTTAGATGGTTAAAATCCACATTTTAACATGTATAAACTTTATAAAAGAGAATGAACTCACCTTGTAGGGTTGTAGCTTAAAACCCTAGAATCCAAGTAACTAAAGAGAGGAGATGAAGTCTTGAGGAGGTTTGATCTTGCTCAATAAATGCTCCAAGTAACCTAAGATATCATAAATAACTAAGGATTGGTGGTAGATGGAAGGATTTATGGCAAGATTGTGAAACTAAGGTAAGAAGCTTACCAAAATCGCAGGAGAAAACCCTCTAAACCAACTCCCAAAATCAGTTCAAATGCCAAAATCCCGAAAATGAGGATTTTTATACAACCATCCCCCCACTGGCGACTATGACCGGTGACAATGCCTTGGTCATAGTCGCGGGGCAATGTCGCACCTACGACCCCGCTCACTAAGTTTCGTCCAGTGGGCTACTTGATGGCGGCGACAATGACATGCGACTATGCCCTGGTGGCATAGTCGCGCCAGGCGTACTGTACGCGTATTCGACCCGAACTGATCCATTTTCGATGAGGGGAAGGTTAACCAGCTTCACTCCCCAATGTTAGGTGAGGAGGTACACACACGAACTTAACTAAACATCAAAACAAACCCATAACGATAAAGTCTTCCCGAGAATACGGGTGTTACAATCCTCCCCAACTTGGGAATGATTTCATCCCCGAAATCCAAACTACGCAAACAATTGAGGATGTCTACGCTTCATGTCCTCCTCCGCCTCCCAAGTCACATTGGCACCGCGATGGTGCTTCCATTGCACCTTAACCATCGTGACTTCTTTGTGACAGATTCTTTTGGTCTCTTACTCTAAAATGGCTTCGGGCTCCTCAATGCAACGGTTGTCGTCCACTCGAATCTTCGACAATGGTATGACGCTTTATTCTTCCGCCAAACACTTTCGTAAGTAACACACATGGAACGTAGGGTGGATTCCGTCCATCTCCGACGGTTAGTCTAATTTATACGCTTGTAGTATGATACGTTCAATGGTGGTAAAGGGTCTAAGGAAATAGGGACTTAACTTCCCCCGCTTTCCAAACCGAATCAAACCCTTCCAAGGGGATACTTTCAACATCACACGGTCCCCCACTTGAAACTCCACGGGTCACCTCTTCTTGTCGGCATAGCTTTTTTGTCGATCTTGCGCCGCCTTCAAGTGTTCTCGGATTGCTTTGACTTTGTCGGGCGTCTCTTGTACAATTTTTGGTCTGGCGAATTGCTTTTCGCCCGCCTCTAACCAACACACGGGGGTTCTGCATTTCCTCCCGTACAAGGCTTCAAACGGTGCCGCTCCAAGACTAGAGTGGTAATTGTTGTTGTAAGAAAACTCCACCAAAGGTAGATGAGTATCCCAATTACCACCGAAATCGATAACACAAGATCTAAGCATGTCCTCCAAAGTTTGAATCGTCCTTTCGCTTTGTCCATCCGTTTGTGGATGGTAAGTCGTGCTTAAATTCACCCGTGTACCCAACTCTTGATGCAACGCTCCCCAAAATCTCGAAGTAAAACGACTATCACGATCGAAAACTATAGACAAGGGTATATCATGTCTAGAGACCACTTCATCAATATCGAGTTTTGCCAATTTATCCATTGGAAAAGTTTCCCGCATCGCTCGAAAATGAGCATTATTCGTCAAACGATCGACAATCACCGAAATGGTGTTGTTGCCCCACAACGTCTTTGGTAGCTTGGTCACGAAGTCCATAGAAATCTTGTCCCATTTCCACTCGGGTATCTCCAACGATTGTAGGCTCCCATAAGGTCGTTGGTGCTCGGCCTTTACTTGTGAATAAGTCACACACCGTTCTACATAGTGTGCCATGTCCAACTTCATAACTGGACACCAATAGTGTAACTTTAAGTCCCTATACATCTTGGTGCTTCCCGGGTGGATGGAGTATTTGGACTTGTGTGCGTCTTCCAAAAGTAGTTCCCGGTTTCCTCCAATCTTTGGCACCCAAACGCGTCCATTGAAACATTTGATTCCTCGGCTATCCTCTGACAAGAGTAGTTGTTGCTTGGTCATCACTTCATCTTTAAGATTTTCCTCCAACAAGGCTTCGGATTGCGACGCTTTAATCTTCTCCATGAGGCTTGACACTAACTCGATTCTTGTAAGCTTGGCTCAGAGCCTCCCACTATATTCTTTTTGACTTAAGGCATCGGCCACCACGTTAGCTTTACCCGGGTGGTAAAGTAACTCACAATCGTAGTCCTTGAGTAGCTCCAACCATCTTCTTTGCCTCATATTTAGATCCTTTTGATCGAATATATACTTCAAACTCTTGTGATCCGTGTACAAGTTACACTTCGTGCCGTAGAGATAATGTCGCCACAATTTCAATGCGAACACCACCGCCACCAACTCCAAGTCATGAGTGGGGTAATTCTTCTCATGCACCTTTAGTTGCCTTGATGCGTAAGCAATAACCTTTCCCCTTTGCATGAGCATACATCCAAGGTCTATTTTGGATGCATCACTATAAACTACAAAATCTTCCGACCCTTCCGGCAAGGATAAGATCTGGGCCTCACATAACTTCTTTTGCAATGTCCGGAAAGCCTTATCTTGAGATTCGGTCCACATGAACTTCACATTCTTCTTGGTCAAATCCGTTAATGAAGAAGCAATCGTGGGGAAATCTTGAATAAACCTCCGGTAATAACCCGTTAATCCCTAAAAGCTTTGGATCTCGGATGGACTCTTAGGAGGTTCCCAATTCATCATGGCTTCTATCTTTGTGGGATCCACCTTCACACCGTCTTTTGTGACTACGTGCCCCAAAAATTGCACCTCCTTTAACCAAAACTCACACTTGGAGAATTTCGCGTAAAGCTTCTCCTTCCTTAAGACCTCCAGAACATCACGAAGGTGACGCACGTGATCGAATTCATCCTTGGAGTAAATAAGAATATCATCAATGAACACAATGACCGACTTGTCAAGAAACGGTTGGCACACGCGGTTTATTAAATCTATGAACATCGTCGGGGCGTTCATCAAGCCAAATGGCATCACCAAGAACTCGTAGTGTCCGTAGTGCGTCCTAAATGCGGTCTTTGGAATGTTGTCCTCCTTGACTTTCACCTGATGGTAACCCGAACGTAGATTAATCTTTGAGAAACATCCCGCTCCTTGAAGTTGGTCGAATAAATCATCGATCCTAGGGAGTGGGTACTTATTCTTCACGGTCACCTTATTCAACTCCATATAATCTATGCACATCCGCATGGTGACGTCTTTCTTCTTCACGAACAAGACCGATGCTCCCCACGGTGACGAACTTGGTCTCACGAACCCCTTCTCAAGAAGGTCATGTAGTTGTCCCATCATCTATTTTATCTCCGACGGGGCCAAATGATATGGCGCTCTAGCTATCGGAACCGCTCCCGGTGTTAAGTCAATCTTGAATTCTACCTGGCAATCGGGTGGTAATCCAGGCAAGTCATCCGGGAATACATCGGGGAATTCATTCACCACTTTCACATCTTCAAGCTTTTTCTTCTCGAGTTTGGTGTCTATAACGTACGCCAAAAAGGATGAGCACCCTTTCAACAAACACTTTCGTGCCTTCACCATACTGATAATTGCCACCTCGCCCTTCTGCCTTTCGCCGTACACGGCCACCGATTCATCATCCGAAATTGGAATTCGAATCAACTTCTTTGCACAAAGAATATCGGCATGGTTATTCGCTAACCAATCCAACCCAACGAAAACATAAAATCCTCCGATGACCATCGACATTAAATCAACCGGGAATTCCTTCCTTTCGATTTCCAAACTTGCAACCTCTAAGGACATCCCAGACCACCACTTGAGCACCATCCACTAGGTCTACCACTAAGGCATTCTCTATGCTAGTAGTGGGTACGGATAACTTTCGACAAAAGGAACTCGACATAAACGAAAAACTTATGCCCGAATCAAATAATATGCGTGTAGGTACGGAGTTTAGGAGAAACGTACCCGAAACTACATCTGTCGAAGCCTTCGTCTCCTCGGTAGTCATCTGAAAGGCTCTCCTCATTGCTCTTGGAGGGTCCACCTTCTTTCCCCCGCTACTCCTAGTCTTTATTTTCGGGCACTCGCTTCTGATATGGCCCGCCTCCTTGCATCCAAAACAGATTTGCCCTTTAATCGGACAATCTCGATATATGTGGCCACGCTTGCCACATTTGAAGCAGGGTTCGGACCCCAGATTACATGGACCGAGGTGTTTGCTTCCGCATTTGGAGCACCATGGAATCTCACGTCTCGGACCAGTTCCCCGTAGGTTGTTGTTGTAGAATTGCCTCGGTCTTTTGGAGGGTACGGAACTTCCCTCCCATCTTCTTTTCTCAACTACCCCGCTTCTCTCCACGTTGTTAGAACTATAGGAATCATCCACTAACTGTGCCTCCTCAATTGCCTCTCAAAGAGTATAGGCTTTAGACACCCGCACCATGTTCATCATTTCAGTCGACAACCCCTTGATGTAAGCTTTGATCTTCTCTCTTTCCGTTGGAACCAAATGCCCCACCAATCCAAGCTTGTCCATGAACTAGCGATTGTACTCTTCCATCAGCTTCTTCTTGAAAGTTGACCAGCTCCATTTGGCCAACACCGTGGCCTCCACGGAAGTGGAGTAAACGTTCCACCACGTGAGGGCCGCCCCTCTGCGCATCTTAGAACCAAACGTTGCTTTCTGGTTTTCACCGCATTCACTTGATCGGAAAACCTGTTCCATCTCCCAAATCCAATTCATACATGCAACCAGATCATCCGAGCCCTTGAACTCCGGTGGTCGACAACCAAAGAAAGCCTTGAAGGTGCAAGCTTTCACCACTTTCCTTGCTTCCGGGGTTACAGTCCCAACGGTGAGAATTCCATTTACCCCTGGATCCCACCACAACGACATTTTCAGTAACCGTTTTGTGCCTACGGTTGTTAGTATCTCGGTCTTCAAGTAGATTCAAAAACATTTCTTGTTGTTGGGTCATCGCCGCATTCATGGCTTGCATCATGTGATCCATCATTCTTGATTCTGGAGTTACTTCTTCCATTATCGGTTCGGACATGGCTATGTTGCGTCTGGGTGTATGCTCCACCCCTCCGCCCAATACATTTTGCAAAGGCGGGGGAAAAATCTGTCGCCATCATTCTAGGTTGGTCGGTCGTGGATGTTGTTGCATCTTGGCCATCCGTCGGACTTCGAGTGTTTACCATTGTCTGCCACACATATGCGAGAATATAGGTGAGAAATAGATTATAAGGATTATAGACAAGGAAATGTACTACTACATTAATTAATCATCACAATAATGGAAAACAAGTATACTCACGTAAAACATCTTCCTAATAACGTTAGCTAAGTGAAATTATGAACATATGATACGTAAGAATTCTCATCACCACTATCACAACTCTCAATTATTGTAATTTCCGTTGACTCTAAGACCATCCTATCTTAAGAGTTCTACCCGACCTCACAATCACAACTTACAGCTTCAGCTTAAGTCTAGGTATCCTACCTTCATACCTAGTTCACTTAAACCTAGCTCTGATATCAACTTGTAACACCCTAAAAATTAGAGAGATTTGAAAATTTGAAAATTTGGCAATATGACGTCTAAAAATTGAGTAAACCTGCTCACCCTAAAGTAGGAGCCAAACAAAACCTGAATTATACGGTAATAACATTTCAAAAGTCAAAGTATGCCATCCCAAAGCGGGGAATGAAGTATAACGTTTACAACCCAAAGAATCAAATAAAGTTAATCCAACAACCTACTAATCTTGACTAATTAAATATAGATTAAGAACGGGTGTCGATCATTTACTTTCAAAAGCATGCCACATCTATTTTGGGTGAATGACTCTATAACCTCCAAAAATACCACTATCTTACAATAACTCTTCACTCAAGCCCGATGAGTCCCACCGCTAGGATGACCTGCTATACATGTCATTTTAAGAAAAAGTGTTAGGCTAAAGCCTAGTGAGATCAAACAGTTATGTTGAGAAATAATAAGTGTTAAACTAAAATAAAGAAAGTAAAGCCGGAGAAGTAATGATATATAGACTTTTACCATAATATAACACTTCTTGGGTTAACGGGGGAGACCCGCTTACTAACACAAATGACGGAACACAAAAGTAAGCCACTTGACAAGTTAGTAAAACCAATACACATAATAAAGCACACGCAAGGGATGTTAGGCTCGGTAGCTTTAATTGTACACCCATGGAAAGTCAACTTCAACCACATAGGGTCCTTACGTTGAGATCCTCATCCAATATCGTGTACTAACACGTAGGACTTATACCCTATCTGATGCCTAAACGTGCCTCAATGTGGAAAACCAATGTTCCATCATCGGACAAAGTGATATAACCAATTGTGGGTTCATGACGCCCAATGCAACAAGTAAGTCAACCAATGCCATTATGGCCAACCAATAACTCAAATAGTCAATATGTCATCAATTATGTAAAGATCAATAATCCATAAGATTTCTCACATAATTTTCAATGGGTTCACAAAATAATGTTTTGAGTAGTATATCCATAATTCAAATCCAAACACCTAAGACTTCATTTAATAAATATGGATCAACACCTCGAAACCCTAATTTTGATTTCAAGCATTTAGACATAATATTTGAAGTGAATAAATTTTCCATGTGCAAATCCACAATAGTTTAAAATGTAAGTTCATTAGCTTCAAAATCATACCTATTCACATAAACCCTAAAATCTCCAAAATTAGGTTTCGGTGCAAAGTTCATCCAAGACAAATAAAATCGAAATGGAGATGTTTTGATGGTTAAAATCCACATTTTAAAATGTATAAAGTTTATAAAAGAGAATGAACTCACCTTGTAGGGTTGTAGCTTAAAACCCTAGAATCCAAGTAACTAAGGAGATGATATGAAGTCTTGAGGATGTTTGATCTTGCTTAGTAAATGCTCCAAGTAACCTAAGATATCATAAATGACTAAGGATTGGTGGTAGATGGAAGCATTTATGGCAAGATGGTGAAACTAGGGTAAGAAGCTTACCAAAATCGTAGGAGAAAAACCTCTAAACCAGCTCCCAAAATCAGTTCAAATGCCAAAATCCCGAAAATGAGATTTTTATACAACCAACCCCCCGCCGGCGACTATGACCGACGACATTGCCCTGGTCATAGTCGAGGGCAATGTCGCACCTACGACCCTGCTCACTGAGTTTCGTCCAGTAGGCTACTTGATGGCGGCGACATTGACATGCGACTAAGCCCTGGTGGCATAGTCGTTAGGCATAGTCGCCCCAGGCGTACTGGACTCGTCTTCGACTTGAACTGATCCGTTTTCGATGAGGGAAAGGTTAACCAGCTTCACTCCCCAACGTTAGGTGAGGAGGTACACACACGAACTTAACTGAACATCAAAAGGAACCCATAACGATAAAGTCTTCCCGAGAATGCGGGTGTTACAAGAGACAATCTCACGAGAGATTTATGTATTGTTGATAAATAGGTGTGCCTTACTCTTCTCTTCCTTTAGATGAGTATCTATCGAACCAAATAGCTTCCCCCATTTCCTTTTGGGAGCTACGATCTCAACCACACCTCCACCATGTGTGATTGCAACGCACTTTCCAGTGACATTGTGCCCTTGTTTGGGGACTTTTGACCTTACGAGTATATTTGCCTTGTAATATGTGATCTTGCCAATTCTGGAATAACATTAAACAAATCAGGTATCGAGTCTGAATCGTTTGACTTCAACATTACGTTGTGAAGTTTTGGGGATCATAATGAGACAGAATGGGAATATTCAATGACACTTCCTGTCGTTCCCATGGAAAATCCTTTTTTCTATCTCCCCGTAATGACAGGAATACTGTCTCATCAATGTGGTAACCCGCAAATTTAGTGGTAAAGAGATCGCTCGTCAAGGATTCTAATTACCGGATAATTATTGAGGATTCATATCCAACATAAACTGAATCATCTTTTTAAGGACCCATTTTGGTGCGTTGTGGGGGCACAATTGGCACATATACTACATAACCCAAACATGCGTAAATGTAAAATATCAGGCTTATATCTAGTTACCAACTGGTACGCATGAGACTGGTTAGCTAGTAGTGGGTCTAAAAATAAATAAAGTTGCATATAATAAATGCATAACCCCAGGCAGATGTGGGTAAATTGGTGCGCATAACCAATGCCCTAGATACCATCAATATTATTTTGATAAGAACTTCTACGAGACCATTTTATATATACACATTGGGTTTAGGAATTTCTACATTGATCCCAATACATATGCAATAATCATCACATCCTTATGATGTATATTCTCTAGCATTCTAAGTCATGTAGACTTGATGAGATAATCAGGGTGGTGAGCCCTTAAACGTATAGATAGTGCTAGGAGTGCAACATTTCATGTGGATAATAATACAACATCCGTTAATCGTGTCGAAAATTTCAACCATAACCATAAAGTATTTGAAATGGCCCGCATTTTGGATGTTTATGTCCATAAATATTACCTTATATTCGTTGTAAGAATGGAATATTTTTTGTATTATGTCCTTAGCTTTAGGCTGGTCTCATTCTTGTCTTGGCTAAAGATCGGGTTTACAAAAGTTCTAGGTATTCGAGAGGGCACTTTATGATGGTAGTGTTGCCTCTTGTGCTGCAGAAGTCAACAGTTGCAATTTGGTTAATTGCCTCATTTTGCCTTTCACACAGATCATTATGTCATGACATGGTGTCCCACGTGGTCATGTCGAAACATATATGTGTCATTGCCTCAAAGTTCTTTATTGGTGATAAAATATGTTTCGATGACCCAATAATCTACTAGTTTGACACATTAGTTTCCATGATATATGTTTCCTTTCATATTAATTAGAACTTATGTATATATTCTCATTTCCATTATAATGTCCATTTGATACGAATATCTTAACAAGATTCCTATTAATCTTGTACCAACAAGAAAATCGCAGTCCATCGTCTAAGTATTTTGGTTAGATGAATTATATAATAAGCAGTAGTCTATCTTTTTTTAGATTGTGTTAGAGGTCAAAAGAATCAAGTTCTCCTCGACATGTTCCTATACAGAATGGAGAATATTGAAAGTTTTGTATTTGTTTTGATGTATTTCTTTACATCTATAATGGTTACCGATTTAAGTGTATATTTAACATAAATTTCAAGGAAACATATTCTTAATCAATCTTAAATTAATATGATATATTTCATTTTCAACTTGTTCCCTTTTTGATAGGAGAACTCTTTAGTGCATTTCTTATTTGATTGTCCATTATCATCTGGGCTAGTAGTTGTATTTCTACTCCAGGTGTTGAAAAATCCTTTCTGACGCTTACCAAGACCCTGACCCTTTCTAGGGTCTCGTCCACATGGTGCATAAATGTCACATGTGTGAATTGTTTTTAACTCACAATCCTTTAAAGTTGTTTCCACCTCTAACGCTTTCATTATTGATATCCGGAATTTTTTTGTCCCGACATATGTGGTGTTGTTATTCGAAAGAACCTTGTTATGTCTCTCAACTACTTGCAGTAGGTTGATGAGTTTGTCTAAATGTTACATTCCAACTTATATTGTTTCATTAATATTTTCTGATGAAAGGTGGAAATAAAGTTATGAATTATGACATCTTCTGTGAGTTTTTTGCCACAAAGAATGAGATGCATTTTGAGACACAATATTTCTTTGTTGAAATCAGTTACCTTCTTATAATAGAGTAAGTAGGTTTCATTCCACTTTACGATTAGTTTAGGAAATACATGGTAATGAATATTCTAATTTTTTTTTTGGGACGTCCCGCGGTTCTTGGGTACTTTTAGTTAATGGTATTTCCTCCGAAGGTTGGGACTGGTGTGTTGTATAAAAAATTTCAAGGTATTTGCTTGAACCTTTTCAGATGATTAGTTTTAGGGTCAATAGGGAGTTAATGGTTTTTAGGTATTTTATTGTATTTTTCCAACTACATTGGATACTCATATTTGTACTCAAGTTCCTTTGAGTTTAGGACATCAAATCACGGATGAGTTGTTTCAACCATTTAAGTATATAAGGGATAATATATGATTTTATGTTTGATAAGACAATGGATTATGGTTATAATTATTATTTTATATATGAAATTTCATTATCATAACAATATTAGATTTTTATATGCTTATATTTTGTTGATAATATTTCATCAATATTTTAATTTGCGAAAAGAAATCACTCAATCTATTGGATTTTCAGATATTAGGGGAATCACATGAATTTCTTAAGTCCCTACAAACCTTAGGGCTATTTACACCCGTTTGACAAAATCCTTTTGATATCTTGCGATTTATTTAATCGGTAAATTTTGACATGAGGTCAAAAAATGAAATCAAATTCAGAAATTTATTATCATATCAGCATTTTGGGAGCTTTTGGCACGATGCCAAAAAATATTGGGTTGAAAGTGTATCTTTCAAATATGAATTAATGTTGAAAATAATGAGTAGGAACTCATAATCAAGATAAACATTTGAATAGTATTTTAACATTTTCATGTTATTTTTGGAGCTTTTAGCAAAACACTAAAAGTTATGGGCGTTGAAAGTGTAACTTCCAAAAGTTAATTATAAGATTATAAATTATAATAAGATAAACATTTAAATGTTAACATAAACAAATAATATTGTAAACTAATTGGATAAGCATCTAAACATATGAATATTAAGATGAACATTTAAGTTAACCATCTAAATATATGAATATTGTAATCTTATTTCATAAACATTAATAAATAATAATAGTTCAAAACGATAAATATTATCATATCTCACAACAATATATTAATAAATTTAAGTGATCAAAATCAAAGTTGTGATCCAAATAAGCAAATAGTATTAGCATAATTAAATCAACCAATAAACATGACAATATTGTAACTAATTAATGATGCATAAATAAAGAATGATACGCTATTTTTTTAAAAGTTATACTAACCCAATTAAATTAAATTAACTAATATTTTAATTCTTTGTGTAAACTAACCTAAAAAAATAGGTTTAATAAATCAATTAAATAAAACTAATATAATAAAATATTCATAAAAAAAACAATAGATAATTAATATAGAAACAAATTAAGGGGCTGTTTGGTTCAGACAAGGGAATGAAAATGGAAATGAAAAAGGGAATGAGAGGAAATGAAAATGGGAATCAATATTGCATTGATGTTGTTTGGTTAACACCAGAAATAGTATTAGGAATAGTATTTACTGCCTAAGGGTATATGCAAGTCCTTGTAAGAATTTCAATCATGTTTGCAGCAGTGAGTTTCGAATAGTAAGTCCCTGGAATTGTGAGTTGGGGTGTAATTGAAAAGATTTGAGAATCAGAGCATATCAATGGAGGTTGGAAATACAAAGAAAACGTCAAATGAAAATATAACTTGATTTCCAAAAAAAAGTCAAACGAACAAAACCCAATTTTTTGATTTACAAAGAAAAGAGCCATGAAGAAAATAAATATAAAGAAGAACCCATGAAAACCATAAATACAAGGGTTAAACCCTACTGTCGTCCTAGAGGCAAGAACAAACATCCGATTTCCAGATTTAGGGTTCAATTCGAATTAGGTTTTTTTGTTTGAAGAATCACAATTTCAAGAATTTTCTTGAATCAAACAGTGATTTAAATAAATTAGAACTTACCCGATTGAAATGATGTTCATACAAAAATCTTCTAGTTGAATTGAAGGAGATCAGTCGACAAGAAAAATACAGAGACTGCAAGGAGAGTGTAATAACCAGCTCAAAATTTAATAAGTAAAAGTTGGGTGGAAGTTTGTTAAAAGTTTTCTAAGGAAAGGGGGTTAAGTGTAAATATCTACCTTACATGTTTGTAATAGGGTTTTTGGGTCTTGTTCCATTTGCGGCTGAGAGAGAGAGAGAGAAGCAGGGAAGGAATCGGTCGATTGGAGTGAAGAAATCAGTGGAGGTCGAACAAAGAAAATTCTCACAAGGTAAGGTTTCTGAATCTATCATCTCCTATTGGGTTTTCAATCAATGATTAGTCCATTGGAAGTTGAAGTCTGATAGCAAAGTAACCTGGGATTGAGAAAATTTGGTTACTGTGTCATTCCAACTAAGATCAATTAAGGAGTAATTTAGTATTGGTAAATTGAATGAGAAGTGTAACGGAAATTGAAAGGAATTAATATATTTTTATTAGAATTTGTTTAGTAGCAAGAATTGGGGTCTGTGTTTGTATTCGAGATTTGTTCGAAAACCCAGAATCGCCCTGGTCGATGTTGGGTACCGGTCGAAGCAAATGTAGGTCGAAGCTAAATGTAGGTCGAAGCAAATGTAGGTCGAAGCTAAATGTAGGTCGAAGCAAATGTAGGTCGAAGCTAAATGTAGGTCGAAGGAAATGTAGGTCGAAGGAAATGTAGGTCGAAGCAAATGTAGGTCGAAGCTAAATGTCGGTCGACTGCAAGACCCGGTCATTGGTGAGTATCGGTCGACCGCAAGGCTCCGGTCATTTAATGTTACCGGTCGACCGTAAGATCCCGGTCGGCAAGTGTATCAGTCAAAGACCCGATCAAAATTGGGTACCGGTCGGCACCTCGGTCGGCTGAGTTTTTGGGCCATTGTGGGCCGAAGCCCATTAATCTATTTTGGGAACTTGTTAATTAGTTTTAGTAATTAATTAGTGGGAAATTTTCGGGAATAGAAGTCATTGGAATTTCGAGTTATGTTCACTATTATATGGTAGTTGAATGAAGGGTTTACCCGTCTATGTTTCCATATAGGTTTCTAATCGGTATATTCGGGTAGACACAAGATCTAAGTTGAGGACGACATGTGAGTTTTCTGATCTTAAAACCTCGCAAATTCATAAAGTTATTTCTTGAAACAGAAAGTTAACTAATGGATTTATTTCAACTATTTAACTTTGTGAGAAGCTACTTATATCTGTATCTCTATTTATGCGAGCATATTATATGTGGAGTTCTTTTTATGCATTGCGAGTTTAGTTGTTAAATAAATGTATGCATACATTGTTGTAAGCGGCTAAAGACGGGGGGTGTGGCCCGCCTGTACTCATACCGGGGGGGTGGGGGGGTGTCCCGTTTATGCTATATGGGTGTGTCCCATCTAAGGCAGTATGAGACAGACACGCCGTTACTTTGTGACGGTAGTGTGTGCCGGAAGTGAGTTTTATGTGTAGTTATGTTTTTATAAACTGAAAAAGTTTATACATCCTAATTTTTATTAATTGTGATAGTCCGCTTTTGAGGGATCTTACTAGACCATTGGTCTAACCCTCGCTCTTTTAAACTGTAAAAAATAAATAAACTTTCAGGTAAGCTAGGGGCTGGTGGTTCGGGTAAAGGCAAGGAGAAAGTTTAAGAAGCGTCCACGATAGAGGACTCCTGAATAGTTTCTTAGAATTTATATTTTCATTATCTCAGTTATGTAATAGGTTGTTTTATTGCAAACCTTCAGATATTACTGTCGAATTGAGCCGATTTTCGGCATGAGTTATTTTTATGTCAGATACTTTCTTTTAGTAGAGTATTGGGTTGTTATAATTGGTATCAGAGCATTAGTTTAAGGGATCTAGGTGATCGGACGAGCCTAGACTTAAACTTAGGAAGTAAGACATAACTGAGATATTAGGAGAACCACAGGGGGACGAGTGATAGAGTAGCGAGAACTAACATGTAAGGTAAATTTAAAATTACATCTGGCCAGTGTAATTGTAAATTTACAGGTACATGTGCGTGCTTAACTTGCTTGATCACTTTGGACTTATGCTAATATGTGCGCTGGTACTTTATCTGTAGTCATGTCAGAGAGGGTAACTAGGAACAGATCCGTGCCGGTAGCTGAGGCGGCACAGATCAATGAAGTCGTTGAGGATGGACCAGCCGTTCCTCTTCGAACAACCGCAACTAGAGGAAAAGGTCGTGGGCGACCTAAGGGTAAGTCAACTCGAAAAGCGTCCACGCAAGTGAACGAACCAGAGGTCAGGGATCAGAGGAAGAAGACGGTTCGGGTAGCCCGTCGGGATAAGAGCGTGGAATTAGTGGCCGATCAAGAATCTTCTCGTCAAGGAAGTTCGGCTCCAGTCGGAGGAAAAGGACCAACTAAGAATAAGAAGGGAGGTCCGGCCCAGGCCTTTGTAACGCAAGAAGCATTTGCAGCAGAGATGGGAAAGCTTAATGAGACACTGCAAACCATTCTTATTCGTCAAGCTAAGGAGACATCAGTCAGCCATGGAAAGAGTGAGGAGAAAGAGTCGACAAAAATTTCCAACTCACCGACAGCAGTGGTAGGTAGTCACTCACAATCAACGCCCGGTGTGGAAGTTAAAGCTAGTATTGGAAAGGGATGCAGTTACAAGGCATTTACCACTTGTAACCCTCCTACCTTTAAAGGAGAGTGTGACCCAGTGGTGGTTATCAAGTGGATTGGAAACATGGAGCTGGTGTTTGATACCTGCAAGTGTGCGGAAGAAGACAAAGTGGTGTTTGCACTATCTATGATGAGGGATGATGCAGTGTTCTGGTGGGAAGCGGAGACAGGGGGTAAAGGCTCGAAAGCGGCTAGAGGCATGGATTGGGAAACCTTCGTAGCCAAATTCAAGAAACAATTCTGTCCATTAGCGGCTATGAAGAAGTTGGAGGAAGAATTTTTAAATCTAGAACAGGGAGATCTGACTGTGAGAGAGTATACAACCAAATTTCTTGAGAAGTCACGGTTCGCTGAAGTGTATGTGCCGAATGAAGAAAGACGGGTGGATCGTTATTTGTTTGGACTGAGGAGCAGTATTAGAGAATTGGCGGCAGCGCGAGAACTTACCACTTTTCAGGCGGCTGTTAATGCGGCTGAAATGACAGAGAAGGACAAAGTTCGTCAAGTGACTGAGAAGGCAGCGAGAAAAGGAAATGGGATGGTCCAGCACGCGATTCAAAGAAGTTCAAGAGCACCAAACCTGATCATCGGGCTACGCAAAGAGTTATGAGCAAGCTGTGCAGCAAGTGTAACCGGATGCACAAGGGAGAATGTTTGGCAGATCGGGAAGGCTGTTACAAGTGCGAGAAAACTGGGCACTTGGCTCGGGATTGTCAAGGAGTCAGAACCTGTTACCAGTGTGGAGTAGTGGGTCATATAAAGTCAGATTGCCCGCAATTAAAAAGGGGTTCAGCTGGGGTGACGGGAGGAAAGGGAGGAGATCGGAAGGTGGAACCCGCCCGAGCCAGAGCGAGGGCGTTCAACATGACAACAGAGGAGGCGGTTGAGATACCTGATGTGGTTACAGGTACTTTTCTTATCGACTCAACTTTTGAAAAAGTGTTGTTTGATTCGGGCGCAAACCGTTCGTTTGTGTCACCGAACTTTGTTCGTAATCTGGGCGTGAAACCTAGAGAGCTCAGTATTGGGTTTGAGGTAGAAGTAGCGAATGATAGTCGAGTCTTGGTAAGGGAGGTATATGAGGGGTGTTGCATCGTTATCGATGGGCAGTCTTTTCCCCTTCGGTTATACCCGATGGGTATGGGGGAATTTGATATCATCGTAGGGATGGATTGGTTAGCGTCAAATGATGCTCATATTGTATGTAATAAGAAGTTGATTCGAATAGCATTACCAGGAGGGAAAGAGGTAGTAGTATATGGGGATCGGAGAGATAGGAAATTGTGTTTGATCTCTATGATCAAGGCAAGGCGGTGTCTAGTGAAAGGGTGTGTGGGGTTCTTAGCATACGTGGTGGATGCTAAGAAAGAGAAAGAGGGGTTAGAGTCCGTCCCTGTGGTAAGTGAGTATCCAGAGGTTTTTCTGGAAGATCTAACCACTCTGCCTCCCGACCGGCAAGTGGAATTTCGTATTGATCTCGTATCTGGAGCAGCACCCATTGCAAGAGCACCTTACCGGTTGGCACCGGCAGAAATGAAAGAGATGATGACCCAACTGCAAGAACTTCTCGACAAAGGGTTTATCCGTCCGAGTATCTCACTGTGGGGAGCGCCTGTGTTGTTCGTTAAGAAGAAAGATGGATCTATGAGGATGTGCATAGATTATTGGGAGCTCAACAAGGTTATCGTTAAAAATAAGTACCCGCTTCCCAGAATTGATGATCTGTTTGACCAGCTTCAAGGGGCAAGTTACTTCTCGGATAGACCTGCGATCGGGATATCATCAATTGAAAGTGAGGGAGGAGGATGTACCTAAGACTGCTTTCCGCACGAGGTACGGGCACTATGAGTTTCTGGTTATGCCCTTTGGACTGACCAATGCGCCTGCTGCTTTCATGGACTTAATGAATAGGGTGTGTAGCCCACTCTTAGATCAGTGTGTCATAGTCTTCATAGATGATATACTGATTTATTCAAAGTCCAAGAAAGATCATGAAACCCATTTGCGAGCAATATTGGAATTGCTTAAACGTGAGAAATTGTACGCCAAATTCTCAAAATGTGAATTTTGGTTGAGAGAGGTACAATTTCTAGGGTACGTAGTGTCGAAAGACGGGATTAAGGTTGATCCGTCTAAGGTTGAGGCCATTCGAGAGTGGGAAGCACCGAAATCACCGTCAGAAGTAAGGAGCTTTCTAGGATTGGCGGGCTACTATCGAAAGTTTATCCAAGATTTCTCGAGGATAGCCACACCGCTAACAGCGCTAACCTGGAAGAATGTCAAGTTCGTGTGGGCGGAAGCTCAGAAGGAAGCGTTCAGTAAGTTGAAAGAGAGTCTGAGTAGTGCGTCTATCTTGTCCCTACCCAACGGAATTGAAGGATTTGTAATCTATAGCGATGCTTCAAAGTTGGGTCTAGGGTGCGTATTAATGCAAGAAGGTAAGGTGATTGCGTATGCATCTCGTCAGTTGAAAGAGCACGAAAATAACTATCCAACGCATGATTTAGAGTTGGCAGCGGTAGTCTTCGCTCTGAAGATTTGGAGACATTACCTATACGGGATCAAGTGTCAAATTTACACGGACCACAAGAGTCTCCAACATCTTTTCAATCAGAAGGAGCTCAATATGAGGCAGCGTAGGTGGATGGAGTTGCTGAGCGATTATGACTGTGAGATCCTATACCATCCGGGAAAAGCCAACGTGGTGGCGGATGCTCTAAGTCGTAAGGAACGTGGAGAAGCCACAAAGGTGGTGGCTTATCGAGTCGAGGTTGTTTCCGACTTCTTGGAAGCAATCAAGGGTTACCAAAATGATGCCTTATTGGAGGAAAATTGGAAGAGTGAGAGAATAGTAAGAGTTATTAACTTGTTAATCGACGACAGTCGTGAGGTGAAATGCTTCAAGAATAGAGTATGGATACCTAAACTGGGAGAGCTCCGAAAGAGAGTGTTGGATAAAGCGCACAAATCACGTTACTCAGTGCACCCGGGAACCAACAAAATGTACCGAGATCTGAAGCAAGGCTACTGGTGGCCGGGTTTAAAGAAGGATATTGCCTACTTCGTCGAGCGATGTTTAACATGTTTGAAGGTTAAAGCTGAACACCAGAGACCGTACGGGGAGCTTCAACCTTTGGAAATTCCAGTCTAGAAGTGGGACGAGATTTCAATGGATTTCGTTAATGGGTTACCATGGTCACCTAAGGGACACGATGCCATTTGGGTAATAGTGGATCGACTCACCAAGTCGGCTCACTTCCTACCGATCAAGGAGACGTACCCGCTAGAGAAATTGGCTCGATTATATATAGATGAAATAGTGTCCAGACATGGAGTACCGTCGTCAATTGTATCAGACAGGGATGCGCGATTTACGTTTTCTTTCTGGAGAAGTTTTCAAAGAGAGTTGGGATCGCAACTTAAGTTGAGTACGGCTTATCACCCGCAGACTGACGGTCAAAGTGAAAGGACCATTCAAACGCTTGAAGACATGCTCCGAGCTTGTGTGATTGATTTCAAGGGTTCATGGGAAGTTCATCTACCGTTAATAGAGTTTTCTTATAATAACAACTATCACGCGAGCATTCAGGCAGCACCGTTTGAGGCATTATACGGTCGAAAATGTAGAACACCGTTGTGCTGGAACGAAGTGGGAGAACGACAGCTGACAGGCCCCGAGATAGTACAAGTAACAGCAGATAAAGTGAACTGTATTCGGGAGAGGTTAAAGACGGCTTAGGATCGTCAACGGATGTACGCGAACAAACGAAGAAAGCCTATCGAGTTCCAAGTAGGTGACAAAGTTATGTTGAAAGTCTCGCCTTGGAAAGGAGTAGTTCGTTTCGGAAAGAAAGGTAAGCTTCGTCCGAGGTTTGTTGGGTCGTTTGTCATCTTGAAACGTGTAGGGGAGGTAGCTTACAGACTCGAATTACCTGGGGAGTTGCAAAAAGTTCACCCTACATTCCACGTATCTAATCTGAAGAAATGTCTGGCGGAGACCGATGTGGTTGTGCCGCTAGAGGATATTCAAGTGGATGAGAAGTTAAATTACGTAGAAGAACCAGTGGAAATTTTAGATTCTAAAGTAAGGAAGTTAAGAAATAAAGAGATCAGACTGGTAAGAGTGCAATGGAAGTTCCATAAAGGACAGGAATCAACTTGGGAAGTGGAGGCGGACATGAAGTCACAATACCCCCATATTTTCAAAAATGGAATTCCGGGGACGAAATTCTTTTGAGGGGGGGATATTATAATAACCAGCTCAAAATTTAATAAGTAAAAGTTGGGTGGAAGTTTGTTAAAAGTTTTCTAAGGAAAGGGGGTTAAGTGTAAATATCTACCTTACATGTTTGTAATAGGGTTTTTGGGTCTTGTTCCATTTGCGGCTGAGAGAGAGAGAGAGAGAAGAAGGGAAGGAATCGGTCGATTGGAGTGAAGAAATCAGTGGAGGTCGAACAAAGAAAATTCTCACAAGGTAAGGTTTCTGAATCTATCATCTCCTATTGGGTTTTCAATCAATGATTAGTCCATTGGAAGTTGAAGTCTGATAGCAAAGTAACCTGGGATTGAGAAAATTTGGTTACTGTGTCATTCCAACTAAGATCAATTAAGGAGTAATTTAGTATTGGTAAATTGAATGAGAAGTGTAATGGAAATTGAAAGGAATTAATATATTTTTATTAGAATTTGTTTAGTAGCAAGAATTGGGGTCTGTGTTTGTATTCGAGATTTGTTCGAAAACCCAGAATCGCCCTGGTCGATGTTGGGTATCGGTCGAAGCAAATGTAGGTCGAAGCTAAATGTAGGTCGAAGCAAATGTAGGTCGAAGCAAATGTAGGTCGAAGCTAAATGTCGGTCGACTGCAAGACCCGGTCATTGGTGAGTACCGGTCGACCGCAAGGCTCCGGTCATTTAATGTTACCGGTCGACCGTAAGGTCTCGGTCGAAGACCCGATCAGAATTGGGTATCGGTCGGCACCTCGGTCGGCTGAGTTTTTGGGCCATTGTGGGCCGAAGCCCATTAATCTATTTTGGGAACTTGTTAATTAGTTTTAGTAATTAATTAGTGGGAAATTTTCGGGAATAGAAGTCATTGGAATTTCGAGTTATGTTCACTATTATATGGTAGTTGAATGAAGGGTTTACCCGTCTATGTTTCCATATAGGTTTCCAATCGGTATATTCGGGTAGACGCAAGATCTAAGTTGAGGACGACAGGTGAGTTTTCTGATCTTAAAACCTCGCAAATTCATAAAGTTATTTCTTGAAACCGAAAGTTAACTAATGGATTTATTTCAACTGTTTAACTTTGTGAGAAGCTACCTATATCTGTATCTCTATTTATGCGAGCATATTATATGTGGAGTTCTTTTTATGCATTGCGAGTTTAGTTGTTAAATAAATGTATGCATACATTGTTGTGAGCGGCTAAAGACGGGGGGTGTGACCCGCCTGTACTCATACCGGGGGGTGTGTCCCGTTTATGCTATATGGGTGTGTCTCATCTAAGGCAATATGAGACAGACACGCCGTTACTTTGTGACGGTAGTGTGTGCCGGAAGTGAGTTTTATGTGTAGTTATGTTTTTATAAACTGAAAGAGTTTATATATCCTAATTTTTAATAATTGTGATAGTCCGCTTTTGAGGGATCTTACTAGACCATTGGTCTAACCCTCGCTCTTTTAAACTGTAAAAAAAAACTAAACTTTCAGGTAAGTTAGGGGTTGGTGGTTCGGGTAAAGGCAAGGAGAAAGTTTAAGAAACGTCCACGATAGAGGACTCCTGAATAGTTTCTTAGAATTTATATTTTCATTATCTCAGTTATGTAATAGGTTGTTTTATTGCAAACCTTCAGATATTACTGTCGAATTGAGCCGATTTTCGGCATGAGTTATTTTTATGTCAGATACTTTCTTTTAGTAGAGTATTGGGTTGTTATAGAGAGTAGCAGAGGTTGTATAGAGAGTAGCAGAGGTTGTGGAGAAGACAAAAAGTGGGAATGAAAATCTCATTCCCCCTAATTTGAACCAGAATGGAAAAATGGGCTTGTATAGGAATGAGCCCATTATATTATGTTAAACCAAACATTACTTTTCATTATCATTCCTATTCCTTACCTCTCAATACCCCAACCAAACACACCCTAAATATTTATTCAAATAAAAAAAAACAATAGGTTTAGACGTGGATTCCGTCTAAGTTCTAACAAGTGTTCTCATCCCAAGTTCCTAATTATTTATTCATTTTTTTCTTTTACAACTAAAAGAATCAAATTAAAATCATATAATTATTTAATTTAGAAAATTTTAATAAAACCACAAATGAGATCTCATATAAATTCAAGATCTCATATAAATTCAAATAACTATTTTTAGTGTAACTTTATTTTCATCGTCAACATCCATTTTTATTTCTTTAATTATTTTAATAAAAAATTAAATAATGATAAATTCGATTTGATTAAAAAAAATCAATTGAATTGATATCAACAATAAAAATATAATGAATGTATTCTATAGATCAAATCATAAACTTATATTCTTCTAACATGATATCACAATATTCAATTATAAAGAAGCTAATAGAAAGCTTACTAGAAATTTTTACAGACGTGGTAACGAGCAAGGAATAACGAAATAGCGATGCAATTTTGCGACAAGCCATTCAACGGCGGCGGACAACAGACAAAACAACTGTTTAGCGATGGTGAGGATTTTGAGCTTTACGTGTTGATAACGTGTTAAAGGAAAAACCAAATATAACAACAATAAATGGAGAGTTAATCTGTAATTCTCATTAATCATAAGCCCTTTAAATATGGATGAGTTACAAGAAGATAACTATGAGAGTTGAGAGATATCAATTCTAATCTATCTCTAGTATGTTTATCTCTATCCATATCTCTATTTCTATCGTTATATTCTTTAGACGATGACACACTTATCCTACAACAAAAAATTAATTTTAAACTAAGGGGACGTTTACTTGGAGGATGCCTATCGGTTAGATGGTCAAAAATTGATTCCGATCCTATACAGTTCTTCATGTTGTAGCCCAGTGGTAAGGTAACATCCTGGGGGGTCAGTGGATGGTATCCCTGACTACCCAGGTTCAAACCCTGTGGTGAGCATCCTGTGACATCCATGATCATGGGCTTGCCACATAGTGGTACCCTTAATTGGGTTGGGTCGTGATCGACGGGGATTAGTCGGGTGGCACCCTTAAGTGGGAGCCCGGATACCCCGGGAACGTGTGCGTGTGTTAACTTGCCGTTCAAAAAAAAATATTTCGACCCAATTAAGTATTATACGACCCTCTTATGAGAACCGGTCCTAAGCCGGGATCAAATCGGTCCCACTTAATTTTTTTAAAATTGATTATTAACATTATAAAAAAATATATTTTGAATAATTTGGACAATTAAGTACACTAACAAATACGTTTTATTATAATTCGGTCAATCCAATACATTAAAAAAAATACTTTTGTGTTATAAAGGAGTTAATCAATCCAATATACCTTCATAATATTTAATTGAATCAATCGAATACACTAAAAATACGTTTTTATTATAATACACTTAAAAAATACATTTTGGTCTTCAATCAAATACATATAAAATTTAAAACTATACTTAAAAATACATTTAAAAATAAATTTTAAATAAAAATGTGGTCAGTCGCAAAACCGGTCTAGGACCGGGCCGGGTCTTGTTTTCAGTGAAATATCATAATCAGGCCGTAACCGGTGGTCCCAAACGATCCCGGGCCAGGCCGGTCCCAAATCTATAGATCGAATTTAAGATTTGTTAATTATCTTATTGCTAATTTTAAAATCTTTTTTTAGTTTCACTTGATTTATATATTTTTCTCGGAATTGTTTTTCCTTTTAAAAGTTATTTTATTATCCTTTTTACAAATAAAAATGTTTTTGTCTTTTTTTGTTTACTTCTTTACAAAACTCTTATAATTTCTAAAAACAGAAGCATGAAGAAAAATAAAAGTGAGATCAAATGTATTTTGGGAGAAAGGGAATAGTATAAATTGGATTGTCAATGAGCATCATTGGAAAAGGAAATGTTGAGCTTTTAATGATTTTATAAAGACCCATATGATATTTAAATTATAGTATAGATGGATATTGTTGGAAAGTTCCGTTAATATTAAAATCGTATACTTGTCGTGTAAAGGATAAACAAATCAAACTCGTATATCAGTCCTCGTTGGAGTTTTGACAAGCGTCATTTTCGAGTCATAATGACTTTATTTTAAAGGAAATATTGATATATATATATATATATATATATATATATTTGGAAAGGGTGATCCCTTGGCAATGAAAGTTATGAAACCGACTGCTAAAGCATGCAGCCCTGAGGTTATACCCAGTGGCCACAAAGTTGTGAATGCAGGGAATCGAACCCGGGTTGAGCACTATGAACTCCTCATCGTTACACCACAAGCCTTGTGGTTAAAATAATATTGATATTGTTGGAAAGGTTTCAGAGCAAGTGTTTCATAGAGTACAATTTTACAGATTAATTCAAAAAATTACTGTGTCAAAGTGATGTTTTTATTAACACGTCTCTTTGAAGTTTTTGTGAATATATGTCACAATTCAATTGTTTGTTAGCAGTTCTAGATCAAGTAATTTGACTGGTCAACTAAATGCTATTTAGCATTTAAATGATTTAAATTGTTTATAATATGTTTGATGCTAATCAAAACAACATAATCTTAAACATGTTTTGTACGCAAGTTTGCATAGACGACAAATCGTTTAATAAAGAGTTATGGAATTATTCTTTTCACACAATTACACAAGTCTTAAAAGTGTCATTGAAGGAAATGTAAAATTTTGTACCCAGAATACCACCTTCTCTTATCTTAGTTCACAAATATCTGAAATTCATTTTTTTCACGATCGTTGTACAAACCAGCTTGCATATGTCTCGACTAGTTTTATAGGACTCTGAAGCCACATAAAATCTTCAATGATTTTGAGTAGTTGTTTAACATATATCTCAAAATATAAAATCATATTAAATTTTATATGAACTGATATACATAAAAAAACATGTTATAATTATACATACACATGCTTACATAATCGGTCCTATATTTTAACTCACTTGATTCTACTTGTGTAACAGGTATCCGATTGATCGATGTTCTCCCACCAGATCAGATCTAAGCCTAAACAGTTTGTCACATAACTGATTCTTACTTGGTGGTACCTTATGTTTCGAAAGGTTTAATTCATTATTATTCTAACTTGAAGGTTGTAGATGTTTTATAGCAATCATAAGTAGAGGAAAGTTCAAACGAGAACGCTAATTATATAAGAAAATAAGAAAACAACAAATCATGTACAAAATTATATGTGATTTTACATTAACCCCCCAAAAAACGGATGCGGACGACTTTGGCCGTGATCTAAAGTCGCGGGCAAAGTCACGTGAATCATATATGATTTTTTATGTACTCGATTGCTCTCGTGTTTTATTAAATAGATGATGTTCTCATATGAATCCACCTCATCATAACTAATTTGTAAAAGACATTTAATGTAAAAATATAAATATAAATTATAAAATCATTGTTGTAAGTTGTCAAAATCCCTATTACCATGGTTGCAAAATCTAGGTTTATTTGGTTTGTGTAATTGTGGTAGGATTGGGATTGAAATTCATTCCAATACTGTATTTGTTTTGAAAGAAAGTTTGGATTTGAAATCTCGAGATTTTAATGAAATTCTATAACCGACCGATTTAGAAATCTCAAAATCTTTTAGACATGGTTGTCATTTCAAATCTGAATTCCATGGATTTCAATTGTTTATATTCTTTCCTCAAATATGTAATAATCTCTTCGTCATTTTGACATGAAAAAAAAATGAATTAATGAAATTAAGGTTCTTTTTTTGGCCTAATTATCGTTTAGAAGATTTAGTTTGTATGAATCACTATCGCTTCCAAACAAACAAATAGTTTATAAAAAATTAAATTTCATTTCAAATCCTACAAACGAAACAAGATTTACAAAAAAACGGAATTCAATTCCATTGCAAATCCTACAAACAAAACACACTAAAGATTCCAATTTTTTTTCAATTTAAGATCTTTCCACAAAATCAAAATTCCTCAAATGCATTTCGTCAAACCAAACGTTTCCTTACGATATGTTCTCAAGTCTCTTTTAACGAAGGAAAAAATAATGTTGATTTTCTTTTCAAAACTTTCCTCCAATGTGGGAGGAAAAGGAAGGAAAAGAAAGAAAATAATTTATACCAATTAAAAATATTTATAAGGTTTACACATCTACTAATCAATTACAATCCGTTGTAAAATAAATAAAATTATATATTTGTAAACATAACATCTATCATTTCCTTTCTCTCTCATTCAAGGACATGAAATTTTATTTTATTTTTCCTTTAATTTTGAGAAAAAAAATTCCCTTCTTTTCTTTTCTTTTCTTTTACCTTTCTTTTATTCCCAAATTTGAGAATACAACACTATGGTTTTGAAGATGTTCCTAGGAGGATTTGATTAGAGGTTATCATTTGCAGCTTGGGTCAAACATAACAATATTTCTATTATAGCAAATCCAAGCCCTGATTTTGGGGGTCTGATAACTTGTCCTTACCAACTCTATAAAATGGGTCGGGCTTGTCCACAGGTTAACAGGTCTAAAAATCTTTTACTCTTAAAAAAATGAAAAAACTAATATAAAATCATAAGTTATGTATAAGCAATCATTCAAAATACATGAATTTTTCTCAACTTAATGAAAGGCATAAAAACAAACTATATACATAACTTAAGAAAAAAATAAGTTCACAAGATATTCGGGATGTAAAGGATGCGAGTCGAGCTCGAATCATTATAAACGACTCGAACTCGACACGTAATTCTCAAGCTCAAACTCGAAACTTAATTCTCAAGCTCGAACTCGACTCGAAAACTCTCGAGTAGTGAAAAATCCAAACTCGACTCGAACTCGATAACAAATACCCAAACTCGAACTTGAACTTGTTTCAAGCTCAAATACCCAAACTCGATAACAAAGTTCGAACTTGAATCAAGCTCAAACTCGAACTCGTTTCAAGCTTGAACTCGAACTCGAATCAAGCTCGAGCTCAAACTCGATTCAAGCTCGAACTCGAACTCGTTCAAGCTCGAAGCCGCTTGATGCATAACAATAGAGCTATAAACAAATCGAACGTACACAAACAAAGGCTTGTTTTTGTGCATTTAACTCAAACAAACAAACACAAACAAAAAAATTGGTGTTCATGTTCATGTTCAATCATTTAAAAAGTCAATGTTCGTTTTCATTCATGTTCATTCATTAAAAACATTAAAAAAACGTAAAAAATAACTTAAAACAAACTAAAGGGACTCCCGGTTCAATGGGGTGCTCCAATAACTCTTCAACTATAATCAAACCACCAGACTCAAGCAAAAGGGCTCGGGCCATTGTCTCATAAAACGGAAAGCAAAAAGCTATGGAATGATGGGAAAAGATGAGTCTTATTTATATAGTAGTGTTCAAGATTTTTGATTAAATATCCCACCGATGTGGGATGAAAACTTCATCTCAACAAAAAAACCTCCTTTACTTTAGGGGTTTCTTTATAATTTTGATTTTGATTTTCTAGTTATTGTCTTATTATTAATTAATTATATTAAATTAACTATTATTAAAAAAAGGTTTACATTATATTTTATAAATTATACTATAAATCATTTATATATAAAATATATTCGAGTATATCACGAGCTTATCGAGTCGAGTATCAGGTAGCTCGACTTGACTCGTTAGTATGTCGAGTCGAGCCTATTCGAGTCGAGTTTTGACCGAGTCGATCTCGAATAGCTCGTGAGTTGTCTCGTCTCATTTACACCCCTACAAGATATGGAGTATGAACATTTCCTCTACAAAAATTAATCAACCTTTAGAGTTTGGATTTGTTTTAACTAACAAATACATACTATATGACATGTCACGTATAATATATATATATCTAGAAGACGATCAATAAATAGTAGACGGAGTTCAATCAAAAGCCAACCATGTGGGCTTGTGTATTTTTTTTAATAGAAATGTAATAAAGAATTAATATATATAAAATTTAAGTGAATATAAAAATATAAACAGGTTAAGTGTGCTTGCCAAAAAAAAGAGTGAATCGTGGATTTGGTCCTGTGTTTTAGTGATTTCTTTTACCATGGTTCTCATTCTATGTTTATTGTGGATTTGGTTTTTGTGGTATTCAATTTATTTTGGTCATGGTCCTTCTGACTAACACTTCCATTAACTTTGTTAAATCAATGACCATTTTAGTCATTTTGCCTATTTTTTGTCCTTTTTTGATAAGAAAAATATAAACAATATTTTTATACACACATGTATATATATATATATATATATATATATATATAACGATATTAAAATAAATAAAATAAGACATTATTGTATGATTTAATTGTTTAATTTTTTTTAAAATTAATTATATTAAATACGATTTAATTTTATTATTTTATTGTAATTGTGAAAAAAGATATAGTTTTATTGTTTTAATGTAATTAAAATTTCAATTTAAACAAACCAAATCATAAAACTATATCTTATTTATATAGATCGAATAAAATAAAATATGGTTTTATGATTTGATTTATTGAATTAAAATTTTAATTAAGTTAGAGACGATTTAATTATATTGTTCTTTTACTATCATTGCAACAAACAAATTTATTGTTGATATTTTAACACCAAAAATCATTGAAAACCGTTGAGAAATAAACTATAATTTTATCATCTTAAAATTAGAAGCTCCAATTTTCATATTGTTTTTCAGTCAAAAACTCAAAATCAATTTTCATATTGTTTTTAGTATGATAAAATTAAAGTTCATTTCTCAACGAGTTTTAATGATTTTTTTGTGTTAAAATATCAACAATAAGCTTGTTTGTTGCAATGATAATAAAAGAACAATATAATTAAATCGTCTTTAATTTAATTAAAATTTTAATTCAATAAATCAAATCATAAAACCATATTTTATTTTATTCACTCTAAATAAAATAAGATATAGTTTTATGATCTGATTTGTTTAAATTGAAATTTTAATTACATTAAAACAATAAAACTATATATATTTTTCCACAATTACAATAAAATAATAAAATTAAATCGTATTTAATATAATTAATTTAAAAAAATTAAACAATTAAATCATACAATAATGTCTTATTTTATTTATTTTAATATCGTTATATATATATATATATATATATATATATTTATATACATGTGTGTGCATGTGTGTATAAAAATATTGTTTATATTTTTTATCAAAAAAGGACAAAAAATAGGCAAAATGGTTAAAATGGTCCTTGATTTAACAAAGCTAATGAAATGTTAGTCAGAAGGACCATGACCAAAATAAATTGAATACCACAAGGACCAAATCCACAATAAACATAGAATGAGGACCATGGTCAAAGAAATCACTAAACCACATGGACCAAATCCACAATTCACTTCAAAAAAAATCTCATCACTCAAGCCTGCCCGTTTTTCCCATAATGGTTATCCAAATTCTAAGCCTCCGTGGAGGGCGGGAGGGATCTAGCAGGTTGTAATGTCTGTAAACAACGCTAAATTTGATTATGAACAAATTTAAAGATTAATGATTAAGGGGTCTAATCAAATGAGAACTACGTAATTTATGATAACTGTGAGATCCAATATGGGTCACTCATTTGAGATAATTAAGCAAATTTCTTAAATAAGCTAAATAGGGTAATTAAGTCATATGAATCATTTCCCTCAATTTTCTCATTTACGTAATAATAAATTCCTAAAAACCCTCCCATTATTTTCAATTAGTATTCCAACCACCTCTCTCTCAACTCTGGTGATCACAGTGGGTTATCCCCACTTCACAAATCCATCACGGTGATCAGAATGTATCACTTTGTGTATATAGTGGTTATCACATCGTGTATACAGTGGGTTTCAGTAGGTATCTGTGGGTATATAGGGAGAATGATCGTAATTAATATCACAGCGTGTGTGTACAACGGGTATCACAAAAGAATATTCACGCTGGAGGGGAGATAGAAGAAAGAAAAGAGAGAAGAGAAGAAAGATAAGATTTCTAAAATAGCTAAAATGTCATTTAGTTAAAATTTTAAGTTAAAATTACCAAAATTACCAAAATTACTAATTTCCTAATTTATCTCTTGATCTGTGTTTGAGATTGGATCTCATGGTTATCACAAGTCACGGAGTTCTCTCTTGATTAATGACCCCCTAATGATTAATAAACAACATCAAATATCTTTATTACATACTGCATCTTTTTGGATGCGTTTGATATTCAGACATGATAGGACAGAATAAAACAGGACATGACAGAACATATGTTCAGTGTTTGACAAGATAGAATTGGACAGGACAAAACACATAAAATGACCAATTTACCCCTAATGAGTGGTTTATATAGTTTATATATTTTGATTAATTTATGCAAGTTATTAAATTATAATAAAAATAAGTAATTTTTATACAAATATATCATTAATTTTTTTTCGTCAAACATAAATGATAATAATAAAATTTAAAAAATGAATAAGATATAAAGAAGGAGACGTATTTTGATGTTTTATAAGATAATTAAGTTTTATTTTGAGTTTATATTGGTAAAATATAATAAGTCTCTTCCACCTTGTTCCATTGGGTTCCACTTTGTTCTATCTTGTTCCTGTTTGTTCCACATAAAAGTCTTGTCAAACATGGAATAGTGATCCCTGTTCTGTTCTGTCAAATGTATCAAACACATGCTTTATAATCTTTTTGTTATAATTAATAACTAACAATTGCTATAAAAAGAATTTTCTTTTGATTGGTGTTTATTTGTGTATCATAACTTCTACCGAAGTATCATTACATAATCGAACACCAATTAACACAACATCCAGCAAGCTCACTATCCCCTCCAACATTCCAAGACAGCCTTTTTTAGTCCTTTACAAACAGCAACACCAACTAAAAGAAAGTAGTTCTTATCCAATTAGGTGACAAATTCTATAAAATATTTTAGCCCCTCAATCTTGACCTGGAATAAATCTTTCATTATATGGAGACTGCACAAAATTATGTTAAAAACTCAAAAAGAAAAAACAACAATTTGTATGGGAGAATTATCATCAGAAAACAAGTCAATAGAGTTAAACAACCAATTTTCAACCCGATTAAAATGTTTATAACCAATATTTTGCTTCTGCAGAAGACGAAGATACGGTTGACTGTTTCTTACTTTTCCAAGAAACTAAATTTCCTATAAATAAGCAATAACCGGGAACTAGAGAGTGAGAAGTCAAGAATTTACCCCAGTAAAAACCTATATGTCCTTTCAACATTAAACTATCATAATTAGATATACTAATCTTTTTACCCGGATGCGACTTCAAGTACCTCAAAACTCTGAAAGCAATGTTAAGACGAGACTGACAAGGAGCGCACATGAACTGAAAAAGGAAGTGAATAGAAAAGGAAATATCATAATTATAAGCCAAATATAATAACTTCACAACCAACTTTGGATACTTAGTAAAACAGGTAAGTATACGATCATTAACACTTAAGTTAGAAACATTCATGGGAATCGTTAATGGTTTACACTCCAATAACCTAAAATCATTTAACAACTCTAAACAATACTTGTGCCAAGACATACAAAAACCATCTTTAGTTTCTAAGAGCTCAATACCAAGAAAACATTTTAATTTCCCTAAAAATCTTTAATTAAGAATTTAGTTCAAGTTTTACCACGACACACTTTGTAGTAAGACTTACGCTCAACACATTTATTAGAACAGTCAACTTGTCCCATGTTAGGAGTAATCAATCACTTGAGCAATAATTGTATAAATATGGACAAAATTATAATGAAAAATAGAAATTCTTATACATAAAATCTATGTAATTCACATAGTACAACAACAATCAATCGTAAAAACAACAATTAAATCCTTACTTGAATTGTAGATTCTCGTAGGGATTGAAATTGATTGAGGCTTGCACGTAAAGTAGTGTCCTAAGACAGAATTTCGCCCGTACAACGTCCGTTAGAGGATACAACAATCGTATTCAAGTATGAAACTTGAATCTATCGAATCAAGTGTGTTTGGTGAAGAACGGAAGAGGAGAAACCCAAAAATATTAGAGGGAATTGATGAAATTTCGTTGGAAAAACGAATGGGAAAAAGGTGCAGGTTTTATAGGTTGTGGTATCAACCGAAATTAACTGTCAGGAAGTTCGTGCGACAGGCGGAGCGAGTGAACCCGCGCCAGCCACTGTTTATCCTGCATCACAAGTTCCTCAATCAATGTATTTCGACCCCATCGAGACCCAAGGCCCAAGGCCCAATCTTTGACATTTAATATATATTTATTAATGTCAAGGAGAACCCACCAATCACACCACAATCCAAGCCCAAACAATTAAATGATTCATTTAATGCTCAATGGTTTGGATTTATTAAGTGATGTTTAGATTATCTTGGCTCCTATGTGGGACAAGGTTCCTCCTTTTCTTAACTAAGTTCCAACATCCCATGTAACACCCCGATTCTTCGAAAGGTATAATTTCAAGTTAATGCTGAAACCGATATATTAAGGAAAAATAAGGTATATGATTTTGGACTTGAATCTTAGATTTTATAGTCTTGATGGATAAATGATTCAATTACGAGTCCAACGGTCCTTTCCGGAGCGAAAACGGAGCTATAACGAAGAAGTTACGGCCAAAACAGTGAACGAGAAGAAGCCTGGCTGCGACTATGACCAGCGACATTGCCCTGGGCAATGTCGCCCAAAGTGTCCAGAAGTTGTTAAGTTCGGGATTTCAACCTATTTTCTCATTTCTCTTCATCCAAACTTCTTCTACTCTCTCCCAAACCGATTTCCTTCTTTCCCCTTCAAACCCTAACTTATCTTGGCTCAAATCCTTGGATTTTGTGGAGGTGAAACATCATCAAGTGGTAGGATTGAAAGCTATGGTCAAGGATTCACCATCTACATCTTCATCTTCAACCTCAAGCTTATTTTTGGGTTTTCTAGGTTTTCATCAAAACCTAAGTGGTAAGTGTATCCCTTCCATTTCTAAACCTTAACATAAGTTATAAATGCTCCATTGATGATTATCCTAGTGTGTGGTTTATCAATTTCGGGTTTGTTGGTTTTGGAGAAATCTAGGTCGAAATTTGGGTTTGGACCAAAATGGAGATTTTGATGTGTAACGTTTGGGGAATGCTTCTATATGGTTGAATGTGGTTATTTATGGTGGAATATGTATATTTATGGGTGGAATTTGTATATCTAGGTTTTTGGGGAAAATTGTTGTGTGTGGACTCAGAATTCTTCAAGGAAGCTCGTTTGGGGTAAAACCTAGATTTAGCCTAAATCTAGCAAGGTGAGTTCAAATTGATTTGTGAAAACGGTGTACATGCCAAAATGTTTATTTTAAAGTGTTTGTGTCTTACATTAAATTGTTAACTGCTGATAAGTTTTGGTTATTTTGAAATGTTTGGTTTTATAAACATGGTAAAACACCCATTTTGGGATTTTGGGCATTTTGATAGATAAATCATATATTTTAGGTATTTTAATGATTATTTCATGGAGTACATTTCTTTAGTATAAATGCATTTTATTGGGCGTTATGGGTTAATTTGAGAGGATAAAATGTATAAACCCACTTGGGAAATGTTTTGTCTCAATCTAAATCACCTTGGGGTTAATTTGTATATTTTGGAGCTTGGGTTTACATAATGCGAGTTGTTTACGTTTGATTTCATTTTATGATTTTCAACGTTGAATCTTTGGATTTGTCGAGCTTATGGTTCGGTTTGGTTTTGTTGGGTTTTGAGGACACTTGTCCGCTTTTAATAACTCAATGTTGAGCGTTTAGTTATGATTTGCATTTACTGCATCTTAGTTGAGAATTACATGTTTTGAATGCATTAGTTCATTCGTTTTGAGTCATGTAATGGTTTAGTTAGTGCAATGGATCCATAGGCACGGTGTTCCTATGTCCCCGCTTTGGACATTAGGTTCGCCACTTGGCACGGAATAGGCATCGGGTCACCATGATAAGTAAGGTGTGGACCTATACGGTCGGGCAGCGTCTCATGGGCAGTAAGTGTAATTCCCTTGTGCTAGAGTTCCCCGTTTTAGAACTCTCAAGAATAGACCTAAAGGGGTTGACTTGATGTTTTCGAGTGATAGACTCAGAGGAGTTGAGCTCGGTGGGTGTTTTATGTGTAACCCACATGTTTTGATTTCTTACATAATTATGTGACATACTTTGTGTCCGTCACGTACCATGTAACCGGGTTTTCCCCGTCACCATTAGATGTGGTTTTGGATATGGAGTTTTATAATCCATGTTTTCGGAGACGTTTGAGTATGGGTATTTACCTATGTTTTAAGGTTTTGGTTATTGAAACTCATTCGCGTTATTGGGATGTTTTGGAAGTTGGAGTTATCTACGTTTTCAATGTTTGATCATTATAATATCAGTTACATTTTACGTGCGCTTCGGGTTTTGGCTTTATTTAAAGAAGCGTTCGTTTTATGATTTTAAATCACGTAAAGGGTGAATAATGAAAGGAGATTGTTTTGTGATGTAATGTAAGACTCTGTTTAAAGAAAAACGTATAATTATTCTTACCCGAATTGAACCATAATTAAAAATAGCAACCAAAGATAGTTGAGGGGTTAAAACCGACAATTAACCAAACTATATAATTATATATATATAAAAAATCATAAGAGTAAATTACATAGTATCGTCCCTGTGTTTGTTTCTTCAACACCGCCTCTCAACAAAATCTCTCTCTAAACTTCAAAAGAAACTTCTCTCTAGATTATCTCACGATCCGTTGAAGTAATCGACGAAATAATTACATATTCGGAATCTACTCTTCGAGCCCTTCTTAGAGGTATAAATTTCTTGTTATGCTATTTAAGTTGGTAAGTTAGGGTAGTTGAAGTTGGTTGGTAGATTATGATTATATATTATAAAGTTATAGTCATTTATAATTATAGGAATGTTTGTTTTTGTCAAAATTACAAACGGGTAAAGTTTAGAATCAAACGGTGATATTTGTATCTAGATGTTTAACCGCACACCAAGTGATCGGTTTAATGTCTAAGTGAACAAAATCCGTGCTTAAGCTTATGATATAATCATTGAGTTTTAGGTTATGCGATTATTAATAATTGGTGGTTTAAATAGGCAATCGAACGGGTTAAAGTTCGTAGTCGGTCTCGATTAATCATGTGTTGCATCTCAATCCGATCAAGGTATGGATTTCATTTCTTTTGAATCGTGGGCAACTAGTTGTTGTAGTTGACCCTTCCGAAAGGTGGTTCACCATCTTGTGATTGATCAACCGAACGTGATCAACAAATATGAAATTGTACACACACATACACATTGATTTTGGTTTATTGAATCAATTGTTTGAACATTTTGATGTTTTAATAAAATGTGTCTCGTGTGAGATTGTTTATGAAAAATGTGAAAGTATATAGATTATAATTTCTGTGATCGCCATTTGGGTAAGTGGCACATGTTTAGTTTTATTTGATTTTAGAAGAACCCAATAAATGGGCACATTATTTGGGATGCCTTCTATGGCGGCTTTGTTGTCATAGCGTCCTGCAGATGACGGTCCACCAGAGTTAAGCCTATGTGGCTTACGTGAACCCACTCTGGGAGAATTTGGCTGACTTTGTTGGCTCCAGGGCGGATGAATCGATTCTAGAATTTTACCCACATAATATGTGACCGTGGTTAAATTCACGGGGGACTCGTTGTGTGTGCCCGCATGCCGACCCAGTTCGTGTGGTTTGGCCACCCCACGAACACAACAACATGAATTGACGGACTTTATTTATATTACGTTTTGAAATTAAAGTGTGAACTGTTCTTGAAATTATTGTCTTTGAAAATTACTGAACATCTCTTTTGTTATGAACTTGAGTTTCAAGAACTTTCATCGAATGAATTTTTAAGTCTTCCGCTTCGTTATTGATGTTTTCATTATTATTTAGGAACTTATATTATAATCCATTCACTGAGTTATGTACTCAACCGTGTTTTTGTTTTCTGACACGGCAGGTTCGAAGTGAAGTTTACGGGGACGGGACTTGAGATTGAGCGTGATATTTTGTAGTTCTTAGACTCACTTTATTGTATAACTGTCTAAGTTTATAAAGACTTTTTGAGGTATGATAGTTTGGATTGTAATATATGTTTAGAGTTTATTAATAGCTCTGAATTTAGATATGTATTTATGTTAAGTCTCGTTCGTGACATCACCCGTTCTGGACCACGGGGACGGGGGATGTTACAAATATGGTATCAGAGCATAGGTTACGACTTGTAGATTAAATAGGTTTGACTTGTGAGAATTGGGTAGACATTAGAATGGGTAGACTAGAATTTAATTATATTTGCTGATTTTCAATCCGTAACTGTTTTGAATTCCGATCTTGATCTTGTTCTGTGTTAGAATGTCGAGACGTGGTCGCCCACGCAAATCTAGATGTTAACCTCAGGGTAACCCAAATCCCAATCCAGTGAGGGGCACAAGTGAGCCTAATATTGCTGATGTGGTTTGTTAGACCATGTCTAGTATGATGCCTACATACCTTGAGCAGACCATGTTAACTTAACCAATTTATCTGTTTATACCTTGTTTGATACCGAGGCAACATAATTTGTTGTTTCTGAAAAATTAGAATCTCGGTTAAAACCTTATGAGAAAACCACCGAATTTATAGTAGTGATATCTACCCCAATGGGTGGTTCAATCTGTATGTTAACTCGATTCTCAAATTATCCGTTAATTATTGGAGATCGCATACGGGAGGTCACTCTACTTCCAATGCATATGTCCCACTTTCAATTAATATTGGGGATGGACTGGTTGTCACACCACCATGCAACTATAGACTGTAACGCAAAACAAATATTGTTTGGGGATGTTGACAAACCAGAGGCAATCTTCCAAGGAGGTACTCCAAAAGAAGATGTTAGCGCTTTAACCTCTATTACTGTGAAGTAATATACTTGGCAAAGTAACAAAAGTTTTCTGGCCTCGTTACAAGATCCCGAACAGGTAATTCTAACTTCTGCACTCGTACCTGTTGTTTCTGAATATCTTGATGTGTTTCCCGACGATCTACCGGGTATACCACCAGTCCGGGAAGTCGAATTTACCATCGATCTAGTTCCGGGAGCTTCTCCTATTTCCAAGGCTCCCTACCGAATGGCTCCAACTGAAATGAAGGAACTCAAAACTCAACTCGATGATTTATTAAAGAAAGGTTTCATTCGAACCAGCGTTTCACCCTGGGGAGCTCTGGTTCTCTTTGTCAAATAGAAAGACGGTACGATGCGTCTTTGTATTGATTACCGGGAGCTTAATAAAGTAACGATCCATAACAAGTATCCGTTGCCGAGAATCGACGATCTGTTCAATCAGTTACAAGGGGCACGATACTTTTCCAAAATTGATCTTCGGTCCGGGTACCATCAACTTCGTATCCGAGATTGTGATATTCCGAAAACCGCATTCAGAACTCGCTATGGGCACTACGAATTTTTAGTAATGCCTTTCGGGCTAACTAATGCTCCAGCGGTCTTTATGGATCTTATGAATCGAGTTTTCAAAGATTATCTCGATGACTTTGTTATCGTGTTTATCGATGACATATTGATATACTCAAAGTCAAGAGAGCAACATGATCAACATCTTCACATCGTTTTGGAAACTCTTCGAACGAAAAAGTTATACACAAAACGTTCCAAGTGTGAATTCTGGCTTGATCAAGTATCTTTTCTCGGACACGTAATCTCTGCGGAAGGTGTCAAAGTCGATCCAACGAAAATTGAATCCGTTACTAAATGGCCTCGACCTATGAACGTATCTGAAGTTCGTGGTTTTCTAGGTCTGGCTGGTTATTATAGACGATTCGTTGAATGATTTTCTAAAATATCTCTACCGTTAACCCGATTACTCCGAAAAGGAGTCAAATTCAATTGGGGTTCCGAACAAGAATCCAGTTTCGAGGAACTGAAGTATCGATTGGTTACCACGCCTGTTCTTGTATTACCGTCTGGCACTGACGCGTTTCAAGTTTATAGTGATGCTTCAAAGAAAGGTCTCGGTTGTGTTCTTATGCAAAACGGACGAGTCATCGCATATGCGTCACGTCAATTAAAGCCTTATGAGGTCAATTATCCGACCCACGATCTCGAATTGGCAGCGGTTATTTTCACACTCAAAATGTGGCGTCATTATTTGTACGGTGAGACATGTGAAGTTTTCACCGACCATAAGAGCCTTAAATATATATTTACTCAAAAGGAGTTAAATATGCGTCAACGGAGGTGGCTCGAACTTCTAAAGGATTACGATGTTCATATATAGTATCATCCGGGTAAGGCTAATGTAGTCGCTGACGCTTTAAGTCGTAAAGCTGTGGGACAGGTTTCCTCGTTACTTGTTCCTACAGAGTTAGCTTTGGAGATTGAACGGTTCGGACTGGAAATCTATCCGAGTTCACAAACAGAAATTCTATTGAATCTGATGGTAGAACCGACTCTAATTTCTCGGATAAAAGAAGCCCAACAAGACGACAGTGAATTATAGGCGAACTTCCAGCAAGCAAAAGAGAATGTTAGTTCGGAATTCAGGATCGATGATGATCACGTGTTGTGGTTTTGGGATAGTCTTTGTGTTCCAAATAACACGGAGCTTAAAGATCAGATTCTGACCGAAGCTCACAAATCTATGTTTTCTGTTCACTCGGGTACAATAAAAATGTATCGCGACTTACAGACCCATTACTGGTAGGTTGGAATGAAGCGAGATATCGCCGATTTTGTAGCTCGTTGTCTCACTTGTCAACAAGTTAAAAGTGAACATCAACGTTCGGGTGGTCTTCTCCAATCACTGAACATTTCCGTATGGAAATGGGAACTTATAACTATGGATTTTGTAGTCGGACTACCCCACACAATCTTGAAACACGATGCAATTTGGGTAGTGGTTGACCGACTGACAAAATCGGCTCATTTTCTTCCTATCCGACAAATTTGGTCAATTGATAAACTGACAGAAGTATTCCAACGTGAGACTGTACGTCTCCATGGCACTCCTGTATCGATTACCTCCGATCGAGACCCACGTTTTACATCTCGATTTTGGTAAGGTTTACATAAAGCTTGGGGCACACGGTTGAATTTTAGTACATCCTTTCATCCGCAAACTGATGGGCAATCTGAACGTACGATTCAAACACTGGAGGATATGCTCCGACATGTGCGATGGAATGGCATGGAAGTTGGGATAGTTATTTGTACTTAATAGAGTTCTCCTATAATAATAGTTGGCAGTCAAGTATCGGCATGGCCCCGTATGAAGCACTTTATGGCCGAAAATGTCGAACACCGACTTGTTGGAATGAAGTTGGAGAACGTATTCTTGAAGTCCCAGAACTGGTACAAGTTACTACCGAGAAGGTCGAAATTGCGCGTCAAATGATGAAAGAGGCTCAGGCTCGTCAAAAGAACTACGCCGACAAACGACGACGACCTATCGAGTTCCAACCGGGAGATAAAGTTTTCTTAAAGGTTTCCCCAACTCGTGGCATCAAACGTTTCGGTCTCAAAGGAAAGTTGAGCCCAAGATACATTGGTCCCTTTGAAATTCTGGAAAGGGTTGGAGTTGTGGCTTACCGGTTAGCTCTACCGCCACAATTATCCCATATACATAATGTGTTCCATGTCTCTTCACTTCGAGGGTATAACTATCATCCCTTACACGTCATTGAATATCCCTTGGAACACATAGAACCTGATCTTTCTTATCGCGAGGAACCTGAAGCGATTATTGATCGTGATTAGAGAGGTACACGAAAGAGAGTGATTCCTTTCGTAAAAGTTCTATGGAAAAATCATTCTGAACGTGAAGCGACGTGGGAAACTGAGGAACACAAGCGACAGGAGTACCCCGAATTCCTTAATCGATGTAAGTTTTCTGTCTAAGTTTGATTTCGGGGACGAAATCTCTTTTAAGGGGGGGAATAATTGTAAGACTCTGTTTAAAGAAAAACGTATAATTATTCTTACCCGAATTGAACCATAATTAAAAATAGCAACCAAAGATAGTTGAGGGGTTAAAACCGACAATTAACCAAACTATATAATTATATATAAAAAAAAATCATAAGAGTAAATTACATAGTATCGTCCCTGTGTTTGTTTCTTCAACACCGCCTCTCAACAAAATCTCTCTCTATACTTCAAAAGAAACTTCTCTCTAGATTATCTCACGATCTGTTGAAGTAATCGACGAAATAATTACATATTCGGAATCTACTCTTCGAGCCCTTCTTAGAGGTATAAATTTCTTGTTATGTTATTTAAGTTGGTAAGTTAGGGTAGTTGAAGTTGGTTGGTAGATTATGATTATATATTATAAAGTTATAATCATTTATATGTATAGGAATGTTTGTTTTTGTCAAAATTACAAACGGGTAAAGTTTAGAATCAAACGGTGATATTTGTATCTAGATGTTTAACCGCACACCAAGTGATCGGTTTAATGTCTAAGTGAACAAAATCCGTGCTTAAGCTTATGATATAACCATTGAGTTTTAGGTTATGCGATTATTAATAATTGGTGGTTTAAATAGGCAATCGAACGGGTTAAAGTTCGTAGTCGGTCTCGATTAATCATGTGTTGCATCTCAATCCGATCAAGGTATGGATTTCATTTCTTTTGAATCGTGGGCAACTAGTTGTTGTAGTTGACCCTTCCGAAAGGTGGTTCACCATCTTGTGATTGATCAACCGAACGTGATCAACAAATATGAAATTGTACACACACATACACATTGATTTTGGTTTATTGAATCAATTGTTTGAACATTTTGATGTTTTATTAAAATGTGTCTCGTGTGAGATTGTTTATGAAAAATGTGAAGTATATAGATTATAATTTCTGTGATCGCCATTTGGGTAAGTGGCACATGTTTAGTTTTATTTGATTTTAGAATAACCCAATAAATGGGCACATTATTTGGGATGCCTTCTATGGCGGCTTTGTTGTCATAGCGTCCTGCAGATGACGGTCCACCAGAGTTAAGCCTATGTGGCTTACGTGAACCTACTATGGGAGGATTTGGCTGACTTTGTTGGCTCCAGGGCGGATGAATCGATTCTAGAATTTTACCCACATAATATGTGACTGTGGTTAAATTCACGGGGGACTCGTTGTGTGTGCCCGCATGCCGACCCAGTTCGTGTGGTTTGGCCACCCCACGAACACAACAACAGGAATTGACGCACTTTATTTATATTACGTTTTGAAATTAAAGTGTGAACTGTTCTTGAAATTATTGTCTTTGAAAATTACTGAACATCTCTTTTGTTATGAACTTGAGTTTCAAGAACTTTCATCGAATGAATTTTTAAGTCTTCCGCTTCGTTATTGATGTTTTCATTATTATTTACGAACTTATATTATAATCCATTCACTGAGTTATGTACTCAGCCGTGTTTTTGTTTTCTGACACGGCAGGTTCGAAGTGAAGTTTACGGGGACGGGACTTGAGATTGAGCGTGATATTTTGGAGTTCTTAGACTCACTTTATTGTATAACTTTCTAAGTTTATAAAGACTTTTTGAGGTATGATAGTTTGGATTGTAATATATGTTTAGAGTTTATTAATAGCTCTGAATTTAGATATGTATTTATGTTAAGTCTCGTTCGTGACATCACCCGTTCTGGACCACGGGGACGGGGGATGTTACATGTAATGTATTCCATTTTTGGTTACTTTCAAATCAAATGTATTGCATTTCAGAAATCATGATTTTTAAATAACATTCTTGAAGTTAATGCTTTATTTATCTCTAATGAAAACTATTGAGCTCACTAGGCATTAAGCCTAACCTTTTTATTTGTCGGCATGTGCATCAGGTTCCAGTTGGGGTTTGGTTCTTACAGTGCTTTGAGGAGTTGAGAATTAGGCTTACACGAGAGAAAGTAGTTTGGTTAAGTCTTCCGCAGTTGGAGATGGCGACTATTATGGGGTTTTAGTAACACCCGTCCTTTTTATAGACCGTATGTGTGAATGAATGTGTGTATTGAGGTTAAATATAAATTTGTGATTACAGATGAATCATTCATTGATGTATTTAGAAAATTTAAAATTAGTTGCTATTTCCATAATTCAGGGTGTTACATCCCATACCATAATTTACTTTGCCTTCAACAAGATAGTTATCAAATCTTTCTAGAAAACTTGAAACTCTATTAGACTATCAAGGAATCAACCTCATTTCTAACTTTGAGTACCATTTTGGGTTCTTGGAAAATGGCCTCCAAGGGACCATCACCACAACGAGTCTCCATTAGACTATCAATACCCTCAGTTGTTTGATACTTCTTGTCCGCTGTTATCGCTGTAAGAATCACTCAAATGATGACCATTGGGTCACAAGAAGTTAGTACTTCCATCAAAATTTAACACGCAGTCAAATAAATTTAAATGATTCATGTTACCATAATCAATACCCTTAGAACCAGAATTGACAACTAACTTGAAAGGAAAAACATCTTCAAAAAGTTTTACATCCCTTAAGAAAACAATTATTTCCTAGTCAAAACTATATAGTTGATAGCCCTTTCTTACCACTGACTAGCCTAAAAATGCACCTCTTTCAGACCTAGAATCAAACTTACCATAAACATCCAACTTGGTAGCATAATACAGATAAACCAAAACTAGGGGTGTTGTGGTGAGGTGTGTTTTACTGCCAAAACCATAAACTAAATCGTATATGTGGTTTGAGCATTTTTCTAAACCACAAACCAAAGGTGGATGCCTCAAAGCGAATCACTAGTTTGTGCCCAGTGGTGGATCCAAGAGTTCTCGTCATGGGGTCGGAAGTTAGGTCATGATCACGTGGTTGACAATGTTAGTAATCAAATGTATTCGCTTTCTTACTAAAATATATTCTCCTTATTTTCTTACGCTCCACAATATTGTTTTGTTGTGGAGTATGGAAAGATGTTTGATGCAAAATACCTCTAGACTTTAAGAAATATTATAGTTTTTATAAAAATACAGTACCATTGTCACTTCTGACAACTTTCACAGACTTATCAAACTAATTTTGTAAAAGGTTTAAAAACTCAACCGCCCACTTAAACACCTCAGATTTCAACTTTAACATGTAAACCCAAACAACCTGAGAGAAATTATCAACCTGAGATTATTAACAAAAAAACATACACCTACCATATTGGCACTAGGGGTGTAAATGATGCGAGTCGAGTTCGAATATCATTATACTCGACTCGAAACTCGAAACTCGATTATCAAGCTCGAACTCGACTCGAAAACTCGCGAGTAGTGAAAATGCAAACTCGACTCGAACTCGATAACCAATTTCCAAACTCGAACTCGAACTCGTTTCAAGCTCGAATCGCAACTCGAACTTAAGCTCGAAAACTCGAATCAAGCTCGAACTCGAGCTCGAAAACTCGAATCAAGCTCGAACTCGAACTCGAACTCGGATCAAGCTCAAACTCGTTTAATACATAAAAGAATTAAAGAACTCAAGGTGAAAAAATAACTTAAAAAAACTCAAGGTGAACCCACGTTTAAAGGATACTCCTATTAAAACAAGCACATAGGCTCAAGCCATTTAGCAAAAACAAAGAATGTAAAAACAAGGGAGAGAAAGGTCAATAAATAGTGGATTTCTAAGCTTTGGGTTATATATTCCACCAATGTGGGATGGATTAGAGACACACCCTATATCTTTTACATTATCATTTTCCATTTTTTTAAACTTGAGTTTTATTATTATTATTATTATTATCATCATCATCATCATATCATCAATTAAATTAAAATAATATTACTAATTATTTTTATTATTTTGCTTATATATCGAGTATCTCACGAGCTTATCGAGTCGAGTATGAGGTTGCTCGACTCGACTCGTTAGTATATCGAGTCGAGCTCGAGTTCGAGTCAAGCCTATTCGAGTCGAGTGTTGACCGAGTTTTGACCGAGTCGATCTCGAGTAGCTCGCTAGTTGTCTCGTCTCATTTACACCCCTAATTGGCACATACACAAACACATACCTTTCATATTCACACTTATACAAATTGTAACACCCCAATTTTTTTTGCCAAATGAAGTGTCACGTCTCCCAAAAATACATCATTAATTAACCTCACAAAATAAATACTCCAAATATAAATCCAAAACGTTACAACGGAAGTCTAAACATCAAATAAACAACCATAAAAGTTAACCCGTCCCATACCGGGTAACTAAATCAACCCAAATGAAATAAATTACATTGTAACAAGTAAAGTATAGAATTCTAGGCGAGCCTCTTGCCTTTATCGACTCCAGAACCTCCTGCTCCTGAGATGTATACTATAGTCAGCTAAATAGCTCAGTGAGTTCACGGTTTGTATGCCATCACACACATTAGCTATATAAATGTCAAGTAAAGAGTGATATGCAAGATTTATGCAACCCATTGAGATCTCTCAACTCCACTCCGTTGGGTAGGGACCTGCCATGTCACATGTATTCCCTGGGCGTGTAGGTTCACAAAGAACTAACCGCCCATCCCGGGTCATGCCTACCCTAAATGTGACATATCGAGCCGATATCCCATACACCGGTTAACGCACCATGTTAACCCCAAGCCTAAACCATATGCATGCAATTTATGTTAAATAAATATAACAAAAATTTCATGCTTGCACCATAAATAAAATCAAATGCACGTAAATCACCAATTATAACTAACGTGCAATTAACACCTCAATAAAACATACATATAAAATATCACACCTCATACATGTAAATATAATTTATACATATGTATACATCCCAGTGAAATCTCGTGAAAAACTCACCTGATAATGTCGATTCGTTAGAACTTCTCTCCAAATAACAACCTACAATTATAGACACAATAATACCCATTAACGTCTATATTTTCTCCAAAAGTCAACCTAAAGTCAACTAACGATTAACCTCGGTCAACCCTTAATTATACTCCTAATTGTCCACTAAAATTTTATAATTAACCAACCCAAATTTGTTTGCGTCAAATTATTAACGTCACTACATCTCGATATCCCAATAATAAAAAAATTATTAATAATGTGGAGTTACTCCTCTCATAATTAAATAATACATATATATATATATATATATATATATATATATATATATATATATATATATAGGGGAGCGATCAATTGGAAACTTTGGAAACCGAAATCAACCAATCAGTGAATTTCTTTTTTTTTAATTGAAAAGGTTATTTTTGTCTTTTACATTGTTTCATAATATATATGGTAACTGTTATTATTATTATATTAATAATTATTTAATTTTAATTTAGCTTATATATGGTAATAATAATCATTGATTAATTTAAAAATGAGATATTTAATTTAGGTAAATTATTTAATTTTAATTTAGCTTATATATGGTAATAATGAAACAATAATGCTAACACGATGAACCTGATGAATCTATTTTCATTATGAAACAATAATGCTAACACGATGAACCTGATGAATCTATTTTCATATACGAATATGCAACTGAACAGGTAATGAAACAAAAATGGCACAAATTCATCATGTTTCATTATGAAACAATAATGCTAACACGATGAACCTGATGAATCTATTTTCATTATGAAACAATAATGCTAACACGATGAACCTGATAAAATCTGTAATCCAATGAAATCTGTAATCCACAAATTCATTCTGTTTCATCACAATATTAGATTGCATGGGAAATTTTATAATAAAATGAAATTAAAAAAAATATTTTCTTACATTTTAAAAGAAAAATAATTTTTTGATGAAAAGACAAATGCTCCTCGTGTTCATAGTAAAAAAAATAACAAAATTTAGATTGCGTGAGAAATTTTATTTTGGTTTCAAGTAATCTAAATAAAATAAACATTTCTTGCCATATTTGAGACACAAATCAAAAGACATATTTACCCTTTTCATTCATTATTTTTATTTATTATTAATAAATTAATTAATTTACTACCATATATAATTCAAATTAATCTTAACCATTGATTATAAAGATCAATGACTGAAATTTGGTTTCTAAAGTTTCCAATGAAACTTGGTTTCCAATTGATACCACTCCTATATATATATATATATATATATATATGATTAAATATATAAATTTTAGTAATTTATTTAATTAATAAATCCTTATCAAAAATTTAAATTAATTAATCTCAACCAATTAATTAATTTACACCAATCTCTTTGGGCTTTTTAAAATAAAAGAACCATTCTAAACCTATTTGGACCCCTCCAAAGCCCACCAGATCAGACCCATAACTCCTTAATCAGCCCAACAACCACCTCTTGCCGGAAGGTCACCGGAGCACGTCGCCGGCGTCGGCGAACGTCGGTTTTCCGGTGAGTTCGTCGGTTTTCCGGCAAGCTCATTGTTTTGGACTGTGTGGCTTCGTTTCTCATCCGTTTTCGACGATTCTTTTTTCCTAAATTTTAGTTTTTCGATTCCTCATCTTTTAGAAACAAGAATCACACGAAAGCTCCGAGTTTTGAGGGAGATACTTATGTTTAAAGTTTCGGTTTTTACCGAAAACGATAATTTCTACGTTTTGATCGATTTAACAACCTTCCGGTTATCCAATCGGCTTCAAAACGTATCTGGGTTTACCTTTACCCATTCCTAACATCTCCATGAAGTTATTTTCTAGTTCTATAGAGAATACATACCTTAACCCGACGGATCGCTACAGAAAACGAACCAACTTCGAATGCTTCGAGACCCTTCCTCGTGGCACCGTTCGTCGATAACTCCAAAACCAATTCTTCCCCAAAATGCCAACACGAAAAAAAAAAAAAAAAAACTCCAACCGACCCCATGTATATGAAGTCGGATTTTTGCACCGGAATATGGAAGGAGGAATCGTCATAATTACCATTAATCCCTTCCATATTTCATTTTCCAGATTGACAAAACCGGCCCCTCGTTCTTATTATTTCACAATTTAACATCAAAATTTGAATTGTTTCCTTAATCTAATTCAACTATTTTTAGATTATTATTTCTCCATAAATATTCACCAAAAATAAAAGTTTCCAATATATTTCTTTTATTTTTATAAAATCTTATAAAACTCAAATATCTCCATAAAATAAATACTTTAATTTAATTTTATTAATATTTAAATTTTCCAAAAAATTTGGATGTTACACAAACACAACTTGTCATATTGACCCTTACGCCTTCAGGAATAGTTTTATCAATAACAAGCCTAATCTACCTCTTATTTGATCAGTAGTGAATGGAAGAGAAACATACGAGGATGCATGACAAGAAACTAAGATATTGGTACGAAAACTACAATTATTACGTGAAACACGCTTATTAAACACTTGATTTTCTTACTTTTGCCAAAAAAAAATTATTATGATAACCAATCAACTTAAATTTTTTTGTTTAATTATATGACCAGAAAGAGAAAGAAGCAAATGTTTGCAAATAAAAATTGGATTCCTTAAATCATATTTTCTATTATCAGATATTTTACCCACATAATGAGTATTATGCATTTTTCGAACAAAAGTTTGAAAAATAAATGCCTTGTTAAGACTTGCACGCTAGGTAAAAGTCCACGAGTTGGACAAGCTTTAAAACAACTCAAAAAAGAAAACACACAAAGAACAAAAAACATGTTTCAAGGACACAAGCCCTTCCAACAAACAAATAACAAAGGAAAAGAGAAAGAACTTTGTAGATAGGTAACAAAGACACACGAAAGACAATGAATCCTTGACTATGGCCAAGATATCGAGCCAACAGACACTTAACACATGCGACACGAAAAAGCTCATAGTCGATAATTCTTGATATAGAACCAAGATAGGTAAAACTGAAAAACACGCCTCGACGGCTCCATGACGCACCATACACAACAACACAATGTTATAGAAGTATAAATTGCATTTAGAAAAACAAAAAGTAAATTAATCCCTCCACCCCCCCCCCCCCCCCCCAAAAAAAAAAAAAAAAAAAAAAAACGTGAAGGTTCTTCAAGTGAGACCCCCGGCTTGACATCACATTATGTTTCTACTAAGACATTGTTTGGCAAACTAGCTTATAAGCTAGTTGGTAGCTGATAAGCTAGTTTTTCAAAACACTACTATGAGTGGTTTTTCAATAAGCTAGCTTATGGTCATCCAAACATGTACCAGGAAAAAAAGCTAGCTTGTAAGCTAGCTTTTTTTGCCAAACATAGCCTAAGACAACCACCACCAGTGTCCATTGTCAATGACAAAAAAAACAACTGTTAGACCAAAAACTCTCCCATCGCATCTTGCAACATCCATAAAATACTTGGTGAACACATTAAAGATTTATATGTATAACTTTTTAATAATTTGTTTCAATACAACTTGAGATAAAATAATGTAAAATCCTAAATTGGAAAAACTAAATAGGATCATAATTAGGGGGAAATATGGAGTTGTATGAAAAGAGTCCCATCTAGCTAGTAATGATATGGATTTTGATCCTCTAGTCATGGCTCTTACCAATTTTGAAAATTCTATTCATTTGTTTCTATATGCAATTCATAGAAGAAGAAGAGTTACTGAAACCAAAAACGGAGAAGCCATAACCGGTGGAAGAGATCACCGATACCGGTATTGTTGGTGTCTTGAGGAACGAAGAGGGGCAATAGACGGTTAATTAATTTAATTTTTGATTGTTTTTTTCTTTAATTCAAACCTGACTTGTCACTTGTATATATGTATGTTAAGGATGTAAAAAGAAATTTAGCAAAGAAAATTATAAAATGAACAAATTATTATGTGAGAGACGTTTAGCAGTTAGAGCAACTCCAACCTTCACACAAAAAAAACACCAAAAACACCAAATTTGGTGGACCCATCAACACAAAAAACAAACTCAACTCCAACCATCCTCTAAAAAAAACACCAAATTTGTAGACCCCACATTAAAATAACATTATTTAATATAAATATGTTCATTTATTTTATATATGTATATTAATTAAATAGTAATTAAATCAAATATATATTAAATATCAATAAATATATAGATAATGGTGGGGTCCATGCATTTGCCGTTTACTTCTTGGCCGGCATATTTGCCGTGTGGTTTTAATGGCCGCCAAATTCAATTTACATATCCTTTGATTTACGGTGCGGTTGGAGATGCTCTTAGAGACCACATCCAATGCAAGATTGAAACTAAAAGGATATTTTATAGTATTTAAAATGTTGACATAAAATCCAAAGTTTTCAACAAATAATAGGGACGAAAAATTGTAACTTAACTCTTAAATAATATAGCCATTTTCGTATGATAATGAGAAGAGATTCATGACTCCTTCTCTTGAGTATATTGTAAAAGACTTATATCTTTGTCCTCAAAATTTATTATATATTGAAACTTATAAGTTATTATATACTAGAAGCGTACTCGCGTAATGTAATGAGATACATCACGATTTTAATGTTTCATTTTATTTTTTGTTTTTTTGTCGATTTACAGTACGATTTTGGATGGTTTTGAGAAAATGATAATGTTTTTTTTATAAATTTGTTTAATTTAGGCTTAATAATATAATGTTTTTTGTATAAAAAAAATTAAGTATTTTGTTAGAATTCAATGATTATTTTATATATTTTAATGACATCTAGAAAAAATAACCAATTACATATTTAATAATATAATTAAAACAAATTTATAGTAATATAATATATTAATTAATAGTGATACTGATACATGGAAAGGTCTGCATAAAAGAAAGACCTTGCACATACCAAATTGGTGGGTGTTAGAGCATCCCCAACAACTTCTCTAAAATGGAGAAAATGAAGATTTTTGGAGATTTTGAACAACTTTTTGCTCCAACAGTTTCTCCAAAACTTTCTCCAAAATGGAGAAAATAGGAGAGAGAATGTAATTTTCCCCAAATTTGGAGATATCCCCAAAAATGATTACCAAGAGAGAGAAACTATTTTTTATTATATCCAACCAATGAGAAACTTTGAAATGAAATGTTTAGGTGAGAGAAATAATATTTTATTAAATATGTAGAATATTTTAATGATATAATAAATGATTTATCTCCAAAATGGAGAAACTGTTGGAGATGGATCTAAATTTTTTTGGAGATTTTAACTTTTGGTTCTCCATTTTGGAAAAAATTTGGAGAAGCTGTTGGAGATGCTCTTAGAAGCCTGCAGTAATAATATGTATCTTGTGCTTTGATACTTGTAAATTAAGAGATTTTTAAAATCTTGCATAAAATGATGGTACCTTGTGACTAATAATTTGTATTTAAGAGTTTTTTATCCGTGCTTTATAATATAGTAATATATATATATAGAGGGAAGATCATACGAGAATGTTATTTATTTAAAAGAATAAGAGAATAATTTTAGGTCAATCATTTTATTAAATAATACTTTAAATAATTAATTCTAAAAATAAATAAATAAGGGTAAAAAGGTAATTTAGTTAAATAAAAGTTATTTTAGGCATTTATTTAATATTATTTTATTTTTATTTAATAATTTTTTATATTTAGTTCATTTAAAATAAGCGTATTTAATTTTCATTTAAAGAATTCATTTTTTTTATTTAAAACAGTATTTTAAAATATTACAATTTTTCATTAAAATCACATGTAATCATTTACAATGAATTAATTTTTTTTCAAATTTTTTTCCTAATCATATGTGATTTAAATTTAAAAAAAATATATATTTTAAATTAAACATTGAAAAATAAAAATAATGAAACATAATCATATGTAATGTTTAGCAAAACACATTTTAAATGTATAAGATCACATGTATTTCAAAACGCAATTCATAATTGTTAATCAAAATCACATATGATTCACAATGAATTAACTTTTTTTCAAAATGTTTTTGTAATCATATGTCATTTAAAATTTGAAAAACAATGATTCATATTAAAAATTGAAAAAACAAAATAATGAAAACAGAATCATATGTGAAAAAGGCAAGTTGAGGCCGAGATTTGTGAGGTCGTTTACTATCATGGAGCGTGTTGGGGAGGTAGCTTATAAACTGGAATTACCCGGGATCTGCGAGGAGTGCACCCCATTTTCCATGTATCTAATCTGAAGAAATGTTTAGCAGATAGCGATGTTGTCGTGCCATTGGAGGATATCCAAGTAGATGAGAAAATAAGTTATGTGGAGGAACCGGTGGCCATTTTAGATCGTAAAGTGAAGAAATTGAGGAACAAGAAAATTCAATTGGTGAAAGTTCAGTGGCAATTCCACAAGGGCCAAGAAGCGACTTGGGAATTAGAGTCAGCTATGAGAACTCAATACCCCAGTTTGTTCAGCGAAGAAATTCCGGGGACGAAATTCTATTGGGGGGGGGGATATTGTAATAACCGGGTGTAAATTTTACATATTTTAAAGTTGAGTGTGGGTTGGTCAAGACTCAAAGGTGTAAGGGAGTAAGATGTAACATTGGAAAGAAAAAGGGGTTTTAACCCTAATGATTCTATTTTGATATCATACGGCGGCCGAGCCAAAGAGAAGGGGATTAGGGCGATTGTGCGATCGAGGAGGGGAATGAGCCGACTTTATTGTGATTTCAAGTTTTACTGATTTCTTCCTTAAGGTAATCGTCCTCCTAATCATTTTTTTTCTCATTTGTAGACATTGATATAGAAGTTTGTTTTGGGGTTAGGATTTTTGAAGAATCTGATGTTTGTATGAGTTGGGGTTTGTTTTGAGATTTTATTGGAATTGAGTTTATCAATTGATTATTGGGTTCTGGATTGAATTGTATCAAGACCTAAGAAATAATATGGGATTTGTGGTATCGGTTTATCAATTATTCGTTGGTTTGTTCGTTCGACGGGGACACCGGTCGATAAGGTGGTCCGGTCCTCGGGTTGGGCACCGGTCGACACCGGTTAGTATATGGCATCGGTCACGGGGGGGAGTTAGACCCCGCTCGTTTGATTCACACCGGTCACCGGGGGGAGTGAGACCCGGTCGATGTTCACACCGGGCGGCCATCATGGCCCCAGTCCCCGGATTCGGCATGTGGGCCGAAGCCCATAGTTAACTTAATGATTAAATTTTAAAGGTTGGGCTTTATTTATTGGATGATTGGCCCATTTTTATTTTATTGCATGGACCCAAAGTACCTTGTCTCAAGTAGAGGTTTTGGTGGGCTAAGTTACGTATAGAGGATAGATGTCGTTGGGATTATGGGTTAAGGTCAAACTTGTTATAAAATAGAAAGAATCGGGAGTTCACCGACCAATGTTTCCTTTATAGGTTCCGGATCGCACTATAAGGGTAGACGCAGGAATTAAGCTAAGGACGTCAGGTGAGTTTTTCTAAACTAAACCTTTTGTTAGCGAAAGCATGTGAAGTTAAATTTTAAACTTTGATTTATTTACGATGGCATGATTATTAGGAAATCATTTAAGTGTGTTATAAACCGTTGATATTATAATGTATGCATACATTATGTGTGGAGATTGTGACCTAAGTCGGGGAGTGTGGTCCGCCTACTCGTACCGGGGAGTGTGACCCGTTTATGCCATTGGGGGTGTGTCCCAAAATTAAGGCATTGCGAGTTAGACACACCGTCCTCGACAGTAGTGTGGTCAGTAGAGTGATTTATCCTTATGTGTTTATAAATCTGTTGATTTGAATTTCTGGAAAGTTATTTTGTTGCTTATCTGTTGAGGGGACTCACTAGACCTTCGGTCTAACCCTCGCTCTTTCAAAAGCTAAAAATCTTTTCAGGCAGACGTGAATTACGAAAAGCAGATAAGGGCAAAGAGAAGATGTAGCGGGAAGAGATAGAAGAATGTCATCTTAGATTCTTCTTATTAATATCTCAGTTGTGCATAGGTTGCAGTCACAAACCTTGAATTTAAATTGTAAGCTTGGGACCGTTTTGGCATAGAATATTATGATGAATTAATTATTGGCTTTTGTTCTCGATGGGTCGTCACATAATCATATGTGATTTAAAATTTGAAAAACAATAATTCAAATTAAAAATTGAAAAGGAAAAATAATGAAAACATATTCATATGTGATGTATAGCAAAACACATTTAAATGTATAAGATCACATGTATTTCAAAACGTAATTCATAATTTACACATATCACTTGTATTATTGTAAATAACTTACATTCATTTTCTACTATGATCAATATCAAATATGATACATTGACGAAAAATAGTGAGTTTTTTAATGAAAAAAATGTCGATTAATTGTGGATATCATATGTGATGTTTGATGAAAATTATAAAATTTCTTAAATAAATTAATTCAATAAAGATAAATATTTAAAATGAAAAACTAAATCACTACTAAAAAATCATAAATAAATACCTTAATTAAATTTAGAGACTCTTAAATTTATTACATGATTTATATAGAAATAAATGAGTTCCCATATATAATATGTATACATCAAATGACATATATGCCCTTTTGGGCGAGTTTGAAGAAAGTTTTATTTAAGGTATTATTTAGTGAAATGATTGGTCCAGAATTATTCTCCAAACACTTCTTATCAAAATTTCCATTTTGACCAAAATCCCAATTTTGACCTAACTTTTCCCAAAATCATCTAAACCGAAATTTGATGAATAAAACAGCTGGAAGTCATAAATGGAGCATTTATAACTTGTATAAAGATTTATAAAAGAGGAGGATGAACTTACCACTTAGGTTTCGAGCAAAACTCCCAAAGTTTAGAAATCTCAAGAAATATTAGCGCATGAGGTTGTAATCACAAGCTTTGATGATGAATAAATACTTGAAAACTTAAGGAAATGGCCTCAAAACGAGTTAGGGTTCATCCATGAAGTAGGAGAAGTGATGAATGAGAGAAAAGATGGAAAATTTGCACATTTAAGGATCTGGTACCCGTCGACGACTATACCATGCGACAATGACAATGTCATGTCATAGTCGTTGTGCATGTACCAAGACTCGAAACCCGACTTTTCTCACACAAAATGCCCTCAATTCTCTTAGGGACTAAAATCAATAAATTCCTAAGTCAAAAACACAACTAAGAAACCACAAAAACACATCGGGTGACTTTTACTTATGAAAATTACGGGTGTTATAATTCTCCGAACCTTAGAATGATTTTATCCTCGAAATCTAGTTCTTGCACAAAGCATTTAAATACTACACTCAACACTTATTTGGTTCCTTCAGTCCCTAGAAGTAGCTCGACCCTTTCTTGCAATTGTTACACCTTGACCAAAGAAATCCCCCAAACATCAATGCCATGCCACTCTAAATCCCATTCCATGCTCAACTATCAGAGAAACATGAGATGGTCAAGAGACACCACACAGTACGGAGCTCAAGTCCGCTAAATATCATGTCATCTACCCATCTCAAAGAGGATAATAATCTGATGACATAGATCTCAGCTAACTTCATTCTCACAAAACGACCATCTATCTCTTCAAGGATGTGTCTCCAACTCATTTAAACCTTAATTGATATTCGATAACTACCGGACAAAACTGGCATGTCGATTTACATGTTGACTCTCATACCCAATATCCATTTCAAAATGTTACACTCATATCAGAGTGAACATTTAATTTCGATAGAGTAGTTTCTAACCGCAAGACTTCGGTTGCTGCGCAACCTTAGGTGACCTATACTACCTCTACGATAGTTCACGACTTCAACCATTCTAATCCACCACTGTTGCTCAACATGAATGTACTTTTAAATATCCTTAACAACCCTTACCATCTGTAATACTCCTCTCTTTTACATTCAACATTCCGATGCTTTTTCGCAACAGCTCACCCGACTACAATAAGACTTATTCCCTTCTAAGGAAGTATTCACCAATACTTCGATAATTTAACTTTGATAAATCAAAGTATCCCCAATAATAGATTTCCACTCGAGATCTACCTCAACGTTCTCACTAAGTTATCTAATATTCATCATCGTCCTCTCCTCAACGAAATTTCCCAATATGCACGCTTTGAATTTGTACTCCAACTGTCACAGCATATGATCACTACCAAAAATCTACAATTTTTTTTATCGTATCGTCCCTGCTATTGGACTATCATTAAACCCCAGAATGTACAAATATACTCTATAAGGAGTTGATTATTCTCAAACCCATCGATTGCACAACTCCCATAATGCATCTAAGTACCAATCATCAAATCGACAAGTTCCTTACTAGATGAGGATTTTTCATCCAACTACACCCACTTACCACAAACTAAGCTTCTTAAAGTCATTACTTATTCTACGAATGTCTTTTAGGATCCAACTATAGTACTCTAGGTACTTCAATGGTTCTTGGCCTCAAAATCCAAAAGTTGGCACATAACATTACACAACGACTCAAACCACAACAAACTTTCACTCGCATAACTTAGTCATCGAGCCCACCAACATTAGACTACGGTATTAACACGGTATTGCAAGAGTCCTACACAACTCCAATGCAAATAATAGCCTAAACCTCCAACTCAAGGTTTGCCGAAATGGGCCGCTCACTACCAAAGTTATTAGAAGATCCCACGAGTCTAATACTTCAGTATCTAAAGGCGCATCGGCTTTTCAAACTGAACCACTCGAATTACAGTACCACCACAAGCCAGAATATCCAACACTTCCACTCTCAAGGCTCACTAAGCCCTCACCCTTCACAAAAAGGGTTTTAAAATTTATGGTCCTAACGAGTTCAAGGTTTCAAGCGTAAGATTCAATAGATATTCCAATTTATAAGTTTTTATAAGACTTGTCGAGCATAAAAATCTTTTAAACAATCGTACGCATGCGTAAAATTTACCACCACATTATTAGGCAGTCATGCAAAGTGGTCACACTTGCCATACATATAAAATTTATCTTTGAAAGCTACTTGATCATATTCAAGCTAATAACGAAAACTCAAAAGTATGTTCGACAACCTTTTCAAAAGAATCGCTATGGTCTTAGCATGGATTTATTTACGCCATGTACGTAACGTAATTTTCCCGCATTAAAATAGTGTGCAACAAAATGCTTGTGCAAAACTTCCCAAGAGGAACTTCACGTAATCAACTTCCAGAAATTTTCTCATTTAACATATAATGACATGGGATAAAATTCCCAGCGAGACCAACATGCACCATTTACTTCTCAAAACTTAGCCAAACGTTACGCGCATACTCTTTGGTCGAAACGTAAAATAATTTAGATCAACTTCAAACTTTAAGTCGGACAACCAATATTCTCTTTGTTCTAAAATAGTGGCTTATAATGCTATGCATACCAAACAATCAATATAATGCAGTTGCGTGAACCAATAACCATGGTAACAACAACCGAGATGCACAAACAAAACATTATATGCACCATCACAGACTCCTCAAATGCTTACTCACGCCATGAGAATCGGTCAACTTGTGCGCCAAAAAGTGTGCAATGAAAAAGTACTAGCACAAAACTCAATAGAGAAATCAAACGATGTCGAGCTTCCAAAAATTTCCCTTTTGGTTGAAATACGACATAGAATAACATTTCTCAAAAAACCCGCATGGAATAAAATTATCTAAAACCCATAAACTGACACACACAATAAATCAAGCATACACATTTCAAAGTTTCGTCCATGCGTCACAAAACGACATAAAATAAAACTCCATAAGACCCAATAAAACTCAATGAAACTCAAGGGGCATCTGTATAATTGAATGATGTCAAAATCCTCGCTTCCAATGATCAAATTGCATAGGATAAAGTTAGAAATAAAAATCACAAACTTTCTCAATATATACAAACTCATGCAATAAACCAAGTTCATGCTCTTTCAAAATTTCACTATTTGGTTACCAAAACAACATGAGATAAAAAAATCTCAACAAAGCTTGCAACCACAAGTAATAAAAAAAATTATGCATGTTTAAGATTGGTTTATAATCTTGTGCATGCTAAAACTCCTTTCCAAAATTTTGTAATACACCCGCACGATGATTTGGAAAAGTATGAAATAACTTAGGCAATTTATTTTAGAAATAAATCTCATGCACGAATTTGGTTGGGAATCAAAGTCTTAAAACCTAGCTCACACAGTCTACTAGTCTTATTATTAACCTTGGGAAAAGTTAAAGATCTTAGGCGGTAACTCGCAACAAGGTCAGTCAACGTTACTTTTTCCTCCCAAAATGATGATGATTTAACAAGCCTATGGTTAAATCTTAACCAATATCTCTGACCCCCAGTGGTCGGATTAACATAATCATCATACTTAACTGTTACTGAAAAAGACAACGCTACAAACATTAACTCTTCTAATGACTACACACTAGAAATTCGTTCATTGGTCATCACATAAAGGCGATTCAAGCACACACATGTAACATGTAAGTTCACTATAACATTGGCCAAGTGTAATTATGAACGTACCCTACATGGAGATCCTTGTTACCATCGACATGATTCTTGATTCTAGTGACTCTATCAACCTCAAAGTATCCTATCTCAAAGTGCCTAATTGTACAATCTCCCTTTCATCCACTTAAAAAAAATGCTAGTTTGAGTCTAGGTATACGAAATCAACACCTAAATCTCTCAAACTTATGCTCTGATACTAACTTGTAACATCCTCAAATTTGGAAAGAACAACTAATTTAAAACTTTCAATAATTCAACAAATAAATGATAAACTTCATTTCTACAAATCAACTCTTGAAATAACTCATATAATTATAGCAGTAACAGTAACATTCATTAACCCAAGTCTTATACAAAGAGTAAATAAAGGTCAGGTGTTACTAAACCCATTACCAAATTGCTATCTCCAAAAATGCGGAAGGCTTCATCCAATAGTTACACTCTTCTCGTGCATCTAACTAGCACTCAACTTTTCACAGTGTCGCTATTACCTTTCCCCACAAGGACCTGATGCACATGCCGACATATAAAAAGGATAGGCTAACGCCTATTGAGTTCAAGCAGTTTTCCTCATGAATATAAAATAGTAAAACTAAAACTGCTTATTTAAAACATAACTTCTCATTATGAAATACATTTATTGTAAAAGCAACATCTTTCCAAACCCACTATTTTCATGATGAAAAACACTAAATCAAAAAACCCATTTAACACGGATTCAAAACCAACACTCACTCCAAAACACAATGAAGTTAAATATCTAAATCCTAAACATAGATAAAACTCTATTATCCAAATCATCCAAAAACATGTAATAAATTCAATAATACAAAACCACAAAGCATGGATGTTAATCCATACTCAAAACATCACCGAAAACATGGATAATACTCAAATTTTAAAACAACACCTTCCGGTGATGGGGGAGACCCGTTTCCATAGAACGTGGCAGAAACACATGAGTATGCCACGTATCTTTGTTAACGAACTACACCTTAGATCAGTAACTTCAGTGCACACTCTAATAAGAGTCACCTCAAGCCATTATTGCCTTTAGTATATACCCCTCATTGGGTGTCACCTCAAGGACTGAATACTTCTAGTATGCACGCCTCACTGGGGTTCACCTCAAGGATACCCGATTTTATTGTATGTTCGTTCTCTAGTAGAGTTCCAACCTCAAGGTTCTCAATCGACCTTTAGTGTATACTCTCTAGCATTCAAGATAGGAGTCTTAACTCCCTACTTGATAACCCAAGATGTTTAACTCTCATGCATAAGAGTTAGAACATCAAAACCACAAAACCCACGGTCTCGGAGTCCAGCCCACAAAGGTTCATCTCCACAACACCGGGACGACAACAATGCCAACTCGGGTTTTTCCCCCAAAGTGAGAACATCAAGACTCCTCATTATTCAAATATGACTGACCCATATGACTAGGATCCAATGCATTATGGTCTAAAATATTACACGACTCCAGATGAATGACTAACCAGGGCCTTTCCAATATTTTCGGAGGCCCTGTTACGCTTGTATAAAGACTATCGACCGATAATGGAATATATAGATATTTAATCATTTAGATTGAAAATAGATATTTAATCTAAATATTTTAATATAAAATTGACATCTTGACAATTTTCAATTTCTTATATCTCTTGCCAATCGCTGTCAGGCCTCTAAGAGCAAACCAATTAAGTAGGTACCATATGTGAAACAATAACCCGCAACCTAGTTTCCATACATAATGGTCGTGGTTTTTAATTTTTATGTTAGCAAAACAAACTGTTTCCACTTTTCATAAACTCTTATTCTTATGTTCAAAGCTAAGGAGAACCAAACCACTTAATGATTTAAAAGAGAAAACTAGATAACCAGAAATTGGAGTCTAGAAACAACTAAAAATATAAAATAAAAATTATACAGTTACACAATCCAAGTAGTCAAGGATTTCACATACTTACTTGAACTCGTCTAGGTGAGTTCAATACTACAACACCCAAGGGTTAGATTATTTGAGGAAATACTAAAGATTGAATCATTATGTAGAACAAGATAGAAATTGTAGGTGTTTGGCATAATGGGTGATTGCCATTTCTGATTTTTGAACCTAAACATGTTAATTTTCATTCCTAAACCTAAATAATATGAACAATTAACATTCTGATTTATACTTAGTCTGAGTAATTAACTTAAATCAATCAACCTAATTAGTAATTACCTAAACAAGTAACAACCTAAGAATCTAAATCTAATTCACAGGAAAAAACAACAACCCTTGTTTGTCAGTTTATGAGAAGAGAAAAAAGAAATCGAATTAAAAACATTAACAATTTAACATACATGAATCTTAAATCGATTTAACCAGATAAATAGCAAAAAGAATCAATTCAATCGCAATAAGAAATCGAATTTAAGAAAGGAATTTACTTGTTCATTATTATTGATGGTAACAGACCTAAAAGGCTAAACCAAATCAATTGTGATGTTAACGATTAGCATATTACATATGTAAACAAAATCCAGTAATAAACGCCTTAAGAACCAATACAAACTCGAGATTTGTATGAGACCTTGGATGTGGGTCGTTAGATATCGATCGTAGAATGAGAACCAGTCGAAAAGAGTATGAGGAAGAGGAAACCGTTTGAAATTAAGCCATTGTCTTTTCCTTAAAGAAACTAATCATATAGGCACACATTGTCAGGATCTGATTCTTAACAAGAATAATGAACTCAAAAACAATATTAAAGGAGTTGCGGAATAACACTTTAATATTCAACTATCAATGTAACAGTGAATCAGAAAATCACAACTTGCAAACTTTATTGAATGATTAAAGTTACAAGTTTTCACACAAAACCTCAATCTTGATGAACAGACTCACCAAGACGAATTCTACTTCTCTAGAACTAGGATTATAAACCTTGAGGTTAATTCTCTCTCTAAAAACTTATCAATCAAAAGTTAATTCTATCAAAGACTTTTATACTATTTATACAAGACATAATACAAGATAATTATCAAAATGCAATTGATCTTCAGTCCATAATTATCTCCTTTACTTTAGTAAGTCTTCTATACAGCTGTCTTCATTCCATACTGAGTCTTCATCTCATAAGCAGCATTAACCTTCTTCAGAAGTATTAACCATCTTCAGCAGCATTAAACTTCTCAGCAGTATTAATCATGTTGGCAGTAGTAATCCCTTAGCAGTACTAACTACTAGCAGTACTAACTCTCCAAACAGTACTAACTATTGAAGTAGCAGTACTAACTTTTCAAGCAGTATTAAATCTACTAGTAGTAGTAATCATGATATACTAGCAGCATTAACCATACTTGAACAAATCTTAAATTCCCAACAATCTCCCCTAACTTGACTTTTAGAAAGAGAAGTCAAGTTTTTCAGATATGATCTTCAAGATGCTTTCAAAACTTCAGTTTAGTTGCCCAAATTTGGATCCAGTCCTAGACTTTGATTGATTGTCCTTCTTATCACAACTCTGGCCATTTCAGATCCTTTTGCACACACTAGCTTGGCTTTCAGCATTCCTTTCAGCTTCTCCTTGCTATGATCATACACCTTGTCCACTAGAAAATACTCATGATAGCAGTTATCTATAGTGATCATGTAGACACCACAGTTTTCAAAGAGCATCCACTGATTAATCCTTTTGAACCCATACTCATGATGCAAATCCTTGATCCTGTGCATCACTTTTTCTGGTTCAAACATCATACACAAGTATTCCATAACAACTTTTAGTAAACTTTCTTCAGTTCCTTTCAAAACAGGCTCATATAGCTTTATTCCCACCTTATGCATTTCTTCTAAGTCAGCCCTGGAGCAACTTCTGATCACTTTGCCCCAAGTTGTGTATACTTCAAACAAGTCACCAACTCTTTTGAGTCTGAAGTAATCCTTTCTGTTGTCCCTCAGAATATCCCAAAAGATGATTTCTGGTGCCTTCACAGAAATAGGAACAACCTGTACTGTTTCTATTAAAGTCATGTAAAGACCAACATGCTCATCAGATTGATTTGGTTGTTGAGTACTTTGACTTGTTTGCTCTGTATGATCTGCAACAGATGGTTCTGCCTCTTTATCTGCTTCTTCAATCCTTGGCTTTTTGGACTATTTCTTGGAAGCTATGGTCTTTACTCTCTTTGCAGATTTGGCTTCTACATCAACTTGCTCTTCCTTCTTTTCAACCTTTTCTTTTGAAGGAGTGATTTCCTCAGGGAAGGGTTGTTGGATGTTGAGATCATGCCTCTCTTTCATCCTTCTTTCAGCTTCTTCCCTTTGAGAGGAGTCCCCTTGAAGCTTTGCCATCTCCTTTTTATATAGCTCCTCAACTTTGCTATATGCCATGTTAGCAAACATCTCTCCTTTTACACCAATTGAGCCTCTCAGAAAGTTTATCATTTTTCTTCTTTCTTGATTGGCCAAAAAGGTCTTAGAGGGTTGTCTTTTCAGAGTCTTTACAGGCATTCTGTGCTTGGTTGCTTTTACTATACTTTTCTTAGCCTCAACTGCAGTTTTCATGCTCTTTTGATACTCTTCATTGAGCTTTTTAGCCATATTCAGTGCAAGCTCTCTGTCTTTTTCTGATTGAAGTTGTTCCTCTTTTTCCATCTCTGCTTGAAGTTGTTTAGCCACTTCTTCATCTAGATCTATCTGTTTATGCTGCTTTAAAGGTTGTTCAGGTTCAACCATCTTAGCCTTTCCTTTCTTCTTTAATTCTGCCTCACTGCTTTCTTTGCTTTTCTGCTTAAGACCTCCTTCTTTAATGACCACTCCCTTGGCCTTTTGAGTAGCCTTGGGAGTGTCATTCTTAGCTTTTACCAATGTTTCTGCAATTTCCAACTCTTCAACAGATAGCCCTGTTACTTCTGCTTGAGCCTTTCATTTACTGCTGCTTGGGCTTTTTCAGTTACTGCTGCTTGGTTAACAGTTTCTGCCTCTTTACAAGTTTCTGCTTCTTTGTTTTCTTTTTCCCTATTCTGCTCCCCCTCAAATTGTGCTTCCATACCACTAGGACTGAGTTTCTCCTTTTCATTCTGTTTCTCCCCCTTTTTGAAAGCATCTGCCCTCTTCTTCAAGACAAACTGTTTTCTTTTCCTTTTCTGCACCAACTTCTTCACTAGCTTCTTCAGTTTGGTAATCTGCACTTGTTGAGACAGAATTACCAACTTCATTTCTTCTATATCGGCTCCCTGTTTGATGACATCTAGATTAATGTTGCCTATTGTATCCATCAATTCTTGGTAGTTATATCTATCCCCACCTTCTCCAGGAGTGTTAACCCCTTTTGAAGGATCATTGGAACATTTAGTAGTGGAAGTCTTCTGCCTAGCAGAAGCACCCTCCACCCCCTTGGTTTCTTGGCACCTGGGACCTTTGAATGATTGCTCATTCAAAGTTGCCATGGGGAAGGTCTTATTGATGTTACCACTGGCCTCCTCTATGCTAGCAGGAGTAGTGGCAGCCTTTTCGCCCATATGCTCATGCATCTCCTCAGTGAGCACCTCCTTGGGGTTGGGAGACACCCCTGTGGTTTCCCTATAGATATTCTCTAATGGAGAATTCTCCATTAGAGGGCTTAAAAGCTTTGTGGGTGAAGGTACAAGAAGGGAAGGAACCTTTTTTTACCTTTTTCCTTATGTAAGTATTGGTGATGGGTGAAGTTGGTTTTTGAAGAAGGGACTGAGGAATTGATATAGTGATTGAAGGTTGGGATTGGCTCTCAGTGGGATGGTCTAGTGAGGGCCTTGACCCTGATGCCATACCTTCTTGATTGTGGGACACCACCATCATTGTAGAGAACAATGGGGTGTCAACTCCTTCCGAGTCCATGGCAGATCTCTTCATATTTGAAAAGACCTTACCCTTGGGGATTTTAGGTACATATACCTCATCAAATTGAGGCATATCTACCAATTCAGTGGTGATAACTGCCTGGACAAATCTTGGATACATAAAGAAACTCTTTTTATTCTCCAAGTTTGACACAAGGTCATTGAAAATCATTTTTGAGAAATTATACTTTCTGGCAGTGGCCAAGCAGACCAAAGCATAAACAATGGTACTACTGAACTCACTCCATCCAGTAGTCTTTCTAGAAATACAATGCATAAGGGTATGGACAAAGAAACGCCATTGGGGAGAAAATTTAGCTTTGGAGAACTTGAAAACACCCAATGGGCCTCCATACCCCATTCTAGTGAGAGTGGAAAACAAATCATCATTAGAGATAGATGTGATACCTGAGGCATCGTCTAGTCGTAGACTGATGCGAATTACCTCTTCAGAAACCGTCAAGGGTTTGTCACACACCCTTGTCTTGATTACCTACACACCATTTTCAGTAATAGCGGTGGCATTGGCCCAAAATTGCTTCTGGTGCTCGATGTAGATTGATGGTGACACTGTAAGAGCATGAGCTATATGGTTGGACTTGAGAAAATTGACTATTTGATGAAATCCAACAGCCTGCTTAGGATTTTGAAGCATTGCAATCTCGTTGTGTTCATCAATAAACGCCATTGATGCCATCGAGCTTGAGGAGTGTTGACTAAAACACATTGGTTGCTTGAGAGAAAAAGGTTAGAGAGAAGATGAACAGTATTCAAAGAGTCGTTATGAGCTTTTAGGCGGCAAAGAGGGTATTTATATGATTCGTGAAAGAAGCAGTATTAACCATCTAGCAGTATTAACTAACTAGCAGTATTAACTGAGAGCAGTATTAACCACTAGCAGTATTAACTAACTAGCAGTATTAACTGAGAGCAGTATTAACCACTAGCAGTATTAACTAACTAGCAGTATTAACTGAGAGCAGTATTAACCACTAGCAGTATTAACTAACTAGCAGTATTAACTGTACTTACACTATTGAAGCTTGTGTTAGTCTGAGCAAGGCAATACACTTCTTGAGAAAGATGATTAGTAGCACCAAAAATAAACAAATAACAGGTATACAATCACTTTTTAAACTTGAGCTCATTCATAGTTGATCATGCCCACACTTGTGACCAAGAAGGTGAATCTAACCACATCAAAAGCTTAAGTGAATAGATCAGCAAACTGATTATCAGTATGTACTTTAGCAACTTGAATAAGCTTCTTTTCATTGCAGTCTCTAATAAAGTGATACCTGATTTCAATGTGCTTTGTTTTGGAGTGCTTGACAGGATTGTTAACAATGCAAATAGCACTGCTATTGTCAATGAAGATTGGAGTGTGCAAAAAGGTTACCCCATAGTCCAACATTTGATTCTGAATCCATAGAACCTGAGAGCAACAACTTGCAGCAACAATGTACTCAGCTTCTGTTGTGGATAGGGACACTGTGGTTTGTTTCTTACACTGCCAAGATACTAGTCTTGCATCCAAGAGCTGACATCCCCCTGAAGTAGACTTTCTATCCATATTAGCACCTCCCAAGTCACTGTCTGAATATGCAATCAAGTCAAAGTTGGATTCATAAGGATACCAAAGACCTAATCTAGGTTGCCCTCTTAAGTATCTGAAAATCCTTTTAACTGCTTGAAGATGAGACTGCTTTGGCTTGACTTGGAATCTGGCACAAACACACACTGGAAACATGATATCTGGTCTTGAGGCTGTTAGATACATGAAAGATCCAATCATTGATCTATAAAGATGGACATCCACATCCTCCCCCTCAAGATCAGCAGTGATCTGTTTGTGTGTTTCCATTGGTGTGCTTGCTGGCTTTGAGTCTGATAAACCACACTTATCTAGGATGTCTTTTACATACTTTGATTGACTTATTAAAATCCCATCTTTCTACTGTTTCACTTGAAGTCCAAGAAAGAAAGTGAGTTCACTCATTGCACTCATTTTGAAGCTCTTGTGCATCAACTCTTCAAAGTCTCTACACATCAGTTCTTTTGTGGAGCCAAATATGATGTCATCCACATAGATCTGAACAAGTAGGGTGTCCTTCTTACTTCTTTTAATGAAGAGGGTCTTGTCAATATTTCCCCTTTCAAACCCATTTTCCAAGAGATAGGTAGACAGTGTATCATACCATGCTCTTGGGGCTTGATGAAGACCATAAAGTGCTTTCTTAAGTTTGTATACTCTGTCAGGATATGATGGATTTTCAAAACCAGGGGGCTGACAGACATATACTTCTTCATCAATTGTTCCATATAGAAAGGCACTCTTCACATCCATCTGGTATACCTTGAACTGCATATATGAGGCATAGGCTAGAAACAACCTAATGGCCTCTACCCTTGCAACTGGAGCAAAGACTTCCTCATAGTATATACCTTCTTCCTGAGTGTACCCTTGTGCCACTAGCCTTGCTTTGTTCCTGATTACAATTCCTCTCTCATCCTTTTTATTTCTGAAGATCCACTTGGTGCCAATTGCTCCATGACCTTTAGGAAGGTCCACCAAGTCCCAAACATCTTGCAATTTGAACTGTAGCAACTCTTCTTGCATGGCTTCTATCCAACTTGAATCTTTCATTGCTTCACAAGCCTTCTTAGGCTCAATCTGGGATAGAAAGCAAGAGAGTACTGTATGCTGCTGATCCTGCACCTCTTGAAGTCTGCTTTGATTCCTAGTCATCATAGGAGAAGAGATGTCTCTTATTACCAGCTCACGAGGATGATTCTTCTAAGTTCTTGTCTGAAGACTAGGTTCTTCATTAATTCCCACATCTAAATTGGAATCATTTAAGTCAGCTGAGGGAATCACATCAGTTGCTTCTGGCTCTTCATGCTATGAATTCTCCTCATCTCTTCTTTCTTCTTCACCCTGAATTGGTTCAGTAACAGTCTCCTTTTCATAGATTTCAACAGGGTCAATTGTAGGTAATGGAAAGATCACAGACTGAGGAATAATGTGTTGTACTTGTTCTTCCCCTGATCCTCTACTTCCTGATCCTGCATGATCATCACTACTGAAACCCAAAGAGTTAGTTAGTGAATCAATGTCAAATAACCACTGAGGACCTGAACCAATAGGATTTGGTGTGTTCTCATTGCATTTGACATTGTCACTTTCCTCAATTATTGTAGAAGAAGAATTAAATACTCTGTAGGCCTTACTCTAGGATGAGTAACCAACAAGAAAACCATCATCTGCTTTGCTATCAAACTTTCCTAAGTGAGTTTTGGTATTGAGAATGGTACAAGGACACCCAAAAGGTTTGAAAATTCCAATAAATGGTTTTCTTTTATTTAAAAGCTCATATGGTGTCTTGTTTTTAGGCTTGACTACTAGAACTCTGTTTTCGACATAACAAGCAGTATTAACTGCTTCAGCCCAGAAAGTAATTGGAAGTTTTGAATCAGCTAACAGAGATCTAGCATCTTCAATCAGTGTCCTATTCCTTCTCTCAGCAACACCATTTTGTTGTGGAGTCCTAGGAGCACTGTATTGCCTCTCAATTCCTTTTTCCTCACAAAAGGTGTTTAGGTCAAGATTTTTAAATTCAGTACCATTATCTGACCTAATGACTTTTACCTTTTGATTTGTTTGGTTTTCAATTCTTAGAATAAAGGATTTGATCAGTCCACTTGTATCATCCTTAGTCCTTAGAAAATATACCCAAGTAAATCTAGAGTAATCATCAACAATCACTAAGCAGTATGATTTCTTACCTATACTCATAACATTTGTAGGACCAAACAGATCCATATGCAACAATTGAAGAGAAGAAGAAATTGTGTTCACTTCTTTGGACTTATGAGAAGTTTTGTGTTGTTTGCCTTTGAGACAAGCAACACAATGATCATCACATGAAAAGACTTTTGAAGGCAAACCTCTTACAAGGTTGTTTTTAACAAGTTTATTCATTGTTTTAAAGTTCATGTGACACATCCTTCTGTGCCAAAGAGATGATTCATCCAAAGATGCTTTTGAAACAAGACAGTTTAGGGATGAAATAGTTGAAACATTTTCCATATCCAAACAATAGACATTATCCTTTCTGGGAGTTCTTAGTAGTATCATCTTTTCATCAACTACCTTGAATCCAGGAGCAAGGATAATGCATTCTGAATCAGTGAATAATATACTATGTTGTTTGTCACAAACCTGTGATACACTTAACAGATTGTATCTTAACTGCTCAACATAGAAAACATCCTCAAAGGTCATCTTACCTTTTGTTACATCACCCTTACCACTAATCTTACCTCCATCTAGAGTATTACCAAAGGCAACATGCCCTCCATCAATTTTCTTGAAATTCTTGAGGCAATCCATGTTCCCTGTCATGTGCCTAGAGCAACCACTATCAACATGCCAAATGCTCTTTCCCTTGAGCTGCTGGTTGCCCTGCACATTAGATAAATCAATTAGTATTGATTGGGAACCCAAGCCAAAGTGGTCTTGGGCCTCCCTTTCTCATCAAAGTACTTGCACTCCATTTTGATGAGATTTTTAACTTCAGAAAACTCTTTACTGGAGTACTTTGTCAAGATGATTGGTCTAGAAGCACAAACACTAGAAGCAGTACTAATTTTAGAAGTACTAACAGAGTTAACAGTATTAACATTTGAAGAGGTACTAACAATGTTAGTTTTAGAAGTACTAATACTCTCAACAGTACTAACATTGGTAGCAGCAGTATTGCTTCTAGCAGCACTATCTTTGTTAGCAGCACTATTTGTGGTAGAAGTACTAACAGTTTTAGTGCTTTTGGGAGCCCACATCTTGACATTCTCTCTTACAGTCTTTTTCTTCATGTGGCTTTTAGATTTAACAGTTTTCTTAGCCACATGGTTCTTTTCATTCTTCCTATAACCAAAGGGTTTTTGCACAGATCTTTGAAAATTTATCCTTTGGTTCATAGGATTAAAATAACAATGCTTAGCAAGATGATTCAATTTGCCACATATGAAACAAGGTTTTGGTCTGATGATTCTACTCAGATCAACTCCTTGTTTCTGAGCCCACTGATTATTCCAATTTCTTTGATTCCCCCTCCTTTTATCCTGTTTTAGGGGCTCAGATTTATTACATGCACAGTGTTTGCAAGGAACAGGATTCACAACCGTAGTCTGTTTGTAATGAACCTTTTTGGACTTTCCCTCAGTCTTCTCTACACCATCAGATTTGACCCAATCCCTTCCACCACCCTCATTGGTAAGAATGTTATTTTCTAAGGGAATCTCAACATTCACATTATTTTCCTTACCCTTTCCAGCTTCTTTCTCAGTCTTGTCCTCAACAACTACTTCATCTAAAGGATCTATCTTAGTGGCTCCCACATGCAAGTCCTTTCTATCCTTGGTCTCTAGCAAGTCTGGTTTAGGAGGGATGTAGTTGTTGTTGTATGGTGGTGGTGTGGTATTGTACCCAATTCCTGGTTTAAGCTTATCATGGATTTGGACCTTTAGAATTGAATCCATGGCTTTAGAAGCATAGGAAAACTTTTCCACATCTAGCTTAACCTTGTCTAGTTCACCTCTCAACTTTTCATTCTCCTCCTTGGACTTTGTCAGTTGGATTTCTAGATCATTCTTTTCCCACTTCCAGTAATTTGTATCATATGTGTGTTGAAGTTCATTGGCTTGGAAACCTTTGATTTGTTCCTCAAACCTCTCAACAATTCTCACATAGTCTTTTCTATCCTTTTCTAACCTCTTAAGGTCATCACTCATATTCTGGTTGTGATCCCTGTACCTTTTAACAGTGTCTATGCAATTTTGAGAACAGATATTAGAAAGTACCTCAGTTGGGAGATCAGATACCTCTGCCATGAGAGCTTGATTTTGAATGGCCTCTTCTGCTTGATCACTCCAGTCAAACCCCATTCCTTGTTGAGAAACAAGAGCTTGAGCAGAGTTTCTGTTCTGGTTTAAGTTTCCAGTCTGTGCTTGTTGGTGGTTGTTGTGAGACATTCCACTTCTGCATTCCCTGGCAAAGTGTCCCTTCATATGACACTTGTAGCATTCCACCTTTGACTTATCAAAGCCTTCTCCATCTTCTCTTCTTTGGGAGAAGTTGTTCCTCCATGTCCTCTTGATGAATTTCTTCACGCTCATAGAAAGCATGGCCATCTGCCATTTGATATCCATCTCTTCAAGATCATCAGGATGAAGCTGCTCCAAGTCATCATTGATTAAAGAAGAGTTACCATGGCTGGAAAGAAAGGCTTCAAAAACATATTCATTGCCTTTTTCTTGATTTACTCCACATGCAACATTAACTGATTCAGGGTTAGCAGTAGAATCAATTGATGCTGATAGAAGTGCAACATTATGAACATATCCAGTAGGCTTCTTCTTTGCTTCCACCTCAGATTCAAACACTCTTAGATCATTGTACAGATCATCCAGTTCCTTTTCTTCAAATAAGTCATTCTGTCTGAATGAAATAGTATACATGGTCCATTCATCTCCAAGAGATCTGAGGAACTTTCGGTTGACATCATCTTGTTCCATCTGGACTCCAACCGTAGCCAACTCACCAATTAGCTTATTGAATCTGTCAAAAGTTTGAGTCATAGACTCATTCTTTGAAGATGTAAAATTCTCATATTGCTGTTTGAGAATATCCCTTTGATTCCTCTTAGTGCTCTTGGTGCCAGCAAATCTTTTCTCTAAAGCATTCCATAGAATCTGAGCATCTGTGCAGTGTTGAAACTGATGTTGATACTCATTAGGAATGGCCAAAAGCAGGGTGTTTAAGGCTTTCATCTCCAACTGTCTGACCTTCTTCTCACCATCAGTTTTTAGAGGTGGTCTTCTGCCATCTTGTCCAATTCTACCTTCAGCAGAGGGACCATTCTCAACAATGTCCCACATAGAACAGTCTATAAGGAGGATGTACTGCTTGATTCGAATTTTCCACATGTCAAACTCATTAGGTTTGAGCATGGGAACCTTTGAGACAAAAGTATTGTTTGATTCACCTGTGTTGTCCATGATGAATGAAGGTTTCTGAGAATACTTGCTCTGATACCACTTGTCAGGATCTGATTCTTAACAAGAATAATGAACTCAGAAACAATATTAAAGGAGTTGTGGAATAACACTTTAATATTCAACTATCAATGTAACAGTGAATCAGAAAATCACAATTTGCAAACTTTATTGAATGATTAAAGTTACAAGTTTTCACACAAAACCTCAATCTTGATGAACAGACTCACCAAGACGAATTCTACTTCTCTAGAACTAGGATTATAAACCTTGAGGTTAATTCTCTCTCTAAAAACTTATCAATCAAAAGTTAATTCTATCAAAGACTTCTATACTATTTATACAATACATAATACAAGATAATTATCAAAATACAATTGATCTTCAGTCCATAATTATCTCCTTTACTTTAGTAAGTCTTTTATACAGTTGTCTTCATTCTATACTGAGTCTTCATCTCATAAGCAGCATTAACCTTCTTCAGAAGTATTAACCATCTTCAGCAGCATTAAACTTCTCAGCAGTATTAATCATGTTGGCAGTAGTAATCCCTTAGCAGTACTAACTACTAGCAGTACTAACTCTCCAAGCAGTACTAACTATTAAAGTAGAAGTACTAACTTTTCAAGCAGTATTAAATCTACTAGCATTAGTAATCATGATATACTAGCAGCATTAACCATACTTGAACAAATCTTAAATTCCCAACATACATTTTTGGGGATTTCAATAGTCAAATTGGGAATAGAAGTGAAGAGAGAATTGAAGAGGCGTCCTTGCTATAAACGAGGTAGACGAGTCTCTTTTGAATCTTGATGCTGAAGGCAGGTTCAAAAGATTGGGCTAATATATTAGGGCCCCAAAAAACAATGTAAAAATAGGCCCCATATTTTTGGGGCCCTGTTCAAACACCCCGTTTTAAACAACCCAAAGAACGTGCCTATGGCTAACACACTCAAAACATGTAATTCTCAACAGAATGCAATAAATGCAAATCAAACCCAAAGCTCCACAATAAGCTATTAAAACCGGACAAATGTCCCCGAGACTCATTTGAGCCAAAACTTAAGTCAAAAGATCCCACGCTCATATGACAACTCAATAACCTTCAACAAATGTCAAAATATGCATTTCCTCGAAGTTTATGTAAACACATGCTCAAAATATGATTTAAATCAAAATCCCCCATTGTAGGGATAACTCGTCTCAAAAGGGGGACTAACCAACTTATATTACCAAAATTATATCATAAATGTATTAACATCATATAATACACATAAACACATCAAATCATCAAAATAACACCATTTATGATTTATTTTTATAAAATGTCTCCATGTCTAAAGTCCAAACATGTATCAATGTTTTATAAAATCACATGTGTAAAAATGCACTATCTTTATAAAATAAACAACATTTGGTAAATCTCAAAGAAAACACTTTAAGACTCCAAAATATACATTGCATGTACAAAGTTTTCACAAAGCACTTGAACTCACGTTGTTAGATTTAGGGTAAATCCAGATTTTACCCCAATCTTGAGCTTCCCTGACGAAACTTGAATTCACAAACAATCCTTTCAAATCCTAGATCAACAAGATCCCAAAACACAAATAAATAAACACAATGTGTTTAGAATCATTATCCAAACACTTCTTATCAAAATCTCCATTTTGACCAAAACACTAATTTTGACCTACCTTTTCCCAAAATCATTTGAACCAAAATTTGAGGAATAAAACACTAGGAAGTCATAAATGGAACATTTATATCTTGTATAAAGATTTCGAAAAGAGGAGGATGAACTTACCACTTAGGTTTTGGCAAAACCACCAAAACTTAGAAATCTCAAGCAATGGAGATGAACATTTGAATCTAGCACATGATGTTGTAATCACAAGCTTTGATGATGAAGGAACACTTTAAAACTCAAGAAGATGGACTCAAATGAGTTAGGATTTGTCCATGAAGATGGGAAATGATTTGGGAGAGAAAGGGTGAAGTAGGAAAAGTGAGGAATGAGAGAAACAAATGGAAAAATCGCACATTTAAGTATCTGGTACCCATCGTCGACTATGTCATGCGACAATGTGGCATTGTCGCATAGAGTGTACCGAAGGTGACTCCCTTCCTGCAACTTTCCCAGGCGACAGTAATACTGTCATTGTCTTTTGGCATAGTCGCCGAGCATGTACTGATCCTCGAAACCCGACTTTTCTCACACAAAATACCCTTGATTATCTTAGGAATTAAAAGCAATAAATTCCTAACCCAAAGCACAAACTCAGAAACCACAAAAACGCACAGGGTGACTTTTACTTAATGAAAATTACGGATGTTACACCCACCCCTTTCGCCGTCGATGACTTTCGCCGTCGATGACTTTCGCCGCTCACCCCTTCACCATTGATGACTTCAGCCGCCCACCCTCTTCATTATCTTACCCCGAATTACCGTTTCCATCCTGGCGTGAACCCTTCACGGTGAATCCCACCTCCCTCTATGGTTTTACAAAGGTCACCTTATTTAACAGAGTGATTCAAGATTTTTCTCTGATGAATCCTTCTAAATTCAACACTCCATATTCAATTGAGTTCGATAGAAACAGAGATCGAGATTATCAGGGATAAAACTCTCCAGATAAAGAGCAATAGAGAGTTCGGGGTTCTTATGTTACCATATTTTGTTCTCTATGCTCCATATTCGACCACAACTAAACTAAAAAAGATATCCAAAGCAACAATTAACAGAGGTTGATTGTGAAGGAGCCTCCAAGGGTTTGTTTTAGATTTAGGGTTTTCGTTTGATTTATGGTGCAACTTTAATTATTGGTTGATTGAAGAAACTATTGATGGTTTTTTGTAACTTTATCGACCGAGAGACAGAGTTCGAGAAAGTGATCTAGTATTTGTTTGTTGACGGTCTTGAATATGTGTTTGGATTTGTACATTTGGGTTTGTGTTTGGATGGAGATTATATGTCGTAGTCTGTGTTTGAATATACACTTTCTTTTTCCTTTCGTTTTTGTTTCATTTCTGGATTTAAAGCACATATCTATGTTCCGTTCTTTTGTTTTTGGATTCAGGTTGAATTTTGTTGTTTTTGGATTTGGGTTAAGTTTTGGTGATTAGGATTTGGATTTTGGTTGAGTTTATGTGATTAAGGTTTGAATTTGTGTGTGTGGATATTTTTGATGTATGGTGGCGGAGATGAAACATTGGCCGGAGAAAAAGGTTTATTGGCGGGGACCCATGGCCCCGTGGCCCACTTTTGTGGACCCTACAAGCCATCCCTCTACAAACTTGCACCGGAAAAGACATCCTGTCTCCCCCCGGATTCGAACCCTAGTACGGGAACCCCAGGTAGAAGCGTTTACGGAAGAGAGGTCGCCACTAGGCCAAAGACCTAGTGGTTTCATTGGCCGGAGAAGATGACCGAAGATGGGGATTTTCCCCAAGAAGATGATCGAAATAAAATTATAGTTTTGGCACTGAAAACAAAAAGAAAATTACAGTTTTGGTTCTTGGTCTTTCATTTTCTATTAATGTGTATATATATAATTTTATATTTAATAGAAAATAATACAAAATGTTAAAATGACTGAAATACCCGTAATTTAATTAGATTTAACGGAAAAAGTTAATGATTCTTAGGAGGATGGATGAAAATTGTTGTGAGGTGTCAAACGTGAGGGATAGATATGTTAAAGTTAAGGGACAGAAACAATTAAAAGTGACAAACATTAGGGATAGAAAGTGAACTTTACTCTTAAAATATTCTATATATTTAATAAAATATTATTTTTCTCTCGTAAACCATTAGAAATGCTCTAACCATCTTTTTTTTCAACATAATATTTAGATTTTAAAAAATAAATAAATTATATAGACCTTTCATTCTAAATTTATAACATATTTATAGATTATTTCTAATATATTCTTTAAAATAGAGAAGATGAAGATGTTAGAGTTTTTTTTTCCCGACAAATTCTTTAAAACATTTTTTTTTCAAAATGAAAAAAGTAGGAGAAATAACGTCTAAAAACTCTCCAAATTTAAAGAGAGACAGAAAGAGTAGGAGAGACACGTAAAGAGTAATTTCTAAGTTATAATAATTAAATGCAATTCATTTTAAAAGGTTTAATTCTTGATTCCTAAATTTGAAGAAATTTATAAAGATACGATGTTAGAGCATTTCTAACAGATTCTCCAAAAGGGAGAATGAAAACTCAAAATCTCCAAAAAGGAAAAAAAATACATTCATCCTTCAACTGATTATCTATTTTGAAGACTAAAACATTAATTATATTATAAAAATAACTTTGATGTGATTCATTTATCATTTATGTACATTCATGTGTTTTAATTCGTGGGGTTGTCTATTTTGGATGACTTTTATTTTTGCAAACAAAATTAGTTTGATTCAAGGAGTTGTCTTATTTTGGATGACCATCGTTTGCAAAAAAAAATTCTAGTAATCATTATCATTTTTATATCTTCTTTGTATATATAAAAGGAAATCATGGAGTATTGAGGTGGTACCATGAGAATTGAGTATTCTCAAATGGTGAATTGTGATTGATTTAAAGTTGTTCTACATTGGTAAGAAGTTGAAACATTGGAACAAAGTGGTGTGTATAAAAAAAATGGATGTAATGCATTTGTATCTATATAAAAGAAAAACCTTAGGATATTGAGATGACATCATAAGAATTGAGTATTCTCAAATTAAAGAGTGATCGAAACTAGAAGGATATATTTAAACAACATCCTTATTGTAAACTTTTGAATTAAATACATTATTATAAAAAAAGAATTTTTATTTCTCATTTTAACACCAAAATGGGTATATTTTTTTCATGTGTTTTTGAACATAATTTTGTGAATCCCTCCATGTCAAACCATCTTTTTCTAAACATGATTTTCAGATTTTTTTTTCACAAATAATTATATTGACCTTTCGTTCTAGATTTATTATATTTGAATTTTAGATCATTTCTAATAAATGCTCTAAAATAAAGAAAATAAAGATATTATAATTATTTTGTTCTATCAAAATTTTTAGAACATTTTTCTTTAAAACGAAGAAAGTAGAAAAAAGAGTATAAACTTTTTTAAGTTTGGAGATTTACAATAATTACAATAAAAGAAAAATACATTTTTTATATTATATTTCTATTAATAAGAAATTTTGTATTTAGGAGAAACAAATAATATCTTATTAAATATATGAAATATTTTAATAATAACAAATAATATTATATTTTCTCTGTCTTAAAATAATTGTTTACATTATTATTTTAGTTTGTGTTAAAAGAAATGTTATGAAATTGAGAAAATTATTCTCTCTACAATTAAAAGTAAAATTGTTCTTTTTGTTGATTAAAGAGTATAATGAGTAATTATACACTGTTAAAGTTGTGGTTTTATTTTATTTTATTGTGAACATTTATTTTGAGATGCATGGAATAGGAATTAGACTTAAGTTCGCGTGAGACCAAACAATTTCCGTGAGACCGGTGAGACCAAACTTTAAAGTATGAAACTTCACACCAAAAAACTGTGAATGTAAAAAAAATCGAACTTTTCATAGGGAAAACACCGTAAATGTTACGTTCACGGTGTTTTTCGCTGTGAATGTTCGTTTTTTTTTATCTTCACAGCGTCTTCACTGTGAAGGTTCGAATATACCTTCACAGTCTTTTATCTGTGAAAGTTTGATTTTTTTTAACTTGGTTTAGGTTTTTTTTACCTTCATAGTGTGATTACATTATGAAGGTTCGAATGATTTTTACCTTCACAGTGTTTTGGTGTGAAATTTCATGTTTTAAGCCTGGGTCTCACGCGGTCTCACGGAAATAACTTGGTCTCACGTGAACCTGACCCATAGGAATGAATTAAATGTAATTCACATTTAAATATTTTAAATTTTGATTTGTAAATTTGAAGAAATGTATAAAAATATGATGTTCATGTATCTTTAACATATATGCTATATTTTCTTTTTCTTCTTAAAATTTAAATATTTTTTTCTTTATTATATTGTTCTTTGTTTTAGAAGAAAATTTAACATAAATGTCGAAACAAACTTTTCCTAATTCTATCTATATCTATACTATATTATAAAGCACGAATAAAAAACTCTTAAATACAAATTATTAGGCACAAGGTACCATCATTTTATGCAAGATTTTAAAAATCTCTTAATTTATAAGTATCAAAGCACAAGATACATATTACTACTGCAGACTTCTAACACTCACCAATTTGGTATGTACAGAGACTTTCCTTTTATGCAAACATTTTCATGTATCACTATTAATTAATATATTATATTACTATAAATTTGTTTTAATTATATTATTAGATATGTAATTGGTTATTTTTTCTAAATGTCATTAAAATATATAAGATAATAATTGAATTCTAATAAAATATTTAATTTTTTTTATATAAAAACATTATATTATTAAGTCTAAATTAAACAAATTTATAAAAAAAACATTATCACTTTATCAAAACCATCCAAAATCGTAATGTAAATCAACAAAAAAATAAAATTAAACATTAAAATCGTGATGTATTTCACTGCATTACGTGAATACGCTTCTAGTAAATTTTTAATATAACATAGGGGGGTGTTATTTGCACCAAAAAGGTGCAAATAGTGAATGATTGTTTTCCGAACCAATCATTTTTAAGAAAATGTCATTTCACTTTTATATATTATTATTATTATTATATGATATATATATATATATATATATATATATATATATACATGCGTGTGTGTTTTGATTTTATAAATTTATAAAATCTGTAACTTTTGATTTTATTTTATTTTATAAATTTGTAACTTTTGATTTGATTTTATTTTATAAATTTATAACTTTTGATTTTATTATAACTTTGTAAAATGTATTTTCCTTTTTGTAACAATTACATTTTATTATAACTTTGTAAAATGTAATTTTCTTTTAGGGACCAATTCGGTATAACTTGATGGAAGAGTTAGATACATACACGACATAGTACATCAACGCTTTTGGAGGTGAACATTGGGATATTACTTACAACACTTTAAACTTCTTTCGATCAGATCACGGTGCACCATTTGAACACTGGATGGCAATGCCTGAAATAGGTGTCTTGATTGCTTCAAAATATAATGTGATATTACATGTTATAAGCATGACAAACAGTGGGACGTACTTGCCGCTTAGGTCCACTCCGCCAGTGTGGTATGAACATGTTGTTTTTACAATTGGGTACGTTAATGGTAACCATTATGTGAAATTAGATATGGCAGAAGGATACCCGTTTCCGCAAATTGTAGGACATTTTTTCCATTACAGTTATTTGTGTGCTGCTGGATGGGCTACCCCGTATTCAGAGCGAATAAAGAATTACATGCAGCTTTTATGTGTTAATTGTACTACGTATAATGTTATTTTAGAATAATCGAATGTAATATAGATTATTATTTTTTTTTGGAAGGCATAGCGGCATCGAACCAACGAACGACTACCACGAACACACGCACACACGCACACACACCTCCCCGGCGGTATCGGGCATCCACGGGCAGCCCACTAATCCGCCGTTGTCCCGGCCCAGCTTACGCTGAACCTAGAGCCCAACCACAGTCTAAGACTGGGCTGGGGGGCAGCCCAGTCAAAGACTGGACCAACCCAAGGACTGAGTATTCCTCATGCCCTCAAATTGACTCCCCTTGGATTCGAACCCGGGCAGATTGGGATACCATCCACAATCCCCCCAGGATGTTACCGCCCTTGGGGAAACCAAATATAGATTATTTTATGTTCTATTTATATGTTAAATCGCAATATTTATGTTTTATTTTTATATTTATATAATTATAAAAAATTAGTGATATTTATATTTATAAATATTTACTTATTTTCAAATCAAAACAAAAAATAAAAAAAAATCTTTTAAAACTATATAATACAAATAAACAAAAATATATAATAAAAATAAAAATGAAAAAAAGACAACAAAAATACGAAAAAACAAAAAAAACAAAATCATTACACCAATCATTTTGATACAAATAGTAAAAACATATCCACCAATAAATCCCAATTTTAATGCAAAAGAATTATCAACAAAATCCCAAAATAGATTGACGTCATCATTTATTTCTTTATTATAAAAAATTAAAAGGTTAGAAACGACGACACAGCCCTCCCTCCCCCTTCTCAATCATCTCTCTTTCAGATTCTCTGCACATCCAATTTTCAACTTCCGAGTCATCAATGGAACTCTCCGTCATCAGAAGCAATCACAACATCTCTCCGTCATCGTCATCATCATCATCATCACCTTTCACCCCAGAAATGAATCGCAAAATCTGGCGAAAACTCCCCATCGAACTCCTCGAACGAATCCTCTCTTTCTTACCTCTCACAACCTTCTTATACCTCCGATCAACCTGTAAATACTTCAGATCCCTCATCTTCTCTCCACTTTTCCTCTCTACACACACCAATTCACTTTCATCTTCTCCAATCTCTTCATTCCTCTTGCTCTCTCACCCTCAATCAACCCATTACCTCATCTACGACACCCATCTCAACACGTGGCGCAATCTCAAACTCCCTTTATCTCGATCTCTGTCATGTACCCCACTTCTCTCCACCGCCACCTGCCTCCTCTGCTTCTCCGCCGTGCCGGATTCTTCCAACTCCGCCTTCCTCATCTACAACCTCCTCGCAAGGTCTTCGAGGGTTGTCAAGTTTCCTGAATACCCTTTCGCCTTTGAACTCCCGACACTAATCGTGAACTCATCTGGTTCTTATTACAAACTCTTTTGTTTGTCGTCTCGTTCCTCGTCGTCTCACGTCTACGCCTACGTCTACGACTCCAGGGTTCGTCAATGGAGTCGATACGATGGGTTTCGTCGTTCCTTGGGTGATAGTTATCATCAACAAGGCGTGTTCTGCAATGGATCTCTGTATTTCGGGACTCGAGAGCCGTTCTCGGTGGTGGGATTCGATCTGAATACCGGAAAATGGGAGAGATCGGAGGTGGGTTTGCCTGAAGAACTGACGTTTGGGCGATTGGCGGCAGGGGAAAATAGGCTGTTTATGTTTGGGGGAATTGGGAGAAATGGGATATCGAAGATGATGAAACTATGGGAACTCGATGGAAATGAAAGGATTTGGATGGAAGTGGAAAGTGTACCAGATATGATGTGCAGGAAATTTGGGTCAGTTTGTTACCATAATTATGAACATATTTACTGTTTTTGGCATCAAGGTATGATATGTGTTTGTTGTTATACTTGGCCTGAGGTTTTGTATTACATTGTGTCTCGAAGGACTTGGCATTGGGTGCCAAAATGCCCTTCTCTCCCACAAAAATCGAGTTGTGGTTTCAAGTGGTTTTCGTTTGCTCCTGAGCTCTATGCTGCTATTTAATTTGTGGTTTTGTTTGTTTCAGTTTGGGTTTCTTTCAAGAATGAGTTGATTTTAGATATTGTTTTTGGAGTTGATGATTGTAATGATTACAGTGATTGTGTATTTGGTTTTGTCTTGAATTGTATGTTGTGTTTTGAATGATCTTTGGAGAGTTGGTTCCTAGAAGTAAAATTAGCTCAAATGGCCAACTCTAGGAGAGGGATTGGCCTCTTAGCCATCCCTCTCCGTGACTTGTAAAAATGTCTAAAGGGACGCAAATGGAGTCCCAAGGGCGCAAATTGCGTCCAAGACTCCAATTGTGTCCTGGACGCAATTTGCGCCATTGGGCTCCATTTGCGCCCTTGAGACTCCATTTGCATTCCTTTGGACATTTTTGCATGTCAGGGAGAGGGATGACTAAGAGGCCAATCGCTCTCCGTGATTTGGCCATTTATGCCAAGCTCTCTTTCTAGAAAAAGGGTTTTGTTTTCGTTGTCGGTTTGTCAGGACGATTCAACCCCATCTTCATTTGGGGTCAATATCTGCCACCTATCAATACAAATCTCGTTTCAATCATGTTACATCATTTTTGTAATAACATTTATGTTTGTCATATCATTAACTATTTTATAGTTTGTATTTATGTATTTTAATAATTTATAATATCAAAAAAATATTAAATATTTATAATATGAATAATACATTAATTATAAAATAAATAATATAATAAATTATAGTATCTATATTCTATACTATATTATAAAACAGAAATTAAAAACTCTTAAAAACAAATTATTAGGCATAAGGTACCATCATTTTATGCAATATTTTAAAAATCTCTTAATTTACAAGCATCAAAGCATAAAATACATATTACTACTGCAGATTTCTAACGCCCATCAACTTGGTATGTGCAAGGTCTTTTTTTTGTAGATCTTTTCATGTATCACTATTAATTAATATATTATATTACTATAATTTTGTTTTAATTATATTATTAAATATGTAATTGGTTATTTTTTTCTAAATGTCATTAAAATATATAAGATAATCATTTAATTCTAACAAAATATTTAATTTCTTATATAAAAAACATTATATTATTAAACCTAAATTAAACAAGTTTATAAAAAAACATTATTACTTCCTCAAAACCATCCAAAATCGTGCTGTAAATCGACAAAAAAATAAAATGAAACATTAAAATCGTGATTATCTCGCTGCATTGTGCGGGTACTTTTCTAGTATATTATAAAACACGGATAAAAAACTCTTAAATACAAATTAGTAGGCATAAGGTACCATCATTTTATGCAAGATTTTAAAAATCTCTTAATTTACAAGTATCAAAGCACAAGATACATATTACTATTCAGGCTTCTAACACCCACCAATTTGGTATGTGCAGGGCCTTTTTTTTATGCAGACATTTCCATGTATCACTATTAATTAATACAAAACTAGAAGCGTATTCACGCAATGCAGCGAGATACATCACGATTTTAATGTGTCATTTTATTTTTTTGTAGATTTACAAGTACGATTTTGGATGGTTTTGAGAAAATGATAATGTTTTTTTTTATAAATTTGTTTAATTTAGGCTTAATAATATAATGTTTTTTATATAAAAAAATTAAGTATTTTGTTAAAATTCAATGATTATCTTATATATTTTAATGATATTTAGAAAAAATAACCAATTACATATTTAATTATATAATTAAAACAAATTTATAGTAATATAATATATTAATTAATAGTGATACATGAAAATGTCTGCATAAAAGGAAGACTCTGCACATACCAAATTGGTGAGTGCTAGAAGCCCGTAGTAATAATATGTATATTGTGCTTTGATTAATGTAAATTAAGAGATTTTTAAAACATTGCATAAAATATATTAATTAATAATGATACATGAAAATGTCTGCATAAAAGGAATGATCTGCACATACCAAATTCGTGGGTGTTAGAAACCTGCAGTAGTAATATGTATCTTGTGCTTTGATACTTGTAAATTAAGAGATTTTTAAAATCTTGAATAAAATGATGGTACCTTATGCCTAATAATTTGTATGTAAAAGTTTTTTATCCGTGCTTTATAATATAATATAGATATTACTATAATTTTGTTTTAATTATATTATTAAATATGTAATTGTTTATTTTTTTCTTTATGTCATTAAAGTATATAAGATAATCATTGAATTCTAACAAAATACTTAATTTTTTTATATAAAAAACATTATATTATTAAGCCTAAATTAAACAAATTTATAACAAAAAACATTATCACTTTCTCAAAACCATCCAAAATCGTACTGTAAATCGACAAAAAAATAAAATGAAACATTAAAATCGTGATATATCTCGCTGCATTACGCGAGTTACGCTTCTAATAAATAATAAATTATGGATATAATTTTAAGATACATATTAAAAATTAATAATTTAAATAAAAAACATTCCATAAAAATATCATTTTATTTAAAATAATCGTGAATATAAATTTTAATGAATATACTAAAAATTAATGTACAAACAATTTAGTAAATGAATTAAATTTAATAAATATGTTAATGGTTTATCTACTTGACATTGCATATGATCTTCCTAATTAGAAAGTGTCATAGCCCTTGTAATCTACATGGGTTGTACATGTCACTTTGCAAGATCACTTGCAATATTGATGTGGATGCTCTAAATCAACTGAATTAGTTAATTATGTTTATAAAAACTAGTCGATAAACTAGTTGAAAATGTAAAAATTCAAAAAAAGGCCATACTAAGGACATCTGTAACACCCATATTTTCAAACAAGTAAAAGTAGTTTCGAACTCTTTTTATGACTTGCCAAGGTATGGAAAGACCCAACTAGGATCCTTATAAGTGACAGGAGTGTTTCGGGTGAGAAATGGGAGATTTCGAGCCCTGGTACCATATGTACGATAGTGCCGGCGAATGTCACTTTCGCCGGGCATAATCGCTAGGATTGTACCGAAGAATACCCCATGCGGGCGAGAGTGCCAGCGATAGTGACAAGGGCACAATCGTGGTCGGCCCCTGACTGTTTTAAATCCCGAATTTCCAACCCTTTTTCACTTGTTACTTCACCCACTTCACTCTTCTCTCCCAAGAACCGAACCCTCACCCTAGAAGTCGGATTTTGGAGCCTCTAAGGTGCATTTCCATGTTATGTACAGAAATTCTTCACATTTTAGTGAGGATTTGGAAGCAAGTGTATGAAACTCTTCATTTCATATAATTTCAAGAATTTCTAAGTTTCTAGGGTTTCATTAAACCTCTTCCATCCTTTGAAGAATCTAAGTTTGATGTCATATTAGTGACCCTAGAAGCATTTTGTTGGTGGATACAAGTTGCGGTTAAGGTAATTTTTCTCTTCTCCTTCACTTAAGAAGGGTTTTTGGTTCTCTTCCCTTTCCATTTGTGGGAACTTGGTTTAAGTTAGAAATGCTTGTAGCTAAGGTTTGTTGTGGAAAATTTGGAGCTAGTGGAAGAATTCAAGATCTCAACTAAGAAACTCAAGTTGTGGGTAAAACCTAGATTTAGTCCAAATCTAGCAAGGTGAGTTTTAGTTGATTTACAAAACTATATACATGTCAAAAAAATGTTTTGGTATATTGAACCCATTTTATGTGTTCTCTTCACATTTGATGACTTTTATGGATAATCAGGTATTTGAATATATTTGAGGTGTCAATGTTTTATAAATGATTACCAAGTGTGGAAGGGTGTTTTAGTCACCAAAAAGGGGGATTTGATTAACTAAAAGAGATTTCTTGGATAATGGAAGATTTGGACCAAACATGGATTTAAATTCCTATATGTACAATTTTGGGTTTACAAATGGTTTTATTTGGAATTGGCGGATGAGTCCGGGTATTTATGGACTATTTTGGAGTTATGGTTGTTTTGGGAGTTCACCCAATGTATGAGTTTTGAATATTGGAACTATAAACTCTTTTGGCGTTAAAAGTGTGAGTTATAGGAGACAGATATCCTTTAACCTTATGTATATTTTGGAAAATGTGAGCTTTATGATTTGAGCTTTTGGCCAATATTACTTGGAGAAAATACCAGTTTTGGGAAAGTTGTACACCGGCTTACGTAGCCATATTGGCTTTAATTATTTGCCAAATGTTTTATGATGCCTTATGGCTTGGCGTATACTCTAATGAGTTTTGGGACATTGTCCAGTTTAAATGGCTCAATATGGAGCATTTTATGGAAATGCAATTATTGCACAAATGTTGGTTATTACATGTTTTGAATGCATTAGTTCATTCATATGGAGTCATGTAATGTTTAGACTGTAATGCGATGGATCCATAGGCATGGGAGTCGTTTTATTCATCATGGAGATTTGATGTCCATGTTTAAGTCTAGTGAGTGGTCCCCAAGTCATGTTTTTATGTAAGCTAGCCGTGGTGCTCTTGGAGAGTCGTATACGGAGCTAAGTCTTGCGGTGGTGCCCATGGTGAGCCGGATACGGGGAATTGTGAATTTTGTGGTGACACTCATCTAGAGGTCGAGTAGACACTAGGGTCATTTAGGTATCCTGCGGTGGTTCCTCAATGGAGCCGTATACGGGGATCCATGACCCAAAGTGAATAATGTGTATCGATTTTACCTTTGGACAAACCAACCTTAGTTAAAAAGGATGATAGAGCATCATACCAGGCTTGTGGTGCTTGTTTAAGACCATATACGACCTTAGCTAGAATGTAGACATGATGAGGTTTCTCATCACTTACGAAGCCTTCAGGTTGCGAGAGATAAACTTTCTCCTTGTTGACGCCGTTAAAAAATGCGGTATTCACGTCCATCTTCAAAAGGATGAAGTTCTTATGAGGGCGTAGATAAGGAACATGCAGATGGCTTCGATGCGGGCAACCGATGCGAACGTCTCATTATAGTCAATTCCTTCTTGTTGGCAATATCCTTTGGAGAACAGACGTGCCTTGTTTCATACCACGATTCCATTTTCGTCCTTCTTATTCTTAAAGATCCATTTCGTGTCGATTACTATCTTGTTCTTTGGCCTAGGGACAAGCCGCCACACTTTGAGGCTCTCGAATTGATTGAGTTTCTCTTGCATGGCTAGCACCCAGTCAGGACCGTTTAGTGCCTCAGAGACGGTTGCTGGTTCAATTAGGATTAGGAACGAAGAGAATAGACAATCATTTCCAGTAGCAGATCTTGTCGAAACAGGTGTTGAGGGGTCACCGATAATCTGGTGGATGGGATGAGCTTGTGTCCACTTGGTGGTATGTGGAAGTGGTTGATATGTCAGCTGTGAGTTATCAGGATCCACATAACCACCCTGGGGTAGGTCTTGAACAACTTCAAGCAATGAAGACCTATTTATTGGAATATATAGTGCTGAGTTTATGATTTGTGGGATGGTCTCCCGAGTGGGGGCAAAGTGGTCCGTGTGAGTGGCATATGAAGACTCAACAACAATAGTTTTCAGAATGGTTGCAGTAACGCCTGGTGAACTAGCTTCAGCAGCAGTAGCTTCAGTGGGTGTGGTATCACTCGAGCTTGGTGACCCTTGATCAGTAGAGGTTGATTCATTCGACATCGAGAGACCAGTAAGAATTGTCGAATCCTCAATTTGTGTAGCTTTATTCCTGTTACATATACGAGCATTAGTATTAGGTGAAGCAAAGAATTCATCGTAAAAATGCTCCAATAGTAAATCCAGATCAGAGATATGAGCTTGTGACGCAGAAGATTGACTTGGATTTACTGGGGATGGTGCAGATCATGAACAAAGTTGTCCATAAGCTAGCATACCAGTCAATGCGGGTTCTGAACTGAGGTGTTCAGAAGCCAGATCAGTAGTTTCATCAAAAGTCATATTCACGCTCTCGATGATGGTCTTAGTCCGTTTTTTATAAAGTCGGAAGGCTTGTGCTTGAGATGAGTAGCCGATGAAAACACCCTCGTCTGCTTTGGGGCTAAACTTGTCGAGGTCGTCTTTGTCGTTCCAGACACACCATGTGCACCCGAACGCATGAAAGTACATGATGTTCGGAACACGATTGTTGAACCGCTTGTTGATGATGGAACGATTTTGAGTGTAGCAGGCGGTTGCAACTGCATCGGCCCATAAGAATAGCGGTAGCTTAGACTGAGTTAACATAATTCGTGAGGCTTCCACAAGGGTACGATTGCGTCCCTCTACGACTACGTTCTGTTGAGGAGTATGCGCAATTGAGAAAGTGTGGGTGATGCCTACTAAATTGAGGTAGCCGCCCAACACACGCTTCTTGAACTCTGTACTATTGTCCGTCCTGATGGTCTGAATAGATTGATTGAGATTAACTTGAACGCTCTTCAGATGTGAGATGATGAGTTCGAGGGTTCATCCTTAGATTGAAGAAATTTGACCCATGTGTATCTTGAAAAGTCATATACCATTACAAGGACGTACTTGTTGTGGTTATACTCTGAACCCACATCAGTCCACATAAATCCATGTGAATGAGTTCTAGGGACCTTGACGTACTAGGAGCGGCCTTTGGCTTATGAGTGGCCTTTTTCATCTTACCCATATCACATGCAACACATAAACGATCCTTTTCGAATTTCAGATCTGGCATGCCTTTCACATGTCCGCTAACCACCAACTTATTGATGTTCTTGAAGTTCAGGTGCGAGAGTGTACGATGCCATAACCAGCTTTGTTGGGTCGAAGCTTTGTACATCAAACAAACGTCCTTGTCTGACTTTAGAGAGGAAAGGTCTATTGTGTAGAGATTGGTACGACGCGTCCCTGCTAGCAGTTCTTTTCTAGATTCAGTTCGGACACTGCACCTTTTGGCTTTGAAATTAACCTCCAATTCTTATCGTAGAATTGACCTATTCTGAATAGGTTGTGACCTAGTCCTTCCACATAGGACACCTTCTTAATGGTAAGGTTGTCTTATACGATGTCTCCATGGCCCATGATTGGAGAATAGTGATCGTTGCCAAATCTCACATTACCACAAAATTTCTCGGTGAAATTTGTGAGAAGTTCCCTTCTTCCAGTCATGTGTTTGGAGCAACCTGAGTCTAAATACCACACATGACCGTTCTGCAAAACAAATTATGGGGCTGTTTGGTCGTTTTTTCATTAAGTCATGTATGAATTAAGTTGTCTGTATGACTTAATCTGTCTATATAGATTTAGATACATTGGTGTTTGTTTGTTATGCTGAATAAACAGTCTGTATGATATAAATGACAATTTTACCCTTTTTATTTTGTTTTGTTTTTACATCAAAATCATGCTTTTATCCACCCTGGAGTAAAAAAGAAATTGTCATCCTTGTTAACATAAGCATGAAACATCCAAAACATCTTCCCAAGTTAAATCAACATCAATGGAATTTGAAGCCTCACATGATTTGAACCCAACAACTGAATGAAGATGACCCCACCGTTTCAAATCCAGAACAAAATAAACACCAATTTATATCAAATGATTTCACAATATTTTAATAAATTGAATACCAAATGAACATCAATCTAGTATATGACAACAAAAAACCCTCCAAAAAAATCCAAAGGAAGAACGATAATCGATTTCATCCAGCAAGAACCAAAAAAAAATAGAGCAAGAGGGGTGGTCGATTTCATTTAGTAAGAGTGGCAATCGATTTCATCCAGCAAAAGGGGTGGTCGATTTCATCCAACAAGAGGGGTGGCCGATTTCATCTTGTAAAAACCAAATAGGCGTGTAGATTTATGGGACGGGGAGACATACGGTCGTCAGAGATATAAGGGAGAAGGGACGTCGGAGAGCCTGGACGCCTCCTGGACACTGGAGAGCCTGGTGAGAGAGGGTGGGATGGAGATGAAAGAAAGGGATACAAATGAGTAGATCTAGAACAGTTGTGGGAAGGAGATAACCCAAAAAAAATGAGGCGTGTGTTTAGAGGGGTTTGAGGGGTAGGATATGTCATTTTGGTAGCTTAATGGATACAAGAAATGTAGGAGAGCTTACCGAATAAGTCAAGGTCAATTGTAATAAGTCATAACCAAACACTTTAGTATGGCTTACCGAATAAGCTATATAGGTTATTAAGCCTATTAAGCCAATACCAAAACAGGCCCTCAGCAGGTTTAGGTACCCATTTGAAAATGGGTCCTTTGGGGTTAGGTGTACCACCTGTCTCGGGAACCCATTCTGACTTGGGTCTCGATCTATGACATGGTGCATTAAGCTTGGTTCTAGAATTAATAACATGAAACTATTCAAACCAATTAGACGCATATCTCCGATCAACAAAATCATTTAATCTAAAGTTTGAGCAACAAACACAATCATGAGATAGTTGAAGTAATTGTTGAATGGAATGAATTCTCAAAGGAAACAAAACATCTCGTTCAACCAAAGTATTTGAATTAAAAACATCATTATCGGTATTGTTTTTCCTAGAATACAAAATTGAATTAAATGAAGATGTCTTGTTGTACTCTTTTAGACTCCTTCGCTACCCACACTTGTTTGACTCATTTTCTTCAAACACACGTATCTGAAATACCGTTAAAGTCACAGTCAAAAGGTTTGGAGTATGAGGATTGTTGATTGTTTGAGCGACTAGTCTTTTTCCATTTTTTGAACATCTCTTTGGTTTAGATTTAGAAACTTTGCTCACAGATGGGTTTTGAGAGGCAGATGTGGAACATTAGCCCTTGTAAAGATTGACCGGTGGCTCACGAGATGAATAAAAAAAATCAACTTGACTTGGAAGTTTTGGATCGAAATCAACCTTGTCTAACTTACAATTTGAACATCCATCTGAATTCAAAAATGCTGAAAATTCCATTTCCTCATCAGATGGGACATTATCAGTTGTGGGAGTTGGGGAAATGGATGGACTTTTGTTGTTAAAAGAATCGTTGGCGGAAGCATTTTGAAAATCGGAGTACCGATCATTTTTGAAAAATTCCAATTGAGGTTTTTTTCCTTCATCAGAAATATTTGGTGAATAATCACCCAGAAAGGCTTTGCAGGAAGAAGTATCTGATGGTGTAGAGGAAGATTTTGACACATTAATTTTCTCCTCATGGAGTTTATCAAGCTTCTCTTGGAGCTCAACTTTGCAAATTTCTCTTTCATCATATCTGTTGCCATAGCAAACAGTTGAGAAGCGAGCCTGTTAATCTCTGTATGAAAGTATTCAGTTTCCTCCCCAGATACTGATTCCATTTGATTGGAATTGGAACACTCAATTTTGGATAATAACTATTGTCTTTCCTTTTGAAAATTAATAATTGTTCAAATGACTCTTCTAGCTGAACTATTTTCTTTTCTAAAACCAGAGGTGGTACATAGATTTTGTGATCTACTGATTCCTCCTCAAGTTCAACAGGTGTTGATTCAATTTCGACCTTTGAGTAACTTCGGAAATAGTCATTTGACAGGTAATTAGATTTAACTTTCTTGTACAACTCATTTAGTGAATCATACACAAAAGGAATTTGCACCTTAAAAGTATTTTTTTTCTTTTTAAAATTTTGAGTTCCTTATCCTGTTCATCAACTGGTTCAGTCCATCTGTTTTTGTACCTGTGGTAAGTTTTGTTAAGGCACAGAAAATCAAAATCATAAAGAGTGACACCTTGGACAAGGCTCTTTTCAAGTAATGAGGATTATCATATCCAATTCCCCATTCAGGGTTAAAGTACTTGAAAACTTTGGGTTTGTTCAGATGGATCGTTTGTTCAGTCAACTGTTTGTTTTCATTTTGAATGGAGAAACTTTGATTGACAATCTCAGTCCTCTCACTGTCTCACATGTGAAGCTTGTTAACAAGTTCAACTATTTTGGTCTTTAATTGTTAAGTATCTTTTGAAAGAATCTCTCACTTTTCTTTTAGATTTGATATTATATACAAGTATCCAACATTTTCTATACTTAGGTTATCAATAGTATTATGTTGTGATGACACTTTGGTTTCTAAATTGAAGATTAGACGCGACTTTTCTTTTATGGTTTGCTTATATGAGTCTAGCTTTTGCATACTGACTTGCATCTGATTGATAATGGCATTATGGATAGGATCACATACCTGACACGATGAGATGCAATCATCATCTTCAGAATCAGACTGCGTGGAGTGGTTGCTTATAGAACACATATGAGCTTCTGCATCTTCTTATTCCTCATTAGACATATTGAGCCAATGGTCATCTTCGGCCATGAGAGCTTTGCCAACTTCCTTTTGTTTGGATAGCAACATTTTTTCCTTGTAGCACTCGCAATTCCGAACTATTGGCTTACTCATCAAGCTTCTTATCAAATTTCTTTCCTACATCTGATCTTCTCTTACCTTCATACTTATCTTTGTGGCCATGGCGCTTATTTGGAGTAGTGGAGTACCTCTGATTGTTCGATGACGGCTTCTTGAAGAACTTTTTCTTCTAAAAGGCTTGATAAAGGAACAACACAACATTCTTGATTTTAGCATACTCTGGATCGGAATTACTGTCAGTTTCTTCTTCTGGTTCAGATTCACTCTTCACAGGTTCTCTTCGAGAGTTACGACTAGAATGATGTTCTCTTCTTTCTGAAACAAGTGTCAGTGGATCAACTGTTGGCTTTTCATCTGTCTTTTGATTTCCCATTAGATCGAGAACTACATCTTCGTCTTGTAGGAGCATCTCGAATAGTTCATGAAGAGGAAAGTTCTCTAGAATATGATTGTGAAGAATATGCGAAGCAAACGTCCTCCATTCTGGTTGGAGATTGTTCATGAACTTGATATTATTCTCTGTGTTAGTCTTTTTGATGTCGATCTTCTGAAGATCATTCAGAAGTTGATTGAACCACTGGTATGTCTCTGTGAGAGTCTCGCCTTTCCTTGCCTTGAAGCTGTCATATCGAGTGATGCAACTTGTGATCTTTAGTTGATTTCCTATTCTGCTTCCCATCATCATTTTCTCGATTTGATCCCATATTCCTTTAGCAGTAGCCTTGTAACTATCGATACTTGTGTATGTCATTAGGCAAACTATAAAGAATGTAAGTTTTTGCAGCCTTGTCCCCGTCAAATCTTTTCTTTTCATCACCCGTCATTTGCGAGTATGTTTTTGGGACCATTCGAGCCGGTGGGCCATTTTCTTGAGCGGGTACTTCCATTATTGGAGTAGCTTGGGGCCCTTCTTCTAGTGAAAGAAGAATCTCGGGATAAAGATCCTTGGATTCGATGAAATTCATGAAGCGGTCGCGCTATTGGTGATATTCTCCTCAATAAAGCACATGAGGCTTGTTTTCGATACCAACTGCAAAAGCGTCTCTGGTATTCCTCTTTGATGCACTGTCTTGACCGTGAGACAATTTTATATGATCCAAAGAGGTATACTATCAAAATAGGACACTAAATAAGGAGTGAATTTAAACGAATGAAGATCAAAAGACTGGCTACTTAAGTTCAAAAGACACTAAAAGAAATAAACTAGCTGGACTGAATAACCTGGGAGATGAAATTCAGGTTCAAAGACCGGATTGACACAATCTAGGAACAGGAACCGGATAGGAATCCGGTTAAAACAACCGGGTAAAATGGCGAATCCGGGTAAATCGAACAACTCGGTACACGTGGAATAGGAAACCAGGGTACAAAGCCACAACCTGCTACCCGCAGGATCGGTCAGGGTAAAGCAATCCGGATTGTGAGTCCTGGTGATAAAACGATGATCCGGTGGAGAAAACCGGTACCAACGGATGTGGAGATCTTTGAGAGGAAATCTAGGAAACGAAAAACCGGTACAAACGACTTACTGGATTTGGAAGGACCCGATTTATATGAACTTACCGTGTCTTTACGATCGACTTCGAAAAATTCAGATCTTAGATAAACAAAAATCAACCAAAAAGGTTTCTAACAGGAAATTAAAGTATGGTTAAGCTCAACAAAACATACCCAGATTGACTTTCACCAAGATTTATGATTAATAATCAAGATAAAACATCAAATTTTAAACAAGCAGAAAACTTGAACCAGTAGCGTTGTTTTTAAGAAAAGTCGATAAACAAAATTGATAAGTAATACCTTTTGGATCCAAAATTTTGTCTCTCTACCAATTGTGAATCCCAGTAACAGTGCAATCTTAATAAACAATCAATGAAACAATAAGAATATCACAAAACCTGGTCATATGAATATATTGAATTGAGAGAATAACATTAATGCGCGTACAGAGGTTTTTGCAATTAAGAACAATGATTAATTAACCCTAAACTAGATTTAGCAAACTATTTATAACACAAAGGGTATTTAAAAAATAAGCCCAAAACTTCTATTCAATTACAACATAACCGTAATACCTTTCATCATAGTTTCCAAGGAGGTAGATGATTCAATCAACATGCTGGTTGGGTTTGTGTTGGAAAGGAGGCTGGTGATGTTGAAAATTCACCTGTTGGTTGTTTTGAGAGTTGTGGCATAGCTGTGGATAATAATTGAACTGTCCTTGTGGTTGAAAATTGGATTGTCCATGCTGTTGTGACTGAAAGTTTTATTGACCTTCGAGTCTTGGCAATTGTGGGTTAGGAGTGGGACTGTTCCATGAAAAATTAGGATGATTTTCCATCCTTTATTGTAAGTTTGAGAAAAAGGTTCACTCTTGTTGTTACTAAAAAAGGTAACTTGTTTAGGATTTCTTAGCATAGTGTTCAAAAGAATGAACATCATCACAATAGGTACACTGTCTAAAGTTGACAGTAGGGATGGAGGTAGTGACATTTGAATGTACAACTTGATTGGCAGTGAGATTTTTAATTAAAGAAGCCATGTTTGCAAGTTGTGCAGTCAATGTTGTGTCGGCATGAAACTCACTTACCCCTGCTGCTTTTCTAAGTACAACTGCACGTGTATCAGACCATTGTCCATTATTATTGGAAATCTTTTCAAGTATCTCATATCTTTCATTGTAGGTACTAGCTGTGAAAGAACCTCCTGCAATAGCGTCAAGCATTTGTTTTGCAACAATGTTTAGACCGTTGTAAAACATCTGTAGCTGTATGCAGTATGGAATGCCATGGTCTGAGCATTTTCTCAACAACTCTTTGTACCTATCCGATGCATAACGAACTGCCTCATCGTCCATTTGTTTAAAAGTGAAAATTTCATTTATGGACTTAGCATTCCTCGTGGGTGGAAAATATATTTTTATTTTTTTTCTACCATTTGGTTCCATGTCGTCATAGAATGTGGCTGTAATGAGTTGTACCAAGACCTTGCTCTATCTCTTTAGCTCTACTCCTTATCATGTAAAAGTATTGTAAAAGAAGACAAGTCCTCAGAGCCAGAGGACCTCCGTTGTTGAAAATATTTTGTGTTCAGAGCCTCTGTCAAACTCTGCATAGAGTAGCCAAAACAGAAGATGAACCTTGGACCACAGAGCCTCTGTCCTATGCTCTGTGGAATCCACCTATGTGCTACCAACACTTTGAAGATCAACAAAGGACGTATTCTCTCTATGCTCCAGTCAACCTATGAAGCTCTGCCACGTATACAAGAAACGGTTACTGCACCTTTCATTAGTTATAGGCTTGAGTTTGTGTAATATTCCCCTAAAATAGGGATATTTGTTTTGTTATTCAGAAGACTCAACAGATTACACACACTTTAACACCGTGAACTGCACATAGTAGTTAGAGAGAGACGTGAGTCTGAGAGAGAATCCTACACACAGTGAGTAGGTGTTCTTGGTGTTCTTCAAGTATAATACCTCAGATTCTAATACAATACAATGATGATGATGGCTCAAATCTTCCTACGTGTTTATATTACCCTATCTCTTTAGTTTATCGTTGTTTCTACCTTTAATCAATCTAATTTCAATTAGCTTCCGCATTTTACTATGTTCTATACATGATTGGCTAATTATGAGCTAATCTGGGACAACAATGGTTAGTTTTAGAGCATTGTCTGGTATAATAGGAATCAAGAAATAATCTGTGATTTCCATGAACAATCTTATATGAGAATGAGAATCTTCAAATGGAAAACCAGTGTACTGGCCGTTAGTCGGCAACATCCGAAACATTATCGGCCTTAGTTCAAATTGGGTGGTAGTAATTGTAGGTTTACGTATTCCTGAATGCAACTAGTTGAGAAAAGTAATAGAATAAGCCATAATTCCTCCATCCTTTGAATTTGCATGTCGAAAAATGTCCTCTTCTTCATGATTTATTTCTTCATCAATTGGCTATCTACCAAGAACACCACCGCCACCTGGTTCTCCCATCCTGTGTTCGGGTTCAGAAATTTCAGAGGAGTTTAGAGCTGAAATAGCCCTTTGCAACCTTCTTCTATTTTTGAAAGTTTTTTCAATGTCAGGATCAAATTGAAAGAGTTCGCCATGGGGTGCTCGTGGTATAAACCAGATAGGTGGTAGAAAAACAAGTTTTAAAAAATTTTACCTTGCAAAAGAAAAACTTTGACTTGCTTCCCCGACAATGACGCCAAAAACTTGTTTTGGTTTTTATAGGACCTCAAAACATGTGTAAATAGATCTCAATACAAGTATACATGTTGATCTATCATCGTTTTGTAACAAGTAATAATGGTACAAAGTACCGGATATTGATTCACAGGGAAACGTGTGAGAGTTTTTCTAAAAGTCCAATCTTTAAAAACTTGTTTCAGATGGCGAGGTCGAAGAAATCTTTTTGTTGGTTTGGGTTGATTAACTATGTAAAAATTAGTTGTAAAAAGAAGCAAAGGGTGTAAAGCTTGGTTAGGATAAAAACAGACAATCTGGTAAAGATATTATAACAAACTTATGTTATCTCAGATTTAATATTTAAGTAACTTCTGAAAAGTTTACACATTTTCATACAAATAATTAGGCGTCAATTAATTAAATGTAATCTTTAATGAAATATTTGATAATCTGATTTAAATAACAACAAGACTATATTTGATACACCTATTTACTTTTTTTTACCGGTTTTGTTGGGTCTGAAATGTGCTAAGGATGGATACTACTGCTGGGCTTAAAGATTAATATTGCTGAAGATATTAATACTGCTACTTGAATGATTACTATTGCTTGTAGAATTACTACTTCTAGAGGTATTAATACTGCTAGTAGTTAGTACTGCTTAAAGAATTACTACTGCAAGCATGGTTAGTACTGATGAGGAAGTTAATACTGCTATGGAGATTAATGCTGCTCGTGAAGATAAAGATGGATTGATACGAAAGAGAAGGAGACTGAAGATAATGTTGAAGATAATTATGGATGCTGAAGATTAATATTTCTTTTGTAATTATCTTGTAATTAGTTATGTATATATAGTCTAGAAGTCTTTGATAGTTAGATATAGTTTTTGATAGTCTTATTCATACAATATACGTTTAGAGAGAATTAACCTCAAGGTTCTTTGTAGTCCTTTCAATAGAGAAGTATTGAACGTCTATTGAGCTTGTTCAACAGATTGAGGTTGTGTTTGTAATCATTAAGTTAAATCAATATAACTTGTGATTTGAGTTTATACACTGTTTAATAGATTTATTGTTAAAGTGTTTTTCCGCGACTTCTTTAACATAGTTTCTGAGTGTTTATTAAATTCTTGTTTCGAATTTCGATCCTGACATGTGGTATCAGAGCCTTCAACTCAGAAATCAAAAATCATCATGGACGGATCTCATGACAGTGTTCTTGTTTCAAAAGTCCCCATGCTCAAACCCAATGAGTTTGACATGTGGAAAATCAGAATCAGGCAGTACATTCTTCTTACAGACTACTCAATGTGGGACATCATTGAGAATGGTCCCTCTGATGGAGTAAAGATGGGAGCAGATGGCAAGAGAACTCCACCAAAGACTGATGGAGAAAGAAAGATGAGGCAGACTGAGATGAAAGCCTTGAGCACTCTGCTCTTGGCAATTCCTAATGAATACCAACATCAGTTTTGCAACTGTTCTGATGCTCAAATCCTGTGGAATGCATTGGAGAAGAGATTTTCAGGTACTAAAAGTACTAAGAGAAATCAGAAGGCAATTCTCAATCAACAATATGAGAATTTTATGTCTACAAAGAATGAGTCCATGACTCAAACCTTTGATAGATTCAACAAGTTGACTGGAGAGTTGACTGGAGAGTTGGACCAGGATGATGTCAACAGAAAATTTCTAAGATCTCTTGGTGAAGAATGGGTGATGTACACTGTATCCTTTAGACAGAATGACAATCTGGAGTATAAGGAGCTTGATGATCTCTACAATGATCTAAGGGTGTTTGAAGCAGAAGTTGAATCCAAGAAAAGGCCATCTGGATACTCTCATAATGCTGCCCTCCTATCATATACTACTGATTCTACTGCTATTACAGAATCAGTTAGTACTGCTTATGGCTCAAAACAGGATGGGTCCAATGATTCTGTTTTGGAAGCATTCCTTGCTAGTCATGCTAAATCTGCTCTTATCAATGATGATCTGGAGCAGATCAAGGTAGATGACCTTGAAGAGATGGATATCAAGTGGCAGATGGCAATGCTCACCATGAGAGTCAAAAGATTCATCAAAAGAACAGGTAGGAACAATTTTGCCATGAGAAGAGAAGATGGTGCTGGATTTGATAAATCCAAAGTGGAATGCTACAAATGCCATAATCTGGGACACTTTGCAAGAGAGTGCATAGGAGGTATTGCTCAACAACATGGAAGCAATAATCAACAACCAAAGTCCACTAACTATAACAGGAATTCATCTCAAGCTCTTGTCTCACAAGAAGGGATGGGCTTTGATTGGAGTGATCAAGCTGAGGAGGCAATTCAAAACCAAGCATCGATGGCTGAGGTCTCAGAGTCATCAAGCACTGCAATCCCCACTGAGGTAAAATCTAACCTTTGCTCTAAAACCTGTCTTGAAACTGTTAAAAAGTACAGGGATCACAATCAGAGCATGTGTGATGACCTTAAAAGGTTAGAGAAAGATAGAAGAGAGTATGTTGTGATTGTTGAGAAGTTTGAAGAACAAATAAAGGCATATCAGGCCAATGAACTTCAACATTCATATGATCTCAACTATTGGAAGTGGGAGAAGAATCAGTTAGAGATTGAACTAGAAAAGGCCAAAGAAGAATGTGAGAAAGTTAAGAGTGAATTTGAGAAGGCCAAACTAGACATTGAGAAATATTCCAATGCTTCTAAAGCAATGGACTCTTTACTTAAATCTCAAATATATGACAAACTAAAGAGAGGTATAGGCTACAACAACACCCCTCCACCTTATAATAATAACTATATTCCTCCCACCTCAGACCTCTTAGAAAGACAGCATAAGAATGACTTACCTGCAGGAGCCACAGAAGTAGATCCATTAAACAAAGTAGTGGTTGAGACAGATTCTGAAGAAGAGAACTCTGAGGGTAAGAATAAGGAAGACCACAAAGATATTCCCTTAGAAAACCATATTCTTACAAATGAGAGATGGGGTAAACCATTTGTCAAGAGTGATAAAGTGGAGATGTCCAAGACAGAGAAAGAGAATGGCAAGGGTGAGAAAGCTGAAACCTCTAGGAAAGGAAAGGAAAAGGTACAGGGAACTCATTATATGCAAACTACTGTTGTAAATCCCTGTACTTGTCAACAGAACAAGCCCCATAAACATGATAAAATAAGGGGAAATCAGAGAAACAGAAATAATCAGTGGGCTCAAAAACAGGAAATTGATCTAAGCAAAGTCAATAGACCAAAGCCTTGTTTTATTTGTGGCAAGTTAAATCATCTAGCCAAACACTGTTATTTCAATCTTATTAACCAAAGATTTACTTTTCAAAGACAAACACAAAATTCAGTTGGTTATAGGAAGCAATCAAGAAATCACATGGCTGCTAATATGAGAACAGTACCAATGAAAACTGGGACTGCAAAATCTCATATTCAGAATAAGTTTGCTAAATCAAAAGAAAATACTCCAAGCAAGTCAAGGAGTAACTCACAGAACAAGAAAGAAAACAACTTTGTCAAGATTTGGGTTCCAAAAGTCAAGAAACCTGTTAGTACTGCTACCTCAAATAGTACTGCTAACAGAAATAGTGCTGCTGATAGCAATACTACTGCTAACCAAGTTAGTACTGCTAACCAAGTTAATACTGCTAACAAGGATAGTACTGCTAGCAGTATTAATGCTGCCAAGCCTATAATCTTGACAAAGTATTCCAGCCATGAAATTCCTAAATCTGATCATCTCATCCAGACTAAGATTACTGATTATAAATATGTTGATGAGAAAGGGCAACCCAAGACCACTTTGGCTTAGGTTCCCCCTAAAAACTAACAGTTTTATCTTATGTGCAGGGCAACCAACAGCTCAAGAAGAAGAGCATTTGGCATGTAGATAGTGGTTGCTCTAGGCACATGATAGGTAACATGGTCTGCCTTCAAAACTTCAAAAAGTTTGATGGAGGACATGTTGCTTTTGGTGACAATCCAGCAAGAGGTAAGATCAGTGGAAAAGTATGGTATCAAAAGGTAAGATGTCCTTTGAAGATGTTTACTATGTTGAGCAATTGAGATACAACCTGTTAAGTGTATCACAAGTTTATGACAAGAAACATAGTATACTATTTACTGAGACTGAATGTATTATCCTTGCTCCAGGATTCAAGGTAGTTGATGAAAATATGATACTACTTAGAACTCCTAGAAAGGATAATGTTTATTGTTTGGACTTAGAGAATGTATCATCTGATTCATCTTTAAACTGTCTATTTTCAAAAGCTTCCTTGGATGAATCATCTCTTTGGCACAGAAGGATGTGTCACATGAATTTTAAAACAATGAACATTCTTGTGAAAAACAACCTCGTAAGAGGTTTACCTCAAAAAGTGTTTTCATGTGATGATCATTGTGTTGCTTGTCTTAAAGGCAAGCAGCACAAAACTTCTCATAAGTCCAAAGAAATAAATACAATCTCTTCACCTCTTCAATTATTGCATATGGATCTCTTTGGTCCTACTAATGTGATGAGTATTGGAAAGAAGTCCTATTGCTTAGTCATTGTTGATGACTTCTCTAGATTTACTTGGGTATATTTTCTGAGGACTAAGGATGAGACAAGTGGACTGATCAAATCCTTTGTACTTAGGATTGAAAACCAAACTAATCTAAGGGTTAAAGTCATCAGATATGATAATGGAACAGAATTTAAAAACAATGACTTAAACAACTTTTGTGAGACTAAAGGTATTGAGAGACAATACAGTGCTCCTAGAACTCCTCAACAGAATGGTGTTGCTGAGAGGAGAAACAGGACACTAATTGAGGCTGCTAGATCTCTGTTGGCAGATTCAAAGCTACCCATCACTTTTTGGGCAGAAGTTTTTAATACTGCTTGTTATGTCCAAAACAGGGTTCTAGTAGTCAAATCTCAAGGCAAGACACCTTATGAACTTTTTAACAAGAAGAAACCTTTTATTGGATTTTTCAAACCTTTTGGTTGTCCTTGCATAATTCTCAACACCAAATCTCACTTAGGTAAGTTTGAAAGCAAAGCTGAAGATGGATTTCTTGTTGGATACTCCTCTCAGAGTAAGGCATATAGAGTATTTAATAGTTCTTCAAGGATTATAGAGGAAAGTGACAATGTCAAATGCAATGAGAACACACCAAATCAAATTGGTACAGGTCCTGATTGGTTGTTTGACATTGATTCACTAACTAATGCTTTGGGTTTTAATAATGTGCAAAATGCAGGAACAAGCTCAGAAAAGGTACAAGCACAGAGTTCAGAGTTTGTGCTGTTTCCAATACCTACAGTAGATCCTGTTGAATTTTGCCAGCAAGAAAAGAATGATGCTTCAGAATCAGAAGATTCTGATCCAGACCAGGATGTAGATGCTAAAGCAGATGAAGAGGACAAAGGTGATGAAGAGAATAAGAGTGATAAAGAGGATGCTCGTAATTCAGGAAACTCAGGACCTGAGATGCCCATACTGTCAGAAGATGACACTGATGATGAAAATTCTTCAGTGTATGGTGGAAGCACTCCAGAAAAGAATGACTCCAATCTTGAAGCAAATCTTAATGAGGAGGCTGTCAATCATACAACAACACAGAAGAATCATCCTCCTCAATTGGTGATTGGTGACATCAATTCCCTAATGATCATAAGGCAACAAAGCAAGTTAGGGGGATTGAAAGACCTACAATCAGGCTTGCTATCTTGTTTTCTATCCCAGATTGAACCCAAAAAGGCTTATGATGCAATGAAAGACCCAAGCTGGATAGAAGCAATGCAAGAGAAGCTGCTGCAGTTTGTTCTGCAAGATGTATGGGATCTGGTTGAACTTCCACAAGGACAAAGGGCAATTGGTACAAAATGGGTTTTCAGAAATAAGAAAGATGAGAGAGGAATTGTGATAAAGAATAAGGCCAAGCTTGTGGCACAAGGGTACACACAAGAAGAAGAAATAGACTATGAAGAAGTATTTGCTCCAGTAGCCAGAATTGAGGCAATTAGACAGTTTCTAGCCTATGCTTCTTTCATGAAGTTCAGAGTTTATCAGATGGATGTCAAGAGTGCATTCCTATATGGGACAATTGATGAAGAAGTATATGTTTGTCAGCCTCCAGGGTTTGAAAATCCTAACTTTCCTGACAGAGTATACAAATTAAAGAAGGCACTCTATGGGCTATATCAAGCACCAAGAGCATGGTATGACACTCTGTCTACCTATCTCTTGGAAAATGGTTTTGAAAGGGGAATAATAGACAAGACTCTGTTCATCAAAAGGAATAAGAAGGACATCCTGCTTGTGCAAATCTATGTGGATGACATCATCTTTGGATCCACAAAAGATTATATGTGCAAGGAATTTGAGGAGCTGATGCACAAAAGATTGAAGATGAGCTCTATGGGTGAACTTACATTCTTCCTTGGGCTACAGGTTAAACAAAAGAATGATGATATCTTCATCAGCCAATCCAAGTATGTGCATGATATTCTTACAAAGTTTGGATTTTCAGATTCAAAGCCTGCAAGCACACCTATGGAAACACACAAACAGATTACTGCAGATCTTGAGGGGGAGGATGTAGATGTTCATCATTATAGATCTATGATAGGCTCCCTCATGTATCTAACAACTTCAAGGCTAGATATTATGTTTGCCGTCTGTGTGTGTGCCAGATTTCAAGTAAGACCTAAGCAATCTCATTTTCAAGCAGTCAAGAGGATCTTTAGATATCTCAAAGGACAACCTAGGCTGGGTCTTTGGTATCCTCATGACTCACCATTTGATTTACTTGCATATTCTGATAGTGATTTAGGTGGTGCAAACTTGGATAGAAAGTCTACATCAGGAGGATGTCAGTTTTTGGGTGCAAGACTAGTTTCATGGCAGTGTAAAAAGCAAACCACAGTATCCACCTTTACAACAGAAGCAGAGTACATAGCTGCTGTAAGCTGCTTCTCACAAGTGCTATGTATTCAGAATCAGATGCTGGACTATGGTGTTACTTTTCTGTACACTCCAATCTTCATTGACAACAACAGTGTCATAAGAATTGTTAATAATCTAGTGAAGCACTCAAAACCCAAGCATATAGAAATAAGGTACCATTTTATTAGAGCCTGCAATGAAAAGAAGCTAATTCAGGTTGTGAAAGTACACACAAGTAACCAATTTGCTGATCTATTCACCAAAGCTTTTGATGTTGGTAGATTCACATTCTTGGTCACAAGTGTGAGCATGATAAACACTGAATAAGCATCTTTTGATCTTCTTTATGTACCATTTCTATATTTCTTCCTGCTTATTTTCTCCTATTGCATTGTGCATGGTGCTGCTAACTATGTGTGTTTAAGTGTTTCAGATTTCCTTGCTGATTAGAAACTTGGTACTTCTGGTTCAGTTAATACTGCTCTCACTATTAATCCTACTGCCAGTTCAAATATGGTTAAGTGTGGTTAATACTGCTTGGTGGTTTATACTGCCAGTGCAAAGTTACAACTGCTTACCTTATTTCTACTGCCAAACTGTGTTACTACTGCTAGTTTGTGTTAATACTGCTAGTCTGTGTTAATGCTGCTAGTATGTGTTACTACTGCTAGTCTGTGTTAATACTGCTAGTCTGTGTTAATGCTGCTAGTATGTGTTACTACTGCTTATATGGGTTAATACTGCGGGCTTGTTAATGCTGCTAGGGTACTTAGTACTGCTTCTAACTGAAACCCTCCACCTATAAATACCCTCTTTGACCGCCAAATTCCAAATGGCTCTTTGAATTTCCTACAAGTGTTCTCTCTCTCTCTCTCTCTCTCTCTCTCTATCTCTATCTCTCTCTCTCGATTTCTTGCTTCCCAGTGCGTAACCCTAGTTTTGATCAAGAAGATGGTAGGACTGGTGTTTGTTGTTGATCACAATGAGTTGGCAATGCTACAGAAACCCAAGCAAGCAGAGGGTTTTCATCAGATTGTGGATTTCCTCAAATAGTCGCACATTGCCTACGCACTCATTGTCAATCCCACAATCTATGTGGAGCACATGCGTCAGTTCTGGACCAATGCCTCTGTACATACTGTTGATGGCAATAAGGTCATCAAATCAAGGGTTTGTGATAAACCTCTAACCATCACAGAAGGCTGTATTCGCATTCATCTACGACTAGATGATGCCTCAGGTATTACCTCTCTGTCCAAGGAAGATCTCTTCCAATCAATTAGTCGAATGGGGTATGAAGGTCCCACTGAGGTTTACAAGTTCTTCAAGAGTAAATTTTCACCTCAGTGGAGATTCTTTGTTCATACCCTTCAGCATTGTATTTCTAGAAAAACAACTGGATGGAGTGAGTTCAACAGTACTTTAGCTTATGCTCTAGTCTGCTTAGCTACCTCTAGAAAGTTTAATTTTTCTTAAATGATTTTCAATGATTTAATGTCAAACCTGGATACCAAAACCAAAAGCTTTTATATGTATCCAAGGTTTGTGCAAGAATTACTAAATAATGAATTGACGGATTTACCCTCTTCTAATGAGGTGTATGTACCAAAACCTCCCAAAGGGAAGGTATTCTCAAACATGAAAAGACCAAGTAAGGACTTTTCTGGACCAGAGACACCATTGTTCTCTACAATGATGGTTTTGTCTCATTCCCATGGTGAGGCATCAGTGTCAAAGCCCACATCTGACCACCCAACTAATGACCTACCCACTCCATTCAGTTCAATTAATACTCCTCAGATCCCTATTGTCAAGCCACAATCCCCCATCACCAAAACATATATAAGGAAAAAGGTACAAAAGGTTCCTTCCCTTCTTGTATCTTCACCCCCAAAGCCTACAAGCCCTCTGATGGAGCATTCTCCATTAGAGAATATCGAAAGGAAAACCATAGGGGTGTCTCTCAATCCCAAGAAGGTGCTCTATAAGGAGAAGGATGAGCATGTGGGCAGTGAGGCTCACACTACCGATTCTGCACAAGGTGTAGGACAGGACAGTGTCAACATACCTAAGACCTTCCCCACGACAACTTTAGATGAGCAATCATCTAAAGGTCCCAGGTGTCAAGAAACTACGGGGGTAGCAGGTGCTTCTGCTAGGCAGAAGACCTCTACTAAAAGATCCAAGGATCCTTAAAGGGTGGTAAAAACACCTAAAGGAGGTGAGGACAGATATACTTATGATGAATTGATGGATACTCTTGGTACAATAAGTCTGGAAGTTCACAATCAAGATTTGGAGATAAAAGAGTTGAAAAAGGTGACCTCTTCTCAACAAATGCAGATTACCAAACTCAAAAAGATGGTACTCAAATTGGTGCACAAAAAGAAGAAAACCCAATTTGTTTTGAAGAAGAGGAGCATTGATCATGATGCTTCCAAAAAAAGGGAGACTCAAGAGGATGAAAGTGAAATGAAAAGCCCTGTTGGCATGGAATCTCATTTTGAGGGGGAGTTGAATAATGAAGAAGAAAAGAAACAAGCAGATGAAACAGCAAAAGAAGTAGAAACTACATCAACAGCAGAAACTTTTGTGAAAGCAACAGTAACTGAATCAACAGCAGAAAAGGTAGAACCAGCAGCAGAAACAGAGAAGGTAGCAGTAGAAACTGGTTTGTCTGTAGAAGAACTAGAAATTGCTGAAACCTTGGTCAAAGCAAATGTTGGATCCCAGATTTAATCTCACAACAATGATATAAATAATAAGAGTAATAACAGCGGAAGCAGTATAGTTTAATATCAAAGGAGATTCAAATATCACAGTTCATGAAGCAGATAATAGATAAACAAGATATTCTTGGAATAAAATATTCAACTTATATTATCAGTTATAAGACTTATTAAGCACACTTTGAACAATAAGGTGATGGTCCTTTTTATCGGACCATAAAGTAAATAGTGTACTTATCTGACAAATAGAAGCATGCTTGAACATTGTCTTACCTAAGAGGTAATATCAAGACATGCTTGAACAGTGACCTATTCTAGAAAGTAAATCTTATCACAAGGTGACGTGTCATTTGTTCTTCTTTGTCAAGAGATTCAGAGTGATCATCTTCAGAGCTCTGAACTAGGATCTCTGATGAGGAGCTCTCTGATGTCTTTAAGTAAGACTGTCTCTGAACTGACTTCAGAGACAGACAACTTTCTTTGAGACTAACTCTGAAATGACTTCAGAGACATACTTTCTTTCTTCAGACTGACTCTGAACTGACTTCAGAGACAGACTTGTTGATGTCCCTTGAAAGTCTTTAAATGAAGGCTTAGTTATTTTCAATACTTTCATTGGTTCAGATTTGGGGCTAACAATCTCCCCCTAAGTACTGAAAATAAACAAAGAACACATAGAACATTTAAACTAGAAAGCAAAGAGGAGAAAGTCATCCTCTGTAAATATTACTTCTCAGAAGAATTTGGAATTACAAAAGAGAATAATATTCAAAAAATAATCAGAACCTATCACTTGAACATATCCTATGAAACTTCATGATTATCTCTCTGAAGTTAATCATTGAGCCAATTTCCAAGTCTAGTTTCGCCAGTAGGTCTGCTCTGTGTCGTTCTTTATTTACATGAATCATCTTCTGTATTCCTTTCAAGGTTTCATCAGAATACTTTTCTAGTTGTGAAGCTAGATAAATTTTCTTCTCTTGGTTCACTCTGTAGATGAAACCCAGAGGTTCTTCAATGATTGATCCAGTCTTCTGTTTGTCCAGGTTTTCGATGGTTTCCACTGGTTCAGTCACTTCTAGCTTTTCTTCACCCAAGTTCAGAGCAATCTGAAAGTCATGTTTGGCTCTGTGTTTGATGTAAGCTTCCATTGCCCGTCTGACTTTAACCATGCTCATTCTGATTTCCCTTCTTCCTGAATCGTATCTCGCAGAGCAATAGGCATATAGATGAGTGAGATCATACGGATTTAGATTTACGAGATCATTATCATTGAACTCGTAAATCTTCTGATCAGATCGAGTCACCACATAATGCCTATATATGATTTTGTTGAAGGCGAATGTCTTTTCAGAGATTTTCTCAACTTTTACTATTGGAGCATCGTTGAGAACCGCCTTTCTTGGTGATGTCTTTGCCTGTATGAATCTTCGTTCGTAGTCTGGCATGTCCTCTCTGATTCTTGGATTCAGAGGGATTATTTGAGTGTCTTCCATATTGAACTCACAGTAGATATGCCGAAAGTGATCTTCTATTGATGCTTCAGGAGTGGATTCTAAGAATGTGGGAGGATGAGTGAATACCTTGGCTGGTAAACCGATGCTTGTCTTCTGAACAAGATTCTCTTGAGGATCCTGTTCATCAACAACCATGGTTTCTGTGTCCTTGGGCTGTGACTGAGTTATCTCTGAAGGCTGTTCAGAGATATATCCATCTATCTCTGGAGATTCTCTTAATTCTGAAGCTGTTGAGGTATGATGAGGTTGAGCGTTTTTGAAAGCATACTCTTCGACATCAATTACTTCGATCTGATCTCCAACAGCTTCTTTCTCTCTTTCAGAATCTTTCTGTTCTTTCTCAAACTCTGACTCAAAGGCATCTCTCATCACTATTGGTTGTCTTTCGGGTGATGAGAATGCATCTTCAGAGGACGTAGAGAAGTCTACAAGTTTTTCTTCTTCCTCTTCCAGAGCTCCAATTTTCTCTAGAGTCGCATCGGTAACTGGAGTGATTGGAACACATGGTGTTGATGAGGCGTAAAGTATGGCTGGTGCTGTGAATGATTGTAAAGTACGGTTTTCATCAGAAGAGGTGGTGTTCCTCTCTGCTTCCTTCTCTTGAACTTGTGCAGAGGGAGCAACTTTAAAGGTGTGCGCAGTTTTATCTCTGATCTCCCTATTTTGTGAGTCAGAGTGCTCATCATCATCTGAATCTTCTGAATCATCAAATCTGGCTTTCTTCACTGCATCGCTACAAGTCCCACCAGAAAACTTGCGTTTGTATTTGGGAGAGCTTGGTTCAGCGATTCCTTTTCCTTTGGGATCCTGAAGTGTCTTCTGAATGGTTTCGATTGCTTCTGAAGCAGCAGTTCTGATTTCAGCAATCTGGTCCTCTGATTTATAGTTATGAAGTTCCAGAGTTGCTTTGACCTGCTTCTGAGCAATAGTAGAGATTTTGGAAGAACAAGTCAGCATTTTACTTATTATTGCTGATTTGAAAGAGGCCAGATCACTTTTGGTGATGAGGTCTTCAGAAGTTCGGGGTGATGGCTATGGTGTTGCTGATGGTTAGCTGACAGTTGGTACAGAAGCTTGAATTGTTGCTTTGATGAGGTCAGAGATAGAGGCCATTTGATCTGTTGAGAGTGATGATGATCTGGTGGCTACTACCTCTTCCCTTAGTTCTTGTAGAGCTTTCTGAACATCGATGGTTGTAGATGCTTGATTTTGAAGAGCAACATTCTGAACTTTAAGAGCGGCTACCTCCAGGGATGATTCATCCTTCTGTTTGAACAGTTCTTGTTCCAACTCTTGGATTCTGTTTGAGGAGTCCAAAAGTTGGGTCTTCAGAGTGGAAACCTCTGCTATGAGGTTTGTGTTTTCAGAGCGAAGAGCAGAGGTCTCTGAAAGTTATGCTCATTCATGGAGCCTCTGACTTCCTCACAGAATCTCTGGAACTCAGATTTAGTGAGAAGTTCAGAGAGGGGTACATTGGTTACAACACATGTAGCCAATTTTTCCTCGAGTTCAGAGGAGCCTTCGTTCAGAGCTGTTTTGATGTTGTCTCTGGAAGGACTTCCACTCAATCCTTGATGTTCCGGAGAATCATCTCTGAGTGTTCTGTTCTCATCCAAGTCCTCCTCCTCAGATTCAGAGGACTGAAAGTGAATGTGGGAGTTGATCTTGCGATCCAGGCAAGTCAATCCTTGGTTTTGTAGGTCAAGCCATTGTCCCTGAGTTGGACAGCTATTTCTTGATATCCTAAAGGGTGAGAGATGAGCCACAGAGGCAACATCATGTGTAGGATTTTTTGATGTACTCTGAGGCAACTGAGTACTTAAGGTATTGGCTAAGTCCTGTGAAGAGGGCTTATCCAGAAATTGAGTTTCCTCAGTTATGTGAACTTCAGAGGTGGAAAAAGGTACCTCTGAAGTGGCTTGCTGGTTTCGGTTCGAGGTGTGCACCTATGATTCAATAACCATTACTTCTGGATCAGGTAGGTTAGATTGTGTGGTTGCACTGGGAGATGGGGTTGGTGTCCTAAAATATATGTGCCTTGAGGCATCTTTTTGTTTGGAAAGGGAAGAACTCTCAGGTTTCTCTAAGTCAGAAGACTTGCTCTCTTCCCTCTGAGAATCTTCAGAGCTATTCTCTGAAGATTCATCCTCACTTTCCTCAGAGCTAGTCGAGCTATCCTCTACACTAGCAAATGAGGTTTCTTCCTTTACTTCCTCATTGACATCCCCTTCTGGTGCTCTGTCATCTCTATCAACTTCGGTTTCTCTACCAAGAGTACCCTCTGGTTCACTCTTGTGAGAGATCTGTACTTCAAGGTCCTCAGATCCCTCTGAAGCCGAGATGCTCTTACTTTCCATTCCAAGTTCAGGACCTAAGTGTGTTGGGGTTCCTAGAACTGGTTCTAGTCCTTGGGCAACACGGAGATAAGAAGCTAAGGCTATAGATTGAGGATTTACCTGATTCAGCATGTGGTGAGGGATCCTCCTTGCTTCTGGATAGCCTTCAGATAGAATCATCAGTTTGAAGCTGTTAATTATGTAGAATGGAGTTTTGGGTTGTTCAGGGGCAATCAAAATATGAAGCTTCTCGATCGCAGCATGGATGATCAGAGACAGAAATCTTGGGAAAGTTATTGAAGGAACTTTGGATGATTGGGTCGTTTGTTCAGGGTCCTTTGCCAAGCATTTGTTCTTCTTCTCTATTGATGTCAGAATCATATCAAAGATTATGCCGGCCATGTCCAAGTTGCGATTGAAGAATAGGGCATACATGATTAACAGTATTTCTGGTGTTTCTTGATCCATGCTCCCTAGTTTGCAGGTTAGAGTGCGATTTAGGACAGAGAACATGAAATTCCAGATTGGTGGTAGGTGTTGTCGTCGGAAGTTGCTCAATCTGGTGATTTCAGTGTTGTAACCTAGCATTCGAATGAACTGGAGTAGGGTTTCAGAAGTTGGACATTTTTCAAAACGCGTGATTTGTAGTTCCTCAGCTGTTAGGAGTGGGAGAACTTCTCTTAGAACAGTAGGATTGATGAGTATCTTACATTTTACAACTTGAGATATGTCGAACTCGCCGATTATTCCGTTATGTGCATCGCTGTAGTGACTTGATGAATACCATTCTTGAACAAACGAAAGTGGACATTCATTTTTAAAAGCAGTTAGGTCTTGAGTCAGTTCACAGTTGGAGAAGAACTCGCAGATTACTCCGTATTGTTCCTCAAATTTGGGAGAATCAAGCTGAATCATGTGATTGTTGTCTTTGATTGGAAAACGAAACAGTCTTGAAGGTTCGCCAAATTTGGGAAAAAGTTTGCACCATTCATTTGAAGACGCCATTGTTGAGGTTGAAGTGAAGAAGATGAAGTTCAAATTATTTTGGAGAGAGAGAGATTGCTCGAGAGTAATTTGTAAAAATGAATATCCGGATGTTAAATTGGTTTTGTATCCAAATTTAGAAAAAGATACACTCGAGTACATAAGGTGAAACGGCAGTGATTTGACCTTTTGGATAAAGACGTTTGGCCTTTCACTCATCCCTTTTTGTGACACGTGGCCTTGAAAATTGTTGTACCTACGAATGTAGGTTCCAAGAAAATAGGAAAGGGGCGCCATTTTTCAATAAAAAATTAAATAACTTCTTTTAGTTGACTAGACAAACCTTTCGCCTTAAGAAGTAATTTAAGATATCACTTGTAATAAAAAGGTTCAGTTAAATTGAAATTTTAATTTCAAATGATATCATAAATTGCTTTTTAATTAAAAAGTTCTTGTTTGAGAAATGACTGGTCTGAAAGTTGTTGACTCCCCTTCATAGATGATTTGAAAAAAATCCAAAATTTCAGAGACTCTGAGATTAAATTTCAGAGACCCTTTGATGAAATTCAGAGACTCTGTTTTGACATTTGAAAAATTCTTTTTCTCAATTTCAGAGACTCTGAGATGAAATTCAGTGATTCTGATTTGACATTTGAAAAATTCTTTTTCTCAATGTCAGAGACTCTGAGATGAAATTCAGAGACTCTGAGATGTCTTCTGAAAAGTTCTTTTTCTCCCCCTTGACAAAAGAACAACTTTTTATTTTTCTCCCTTGTTAGGTGGACATATTCAACATTCCTAACTTGCTGATTAAAAAATTGAACCTTCGTTCATCTAAAGCTTTTGTGAAAATATCAGCAAGTTGGAGATCAGTTGGTACAAAATACATTTATATTGTTCCCCTTTCAACATGATCTTTTAAGAAATGATACCTTACATCAATGTGCTTTGTCTTTGAATGCTGTACTGGGTTGGCAGAGATGGCTATGGCACTTTTTGAATCACACAGAATGGGTATTCTTTCATATTGTTAGCCATAATCTCTGAGCTGAGTTTTCATCCATATTACTTGAGAGCAACAACTAGCAGCAACAACATATTCTGCCTCTGCAGTTGAAGTTGAAACACAGTTTTGTTTCTTGGATGACCAACTTACCAGCTTATTGCCCAGTAACTGACAGCACCCAGAGGTACTTTTTCTGTCAAGCTTACATCCTGCATGATCTACATCAGTGTAGGCTGTTAGATCAAAACTTGAAAGTTTTGGATACCAGATGCCTAATGATGGTGACCCTCTTAGGTATCTGAAAATTCTTTTGACGACAGATAAATGAGATTCTTTTGGATTTGCTTGATATCTAGCACAAAGACATGTTGCAAACATTATGTCAGGCCTACTTGCAGTTAAGTATAATAGTGAACCTATCATGCCTCTGTAGGTTTTTATATCCACAGATTGTCCTAAAGGATCAGAGTCAAGTTTGACTCCAGTGGCAAGAGGCGTTTTCATAGAAGTTGAATCATTGAGTTTGTATTTTTGTAAAATTTCAGAGACATATTTAGTTTAACTTATGAAAGTGCCTTCTGAAGTTTGTTTTACTTGTAAGCCCAGAAAGAAGGTTAATTCTCCCATGAGGCTCATCTCAAATTCACTCTTCATCAACTCTGAAAATTTGTCACAATACTTTTGATTTGTAGAGCCAAATATAATGTCATCAACATAAATTTGTACTAATAGCATCTCATTTTTGTACCTTTTAATGAATGAAGTTGTATCAATTGTGCCTTTGTCAAATCCATTTTTAATCAGAAAAGTGGACAGTGTTGCATACCAAGATCTTGGAGCTTGTTTAAGTCCATACAGAGCCTTATCCAAATAATAAACATGATTAGGAAACTATGTACTTTCAAATCCAGGTGGTTGCTGGACATAAACTTCTTCATTTAATTTACCATGTAGAAAGGCAGATTTAACATCCATTTGATAAACTTTGAATCCTTTGTGTGAAGCATAGGCTAAGAAGATTCTGATTGCTTCTAGCCTAGCTACAGGTGCAAAGGTTTCATCATAATCAATACCTTCTTCTTGGCAATATCCTTTTGCAACCAACCTGGCTTTGTTTCTGATTATTACTCCATCCTCATCCTTTTTGTTTCTGAAAACCCATTTTGTTCCAATTGCAAATTTTCCTTTGGGAAGGGGAACAAGGGTCCAGACTTTGTTTCTTACAAACTCTTGAAGTTCATCCTGCATTGCAAAAATCCAATGAGGATCTTCAAGAGCTTCTTTTACCTTCTTTGGTTCAATAATGCTCAAAAAGTTTACGTAGAAGCATTCATTGATTGTGGCAGATCTTGTTTTAACTCCTTCTGATGAGGATCCAATGATTTGATCAATTGGATGATCTTTTGTCCATCTAGAGATTGGAGCAAAGATTTGGGGTGGAGTTTGAGCTTCAGAGATGACAGTTGGTGACATATCTGATGTGCTGTTCAGAGTCTCTGAAGTTGTTTCCCGAGATGGTGAAGCAGATTCTTGAATTTCTTCACTATTTGTTTCTGGATTTACTTCAGACACTCTTTGATCATCCTCTTTTTGATCTTCAGCTTCTTCTGATTCACTTTGTTGATCTGAATTTGGTGAAACAGAAGGTGTTAATTCAGAGGGACCATAAAGAGTTGTACCTGTTTCTTGGGGTCCTTCTGAATTCTCTCTTGGTCTATCTCTGAAGACTACTTTTGGGTTATCTTCATCAAAGAAATCTTCAAATATTCTGTTTAATTCAGATTCTCTTGATGATTCAGAGATAGGTGTTGAGAGACTTTCTTGTTGTTCAGAGCTTTTATTGTCATCAAAAGTGATATTGATGCTCTCTTGGATGGTCCTTGTTCTAAGATTGAACACTCTGAAAGCTTTTGAGGCTAAAGAATATCCAATGAATTTTCCCTCATCAGCTTTCTTGTCAAACTTTCCAAGAGATTCTCTATCGTTCAGAATGTAACACCTGTATCCAAAAACATGAAAATATTTAACATTTGGTTTCCTATTGTTAATGAGTTCATAGGATGTTTTCTGAAATCTTTTGACAATTGTAGCTCTGTTCTGAGTAAAACAGGCTGTTGCCACTGCTTCTACCTAAAAATTTGTTGAAAGATCAGATCCAGCAAGCATTGTTCTCGCAACTTCAACAAGTGTTATGTTCTTCCTTTCAACTACTCCATTTTGCTGAGGGGTTCTTGCTGCAGAAAAGTTAGGAGTAATGCCTTCTTCTGATAGATATGAATTGATTTTGGCATTTTTGAACTCTGTTCCATTATCACTTCTTAGTTTCTGAACTTTGCTGCTGAATAGAACCTGTAATCTTTTCAACAATCTTATCAAAATATCAGGTACTTCAGATTTGGCTCTGATGAATTCTATCCATGTGAATCTGGAAAATTCATCAATCAGAACCAAAATGTATTTCTTACCTGCTAGACTCTGTACAGAGATAGGACCACAGAGGTCCACATGAAGCATGTGCAGAGGTCTAGGACAGTTGTTTTCACTTTTGGTTTTATGTGAAGATCTTTTCATTTTTCCCATCTCACAAGCAGAACAAAGATGATCCTTGTTAAACTTCAGAGATGGTAAACCCTTAACCAAATTAAATTTAACTAATTTATCAAGTGAGGAAAAGTTTAGATGTGAAACCTTTTTATGCCAGAGCCAGATTTCCTCACTACTCAGAGATATAAGACAAAGTTTCTCTGAATCAGTGTCGTTGATTTTGGTAAAATTCATTCTGTAGAGGTTACCTTTTCTGTCTGCTCTGAGTAATTCTTGACCTGATTCTGAGTGGAGAAGTGAACAATATCTTCTTTGAAATTTCACATCAAAACCATGATCACAAAGTTGACTTATGCTGATCAAATTATGTTTTAATCCATCCACATAAGCAACCTTTGAAAGTAAAACATTTCCTCTTGATAATTCACCATATCCTTTAATCTGTCCTTGCACATTGTCTCCAAAAGTAACTGCTCCTCCAGATTTTTCTTTGAATGAGGATAGCAGTTCCTTATTTCCAGTCATATGCCTTGAACATCAGAATCTAGGTACCAGATTGGCATTGACTGATTCTGCAAGACAGATTATTGTTTCTTAGGTACCCATCTCATTATGGGTCCTTTTATGTTAGATTTTGGTAGATTTGTATGACTTTTTGGCATCTCATCTTTTGATGTCTTGCCGTTATTTGTCTTTTGTTGAAATTTTGTCTCTGAGATATTTTTCAGAGATTGATTCAGAAGACAATGTGATCCTTTGAAATGATTTTTCAGTTTGATCAAGAGATGAATGCAGTTGCAATTAATAGAACAAGAAGAAGTAGGAGCAAAGCTTTTCTTTTTATTAAAAGCAGTTGTTACATTTTGACTTCTTTTTAAATTAGCATTAGGAATATTACATGTATCCCTAACTACTTCTTTCCTTTTTGCTTGAAAGACAGTCTTCTTTTCAAGTTGCTTTTTCTTGATAAAAAACATCTTCTTTTCTTTGCTGCTTACTGCACAGACAGGACCAATATGGTTAATTTTTGTCCATTTGCCTTTTTGTTCAGGAGAGAATTTTATTGTTTTATAGGTATAAGAATTAGAAGTGTTTGTTTTATTCTTGACCTTTTCTTGTAATTCTTTTTCAAGTTCCAGAGATGTTTTTGCTTGTAAACACATATTTGCAAAATCAGGACTTATTGGAATTCTGGTTTTGGTTTTCAAAAATGAAATTGGAACATTCAAAATACCAGACCCAACAGTTTCTATCTTTTTGTGAATTACATTCTCTGGTTTACAAAAAATCTGTTCATCAATCTCTTGATCAGATTTTGAATCAGAATCAAGAAAGTCTCTCTTAGATTTAATAGAGATAGCTACCTCTATTGGTTTTTCAATTTGTTTTGTTCTAGAGACTTTAATGATCTGTTTCATGCTTTCTTTTCTTTTTAAATCCTCCAAGACATTTTCTTTCCATATCTTTTTAACATCATCTTTAAATGTAGTTCTGATGTTTTCATCTGACTTTGGTGAATACAGAGGGGCATTCGGATTTAGTGAACTCTGAGATTTATTTTAGAAGTACTTGTATCAGAGGTACTTGGTTCGGATGTCTCTGATTCATTTGAGATGAAAGCATCAAATCTGAAAATTTCTTTGGGATCATAGCTCTGAGGTTTTGTGAAGTGTACCTCTGAAGTTTCTTCTTTTATCTGTAACACAGATTCTTAAAAGTTTTTTACTTCAGAGTATGTAGTATTTTTGAAATTCAGAGCTTTTGCTTTTGATCCCTCTAATGTTTTCATTCTTTTGAAATTATTCAGAGATGGACCTTCAAAGCTTTGGATCTTTCCCATACGGAAAGTGGAAGAAAGTGATGTTTTCTCCAATCCAGTGAATGAATTCAACTCATTGAATCCCAGCCCTTGAGAGTCTATTTGAGTTTTTATTTTGTCGAAAACACCTTGTGCATTAACATAGCTTTTGATTCGAAGATTTTTTCTATCTAGAGATTGATGTAGGATTTCTTTTTCCTTTTGAAAAAATTTGGTTAAGGCAATAGAATTGAGCCTTTCATACTCAGATTTCTTTACTTCTTCTTCTTTTCCTTTTAAAACTTTGTCAATTTTTCTTATTTCTTCTGAAAATGATTTTTCTTTTTGTTTGTGAGATTCTTCAAGTTTGGTCTTTTCAAGAAAAAATTCTTTCTTTTCTGATTCCAGAAGATTCTTTTCTCTTTTGAAAAAGATGAGCTCTTTTGAGATTTGCTCTCTTTTCTTTTTCTCTTCAAGAAACTTTTGCTCTAGATCTTGAAGTTCATTAATTAGTTTAAAAGCATCTATTTCAGGATCACTATCAGAGGTGTAAAGAGAGTTTACCTTTTCAGAGTTGTCTTCTGATGCTCCATCAGTTTGATTTCCATCTGAAAAAGCCATACCACAGAGATTGGTAGGCTCTTCCTCGCCGTCGCTTGTTGAGTCAGATAGCCAGTCTTCCATTTCTGCTACAAGAACTCTTTCTTTTACGTTGTACTTGTATTTGTTCTTGTAGTAATCTTGATCTTTGACAAGTTTTCCTTTGCAGTTTGCAGAGAAATGGCCTAGTTTTCCGCATCTGAAACATCTTCCATCATTTTGATTTGTTGGAAGAGTGACAGTACTTGTCTCTGGCTTCTGTTCTTGAGGTTTGAAGTATCTCTGTGGTTGTGGATACCTTGGTTGAAATGATTGTTGAGGTCTTGATTGTTGAGTTGTATCATTGTTGTTGAAGTTTGTACCCTTTTGATCACTATATGGAGTGAATCTGGGTTCTTGTTGAAATCTGACACCATCTTGTTGAAATCTTCTTTCAGGATTTCTTCTTTCTTCATTCTCTCTCCTTCCTTCAAATACTTTCTTGCCAAATTTCTTGTTAAGTTGATGAGTGATTAATGCAAGAGATTTGGAGAAGGCATTAATATCATCTTCTGAATGATTTTCTTCTGCCATTAGGACCTTTTTGGATCTTCTTTTTGTTTCCAAACCTTTTTGTGACTTTTCAAAGTTGTTTTCTTTCGAAATTTGTTTTGAAACAAGTGCAAGGGCTCCACCTAAAGACAGTTTTGATTTTTGCTTCATAACTTCCTTTTCATGTGCAACAAGAGTGCCATAAATGTCAGTTAATGACCATGACTCAAGATCTTGATTGGCTTGTATGGACATGGACAGTTGTGACCATTCTTCATTTAAGCTTTTCAAGAAAAGAACGTTGTTTTCCTCTTTTGTTCTTATCACTCCAAACTTTCTGCATTTGTTGATAAGAATATTTAATCTTGAGTAAGTTTGGTGTAATATTTCTTCTGGTAGAGCATGAAAATCATGATATTCATTGATGCGTAGATTTCTTCTATTTTTCTGGGTTTGTAGGCCTCCTTCAAGTTGATTTAACAACTGATCCCATATCTCTTTTGCAGTTTTACAAGAATTAAGTTCTTGAAAGATATCATTGGGAATGGCCATTATCAGTAATCTAACAGCTTTTGAGTCATTATCCATCATATTAGTTTCTTCATCAGTGAAGTTTGTGGTTTTCTTTTCATAATATGCAGGGATTTCAGCAGTATCTGCTGTTGCAGGAACTCTAGGAACCAACACCATTGGAATGTGAGGTCCAACGTTTACTGATCTAAAGAGATCCTTGTCCATTCCTTCTAAGAAATTTACCATCCTTATCTTCCATTGGGGATATTCATCCCTTAAAAGTGTAGGAGGTTTTGTTAAAGACCCAGCTGTATAAATGACACTTATGCTTGAGTTTGCAATTTTTGAAGAAAAAGATGAAGATTTGAAGAACAGATGCTTTTTGTATTGAATAGTGATTTACTATCAAATCTTGCGCATATGGTGTTCTTTAATAAACCAGGTTTATTTGAACATGCAAAGATATTGAAAGTTAGAATCAATGAGATGTAAATCTATCCGAGTATGCAGATGCGATCTTACTTTGTTTAGGAAACAAAGAAGGCTCTGATACTAATTGTTGGATCCCAGATTTAATCTCACAACAATGATATAAACAATAAGAGTAATAACAGCGGAAGCAGTATAGTTTAATATCAAGGGAGATTCAAATATCACAGTTCATAAAGCAGATAATAGATAAACAAGATATTGTTGGAATAAAATATTCAACTTATATTATCAGTTATAAGACTTATTAAGCACACTTTGAACAATAAGGTGATGGTTCTTTTTATAGGACCATAAAGTAAATAGTGTACTTATCTGACAAATAGAAGCATGCTTGAACAGTGTCTTACCTAAGTGGTAAGATTAAGACATGCTTGAATAGTGACCTATTCTAGAAAGTAAATCTTATCACAAGGTGACGTGTCATCTGTTCTTCTTTGTCAAGAGATTCAGAGTGATCATCTTCAGAGCTCTGAACTAGGATCTCTGATGAGGAGCTCTCTGATGTCTTTAAGTAAGACTGTATCTGAACTGACTTCAGAGACAAACAACTTTCTCTGAGACTGACTCTGAACTGACTTCAGAGACAGACTTGCTTTCTTCAGACTGACTCTGAACTGACTTCAGAGACAAACTTGTTGATGTCCCTTGAAAGTCTTTAAATGAAAACTTAGTTATTTTCAATACTTTCATTGGTTCAGATTTGGGGCTAACAGCAAAGCATGACACTCCTAAAGCCACTCAAAAGGCTAAGGGAGTGGTAATCAAAGAAGGTGAAACAAAGAAGAAAAGAAAAGAATTCAGTGTAGCTGAGGCCAAAAAGAAAGGGAAGGAGAAGATGATTGATCCTGAGAAGCCATCAAAGAAGCAAACTCAAATAGAACTTGATGAAGAAATGGCCAAAAAGTTGCAAGAAGAGTTGGAAGAGGAGGAAGAGATTCAATCTACAAAATACATAGAGCTTGCATTGGAAATGGCTAAAACGATTAATGAAGAATATCAAAGGAGCTTGAAGAAAGTTACAAAGAAGGCATCAAGGCAAAGGATGCCATTAAAAACAAGACAAAGACAACCATCTAAAAGATTCCTAGCCAATCAAGAAAGAAGGAAAATGATAAACTTTCTGAAAGGAGCTATTGGAGTTCCAGAAGGAATGTTTACCAATATGTCATTTGGAAGGATAGAAGAGTTATACAAGAAGGATATGGCCAAGCTGAAAGGGGTTTTTACTCAAAGGGTTGAGGTTGAAAGAAAGTTGAAAGAGAGACATGATCTCAACATACAACAGCCCTTCCCTGACAGTGAAGAAGGCACTCCTATCAAAGAAAAGGCAGAAGTAAAGCAAGAAGAGACTTTAGCTCAACAGATTGGAGCCATGAAAAGAAAGAAGTCCATTGCCACAAAACCAAAGGCAAAAAGGACTAGAACTGAAGAAGGAAAGAAAAAGCTGCGAAGTGAACAAATGGAAGCTGAACCTTCTGTAGAGCAGCAGGAACAAACAGAAGCAGATGTTCAATCTCAAGAGCAGAATCAAAAGACAACAACTCAACAATCAGATGAGCAGGTGAATTTGTACATGACTGTGACTAATGAAGAACCTGTGCAAGCTGATCCTATCTCAATGAAAGCACTAGATATCATTCATTGGGATACTCTGGAGGATAATAGAAGAGAATATTTCAGAATCAAGAGAATGGGTGATCAGTTTGAGGTTTATTCAACTTGGGGCAAAGTAATAAGAAGTTGTTCCAGAGCTGACTTGGAAGAAATGTACAAAGTTGGGATAAAATTGTATGAGAATGTATTGAAAGGGACAGAAATGAGTCTAACCAAGATAGCCATGGAGTACTTGTGCATGATGTTTGAGCCTGAAAGAGTGCAACATAGGATCAAATATTTACATCATGAATATGGATTCAAAAAGATTGATCATTGGATGCTGTTTGAAAATTGTGGAGTCTACATGATTACAATTGACAAAAGCTATCATGAGTATTTCTTGGTGGACAAGGTGTATGACCACAGGAAGGCAAAGCTTCAAGGGATGCTGAATGCAAAGTTGGTCTGCCCTACAGGTTCTGAAATGGCAAGAATAGTGGTTAGAAGAACAATTAATCAAAGTCTGGGACTGGATCCAAATCTGGGCAATTGTGCTGGAGTTTTGAAAGCATCATGAAGACCCTATGCTGAAGAACTTAACTTCTCAATTTGAAAAGTTAAGTTAGGAGGAGATTGTTGGGTCTGAAATGTGCTAAGGATGGATACTACTGCTGGGCTTAAAGATTAATACTGCTGAAGATATTAATACTGCTACTTGAATGATTACTACTGCTTGTAGAATTACTACTGCTAGAGGTATTAATACTGCTAGTAGTTAGTACTGCTTGAAGAATTACTACTACAAGCATGGTTAGTACTGCTGAGGAAGTTAATACTGCTATGGAGATTAATGCTACTCGTGAAGATAAAGATGGATTGATACGAAAGACAAGGAGACTGAAGATAATGTTGAAGATAATTATGGATGCTGAAGATTAATATTTCTTTTGTAATTATCTTGTAATTAGTTATGTATATATAGTCTAGAAGTCTTTGATAGTTAGATATAGTTTTTGATAGTCTTATTCATACAATATACGTTTAGAGAGAATTAACCTCAAGGTTCTTTGTAGTCCTTTCAATAGAGAAGTATTGAACGTCTGTTGAGCTTGTTCAACAGATTGAGGTTGTGTTTGTAATCATTAAGTTAAATCAATATAACTTGTGATTTGAGTTTATACACTGTTTAATTGATTTATTGTTAAAGTATTTTTCCACGACTTCTTTAACATAGTTTCTGAGTGTTTATTAAATTCTTGTTTCGAATTTCGATCCTGACAGGTTTATATCCTAACTTAACCTTACACCGCAAGCTAAGGTTGTTAGCCTTGGTTTTCTTTTGACAAAAGATGTAATTACTTGAAATGCAAATAATGGAGATGGAAAATGCATAAAATAAATTACAAATGCTAAAGTTTAACAAAGGAAACTTATTAGGAAAGTAACGAAATTTGGAGATGAGAATAAGTAAAGTGCACATAATTTAAATGACTATAATTAAAGGACAATAAATTAAGTGAGATAAAGTAAATTGCGGAAAGTAAAGCGCAAGAATGTAAATAGGATAAATTGAAAGGGTCTAAAAAGCAAATATCATTGGGAGATTAATAACTTGTGCACCAAGCTTTGTTTTGGAATTTATAAACTAGTGCAAAGAACAAACCAAATTTTGACCTTAATAATCACAAGGAATTTTGGTTTATAATAGTGTGTATGCACTATACATAAACTTGGTTCTTTGTGGTTATGGGGTAAAAATATAGGATTTGTGTTGGGGATAAGGATCCAAAGAAGGGAAGAAGACAAAAATATTAGAGTAGAATCTTCTTAGAGTTGAATAACTTGCTTCAACTTTCGTCCCACGGTAATGAACTTGGAAGGATGGCCGAATTTGAACTAGTGTATGGATGACTTCTATCACTAACTTATTTTGTTGGATGGAGGTGACACAAGTATATGAGAAGAGATGAGTTGAAAGAGATTGGTAAGTAAAACACTTGGTTAACTAAAACAACTTCTTATATTAAAACTAATAAGGGTTCCGCCCTCTTGATGGAACAAAAGCTAAGCACCTTAATCTAGACAAGGAAAATTTCCTAATGAATTGTCTTCTCTAAATGAGAAAACAACTAATTAGGAAATGGGTGGATGATGGGATGATCATAAGCACCAACTAATATATATATATATATAAACCACAAGGGCGTACGTGTTAAGGCCCTGGGGGATGTGGTGGAATATCCCATCTGCCCAGGATTCGAATCAAGACATACACAACAATTGTGGCTAATGAGGTTTAATCAGGGCTGATGTCTTACATTAATAATTTGCCAAGGGATTAGTCTAGGCATAGCCTAGGACACCCTTTCCAAACACACACACACACACACACACACATATATATATATAGGAAGGAAAGGGGCTTAGAGCCCAAATCCATAAAACTAAAAACTAAGAAAATCCAAGCACCAAAATGTAGCCTAAATACAAAATGAGAAACCCAAAATTAAGTTTATAAAATCATCCAATGTTTGGCCCAACATTCTTCCAATTCTTCATTCCATTCGGCCCATGCAATTAGCCCAAAAATTCTTCTTTAGTCCATTTCCAAAATCGCTCCTCATCTTGATCAAACCGAGAGTCCAAAAATGCCCATCATAACCTATATAGGAATTTCGTAGAATAAATGAGGTTCAAACACCAAGAATTCATGCAAAATTCTAATTCACATACCAACTTCTAAAAGGACTAAAAATAAAAGAAAAGAATAAAAGACTCACCAGATTTTTATACTAAAAACACACAAAAGTGGTGAATAATGAGGTGAATAGAATAACCTCATCAATCGCCACTACTATATCTTCTTCAGATACCTCTACGGTACAACCATCTACATCACAAGAGGAGGTTCCACCCCTTGTGAATCCTGTCTCCGTACCTTCAGGTTCACAACCCACACGGGAATCTGTTCAAGACATCCCCTCAGGAAGCTTCATAGATCATACTCCAGATCAGAACAACTATCAATCGCTTCCACATACTCATCGGTGGACAAAGGACCATCCACTTCACCAAATCATTGGTGATCCATCTACTCCTGTTCGCATAAGGTCTGCTTCCACAAATGACTGTTTGTTCTCCATTTTCTTGAGTAAGTCAAAAGTTTTTGCTTAGTAAAAAAAGTTTCAAGTTTTTGGCAAAATGAGTGAAAATATCGCTGACCATTGTCTGCGATATACATAATTATCGCAGTACTCAAGTTGCGATAGTTGGATGAATAGTAATGTATCACAGTCTTCAAATGCGATATGTGGTCTTCAAGTATATCTCAATCCTCACTCTGTGATAGTTTGCGATATCGTAGACCTCATGCTGCAATAGTTTGACCTTCTCAAGTCAAAAATTTTCAAATAAGGTGGGTCCAATGCCATTTTGCCACGTGTCATTCCAGGGGATTAAAACTCCTTCCTCAGGCACAATTTTGGTATTCTCAACTCTTAAGCTTTTGATATTCTTGCTTTCTCTCTCACTGCTACTCGATCATATCTCACCACTGTGCTTGATCTTTTTGCGTATTTTTGTGATATTCATCACATTACAGGTATGTGATTCATGTTTAATCTTTATTTTGTTCTAATCATGGTAGGTTTATGTGTTTGCGGTTGTTCTTAGTTCCCAATCGACCCCATTTTTAATTGTTCATCTTGAAAGGGTCGATTAGATCATACTATTTGAGTATCTTTATTTTTTTATTAATGTAACCAGAGTCGACTTCTTGTTTAATTTGGGTTTTCGAACCACTATGTGATGGGTTTTACATGTTTGATGAGATCTTTTTGGGTTTTTATCTTCAAATCAAGGGTTTTTATCGAACCCTTAGAAACATCGCATGTTCTTATTATAAACTATCACACACCACTGCTTTGCTCTCAAAGTCTAAATATATCGCATAAAGTTGATTTTTGCCTAAGTCTATTGCCTGCGATAGATTGATATATCGCAACAGAAGACTGCGATATACTCATCTATTGCAGACCTCATTGTGATAAACCACTTTTTTTATCTGCGATACTTTTCAACTATCGCACACCTCTTGTGTGATAGTTCAATGTGTTTTGTGCAATACTTTTTTCACTCTGCGATAGTTTCTACAATTAGCAAATATTTTTGAAATTTTCACTGTGGTCATTCGGTGTTCAAAGTCTATGTTATCCAATTCTGTCGATATGGGTCTCTAACAATTATCTGTATTCACAGGAACCTAAACGGTGGACATTGCACATAAAGTTGAAAAAACGACTTGCATTACCTTTCAGACGAAGAAAGGCCCATGCCATCTGCCCGCACTCCACTCCTGACGAATTCACAATCCGTGAATGCCCGCATCCGGATGAGCAATTGATTCACCTTAACAAATACCTATTGTTGTGTCCCAACAACCACCACCTCGACTACGACCACATGCGCTTCGAACATCCGGTTATGCTAGAGATTCTCAAGGTCCATCCCTTGAACTACGCACTATCATCCACGACAAATGTTCCACTAATCTACCTTTAGCAAGTGTGGACCACAATCACATATGTTCCCGTAGAACGAGACTACCGGTTTGAAGCTTTCATTGATCACTACAATTTTTGGCTGGTAAAGAAACGTCTCTGACTGGTCTTATAGCTCCCACTAGCAGATGCCTTCCCTAGACGCACTACCTATGAAGACTTCATCCCAGAATACGAACTCTGCGCTGATATCCTATTTCTTGGATAAAATGCAAAACTTCCATGCACGCTTGCCTTTAAGAGAATGCACGTGACTCCAATCTGGCACACTTTGCTTTCAATACTCAACTACTGCCTGACATCAAAGACTACTGGTATCGATCACTGCAATGTTAGGGTTCTACGCCTGTTCCACGAAGTCTCTTTCAACAAGCATTATGACTATTGCTCCATTTTCTGGAACAAACTCACCGAGGTTGTATGCGACAAGTAAAGACGCTGAAAGCACGAAACTTCATTCTGTTCCAGAGATTTCTCCAGCTCACAATACACAGGGCCATGAGATCCAACAAATAAATCCCAAAGCGAAGAGGAGTTGACACCTGCCCAGAGTACCCAATGAACTACCTACGTGCCAAGCCAGAGTATCCGTACATCGTCGCCAAGGTAATTCTGGAGTACTTGTTGGTCCACGCGAGTTAGAGAGCACCAAGTGTTCTAGCATACCGCTATGTCCATGCTATAATGGTCCAACTAGAACCGACAGGACCTGCCCAAAGAGACAATTCCAGCCTATGAGCGAGGGTCTAGCCTTAGGTGAACAATCTCAGGAAGCGAGGGCTCCTGAGCGGGTCGAGTTGTGAGAAAATGAGAACGTGAGGTGTAATGAAGGGGATGGTGCTCCTGACTCCGCTACAGCCGACGAAATACTCTCTGCCGATCTCATGGACATTCCTATCATATCGGAAGCTGAAAGGCCATCGAATCCAACTACTTCACCTTCACCACCACATCTCGAGTCTGCTGCCGATTCCGACTCAGACTCATACTCCGACGATACACCACATGACGACTTCTTCCGTATTTCACACCACATTGGCTCATGCCCACCCATGATCGAGACTGACACTACCGACACATCTACAACCGATATGGTAGTCATAAGGAGAGCGGAGGGAGAAGGAGAAAGAGTAAGCATGAGTGAAGGGGGACCCGAAAAAGTAAATGAGAGTGAGAGAATCCCAACCACACCAAGCCGGGTAGCCACATCTTCTGTCGAGTCCCGTGTGTTGAGACAAGGCATTGAACAAGACGTCGGGGACCCAACGACACAAGCACATAACCCCACCAGCTACTCAGCCATCTTCGAACAGATGGTTGTTTCACAGATACACGGGGACTTAGCTCATAGGCTACCGGGTCTCACTTGGAGAGTCAAGGTATTGAAAAAGATAGGCCCCGTCCCCAGCCCTGACCATCGACTTCTATTTAGTGCACCTCAAGTCTAGAGTCCACTGTTGAGAGCCTGTGTGACCCAATCAGAACAACCATAGTGATACCCACAACTGGAGTATCACGAGGATTGGTTGGAAATCCTACCGACACTATCAACATTCCAAAGCCGAACGTAGGTCTCACGGTTGATTCAACCGTGATGACAACTGGAAACCTAAGTGGTCGAGGCGTTACTCACCCTACTTTCATTTCTCAAGAATTGTTGAGGCAGGCTTTACATGTCGTCGAAGGTTCCATCTCGAAGCACATTGCAGCACAACGTCAGTCAACTGAGGAGTTCCAAAAAAATGTTCACCTAATGCACAAAATGGATATATCCAGCGATCACAACACCTACATCTACCCCAGCTCCACCACCACCTCCAATTCATCCGAAACTAAGTGTAGAAGAACTAACGTATATGCTTTATGCCGAACTGCTATCCCAGGGTTCACAAGAAGATGTCGATCTTATTGGGCTCCTACGCCAGCAGACAGAGGCTTAGAGAGAAACTCTCACCCTGACAAAATTTCTTGCATTCCAAGACGAGATCCGATCTAATTTTAGATAGGTCACCCAACTTATCAGATCCACCACTACTGACATGCAATTTTTGATATCCTCCCTTTGCAATAGGATTCGGGTATTGGAAGACAACTGCTTCACCTAATCCGGTTCTTCAAAGCGACCACATGACAATGAAGATGACCCCGATCGTCATGAGGGGTTGAAAAGACAGAGGGTAACCGAAGGGGTTGTCAGTACTGCGGAACCATAAACCGGTAAAGAACAGAGAACATATCCAAGGGTTGGATCAGGGGGAGTTTAGGAAGAAGATATGGTACAGGAATTGGAGATCGATGAAGAGACTATACCAACGGTTGAAAAGCCTGAGGATAGTCAGTACCAGGAAGAGGCAGTCAAAGTTATCAACAATGTGATAGAGATTGATTGCGACTCAGAGAACGAACAGAGATCCGAATCATCCAGGATCCAGTTAAAGGCTGAGGTCGAGGACTTGTTCCACTTCTCAGACATATGAGTACTAGGAAGAAGGAGACTTTGACATGCTTAAGGAGATGAATGAAACCATACTAGATTCATTGGAATGGGTACAACCTCAACCTTCAAAGACTAAGATGACATAACCATTTGCCACAGAGGAACGCATGCCTGCTCAGAATGTACAAGAAGCCAAATGGGAACGTATACGGATCAAGGTTGCATTTTTGGAGGATTTGTTGAAGATATATGGGGTTATGGATTTCAGTCAAGAAAGTTGGGTGAAATATTTGCATATGATGAGGGTTCTGAGACAGAACCACAGAGATGTAAGATCAAAGAAACACATAGTCTCCGTCGTTCAGATATACACGAAGAAGCTACGACTCGTCTAGTATCTAGTATTTTACATCACAAGACAAGACGGGAAGTTATGGCAATTTTCAGAAGCATATTTTCCAAATCTAAACCTAGAAGACTTGCAAGACTTGTACTTTGAGCTTCGCAGGTGGACGATCTGACCTCTCGATGTTCAGATAGCGCTAGCTTCAGTGATCCAATTTATGAGAGGAAGGATAAAGTTGTCATATGTGAGCGACCTATAGATTGGAGTCGAGAGCAACCAATGGAAGGTGAATTTGCTGAAGCCAGCCATACTTTGCCTGACATTGATAGTTTTCCATTGTTTATGATCTTGGAACAAACAGAGTTGGAGATTGTGATTCATAACATAAAGCTGAGAAAAAGTTTGTGAGACTGAAAGATGTAGCAGCTTATTCTGATGGGACTTTGAAGATAATTCGGCTTCAGCTAGACAAGAAACTGAAGATTGATCCAAATGCTCATACAAAGATGGAAGATAAAGAAACAAAGTTGATTGTCAAAGTATTAGAGCTGATTGAAGACAAGTTGGAATACAAGAACAAAATCAGACACTTCGAGATTTTCTTTGGACTCCGAAGACTTTACATTCCGCCGACCGAGACTTTAATACAAGGGGGGAGATTGTTAAGTCAAATTTGATGATGTATTCAAGTTCAATGGTCTGTTTTGTAAATGCTCTTAGGGGTATATAAACATTGTGTTTAGGGTTTTGATTGGTTGTTAATCATTCATTCATTGTGTGCCTCATTGTAAAATACTCTCATTATTCTTGATCAATACACGCATGATTTGTGGATCAATTCTTATTGCTTAATTAATTGCTTACACTTGTCAATCTGGGATTCACACTCTCCCATCTGAATTTCAAGAATATCAACAAGCTGATCATTGGAGGGTTAGTCAAGGTCTTCCAGAGCTCAAATTTGAAAAGGAACATCTGTGTGCAACATGTAAAATGGGGAAGATGAAGAAAGTGTCTCATAAGCCAAAGGTTGTTCCGAGCACAATGATGTCACTTGAATTGATTCATATAGATATGTATGGGCCAATCAGAATTTATATCACCGGCAAAAAATACGTTCTTGTCATGGTTGATGACTTTTCACGATATACTTGGGTCAACTTTCTCCGAACCAAAGATGAGAACTCGGAGCTAATCATCTCATCTCTAAAGAGTGTCCAGGTCAACCAACAACTGACTTCTCATTCCATTCGAACCGACAACGACACTGAGTTCAAGAACAAGGTATTAGGTACGTACCTAGACTCCATAGGTATTACTCACACTTATTTTCCGGCTCACACTCCTCAATAGAATGGAGTGGTAGAGAGACGAAATCGGACATTAGTGAAAGATACTCCTACCATGCTCACTCACTCCAAGCTTCCATTGTTTCTTTGGGCCGAATCCGTTGCCACAACCTGTTTCACTTAGAAACAATCAATCGTCAACAAACGGTTTGGTAAAACTTCATATGAGATCATCAATAACCACATCCCTAACATCAAATTCTTTCATGCTTTTGGATGCATGTGCTTTGTGCTAAATGACAAGGAAGATCTCAGAAAGTTCAACCGAAAGCAGATGAAGCAATCTTCATAAGATACTCTTCAGAATCAGCCGCCTACAAAGTCTACAACAAAAGAACTAAATCTATTGCTGAGAGCGTAAATGTATCCTTTGATGAATTAGCTGATTTGGCTTCTGAACACGTCGGTTCACAACCCACATTAACTGGTGCATTAGCTTATGAATAAGTTAGTTCAAGACTTGTACGAAAACCGGTCACACTAAATCACGATTCTACATCAAAATCTTCTTCTAATGATTTGGATTTATTATTTGAGAATTTTTTTGATGAATACTTCAGAGCTTCTAAACCGAAATCTTTTGTTCCAAACAGTGTCAGAGCAGCAAGAGTGGAAACCGATGTCTCACTATTTAGACCTTCCGACTCACAAGCAACTACTATAACTGAAAGCTCTCTGGTCACTGTAACTCCTCCTCATGATGATCAAGGGAATTTTTCCTTAAGTGATGGCTCACCCACTTCCAAGCCAGATGGTAACGAGACTTGTTATTCCTAAATTCATCAAGTTCTAATCGTCAACAGAAATATGATCATGAATCGTACTCACATGTCATTGATTCAACAATCAAAGATTACAATCTCAACTTTCTCTCTACAAGATTTACTTTCTCTCACTACAATAATGTTCTAATCTGCTCTTCTCTCATATGCTCCGTGTATTAAGAGTTACAAAGACAACAAAGACTAAACTATTTATACTAACAACAATAACAAGGAAACAAAACTAAAACAAAAACACTTTGACTTATTACACTTTGACTTTGACTTTTCAAGAGAGTTGACTTTAAGCCTTTGACTTCTTGTATTTTGACCTCTGGCCTTCATGATCTTGTATCCAACATATTTATGCTCTAACAATCCCCCCCTTTGGATTCAAGATCATCTTTGAAATTTTTTTGCAATTCCGTCTTCTCTTCAAGCTCAAAAAGTACAATCTCCTTTGCAAGAAACTTATTCTTTAAACACAAATATAGCAATCTCTTCTTTCTTAAACAATATTCTTCCCAAATCTGTCTTCAAAAGATATAACAATCTCTCCCAAACATTATCAGAAACTTCTTTCAGACTTCGGAAAGAAATTATCTTCAGATTTAGCTCAGATTGCTTTAGCAAATAATCTTCAAAGAAAATTTCTGTAAAATCAGCATATCTTCAGAAATCTTTAGCTTTACTTGTACAACCTTCAATATTTCAATCTTTGAACTGTATCTTCTTCAAATCTTTAACTTTGAAGTTTCAAACTTAGACATTTCTTTAATTCATCTCCCCCTTTTTGATGAATAGAGCATCGATATCATCAAAACTTTCACAAGAAATGTCTTTCAATGTTCTGACCACTGATCTGTCAAACCGAGCCTCTGATTCGTTGATCCGTAATCGTGTATTCATCTAGATCTTTTCAAATCCAGACAAATTATTCGTGTAACACCTGAATCAACAAATGAATCAGTTAAAATGTCTGTCAGTAACACAAAGTCACTGTGTGTAACCTATACAGACTTAGCACGGGGCTCCCGCTTTAGCGGGTGGGGTCAAGGGGAAACGCCCTTGCGGGGTCTGGGGGCAACGCCCCTAGAGAAAATATTTTGACTTTGAAAGGCCATATTACAACATAAATTCGCAAGAAACAATCTTCAAAATTCGCAAGCACTAACAAATCAAGAATTCGCAAGCAAAGAGACTCAGAATTCGTAAACACATAGAATTCTCAAGAAACACTACGCATCCTTAAGTTTTTGCAATACTCACAACTGCGAATCCTTAAGTTTTCGCAATACTCACACCTGCGAATCCTATCCTTAGCAAAATTTCACACAACTTTACGAATCATGAAAAAAACAATTCGCAAATAAGGCAAAGCGAATTCTGAAGAATTCTTAACACACTGATCTACGAAATCTTTAACATTCGTAAGAGACTCAGTTGCGAATTTTGTCCTTAAGAATTTTCAGAATTAACTCTCTGCGAAAAATTGAACATTCTGTGAGTTCTTTAACTACCTGCGAATTCTTCATGTATCCTGCGAGTTCTTGATGAAAGTTGCAAGTTCTTGAGATCGTCTGCGAGTTCTTCAGATCTACTTTAAGAAACGTCTCTGATTGACTCAAAAATTCATCTGAGCTTCGAATTTCTATCTGACACACATAGAATCAATATCTATCAAAGAATTACAAAAAAAATTCAATAGATTTTACACATCAATTCAAGATACAGCGCGACAGACTCGTGAACTCGAATTTGAAAAATTTCAAAAATTCAAGAAAAATTACAGTGCAGAACTGAAATTAACCTATACAGAATCAATCTAGAACATTAAACGAATACACTGATACACTCACAACTCCTAATTCGCACAAAAATTCAACTTTCAATTTCAACTTTACAAACACAGTGCAAACTCCGTTTTTCCTTTGATTTCAAATTGGATCTGCTCTGATACCAATTGTTATTCCCAAATTCATCAAGTTCTAATCGTAAACAAAAATATGATCATGAATCGTAGTCACATGTCATTGATCAACAATCAAAGATTACAATCTCAACTTTCTCTCACTAGAATAATGTTCTAATATGCTCTTCTCTCATATGCTCCGTGCATCAAGAGTTACAAAGACAACAAAGACTAAACTATTTATACTAACAACAATAACAAGGAAACAAAACTAAAACAAAAACACTTTGACTTATTACACTTTGACTTTGACTTTTCAAGAGAGTTGACTTTCAACCTTTGACTTCTTGTATTTTGACCTCTGGTCTTCATGATCTTGTATCCAAAATATTTATGCTCTAACAAGACTTCTTCCTCAAGTGTTGACTCACCCACCTCAAAATCTCCGAAAGTTACAACGACCACCTCTATTCTAGTTACGTCTACGGTACAACCATCAACAACACAAGAGGATGTTCCTTCCTCCATGAATCTTGTATTAGCTATTTCAAGTTCACAACCCACATTGGAGTCTGTTCAAGACATCCCCTCAAGTAGCTATGTCAATCCTACTCAAGATCAAACCACATATCAACCGCTTCCTCACATTCATCGGTGGACAAAAGACCATCCTTTACATCAAATCATTGGTGACCCATCAACTCCCGTTCGCATAAGGTCTGCTTTCGCCAATGAGTATCTGTTTCCCATTTTCTTGAGTCAGATCGAACCAACGATAGTATCAGAAGCTCTTAAGAATCCCAACTGGGTGGCACCTATGCAAGAGGAGCTTAATCAATTTGAGAGTCTCCAAGTATGGAGCCTCGTACCCCGATCGAAGAACAAGACCATTATCGACACCAAATGGGTGTTCAAGAACAAGAGAGATGAAGACAACATTGTGGTTCAAAACAAAGATGGACTTGTGGCTAAGGGATATAGACAACAATAAGGCATTGACTATGACGAGACGTTTGTACCAGTTTCCCGGATTGAAGCCATGCTCATGTTCCTTCGCAATCTTTCACACGAATGTGAATACAACATTCTTGAATGGCATTATGAAATAATAAGTATACGTCTCGCAACCGGAAGGGTTTGTAGATGAAGTCAAGCCCGATCACGTCTACATTCTTGACAAAGCCTTATATGGTCTCAAACAAGCGCCATGGGCCTGGTATGATGTCCTATCCAAATTCTTAGTCAAAGCCAGTTTCTCGAAAGGTAAGATCGATATCACTTTGTTTATCAAGAAAGAAAAGGACGATATAATTCTTATACAAATTTGTGTAGAGGAAATAATATTTTGATCTACTAACCCTCCATACTGTAAGAACTTTTCTGCCCTCATGATGTCTAAATTTTAAATGAGTATGATGGGAAAAATGAATTTTTTTCCTAGGTCTTCAAGTTAAACAACTTTCAACAGAAATTTTCATAAATCAGTCTAAATATATTTCTGATATTTAGCTGAACTTTGATTCTAACGGAAAGGATGTGGATCTTAAGATATATAGAGGAACGATAGGATCTTTGATGTACTTGACGACTAGTAGACCAAATATTATGTTCTCAACGTATCTCTGTGCAAGGTATCAGTCCAAGCCTAAAGAGTCTCATCTCATTACAGTCAAATGGATTTTTTGATACTTGAAAGGTACTTTTGATCTTGGCTTGTGGTATCCTAAGGAATTAGGGTATGAGCTTGTTGCTTACTCAGACATAGATCATGTGGGATGCATGCTGGATAGGAAGAGCACGACGAGTCATGAGCAGTTCTTAGGAGATAAGCTCAACAACTGGGCTTCCAAGAAGCAAAATTTCGTGTCCACTTCTACAGTTGAGGCGGAGTATGTAGCTACCGTGAGTTGCTACTCCCAAGTCATTTGGATGCGTACACAACTGAATGATTATAGATTTCATTACAAGAAGATCCCTATCTACTATGACTCGAAGAGTGCCATTGCCATTCCAACAATCCTGTTCAACACAAGAAGACCAAACTCATCAATGTTCGATATCATTTTATCAAAGACCATGTCGAGAGAGAGGTACGATAGAATTATAATTTATCAATACAAACCTTCAGATAGTAGACCTATTTACCAAAGCTTTGGAAGAAAAAAGATTTAATTTCTTGGTGTCCAAGCTAGGTATGCTAAATCTGAAAATTTGAAATTCATAAGTTGCATGAATTTTGCATACGACTCATTCAGTCTGTTGAAAATCTCACTACCTCCTTCTTGTTTGAGTCAGTAACAATATTTAACCCACCTGAATTTTCCTTATGTCTTATTCGTTTATCCTTTTGTTTTTGTATTTTCATTGTATACTTATATTTATTTTCCTTTCTTCATGTTTCTGTTTTTTAGATACCTACTAATGGTGCTTCGAGATTCCAGGGGAAGTTTTCTTCATGTATTTGCTATCTGATATCTATTTGTGACAGTTCTTTTTTGTGCATGTTATTTGATATTTTATTTGTGTGCACAGGTTAAAGGGGAGAAAAGGACAAAGGTAAGTACCTTCATGCATTTGTCTAGGGGGAGAAAAGATCAAAATGTTTAACTTAGTGAAACTAAAGTATTTTTTCCCTGAAAAGTAGTTAAGTTTATCGTACAAAGTAGTGTGTGATAGTTCCTTATATCGCACAAGAGTCGTGCGATATACTAAACTATTGCACAATATTATGTGTGATATACTCAACTATCACAGGACTCTATTGTGATAAAATCTTGAATAGTGATCTATCGCACAACTCTTGTGCGATAGATGATCCTTAGAAATATCGCACGATGAAGTCTGCGGTATGTTGGTTTATCGCACATTAAAGGCAGCTATAGTTTGCCTTTTGAGAGTCAAATTTTTTTCAAATAAGTGGGGTCCAATATTTTAGTGCCACATGTCCTCTCAAACACAATAAACTCCCTCGGAGCATTTTGAGTTTTTACTCTACAAAACCCTTCGATAGTTCTCATCTCTATACTCTATTTTCTTGTGTGATGCGAGTTAGCGAGCACCTAGTGTATGAGCTTACCACTACCTTCATGCTCTAGTGGTCCGGCCAGATCAGGTTGGACCTGCCCAAAGAGGTATTCCGCCTAGAAGTGAGGGTCTAGTACTAGGCGAGCAGGTTCAGGTAGTTTGGGCTCCAGAACGACCAGAGTTAAGAAAAAACAAAGAAGTGAGGGGAAACGTAGGGGTTGGTGCTCCTGACTCTGCTGCCAATTCCAACTAGTTACAATCCCTAGTACTCATGGAAGTCCCTATCACATTTGAAGCCAAATGACCATCGACTCCAGTTACTCCATCATCTCATCCATTAATCGAGTCTGCAGGTGATTTCAACGACTCCGACTCAGATGATACACCACAGGATGATACCTTCCGTATTTTACGCCATATAGACCAACGCCCACTCTTGGTCTATGATGATACCACGGAGACCGAGACAACCGATATTGGAGAGATAAGGAGAGTAGAGGGCGTAGTAGAAAAAGTGAGCTTATGTGAAGGGGGAGCAGAAAGAAATGATGAGAGTGAGTTTCCCTTAACCACATCTAGCCGAGTACCCACATCCACTGCCTTGTCTCATTCGTTGGGACAAGACATCGTGGATCCAACGACGCATGAACTTACCCCCAACCACTCAACCATATCTCAACAGATGGTTGTTTTTCATTACATCACAAGGATTTATCTCATACTCTATCGATCTCCCAATTGGAGAGTACAAGTATTGAAACAGATTGGCCGTAACCCTAGCCATCGACTTCACTTCCTTTCACCTCGAGTCTAGGGCCTATACATGATAGGACACTAATTGAGTCTTCTATTGCAAGCATGTGTGGCCCACACGGAACAACCATAGCGATACCCACAAGTGGTACCTCACGAGGATTGGTTGGAAATCCTACCGGTGTTAACACTACGCCAACGCCGAATGTAGGTCTCACTGTTGACTCAACCGTGATGACAACTAGTATCCTAAGTGGACCAGGTCAGGTTACTCACCCCACTTTAATTACCAAGGAGTTATTGAGACAGGCGTTGCAAGTCATCAACAATTCCATATCGAAGCAGACAGTCGCACAACAAGAATCAGTACAGCAGTTCCAGGAAAACATCCTCCGTATGCTAAAAGGGAAACATGTTGCTAACGATTCCCCAATCACTACACCACCACCACTTCCACCTCTAGCTCAACCCAAACCAACCATAGACGAACTCAAGTCTATGTTGTATGTAGAACTGCAATCCAGGTTTATCAGAAAGACGCTAGTTTGATCGAGATTCTGCGTCAGCAATCAGAGGCTCAATAAGAAACTGTCGCCCGGACAGAGTTCCTAGCTTTCCAATATGAGATCCGCTCTAGTTTTCATGAAGCCAGATAGCTCATCTGGTCCACAACCTATGATATCTAGTCACCAGTCTCATCCCTTTCCAATAGGGTTTAAGTACTAGAAGACACTTGCAGATCCTAGGCCGGATCATCAAATCAAAGACATGATGATCAAGACGATCCCGATCGTCATAAGGGGGAGAAAAGGCGTAGGGTATCCGAAGGAGACTTGGGTATGAATGATCTGGCTACATCCGAAGCTGAGGAAAGGGTACAAGGAACTGTATCAGGTGGAATCCGAGAACATGAACAATAGATACATGCCATGGAGATTGATGTAGAGACTACACCAACGATTGAAAAGTACGAGGTTAGTCAATTACAAGAAGAGGCAGTCAAAGTGCTCAGTGATGTTATAGAGATAGTATTAGATACAGGGAACGAGCAGGGATCCGAGTCATCCAGCATACATATAAAGGCTATGTTGAAGACCTGTTTCACTTCTCCGACAATAAGTATCAAGAAGAAGGTGACTTTGACATGCTTCGGGTGATAAATGAAAGCACACCAGATTCCAGAAAGGGTACAACCTCAAGCTACTCAGACCAAGACGACAGAACCGTCTACATCAGTAAAGTCAAAGTCAACTCAGAAAGTACATGAAGCTAAACGGGAACGTACGAGGATAAGAGTTGTATTTCTGGAAGAGACAAAAAAGAAATTTTTTGTTAAGTCGATAAAGGAGCTTGATCTGCTAAAGTTTTTTGGGGTTATGGGGTTTTGTCATGAAATAAGAGTAGTGTACTTACACATGATGAGGGACATGAGACATAATCACAGAGAGGTAAACATGAAGAAACACATTGTCTCTGTCGTTTAGATCTCACCAAGAAGTTGTGAGCAGTATGGTATCCAGTCTTTCATGTCACAAGACAAGACGGAAAGCTGTGGATGTTCACAGAAGCAGATTTTCCCAACCTAGAGATTTAAGACGTAGAATATTTGTACTTCAAATTTCGTAGATGGACGATCAGACCTCTTGATGTACAGATATCACTAGTCTCAGTGATCAGATTTATGAGAGGGATGGTAAAGTTGTAATACATCAGTGATCTACAGATGGGAGTCGAAAGCAACCAAAGAAAGGTGAATCTACTGAAACCTGATCAGAGCCTGAATGATATTGAAAGTTTTCCAAATTTCACGATTTTGGAACAACCGGAACTAGGAGTTATAATACAGAACAACAAGGGTGAGAAGAGATTTCTCAGATTGAAAGAGATAGCAGATTACTTAGATGGAACGCTTAAGATAATTAGAGTTCAGATGGACAGAAAACTGAAGATTGACATAAGTGAAAGTGCAAAGTTGGATGATAAAGAGAGGGAGCTGATTCTCAGGTATTGGAGCAAATTGTAGAAAGACTGCAATACAGGAACACTATTAGACATTTTGAGCTTTACTTCGGACTTCGAAAGAAGTACACCGGTTCAAAATTGAATACAAGGGGGAGATTGTTAGGACTATTTTGTTATGTATTTAAGTTACACCATGGGGTATATAAACATTATGTTTTAGGTTTAATGGTGTTGGTTGATCATTCTAATCATTATGGGCATATTGTAAACTCTCTCTATATTTAATATCAATGAATCATATGACTTTTTGATTAATTTTTCTTTGTTTTACTTTGGTTATTGCTTTACAATTGTCAATCTGGGATTCATACGGGCGATATAATCTTGTTGACAGACAAAGTGGGTTATCGACCAAGGGTTGAGCGACAAGAATTTGGTCAAAGGTGTTGTCAACCAAGAGGTGAGCGACAAGAATTTTAACAAAGTGGTTATCAACTTAGGGTTGAGAGATAAAATTGGTCAAAGTTGGTCAAAGTGATTATCAACCACGTATTGTGCGACAAGTTAACTTCTGATGTTTTATGTTGAATTTTTGGGATCAGTTGACTTTTGACCATTTCAGTTTTTGATATCTAAGATCTTTTCATAATTACTTCAAGAGACGTTGTTGTGATTAGCACTAACACAAAGCCTCCTGTTCTATTCAAAGGGGAATACAAACAACGGAGAGAAAAATTCCTTGACTTTCTAGAACGTCATGACAATGGTCAAAACATCAAAGAATCTTTGGATAATGGCTTAATGAAAGAGATCAGTGTTGTAACTCCTGCTATTCCGAAAGAGGATATAGTTGCTACTATTGAAGTGAAGGTTCCTAAAAACTATAATCCTGAAGACAAATTGAGGTATAAAGCTGATCATCAAGCTAAGTTTTTGTTACTTCAAAGTATACCCAATGGCATATACATCAAGATATACAATTTTAAAGCTACTAGAAAGATGATGTAGGATCAACTTGAGAAAATGATGATGGTTTCAAAGGTGGCGAATCAAATGAAATTGGCCAATTGTATCAACAGTTATAAGGATATCAGAGAAAAATTAGGAAAGAGTTTGGAGGAAACTTATGATAGATTTTTGACATTGTTGAATGATTTGAGCAAGAACAAGATTGAAAAACAATTGATTGAAAACAATGTGAAGTTCCAAAGCATTATGCAACCTGAATGGAAGAAATTTTCAAGGCAAATGAAACAGAATAAGAATCTAGGAGAGATGCCATTGCATGAGGTTTATGAGACTTTAAGGCAGAATGAAGAAGAAGTTGAAGATATGAGAGAAGAAAAGAAAAAGACAGAATAACCAACTGTTGTTCCTCTAGCATTGGTGGCAGATAAGAAAAAGGAAAGTTATTCTAGAAACGGAAGATTTGTTAGTTCCCAAAGAGAAAGGGAAGCTAGTGAGTCTGAAAAGGAAGATTTGGATGTGAGTGATTCGGATGATGGTGAGTCTCTGAAGTAACAAATGATTTTGTTAACCAAAGCATTTCAAAAGAAATTCTATAAGAAGACTAGTTCCAATAACCAGAGATACTCATCAGGCTCTTGGAACTATGAGCACAAAGATAAGGTTGAAGGTAAAGAAGATTTGAGGAGAAGAAATTTGAGGATAAAATAGGTGATGAAAAATAAGTATGCGAAGAAACATGAAGAGAAAAAGACATATGAGACTGTTAAGTGTTACAACTGTGGGAAACCAGATCACTATGCAAAATATTGTCGTAAGCCTGTGGTTTGTAATTCTGTTGTAATTCTGAGTACTATAAGAACAAGATGCTCCTTTCTAAGCAATGGAAGAAGGAAAGGATTTAATGGTTGAGGATGACCACTGATTGGATCTCACGGATGATGAAGATGGAAGAGATGAACAGGCTCATATGTGCTTAATGGGAAATCATGTTGAGGATGACATGACTGATGATGAGAGTGCTTCTGAATCAGGATCTGAGGTAAATTCTTTAACTAAATATGTTTTCATGAAAGAAATGCAAACCATGATGCTTGAACTCCAAGACTTGCAAACTAAACTTAAAAAGGAAATAGCGATTGTTGAAAGAAAACATCAAGTCATTTTGAGACTAAACAAAGAAGGTGCTGAAAAGCGTGACTTGATTGAATTTTTAAATGTTGAAAAGGAAAAGTCTGACAAGGAAAGGGTATTTTTCAACAAACAATTATGTGAAATGTTTGAGAAGTTTGATAAATAGGAAACTGAAAAGAAAGAGTTTGTTCGTAAATTTAGTTCTACTTTTATACTGTTTTTTTAAATATACATGATTCTAAATACATACATAATATAAAAAATTATAACACATAAATTGTAAAAACATATATGTATACATCTCTCTAAATACATACATAATGTAAAAAATTGTAAAACAACTATTGTAAAAACGTATATAATTTAAAGACATTCCAACACAACAATTGTAAATACATACATAATTTAAAAATATTCAAACACAACAATTGTATATAATATCGTCTCATAACATCATCAAAAGTTTAAACATTAGAATACAAAAATTGTCTTCACAAATACGTCAATTGTCTTCGAAGATCCATCACTACAAAACTCACAAAACAAAATAATAGTCAAAATCAAAAACCATTCACAATAACCATGGAAAGCATTTTGTAAAGAAACAATTCACAATCAAAACCATAGTAGGAAAGCATTCAAAACTTAAAAACGTAGCCATTCAAATTCGAAAACCATAATAAGAATTAGGAAAACATTCATCAAAAGCATTCTCAATACGAAACCATTCCCAGTAACCATTCAAAATCAAAAACCATAGTAGGAATTAGGTAATCCTTCATACATAGTAGTCAAAATCCCAAACTATTCACAGTAGTAAAAAATCAGAAACATTCACAGTAGTCAAAATCCCAAACCCATTCACAATAGTCAAAAATCAAAAACATTCACGTCAAAAGCAGAAACTGGAAATCGACCACCATGGAGAATCGAAAATGATGGAAGTCGAGCACCTGAGTTTTTACGACCGTGCAAGATGGAGAAATCGTACCTGAGTTTGTGCAATATGGAGGCGATGAAGTCTAGACTATCGTACAAGATGGAGAAGATGAAGTCTCGACCCAGTGTGCAAATATGGAGGCGATTGATTTTGGATTAGGTTTAACATCTGATAGTATAGAAAAAGGGGTAATATTGTAATCTTAAGTTTTAGTCCCATGTTGTTCCACCTTTTTGGGTGGAACAAAAAAAGCTAAGAATAGTCCCATGAAATTAAGTTTTTTCCCCATGTTGTCCAACCTTAATTTTGTCCCATGGCATACCAAACATGGGACCATTTATTTTTGTACCGTCCCGTCCCACCCAGTCTGTGTACCAAACGCACCCTTAAAAATGTGAACAAAGCTTTAATTGAAAAAGTCAATGGTTTGGAAGAGAAGTTGTATACAAGAGGTCAAACTGAACAAACCATTCATCTAAACAAACCAAACCAAAAGAGTTCACATATTTTATTTCAAAATGGGTTATTGGTTGTGATAATCCTCATTATTTGGAAAAAAGTTCTTTCAAAAAGACCAACTCTGTATGAGTTTGATTTTTTGGATCTTGCAAAAAGAACCCCAATTACAACATCAGATGGACTAATCATCTGAATAAATTGAGGAACAGGAAGATTTGAATCGGAAAAACAAAGTTAAAATGCAGCTTCCTTTCTCCTATGAACAATTAATTAATAATTATTCAACTAATTCAAAATTTCTTTCAAATGATTATTTCAAGAGTTATTCGGTTTTGAAGGAAAAATCTATGTTCCGCTTATGATTTTGAAAGCAAAATAAACCCAACTTGAAAATGATTTTGAAGATGAAAGAATTATGTTTGAAATGGAGAAAGTTGTATTGTTAACCATGCTTAAAAATCTTGAATCAAAATATGCGTCTAAACTTGAAGATAAATTTGAGTCCGATGGAGATTGTGGAAACAATTATAATGATTTAGATGCATCTTCATGTAATTCTTTGATGGGAAAATTTCACTTTAATGGAAAGACAGAAGATTTTGATAAAATTGACAATTAGAAAGAATGTGATAAAATGTTTAATGACTTTGTGTTTTCTAAATCTTCCTTGTTATTCCCAAAAGCAAGTGTAAAATAAATTTAAACAATGAAATCACAATATAAAGATATGTTTCCCAGTCATAAGTATATTGATCTCTCAAAGATTTACAATACAAGTGATGAAACTCTCTCTAATGTTACTTACAAGAAATGAAGCTAGAACAAGCTATTTATACTTCTAAGACATTTACAAAATACACCCTTGAACTTTGATACAATATACAAAATAAGCACTAACATCCTCCCCCTTTCTATCAAAGTGAACAACCAACACATATCAAGTAGGTGGAATGTATATGGCTCTGATCCCAAATAAGCACTTAAATATTCTCAATGAGTTTCTATAGTCAAGCCTTTTCTCTATCTTCTCTAGAACTAGCTCAATCAACTTCCTTTCTTTGACATTCATTTCACCTCTTCTTTGTCATCTGTCTTCAACTTCTTTGATAACTGCAACTCGATTATCTTCAATGTACCATCACAATTCTTTTCAATTACCTCAAATCTCAGAAAGAACTTGTTCCCTTTCTCATTCTTGTATACTAACCCAAACTCTGGTTCTTCAATGATCATATACACTGGTAGGCTTTCAATGTCAGCAAGTTTTTGATTTGTCTTCAGAAGGTTAATCTTTGGCTGCTTAGACTCTAACCTCATCTGAATATAAAAAAATGTATGAATAGATAATGTTGTTTCGTATGTACCTCCTCACCACTGTGTATGCACTTTGTTACTCAACAGTCTTGTTTCGAATAAGAGACAAAATATCATAAAGTGCATCAAAGTCTTCCATGTGTAGGCTCTTGAAATCAGATTCTGTAAAGAACCATTCCTTTCCATTCTGTCTGAGAAATGTAAAATCTGGATACCATACACTCAACAACTTGTTCAACGCAATCTTCTTAATCCCCACAATCTTCTTTTCTGAATGCACCAATGTGGAGCCCTGTCTTTAGATTTCATCAAGTGAATGTACTCAATCTGTTGAAACTGTGGAAGCTTTGTAATGCTATACACTCATGGTTATCCAAAGGTATGAGTCTGTGAACAAAGACTTTCTTCTATGAATCCTTTAAGAATGGAATAAAGATTCTTGCAATCTGGAACTTCTTTACAACTTCAGGATGAGGCTTAGGCTCTAAAGTAGTAGTAATATGTGATTCTGGCTTAGGAGATGGCTGTGACTGACTCTCAGGACATCCTCATTCAACTGATATAATATATCAAAATCTTCTCGCTCTTGCCTTTCGTCATATGAAAAATCAAAGATGCTCTGTATCTCCTCCTTGCTATTGATCTCAAGCTGTTCTCTCTTTATACCCTCTTCAGATTCATAATCTATGTCAATCACATCCTCAAGCTAGATGTCTACCATCATATCCTTCTCAGTCCTTGTGCTAGCAACCCCAGACTTTTCAACCCTAGGATCTACATCAATAGGCACTAATAGGTCATCCTTTCTTATCTCCCCTTCCTCTCTAACATCAGATACTTCCTTCTCAACTGTAGATGTGCCAGACTCAAATACTCTTGCAGACTCAGTTTTTTCTGTCTCTTCTCCCCCTCATGCTGACTAGGATCATCCTGATCATCATGCTTCCTATTTCGCTGTTCTGGTTGAGTCTTGAAAGTATCCTCCAGGGATGAAACCCTTTCGGATAAGATGGATAAAGTCTTGGTGAAATCATCAAATCTGGCAAACATCTGATCTTGGAATTGCAGTAAGTCTGTCCGTGTAATTGTCTCCTTCTAAACCCTTGTATCCCTTCTCAACAAACCAACTAGATCAATGCCGTCTTGATCTACCACACTACCTCTTGTTAATAGTTTGGCAAACAAGAAACTTTTCAACTCATAAATGCTCAAGTCTTGGCTAAATGGAGGTGGTAGAGTAGGATTAGGGTCATCTGTCATAACTGAATTGCCCTTTAACAACCTCTGAACATCTCTCGATAAATTCTCTATCATGGCTTCCTTCTAGTTGAACTGATTTCTGATTGTTGTGTTCATTGCCATGAAACCCATCTTCAACAAGTTGGCTGTAATGTAGTAGTGTGAGCTAATATAACCTGGACCACTTAGGTTGCTAGTTGAAATAATGGTCGAAGAAACCATTGTGCCTGTGTTTATTGTTGGCATAGATGTGGCAATGATAGGACTTCCACCCGATCCCCATGAAGTACCTAAGATAGGTACCACTACGGGTGTTCTGGATGGGCCACAAAGGCTTTTAGCTTGTAATAAACCAACAGATTATATCCTAAGTTGCTATGGCTCTAGACTCTGTGTAACGAAAGATGTTGACGACTGAGGGTTGTGGCCTATTTGTTTCAATACTGGTTGTCTCAAAAGGAGACAATAGTAGCGGATGTGGTAATTCCCCATGCATATGTGAAACATAAGCCTGTGTGAGGAAACTGAGTGGCTAGGTTGGGTTTTGCACTGTGTTGTTGGGCCTACTACGACTTCTTCAATACTCAGTGGCAACTTATGCAAACTGGAAGCAGATGTGGCTTCCTGACTAGAAGGGGTTTGGGTAAAACCAATGATTTCACTTTCTTTTTCTAGTATTTTCTCACACTCACCATGTTCTTTTGCTTTCCCATCACTCTGGCTCACAATGTCTTTTTTTCAACTAAAACACCCTCAGACAACCTTGTCTCTCCAGAAATATTGGATACTAAAGTATCCAAGTCCATTGCATCAACAGCATGGACTGACTCCTCAGTAGAATCATCAGAATAATTTACACTGGGTAGAGGATCCATGTGAGGAGAAAGTAGAGGAAACATAGAATCATGAGATCTGTCTTGGTCATCTTGATCATCCATATCATCATCGAAAGAATCATCTTGGATAGTTCCTTGTCAGTCTCAAAGCTCTCATCACCAGAAACAATCTGAAGATCAATCTTTGGCATATCATCAACGGTAGCTGCAAGATCAGGTTTGGCTTCCACACCATCACCCCTCGCTCTTTCTGTTTCTCTCACCTCACCATGATAAAAAACCTCATGTTATTGACCCGACTCATTCCTAGGTTGTACTAAACCCTCTCTCTCAACTGAGGCATGGATGGTACTGGGGGTTGGTCCTCCTGATTCTGGACTGACCGTAAGTGCATTATCACTCAAGTACTTAACTACACACTCAACCCCCTGATCTACATAAGCTATAACATCCACTGGTAGAAGCATGCACAATGGAAAGTGTACTGCCGACATCTTCAAATACATCATAGAATTTGTTGGCCCCTTCTCAACAGTCTCTCTCCTTGAGATCTCTTTGTTGCTGTTCGTGATGCTGTTTATGAATAACTGTAGAAATCTCTGAAAAGGCATGAACTTCCTTGATTTCTTTAGGAAGGCCTTGTCTGACACTAATTCTATCAGTTCATTCCAGATTAGAATTGCATAGTCGTAGTGTTTGTTGAAAGTTATGCTTTGGAAGATCCTCTGTACAAAGATATTGCCTTTCTCTAGCCTGGTGTGCTTGTTGTTGATGATGTTGAACAAAGTATACCATATCTGAGGCAAGTATTGTCTCTTGAAATTAGTTACCCTCTCTAACACATCCAGATAGACTATATAAACAATGTCAGCACACAACTCTTCATCTGATGCTACATCATCAAAGTGAGTCTTTCAAGGAAATGAATCTGCTTTGGGTAGACTCAGCACTCTTCTCAATCTTCTCAAAGTCAATTTGGTATCAAGGTGGTCTACTTGTGCTGTGAAGTAGTTCTCTGGCATGGGAGGTATGTGATTGTCTTCCAAAACTGCTGCAGGCAAATCATGAGACCTTGCATTGTCTTGTTCAGTGAAACTAATAATAGATGGCTCTCTAGAATCTCACTGATGATTTGATGATCAAATTTGGTACGAAAATTAAAGCTATGATTGTTGGGATGGATCTTCAGGTATTGATTCTTGGTAATTGACAGAAGGCATTGAGGACCTTCTGGAGGGCATGGGTCTATCATCAATAGACAAATCATGGTCTAGATGAGACATTTGAGCATCTGAAATATACACTGTTAGCATAATATGAAAGTCCATTCGAAAATTTTGACTTTTGAAAATTTTTTAAAATTTTCAAAGAAATGCTAAGTGTTGGGATCTTGTCGCGTGATATCCCAAAGTGTTGTCGTGCATGACTCAGATAGAGGACTTATCGTGCAAAGCTCACGAGAAAACCTCAGGTTGTCGCGCAAAGCATGTGCGACAAGGTAGATTACCTATAGTCCGCAACAAGTTTGAACATGAAGAACACAATACCCTGCGACAAGTTTGAAGTTCATCAGATTTAGAGAAATTTTTTCCAACTTATTTTGGAAGTAGAAAAATCTTATGAAAAGATTAGTCCACATGGCTCATTTGAAGGTACTGAGCATGATTTTCACATTCATACATCTTAAAAAGGTATAAAAATTGAACTTTTAATGTAGAATGTCAAGGGTCAGGTTCGAATATATGTCTTATCGGTTCAAATATTTTTAAAATTCGATTAAGGGTTCGATTAGAGTTCAATGAACATGATTATAACACCAAGATAATACCTTGAAAGATAAGGGTATCTAGAATCAAAGATTATGTCCAAGAATATCAAGTCTAAGAAATATCAGTTCGAATAAACAAAGGAAACTTCAAGAAGTGAATAGTCATAATGAAAACTGTTCGACCCACGTATATTTAGAGTGTAGAACCCAAGAGACACGTGACCGAAAAATATTGGTACGGCAAAAATTTGAATTGAGTTTGACCAAGTCAACTTATCGAGGGAACAATACATGATAAGGACCAAAAGTTGTCGTGCAACACATGCGCGATAACCACAAATGTTATCATGCAACATATGTGCGATAAGCACTGTTCATGTGGTGTTGTCGCGTGACACACGTCCGATAAACTAACTTCTCGCGTGAAGCAAGCACGATAACATTTCTTGTCGTGCAAGGCATGCACGATAAGACTAGTCACACTTCTGCTTTGTGCGATAATTTTTCAGACTTAGACATTTTCAATATTTTTCATTAATTTTAAAAAAACCGTTTAAAAGATGTCCAACTTTGAAATGGTATAAGCACATGTACTTTTGAAAATTCATTTTGCTCCCCTACGGTGATGCTAAGATTTTCAAAAGTTGTTTTCATCACTTAGGGTTAGCATCAAAAAATTTTCAATTCAGATACCCTTACCAATTACTCTCCCTCAAATTGTGTACAAATACACCTGTCTAACACAGAAAAATTATCAGTAGAAAAATGTTCTGCTCCCCTCAGATAATGATCATATCAGGTTATTCACACTTCCCCTGAAAAAGTCAGCAAACCTTAAATGTAGATACCTTTCATATATAAAATAAAGACATAAAGAAAACGGTAAACTAAACTATACTTTGAAAACACAGATGATATGAAGAATTAGGTCTTGAGATTCAACATGCCTAATTTTGGTACCAGAAAATTAAAACGCTTTTCATCTAATGCCTTAGTGAAAAGGTCAGCAAGCTGATAATCTGTATTAACAAAGTACAATTCAATTGTACCTTTCTCTACATGATTTTTAATAAAATGATACCTGACATCTATATGCTTTATTTTGGTATCTTGAATTGGATTTGCAGAGATAGAAATCGCGCTCTTCGAATCACAAACATTGGGATTTTGTCATACTGGAGTCCATGTGTTGAAAAGCATACTTCTCACCCCATTGTTGATTCCAAAAAATGCTTTACCCTTTGTACTTAACAGTAGGGTTATGCAAAGTGTCCAAAAAGAAAATTTTTCAAAGAGCAAAAGCTCTATTTTCTTTGCATACAAATGTGCCAAAGGCACCAAGGGTCAAAAGAGACCAAAGTGTCCACCTCACACCTCAATGTGAGATGAATGGTAGTAAAATTGTACCATTGAGTGAAAGGTGAGTTTGAGGTAAAAGGCATTGCATTTCAAAAGAAAGAAAAAGCCAAATGCATTCCAAATTTCAGAAATTTTGAATGCCATGATGACTTTGGTTAGCACAAGGTGAACCTAGGATAGTTTACTATGGTGTGTTTTGAACTTAAATGGTAAGGCTAGGATTATGAAAGGCTATGAGTTTCATTGTTGTGAGCATCTCTCTAAAACTTCAAGCTTGTGTGCATAATGTTCTTAACTTAGACATTTTTCCAAAGTTTGTTTCTTTGATTTTTAGGAAATTTGAGTTTTTATTTTTGTATTTTTAGTTGATTGAGGACAAGCAACGATTTAAGTTTGGGGATGTGATAGGGTTAGTTTATTAACCCTATTTTATCTCTTTTTAGTAGATTTTACACTTGTTTTATTTGCCCATTTAGTCTCTTTGTGTCTCTTTTTATTGTTATTTAAGCTTTTAGTAATCTTTTAGGTTTATGTTTGATTTTGCTGTTTTCTAGTTATTTTTGGTCTAATTTAGTTTTAAATGTTTGTGTTTTTAGATGATGGAATTAACCTGCAACTTCCTAGAGGAGTTAGTTGAATGTTGATTTCAAAGCTGCAGGAGTGCTGAAGGATTAGCAGCTGGGCTGCTGTGTTTTTGGACTGTTTTTGAAGATTGGGCCGAATGCTTATGATAACCAGGCCAAGCCCATGTGCTGAAAAACTGAATTTTTGGAAATTATTTGGGGCTTGCCATTTGGATATTATCTTTTGTGTAAATCTAGTTGCTTTGGACCCAAGTTACTTTCTAGTATAAATATGTATGCCTTGTTATGGCTTTAGGAGGTGTGTGGATGTGAAGGTAATATTTTTAGACTTGGAGTAACTCTTGATTTGGAACATCAAACACTAGATCCCATCTAGTGTTTGGCTTTGGTATTTTGTGGATAATCTTGGTGTTAGTTTTAATATAGAAGTATTTTCGGAGTTAGTTGGAATTTTCTTACTTTGGTTTTCTTCTCTTAAATTCATTTGGCTAAAGTGTGTTGTGAAAATCATTGCAATCCGTGGTACTCTTTTGTTTTCTCAAAGATTTCAAGTTAGTTTTCTCAATCCCAAAGTTAGTTAATTTTCGGTTACACATTTAGTTACAATCTCAAGCATTTACTCTCTTTTCTCTAACCAACATTCTTCTAAAGTTCAAAAGTGTTTTCTAAGTTACTAAAATCTGTTTTCTACAAGTTCCAAGGCAAGAAGTCACCTTTTGTGACATTACTTGGGCTACAAGTTTCGTAGCTTGGAGCCCAAGTTACTGCAGCTGTCCTGCAGTATTTTTCTGGATTTTCCTACTTCCATTTTCTGCTTTCATCTTTACATTTCCAGCAATTTAGTTTACTATAATTTACATTTCCAGCAATTTACTTTACTGCAATTTACTTTCCAAGTCATTTACTTTACTGCAATTTACATTTCCTGCAATATACATTTCCTGCAATTTACTTTTCAGTTATTTACTTTCTAGCATTTTACTTTTCAGTAATTTCAATTCCTGCGATTTACATTTCAAGCTAGCACGAGCTAAACTCCTTAGCTTGGGATGTAAGGCAGAGTTAAGACCAGAATAAGTATGAAAGTGAAGAGGTGTATCAAATATAACACAATTATTTACTATTTATCTCAGGTGACTAATGTTTCATTGAAGATTACATTTTAATTAACTGACAACTAGTTTTGTGTATGAAAATGCATTAAGTTTCAGAGTTAAGATAAATATGAAAATCTGAGATAATATGAGAAGGTTATAAATAGCTATAGTATCTTACAAATACTATACTCATACGGTGTAGGATGGTAACACTATGCCGTGCTAGGATTCACGAGGTCTAATATAAGTTATATCGTATCGATAGCACATCAGCCTGTGTGTACTCCTGGGAGGCCGTCTGAACCGATAGTTGATACTGTGACAATCCTATAGGATTATCCTGTAAGATTGTCCAGGTGTTATAACATCTTTTTATTGAACAATTTGTTTTGTGTCTTAACCAACCTTTGCATCCTAAGCTTTTCTCTAAACTTGATTTACATCTCACAAATCAAACCCCCTCATAAAATATTTCCTCGAATTCACCATCTGAAATTGATTTTTACAAATTGGACTTTTTGAAAGAGCTTTCGCCAACCTTCCCTGTGGGATCGATACTTGGTACTTATACCATTATTACTTGTTACGAGACGATAGTAGTTCAAGGTGTATACTTGCGCCGAGTTCTATTTTAAGTGACTCTCATCCTTTTAACCAAGCAAGTTTTTAGCACCACTGCTAAGGATATTGTTTTGGTGATTCAACAAGTTTTTGGAGCCGTTGCCGGGGAAGCACGCTGAAAGATTTTTCTTTTTAAAGTAAAGTTTTAAAAACTAATTTTTCTACCACCTTTTTGAAAGCTAATTCATGCCCAGATTGCCACACGGGGAATTTTTCCAATTCGATCCTGACATAGAAAAAACGTTTAGACAAAGAAGAAGAGCGCAAAAAGCTGCTTTAGCTTTAACCTCTTCAGAAATGGCTGAACGTGAAAATGTGATTGCCGACGAAGAAATGCGCCCCAGACATATTCCTAGGAACAACAATGATGGTCCCAGGGTTATCCCTAGAAATGACATTTTTGAACCTAGGAATGAAAATAATAATAATAATGAACCACCAAGAAATCACTTTGAGGAAGAGGAACAAAACATTTTTAGGCTTGCAAATTCTAAAGATGGAGGTATTATGGATTATGCTATCCCTATTTTAAACCAACTATTAATACTGCTCATTTTGAACTCAAACCTATAATGTTTCAGATGTTGCAAACCAATGGCCTGTTCGCTGGTATGCCATCTGAAGATCCTCATGCACACTTAAGATCTTTCATGGAGATCACAGACTCATTTCTCATCCCTGGAGTATCTGAGGGTGCTCTGAGACTAAAACTTTTTCTATTTTCACTAAGGGATAGAGCAAAATCTTGGTACTCTTCTTTAAAACTAGATTATGTGATTTCATGGAACAACATGGCAGAAAATTTTGTAAAAAAATATTTTCCACCCACGAGGAATGCTAAGTCCAGAAATGAGATTTTCACTTTTAAACAAATGGACGACGAGGCAGTTCCTGATGCATGGGAAAGGTACAAAGAGCTACTGAGAAAATGCTCTCACCATGGCATTCCCTACTGCATACAACTAGAGACATTTTACAATGGGTTAAACACCACTGCCAAACAAATGCTTGATGCTACCGCAGGAGGAGCTTTCACACCTAGTACCTATAATGAAGGTTATGACATACTTGAAAAGATCTCTAACAACAATGGACATTGGTCTGACCCAAGGTCAGTTGCACCTAGAAAAACAGCAGGAGTACAGGACACAGATGCATACAAAGAATTAACTTCATAAATGGCCCATATGTTATCTTTACTTAAAAACTTGACTAATCCATCTGTGCAAACTAATGTTGTTACTTCTACTGTCAACTCTGTGCAGTGTACTTACTATGGTGATGACCATGCATTTGACCACTGTCCAGGAAATCCTGAACAAGTCAGTTATGTCAATAACAACAAGAGTGGACCTTTTTCTCAAACATATAATTCTGAATGGAGAAAACATCCCAATTTCTCCTGGAACAGTCCTACTCTTAACCCACCACTACCAAGGCTGCAAGGCCAAACAAATTTTCACTCACAATCACAAGGACAAAGCAACCATCATTCACATGGGCAAAACAATCATTACCCACAGTCACTTAATAGATCTCAAAACAACCAACACACTAATTCCCATGCTCAACATCATCAATCTTCTTTCGAAAACAAGCCCAATCAACAAGCTGATTCATCTACTTCTTTGGAAGCAATGATGAAAGGGTTTATAACCTAAACTCAGGCTTCTATCAAGAATCTTGAGACTCAGATGGGACAAATGGCTTTGGAAATAAGAAAAAAGATCAGCAGGCACTCTTCCAAGTGATACTGAGATACCTCACAGAGATGGAAAAGAGCATATAAAGGTTGTGACCTTAAGAAGTGGAAAGAACTCAGAACATACCCAAAGAGAACCAAACAAAGCAGAGCCTGAAAAGAAAAAAGATAAGACCAGATTTTGCTACTACATTACCCGTGAACCAGTCCTGTAGTACTAGTGAGACCAAGCCCATAGCTGATCCCATTAATAGCCCATCTATTCCCAAGAGATCTGATTTTTCAAAAACATTGTTCCTTGATAAACCTGAACCAGACCAAAAGCCCAAGGAGAGTATTGTAATTGATGATTCACACTCTGGTGGCATTCCTACAGTACCATCCTAGACTAGTCCTATAGTACCCTGCAATACTAGAAAAGAACCTGACTTAGAACCTGTTCAGACACCTATTCAAGCAGCCATTCCAGCACCTACTCTTCCTAAGACTCCACCCTCTACTTCAGTTGGTCCTTACATTCCTTATCCCCAAAGGTTAAGGAATAAAAAACAAGAACTTCAATTTAAAAAGTTTCTTGATGTTTTTAAACAATTGCACATAAACATACCTTTGGTTGAAGCCATTGAGCAGATGCCAAGTTACGCAAAATTTTTAAAAGACATTTTGAGCAAAAGAAAAAGCTGACTAAATATGAGACTGTAGCTCTGACAGAAGGATGTAGTGCAATGTTATCCAGTAAAATCCCTCCAAAGCTGAAAGACCCTGGAAGCTTTACAATCCCATGTTCCATAGGAGGAAAAGAAATAGGAAAAGCCTTATGTGACTTAGGTGCTAGTATTAACCTCATGCCTTTCTCTGTTTTCAGTACCCTAGGCATAGGTAAAGTTAGGCCCACAACAGTTACCCTCCAATTAGCTGATAAGTCCATAGCTTACCCAAAAGGTAAAATTGAGGATGTCCTAGTCCAAGTTGATAAGTTTATATTCCCTGCTGATTTTATCATCTTAGACTTTGAAGCTGATAAGGATGTTCCCATTATTCTTTCCAGACCTTTCCAAGCTACTGGAAGAACCTTGATAGATGTCCAAAAGGGATAATTGACCATGAGAGTCCAAGACCAGCATGTGATATTTAATGTATTTGATTCCCTTAGGTACCCTGAAGAAAAAGAAGAGTGTTTTACTTTAGGTTTGATTGAGACCTGGTGTCAAGAAAAAAGTTTGGGGAGAATCCTTGGGACAACTGAATCTGACAATGATGAAGAAGAAAAAGATTCAGATGACCTAGATGTACCATTTGAGACTGCTGCATTTGAAGTATTAGAAAATAAGGTTAGGAAAACTCTTGTTCCCTCCTTAGAAGTTGCACCAGACTTAGATTTAAAACAACTTCCTTCACACCTGAAGTATGCCTTTTTAGGAGAACCAAGGAAGTTGCCTGTCATTATTTCATCCACATTAGAAGCTGATCAAGAAGAAAGGTTGGTCAATATGCTAAAACTTCATATCAAAGTCATAGGATGGACCATTACTGACCTAAAGGGCATAAGCCCTACCATTTGTCAACACAAGATTATCTTGGAAGAGAAAAATTTCACCTCAGTAGAGCCTCAAAGGAGATTTAATCCTGTTATGAAAGAGGTAGTTAAAAAGGAAATCTTGAAATGGCTTCATGCAGGTATAATCTATCTTATTGCAAGTAGTACATGTGTCAGTCCTGTGCAGTATGTACCCAAAAAGAGTGGAGTTACTATTGTACGAAATGAGAAAAATGAACTTATACCCACTAGGATAGTATCTGGTTGAAGGATTTGTATGGACTATAGGAGGCTTAACAAAGCCACCCAGAAAGACCATTTCCATTACCCTTTGTAGACCAAATGCTAGAGAGATTTGCTGGGAAAGAGTTTTATTGTTTCTTAGATGGGTACTATGGTTACAATCAAATTGCCATTGCACCAGATGACCAGGAAAAGACCACATTCACATGTCCTTATGGGACTTTTGCTTTTAGAAGAATGCCTTTTGGATTATGTAATGCTCCTGCCACTTTCCAAAGATGTATGATGTCTATTTTCTCTGATATGTTAGAAAACTTCATGGAAATTTTCATGGAAATTTTCATGGATGATTTTTCAGTTTATGGGACATCATATGATCTATGTTTACAAAACTTGGTCTTAAAAGATGTGAAGAAACTGACTTGGTTTTAAACTGGGAGAAATGTCATTTTATGGTTAAAGAAGGCATAGTATTAGGACATCTCATATCCAAAAGAGGCATAGAGGTTGATAAAGCAAAGTTGGAAGTAATTGAAAAATTACCTGAACCAACAACTGTCAAAGGGATCAGAAGTTTTTTGGGACATGCAGGTTTTTACAGAAGATTCATAAAGGATTTTTCCAAAATATCAAAACCTCTCTGTTTATTGTTACAACATGAAAAGGTGTTTAATTTTAATGAAGACTGTTGAAAGGCTTTTAACACTTTGAAAGAAGCACTGGTCACTACCCCTATAGTAACAACACCTGACTGGTCCCTGTTAAACCCAGATTATAGTTGATAAACAAACACAAAACAATAAAGAACAAGGGATAAATAAATCAGATCAATATACCACAGATCTCTTGATTAATCAGATGAATACGTGTGTGTGTTCTTGGTGTACATAATACCTCTTTAGCGTGTAGAATACAGAGTATACGGCTCCTCTATTCACCAATGTGATACACACCCTAAAACTAGAAAATAAAATCCTTTTATACTTAGGTCAACATGACCTAATTAATATTAACTATTAGCTAAAATACCCCCTAAGGTATTAAATACTATTACAAACTAGATCCCTTTTATAATTTAAGCTTGAATACAATTATTGATCCAACAATCTCCCCCTTTGGATTCAAGATTAAAAAAAAATTCAATTGTCTGCGGGTCTTCACTTCTCTTGAAATCTGTATCTGATATGACGTTGACAGCTTCAAAACTTGTAGCTTTTCACAGTCTTCGGAAATAAAAATCTTTATCTTTCTTTAAATGAAGTGTCATTCTGACGATCATCTTCAGTCAGACTTTTGATAAAACGGATAAATTCAGACACTTTGATCTCTTTGAATTCTTCTTCATTTAAAAAATTCTTGTATTCTCTCCCTTTTTGTATTCTCCCCTTTTTTGATGAGTGGTGAGAATCAACATCATCAAAACATTTCAAAACAAACCAGAAATTATCTCCCCCAAATCAACAGTGAAGTGCAGTCTTCATGTATAGAGCCCTGTGTGGAAATAAGAGCAGTCTCCCCAGATAGAGAGAATGATTATTTCAATCTTTGCAGATTCAAGTAATAATAAGTGGTAACCCTGAATCAACAAATGATTCAGTTTGGAATGCTTGGCAGTAACACACAGTTACTGAGTAACATGAAGTTACTATATAAGGAGCTGGTTTTGATGTTGGCTCCCTAGGACTTCCATTCAATCATCGAATAACACATGGTTATCTATGAACGTTCTGATAGAAAACAAATTTCTGTGTGCTCGTGCATGTGTATGAAAGAATTAAGCACCGATGATTGCTTTTCAATGTAGGCTCAAAGTATGTAAACTTGTTGAGACAACAACAAATTATACAAAGACTCAATGTGCATGAGAAAGGGTCGAAGGTGGAGAAACTTTCCTTCTTTTTCAATATTAGTATCCTCCAAATGAAGAACCAATAGCGTATAAGAAAATGTGAAACATTCTCTTTTTGAGAAAAGAATGAGTAGCTGGTGGGGTTTTATCCAAGAGATGGCATGGGCTAGGTGCCTTTTTCAATGTCGTTCACGAAGAAATGTGAAACAATAGATAATGTGGCTGCCCGGCTCAGAAAGTAGTTTGGTGCAGAGTTTAATATTCTTTTACTCTGTTCTTTCACCCTCTTTCTTTAAATCTCACTTCTAACCAATCTCTCTTTTCCATTTTACCTCAAATCTTTAGACCCCTCTCCCCTCAATCACTATAGGGAATACTTCCTGGGTAGGAAACACTGGTTAACGTGAATCCATGGAAGTTCTGTTTAAGTTCTCACACAAATCCCATGTAAGTCCTAAAAGAAATGTGCTGTTCAACAGTCTTTTGTATATGAGAGCACAAATGAGCACAATTACACATGAAGAATATGTGCCCATATTCTAGTTCCTAATAACAAACAATTAATCAAAACAAGATTTATCAATCAATTACCTGTTTGATTTCAATCTCAAATCAATGATTACAAGTTTCTCTCTCTAGAACACTCTTTCTCTCTCTACAGATTTCTCTCCCTCTCAGATATGAACTTCTCAACTTGTTCACCAACTTGTTACTTCTAAAAACAGAAATACAAGGCATTTATACCAACAACTAAAATACAAAAAAACTAAAATACAAATACAAATACAAATACTTTGACTTTTATTACAAATAGACTTTGACTTTGATGAGTGTTGACTTTCTCAACTTTGACTTCTTACACTTTAACCTTCAGTCTTCTTGATCTTGTATCCAACATATTTATGCTCTAACAATCTCCCCCTTTGGATTCAAGATCACTATTGAAAGATCTAGCAATTCAGTCTTCACTTTTAAGTTATGTCAGTACAATCTCGTCTTTTCTTTGACGGTATTCTTTCCAAAACTGTCTTCAAACGATTAACAATCTCCCCAAAACTTTCACAAAACACTTTCAGACCTTGAAAAGAACTTATCTTCAGATTCAGCTCAAATTGCTTTAGCAAATAATCTTCAAAGAAAATTTCCTCAAATCTTCAGAAATTCTTTGATCTTCTTCAAATCTTTACTTTGAATCTTCTCTGAGTTGGACATTTCTGAAAATCATCTCTCAAAACTTTATCATTTTCTTGATACCATCTCCTCCTTTTTGATGATTTGAGCATTGATATCATCAAAACTTTTCTTTCAAGAAATGTCTTTGACCATTCTGATCTGTCAAACCGAGCCTCTGATTTTGTGATCCATAACCAAGTATTCATCTAGATCTTTGCAAATCCACACAAAATAAGAACATGTAACTGCTGAATCAACAAATGAATCAGTTAGAATGCCTGTCAGTAACACGAAGTTAATGTGTGTAACATATACAAAATATAAAGGAGCTTTTTGATGTTCACTCCCCCAGGGCTTCCATCCAATCATCGAAACACCACAAAGGCAATTTCTTTGAATGTTATGACAAAGAAACAAATTCTTTGTGTGTTCGTGCGCGTGTAGAAAGAATTAAGCACGAATAAATGCTTTTATAAAGGATCAACATAGTGTAAACCACTGACACAACAGTAGATAAACACAGACTCTAAGTGCATGATTGAAGTGCGAAGGTGGGTCAGACTTCCTTCTTTTTCAATATCCAGATTTTCCAAATGAAAACCAAATAGATAATGTGCTACGTCCCCTTGAAAATGTGAAACATTTTATTTTTGAGAAGAAAATGAGTGGTTGGTGGGGTATTAATCAAGAGTTGGCATGGGCTAGTTGCCTATTTCAATAATGTTCACCGAGAATTGTGAAACATTAGTAATGTGGCTGCCCGACTCAGAAAGTATTTGGTGCATAGTTTGATATTCTTTTACTCTGTTCTCTCACCCTCTTTCTTTTTAATCATTAAGCTCACTACTAATCGAACTTTCTTTTCCATTTTACCTCATCACACTCACACTCATTTCTTTTAGACTCCTCACACTCAATCTCTATGGATTAACTTCTTAGGTAGAAATCACTGGTTAACGTGATTTCATAGAAGTTCAGTTAATTCCTAGCACAAAGAACCCATATATGATCCTAAAAGAACGTGTTGCTCATAATGATTTAACTTTAGCAATTAAAGCTCATATACAAATGTCAGATGAATGTATGCTCATAAAATATGAAGATTTGAGCATTTGAAAACATTGAAGTATTTTCAAACAAGTATATTGAATGAATGAACATGAATGCAAAAGACCTGTTTGAAAATCTGACATTGTATGAAAATGATCAGAAATGAAAGGATATATCAATTAAGGCTTATGGTCAAGAATAATGGATATTGTCTATATGAAACAAGATATAGACATTCTTGAAATGAACGCTTCAAAATGAAATGATGCTCAAGATACAGTGAAATACAACCGGGGTGTCTTACCATCGAAAATATGTTTCAATATGAGACATGGTAAGAACAATTTGATCAAAAATTAAACCGATGAGTGTGAATACTTGAAAGTATGTAGAAAAGACAATACGCAAGTATTTATCTTTGGAAACACACGGTTTGTTTATCAATTAATCACAAAAATAAAATGAAAACATTTAAAATCACACTTCCAAATTATAAAATCTGTTTAAGAATCGGGAAGTGGTTTGAACATTTCAGAACATGTTTTCTATATCTGAAAATTGTCCTTCTTTCAGATATATTTGAGATTAAGATAAGAAATTTACCTTTTCGCACAATCTTAATTCTCATGAATTCATCCTTTAGTCAAAATGATATGATCGTGTCATCTTCTCTCAATCTGCATAAGTCTCAAAGTCTAGTCAAAGCAACTTTATTCACAAAGATTTATTCGAATGTAAAAGACATAAAGCAAGTAAAACTATTAAAGTACGAGTTCTGATCTGAAATAATCAGAAATCATAGCCTTACTTCTTTTTGATGTGATTTATATGCTCCCCCTAAAATCATGCATCACAAAAATTTGTCATTTAAGTAAAATGCAGAAATTAGTTATGCTCCCCCTCAAAATAATGTAGATCATCTAAAATCTTCTCTTACTCCCCCTGAGATCAAGAGCAAACAATTAAAGTGCAGATATCCTTCATACATAAAGATAAAGAAAATGATGAAAAATAACAATACGTAACTTTATTAGGTAACAACCGATTATGTCTTAAGATTTAACATACCAAGCTTAGAGACAAGAAAATTAAATCTATTTTCATCTAATGGTTTGGTAAATAAATCTGCAAGCTGATAATCTGTTTTTATAAAATAAAGTTCAATTATTCCTTTTTCGACATTATCTTTTATAAAATGATACCTGACGTCAATGTGTTTGGTTTTCGTATGCTGAACAGGAGTAGCAGATATCGCGATTGCACTCTTCGAGTTACAATAAATTGGAATTTTATCAAACTTGAATCCATAGTATCGCAGTTGTGTTCGCATCCACAGGACTTAAGAGCAGCAACTGGCAGCAGCTACGTACTCTGCTTCAGCAGTCGATGTGGAAACGCATAATTGTTTCTTTGATGTCCAACTAACAAGCTTGTCTCCAAGAAATTGAATGTGACCTGAAGTACTTTTTCTGTCCAACATGCAACCTGCATGATCTGCATCTGAATAGGCAGTCAGTTGAAACCCAGAATCCTTAGGATACCACAGACCAAGGTCTGCAGTCCCCTTCAGATATCTAAAAATCCGTTTGACAGCAGCGAAATGGGATTCTTTAGGAGCAGCCTGATATATAGAACATAAGCATGTTGAAAACATAATATCTGGTCTACTAGATGTAAGATACATTAACGATCCTATCATACCTCTATAAGTTCTAACATCAACACTTTTACCCGAAGGATCAGTGCTAATTTTAGTACCTGGTGCCATCGGGGTTCCAATTGGTTTGCAATTTTCCATATTAAACTTCCGAAGAATATCCAAAATGTACTTAGTTTGACTCATGAAAATCCCCGTTGAAAACTGTTTAACTTGTAATCCGAGAAAGAAATTCATCTCTCCCATCCTACTCATTTGAAAACGTGACACCATAAGGTTAGAAAAGTTTTTGCAAAATTTAGGATTAGTAGAACCAAATATTATATCATCAACATATATTTGAATAAGAATAATATCAGCTTTTTTCCTTTTTCATGAACAAAGTGGTATCAACCTTACCTTTGGAAAAACCAGACTTGACCAAAAATTTAGAAAGAACATCATACCATGCTCGAGGGGCTTGTTTCAAACCATACAGGGCTTTGTCCAAGATGTAGACATGATCTGGCATATCTGGATTGACGAACCCTTCTGGTTGAGACACGTATACTTCCTCCTTAAGAATACCGTTCAGAAAGGTTGTTTTCACATCCATCTGAAAGACTGTGAAATTCTTATGAGCTGCGTAGGCTAGAAACATGCGGATTGCCTCTATACGCGCTACTGGAGCATACGTGTCATCATAGTCTATGCCTTCCTCTTGCCGATAACCTTTGGCAACAAGTCTAGCTTTGTTCCTTATGACGATACCATCTTCATCCTTCTTGTTTTTGAATACCCATTTAGTGCCTATCACGGTTTTACCTTCTGGTTTTGGAACTAATCTCCAAACCTTTAAGGCTTCAAACTGATTGATCTCTTCTTGCATAGCAGATACCCAATCCGAATCAGCAAGAGCCTCTTATACTCGCGTGGGCTCTATCTTACTGAGGAATGAGTTATGCATACATTGATTAAGAGTAGCTGACCTAGTTTGTACAGGCTTGTTGAGATCTCCAATTACTTGATGTAATGGATGCTCTTTGGTCCAGCGATGCTCATGAGGTAGTGGAGTAGATACAGATTGAATATGATCATCATCTAGAAATCCACTATCAGACTCTTCAGATTGAATAGATGGAAGGGGATTTGCAGTTGTTGTTTCAGGTGCAGAAGCATCAGTTGGAACAGCAGACTCTGGCTGTTGAGTAGATAATGTATTACACCCAACTGAAACAGTTACTTCTGGCTCAACAGCTACTTGTACATCTTCAACTGTAGGAGTAGATGTTGGAATGTGAGTTTCTGACTGAACGGGGGATACAAGTTCAGTTAAAACTTCTGAAGTGACTGGATGATTGCAACTTGTGTCTTCAGAACTGTCAGTCACAACAGATTTAGGTACATTAGATCCTAGAAACTCATCATAAAAGAATTCAAATAACAAATTTAATCAGATAAATGTGAAACTGAAGTAGAAGAGTTATCCAAATTTTTCTCTGTAGAAACAGGTTCTAGACTAATCTGTCAAGAAGCTAATACTCCAGTGATAACGGGTTCTGAACTAAGTTGATCAGAAGCCATTTCTTCATCGAATGTAACATTTACACTCTCAATGACTGTCTTTGACTTCTTCAGATAAACACGGTATGCTGCAGATGTTGAAGAATAACCAATGAAGATACCCTCGTCTGCCTTAGCACTGAATTTATTCAGACTCTCTCTATAAATAAGCACGAAACACTTACACCCAAATATGTGAAAATACTTGATTGTTGGTGTTTTGTTGTTAATCAACTCATATGGAGTCTTTTGAAAATGGCGGTGTATTATGGACCGATTTTGAGTATGACATGCAGTTGACACAGCTTCTGCCCACAAGAATAGAGGTAGATCGGATTGGCTGAGCATAGTATGAGCGGCCTCGACTAGCGTCCGATTTCGCCTTTCGACTACTCCATTTTGTTCAGGCGTACGAGCAGCAGAGTACTGATGTGATATCCCGACTGATTCGAGATATTCTTCAACAATCTTGTTTTTGAACTCTGTGCCGTTGTCCGTTCGAAGAAACTTGACTTGTCTTTGCATATTCACCTGGGTCGTCTTTAAGAAAGTAATGAGAACTTCGGGTGTCTCATCTTTTGATCTAAGAAATTTGACCCACGTGTATCTTGAGTAATCGTCCACAATAACCAACACATATTTCTTTCCACCCAAGCTCTGAGTTCTCATTGGACCACACAAATCCATATGTAACAACTCTAACGGAGAGCTGGTGCTTGGTTCAGGCTTCGGTGTATGCGGAGCTCTCTTCATCTTACCCTTCTCACATGCAACACATAAATGTTCTTTCTCATATTTCAGCTCAAGAAGTCCTTTTACCAATTTTCCACTAACCAGCTTGTTGATATAACGAAAATTTAGATGTGATAGTCGTCGGTGCCGAAGCCAACTTTGTTGCATCGAAGCTTTTGACAATAAGCAAACGTGACTTTCATTCTGGACCTTTGAAAGATTGATGGAGTAGAGATTTGTCTTTCGCTTGCCAACTAAGAGTTCTATGTTGTCTTCAGAACGAACCGAACATCTCTTAGCTTTGAAGTTGACCTCTAACCCTTTGTCGCAGAATTTACCGATGCTAAACAAGTTGTGCCCTAAACCTTCGACATAACTCACCTTCTTAATCGTTATGTTATCTTGAATGATGTCACCATATCCTAAGATTGGTGAAAGCTGATCGTTTCCGAATCTGACATTTCCACTGAATTTCTCTGTATAATTAGACAATAAACCTTTTTTCCCAGTCATATGCTTGGAACATCCACTGTCCAAGTACCACATATGCCGGGTCTGCAAGAGAAATAAGGAAACAATAGATTTAGGTACCCATTTAAAAACGGGTCCTAACAGATTAGCACAAGATTTTGGTATCCATTTGAAAATGGATCCTCTTTTTCTTTGAAAACTGTTAAAAACATTTGATCTTGAAGAATACACATGATAAGATCCAAACCAATCAGAAGAATTATGAGAATAAGCAAAATCATTTCTCCGATAATGATAAGATTTAGTAGTAATAGGAGATAATTGAATGAATTGCTTTATTGAATACCGCTTGTAAGAAGTTACAAGGTTTTGTTTATGACAAGAAAGTTGATCAACTACATCATTATAACTACTAATTGATCTATTACAAGAATTATCAGAAACTGATTCAGCTATCTCATCATCCTTCCTTTTTGGTCGCCATTCGGTTCGAGCTTTCGACCTTTTCTTGCTTAAATCTGAAACAAAAGATTTAGATTTATTAGGAAAATCAGATTTCTGAAAATGAGTTTTCTTTGGTTTACCAGTGTTAATCCGTTTCTGTGATCGCTGTTTCTTATGATTCTTACCTTTAGAATAATATTTAGCAGTCATAGAAACTGTAGATGATTCATCAGTTTTAAGAACACTTGGTAACACTTTTTCAGGTATAAGACAAGTAGAATGATCAGGAAGAGAAGCATTGAAGTCAAACATATCAATTTATTCTGTGCACCCACCATCAGAGTTTAAAAAATCATTTGCAGACGCAAATAAGTCATCAAAGTTATCAGTTGAAGTTTGATGTGCCTTAGAAACTTTAGAACACTTAGTAGATTTAGTTTGAAAAATCGTGTTCTTTAATACTGTAGAAAACACACTTTGTTGAATATCAACCAAAAGTTTTTCATCAGATAAAACACTTTCAAGCTCAATTATTTTGCTTTCAAGAATGAGTGGATGAACATAAACCTTTGCAATTGCAGGTTTTGCCTTCATCTCAGAAACAAAATAACTAGCAAAATAATCGTTTGAAAAAACTTTTGGTGTTTCTGAAAGATGTTGGGAACTGAAGATGTGAACAAGTTTTTAATGCTGCTATTTCAGAATTACTACTGCTAGAAGACTTCAAAGTTAATACTGCTGAGTATTACTACTGCTAGTAGAATTAATACTGCTAGTCAAAGTTAGTGCTGCTTGAACAAAGTTAGTACTGCTTAGCTAGTTAGTACTGCTAGTGGTTAGTGCTGCTTAGTAGTTAATGGTGCCAAGACTTAATGCTGCTTATAAGGTAATGATGAAGAGATCGTGATAAACAAGGATATTTTGAAGATAATGATGGAAGATATACTGAAGATATTTTATTTATTGTAATTATCTTTTTATTCAGTATATGTACAGATTTGATAGAATAGTTTAAAATAGATTAATTCATTCATTCTAAGTTTTTTTTTGAGAAAATCAACCTCAAGGCATAGATCCAAATTCTAGAGAAGTAGAATTCGTATTGGTGAGCCTGTTCATCAATATTGAGGTTGTGTGTTTAATCTTGTAACTTCAAGCATTCAATACAAGTTTACAAGTTGTTGATTATATACTGTTTTGGTTTACTGTTTTATTGAATATCAAAGTGTTATTCCGCAAACTTCTTTGATATTAGTTTCTGAGAATTTATTCTTGTTAAGAATTCGATCCTGACAAGTGGTATCAGAGCCTAACTCTCTCAGAAACATCTCTTCATTCATCATGGAAAACCTTGCAGAATCAAACAGTACTCTGGTCTCTAAGGTTCCAATGCTCAAACCCAGTGAGTTTGACATGTGGAAGATCATAATTAGACAATACATTCTTCTCACTGACTACTCAATGTGGGATATCATTGAGAATGGTCCTTCTGAAGCAGGAAAGATAGGACCAGATGGGAAAAGACCTCCACCAAAGACAGATGGTGAAAGGAAGATCAGACAGACAGAGATGAAGGCCTTGAGCACTCTGCTCTTGGCCATTCCCAATGAATATCAGCATCAATTTTGCAACTGCACTGATGCTTAGATTCTCTGGAATGCTCTAGAGAAAAGATTTGCTGGAACTAAAAGCATCAAAAGAAATCAAAGAGATGTTCTAAAGCAGTAGTATGAAAACTTCACTTCTTCAAAGAATGAGTCTATGACTCAAACTTTTGATAGATTCAACAAGCTCATTGGTGAACTGGCTACTGTAGGAGTGAAGATGGAACAAGATGATATCAACAGAAAGTTCCTCAGATCTCTTGGGGATGAATGGACTATGTACACTGTCTCATATAGACAGAGTGACAATCTGGAAGAGAAGGAACTTGATGATCTATATAATGATCTAAGAGTTTTTGAAACTGAGGTAGAATCCAAGAAGAATCCCACTGGTTATATCCACAATGCTGCACTTCTTTCAACATCCACTGATACTACTGCTAACCCTGAAGCAGTTAGTACTGCTAGTGGAGTAAATTCAGAAAAAGGCACTGGAACTATCTTTGAAGCCTTTTTTAGCAACAATTCATTGATTAATGATGATCTGGATCAACTTCACCCTGATGACCTGGAGGGGATGGACATTAAATGGCAAATGGCCATGTTATCTATGAGAGTGAAGAAGTTTATTAAAAGAACAGGAAGGAACAACTTCTCTCAAAGAAGAGAAGATGGAGCTGGTTTTGACAAGACTAAGGTGGAATGCTATAAGTGTCACATGAAAGGACACTTTGCTAGAGAGTGCAGGAGTGTTGTTCCAAACAACAACCACCAACAAGCTCAGAATGGAGGCTACAATCAAAACAAAAATCCTGCTCAAGCCCTTGTTTCTCAACAAGGAATGGGATTTGACTGGAGTGATCAAGCTGAGGAAGCCATTCAGAATCAAGCTCTTATGGCAGAAGTGTCTGATCTCCCCTCTAAGGTAATTTCTAATCTTTGCACTAAATCTTGCATAGACACTGTCAAAAGATACAGGGATCACAATCAAAGTATGTGTGATGACCTCAAAAGATTAGAAAAGGACAGAAGAGATTATGTGTTGATAGTAGAGAGATTTGAAGAGCAAATCAAAGGCTTTCAAGCTAATGAACTTCAACACTCTTATGACACAAACTATTGGAAGTGGGAAAAGAATGAGTTAAAGACCAAACTGTCTAAGTCATTAGAAGAGAATGATAGGCTGAAAGAGGAACTGTCTAAAGTTAAGCTTGACATAGAAAAGTTTTCATATGCTTCAAAAGCAATGGATTCTCTTCTAAAGGCTCAGATTCATGATAAGATGAAGCCTGGTATTGGATACAACAATACACCTCCTCCTTACAACAACAACTATATCTCTCCTACTTCAGACTTGTTAGAAACCAAGGAGAAAAAGGACTTGTCTGAGGAAGCTTTTAAGATAGATCCTTTGAATGAGGTAGTAGTTAAGGATTTGACTGAGAAAGAAGCCAGTGAGAATAGGGATAATACTATGAGTAAAGAGATACCATTAGAAAACAACATTATCACCAATGAGGGATGTGGGAAAATCTGGGTCAAGTCCAAGGAGATAGAGAAGACCAAAGGAAAGGATAACAAGGTCCATTACAAACAAACCACGGTTGTGAATCCTGGATCTTGTAAACAGTGTGCTTGCAATAAAGCTAAGAGCCTAAATTCTGGTATAAAAAGAGGTAATCAAAGAAACTGGAATAATCAATGGGCTCAGAAACAAGGAGTTGATCTGAATAAAATCAATAGACCAAAACCTTGTTTCATATGTGGCAAGTTGAATCATTTGGCTAAGTATTGCTTCTTTAACCCTATTAATCAACAGATAAACTTTCAAAGATTTGTGCAAAAACCTGTTGGTTATAGGAAGGCTGGAAAGAAACATGTGATGAAGAAATCTGTTGAAAGTAAAGGCCCTATGAAAAATAAGGTTTTAAAAGAAAGTATTTTACTATGGGTACCTAGAAGTACTAACAGTGTTAGTACTGTTGAAAATATTAGTGCTGCTAACACAGTTACTACTGCTAACAGTGTTAGTACTGCTGAAAATATTAATGTTGCTAACACAGTTACTACTGCTAACAAGGTTAGTACTGCTAAGCATGCAAGTGCTGCTAAGGCAGTTAGTACTTCTAAAACCAGTATTGCTTCTAGCAAAAATGTTTCCAAGCCTATTATTGTGACAAAGTACTCCAAGAATGAGGAGTCAAAGTTTAAAAATCTTGTCAAGAAAGAATGCAAGTATTTTGATGAGAAAGGGGTACCCAAGACCACTTTGGCTTGGGTTCCTTATTCAAACTAACTGATTTATCTAATGTGCAGGGCAACTAACAGCTCAAAGCAAAGAGCATTTGGCATGTTGATAGTGGTTGCTCTAGGCACATGACAGGTAACATGTCATGCCTTCAGGATTTCAAGCATATCAATGGAGGACATATTGCATTTGGAGATAATCTTACTGGTGGTAAAATAAGTGGAAAAGGTAATGTTACCAAAGGTAAGATGACATTTGAGGATGTCTACTATGTTGATCAGTTGAAGTACAACCTGTTAAGTGTATCACAGGTTTGTGACAAACAACATAGTATATTATTTACAAATACTGAGTGTATGATCCTTGCTCCAGGGTTCAAGGTAGTTGATGAAAGCATGATACTACTTAGAACTCCAAGAAAGGACAATGTGTATTGTCTAGATATGGACAATGTTGTTAGTGATTCATCCCTGAACTGTCTTGTTTCAAAAGCTTCTGTGGATGAATCCTCTCTATGGCACAGAAGGATGTGTCACATGAACTTCAAAATCATGAACAAACTTGTTAAAAACAACCTTGTAAGAGGTTTACCTTCAAAAGTATTTTCATGTGATGATCATTGTGTTGCATGTCTTAAAGGCAAACAACACAAAACTTCTCATAAGACCAAACAGATAAACTCAATCTCTTCTTGTCTCCAGTTATTGCATATGGATCTGTTTGGTCCTACAAATGTTATGAGTATAGGCAAGAAATCTTACTGCTTGGTTATTGTTGATGATTACTCTAGATTTACCTGGGTATATTTTCTAAGGACTAAGGATGAGACAAGTGGACTGATCAAATCCTTTATCCTAAGAATTGAAAACCAAACTAATCAAAAAGTAAAAGTCATTAGATCAGATAATGGGACTGAGTTTAAAAATCTTGATCTAAACACCTTTTGTGAAGAGAAAGGCATTGAGAGACAATATAGTGCTCCTAGGACTCCTCAACAGAATGGAGTTGCTGAAAGGAGAAATAGGACACTAATAGAGGCTGCTAGATCTCTGTTGGCTGATTCAAAACTACCAATTACCTTCTGGGCTGAAGCAGTTAATACTGCTTGTTATGTCCAAAACAGAGTTCTAGTGGTCAAGCAAAAGAACAAGACCCCATATGAGCTTTTAAATAAAAGAAAACCTTTCATTGGATTTTTCAAACCTTTTGGGTGTCCTTGTACTATTCTCAATACCAAATCTTACTTAGGTAAGTTTGATAGCAAAGCAGATGATGGATTTCTTGTTGGTTACTCATCTCAGAGTAAGGCTTACAGAGTTTTTAACTCTTCTTCCAGAATAATTGAAGAAAGTGACAATGTCAAATGCAATGAGAACACACCAAATCCAATTGGGTCTGGTCCTCAGTGGCTATTTGACATTGACTCACTAACTAACTCTTTTGGTTTCAGTAGTGATGATTATGCAGGTACAGGGAGTGGAGGATCAGGGACTACACAAGTCTCAGAAAGTATATCTCAATCTGTGATATTTCCCATACCCACAGTGAATCCTGTTGAAGACTGTGGAAAGGAACCATCTACTGGACCAAGTCAAAGTGAAGAAAAAAGTAGAGATGAGGAGACTCAAGAAAATAAAGAACCAGAAGTGGCTACTGAAAACACTTCAGTTGAGTTGAATGACTCTAATCTAGAGGTGGGACTTAATGAAGAACCTAGTCATCACACCAGAATACAAAAGAATCATCCTCCACAGCTGGTAATAGGAGATATATCCTCTCCTATGATGACTAGAAATCAAAGTAGACTTCAAGAAATACAAGATCAACAACACACAGTGCTTTCTTGCTTTTTATCCCAGCTTGAGCCTAAAAAGGCACATGATGCTATGAAAGAATCCAGTTGGATAGAAGCCATGCAAGAAGAGCTACTGCAGTTCAAGCTGCAAGATGTTTGGGATCTGGTAGACCTTCCTAAAGGCCAAAGGGCAACAGGAACAAAATGGGTCTTCAGGAATAAGAGAGATGAAAGAGGTATAGTGATAAGGAATAAAGCAAGGCTGGTGGCTCAAGGGTATACACAAGAAGAAGGAATAGACTATGAAGAAGTATTTGCACCTGTGGCCAGGATAGAAGCAATTAGATTATTCCTGGCTTATGCTTCCTACATGAAATTCAAAGTCTATCAGATGGATGTGAAAAGTGCATTTCTTTTGGTTCAATTGAAGAAGAAGTATATGTCTGTCAACCACCAGGGTTTGAAAACCCAAGCTATCCAGACAGAGTATACAAATTGAAGAAAGCACTTTATGGACTACATCAAGCTCCAAGAGCATGGTATGACACTCTGTCATCCTATCTCTTGGAAAATGGCTTTGAAAGAGGAGTCATTGATAAGACTTTATTCATCAAGAGAAAGAAGAAGGATATCCTGCTGGTTCAAATCTATGTTGATGATATTATCTTTGGATCAACAAGAGACAACATGTGCAAGGAGTTTGAGGAACTAATGCATCAAAGGTTCAAAATGAGTTCCATGGGGGAACTTACTTTCTTCCTTGGACTCCAAGTTCAATAGAAGTAAGATGGAATCTTCATCTGTCAGTCCAAGTATGTGCAGGACATTATAACCAAGTTTGGTTTCTCAGATTCAAAACCTGCTAGCACACCTATGGAGACACACAAGCAGATAACAACAGATCTTGAGGGGGAGGATATGGATGTTCATCATTATAGATCCATGATTGGCTCTCTCATGTATCTTACAGCCTCTAGGCCAGATATAATGTTTCCAGTCTGTGTGTGTGCAAGATTCCAAGTTAGGCCAAAGCAATCTCACTATCAATCTGTTAAGAGGATATTCAGATATCTCAAAGGGCAACCCAGATTGGGACTTTGGTATCCTTATGACTCATCCTTTGACCTACTTGCATACTCAGATAGTGATCTAGGTGGAGCAAACTTTTACATAAAATCTACTTCTGGAGGATGTCAGTTTTTGGGTGCAAGACTAGTTTCATGGCAGTGCAAGAAACAAACCACAATATCCACATCTACAACAGAGGCAGAGTACATAGCAGCTGCAAGCTGCTGTTCTCAAGTCTTATGGATTCAGAATCAAATGTTGGATTATGGGGTAACCTTTCTACACACTCCAATTTTTATTGATAATAGCAGTGCTATTAGCATTGTGAATAATCCTGTCAAGCACTCAAAGACAAAGCACATTGAGATCAGGTATCACTTCATAAGAGACTATAATGAAAAGAAACTTATTCAAGTTGTAAAAGTTCACACTGATAATCAGTTTGCTGATCTATTCACTAAAGCTTTTGATGTGGGTAGATTCACTTTCTTGGTAACAAGTGTGGGAATGATCAACTCTGAATAAGCCCCTTCTTAAAAAGTGGTTCTATACCTGTATATTGTTTATTCTTGGTGTTACTAATCTTCTTTTTCAGGATATGTATAGCAGTACTCAGTGTTTCGCAAGATTAAAGGAGTAAGTTTAGTTAATACTGCTAGTAGTTAATACTGCTCTCAGTTAATACTGCTAGTTAGTTAATACTGCTAGTAGTTAATACTGCTCTCAGTTAATACTGCTAGTTAGTTAATACTGATAGTAGTTAATACTGCTCTCAGTTAATACTGCTAGTTAGTTAATACTGCTAGTAGTTAATACTGCTCTCAGTTAATACTGCTAGTTAGTTAATACTGCTAGTAGTTAATACTGCTCTCAGTTAATATTGCTAGTTAGTTAATACTGCTAGTAGTTCATACTGCTCTCAGTTAATACTGCTAGTTAGTTAATACTGCTAGTAGTTAATACTGCTCTAGGTTAATACTGCTTATGTTCCGAATACTATAAATACTCTTTGCCCGCCTAAAAGTTCATAACGACTCTTTGCATACTATTCTCTTGCGCTCTCAACCCTCTTTCTCTCAAGTTCAAAGTTCTCAGGCAAGAAGTTTCAAAGATTCATGGCATCAATGGCGTTCATTGACGAGCACAATGAAATCGCGATGCTCCAAAAGCCAAAGCAAGCTGAAGGTTTTCATCAGATAGTCGACTTTCTGAAGTCTAGCCACATTGCCCATGCTCTCACTATGTCTCCTACTATCTTCATAGAGCATCAGAGGCAATTCTGGGCACATGCCACCATTGTTACTGAGGATGGTGTGCAAATGATCAAGACGACAGTATGTGGCAATCCATTGACAGTTACTGAAGAGGTAATTCGCATCAGTCTACGTCTAGACGATGCCTCTGGTCTAACTTCTATCCCTAATGATGAACTGTTTTCTACTCTTACAAGAATGGGGTATGGAGGCCCATTGGGTGTTTTTAAGTTCTCAAAAGCTAAATTCTCACCCCAATGGCGTTTTCTTGTTCATACCTTGATGCACTGCATTTCTAAAAAGACCACTGGCTGGAGTGAGTTCAGCAATCCCATTGCTTATGCTTTGGTCTGTTTGGCCACTGCCAGAAGGTACAATTTTTCACAAATGATTTTCAATGATCTTGTCTCAAACATGGGAAACAAAAAGAGCTTTTATATGTATCCTAGGTTTGTTCAAGCAGTAATCAACCATGAATTGACGGATATTCCTCATTCTGATGGAATATATGTACCAAAACCCCCTAAAGGCAAGGTTTTCTCAAATATGAGAAGATCTGCTGGGGACTCAGAAGGAGTAGACACCCCATTGTTCTCTACAATGATGGTGGTGTCCCAAACTAATGAAGGTATGGTAGCAGGGTCAAGGCCCCCATTAGACCAACCCACTGCTAGCCAATCCCAACCTTCCATCTCTCAAATTTTCCCTCAGTCCTTTGCTGCTAAACCCACTCCCATAATATCCAAGACCTATGTCAAGAGAATGGTACACAAGGCTCCTTCCCTTGGTGTACCTACTATTAACCAAGAGCCTCAAAGCCCTCTATTGGAGCATTCTCCAGTAGAGAATATCCAAAGGGAATCCACTAGGGTGTCTCCGAACCCCAAGGAGGTGCTCTCTGAGGAGGAGGTTGAGCATATGGGTACTGAGGCTGCCACTACTTCTGCTAGCACAGAGAAGGACAGTGGTAACATAAATAAGACCTCCCCCATGGCAACTTTGAATGAGCAATCATTCAAAGGTCCCTGGTGCCAAGAAACCAAGGGGGTGGATAGTGCTTCTGCTAGGCAGAAGACTTCCACTATCAAAAGATCCAAGGATCCCTCCAGGATGGGCAAAACATCCAAAAAGGGTGAGGACATAACTGACACTGATGAATTGTTGGCAAAACATTCCAAGGATCCTTCAAGGGTGGGTAAAACACCTAAAGAAGGTGAGGATAGATATACTTACTGGGAATTGATTGAAGCATTAGCCAACATCAATGTTGATGTGGTTAATCAAGGAAAGGAAATTAAAGAATTGCAGCAAATGGTCATCTCCCAACAAGAGCAGATTTCCAAACTCAAACAATTGGTAGGAAAACTCATTGCCAAGAAAAGGAGAAAGCAGTTTGTTCTAAGGAGGAGAAATGGGGCAAACAAAAAGGAGGAAAATGCTTCCAAAAAGGGGGAGAATTCAATCTCAGAACAGATAGATCAACAGAATGAGGGGGATTTTGTTGAAGAAAAGGCAGCAGCAGAAACAACACCAGCAGCAGTAACAACCCCAGCAGCAGAAACTGTTACTACTGCTAAGCCAAAACAAGCAGCATAAACTGTTAGTGCTGCTGAAACTACACAAGCAGCAGTAACAGGATTGACATCTGAAGAGGTTGAAGTAGCAGAGATGCTGGTAAAAGCAAAGAATGACACTCCCAAAGCAAAGGGAGTGGTCATAAATGAAGGGGGAGCAAAGAAATCAGAAAAGAAAGACATGGCTGCAGATGTAAAAAGAAAAGGGAAAGAAAAGATGATAGAAACTGATCAACCAACTAAAAAGCAAAAGATGATTGAATCAGATGAAGCATTAGCCAAGAAACTGCAAGAAGAGTTAGAGCAAGCAGAGAAAGAGCAGGTTGAGAAAGACAGAGAGATAGCAAGAGCACTAGCCAATGAACTAAATGAAGCATTTCAGAAAGGGTTGGAAACAGAGAAAGCTAAGCAAAGAGCAATAAGCTTGAGAAAGGCTACGATGGCCAAATCAAGTGCAAAGAAGAGAAGACCTTCACAAACTTACCTTGCAACTCAGGAAAGGAACAAGATGATAACTTTCTTGAGGAGTGCAATTGGTGTGAAGAAAGAAATGTTCATAAAGATGACTTTTGATCATGTCAAGGGACTATATAAGAAAGAAATGGGAAAGCTGAAGAATAATGAAAAGGACAGAGTGGAGTTTGAAAAGAAAGCTAAGGAGAGGCATGATGTGAATATCAATAAACCCTTCCCTGAAACTGAAGAGGGAACTCCAACAAAGAAAAAGGCAGAGATTAAGGAAGAAGAGACTCTAGCTCAGAAGATCAACAAGATAAAAAGAGTTAAGTCTATTGCTTCTAAAGGCCCTAGATCAGAAGAAAGGAAAAAGGAAGAAAAGAAGAAGGAAGCTACTATAGGACAAGGGCAAAGGATTCTGAAGAGAACCAAGATGATGGCCAACAGAAAGAAAGTTGTCAAGAAGTCTAGAGTAGAAGAAGAAAAGAAAGTTGAATCTCAGGAAGAAATACCACAGAGTTCAGATGTAAACATGTACATGGTGGAAATGGATAAAATTCCGAAACCTATTTCAGCTGAACCTGTTGGATTCAAACCTCCTGAAGTTATCCTCTGGGATACTATGGAGGTGGATGGCAAAGAATACATTAGATTGAAAAGAAAGGATGAGAAGTATGAAGTCTACAGCACCTGGAGCAAAATTATCAGAGAGTGTTCAAGATCTGATTTGGAAGAAATGTTTGAAGTGGGGATGAAAGTTCATGCAGATTAGTTGACAGCTCCAGGGTTACCAATTGTGAAGCTAGTTATGGAATATTTGTGCATGTTGTTCAAACCAGAAGCAGTAAAGCATTTGATAAGAGATGTATTTAAAGCTGTTAGAGGATGGACTCTATATGAAAGGAGTGGAGTCTACGAACTGGCATTGGATACTTTTCACATGGAGTATTACTTGGTGGACAGGGTATACAATCATACAAATCTGAAGCTACATGCCATGTTAAATAAGAAGTTGAGTTGTGCACCAAATTCAGAAATGGCAAAGTACTTAATTCAAAGAACTATTAATCAGAGCATGGGACTGGATCCTAACCTTGGAGTAGATCAATGAAGATTTTGGAAGCATTTGAAGAACTTGACTTCTCTTTCTAAAAGTCAAGTTAGGGGGAGATTGTTGGGAACTGAAGATGTGAACAAGTTTTTAATGCTGCTATTTCAGAATTACTACTGCTAGAAGACTTCAAAGTTAATACTGCTGAGTTTTACTACTGCTAGTAGAATTAATACTGCTAGTCAAAGTTAGTGCTGCTTGAACAAAGTTAGTACTGCTTAGCTAGTTAGTACTGCTAGTGGTTAGTGCTGCTTAGTAGTTAATGCTGCCAAGACTTAATGTTGCTTATAAGGTAATGATGAAGAGATCGTGATAAACAAGGATATTTTGAAGATAATGATGGAAGATATACTGAAGATATTTTATTTATTGTAATTATCTTTTTATTCAGTATATGTACAGATTTGATAGAATAGTTTAAAATAGATTAATTCATTCATTCTAAGTTTTTTTTTGAGAAAATCAACCTCAAGGCATAGATCCAAATTCTAGAGAAGTAGAATTCGTATTGGTGAGCCTGTTCATCAATATTGAGGTTGTGTGTTTAATCTTGTAACTTCAAGCATTCAATACAAGTTTACAAGTTGTTGATTATATACTGTTTTGGTTTACTGTTTTATTGAATATCAAAGTGTTATTCCGCAAACTTCTTTGATATTAGTTTCTGAGAATTTATTCTTGTTAAGAATTCGATCCTGACAAAAGATAACTATCATTTAACTTTGCATAGTTAAATGGTAGTTGCATTTTATTTACATTCTTTCTTTTTTCAGTTTCTTTGGCCTCATCTTCTTCTGACAATTTGGTAACAAATTTGGGTTTTAAATGAGTATATTTACCAGCACAAGCAAGAAAATAAAAATTATAAAGTGCTGGTTATTTTCTGATGGCTTTCTTTAAGTAATGAGGGTTTTGAAAACCAAGTCCCCATTTTTCCTTAACATCAGCCTCTTCATTAGGTGCATTCAGAAAAATGGTTTGATCTGTTTGGCCTCTTGCATAGAGTTTGGGTTCCAGACCATTTATCTTCTTATTCAAAAGCTTGTTTTCAACTTGCAGTTTATGAACAGTTAGTGCAGATTCTTTCTTCTCAAATTCATTCTTAGAAATTGTAACATCAAAATCAGAAATCTTCTTTTCAAAACAATCTACTTTAAGTTTAGAATCAGAAGCAGACTTGCGTAAAGAATCAATTAGATCTTTGTTCTCAATAACAGACTTATTAAGCTCAAAGATCTTGTTGTTTCTTTTAGCAACTCTGTCTTTTTCTTTCTTCAGTTTTACTTGAAGATCATTAAGCTCAACCATCATAGCTTCCATTTTGGTTATAAAATCTTTTTCAGTTAAGTTTAATACCTCATCAGCTGTCTCGTCTCTGACTCGTCATATTTCACCGCTTTGCCCATTAAGCAGATATAAGCAGCTTCTTTTTTCTCTTCCTCTTGATCAGAATGATCCAACCAAAATTCTTCCTCAGCCATTAATGCTATGCCTGCTTCTTGCTGTTTGGCCAATAGCAGTTTGTTCTGATAATACTAAGAGTTTCGAACCTTCGGCTTTCGACAATCTTTAGCAAAATGTCCAATCTTGCCACAGTTGTAGCATTTGATTGGATCATTTGCTGGCTTTACAGCAACAGTGTAATCATTCACAAACTTCTTCTTTTCTTCCGGCTTCCTTTCCATATACCGGTTCTCTTCATATCGCTTTCCTTCAACTCTTTCTCAATGTTCATGATTCTTCGAACTGGATGAAGAGTATCTATGAGAATTTGATCCTGACTTTTTGTAGAATTTCTTTTGGAAAGCTCGGGTCAATAATAGCATAGCCTGTTTGAGGCTTTCTCCATCATCTCCATCTGATTCTGATTCTAATTCTGATTCAGAACTTGTAATCACTTTCTTCTTTTTCTTCTTCTCTTTCTTTTCTTTCTTCTTCTCTCCAGCTACCAATGCAATAGGTTCAGGAACTGTCTCTGCCTTCTTTTTCTCAGCTCTTTTCTCTTCCACTTTTTCCTCATTTTGCCTCAGAGCCTCATATACCTCATGTAACGGTATGTCATTCAGATCTTTCATCTGTTTCATCCTACGTGTATGCTTCTTCCACTCTGGTTGTAGGATGCTCAAGAATTTGACATTGTTCTCAAGTTGCTTCTTTTTCACCTTATTCTTGGACAACTCATTCAGAAGCAAGACAAACCGTTCATAAGTATCTTCCAGGCTTTCATTCTCTTTGGCTTTAAATTCTTCATAACTGTTGATGCAGTTAGCCACTTTCATCTGATTCCCGACCTTGGATCCCATCATCATCTTTTGCAATTGATCCCACATTTTCTTGTCTATCTTGACGTAGATGTCATTCGGGATACTTTGAAGAAGAAGAGATCTTGCTTGGTTGTCTGCTTTATATCGGCTTTTCTGTTCCTCTGAATATTGACTATACTCTACTGAAACTGTTTTCATCTTCTGTTCTCTTTCCTCATTACCATCTTCACTATCAGATGAGTCATCATCAGGGATTTGAACTGTGACTGGTACCATAGGACCTTCCATGATAGACAAAAGAATATTTTCTCCATTTGTGTGTCGGTCCACAAAATCCAGAAATCTGTGTTTCCACTGTTCATATTCTCCTTTGAACAGTGCCGGTCCACAAAAATTTGGAGAAGTCAAAGACATTTCGTTTTTGACAATGCAATTCTCCCCCTCAAACTAAAAGAGTTTGACAATTAAGCTCCCCCTCAACTTAATCAATTTTTTTTTTGAGATCAAATATAAATTAAAGCAATGAAGTGCGGGTTCTAATCAGATGTGATTAGAAGCCATTGCCACTTGAAGTATCCTGCACACAAAAGAAATTGTGTTAATCATTTGTGAAAATGATGCCTCTATCATTAGCAACAGTTGGAGAATAAATATGTAAAACACAAGATTAAGATTTAGAATACTCCCCCTCGAATCATGAGTAAGGTCTAAGAGGACATGTTCAACATTCCAAGTTTGCTGATTAGAAACTGGAATCTCTTTTCATCCAATGGCTTGGTGAAAAGGTCAGCTAACTGGAAGTCAGTTTGAACAAAGTGCATTTCGATATCACCTTTTTCTACATGATCTTTGATGAAGTGATAGCGTACATCTATATGCTTGGTCTTTGAATGATGAACCGGGTTAGCTGTTATGGCGATTGCGCTCTTGGAATCACAATAAATAGGAACGCGCTTATAGTTGTACCCAAAGTCCTTTAACTATGTCTTCATCCAAAGAACTTGCGAACAGCAGCTAGCAGCAGCTACATATTCTTCCTCAGCAGTGGATGTTGAAACACAGTTTTGTTTCTTTGAGGTCCAACTCACAAGTTTGCCACCTATAAATTGACATGATCCAGAGGTACTTTTCCGGTCTAGCTTACATCCTGCATGGTCAGCATCTGTAAAGGCAGTTAGATCAAAACGAGAATCCTTTGGATACCAAAGGCCTAAATTAGGAGTGCCTTTGTGATATCTAAGGATTCGCTTAACAACATTAAAGTGCGACTCTTTAGGATTAGATTGATATCTCGCACAAAAACATGTGGCAAACATAATATCTGGGCGACTGGCAGTCATATAAAGTAGAGATCCAATCATGCTACGATACACCTTTTGATCTGCAGGTTTACCAGAAGGATCTGCATCTAAGAGTGTACCAGTAGCCATTTGTGTTTTCATGACTGAACTATCTGACATATTGAACTTTCTTAATATATTTTTTATGTATTTAGCTTGATTGATGAAAATGCCTTCGGGTAATTGCTTTACATGTAAACCAAGAAAGAAGTTTAATTCACCCATCATTGACATTTCAAACTTTGTTTCCATGATTTTAGAAAAGTTCTTGCAGAATTTCGGATTTGTCGACCCAAATATTATATCGTCGACATAAATCTGAATGAGAATCAAATCCTCACCTTGCCTTTTGAGAAATAAGGTGGTGTCAACCGTACCTTTCTTGAAACCATAAGCTAGGAGAAATTTAGTTAGAGTTTCATACCAGGCTCTTGGTGCTTGTTTAAGACCATACAGTGCTTTGTCTAGCACATACACATGATCAGGGTAATGAGGATCAATGAAACCTTCAGGTTGTGCCACGTAGATCTCCTCATGCAGAACGCCATTTAGGAAAGCTAACTTTACGTCTATTTGATAGACGGTAAAGTTTTTGTGCGCTGCATATGCTAAGAAGATTATGATGGCTTCGATCCTGGCAACCGGGGCGAATGTTTCGTCATAGTTAATACCCTCCTGTTGACATTACCCTTTTGCAACTAGTCGAGCTTTGTTTCTCACAACTACTCCAGCCTCGTCTTTCTTGTTTCTGAATACCCACTTAGTTCCAATAAAAGTTTTACCTTTAGGTAGTGGGATCAAGCGCCAAACCTTGTTCCGTTCGAATTGCAGAAGCTCGTCTTGCATAGCAGAAATCCAGAAGGGATCACATAGAGCTTCGGATGCTTTCTTTGGTTCTAGGGAAATAAGGAAGCTTGAGAACATGCAGAAATTTGCTGACGCTGACCATGTCGTGACACCAGATTGTACGTCACCTATCACATTATGCAGGGGATGATCCTTAGTCCAACGATGTGTGCTTGGTAAGGATTCAATTGTTTGTTGCGTATTTGATGCATTGTATTCATCATGCACGACAGGTAGATCCACAGATGAACTCGGGACATCTTGTATAGGTGTTTCTGATACTGAAGTGTCTGGAATAGCAGCTGAAGTACTCGTGACTTCATTTCTAGAAAGAACATCTATAGAGACAGATTCAGCATTAGTAGAGTCAGAAACTAACGGTTTAGTTGTACCTGATGGAGATGCAGTTTCAGTGACTTCTTTGGACGGTCCAAACATATCTTAAGAAATAGTAGGGACCTCCGGTCTTGTTGTTGATGTTGATTTGCCTTTGTCAAAGTCTGCACAAATTTCATCGAAGGCATCAATAAACAACAAATCTAACTCAGATGAAATAGAGTTAGTACTAGAAGAAGTAGATGCATTAGATGCTGGTTCTATTCTGGATTGAATAGAAGTTTTGTTCTTGAGTCCGAGTTCTGAATAGTTGTGTCCAGAAGTCCGAGTAGAATTCTCATCAAAAGATATGTTCATGCTTTCAACAATCGTCTTGGTTCGAATAATGTAGATTCGATAAGATTTGGATATCAGGGAGTATCGAACGAGATATCCTTCATCCGCTTTCTTATCAAATTTTGATAGTCCTTCACGCTCTCGTAGAATGTAACACCTGCAACCAAAAACACGAAGGAATTTGATATTAGGTTTACGATTGTTGATCAACTCATATGTTGTTTTGTCAAAGCGTTTGACCACAATGGTACGATTCTGAGTAAAGCAAGCTGTCGCGACTGCCTCAACCCAAAGATACATAGGTAGATCAGAATATGCAAGCATAGTACGAGCATCTTCAATAAGAGTGTGGTTCTTTCGTTCAACAATGTCATTCTGTTGTGGAGTGTAGGCTGCGGAGAAGTTGTGTGAAATTTCCACAGAGATAAGATAACTCTGTAAGGTATCGTTTTTTAACTCCGTCCCGTTATCACTGTGAAGAGTTCGGACTGGCAATTGAAGATGTACTTGAATGCACTTAATGAAAGTGATAATCAATTCTGGCGCATCTGACTTGTTGCGAAGAAACTCAAGCCATGTATACCTTGAATAGTCATCTATCATTAGTAAGACGTATTTCTTGCCGTTGATAGACGCTGTTCGCATTGGGCCACAAAGGTCCATATGAAGAAGTTCCAGTGCAGATAAGGTTGATGATTCAGTTTTGGACTTGAATGAGCTTCGCTTCATTTTGCCCAACTCACATGCAGAACATAGTGAGTCTTTCTCAAACCTCATTTCTGGTAGACCTTTGACCAGACCTTGTCTCTGTAGCTTAGCTATTGATCTAAAATTTTGATGAGACAAGCGTCGATGCCACGTCCACGATTGTGCTTTAGATGCTTTGGCTAATAGACATAGTGGACGTGTGGCAGACAGTGTCGGAAAATCTACATAATATAGATTTCCATGTCGTTCAGCTCTGAAGATTTCGTAACCATCTGGATCCTCGAGAAAGCAATGAGAAGTTGTGAAGCGAACTTGGTATTTCATGTCACAGAAGTGACTGGTGCTAAACAGATTATGATCAAGGCCTTCAACATATAACACTTTCTGTATCTTCACAACTCCATTATCAAGCATTCCATATCTTCTGACATGTCCTTCTACTTCTGAATTTGCAAATCTAACTGCTCCGGTAGGCTCCTCCACATAGTTATGTAGGAGGTGCTTGAATCCTGTCATGTGGCGTGAACATCCGGAATCTATTAACCACACTCGACAGGTCTGCAAAAGAAACAATTAGTTTTGCTTTGGTACCCATATCAAAATGGGTCATTCTCTATTAGCTTCAAGCAATTCAGGAATATCAGCAGGTTTAACTTTCACTCTCCATTCATATCGGGGTTTTGGAACCCATTTCCAAACCAACATTTAATTCCTGAAAATGCGTTTTAGATCTTGGATTAGTAACCTTAGCACGAAACACTTTGGGTTGTGTGGAAGAATTAGAATTAAGGTTTAGTTTAGCTTTTCTTTTACTTTTCTTGGACTTAGGAGTGGAGTAGTATTTGAAAGAATTATCCCAGTAGTGTTTGCAATATAAATTCTTTCGAGCAAAAGTCATAAATTTAGATTTATCGCAACAAATCGGACATTCATGTCCATCAAAAGAAGTACATTTCAAAACATCACTGTCTGAAGTACAACTGTTTGCAACAGAAGTTTCACTAAAATTCAAACTATCATCTTTATTCAAGCTATCATTTTTATTCTTCTTACTCCTCCCAACTCCATTTCCTTTCATATCTGAAACAGAAACAAGAACTTTGTTAGTCTCTATCTTAGAAGGTAATTCTTTTCTAGAGATATTTGAAGTCTCACCCTTTTCAAAAATACTAGGTGGATATTCAGGACAATCAAAGTAGATAACTGAAGATTTTGCGGGAGCATCAAATTCTGGATTAAATCTTACCTTCCAGATTGGATCATTAAACATCTGTTTATCATTTGAAACATTCTTAAACAGAGTTACTTTCAAATCATTGATTTCTGTGCAAAGCTCTTGATTATCTTTCAAAGATTTTTCAAGTTTAAATTTAAGATCAAAGTTTTCATCTTCAATTGCTTCAAGAGACTGTTCCAGCATATCAATTTGTTTCATCAATTCAGATGTATGATCACTCACAGAATTTGACTTCGCTGAAACAGAAACAGGATCAAAGACTGAGGCATTCATCATTTCAGAAAACCTTTCTTCAGTCATGTTCTCAATAAACTCCATTTTGTCATTTTTAAAACAAGATCCATTCGTGATGACAGTTTCTTCTTCAACCTTTTCAACAAGTAAAGGTTTAGGAGCAATGGGATTTGAGACTGATGGTATATTTAATGGATCGACATCCGATTCATACTCATCATATTTGCATTCAGTCTCAAGTGGAACTGTGTTATTGCTGACTGATTCTTTTGAAGGTGTGGTAAATAGTGATTCAAACTCAGCAAATTCGATCTTTCGAGTCTCATAGATTTTGTTCAAATCACTATATTTGAAACCAACTGATTTAAAAGAATTTTGAGGATCAGTCTCACAAGATTTGTCCTCTCCCATTTCTTCTCTACCTTTGGTCTCTATAAAAGGTTTAGAGGTACTTGGTTCAACGAAAGTTGCACGAATGTTAGGAATGGGTCTGACTGTGGAGCCAAGTTTATCAAAGTTATACAAGTGCTCCGGTGCCTTTTCAAAATATCGTTAATTGGCAAACCCAAACCTGGTTGAACTTTGTAAAACCTTTCATCTTGGAGTTTAGTGGTCAACATATTTAATGTCTGCCCAGTCTGACCTCGTTTCAAGTTAATATCCTCCAATTGCTTAATCTTTGTGTAAGCTTCATTTCTTTCTTGAAAACAGACTTCAAATTTGATTTTAAACTCACCCTTTTCAGCATTAAGATTTACAAGATCCTTTTCTAAACCAAATATTTTTCTTTTTAAAGATTCCTTTTCAGCTTTTAAACCATCCTTTTCTTTTTCTTTTTCTGCCACAACAACTTTCAGTAAAGCGTTTTCATCACGAAAACACAAGACTGATTGATGTCTGAGTTAACTTTACCTTTTAACAGTTTAAACTCATCTGTCATATTGTGGATTTGGACCATCAGAGATTCAATAAGTTCAGAATTATCATTTACCTCAGAGTTTGCATCTTCGGAATGTGCCTCAGAAGCTTCATCATCACTATCCAGTTTTTCCATGTAGGCAACTTGGGTGAAGTGTGCCTGCTCCTCGTCATCAGAACTTTGGAACAACCAGTTTTCCTCTTCAGCCATAAGCACCTTTCCCTCTTCATCTTTCTTGGCAATGAGTGACTTCCTTGCATAGTATTCTGAGTTCTTTATTTTCTTGAACTTGCAGTCTCTGGAGAAGTGTCCAAATTTGCCACAGTTATAGCATCTTCCCGGTTCATCCTTTCTCTCTTCTTTCTTCTCCTCTCTCTTTTCTTCTCTTCTATATTCCTTCCTTTCATCTTTCCTCTCTTCTCGTCTTTCCTCTCTCCTTCTATACCTTGGCTTATATCTCAATTCAGACTTCTCTTTCTTGTACCCTTCGTACTTTGGCTTTGAATAGTACTTCTTCTTGCCAAAGCTCTTCTTGAATTGACGAGTTATCATGGCCAAGTTCTCAGAGAACCTCTGTATATCATCATCAGAATCAATCTCCAGTTCTTCATCACTTGAAGCAGAATCGGACTCAGTAACTTCTGTAACAAAAGCTTTAGTCATTTTCTTCTTTGACCTTGCGGAGGATACAGGAACTGAACTTGAACTCTTTCCTTTGCCAGCTATGAGAGCCACGTAATCCTTCAAATTATTGGACTCATTATTGATAGTTCTCACGTCATCCTCATGATGAAAAAGACTAGAGATGATATCAGTGACGTTTTCTTGAGCCATGTTCTTTGACATCTGAAGGTTGATGGCAAAGTTCTTCCATTCAGGGTTCAAATTCTTGATGAACTTATAATTTATCTCGGAAGCAGATTTAGAGATATTGTTTCCCCGCAGGTCATTTAGAATGATATTGTATCTATTGTAGGTATCAAGCAGCGTCTCTCCTTCCTTTGCGTGAAACCCTTCATAGGCATTTATGCATAGATTCTACTTGGCTTGGATGGAGGCTTCACTTCCTTCAAACTGTCTTGATAATTCATCCCAAACTTCTTTTGCAGAGCTTCGACTGTCTACATGATTGTAGATGTCATTTGGAATTTCCATTGTCAGATAAATGAGAGCCTCTTCATCTATCTTATACAAATCTTTCTCCTTTTCAGTGAAGTACTGATACGGTTTAGGAACAAATCTGTCAGGAATTTCTGGAGAAGTTTCAGTTGCTGCTTGACCAGGTACTCTGATCATTGGATTTACAGGACCAGAAGTGATTGATTCCATGTAATCTCTGCTTTTGTGATTTAGGAACTGAATCATTCTCTTCTTCCATTGCTGATACTCATTAGTGTAGATCCCAGAACTAACAACAATTCATGAATCAAATAATGATAACAAGATGAGGTTGGAGAGAATACCTTTTATTCACATTGAATACGAAGAACACGAACAAAACCTAGAGAGAGAGAGAAAGACTTTCTCTCTCTAGAAGACAATCTCTCAAAACGGCTACATTGTGAATAATGAATTGAACTCTCTAAAACCCTAAACATATAACTATTTATACCTACCCCAACTCCCTTGTTCTAACCTAAAGCCCAAGCCCATTTACATTAAATCCCAATTACAAATATAAATTGTAGACCCTTTACAAAACTTTCCGAACTTGGACATTTTATGTCCTAACAATCTCCCCCTAAAGTTTTGTAAATGAATCATCGTCTTTGAAGCGCCAACTCTTCTCCCCCTTGATTTCTTTGAAAAACTTTAGCATTGCGCATCTCCAAGATAACTCAGACTCCCCCTTGAATGCAGCTCTTATCCTTCAAAGTTTCAACTTTAAAAACCTGATTTGATGTGTGAAATAACCTCGACTGAGTGCAAGAAACTCAACACATTCGTTACGCCCACAAAAAAAAGATGTGCGAGTTTGCGTGACAACCACAACGCATCTTCAGTTTATAACAAAGAATCTGTCATTAAACCGCGAGTTGAATAGGAGTTCAACTTAAGAACTTTTACTGATCAGCTCGTAGGAGGAAGCAACTTGTAGCAAACACTACTCGGCAAGGGTAGAAGAACCACTCAACAACTGTTCAGCAACTGAAGAATAATGCTCATTTTCATAATACTTTTCAGAACACTGTATGAGTAAACTCGAACCTCCAATCTTTACAAATCAGCTGGATGATTATAGGCACTCAAAAGTCTGGATCACAACCAAAGCACCAGAACAATGATTGCAAGCACTCACAATTCTGATTGAACAGGTCAGAAAAATGATTAAGAGCACTCAAAGGTCTAGCATCGTCAAGAAAACTCCAGAATGATGATTGTAGATACTCAAGCTGCTAATCCAATCCAATCGAAAACTGAATCCAAACACGCAATGTCTGAAAATCTTGACAAGCATGAGCTCTATAAATCTGAGTCAGTTGCATAAAAGTATGTGGCAGACTGAATATTGGAATGATGCCACATATGCGTTCAATGAAAACCTCGTGAACAGATTGTCGAAACGAGAACTGGATCACGTGAATAAACAATCGTCGAGAAAAACCGAACGAGAAGATTCCGGAACACATACAAAAATATTTCTTGAAGAATCTGCATCACGGATCACACAGTCAAAGCGCAAATAAATCTGGATTATACGCTCTTCGGAACAGTAATCGGTTCTCGAGAATTGCAAAAATAAAATTCTCAAATTAATATTCGGATGCCAAAATTATTTGTAGAAGTTATTGATCACTTAAGCTCAAATTGGATGTATACGATTAAACCCAAAACTTGATTGTATATAGCCCAATCAAAAAAATATTCAGATAGCCCAAAGCAAAATAAACCCGGAAAGCATAGAGATAGAAACTCGGTTCCATGGCTTTCAATCCCGGATCATAAGGTGATCCACATCCGGTTTGGGCCGCTACAATATACCCGTATGGGCTGTAAGTCTGGATCAACATCAGGTAAGCCCAGATCATATGGGACTAAGTCCCGATTCCCAAGGGCATTAAGTAAACCCATTATTTTGAAGCAACACACAACCGCCACCATTCTCATAAGGAGACAAGGCCATTCTCATTGTAACCACACAGCCACCGTTATCAATTTGATTAAACCACGATCGATTAACAAATAGCCGCCAAACACAACTGATTCCATCATCCCATTGTGATTTAACATCCAGTCATATTAAATCAAACTCACGGTTGATACCAAATTCCATCCACCACCGTCCCATTATCATGTGGTAACTAATCACATAAACAACAAGGCCATTCTCATTGTAACCACACAGCCGCCGTTATCAATTTGATTAAACCACCACCGATTAACAAATAGCCGCCAAACACAACTGATTCCATCATCCCATTGTGATTTAGCATCCAATCATATTAAATCAAACTCACGGTTGATATCAAATTCCATCCACCACCGTCCCATTATCATGTGGCAACTAATCACATGAACAACAAAAAGCTAAGAAATTAAAATTGAAACCACAAATACGTCGGTCACAAGCTTTGAACACCACCGACCAATTACCAATTCATCCGCAAGACCCATTAATGTTTAGCACCAATCACAATTTTGAACAATAAACTCACAATATAGCTCCAAAACTCATAAAATCAAATCCAAAAATTGTTTGATTTATAAAAATTGGGCTGTAGAATCATGAGTTGTTGGAATACGACCGAATCAAAGAAAAATTCTTCGATACCGCTTTGATACCACATGTAGATCCCAGAACTAACAACAATTCATGAATCAAATAATGATAACAAGATGAGGTTGGAGAGAATACCTTTTATTCACGTTGAATACGAAGAACACGAACAAAACCTAGAGAGAGAGAGAAATAGTTTCTCTCTCTAGAAGACAATCTCTCAAAACGGCTACATTGTGAATAATGAATTGAACTCTCTAAAACCCTAAACATATAACTATTTATACCTCCCCCAACTCCCTTGTTCTAACCTAAAGCGCAAACCCATTTACATTAAAGCCCAATTACAAATATAAATTGTAGACCCTTTACAAAACTTTCCGAACTTGGACATTTTATGTCCTAACAGTCCCAACCCTTTGAAATAATGTGTGATGCTAGTGACTGGGTAGTAGGAGTAGTTTTTGGTCAAAAGAAAAACAAAATATTTCACCCTGTGTATTATTGTAACAACCGTTAACTTGTGACTTGGTGCTATTCTTTCCTTTATAAATAAAAGAAAAGAATATAGGATAAAATATGAAAAGTTAGGAGTTAAGGGGCTTTTGTGGAACATGGGGTTTTGGGCTTAAAGCCCTAGGGCACTGTTCATCCTTAAAAAAATAGTATTCATTGGTGTAGGTGTGCAGTGACTAAAGGGAGGAAAGGGGGGATCGATTGAAGGATTGAAAGTCAGAAGTGGGAAGCAGAAATCGCAATCGCTTTGGACTGCATTAGTGGAAGGTAAGTAACTAATCTTAATCCTTGCTCTTTTTGTCGATTTAAATGTTAGAAGATTTAATCGATGTGGGTTTTGGGATGAGCATGGGTTAGGACCGATTAAAGGATGATTGAGATTAAGGAAGTTAATTGATGTTTGAATCGGGGTGGGTAGTATAGTAATCGTTTTACAAATGATCTGTTTAGCGAATCAATTATTTTTCTGGGTTGTGGTTGCCTGCGTATGAACATCGACCGGAGTATAAGTAGAGTCGGGGACCGGGGTTATCCGGTGTGAGGTCGACCGGTGTTCCCCGGGGTTTTGGAGTCCGGGGTGTGCACGACCGGATCCTCTTCGACCGGGGCCTTGGCGACCGGTGTATGGGCGACCGGGGTCACCCGGACCGAAGAGGCAGCGCCCGGGCTCCCATGTTCGACCGGGGTCGCCCGGGAGGTGTCCAATAGCTTCTGTTAGTTGGGTTTTTCATCTAGAAGCTTCGAATTAGGATCTCATGATTTAGCGATCGTATGTTTGGATTGTAGGAAATTGATTTTACGAGGCTAGTGTTCGTGTGAGAGCCGAGTCCTCCCAAAACAGGTGAGTTCCCTTATTTTCAACAAATGCTAATGTATTTTCGAACTGGAAATGGGATATTTTACATTGCTTATTATGCGTGTTGTTAATCTTGATTAAACGATATTTTCTTGTCGATTTGATGTTGTTGGGTAAAGTCTCATTTATATCTCTCATATATGTTCAAGTTGTAATGTGGAGTATTATTCAATTATGAGTTGGTCATGACCATATGTACTTATTTAACCATCGGGGATGGTTAAGCCGTGTATTTGGAATTTGTTTCCCTATACACGGAAATGACATCGACATGGGGGGCGTATGGGGATCTACTAGGGTCCCCAAGGACGAGTAGTCCTTACGATCGCGGACGAATTGTGGCCTAAGATGGTCACTTCATGGGACTCCAAGTTGTGAGATCAAATTTATCTTCTTATAAATCTATTATGTTTTGTAGATGGACGAGGTTGGGAATTCACCAGAACTTTCGGTCTAATCCTCGCTTCTTATTTTCTAAAACCGATTTTCAGGTAACCGGGTGACTTCTGGATCATCCAGGTGAAAAAAGAAGTGTAAGATGCTAAGGAGTCGAAGTGCGGGGCATAGAAGCGGCGTAGATGTTTTCTTTTCATTTATTTTAGTTCTCGGTTGTAATAGACTCACGTTAGATTATGTTGATCTTTTTATCAAATTGTGTATTGGGACCCGGGTTTGGGCTTTGTTATGCGTATTTTGTTCCATGGAGTTTTGGGTTGTTACATTTGGTATCAGAGCGATAGTTTAAGGGATTTAGGCGACCAGTTGGGCCTAAACTTAAACTGTAGGATATGGGACACAACCGAGAAACTAGTATGTCCTAGGGGTTACCGCTATAGGAACGTGTGTTTTCAGAGGTGGGGACTGACATGTGAGGTAAATTTGGAATTACATCTGGCCAATGTAATTGCGAATTTACAGGCACATGTATGAGCTCGGATTACCTTTCTATGCGTAGAAGTCAATAGAATGTTGGGTGTGCGTGGATAGTTTAGTCCTCGTCGCAATCGGAAAGTTACTATTGAGGGGTAGCCTATGAAGGTGTGATGGAAGGGAATAAAGTTCTAGACATGCGTTGTTGACAATAGTTTGGTGCAGTGCGTGAGGTTGCTTGTGGTGAAATTGATAATAAATTCTAGAAAGAGTATTACTCAAGCACTGTCAGACCGATTAAGGAAGAACTGTATGTGTTCGAAACGGCTAAAGGATGGATTAGAGGGAACTTTCAGTGTCAGGTAAGTTCTCATGATGTTAGTTGGTGTGTTTGTCTGTTCGGACAGGAGGAAAAAGGGTTGGGTTAGGAATCGGAAAGGGTTAAATTCAAGGTTGGGGGAAAGATGAAATCTCATGACTTCCTAATCGAGATCGAAGTAAAGTACTTGAGGAACCGATCGAAGGGAAAATGTGATTGGGTTACTTGACCTGTAGGGGTCAAAAATTCGAAATCATACGAATTATACATCAGGGCTCGAGGCGAGAACTTGGTGGGATAATCAATTATCTAGGAAACATCTGAACTGCGAGTGGTTGTTACGAGAAAGTAAACGGTAGCTAAATGATGGATACCATGATGATTGGATGAGTGTAACAGGTGACCTCGAGTGAGTGAATAGCCTTCAACTGCAAGTGAGTTCATGCATTGTGTTTGTAACGGTATCTCAAGAGTTCGGTCATGATTTAAAGGTTGATGCACACATAACTAATTTCATGTTTGGAAATAATTCGACGTGTGCAAGGGAGTTAAAGAGGAAAGACAAACCTATAATTTTTGTGTAATAAAATTCCACTTAAACCTTGGTGAAGTATATCATTTCTTTTCGTGTTAAGATAAATGTGTTGCGAAACCTATGAACACATTTGGCAACAAGTTCTGTTTTTAACCAAAATGAGTTTGATAGGATATTTTATTAGCAAGTGTGAGAGTCGTTTGTCTTATTTCGTGCAAGCAGGTTTCGTTCAGAACTTATCTAGTCATATAAGAAAATTTTTCTCTCCGCATTACGATTGTCGTGACGTCGTTTTAGTTGATCAAAGTGATATGTTACCAAACGATTCTTGAGATCGTTTTGCATGACTTTAAAGTTATCAGAGTGTTGAATCTTGTGTGCTCAGAATGTTTTCAAATGTTTTGCCCCTTTTAGTGTTCAATTGAGAGAAATGGTTCTTTTTATTTATTTATCGAGTCGTCATGCATGAAGGCTATGAACTCATGAAGTCGTGAAAGTTATTGGATTAGGTACAAGGATCGGTTCGAGCATGGGGAATGTGTCGGTCAAGCTAATGTTAGAGGAACTATGACTGGGGTGTTCTTATTAAGGAAGAGGTGGAGGATATGGAAAATGTCGAAAATGGACTGTGACATTGATGGCATTATGGGAGTTCGAAATCTGCTTGGTAAATTTGGAGTGTTGTTATAGGTGAAGGGTCGCATTTAGGGTGAAAGACTCAAAATCGTCGAAATGCCGATGTTAGTGAATAATTATACTTGAAATGTTAAAGAAGATTGGTTCTAAGCTGTTTGGGATGGCCCTGCGAGTCAGGCCTTACATCAGGTAGACCTTGAACCTTCTTCAGGTAAAGGCGGGGAAGTGCAAAACTAAATGCAGTGTGTTTGGGAAAGGAAGACGACATTATAAAATTCTTGTTTCCAGAGATTTAGTGGAAGTACTATCATGTCTATTATTGTTACGATTGAAGAATAAGATGTTTAAAATGTGCCGAGTTAAGGGCGTCGACAGGAGTTGGATTTTACGAGCTTATCTTGGTGATCATAGATGAAGTAAGTCGTTCAGGGATGGTGTATACTTTTCGAGTATTGGATAACCTTTCGGGAGCATTGGGATAGTGAAAGATTGTTGCGCGGAATGTTTTCCCTGCAAGAGTCCAGCGTTGTGTAAGTAAGGAAGTGATTAGTACAATCAAAGTAAGTGAATGGATTATTATCGGGAATTGGGAGACGTGATTCATTTGGATTGGAGAAGAGATGGAATCAGGAGATGGTCTCGGTCTTACATGCGAGTAGGAGTATATGAAGGCAGGCTTGGTTATGTATGCGGATGACAGTGAGGAATTGGACTCGCCTTCCAGAATATTCAAGTGTAACTGTGGTGTTGCTGATCATGAAGGGGTGTCTAGGTTAGATAAAGAGGGATACGAAGGAGGAGTTGATGGTATGATCAAGTGGGTGATATGTTATGCCAAATTAGATGTGTAAGTTCGCAACGTGGTAATGGACTGTCGTGATAATTGGAGTATGAACTTCTAGATCATGTGGTATGGCAAGGATAAGCGTAAATCTGGATTGCTAAATTTAGAAGGAAGATTCAAATGTCGACAGTCTAGAATAAGAACTTGTATTCTTCTCGGCTGCGGTTAACTCCGGGTAAGTTCATCTGTTTCCGACAAATCGTTGATGAGAAAGCTTTATGTGGTTGGTTGTAGTGCCTTGTTGTGGATTGAAGTTCGACAGAGGAGGTGAAACATCTTGGGGATAAGTAAATCCCGGTAGTCAGATCGAAATGGTTAGTGAGAAGATGAGGTTAGTATGTCACCATAATGGGAGTAATTTGAAAATCATAAGTTCGCCTACGGCTAGGAGAGTCAACTTTGCGAATATAAGAACAACACGCGAGATTGTGAGGAAGCTCTCGATTATGGGTTGGGTATTGTTATTTCCGCGTGTGTCTGACCTAAAGATTGCCACCTTGAGGAAGCTTTTCTTTGAAGATGAGCGATCTATGCTTTCATAGAAGCAAGTAAGGTGATCTTTCGAGATGCTCGAAGGGAATGACCGGAGGATGTGAGAAACTATTAGCCTGATAAGCCTTCTGAGTGAGTTTTGAGTTTGACGTTGGGAAATTAAACTTGGATTGTGGAAAGTATTGTTTATTTTGTAGAGCAAGTGGAACCGGATTAAGTCTAAGAGAGTTATGAGTACGGGTGGGATCGGTGGTAATCGGTTATATGTATGGGGGAGCTAAACTCTTCGACGGATTATTCGGACAGTGAACATGTGGAATGCTTACATTCTCAAGGGTCTGCAAATGCGCAAATGGATAGGTGGAAATGATATTTTGATCAAATTGTGCATAGTATGGATAAATTGGTTATCATCAATGTATTAGTAATCGATGTTGGGAATGGGAGTAGGTATTAAGGTGACGTATATTTCCAGGGAGTATTGTGTTTAATATTGAGAAAAATTAGGATATTACATGGGTTTGTGTCGCTTTACTTTAAAGAAGCGGACACAGAAGCGATTATAAATGTTTAGGATTTGATAGATTCAGTGGTGTACTATTTTGTGCCATTGGGACTGACTCAACTTGACAACGGAATAAATTGGGAACAGATCGAAGAATGGTGTAAGGTTAAATATAAATATATGGATATCCAAAGGAATATGTGTGTTTGATGTTTTGGTTGATGGGTGCACTGTGCGGCTGATTGGTTACCACTAAAGAATTAGTGATCGGCGTTGTGTTATAATCGAAGATCTAGTAGTGTTGTGAGCAATTTTATAGGACCTAGATAAGTATTATGTTGTTGAATACAAGAATTCTTACCTGTATCCTTAAGGGGGTAGATCAAGAATGACCATGTGTCAGGTTGTCAAGGTGCGTATTTATTATTTCAGTCAGGAAAGGTGGAAGGTGACTCGTGTTTGTCGTCAGAGTTACGCGATTAAACGGCGGGAAGGCGTAAAAAATTTCGAGTCGGAGTTGTATGTTACTTAAAGTATTCCGTGGAAAAGGGGTAATTCGATTTGGGAAGAAAGGGAAGCCAAGCCCTCGATTTACTGCCCCGTTTAAAATTATTGAACGTGTCGGCATGGTGGCGTATAAGTTGGATTTACCTGAGGAGCTGAAAGGCATTCACAACACTTTCCATGTATCCAACCTGAGAAAGTGCTTAGCGGATGTGGATATGGTGATACCTATGCAAGATATACGGGTGGATGAGAAGTTGAACTTTGCCGTAGAGCCTGAATTTATAATGGATCGTAAGGTAAAACGACTAAGGACAAAGGATATCAATCTAGTGAAAGTTCAATGGAAGTTCCATAAAGTACGGGAAGCGATGTGGGAGTTAGAATCAGATTTGAGATCCAAGTATCCACACCTATTTGTCGAAGAAATTCCGAGGACGGAATTCTGTTATCGGGGGAAGTGTTGTAACAACCGTTAACTTGTGACTTGGTGCTATTCTTTTCTTTATAAATAAAAGAAAAGAATATAGGATAAAATGTGAAAAGTTAGGAGTTAAGGGGCTTTTGTGGAACATGGGGTTTTGGGCTTAAAGCCGTAGGGCACTGTTTATCCTTAGAAAAACAGTATTCATTGGTGTAGGTGTGCGGCGACTAAAGGGAGGAAAGGGGGGATCGATTGAAGGCTTGAAAGTCAGAAGTGCAAAGCAGAAATCGCAATCGCTTTGGACTGCATCAGTGGAAGGTAAGTAACTAATCTTAATCCTTGATCTTTTTGTCGATTTAAATGTTAGAAGATTTAATCGATGTGGGTTTTGGGATGAGCCTGGGTTAGGACCGATTAAAGGATGATTGAGATTAAGGAAGTTAATTGATGGTTGAATCGGGGTGGGTAGTATAGTAATCGTTTTACAAATGATTTGTTTAGCGAATCAATTATTTTTCTGGGTTGTGGTTGCCTGCGTATGAACATCGACCGGAGTATAAATAGAGTCGGGTACCGGGGTTATCCGGTGTGAGGTCGACCGGTGTTCCCCGGGGTTTTGGCGACCGACGTATGCACGACCGGATCCTTTTCGACCGGGGCCTTGGCGACCGGTGTATGGGCGACCGGGGTCACCCGGACCGAAGAGGCAGCGCCCGGGCTCCCATGTTCGACCGGGGTCGCCCGGGGGGTGTCCAATAGCTTCTGTTAGTTAGGTTTTTCATCTAGAAGCTTCGAATTAGGATCTCATGATTTAGCGATCGTATGTTTGGATTGTAGGAAATTGATTTTACGAGGCTAGTGTTCGTGTGAGAGCCGAGTCCTCCCAAAACAAGTGAGTTCCCTTATTTTCAACAAATGCTAATGTATTTTTGAACTGGAAATGGGATGTTTTACATTGCTTATTATGCGTGTTGTTAATCTTGATTAAACGATATTTTCTTGTCGATTTGATGTTGTTGGGTAAAGTCTCATTTATGTCTCTCATATATGTTCAAGTTGTAATGTGGCGTATTATTCAATTATGAGTTGGTCATGACCATATGTACTTATTTAACTATCGGGGATGGTTAAGCCGTGTATTTGGAATTTGTTTCCCTATACAAGGAAACGACATCGACATGGGGGGGCCGTATGGGGATCTACTAGGGTCCCCAAGGACGAGTAGTCCTTACGATCGTGGACGAATTGTGGCTTAAGATGGTCACTTCATGGGGCTCCAAGTTGTGAGATCAAATTTATCTTCTTATAAATCCATTATGTTTTATAGATGGACGAGGTTGGGAATTCACTAGACCTTCGGTCTAATCCTCGCTTCCTATTTTCTAAAACCCATTTTCAGGTAACCGGGTGACTTCTGGATCATCCAGTGGAAAAGAGAAGTGTAAGATGCTAAGGAGTCGAAGTGCGGGGCATAGAAGCGGCGTAGATGTTTTCTTTTCATTTATTTTAGTTCTCGTTTGTAATAGACTCACGTTAGATTATGTTGATCTTTTTATCAAATTGTGTATTGGGACCCGAGTTTGGGCTTTGTTATGCGTATTTTGTTCAATGGAGTTTTGGGTTGTTACAATTATGACAGTAAGACTTTATATGAAGCCCATATCAATTACACCACCACTGAAAAGGAATTATTAGCTGTGGTTTTTGCTTTTGAAAAATTCAGATCATACTTAATGGGTGCCAAAGTGATTGTTCACACTGATCATCCAACCATCAAGTATCTCATTGCTAAAAAAGAGGCAAAACCTTGATTAATAAGGTCGGTCTTGCTTTTGCAAGAGTTTGATCTGGAATCATTGATAGAAAGGGTGTGGATAATCAAGTGGCTGATCATTTGTCAAGATTAGAAAAACATGATAAACCTGTGTATGATGGTGAGGTATGTGAAGTATTTCCTGATGAAAGAATTTTGGCCATGCAACACTCTGCAATACCGTGGTTTGCAAATCTTGTGAATTATCTGGCATGTGGGATTATTCCAAATGAATTTAATAAACACCAAAGAAAAAATCTCATTTTTGATTCAAAGAAATATTTATGGGATAATCCATTTTTGTTCAAGATTTGTGCATATCAGATGATAAGAAGGTGCATACCAAAAGAAGAAGTGACTTCAGTCCTACAGCATTGCCATGCTGGACCACGTGGAGGACATTTTGGAGGAAGTAGGACAACAACAAAGGTTTTACAATCTGGGTTGTTCTGGCCTACTTTGTACAATGATGCTCATAACTTTGCAAAAAGTTGTGAAGAATGTCAAAGGAGTGGAAACATCTCACAAAGAAATGAAATTCCCTTAAATGGAATTCTAAAAGTAGAGTTATTTGATGTATGTATTCCAACAATTGTGCCTACATTTTGGTAGTTGTAGATTATGTGTCCAAATGGGTGAAAGTTGTGGCTTGCCATTCCAATGATGCTAGGACAGTTGTCAAGTTCTTGCAAAAGAACATATTCACTAGATTTGGTACACCTCGTGCTTTAATTAGTGATGAAGGCACTCATTTTATAAACAACTTGCTAGAAGAAGTCCTTAACAAGTACAAAATTCAACATAGGGTGGCTACTGCTTATCACCCTCAAACCAATGGTTTGGCTGAGTTGTCAAATAGGGAGATAAAAGGAATTTTAGCCAAAGTAGTCAAACCAAACTGAGAAGATTGGGCCTCCAAGTTGGATGATGCCCTGTGGGCTTACCAGACTGCTTACAAAACCCCTATAGGAATGTCTCCTTATAAGTTTGTTTATGGTAAGGCTTGCCATCTGCCTGTAGAATTAGAACATAAAGCCTATTGGGCTATCAAGGAGCTTAATATGAGTTTGGATGAGGCTGGGAGAAAAAGAACCTTGCAACTCTGTGAACTGGAAGAACATAGGAATTTTTCCTACGAAAATGCTAAGCTTTATAAAGAAAACACAAAAAAATTGCATGATAAAAAGATTCTTCCCAAAGACTTCAGTGAGTGTCAGAAAGTCCTCTTGTTCAATTCAAGATTAAAACTTTTTCCTTGAAAATTAAATTCAAGATGGACTAGACCCTACTGTGTTGCTAAGGTCTACCCCTATGGTGTTATTGAATTGATTGATCCAGAAAGGGGTACTACTTTTAAAGTCAACGGACACAGAGTCAAACTATTCTTTGATCCTACCCAAATCCTACAACAACCTCCCATGGGTGTTGCCTCTTTGTTTTAACATCTTGCTTTATTTTAATATTGTTGTTAGTATTAGTATTAGTAGTATTATTAATTTTATTAGTATTATTAGTAGTATTATTTTTATTAGTATTATTAGTATTGGTATTGATAATTTTTAGTATTTTTTTTAGTAATAATGTTAATAATAGTTAGTATTAATTTGATTTTTCCTTAGCTTTTATATTTTTGACTAAAGAAATTTAAATTGGGGTAGAGTATACATTCTTTTGGGCTAAAATCTCAAAGGCCAACTACCTGGGCCTATCTGAATTTTCATATCTATTTAATCAGACCCAGTTACGGTATGTATATAGCCGAAATCAGTGGCCTGTTTTTAAATCTGGATATGGGCCATCCGAAAAATAAAACATTTTCGGCCCAGTTCAACTTTAATTAATTATTTAACATTAGGCTGATTGATTTCTTTATTTTTCTTTGTTGATGCTGGCCCAAGACCCGGCCCGTGTTCTTATCTGTCGTTTAGAACTCGTCAACGGGAAAAAGGAAATGACGATGGGTGATGACATCACCCTATCTACTCTCTGATTTTTCAGGCTAGTACATCGTAAAGTGTACCAATTCCGGCGAAACAAATCGATTTTGGTACGATCGAAGTTTCCAACCATTTCCAAACTCGGTTATCCGCTATAACCGACCATCAATCGTACCTTTCGACATAGAAAACCGCCAAACTGCCCTGAAATCCGAAGGTTCTTCATTTTGTTATTCGAATCAAATCACCCTCTCTTTTCACGACCTTTCTCTCTAAGTCACTGATACATCGACCCTTTCTCCCCAAGTAACCATTCATCCTTGAGTTCTCTAAATACCATCCGTGATTCAATTTCCATGGCAATCACAAAAGCAAAGCCACGAAAGAGATCTCATGCAGAGATGAAAGGGGACGAATCATCATCTGAAAATAGCCCTAATAAGCACCTTCTCCTTCTAAAAAGATTGCTAAAGAGAAACAACCACCAGCGAAGAGGGTTACTCGAAGTTCTAGTCGGTTTAAAACCAAACCGATGACTGAAGACGAAGGTTCTGCTATTGCACTATCTAAAGATTCGAGGGGTAAAAATGCAAATGAAGTCGATTATGAGGTTGTGGTGTCCAAACTCTCAACCACTGCCCTGGATGCACTCGCTGCAGTTGTCGGAGCAGAAGTCCAGATGCTGGACACCACTCCCGTTCAAGCTAAGGTGATCATTCCCACAGAAGCAACTAGTGTCGCAATCAACCCATCCCCATTTGAATGTACTGTGTTTTCTACTCCTCTCCAAGTGCACCGAATCGATGCCATACCCTAACTTTCCACCATGGCTCAGATTAGCACCCTTAGAGCATCTGTGGATAAGGCCTTTGCAGCCATGGATGAACTATTGGGTCGAAGAGCAATCCAAGCCACCACTCTTGATACACCCCCTGTAATCCCAGAAAACCCCATTACCAAACCCACTAAAACCCCCTCTGTTAAAGCACCCATAATCCCTGAAAATCCCATACCCACACCCCTTGCCACTCCTATCCCTACTCTTGAACAATCCCCTTTGATCACCCCTGTTACCACCCCTAAAGCAACCAAAACCCCTCCTTTAGTTTCCCCTTTCAAAATTCCAGATGATACACTTTCTGAGCTCTTAGGGATTAATCTTACTCCCAAGCACCTAGAGCAACAAGCTGTGAATCCCACACCCTCTGTCCAATATCAACTTATAGATGAGCCAAGTGAGGAAACATTGGAACCAATCCCTATAGCATCTCATCATACTGAACCACTTGGAACCCCTGTGAACAACCCCTCTAAGAATATGGCTATTGACAACCCTATTGATGAAGCTTCACCACAGTTCAGTCCAAGGGCAGTTGAGCATTCACCATCTATCAACCGTATGTCTCCTGTGCACACTACCACTACTCCACCTATGCAAGAGATGCACATGATGAGGATGATGAAGTTGACATGACACAGGTGAAGAGAAGGAGAATATCCAAGAAGAAGCTCAAAGCTAAGAAGAAGCAACAACAGGTTAAGGAAGTGGAGGTTGCAGAAGATACAGAGGTGGAAGATATTTCTCCACCAAAGAGGATCACAAGACAAGGAGCCCAATCCATGGCTCAGTCTGAAGGTTCCAACAGAACAGACCTACAGAACTCTCGTAGTACTGCCAGAAGGAGTAAAGGTAGAATTTCTAACCCTCTGAGGGATAGTTTGTTCAGTTGTAAGTTGGCTCTTAGGAAGTATCCCTCTTTTGCTGAAAAGTTGGGACTATTTCCTAAAGGATTTCCCAAGGAGATCATCAAATCCTACCCTTCCATTAAGTCCATCATAGAAGGTTTAGGTTGGAAGAAATTGTGTGAGGTCTCAGAGAAGTATAATGAGGATTGGATTAAGGAATTCTATACTGACGTGGCAATGACTACAAAAGCAGAGTTGAGAGTGAGAAAAAACAAATTTCCTATTCCCCAAAGCCATAAATGACTACTTAGGCTTGACACCCCCTGAAGATTATGAGTTTGACAGAATGCAGGCTGGGGTGTCCAATGATGAGTTGGAAGTTATTCTGAATAGGATTGCAATTGAGGGAGCCTCTTGGAAGATAAAGGATAGGTGTAGAACCCTTATAACCAAGATGTTGAAGCCTGAAACCAACATCTAGAGTTATTTTCTTAGACACACTCTGCATCCCACTACCTATGATACTAACCTCTGCATGTAGAGAGTTTTTCTTTTGTATTGCATCTTAGAACATAAGCTATTTGATGTGGTGAGGCTCATATATGAAAATATAAGAGAATGTTTAAATAGGACCAATGGTCGGCTATACTATCCTTCCATCATTCATGGACTAATGGCCCAAGCCAATGTAAGGACCCTCACCACTGATTATTTTGTGAAAGAGAATAAAAAGATGGATAAGAAACTCTAGACAGGCTCATGAGGTTCACCAACAATCCAAGACCCCCAAGTGTCATTGAGGCAGTGGAGGAGAGGAAGAACACGATCCTGGGAGAAGTACATAAGGCAACAATAAAGCTCAAGAAAACATTCAAGGAAAGGACTGACAAGCTGAAGAGCAAGATTAATGAACTCCAGACTGCGGTCAGTGCACTCAAGGAAGAAAGATTGAAGTGGCTGGAGTACATAAGAGAGAAGGATAGAGTGAAGAAGAGAGAATGGCAGAAGATGAACCCTGACAAGAAGATGACACTACCACCCTTCCCTACAGTATGCCTGCAGAAGCTTGCACCCACTTCTACTCATTCTGAGTAGGACAAGTTTTGTCCTCTGACCCTTTTAATTTTAAAAGTCATTTTTTTCTTATGATTTGTTGTTTTTAGTAGTCTTTTAATTTTTTTAGAATGTGTATGTGTTATCCTATATAAAAATGTAATCAAGATGACACAAAGTAATTCAATCAATTTCCATTCTCATTTTAATCTCTGATTTCAATTACAAATGCTCTCAATACTTTCTCTCTAAAAACAACGAATTCGTATAATACATCTGTTAGTCATATATCTATTACAAGCATAAAGCACCTATTTATATCCACAACTAAAACACGCATGCAACAAGATTACAAAACGCGCAAACAAATAAAACTCTCACACAACTAGAAAAACACAAAAAATTAAGTTTGACTTTGACTTTTATTACATTGACTTTGACTTTGATGCTTGAGAGTTGACTTCAGCTTTGACTTCAATCTTCAGTCTTCTATGATCTTGTATCCAACATATTTATGCTCTAACAATCTCCCCCTTTGGATTCAAGATCATTTCTCAGAAAAAATTAGCAAATCATTCTCCCCCTTTTGTAGACTTCTTTCAAATAAGATCATCTTCAACAAGAATAATCATTTGATCAATCTCCCCTTTTATCAAATTCTGTTAACTCTGATCATCTTCAAATCAATTGTATTTTTTCCAAATTCTGTCTTCAACAAATAGTAACAATCTCCCCAAAAATGATAAAAGTGCTCTTCAACGATCTCCCCAATATTATATCAAACCTCTTTCAGACTTCAGAAAGAAATTATCTTCATTTTTAACTTAGAATGCTTCAGCAAAATATCTTCAAAGAAAAATTTCTGTAATCTTTGAACTTTCTCTTATCAGCTTCCAACAACCTTTCAGCAAACTTTCTTTCACAATCATTACGTGATCTTCTCCCCATAACTAATATTAGCTTCTCTTTTCAACTAACATTTCTTGAACACTTCTCCCCCTTTTTGATGATTAGAGAGAAATCATCAAAACTTTCATCAAGAAATGTCTGTATCTGACCACTGATCTTTCAAAATCTGAGCCTCCAACCATTCGTCAATTCATAAAAATATTCATCTAGATCTTTTCAAATCCAGACAAATTAGAATGTAACACCTGAATCAACAAATGAATCAGTTAAAATGCCTGCCAGTAACACGAAGTCACTGTGTGTAACGAATACACATTGGAAAGGAGCTTTAGTGATGTTCACTCCCCCAAGGTTTCCATTCAATCATCGAAACACCACAAAGATATTTCTATGAACGTTATGACAAGAAAAACAAATTTCCTTGTGTGTTTGTGCAAGTGTTAGAAAAAATTAAGCACAAAATGATTGCTTTTATAAGGCTCAAAATTGTGTAAACAATTGAGACAACAACAGTTAAACACAGACTCTATTGTGCATGATCGAAGTGCGAAGGTGGGGCAAACTTCCTTCTTTTTCAATATCCAGATTTTCCAAATGAAAACCAGATAGATTATGTGTTGCGTCCCCTTAAAATATGAAACATTTTCTTTTTGAGAAGAAAATGAGTGGCTGGTGGGGTTTATATCAAGAGTTGACATGGGCTAGTTGCCTGGTTCAATAATATTCACGAAGAATTGTGAAACACTAGTAATGTGGTTGCCCGACTCAGAAAGTAGTTGGTGCAGAGTTTAATATTTTTTTACTCTGTTCTCACACCCTCTTTCTTTTAATCATTGAGCTAACTTCTAACCAAACTCTCTTTTCCATTTTACCTCATCACTCAAACCACACTCAGTATTTGACTCTTCACACAAGTGATCAATCAAGGATTAATTTCTTGGGTAGGAAACACTGCTTAACGTGAATCCACAAAAGTTTCATTTAAGATCACACAAAGAACCCATGTAATCCTATAAAGCATAATGTTGCTCAAAATGGTTTAACATTGCAGTTACAACACAAGATATACAGGTCAGATGTCTATATGCTCATAGATATAATCATGAAGAGTTTAGCCTTTTTAAACATTGAAGATATTTCAAACAAGTATATTGAATAAATGAAAATGAATGCAAGAAACTTGTTTGAAAATCTGACATTGTATGAAATGATCAAATAAGAATGATATATCGATCAAGGCTTAGGTCAGTAAAAAATGGATATTGTCTATACGAAACAAGATATAGACATTCTTGAAATGACGTTTCGAAATGAAATCATGCTCAAAACATTGAAGTTCAATCGGGGTGTCTTACCATCGAAAAAATTGTTGCAATTTAGAGACATGGTAAGAACAAGTTCAATCAAAAATTAAACCGGTGTGTGTGAATATACTTGAGAGTATATGGAAAAGACAATACACAAGTATTAATCTTTGGAAACACACGGTTTTCTGATGGCTTTCTTAAGATAGTGTGGGTTTTCGTAATCGAGACCCCACTTTTCTTTAAAATCCGCATCCTCATTAGGGGTGTTTAGAAAAATGGTTTGATATGTTTGGCCTTGTGCATACAATTTAGCTTCCAAACAAGTTACCTTTTTTTCTAAAGTCTTGTTCTCAACCTGCAGTTTAAAAGCTTTTAGAACACATTCTTGCTTTTCTGAATCAGACTTAGAAATCTTAGAATCAAAATCAGAAATCTTACATTCAAAACATTATTTTTCTTGTTTGAGATTACAGACAGATTTGTTTAGAGAATCAATTAAATCTTTGTTCCCAACAACTGTTTTGTTATGATCAAAGATCTTTTGATTTTTCTTTACAACTCTACTCTTTTCCTTTTTCAGCTTATTTTGAAGATCTTGAAGTTCCACCATCATGGCTTCCATTTTGATCATAAAATCAGATTTGGAAAAATTAAGTACCTCATCAGCTGTCTCTTCATCACTATCATCATACTTCACTGAATTACCCATCAAACACATGTGAGCAGATTCTTCTCGTTCCTCTTCATCATCTGAATGATCTAACCATAACTCGTCTTCAGCCATTAAAGCCTGACCATCTTCTTGTTTGGGCTTCTGACAGTCCTTTGCATAATGACCGATCTCACAATTATAGCACTTGATCAGATCTTTTCATTACCAGCATAGTCATTCAGATATTTCTTCTTCTCTTCCGGATTTCTCTCCACATACCTTTTCTCTTTAAATCTTTTTCCTTCAACTCTTTCCCGATGTTCATGATTCTTTGAACCAGACGAAGAGTACCTTTGTGAGTTGGAACCCGGTTTCTTGTAGAATTTCTTCTGGAATGCTCGGGTCAGTAGAAGCATAGCTTGCTTGAGGTTTTTACCATCGTCACTATCTGAATCAGACGCAGAACCAGAACTGGGAATCATTATTTTCTTCTTCTTTTTCTTCTCTGTCTTCTCTTTCTCCTTCTCTCCAGCTACCAGTGCAATAGGGTAAGATACTTTCTCAGTTTTCTTCTTCTCAGATCTTTTCTATTCAACCTCCTCCTCATTCTGTCTCAAAGTCTCGTAAACTTCGTGGAGGGGTATGTCGCTCAAATCTTTCATTTGTTTCATTCGGTGGGTATGCTTTTTCCATTCCGGCTGTAAGATGCTGAGGAACTTAACATTGTTCTCGATCTACTTCTTCTTTACTTTGTTCTTGGATAGTTCGTTCAGAAGAAGCACAAATCTTTCATAAGTTTCCTCCAAGCTCTCATTTTTTTGGCCTTAAACTCTTCATAGTTGTTGATACAGTTGGCCACCTTCATCTGATTTCCCACCTTAGAGCCCATCATCATCTTTTGTAATTGATCTCACATCTTCTTTGCATTCGCTTTGTAGCTATCTATCTTTATGTATATCTCATTCGGGATACTTTGAAGTAAAAGAGATCTTGCTTGCTTATCGGTTTTAAATCTGCTTTTCTGCTGATCAGAATACTGTGCAAACCCTTTCGGAATTGTTTTCATCTTCCTCACTCAGTCTTCATCTCCATCCTCACTGTTTGAGGATTGGGTTATAAGTCCTACGTGCTAAGTATTACGATATTGGATGAGGGACTCAACGTATGGACCGTTCGCGGTTGAAGTTGATATCCCGTGGGTGTACGTTTAAAGCCACCGAACCTGACACCCCTTGCGTATACTTGTTTATATGACTAGTCTTAACAACATAAAATGGGGCTTACTTTGTGTACCGTCACATTTTATGGAATCGGGTCTCCCCCGTCACTGAAAAGTGTTGTTTTGGGTATCTTGTTTGGTATCCATGTTTTCGGTGAGGTTCTGCATTTGTGGATTATATATATATGATTTATGGGTTGAGTATTACGCCCCGCCTGTGTTTTGGGTGTTTTGGGATATAAAGTTTTATCCGATTTTCATTTCTTGAGAGTTTGATTTCTATTCTCATTTGGAGTGAGTCTTGGGTTGAATTTAATTTACGAAAGAACGCTTTATATTGGGATATTCGCCCTTAAAATAGTTGGATTGGAAAACATTTATATTGGTGGTTCCATTGCCTAAAATGCATAATATTGGTCAACGGGCCGTTTTCATAATTGGAGCATATCGTTTTGAAAGAGTACGATTTAAATTGCATCCCTTCCTTTCAACGACATATTTATTCATGCTGGAAACTCTTGAGCTCACTAGGCGTTAGCCTAACCTTTTTATTTGTCGGCGTGTGCAACAGGTTCGGTTGGGAATAGTTCTAGTGACACTGCGTAGTGAGGAGTGCTAGTTCTGTGCTCGAGAAGTGGTTACCTTAGTGAAGTCTTCCGCATTTGTTTCGGGAAGAGCAAATTATAGCTGGGACTAAGTAACACCCGACTTGGTCTGGTCCTTGTATAAGACTGGAGTTTTTTTTTTTGAGGTCAAATAGAAAATTTTATTTTGAAAATTTATCTTTTACTTGATGTAATATCGAAAATTTTAATTAGTTGCTCTTACCAAATTTGAGGGTGTTAGAAGTTGGTATCAGAGTTTAAGTTTGTGTATTTGCAGGTTTTATAAAATGTTAAATTGGCATAGTAACTTTAAAAACCCTTGAACTCATTAGAACCATAATTGTAAACCCCTCCTTGCGAAAGGATTGTTAATAAGGACTGGAGGCGTCATTCGGGATTTGAAGCGTCGGATGAGACGACCCGTGGTCAGTCCGAATTCTGAGATTTCGATTCATGGGTTGGTTCGCGCAGAAGTAATTGAAGCGTTAGATTTATGTTTTCTCCCAGCTATATAGGTGATGATCGTTCCGCTTGGTAAATCTTTTGGTTATAACCTTGTGTGGTTGCTCATGGGTGTTTAGTTTTGAATTTGTGGGTTAATGGTACGACAACATGCTATGTGTCTTTGGTGTATCACCTTAATGAATATTTGTGAATAATGATGATGTTTTTTTTTGGTAAAGGAGTATCCCAGACCACTTTGGGTCTGGACTAATCTCCTGGAAAACAGACCTATGGCTCGTGGGCATTCATCCCATGGCCACAATGCTGCGAGTGGGGCTCGAACCTGGGCAACCGCTATGAAATCCCCAGGCTCTTACCACCACGCCACAACCTTGTGGTTAATAATGATGTTGTGGTTGGCTAGTAGGGATGTTTGATTTAGGTGATTATTTCCAAGAGTGGGTGTCAACTTCGATTCGACATTGCTAATCGGGAATGGAATATTCGGTAGTATATCCACATTACAAAAAGTTGTTTTGAGGATAGGTGTTGACACTCGATTTTGGGGACAATAATCGTTAGTATACCTCAGTGCACATCCGTTGAATCTGGTGTTGCAAGTTAAGTGGTAACATTAAGAGAAGTAGATATCAATAATTGGGAATCGATCATTGTTAATCCTGTAACTAACGAAGCCATCGCTGATTCGGCAACCGATGCTGGAATGCATTATGAGAGTTGTGTAACCGCGGATTTTGGGGTAATCCGCTATCTATGGATTTTGGGTATCGTGTTTAGTATCCATGTTTTCGGTGACGTTCTACATTTACGGATTTTTTATATATGATTTATGGGTTGAGTATTACGCCCCGCCTGTGTTTTGGGTGTTTTGGGATATAAAGTTTTATCCGCTTTTCATTTCTTGGGAGTTTGATTTCTATTCTCATTTGGAGTGAGTCTTGGGTTGAATTTAATTTACGAAAGAACGTTTTATATTGCCATCTTCGCCCTTAAAATAGTTGGATTGGCAAACGTTTATGTTGGTGGTTCCATTGCCAAAAATGCATAATATTGGTCAACGGATCGTTTTCATAATTGGAGCATATCGTTTTGAAAGAGTACGATTTAAATTGCATCCCTTCCTTTCAACGATATATTTATTCATGCTGAAAACTTTTGAGCTCACTAGGCGTTAGCCTAACCTTTTTATTTGTCGGCGTGTACAACAGGTTCAGTTAGGAATAGTTCTAGTGACACTGCGTAGTGAGGAGTGCTAGTTCTGTGCTCGAGAAGTGGTTACCTTAGTGAAGCCTTTCGCATTTGTTTCGGGAAGAGCAGCTTATAGTTGGGATTAAGTAACACCCGACTTGGTCTGGTCCTTCTATAAGACTGGAGTTAATTTTTTTTTGTTGAGGTCAAATACAGAATTTTATTTTATAGATTTATCTTTTACTTGATGTAATATCGAAAATTTTAATTAGTTGCTCTTACCAAATTTGAGGGTGTTACATTTTGGACTACATCCTCATACCCTAGAATAGGAGAAAAATGGTCGTTCCCGAATCTGACATTTCCGCAGAACTTTTAAAGTTTAATTAGATAGTATCTCCTCTCTCCCAATCATATTCTTTAAACATCCGAAGTCTAAGTACAACATATGACTGGTTTGCAAAACACAATTCAATCAACAGGTTTAGGTACCCATTTGAAGATGGGTCCTTTCAGGTTAGTAGTCAATTTGGATTATGGCACCCATTTAAAAATGGGTCCTCCTTTAATTTGAAAAACTATTGGTCTTACAGAATTATAGACAGAATATGAACCAAACCAATAATCAGAAACTCTTCTATCAACAAAATCATTTACACCACAAACAGAATGTTACAATCCAAAATTTTACATAACGATATAAATTTAAATCCCAAAATGGGTCCCGATACAATACAAAATAATGACTAAAAACAAGGTTCCAATTATAAATTTTCGAACTCGCACAACCGAGAATCTATAAGTAACTACACCGCTCTAAGGCATCAATTCACGCTTCTCTAATCCTCAACACTTCTTTTTACTCTTGGACGACCCACCAACATGTCCTTACCAGAAAATGGATTTTAAGAAAAAATTTGAAAGCGAGGGTTAGACCGGGAAGGTCTAGTGAATTCCCAACACCAACCGAAAATGAATATTCAAGATAACAAATTATTTAATAACGATAACCCACACATTTATCCTTTACAAGATAACGAACCGTTCGTCTCCGGGCCCCCCAGTAGATCCCCAATCGTCCCCCAAGTCGATGTCGTTCCCGCGTGTAAGGAAACGGATTTCATACACGCAGTTCAACCATCCCCGATGGTTTAAGCTAAGCCATGGCACTCACAAGTTATATAATAATAACTCGATTCGACAATTAAAAGTACAAACATGCTTCAACGCATAACCTCAATAGTTCACTGCTTGAAATAATTTTAATAATTAAATTGATCAGTTCAAACATCAAAGCATAAACCATTCTCAGTTTAAAAATGGATTTTTAGAATAAGGGAACTCACCTGGTAAATTGGAACTCAGACGCACATGTTAAAAATGCCCGAAGCTCAAGCCCCTGGATGATTTATTTCCGGTCGATAATTAATTTAGATAAAGGTCTCAAAATATCTTAGTAAACCCATCTAATGATAAATAAATCTGAAGTGATCCAATTAAATAAAGGCCCAAAGCTAGCCAGCCCAAAACCTGTGACACCCGGTCCTTGAGGCACACGGGCTTGAAGACTAACGGCCTAAGGAGCAACAGAGCTTCGGCTCAAGGAACAACATGGCTTCAATTCAAGGGACAACATGGCTTCGTCTAAAGAAGCAACAAGGTTTCGCCTAAAGAAACAACAAGGCTAAAGAAACAACAGGGCTTCGGCACACACCCGGTCTCGCTCACGGATCCACTCAGAGCCAAGCGGGTCTCAAGCGGGTTTCAAGACAACAGGTTTGCAAGACCACAACAGGGTTTCAAGTTCACCACATCCGGGTCTTAGGGTTTTACCGGCGGCGACAATTTGGGGTTAGAACCCCTTATCAATTGCAACTCATACAAAGCAAATCAAAGTCTTAAACCTAACTAAGGAGCAATCTATAACAACCAAAACTTCGAAGTAAGTCCCAATCTTACACAGATTTCATAGGATCAAATGCTCAACCGATCTTAAGAGGGTTTTGAGCGATTCCCAACTTCTCAGATGGGATTCTCTTAGCAGACAAGAAAGAAAAACTAGACAAGGATCAAGATGTTTACCTCTTTAGGAACAACTTCACTGGGCTGATTGATTGCTTCCATAAATGATTCTTCCCTTTCTACTTCTTTGCTCCTTTGACAAGAAATCAATTTATTTTCTCTCTCTCTCTCTCTCTCTCTCTCTCTCAAGCGCCGCACACACAGGTCCGTTTCCAAAAATGAGAAACACTTAGGGTTTTGGTCTTTTAGACACACAATTTACAAAATAGTCCCCAAACTCCTCTATTTCACACTAATGACCCCACTTGATTTACTTTAAAATTTAACATTGAAATAACGGGTGTTACAACACTTTCCCCTTTAGACAAATTCTGTCCCTGGAATTTATTTGTGGAAAAGATACAGGTAGTTAGCCAGCATCTCCGATTCCAATTCCTAAGTTTCTTCTCGCCCCTTATGGTATCTCCATTGAACTTTCACCAGACTAATCTCTTTATTTCTCAAACGCTTAACTTTCCAAGTTGCCTCCTGCCCCTTGTGAAACTTCCACTAAACCTTCACCAAATTGATTTATTTTGTTCTCAGGCGCTTAACCTTCCGGTCGACATTCGCCACCGTTTTTTTTTTTGACGGAATTTAATTTCTCGTCTACTTGCACTTCTTGCAATGACACTGTGTCACCCTTAAATCCCAACTTCAAGGCCACAGGTAAAAAAATCCTTTTATTCAACAATACGATTCTTGGTAAAGCCATCTATAATTAGCCCCAACATTAATGACACAACACCAATCACTAGTCCTTTGATGGTACACAGTTTCACCGCATAAAGCACACCTTAACTAGGACATCATCCCAACTTAATCCTTTGGATATCCATATATTTATATTTAACCATACACCATCCTTTGATCTATTGCCAATTTATTCCCCTGTCAAGTTGAGTCAGTCCCAAAGGCACAAAACAGTACACCACTAAATCTTTCAAATCCCATAAGTTTATAATCGCTTCAGTGTCCGTTTATTTACAACGTAAAACGACACAACCCCACGTAATATCCCAATTTACACAATACTACCTGGAAATATGCATCGCATTAGTACCTACTCCCATCCCTAACATCAATTACTAATACTTTGATGATATCCAATTTATCCATACTATGCATATCTCGACTGAAATATCATTTCCATCTATCCCTTTGCACACTTGCATATACTTAAGAATGTAAACTTTCCACATGTTCACTGCCCGAATAGTCCGCCGAAGAGTTTAGCTCCCCCATACACATAACCATTTACCACCGACCCGCCCATACTCATAACTCTCCTAGTCTTATTCTGATTTCACTTGCCCTACAAGAGGAGCAATACTTTCTCACAATACAAGTTTAATTTTCCCAACGTGAAACTCAATGCTCACTCAGAATGCTTATCACACTAATACTTACTCACATCCTCCGATCTTTCCCTTCGAGCATCTCGATCAATCACTTTACTTTGCTTCTATGAAAACATAGATCACTCACTTTCAAAGAAAGGCTTACTCAAGGTTGCAAGCTTTAGACCAGACACACACGGATATAACAATAACCCAAAACCATAACCGAAAGCTTCATCATATTCTCGCGTGCTGTTCATATGCTCACAAAGTTGACCCTCTTAGCCATAGTCCACATTCTTCTGTTCCACTGGGTGAACTTCTCAGTTTCAGCTTCCTCCCTTATGGCGACATACTAGCCTCATTTTCTCAACAAACGGATTCGATCTAACTACCGGGATCTACTTATCTCCAAGAATGCTTCACCTCGTCGGTCGAACTTCAATCCACAACAAGGCACTACAACCAACCGCATAAAACATTCTCATTAGCATTTCGTTGGAATTAGATGAACTCACCTAGAGTTCACCGCAGCCGAGAAGAATACGAGTTCTTCTTCTAGGCTGTCGCCATTTGAATCTTCCTTCTAAACTTCCCAATCAAGATTTACGCTTACCCTTGCCACACATTACGATCTAAATTCATAATCTAATCATAACGACAGTCCATTATTGCATTACGGAATTACACGTCTAATCTGGCATAACATATCACCCACTTGATGATACCATTAACTCGTCCTTCGCGGTCCTTTTTATATAACCTAGACACCCCCTCATACTCAGCAACATAACACAGTTACACTTGAATATATTGGGAGGCGAGTCCAGGTCCTGACGGTCATCTGCATACATAACGAAACCTGCTTTCATAAACACCTACTCACATGTAAGACCCAGTCCATCTCTTGGTTCCATCTCTACTCCAATCCAAATGAATCATGTCTCCCAATTTCCCGATAATATCCATGCACTCACTTTGATGGTACTAAATACTTCATTCTTTTACGAACCGTTAAAACCTCACAGAGAAAACCCCCTCCAAGTAACCACCTTCCAATACCAAAACGCTTCCCCACTGTTACCCTACATCCGACACTTAAACATTTTTTAAAACGTCCCACCACGTCTATATACCCCATGGTGAATTCTTAAATTCCAATCCTTCGGCAACATCTCAAACAGTTGCTAACTTTGATTAGAAAACGACAAGGTGATGATGCTTCCATAATGTCCCCAACCGCCAGAACTTCTAACTAAACTTACTTGCTCAACGAGTCGCGTTTAGCTTAACACTTCGTCGTCCCCACTTGAAAGAGGTTCACGGTTTATTTGGAGCGAGGCCTACTTAAAAAACCATTCCAATAACTCAGGGTCAATCCCTTTTTAACTATACTTCAAGTACGACAATACACTAACAACAATATGTTGAATTTCTGAGCAGGACTCAAACTACCATAATACCATTAATGCGAAAATCTCTTTTATTTTTTGACATTACCAAACTTCCCACTTTTCCTTAATAAATACTGGAAGCATAAATCACCTTTCACTGGTTTGACGGACACATTCCCTTCTCTAGGATCCTTTCTTTGTACTTCAATCCACTAATTTACACAACCTACTGAGTTCATAGCCGTCATGCATGACATCTTGATAATAAAAAGTTATTTCTCATATTGAACATTCAAAGGGCACAAAACTTGAAAAACATTTTTAAGCACACATGACTCAAAACCCTCATAACTTAAAAGTCATGCACCACGATCTCTAGCATCATTCCCATGTAACTTTCGATAAAAATACCACCTTGACCAAATAAAACAATATCGTGACAATCGTGTTATAGAAAGGAATCTTCCCTATACACTAGGAAAGTTTGAACGAAACCGCTTGCCCGAATTAAAACAGTCGGTTCCCGCATGCGGTTACAAGATATCAATGTGTCAAAACCCATTTTGGATACACAATTTGCAGTCAAATGTCTTCGTGATTTTCGCTCTGAAGTTTAACTCAACATGAAGAAAATGATATAATTCACAAATCGGTAAACTCAAAATTTTATTATGCAATGGAAAAAATAGGTTTGTCTTTCTTCTTTAAACACACATTTGCACTCGTCGATTTATTTCCAAAAATATAAAATTCAACATGTATGCATCTACTTTTAATCTTGACTGAGCTCTCGAGTTACCTTTACAGACACAATACATGAACTCACTTGCAATTGAAGGCTATTCACTCAATCGAGGTCAACTGTTACACTCACCCAATCATCATGGCATCCAACCATTGGCTAACGTTCACTTTCTCGTTCTAACAACAACTTGCAATTCAGGTGTTTCACACCCTAGCTAATTGATTACCCCACCAAGTTCTCGCCTTGAGCCCTGATGTATAATTAGTACGATTTCAGATTTTGACCCCTACAGGTCAATAAACCAATCACATTTTCTCCTCATTCGGTTCCTCCAATAATTTACTTCAATCTCGATTGGGAAGTCATGAGATTCCATCTTTTTCCCAACCTTGAATTTAAACCTTTCAGAATCCTAACGCAAACCTTTTTCTCCTGTCCGAACAGATAAACACACCAACTACCATCATGAGAACTTACTTGACATTGAAACTTCCCTCTAATCAATCCTTCACCTGTTTTGAACACATAAAGTTCTTCCTTGGTCGGTCTGTTATTGCTTTGAGTAATACTCTTTCTAGAGTTTATCATCAATTTCACCACAATCAACCTCACGCACCACACCAAACTATTGTTAACGCAGGGCTAGAACTTTATTCCCTTCCATCACCCCTTCATAGACTAACCCCTCAATAATAACCTTCTGATCACGACGAGGACTAAACTATCCACGCATACCCAACATTCTATTGACTTCTACGCATAGAGAGTTAATCCGAGCACGTACATGTGCTTGTAAATTCGCAATTACATTGGCCAAATGTAATTCCAAATTTACCTTACATTATAGTTACCACCTCTCAAAACACACGTTCCTATAGCGGTAACCCCTAGGACGTCCTATTTGTCGGTTGTGTCCCATGTCCTACAGTTTAAGTTTAGGCCCAACCGATCGCCTAAATCCCTTAAACTATGGCTCTGATACCAATTGAAACAACCCAAAATTTTACATAACGATATGAATTTAAATCCCAAAACGGGTCCCGTTACAATACGAAATAATGACTAAAAACAAGGTTCCAATTATAAACTTTCGAACTCGCACAACAGAGAATCTATAAGTAACTACACCGCTCTAAGGCATCAATCCACGCTTCTCTAGTCCTCTACACTTCTCTTTACTCTTGGATGAACCACCAACATGTCCTTACCTGAAAATAGATTTTAAGAAAAAGTTTGAAAGCGAGGGTTAGACCGGAAGGGCCTAGGGAATTCCAACAACAACCGAAATTGAATATTCGAGATAACAAATTATTTCATAATGATAATACACACAGTTCAACCATCCCCAGTAGATCCCCAATCGTCCCCCAAGTCGATGTTGTTCCCGCGTGTAAGGAACCATACACACAGTTCAACCATCCCCGATGGTTTAAGGTAAGCCATGGCACTCACAAGTTATATAATAATAACTCGATTTGAAAATTAAAAGTACAAACATGCTTCAACGCATAACCTCAATAGTTCACTGCTCGAAATAATTTTAATAATTAAATTGATCAGTTCAAATATCAAAGCATAAACCATTCTCAGTTTAAAAAGGCATTTTTAGAATAAGGGAACTCACTTGGTAAATTGGAACTCAGACTCACACGTTAAAAATTTCCGAAGCTCAAGCCCTGCATGATTTATTTCTGGTCGATAATTAATTTAGATAAAGGTCTCAAAAGATCCTAGTAAACCCATCTAATGATAAATAAATCTGAAGTGATCCAATTAAATAAAGGCCCAAAGCTAGGCAGCCCAAAACCTTTGACACCCGGTCCTTGAGGCACGCGGGCTTGAAGACTAACGGCCTAAGGAGCAACAGGGCTTCGCTTCAAGGAACAACATGGCTTCAACTCAAGGGACAACATGGCTTCGCGTAAAAAAGCAACAGGGTTTCACCTAAAGAAACAACAGGGCTTCGCCTAAAGAAACAACAGGGCTTCGGCCCACACCCGGTCTCGCTCACGGATCCAAGTGGGTTTCAAGACAACAGGGTTTCAAGACAACAATAGGGTTTCAAGTTCACCACATCTGGGTCTTAGGGTTTTATCGGCGGCTGCAATTTGGGGTTAACACCCCTTATCGATTGCAACTCATACAAAGCAAATCAAAGTCTTAAACCTAACTAAGGAGCAATTTATAACAACCAAAACTTCGAAGTAAGATCCAATCTTGCACAGATTTCACAGGATCAAATGCTCAAAATATCTTAAAAGGGTTTTGAGCGATTCCCAACTTCTCAGATGGGATTCTCTTAGCAGACAAGAAAGAAAAACTAGACAAGGATCAAGATGTTTACCTCTTTAGGAACAACTTCACTGGCTGATTGATTGCTTCCATAAATGATTCTTCCCCTGTCTACTTCTTTGCTCCTTTGACAAGAAATCAATTTATTTTCTCTCTCTCTCTCTCAAGCGCCGCACACACACAACTTTATTTCCAAATATGAGAAACACTTAGGGTTTTGTTCTTTTAGACACACAATCTTCAAAATAGTCCCCAAACTCCTTTATTTCACACTAATGACCCCACTTGATTTACTTTAAAATTTAACATTGAAATAACGGATGTTACACAGAACATATAATTTGAGTATGAGCTAATTGAATCAATTTCTTTATTGAGTAAACTTTGCATGGGAATACATGGTTTTGTTTATTATAGTAACTTCATCAATTACATCACTACAAAAACTGTTAGTCTTATCACGATGTAAAGTAGTAAATTACTTTGTCGACACCACATACTTTGTGGATATCTTTGCTCCATACAAGCTTAACCTGTTTCTTTCTTAAACTCATATCTGAAACAACAGAAGAAAATTGATTAGTAACATGAGAATTCCGAGTTTGTCTTTTATGAGATTTGCCAGTTTTCCTTCGTTTCTGTGAATGCTTCTTTGTTTTACTTTTTGAATAGTAAGCATTCACAGAAATTGGTTCATCACCTTTCGTTTGATTCAACTTTTTTCAAAAACACTTGGCATCTCATCTACTTTTACAACAAAATCTTTATGATCTGGAAGTTTTGCTGAAAAATCAAAATCACAAACACCTACATCTAAACACTCTGCAGAGTTCAAGAAATCAACATCACAATCAGATAAGTCAGAATCATCTATGGATGGTGATTCACATGAAGATTTAGGAAACATAAAGTCTTTAGACTCTTTAGAACACTGTTTCTGATGATCAGTTTGATCAAAATTTGAAGGCTTCACAATACAAAAAATATTACCCATAAAAGCTTTGCACAAAGATGCATATAAATTAGTGGAATTGTTTTCACAAACTCTGTCTGATTCGGATTTATCTTCTACTTTAGCCTCAGACTTTGACTCGGTATTCTGAAAAATAGTTAATAATACAACTTTTTCCAAATCAACCATGATTCTTTCATCTTCAAAGTCATGCTAAAGCTGAAATATTTTACTTTCTAAAACAAGAGGCGAAATAAATATCTTACCTTCAACAGGCTTAGCCTCCATCTCAGCATCATAATAGCTTTTAAAGTAATCATGTGAAAAAAAACTTTGGTTGATTTGATGAATAACTGGCGTTCAGTTTATCATAGCAAAACGGAAGCTTCATCTTAACTTTGTTATGCCTTTTCAAATCTTCCTGAGCTTCCACATCCTCAAATGACTTGGTCCATCTGATTTTAAGCTTGGGGTTTTTCTTGGCAAGTTGTAAAAAATCAAATTCATAAAGAATTGGCCTTTTAGACATACATTTTGCCAAGTAGTGTGGATTATTATATCCAATTCTCCAATGTGAGTTGAAATAAGTGAACTCTTTTGGTTTGTTAAGATGAATGGTTTGGTCGGTTTGTCCTATTGTGTACAATTTCTCTTCCAAACCATTTATCTTTTTCACTAAAGATTTGTTCACATATTTTATAGATTTGTATTTTGTAGCAAACTCTTTGATAGGGTAGTTTTATTTACCCTATTTTAAACTCAATTTTTATAATTTTGAGCAATTTTTATTTCCCTATTGAGTCACTTTTTCATGTATTTTTAGCATTTTAGAATAAATAAAAGTTTAACATATTTTAGCGTTGTGGTTATCTATTTTTAAGAAAACGTCACAAAAATCTTATTTTTATATATGCTTGTTTCAGGATTGGTTAGGAGGCCGTGAGAAGTCTAAATTTATCTATGGCACGGAAACGAAGACGGACTTCTCCTTTTTTTGGGGCAATTCTACGATCTGTAAACAAACTCGACTTTTGCGTAATGGCCGATTTTTGTTGGACCGGACTATCTTTTGGACTGTTGAAGACTGCATGGACCGAAGAAATTCATTTCTTGAAAACTTTTTTCGGGTCGAGTCCTGCATGGGCCGACTGTTTTGGATGTTTTATTTATAGGCTTAGCTTATAAAAAGCCTTATTTGCATGAAAGGCCCAAAGAGGCTCTAGTTTTGTGGCTATAAATACATGACATGGGATGATGAAAAGAATAGCATACAACAATGATAAACCTCATATCTTACGGTTATTTGTCTCTCTTTTTCTAACGTTTTCCCTTATTTCTATCATCCCGAAGACCCATTTGAGCCTTTTCTCTTTCTTTGGTCCAAAGTACCCAAAAAGTCATGAAATAGTTTAAAAATCAGGTTTTGGACGTCTGGAACCAATGTGGCAAGTCATTACAGTGGTACATAACGGCTGGAAATCTTCTTAGAGATTTTATTTCCCAATTTGTGAAGAAAACTTGCAGGTTGAAATTGGGTCAAGGCTGAAGTCTTTCATGGAAAAGAAAAGGATGAAGACAAAAAAAGAAGGCATGCTTAGAAAAGTCATTATTCACCCTTTAAATCAGTATTCACCCCTTTTTGACTATAAAAAGGGGCTTTGGATTGACATTTGAAGCATCCATCAATTTATCCAAGTTTTCACCAAGTACTCCATCACTCCCTTGGAGCTCCCTGTGAATCTCCAAGCTTTTTAAATTTCAAGTTCTTAGATAGTTGTTCTTGTATTGTTCTTTAGTTTTTAATTATGCACTTTACTTTTCGTTACCACTGTGGTAAGTCTGTGACCACAGTGACAGTTTTTCAGTTTAATGCAGTTTAATTTCCAGCACTTCTTTTCTTCTATTATGTCTTTACTTATGTCTAGTAGCTAAACCCCCCTTTAGGTGTGGGTGTAAGCGAACCCGAGAGGTTAAAATGTAACACTTGGGTGTTACCGCATTTGGCTAGCTTCTCGGTTTGGTCATCCAAGTTGAATCTTCATCTCAACGCGGACAAGTCGATCACTTGTGTGTATTAATATTAAGTCTTAGACCCCGAGAGGGGTGGACCCGAATACGGCTTGGGTGATGCAAGAAGGTTTGAGAAAATCTTTAATAATCACATAGAGATATGGTTTTTTGCATAATCGAACTAAGGTCCGAAATGTTGGTCGAGTTGGTGTGTCATAGAGATATGCGCATCTCTCCATACTAATGGGACTGAGATCTTCGAGATCTACTTAGTGAGATTGGTAAACCGAAAGTTAGCTAGTGTGGTAATTTTATAATAATACCGTTATCGCAACCTATACGACGTAGCTTCGAGAGGAGGAAATCGTGTGAGACTTCATTGTGACCGGTCTTGTTAACCATTTAAGTTATAAAAATACTCTCTGGGAAAAGTTACACCCGTACCCGCTTTTTATCATTTGTTAAATTTAATAATTAATATTTGGCTCTAAACCAACCAATCAAATTTTATAATTCCTTAACTTTGCACCAGAAGTTCGTGAAAATCTTTGATTATTAGTTAAGTCCAATCCCTGTGGATACGACATTTGGTCCTTACCATTATATTATTTGAGAAGCGAACGCAATACGTGGTGTATACTTGCGCCATTATTGTGACACATTTTACACGTGTGCATTATCGCCATCAAGTTTTTGGCGCCGTTGCCGGGGATTGGAAAGATTTTACATCCTAAGATATTGATTTTCATTTGAGCCCGAGTCGCGAGTTTTTCTTTTTCTTTTCCCGTGTTGTATGCCATGGCTACTACACGGTGAACTTATATATCTTGATCCCGAAATCGAAAGAATCGTTCGGAGACGTCGACAAGGTAGAAGAGGTAGAAGCAATCGACAACCGAACACCATGGGTGACGTTGGAGGACGACCTAATAATCCACCACCTCCACCTAATGCGGAAAGTACGGTAAAGATTGCCGATGACAAAGACCGTGGAATAAGGGACTATGCTGCCCCTGAATTTGCTCAATTATATTTGGGAATTCTTAGACCCGACATTGCGGCCTCAAACTTTGAATTAAAACCGCAAATGTTCCAAATGATCCAAACAATGGGTCAGTTTGGGGGATTACCGTCAGAAGATCCGCACTTACATTTATAATCATTTTCAGAAATTGCGTACGCTTTTAAAGTTCTAGGAGTACCTCAAGATGCCTTAAGGCTAATGCTCTTTACTTTTTCACTAAGAGATAGAGCAAAAGCTTGGCTAATTTCTCAACCGCCCCACTCCATTTCTACTTGGGCAGAACTTGCGGAAAATTTTCTGAAAAAATATTTTCCTCCGACGAGGAATGTAAAACTTAGAAATGAAATTTTGTTGTTTCAACAAGGAGAAGATGAGGCAGTGTCAGATGCATGGGAGAGGTATAAAGAGCTTCTTAGGAAATTCCCTCACCATGGAATCCCCTATTGCATCCAATTGGAAACATTTTATAATGGACTTTCCAACGCTGCTAAAATTGTCCTTGATGCTACAACCGATGGTGCGTTTACAACCAAGACTTATAATGAAGGGTATGACATCCTAGAGAAGGTTTCCATCAATAATACTGAGTGGTCGAACCTCCGTGCACTTCCTCCAAAAACTGCATCGGGGGTTCATGAAGTGGACGCCATCACCGCTTTAAATGCTCAAATAGTCGCTTTAACAAACTTGGTAAAAATAACTTGAACATAGGAGAGAAGAACCAAGTACATGCAATGAACACTAATTTAACAAATGAAACTTGTGCATTTTGTGATGAAATCATGCTTATGAAAACTGTCCAGGTAACCCCATCTCAGTTAACTATGTGGGAAATCACTCAAGGAATAGTCCAAACTCTCAACCTTACAACCCGAATTGTCGTAATCACCCTAATATTTCTTGGATGGGAAATCCGGGACTACAATCCCCTGGGGTAAGTCCTGGACAGAATCGACCCCCAAATCCTCCGGGATTTCCTCACAGTGGACAGTCCCCCCACAACAGTGGGCAGTCACCACAATCTCACAACAGTAACCATAGTTCACATTCTCAAGCGCCCAGGCAACAAAGCTCCGTGGACCTTGGTTCATTGGAGTCTCTGCTAAAAAGTTTCATTAATCAGACCAATGGTTTTGTTAATCAAACTAATGCCACCATGAGAGGTTTCGAAACCCAACTCGGTCAAATTGCATCCGAGTTGAGGAGTCGACAATAAGGCACGTTACCTAGTGACACGGAGACTCCTAAGATCCTACCCAAAGAGCATGTGAAAGCCGTTACGCTTAAGAGTAACAAAGACCTAGTGGACATCCCAATCTTTCAATAAGAGGGAGAAATAACTCACAGATTTGACAAGCAAAATTTTCTTGATTTGTTTCCTTCAACTTCAGAGACCCCAACAGCTCAACTTACCCCTGTTGTAGACGAGCATGTCACTCTAGAAGCACCTGCACCTCCTAAGATCCCACCGACCACTGCTCGCCACAGTCGTGACACTGTCACCACAAGGCGAGAAAAGAAGACTGCAGTTCAAAAACACACAGAACGTGACCTTAGAGACCTTCCTTTTCCTGGTAGGATGAAACAGAAAAATGTGGATGTTCAGTTTAAGAAGTTTTTTGACGTTTTTAAGAAACTCGACATTAACATAGCTTTGGTAGAAGCTCTCGAGCAAATGCCAAACTATGTTAAATTTCTCAAGGACATCCTAAGCAAGAAAAAACGATTGAGTGAATACGAGACTGTAGCGTTGACTAAGGAATGTAGTGAGTTTCTCACATGCAAGATCCCACCTAAACTTAAAGATCCAGGTAGTTTAACCATCCCGTGTTCCATAGGAGGCCAAGAGGTAGGACCCGCATTGTGTGACCTAGGGGCGAGCGTTAACCTCATGCCATTGTCCATTTTTAACAAACTAGGCATAGGAGAGGTCCGACCAACCACCGTCACATTGCAACTAGCGGATAGATCCCTAGCATACCCTAGAGGTAAGATTGAGAATATTTTGGTTAAGGTTGATGAGTTCATATTCCCGACCGACTTTTTGATCTTAGATTACGAAGCTTACAAAAACGTACCAATCATCTTGGGATGTCCCTTTTTAGCCACGGGAAGAACCTTAATCGATGTTCAAAAGGGTGAACTCACTATGAGAGTTAACGACCAACAAGTGACGTTCAATGTTTTTAAGTCCCTTAAATATCATGGAGAGTCAGAAGATTGTTCGGCGATTAGTGAAGACTTAGGCTGGAATCTGGATGATAGTGGTGACAATCTCACCACTGTGGTGACTGACATTGATCTGGATTTTGACAGTGACTTTCTTGAGGACTTAGCAGCTTTCGAACAGCTGGACTTTAAGGATAAAATCGCACAGATCCCATCCATAGTGTAGCCCCCCGAGTTGGAACTAAAGCCCTTGCCTAGTCATATTAAGTATGCATATCTTTTGAAGGATTAAAAGTTACCCGTCATCATTTCATCTAAGTTGACTTGTGAATAAGAGAAGAAGTTGTTAGAGCTCTTAGGGAAACATAAGAGAGCACTTGGGTGGACCATAGCCGACATAAGGGGGATAAGTCCTTCAATTTGCCAACATAAGATTATTTTGGAAGAAAATAGTAGTGGCAAAGTGCAACCGCAAAGATGACTTAACCCCATTATGAAGGAGGTAGTGAAGAAAGAGATATTAAAATGGTTAGATGCAGGTATAATATATCCGATATCTAGTAGTAGTTGGGTGAGTCCGGTTCAATGCATCCCAAACAAAGGTGGCACCGCGGTGATCATCAATGACAAAAATGAGCTCATCCCAACAAGGACTGTGACCGGTTGGCGTATTTGTATGGATTATAGGCAATTGAACTTAGAAACCAAGAAAGATCATTTTCTGCTACCATTCATAGACCAAATGCTCGATATGTTAGCGAAAAAAGAATTTGTTTGCTTCCTAGATGGGTACTCGGGGTATAATCAAATCCACATTGCACCAGAGGATCAAGAGAAAACCACTTTCACGTGTCCTTATAGTACCTTTGCTTTTAGAAGAATGCCCTTTGGTTTATGCATGCACCCGCGACTTTCCAACGGTGTATGATGTCTATCTTTTCGGATATGATTGAAGACACCAAGGAAGTATTCATGGATGATTTTTCTGTGATTGGAACCTCATTTGATAATTGTCTTAATAATTTGCAAAAAAGTTTGGAACGATGCGAGGAACATGACTTGATTTTAAATTGGGAAAAATATCATTTTATGGTTCAAGAAGGAATAGTTTTGGGACACTTGGTTTCCCCACAAGGATTAGAGGTTCACAAGGCAAAACTCGAAGTTATAATGCAATTACCTGAACCATCCTCGGTCAAGGGCATTAGAAGCTTCTTGGGTCACGCCGGGTTTTACCGAAGGTTTATTAAAGATTTTTCCAAAATTGCAAAACCTTTGTGTAACTTGTTGCATAATGACCAAAGTTTTGACTTTGATGCCGAATGTAAAACAACTTTTGAAAAAATCAGATCCGCACTTATTTCGGCTCCAATTGTTATAGCTCCGGATTGGACATTACCCTTTGAAGTCATGTGCGATGCAAGTGACTAGGTCGTGGGAGTCGTCCTCGGTCAAAAGCACGGAAAAATTTTCCATCCAATTTACTATGCAAGAAAAACTTTGAATGATGCTCAAATTAATTATACCACCACCGAAAAAGAATTGTTTGTCGTAGTATTCACTTTTGACCGATTTCGATCGTATCTCATTGGCACCAAAGTAACTGTCCATACCGATCACTCCGCAATCAAGTATCTCATCAACAAAGCCGATGCTAAGCCTCAGATCATACGTTGAGTTCTACTCCTACAAGAGTTTGACCTTGAGATAGTTGATCGTAAGGGGGTCGAAAATCAAGTTGCGGATCACCTCTTTTGGTTGGAGGGTATCATTTCAAGTGGAGGAAACCATGACATAAAAGAAAATTTTCCCGATGAACAAATCATGACAATCCAACAATTTCATGGAGAAACACACCCTTGGTATGCGGACATAGCCAACTATTTGGCTACTGGGTTACGTCCGTATAACCTCACCCATGCAGCAATTTAAAAAGTTTCTCTATGATTGTAAGCATTAGTTGTGGGATGATCCCCTCCTTTTTAAAATGGGAGTGGATCAAGTGTTGAGACGTTGTGTTCCTGAATCTGAAATGCAAAACATTTTGCAAGAATGTCATGCATCACCGTACGGTGGCCAATTTGGAGGCCATCAGACGACTGCTAAGATTTTGCAAAGTGGATTTTTTTGGCCAACGATCTTTAAAAATTCGTTTGAATTTGTGAAAAGACGTGATCGTTGTCAAAGGACCGGAAATGTGTCTCAACGAAATGAAATGCCCCTGAACAATATTTTGGAAGTGGAAAATTTTGATGTTTGGGGGATCGATTTTATGGGACCATTTTCGATGTTCTTTAACAATCAGTATATTTTGGTTGCGGTCGATTACGTGTCAAAATAGGTGGAGGCGATTGCATGTGCCCACAATGACGCCAAGACAGTAATTAATTTTTTGCACAAAAACATTTTTACCCGTTTTGGAACACCTCGAGCTTTAATCAGTGACGAGGGAACTCATTTCATAAATAAAATGTTAAGTGTTGTTCTTGGCAAGTACAACATCTAACACCGAGTGGCTACCGCTTATCATCCTCAAACAAACGGGCTTGCCGAGCTTTCAAATCGTGAAATAAAAACAATTTTAGAAAAGGTCGTCAAGCCCCATCGTAAAGATTGGTCACTAAAATTGGATGATACACTATGGGCATATCACACCACTTTTAAAACCTCATTAGATATGTCGTCGTATCGTATCATGATTGGAAAAGCTTTCCATCTCCCACTTGAGTTAGAGTACAAGGCATTTTGGGCCACTAAGGAGCTAAATATGACTGAGGATGCTGTGGGAAACAAACGGAAACCTCAACTTGTTGAGTTGGAAGAATTACGTCATCATGCTTATGAAAATGCTAAAATGTATAAGGAAAAAGCAAAAACATGTATGATTGTAGAATCAACCAACGAGTGTTTTCGGAAGGACAACAGGTTTTACTCTTTAATTCTCGTTTAAAATTGTTTCCGGGCAAACTCAAGTCTCGGTGGTCCAGACCTTTCACAATTAAAAACGTGATGCCATATGGTACTCTTGACTTACTAAATCCACAAGATGGCAGTCTTTTTCATGTAAACGGACACCGGGTCAAGCACTACCTTCACGAGGGAGTGCCCAACCCCGGTGAATTGTCTCAATCAACATAATTGTGGGTTAGAAATAACCCGTGTAAATAGTATAATGTAATTAATTGTTGTTTGCGTTTTTGTAGGTTTTTTATTTCCGAAGGTGTGGTGAGCTGGTCACCACTGTGGTGACAGGACTGCAGGGGAGAAAATTTAAAAAATAAAAGACAAGTTTTTAATCTGATGGGTAAAGGTGGAACCTGGATTTTAGGGAGAAGCTTCCACATCTGACCCAAAGTTTTTTTTTGTGTAGTTTCTCAAAAGTTGTGCAAGACTTGTTTCTTTGAACAAATCTATTTTGAGAATGATTTAAAAAAGAAATTTTTTTTGAAAAAAAGATGAAATTTCACCCTTTTGGTCCCTGTCAGTCGTTTCACCTTTCCCTCCTCTTTTTTTTTTTTTTTTTAAAAACTCCCTTCACCAATTTCCCATAACCACTTTACCTATATCCCGTCCCATCACTTCTTTCTTTTACCAACAATCATCTACACCCCTCTCTTCATCCCTCGTTCTACTCTCAGTGATCAATCCTCCATCTCCATCAATGGCGCGACCTAAGCAACCCACCGTCGGCCCCTTCTCTAACATCCCACCGCACCGGCAACTCACTAGGGCACAAATCGTTGCCCGTAACCAGACTCCGACATCGCCCGCCCTTTCCAACACCTGCAACCATCCTCCCATCGCTACGCCTCCCTCCGCTCCACCATCCCCCGCCCTGACCACCACTACACCCCCACCGTCTGGTTCGCCTCCACTTACCACCATCGCTACAAATCTCTCTATCCCGACCACCGAGAGCAACCCCTCACCTTCCCCCGCTGTTGCGGCACAAGCGACAGCCCCCACTACGATGCCACCCTCTCCACCGCCTATGGCACCGCCAACCACCGCCCCAGTGGGTCCGACGATAGCCTCTACTGATACCCCACCACTACCGTACACCATTACGATGGTGGAATCCTATCTCGTCCTCACCCACCGCTCACCTTCCACCAAAGCTAACCCTAACCCCCCTATTCCAACCACTAGTGCTATCGCCGATCCTCCCTTCTCTAAACCCACCTCTCCTAAAACCACATCCCCTAAACCCACTTCTCCCCCTAGCACTACTGTTGTTGATCCCATAGAGGGGGAAGTTCGATCGTTTGACCTAAATTAGTTGGGGGATACTGAAGGAGAAGATTAGGGTGGTGATGACCACCCTCCGGCTGCCCAATCATCCCCAACACCCGTAACCCATAGAAAAAATCGTCGAGGTACGCAGCCGATCACCACCCCTGTTCGTAAAAGTCGACGTGTTAGTGCTTTGGCCAAGAGTAAGGAGATAGCCGCTCAAAAATCCTCTACTTCGGAGGACAGTTCACATTCCTTCGAGGACCCCGCTGTTGAACCCGATAATGAGACAACAGAAGATTCGGAGGCCAGTTCACTCGAACCAGAAATGGCTTTCCTTCCGTAGTCGAAGTCTTATGTTCTCAGTCGCAAGCGTAAGCGTGAACCAATTCCACCGCCGCTTCCTGATCAACTGAGGTATAACACTATCCTTACGAAATAGTTGTTAGTCGAGTGTAGTTTTAGCTTGGGTTTGATTGAGCAATATGAGTGTGTTAACCACCTCGAGGCCCATCAGTGGGGTACCTTGTTACCTTCCCATATCGACTTAATGTCACCTTAGTGCGGGAGTTTTATTCGACCTTTAGTGGTACCGACGGTGATATAGCTGTGGTTAGGGGTGTCCCGATCATTTGCTCGAGTGCTTCCATCAACCAGGTTCTTGGTTTGGAGGTACCCGAGGTATGTGCCTTTACGACATTTATGGCCGAAGGTCTCTCCGCTAAGGATGAGCGGCGGATTGCTGACACTCTCACTCTACCCCAGTTTGGTTGGACTCTTGAGAATCGTAGGAGTCTCAATAAATCTCACCATCTCAACTTCGTACCGAGTTTGTGGTTTCAATTTATGAGGCACAACATTATGCCCACTGCTCATGACAATACCTTGTCCCTAGACACGTGTTTTTTACTTTATTGCATACTTTGTGACCTACCGGTCAATGTGGGTCCTATTATTCCAGTCATGATCACGGATTCGATCCATTGCACCGGTGCCCATCTGATTTGCCCGGGCATGATTACCAAGTTATTGCGAGCTCAAAATGTCCCAGACCATACAGAAGACGAAATTGTCTTCCACTCATCTCAGATTGATCAAGGCACTATTAAGAGGATGCATCGAGCAAATCGTTTCCACAATATCGACGTTCCCGCTGCTCGCACCAACGTTGGTCTGACACAGCCCCCACGACCACCTACGCCACCGCGTCCGCGTGTTTCCCCACAGTCCAAGTTTGCTGCTTCATCTTCTTCCTTTGCTGCCACAGACGCGACCGAGCTGTGGCAGCAAGCGTTGTTTCAGACTTTATCCCGTCTGAAGCTTCATCTGGTGACAATCAACTATCGGCTGGACTGTTTAGAGGCTGCCCAACGTGAGGATCGTGCCAATATCCGCGCTCATGAGACTCATGTGGCTCAGCGTGTTGATCGGCCAACTTCTTCTACTGCTGCCCATCGACCTGCTTCTCCAGCCGACATTGGAACCAACTCTACTGTGGATACGCCTCACCACCGGGACCAGCCCCCGTCCACTTGATTTTTAGGTTATTTCGACGACTTTAGGATACTTGATCTGTCTTGTGTGATTATCTTTTATTCTAACTTCGGTCGGGTCTAACTTTGGGTTGTTTTGATACTTTGTGATCGTACCTTGATATTTTTGGTTTGTGAGGTATGCTATTACCCGATGCTTTCGATTCCTATCTTTTGTAGGTGTATATTTTCGTTAGTTCATATGGTTTATTTGGTTTGAGACGACGTAGGCCCTCTTTGGATACAATTGGCCCATACACATCCTTCACACCTATTTTTAGCCACCTTCATCCCTCTCCCATTCAACGAGGACGTTGCACATTATCAAAGTTTGGGGGAGGGGTTTTGTAATTGTATCAAATATCGAGGAAAATACCGCAAAGCAGTTGAAATTTTTCAAAGAAAAACCACCATTTCACTCTCATTCGACATATTGAAAAATAAAAAGAAAAATATATTTCACCAAAAAGAAAATGGGAAAAAGGAACCATATACATGCAAAATCCATACCATATTCCTTTCCCACAAAAACAAATAATTTTGGGGTAGTTAAAAAAGGAAATCCGCAAAAACGACCCAACCCACAAACGCGCACCCCTACAAGACCTACCGATCGAACCAAAGATCATGCGAGCAAAGGAGAATCATACACCTCATTATTCCAAAGGTAATTCGTCACTCACTTACCGTGTAAAATTGCTGGTTCGTTTATTTCATTTCAGTTCATTTCTTTTTCTTTTCTTTTCATTACTTGAGGACAAGTAATAGCTTAAGTTTGGGGTTGTGATAATCCTCATATCTTAGGGTTATTTGTCTATCTTTTTCTAACGTTTTCCCTTATTTCTATCATCCTAAAGACCCATTTGAGCCTCTTCTCTTTCTTTGGTCCAAAGTACAAAGTAATGAAATAGTTTAAAAATCAGGTTCTGGACGTCTGAAACCATTGTGGCAAGTCACCACAGTGGTACATAACGGCTGGAAATCTTCTTAGAGATTTTTTTCCCAATTTGTGAAGAAAACTTACAGGTTGAAAATGGGTCAAGGTTGACGTCTTTCATGGAAAAGAAGAGGATGAAGACAAAAAAAGAAGACATGCTTAGAAAAGTCACTATTCACCCCTTTTTTACTATAAAAAGGGGCTTTGGGTTGACACTTGAAGCATCCATCAATTTATCGAAGTTTTCATCAAGTACTCCATCACTCCCTTGGAGCTCCTTGAGAATCTCCAAGCTTTTTAAATTTCAAGTTCTTAGATAGTTGTTCTTGTATTGTTCTTTAGTTTTTAATTATGCACTTTACTTTTCGTTACCACTATGGTAAGTCTGTGACCACAGTGACAATTTTTCAGTTTAATGCGGTTTAATTTCCAGCACTTCTTTTCTTCTATTATGTCTTTACTTATGACCAGTAGCTAAACCCCCCTTCGGGTGCCGGTGTAATCCAACCCGAGAGGTTAAAATGTAACACTTAGGTGTTACTGCATTTGGCTAGCTTCTCGGTTTGGTCATCCAAGTTGAATCTTCATCTCAACACGAACAAGCCGATCACTTGTGTGTGTTAATATTAGGTCTTAGACCTCAAGAGGGGCGGACCCGAATACGACTTGGGTGATCCAAGAAGGTTTGAGAAAATCTTTAATAATCACATAGAGATATGGATTTTTGCATAATCGAACTAAGGTCCGAAATGTTGGTCGAGTTCGTGTGTCATAGAGATATGCGCATCTCTCCATACTAACGGGACTGAGATCTTCGAGATCTACTTAGTGAGATTGGTAAACCGAAAGTTAGCTAGTGTGGTAATTTTTTAATAATACCGTTATCGCAACCTATACGACGTAGCTTCGAGAGGAGGAAATCGTGTGAGACTTCATTGTGACCGGTCTTGTTAACCATTTAAGTTATAAAAATACTCTTTGGGAAAAGTTACACCCGTACCCGCTTTTTATCATTTGTTAAATTTAATAATTAATATTTCGCTCTAAACCAACCAATCAAATTTTATAAATCCTTAACTTTGCGCCGGAAGTTCGTGAAAATATCTGATTCTTAGTTAAGTCCAATACTTGTGTGGATACGATATTTGGTCCTTACCATTATATTACTTGAGAAGCGAACGCAATACGTGGTGTATACTTGCCCCATTATTGTGACACATTTTACACATGTGCATTATCGCCATCAAACAATCAGGCAATACTCACGGTTTGTCTAACATTTTGGACAATGTTCTAGATACATTGAATCTAGACATTGTCATCATCACCCTTAGGAAACATCCATCTTTGAGCATCTTTTGTAATAGGTTTAAGAAATTGAGCAAATAGCTAACGGTTGAAAGCTTTTGCTCACAAATCAAACCGGGTTGGTAGTAATATATATTTCCTTTCGTTTCAAGTTATGATATTCAGTGATCGTTTTGCGTTATTCTCACGTATCCTCATTATACTTCAAGACTCTCTTTTACATTTAGTTTTTATTTTGGTCTCATTACGTCTTTAATTCTATTATAAACTGGAAGTCCGAATAATCATTTCGGATTCCCAACTTATGTTGGTTCACGGTTTGTTGTAGCCTATTAAATCCGTTTTATGTTTCCAATTTTATAAAAATCATTTGTACGTTGGTTAGTTTTATTTTAAGTCATCCCAATAAGCTAATTCATTAAGATACCATGGAATTTTCAAGTAACCAAAGTTCGAATTCCACATTTAAAACAAGATTTTCCATCGTCACTTCTAATCCTTTCTAATTTTATAATTCTCGTCTTACTTTACCGCCATTTATTTTAACGCACTTTAAATTCTGCAATTTATTTTCTGCATTTTAATTTTATGTATTTTACTTTCTGTCAGTTAATTTCTGCAACTTATTTTAAGTCCTTTACTTCCAGTCATTATTTTATGCAACTTTATTTCTTTGTCTAAAGAGAGGTTACTTATGCGACACTCCTACGATTTCTATCGTTGATTGTTTAAAGGCACTAACCATCCCTTTTAGTTAATATTAATTTTCTTATAATTAAAATCTAAATCAAGATGGGCTAATCGTCTTAGTTCGAGGTACAAAGTTTAGTTGGGACCGGGACTGATAAAAAGATAAAATGGTGTATCGTGTCACATAATTGTCCGAAGTTATTTGAATTAAAGTTATATTTTATGTCGGACTGCAATTAATCAATTGACAACTGGTTCGTTGTACGACAACTTATTTAAGCTACATAAAATATCAACTTTAAGATAACGAAGGAATGCGATCTCATTTTTTTATCCAATTATTAATTTTACCCCAACGGATCATTGTATCTTGTGCTTCTTTTTATTAACTTTCCAATAGTGTAAATCAAAACCCCAATCAAAAATATTGTTTTCGAATTCGCCATCTGAGACTCGCTTTTACAGACTCGACTTTCAAGGAGAACATTTCCACGCTTCCCTGTGGGATTGATATTCGGTACTTTGTACCATTATTACTTGTTAAAAGCGGTAGTAAATTAAGATGTATACTTGCGTCAAGAGTTACTTATTTGCATTTTAAAAAGGTGTAAACACAAAATACCGCAAACGCTAGAAGTTTTTCTTTTTAAGTTTATAAAAGCAAGTTTTTCTACCATCTATTCGAAAAAAAAATTATAGAAAAAAAAATAGTGCATGCCAAGACTGCCACACGGTGAATTTTTCCAATTTGATCCCGATATTAAACGAACATTTAGACAACGAAGAAGAATCCAAAAAGCTAATTTAGTTTTAAATTCTCCCGAAATGTATGAATGTGAATATATGACGGATGAGGAAGAAGGTTCCGAGGTAGATCTAAATGGGAATGGAAATAATCGAGTAAATGATCGCGAAGAGTTAAATGATCGCGAAAATTTAAATGATCAAGAAAAGCCCAATGAACTGTCAATAATAAATATTGACGATGAGGAACAAAACATTTTTTGATGGCAAATTCCAAAGATGGTATTATTTCTTATGTTGTTCCTGTTTTAACCCAGTTACATCCAGGAATTCTAAAACCAACATTGCAAACCCACCATTTTGAATTAAAACCAATAATGTTTCAGATGTTGCAAACCAACGCTGGTTTGCCAGCTAAAGATCCTCATTCTCACCTCAGGTCTTTCATGGAAATTACAGATTCTTTTAAACTGCATGGTGTACAAGACGATGCTCTAAAATTAAAACTTTTTCCATACTCTCTAAGATTCTATAATAACATGGATCCAAATGGCAGAAAAGTTTTAAAAAAAATATTTTCCACCCACGAGGAATGCTAAGTCCAGAAATGAAATATGCACTTTTAGACAAATGGACGATGAAACAGTTCCTGATGCATGGGATATATACAAGGAGCTATTGAGACATTTTACAGTGGTTTAAATACTACTTCTAAACAGATGCTTGATGCTACTGCACATAGAGCTTTCACAGCTTATACCTATAATGAAGGATATGAAATCCTTGATAGAATTTCAAACAACAATGGTCAATGGGCCGATCCACGTGCATTACCTAGAAAAGCAGCAGGGGTACAAGACACAGATGCCTATGCATTATTATATTCACAGCTGGCCGACATGGCATCTTTAATTAAAAACTCTTAATGTTGTGCAAGTTAATGTTGTAGCACCTACCCTTACTATGCAATCTATACAATGTACCTACTGCGGAGAATGCCATCATTTTGAGCATTGTCCTGGAAACCTAAGAGAGTCAATTATGTCAGTAGTAATAACAAAGGTGGACCATTTTGCTCAAAATCCACCACCACCAAAATTGCAAGGACAAGAAAACTTTCATCAACAATCTCATCACAGGCCTCAAAATAATCAACATGCAAATTTTCACAATCATCAACCTGGTTTTCAACAAAAGTCAAACCAACATGCCGACTCATCCACTTCTTTGGAAGCAATGATGAAAGGGTTCATGACCCAAACACATGCATCAATTAAAAATTTGGAGACCCAAATGGGTCCAAGGGCTTTAGTTAAGAAAACGTCCTTCAAGTTCCCTCCCTAGTGATACAGAGATACCTTAGAGGAATGCAAAAGAGCATGTGAAGGATGTAACTTTGAGAAGTGAACAGGAATTGCCAGAAAACATTCAAAAATATTTACAAAAGACAAACAGAACCTGAAAGGAAAACGCAGTTTCAAATTCTGCCCAAGCCAGTATGAACATTGGGCATGAAAACACTGTTGGGCCCATTAATACCGCACCCATTCCAAAAAAGACAGACTTTCCAACATTATTTCTAAATGAACCCAAGAAAGATCAAAAGATAAATGAATAGATTGTTGTGGATGTGTCACAAGCTAGTGACAGCCCCAAAGTTCCTGATAACACTAAAGTAGACAAAATCTCACCAACAACAGACCCATCACCCACCACTCAAAAGACTACATCTCCTACTCCAGTTCCTCTCTATATTCCTTATCCTAGAGATTAAGGAATCAAAGAGATGAACTGCAATTCAAAAAGTTTTCAGACGTTTTTAAACAGCTGCATATAAATATACCTTTGGTCAAAACCATTGAGCAAATGGCAAATTATGCAAAATTTTTGAAAGATTTTTTAAGCAAAAAGAAAAGGTTGAATGAGTATAAGACTGTAGCTCTGACTGAAGAGTGTAGTGCTATGTTGTCTAGCAAAATCCCTCTAAAACTAAAAGATCCAGGGACTTTCACAATCCCATATTCCATATGAGGAAAAGAAGTAGAAAAATCTCTAAGTGACTTAGGAGCTAGCATAAATCTTATGCCTTTATCTGTTTTTAACACTTTAGGCATAGGTGAGGCTAGACCCGCCACTGTTTCACAATTGTTAGCAGATAAGTCCATAGCTTGGCCTAAGGGTAAGATTGAGGATGTCCTAGTCCAAGTTGATAAATTCATTTTTCCAGCAGACTTCATCATCTTAGATTTTCAGGCGGGCAAAGATATTCCCATTATCTTAGGAAGACCATTCCTAGAAACAGGCAAAACTCTGATAGATGTCCAAAAAGGTGAACTTACCATGAGAGTTCAAGACTAACAAGTGACTTTTAATATTTTGGATTCCCTTAACTTCCCTAAAGAGAGAAAAATGCTCTACCTTAGGTTTGATTGAATCTTGGTGTCAAGACCAAAGTTATGGGGAGATCAGGAATGGAAGAGTCTGATAGTGAAGAAGATACAACATAGTTTGAGGAATTAGAAGACATATATGTTACCTCTGTTGTTGAAGTTTTACATAGTGATGATAGGAAAACACTTGTTCCTTCCGTAAATGTGCTCCAGACATAGAGTTGAATCAACTTCCCACACATTTGAAATATGTCTTTTTAGGAGATCCAGGGAAGTTTCTAGTCATTATTTCGTCATCTTTAGAGTCTGATCAAAAGGAAAAACTGATTAACATGTTGAAATTACACACCAAGGCCATAAGATGGACAATTGCTGACTTGAAGGGCATAAGCCCAATCATTTGTCAGCATAAAATCATTTTGGAAAACAAAGATTTCACATCTGTTGAGCCTCAAAGAAGACTTAGTCCAATGATGAAAGAGGTTGTAAAAAAGAAAATTTTGAAATGGCTTGATGTTGGCATAATCTATCTTATTGCTAGTAGTACATGTGTCAGTCCAGTGCAATGTGTACCTAAGAAGGGTGGAGTTACTTTGGTAACTAATAAGAAAAATGAACTTATACCTACTAGGATAGTGTCAGGTTGGAGAATATGTATGGACTACCGGAAGCTCAACCAAGCTACCCAAAAAGACCATTTTCCATTACTCTTGATTGACCAGATGTTAGACAGACTAGCAGGGAAAGAGTTTTATTGTTTCTTGGACGGTTATTATGGTTAAAATCAAATTTCCATTGCACCCGAGGATTAGGAGAAAACAACTTTCACTTGTCTTTATGGAACTTTTGCATTTAGAAGAATACCCTTTGGACTTTGTAATGCCCCTGCCACTTTCCAAATGATGTCCATCTTCTCAGACATGCTTGAACAGTCCATGGAAATTTTCATGGATGACTTTTCTGTTTATGGAACTTCATATGGTCTGTGTTTACAAAACCTTGAACAAAGTCTTAAAAGATGTGAAGAAACAGATTTCGTTTTAAACTAGGAAAAATGTTACTTTATGGTTAAAGAGGGCATTGTGTTTGGGCATCTCATATCCAATAGAGGTATTGAGGTTGATAAATCAAAGTTGGAAGTAATTGCAAAATTACCGGAACCAACCACTCTAAAAGGAATAAGAAGTTTTCTCGGACATGCAGGTTTTTACCGGAGGTTTATAAAAGATTTTTCCAAAATATCAAAACCTCTGTGTTCACTATTACAACATGACCATGCTTTTAATTTTAATGAGGACTGTAAAAAGGCTTTTAAAATTTTAAAAGATGCATTGGTCACTGCACCTGTAATAGTGACACATGATTGGTTCTTACCTTTTGAAATAATGAGTGATGCAAGTAACTAGGCAGTAGGAGCAGTTCTGGGACAGAAGAAAAATAAAAATTTTCATTCTATTTACTATGCGAGTAAAACCCTCAATGAAGCCCAAATCAATTACACTACCACTGAAAAATAATTATTAGATGTGGTGTTTGCCTTTGAAATATTCTGATCATACTTGATGGGTGCTAAAGTAATTGTGCACACTGATCATGCTGCCATCAAATATCTTATTTCTAAAAAGGATGCAAACCTAGGCTAATCAGGTGGGTTTTGTTATTGCAAGAATTTGATTTGGAAATCATTGATAGGAAGGGTATCAATAATCAGTGGCTGACCACTTGTCAAGATTAGAAAAACAAGAAGAGAAAACACACAATGGTGATATCTGTGACGTTTTCCCAGATGAAAGGATCCTGGCTATACAACAAGCTGCAACACCTTGGTTTGCGGATATTGTGAATTATTTAGCCTCTGAAATTATTCCCAAAGAATTTAACAAACATCAAAGAAAGAAAATCATTTTTGATTCAAAAAAGTTTCTATGGGATGATCCTTTATCTTTTTAAAATATGTGCATATCAGGTAATAAGAAGGTGCATTCCAAAGGAAGTAGTGGCATCTGTCTTACATCATTGCCATACAGGACCATGTGGTGAACACTTTGGAGGAGATAGGACTGCAACAAAAGTTCTGCAATCAGGGTTATACTGGCCTACTTTAAACATTGATGCTCACAACTTTGCAAAAAGTTGCAATGAGTGTCAGCGAAGTGGAAATATATCTCAGAAGAATGAAATACCTTTAAATGGAATTTTAGAAGTGGAATTATTTGATGTTTAGGGCATTGACTTCATGGGACCATTTCCACTCTCCAATAATTGTGCCTATATCTAGTTGTTGTAGACTATGTGTCCAAATGGGTCGAGGCTATGGCTTGCCACTCTAATGATGCTAAGACAGTTGCCAAATTCTTACAAAAACATGTATTCACTAGATTTGGCACACCTCGTGCCTTGATTAGTGATGAAGGCACTCACTTCATAAACAATGTGTTAGCGGGAGTACTGGAGAAATACAACAATCTGCATAGGGTGGCAACTGCTTACCACCCGCAAACAAATGGTTTGGCCGAATTGTCCAATAGGGAAATCATAGGAATATTAACTAAGGTAGTCAAGCCACACCAAAAAGATTGGGCCTCCAAACTGGATAATGCCTCAAAGGCCTACCAGACCGCTTACAAAACCCCTATTGGCATGTCTCCTTACAAACTGGTTTTTGGAAAAGCATGTCATCTTCCTCTAGAGTTAGAACACAAAGCATATTGGACTATCAAGGAACTTAACATGAGTCTAGACACCGCATGACACAAAAGATCTTTACAAATTTGTGAATTGGAAGAACACAAAATTTTTACTTACGAAAATGCTAAATTGTACAAGGAAAATACAAAAAAATGGCACGATAAGAAAATTATACCAAAAGAATTCACTGAAGGTGAACAAATCCTATTGTTTAATTCTAGACTCAGGTTGTTCCCTGGAAAATTGAACTCTAGACGGACGGGGCCGTATCAGGTAAAACCTTGTCTCGAACCTTCGACATCAATGCAACAAACTCTTGAGGTTGTTTATCTCTTGAAGTAAACGAATGGTGTGAATTCTTGGGTTTTTAACCCGAGAAAGTGTAAATAGTCATCGATAAAAAGAAAAGAAATTTTTTGTCTTAAATATAAATATTTGGAAATTTTGAAAAGAAAAAAAATACATATATATATTATATATATATATAGATTCCCTTCATTTTAGAATTTTGAAGTGGTTTAAAAAAAAGTGGGGTTGTTTTAAAAATCTAAGGGGCGTTTGGTTCACAGAATGATTTCTGAATGAATGAAATTTGTCTAAGGAATTGGAATCTGGAAGAATTGGAATGGAATGTTATCAGGTTTGACCAAGTGTTTGGTTGGCAGAAATGAAATTTAATCAGTCAAATGAATTGGAATCTGTCTGTTTGGTTTGCAAAGGAATTGAATGAAATTCTGAAAAATGACAAAAATACCCTTTCTTTTATTTTTATTTTTTTAAATGCCGAGAGAGAGAGAGGGGAGAGGAGAGGAGAGAGATAGAGAGGAGGGAGAGGAGAGAGAGAGAGGAGGGAGAGGAGAGAGAGAGGAGGGAGAGGATAGAGAGAGAAAGGAGGGAGAGAGGAGAGAGAGAAGAGAGAGAAAGGAGAGAGAGAGGAGAGATATAAAGATAGGAGAGAGATATAGAGGAGGGAGAGGAGAGAGATAGAGAGAGGGAAGAGAGAAAGGAGAGAGAGGGAAGAGAGAAAGGAGAGAGATAGAGAGAGGAGAGAGAGGGGAGAGAGAGAATAGAGAGAGAGAATAGAGAGATGGGAGAGAGAGGGGAGAGAGAGGAGAGAGAGGAGAGAGAGAGAGGAGAGAGAAGAAAATCTTATTTTGAGAAAATCTGATGGAATGGAATTCAGTTTAAGAAGGAATGACCAAATCCATGCTTAAATGAATTCATGGAATTCAATTCCAATTCAATTCCATTCCATTTGTAACCAAACAGCAAGATGAAATTTGGTCAATGGAATTGACCATTCCAATTTCATCAGATTCCGACGGAATCCAGCGAACCAAACGCCCCCTAAGTGTATGTGTATGTATATTTATATATGTAATTGGGCCAAAATTAGAAAAGAAAAAAATATTTATATTTATATATATATATATAGTTCTAGAATTTTGAAGTTGTTTAAAAAATGGGTTGTTTTAAAAGTCTTAGGGGGCGTTTGGTTCGCTGGATTCCGCCGGAATCTGATGGAATTGGAATGGTCAATTCCATTGACCGAATTCCGTCGTGCTGTTTGGTTGCCAAGGCAATGAAATTGAATTCCATGAAATCCATAGATTAAGGAATTGGTCATTCCATTTGAAAATGGATGGAATTGAATTCCATTCCATCATGGTTTTTCAAAAAGACAAAAATACCCTCCAAACCTTTTCTAACAAAACTAAACCCATCAAATGTGGATTTGGTTTCCTCTCTCTCCACTCTCTCCCCTCTCTCTCCTCTCCTCTCTCCCCTCTCTCTCCTCTCCTCTCTCTCCTCTCTCCTCTCCTCTCACTCTCCTCTCTCTCTTTCCTCTCTCTCTCCTCTCTCTCTCTCCTCTCCTCTCCTCTCTCTCTCCCCTCTCCTCTCCTCTCCTCTCCTCTCTCCTCTCCTCTCTCTCTCTCCTCTCTCTTCTCTCTCTCCTCTCTCCTTTGTCTCTCTCTCCTCTATCTCCTCTCTCTTTCCTCTCTCCTCTCCTCTCTCTCTCCTCTCTCTTCTCTCTCTCCTCTCTCTCTTTGCTCACTCTCTCCCACCTCTCTCTCTCTCTCCTCTCTCTCCTCTCTCTCTCTCTCCTCTATCACTCTCCTCTCTCTCTCCTCTCCTCTCTCTCTCTCCTCTCTCTCTCCTCTTTCTCTCTCTCCTCTCCTCTCTCTCCCTCGGCATTTAAAAAATAAAAAATAAAAAAAATAAAAGAAAGGGTATTTTTGTCATTTTTCAGAATTCCATTCCAATTCCTTTGTAAACCAAACAGACATATTCCAATTCATTTGACTGATTACATTTCATTTCTGCCATCCAAACAGTTGGTCAAACCTGAAAACATTCTATTCCAATTCCTTCTAGATTGCAATTCCATTGACAGATTCCAATTCCATTGACAGATTCCATTCCATCATAAATCATTCTACGAACCAAACGCCCCCTTAGTGTATGTGTATGTGTATGTGTATGTATATATACCTAATTGGGCCAAAATTAGAAAGAAGGAGATTTAATAAATTTCAGATTGGGCCAAGATTTTTTTTTGCATGTAGGTTCACAATTTTTTTTTCTACTAGGCCTAATTGGTTTTCAACTAAATGACCTAAACAATCTCAACTAAATCAGTCCATAAATAACTAATTTTGTTTTAAAATAACTTAAAAAAAAGGGTAACCAAATAAAGGGAATAAAATTAAGGTTTAATAATTACTTAATTTAAGGTTTATCTAATATCTACATATGGTTTTTTTTTGCGGGAATTTCAGAACAACTTGGGAAATCGAAGCTTCTTCTGTAAAAATAGCCGCCACCTATCAATCACTTGTCTAAACTCTTCATTATCTATTTTTATTTTTTATTTTCTTTAAAAGAAAAAAAAATATTCATGACTATCACAAATAAATATTTGGAAAATTAGTTTTGCTATCATCCCACAAAAACCAAGAAAGTGGTTTTCACTCTCACCAAGATCTCACATGCAAAGAAAAAATAAGAAATTCATTCAAACGGTAGTAAATTAAGATGTATACTTGTGTCAGGATTTACTTATTTGCATTTTAAAAAGGTGTAAACACGAAATATCGCAACACTCTTTCTTATGAAGTTAACAAATATTGAACTTCGAAGTTGTTTCAGATATTTGTTTATTCAAAGCAGACTATTGTTTTTCAAAAGTGCCTTTTCCTTTATTCAGATAATCAATCAATTCACAATTCTCAACAACTTCTTTGTTGATTTTGTAAATTGTTTGATGTTTCTTTTCAATGGCAACCTTTTCTCTTTTCAGCTTAGACTACAAATCCTGAAGTTTTACCATCATGGATTGCATCTGTTTTAAAAAATCACTTTCATGAAATCATTTACCTCCTCAAAAGTGTTATCATCAGAACCAACATCTTCAACTTTCTTACCCTCAAGCACATGTGTGCATACTCTTCTTTCTCACTATCGGAATCTGTCAGATCAAGCTAATGATCATCTTCTGCCATAATAGCCTTTCCTGCCTCTTTATGCTTTGCAAGAAACATCTTGTTCAGGTAATAATCTGAGTTCCTAACAACCGGCTTCCTGCACTCTTTGGCAAAGTGACCATGCTTACCACAGTTATAGAACTTCACAGATTCATCTGAATTTCTCTCTTCATGCTTCTTCACAAACTTCTTTTCATCTAACTTTCTGTCCTCCAACCCCTTTTCTTCATACCTTTTCTTGCCTTCAATTCTGTCCTTATGCTTGTAGTTCCTTGATCCTGATGGATACCTTTGGCGGTTAGAACTAGGGTTTTTGTAGAACTTCTTCTGAATGCCCTTGTAAGCAAGATCATAATATGTTTCAAATTTTCACCATCATCTGAATCACTGTCATCAGCTTCATCTACATCAGAATCACTTATCACTTTATCTTTCCTTGCATCATAGATCTTCCCCGGACATAATATTTCTCTTTGTTCTTCTCAACCACAAGAGCTATATCATTTGCCACTGGTTTCTCAGTTCTCTTCTTTTCTTCTCTAATCTCTTCCACTTCCTCTTCATTTTGTGTAAGTGTCTCATACACTTCATGCTGTGGTATATCACTCAGATCCTTGTGTTGCTTCACCTGCCTTATGAAATTCTTCCATTCTGGCTGAAGAATGCTTAGAAACTTCACATTGTTTTCAATCAGCTGTTTGTTCTCTTTATTCTTGCTCAGTTCATTCAACAAAGTCACAAACCAATCATATGTGGTCTCTAAGCTTTCACCCTCTTCGGCTTTGAATTCTTCATAGTTATTGATGTAGTTTGCCACTTTCATCTGGTTCCAATTTTAGAACCCATCATCATCTTCTCAAGCTGATCCCACAGCTTTTTGCCAATAGCTTTGTAGCTATCAATCTTTATAAAAATATCATTTGGAATGCTCTACAAAAGTAATGATCTGGCTTGTCTATCTGCTTTATATCTATTTTTCTGTTCCTTAGTGTAGTCTTCTAGATCCACATAATCAACTCTCCTGTTTCTATTTGCTTCATCTTCAGAACCAGAATCAGTTGGTACTTGAATCTGTATTCTCTCCATAAGTTTTTGTTCCAATGACTGTTTGATGTATTTGCCAATTTCATGTCTCTCTACAAAGTGAAGAAATCTATCTTTCCACAGTTCATATTCTCCTTTGAATAACATTTGTGGCTTTACATTTGTTCCAATAGCTAAGGCATCTTTAGAAGTCATGTTTAAACACACTTGCAAAGATATTTGATTACTGAATTTTAATTTGTTTATTTCTAGAAAGTCAACAAAAAGTCAACATTGTCACAACTTGAATATCTGTTAACGCAAAAGCTTGTCACACTCTGAATCTTGTCGCTCATTGAATCAATACACCCCGTGATAAAAAAAACTTGTCGCTTACTGAGTCAGAACCACGCGATAAAAGATCTTGTCGCGTACAATGTCACGCGATAAGATACTCTTGCCGCGCGATGAAAAACTTGTCGTGTGAAAAAGGGTTTGTCACATAGTAAGAATTCTTGTCTCATATGAAGCCCACGATAAGATACTGTTAACTGGATAGCTACAAACGATAAGTTTGAAGGTCTTATGCACGCGATATGTTTGAACACTCCAAATCTTCAACTCGCGAAAAGTTTGAAGATTCACTTAGAAATTTCGAAAACACTCAAATCTTATCCAATTTCTCAGAAATTAAAATGAAGGTTCGACTCACTAGCAGAAACAACTTTAATAGTAATAAATCTTTCAAGAAACTTCAAAATCAATGACTTTTAATCTAAAACAATACCCCAAAGTTTTCGAACTCAAACTTTCAAAATCTCTCTGAATTTGATCTTTCAAGGAAACTTTTCAATCCAAATTGATTCAGATCACATCCATTGTTAATCTCGAATCAATTAATCGCAAAATTCGATCAAATTCAATCGAAAACAAGATTTTTTGAAAACTCATTCGACTTCTTCAAAAACCTTCCAAAATTCAGAAACAAGGATCAAATTCTTGTAATCCCTCAATTGTTATTCCCAAAAGCAAGTGTAAAACAATATCAAACAATGAATTAATAATCTAAAGATATGTTTCCATGTCACAAGTATATTGATCTCTCAAAGGTTTACAATACAAGTGATGAAACTCTCTCTAATGTTACTTACAAGAAATGAAGCTAGAACAAGTTATTTATACTTCTAAGACATTTACAAAATACACCTTTGAATTTTGATACAATATACAAAATAAGCACTAACATTCCTGTAAATCAAATTCATTGGATGATTATGTGTTATCTGAAATTGATGTCAATTTTCTGAACCCTAAGAAGTGTTTTGAATGATGAAGTTTGTAAACTTGATTTTCCACGAAACATCCAGATCATAATGATTTTGTTTTTCAGGAAAATGAGATACCAAGAATTTTTTTAAAGGGGAATCATCAAAGAATGTTGATGAAAAGGTTCATGTGAATGCTTACTATTGCAAAAGTAAATCAAAGAAGTCTTCACAGACTCGCTGAAAATCTAGTAAGTCTCAGAAACGACGGACCTGGACTTCTAATTTTTCTGACAATTATTCTTCTAGTTTTTCGGATAATATTTGGAAAAGGAATGGAGCAAAGCAAATATGGCGAGTCAAGGAGTCCACGTCTGAAGTGGAATCAATGAAATCATTTATTTGTTTGAATAGTGATAGGAAGAACAAATTGAATTGTGATGTAATTAAAATGTTGCTTCAGTTGAACAAAAACTTGTGTTTCCTTGCAAACTATACACAATAAAACAGTTGATTGAACTTGCTTATGATCAAATTTGTTGTTATATATGTGGTGTGAATGATTTCATTGACAATAATGCTTCATGTAATTGGTTTGGATTCTATCATATTCCTGATGTTCATAAAAGCATTTTTGTTCAAAAGAAATAAGGACCCAATTTCAAATGGGTGCCAAAATCTAACACATCTACTAACCCAAAAGGACCTCAGGTGGGTACCCAAATATGGTTAATTGATTTTTGCATAGTCGTATGTGGTATTTAGATTCAGGATGCTCAATATAGGACTGGAAGAAAGGATATTCTTGAGAAATTATGTGGAAATGTCAGATTTGGAAATGGCCATTTCTCTCCAATCTTCATTTATGGAGACGTAGTACAAGATAATATCACGATGAAGAAGGTAAATTATTTAGAAGGTTTAGGGCACAATTTATTTAGTATCGGAAAATTCTGTGATAAAGATCTGGATGTTAATTTTAAGGCTAAGAGATGTTGTTTCAGAACTGAAGATGGAAAAGAGCTCTTAGTCGGGATGAGAAAGTCAAACTTCTATACAATAAATTTGTCTAATGTCAAGCCGAAAAATGTTGTGTGTCTTCTTTCAAAAGCCATTATTCAACAGAGCTGGTTGTGGCATAGACGACTCTCCTATTTAAACTTCATATATATATATATATATATTAACAAACTTGTTAAGGGAGGGTTAGTAAAGGGCTTGCCAGAGTTAAAGTTAGAAAAAGAACATCTGTGTGGTGCATGTGAAAAGAGAAAGATGAAAAGAGCACCTCATAAGCCAAAACCTGAACCGAGCACTAAGAGTCCTTTGGAGTTACTTCATATGGATCTTTACGGGATGATGCAAACGCAGAGTATCAATGGGAAGAAGTATGTGTTAGTAATTGTTGACGATTATTCCGATACACTTGGGTCAAATTTATTCGAACGAAAGATGAGGCTCCCGAATTGATCATAACATTCATCAAAGGTGTACAAGTGAACATGAAAAAATAAGTACAATTTATCTGCACTGATAATGGCACAGAGTCCAAGAACAAAAATTCTTGGTGAATACTTGGAATCTGTCAGTATTTTACATCAGTTCTCTACAGCTAGAACGCAGAACAAAATGGGGTAGTTGAAAGATGTAATCAAACTTTGGTCGAAGCAGCGCAATCAATGCTAAGTCAATCTGATCTACCTCTATTTATGTGGGCAAAAGATGTCGCCACTGCATGCTACACACAAAATCGTTCAATAATTCATCGTCGATATGGTAAAACTTCCTATGAACTTGTTAATAATTAGATACCTAGCATTAAATACTTCCATGTTTTTAGATGCAGGTGTTTTGTTCTAAACGACAATGAGATTCTTAACAAGTTCAGTCCGAAAGCCAATGGGGGAATCTTTATCGGATATTCTCTTTCTTCCACAACATATAGAGTGTATCTCAAGAAGACAAAGACTGTCATTGAAAGCATCAATGTCACATTTGATAAGATGGCATATTTGGCTTCTAAACAAATCAGTTTAGAACCCGTGATTTATGGAGTATTAGCTTATGAACAACTCAATCCAGAACCTGCAATGAAAATTGCAAATCCAAATCAAGCATCTACTTCCAATTCTCATTTATCTGATTTAGATATTCTTTTTGAAAATTTTTGTGATGAATACTTTGGAACTTACAATTTTGTATCTAATGTTCCAAACAGGGAAGAAGTTGCAAAAGAAGCTGAAGCATTATCTATTTCTAGTCCTTCAGCAGAACAAATATCTTTTGAGTCTACTGCAACTACACTTGTTCCATCTACTTCTCAAGTACCGCTAAAAGACATTTCTTCAAGTGAATGTTCACAAACAAATTATATTCCAACAGAAGTTTATGAGACAAATGTTGAGGTTCCCTTTGTTTAGTCAACAACTGTTCCTGAGGATGTTTCTTCTTCAGTATCTCAGTGAGTGGAAAGTTATGTGATAGAACCTTTGATTGAAAAAAATGTTTATGTTGATCCTCGAAATGATCAATCAACATATCAACCTCTCCTACACTCAACAAAGTGGACTAAGGATCACCCTATTCACCAAATCATTGGAGATCCTTTGTTACCCATACGAACAAGAGCAACTACTGCTAATGAGTGTCGGTATGCTACCTTCCTCAACAAGATTGAACCATCAAAGGTGTCTGAAGCTTTGAAAGATCCGGAATGGGTTTCTTCTATTCAAGAAGAACTCAATCAATTTGAAGCTCTGAAAGTGTGGAGACTTGTATCTAGACCTAAGGATAAGACCATAATCGGTACACAGTAAATATTCAAGAATAAGAAATATGAAGATGGGATTGTGGTACGTAACAAAGAAAGACTTGTGGCCAAGGGATATCATCAAGAGGAGGGGATTGATTATGATGAAACATGCTCTCATAGCTAGGATATAAGCTATCAAGATGTTTTTGGCATATGCGGCTCATAAGAACTTCACTGTCTTTCAAATATATGTGAAGACCGTATTTCTAAATGGTGTTATGAAAGAAGAGGTATATGCTTCACAACCTGAAGGGTTTGTCGACAAGTCAAAACCAGATCATGTTTATATTATTTACAAAACTCTTTATAGATTAAAACAAGCTCCTCGTGCATGGTACGATGTTCTTTCATCATTCTTAATCAAGTCTGGCTTCTCTAAAGGAAAGATTGACACAACTCTATTCATCAAGAAATTAAAGGGTGATATAATTATGATTCAGATTTATGTTGATGACATTATCTTCGGTTCAACGAGTCCATAATACTATATGAGGTTTTCAACTCTCATGGTGAAAATATTTCATATGAGCATGATGGAGAGATGGACTTCTTTCTCGGATTGAAAGTGAAGCAATTTTCAATGGGGATCTTTATAAATAAATCAAAGTAGATCTTTGATATCTTGAAGAAATTCAAGATGGAAGATTGTTCTTTAATGAAAACCCCAATGGCACCAGGTTCAAAGATTGGTCCTGATCTGGATGGAAAAGATGTAGATCTAAAAGAACTATAGAGGGATGATTGGTTCGTTGATATATTTGACGACGGGTTGACCCAACATTATGTTCTCAACTTGTCTGTGTGCACACTTTCAGGCGAAGCCAAAAGAATCACACCTTGCAACTGTAAAGAGAATATTCACACACCCTAAAGGTACAACATATTTGTGTCTATGGTATGTGAAGGGAACTGGTTATGAGTTATCTACGTATTTAGATCGTGATCATGGTGGGAGTTTACTAGACATAAAAAGCACTTCTGAGCATATACAATTTTAGGGAGACAAACTAGTAAGTTGGGCGTCTAAGAATCAGAATTGTATATCAACATCTACCGTGGAAGTTGAATATGTAGTTGCTGCTAGCTGATGTTAACAATTTCTATGGATGCGGACTCAACTGAAGGATTACAGATTTCATTATGACAAGATTCCCATCTACTGTGATTCTAAGAATGTTATAGCTATCTCAGCAAATCCGGTCCAACATACCAAAACAAAACATATTGATTTTTAATTGGTATCATTTTATTGAAGATCACGTTGAAAAAAGTAGCATTGAATTATACTTTGTTAACACATAATTTCAACTTGTTGATTTATTCACAAAAGCATTGGATGAAAAACGGTTTATTTTTCTGATATCCATGCTTGGCATGTTAAATATGAAAGTTTGAATTAATAATAATTCTTATTCAATAAGTTGAAATTTCTAATTTTCATTCAAAGATTTCATTCGTGATTGAGAAATTTTAATTTTCATAATATTGAATTTTATTTTAGTTCAAAATTTTTCTATTTCTGTATTTTTATAAACTGTTATTCAATGTCCTTGTTTCTTTGTGTGAATATGTCTTTTGTTGTCCCAGATTAACTCATATTTAATCAATCAAGGGTAAACAGAGTAAAGTGCGAAAGCTAAATGAAATTTGACCGATTAATGATAAAAAAAGTGAAGAACTAAAGAGACAATACAATACAAACAAACTAGAAGAATTGAGCTAGCATCATCATGATTTTGTATTAGAATCTGAGATATTAATACAAAATGAAGAACACCAAGAACACCTACTCATTGTGTGTAGAGTTCTCTCTCAAACTCACGTCTCTCTTAAGCTATTGTGTGCAGTTCACAATGTTGAAGTGTGTGTAATCTGTAGAACCGTATCAATTATAAAACAAATCTTCATATTTATAGGGGAATATTACACAAATTCAAGCCTTGAACTAATGAGGGATTACCACTTGGAAAGGTGTAGTAACCGCTTTATAGGCCGACTGGAGCATAGAGAGAAGACGTCCTTTGTTGATCTTCAAAGTGTTGGTAGCACATAGATGGCTTCCACAGAGCATACGAGAAAGGCTCTATGGTCCAATGGTCATCTTCAAGTTTGGCTCCATTGTGCATAGCTTTGCATAAGTTCTGAAGTCAACATGATTTCTACGACAGAGGTCCTCCGGCTTTGAGGACTTGTCTTCTTTTACAATACTTTTACATATGAAATAATTAGGGCTAAAAATCTCCCTCTATGTATTGAAAAAGAAGAAATAAATTTAAGTATATCTAATCTAGAAAGCAAGAGGTGTTAAAGAACCTTTGTAAACATGAACTACATTAATAAACTTCGAACTACAAAAGACTGAAATACAGAACCTAATTAGGAAAATCATCTACTGGACCATAGAAGCTATCAACTAAGGTTTTATACATAGACATTACAAGATCACTAAATTTAAAAGTTGCATCAATTTCGTCTATGATTTGCAGAGCTGGCTCATATTGTACTCTAGCAGTCCCGATCCTCCTCTGTATGGTCCTTCAGAACTTCTTTAAGGTATAACTCGAGTACTTGTGAGCGTTGTATAGTTTATAAATCTTCTTCATATCATTGTCATCCTTGTAGACAAACCCAAACACTGGTTCCACAATCACAAACCCAAACCTGCTTGTTGGTGAATGAGTGAAGAATGATGGCCATGATAGTCCTTACATCGTAAACAGAGAAGACTTTGCTCGTATCCTGTGTCATCCTCTAGAATCTCAATCTAGCCTCCTCTTTTATCAGAGGGTGTATGTTGGTCACCACGATCACATCCTCATCTCGAGCACTATAGAGGTAATTATAAATATTTTCGTGGAAAACCATATCTTTCGGTTGGGGTCTGGGGATAGACTTACTCATTGCATCCATCGATCTTTTGATTGGGCCACTAAATTTGGAGTAACCTTTGCAGGAGCTTTTGAAGTGGAAGGTGTTGTGGGCTTCTGTTGATGAATTTCAGAGGGTTTGGAGACTTTCAAAGTTCTTTGTTTAGGTTTAGGAGCAGAGGTCTTCTTCTGGCTATCATCTTCAGAATAGTTCATAGGTTCTGCAAGTGAGTATTGTACAGGTGCGACAGTTGCCTCTGGCATAAGATTGGGATCCTCAAAGCTGAAAATTTTAGCCAACTCAGATGGGATATCCTCTTCAAGTCTAACCTTTGGTAGAAGCTCAGGAATTATTGCAGAGGGGTCTGCGGATGCCTTAGATGATTTCCTTGTTGGTTCAGAAGATGCAGTTGCACAGGGTTTTGTAGAATGCTTATGTTGTTGAGAACTCGACTCTGAGCGCATGGGGACAACATATAGGGGAGCAACTACAATTGGTTGATCTTGTTGAGTCATGGGTTTCTCCCCGTTATGATGACTAGAGGGACCAGAGGCATTTAGCCTTTTGTCATCATACTTCTACTTCGTCATTGCCTCTGCATGGCAAAAAGCAAGTTCCTTTCTCTTTCTTTGGTTCTGCGGCTTTAGATTTGTCCTTACACTCTTTTCGATCATGCTGACAAAGTCACTCGTTTCAAGGGTGTCTTTGTTAACCTCAAAGTTGCATTTGAACCACATCAGGGCCACATTTTTCTTGATGGATTTTGCATCAGTATTGGCCGAGGAAGTAAACTTGTCACCACTTAGATCAACTTTCTGCAGAAGTCGATCTTCGAGATTGTGCACTTCTGCCCTATTTATTTAGTTGGATGGAATCATTAATTGCTTGTCTTGTTGAGTTGTTGGCTACATTGAAGACATGACCATTGATTGTATGTCTGAGCGAAGTTTGGTCAGAATTTCCTCTGAGGATGATGCTCATTGTGTTGGTTATGCATCATGTTAATTAATATCCTATGCTAGGCTTTTTATAGCTTATGTTTTTCCTTGACAACTTCAACCAATGTATTGAACTGCTCTTGGGTTGCAACAGAGCTCTGGGCATTTGTAACTTGGAGTGCAAGGGCATCCAGCTTGGCAGAATTAGTCGTAGAAGTTGTGTTCAAATCATCAACCCTTTTGGTAAGAAGGGTGAGTTTTTCAACTCAACTACAGAGACCTTCATAGAATTAGCAAAGGCTTGGAACTCATCCTTTGTGATATTTGAAGGAGGGGTAACATTCGGTTCAACACATTAACCAAATTTAATCCTTGTTCATGGGATGCATAAAGAGCGTGCATTGATGTTGCCCTCTGTAGGAATTCCATCTGATCCTCGTAAATCATATCAGAAGATGATGAGGATGCTACAGATGTTCTGACCGCATCACCAACAAGTGGAGGTCCAGAGTCGACCTCTTGTGGAATGAAGTGTTGACTCAAAGGTTGTTCTAGAACCTCTTCGTCGTTGTGTATATTTAAGGATGATTGCTCTGGACAATCCTTTTCATTTGAAACGTGTGGTGGAGTGGCAATACATTCCTCTATGCGGGTTGGTGCCATGTTGGTGGGCAAATCAACACTTTTTTAAATGATTGTGTCCTGTTGAGAGAAGACAACGAGAGTGGTTGTTTCCCAGTTTAATGATGGAAGAGAAGAGGAAGAAAGTTCTTCTGTCCGGTTGGCTTGGGTAGGGTTTGAGGTGTGAACCTCTTCTTCAATTACCCTCGCTGCTAGACCAACATTGGCTTGGGTAATGTGATTTGCAATGGGAGGGTTTTGGGGTTGTGTGCCATCTTAGGCATCTTTTACACCTATCTATGCCTCTGAGTATTCACTTCATCTACCTCTTCGATTATTGGGGAGATCCCATCTCCCACTTGTCGCTCTCTAAACACCACCACTTTTGTAGATTCAATCTCTGGAGCTTGGTGCAGAGGTTCTGATTATTGCACCAGAGGCTCTTCTCTCACTTTTGAAAGACTTGGTGAGTCCTCATATATGTTGGGAATGTTTTCTAGAGCCTCTATTACTTGAGGCAGAGGCTCTTCCCTTATCGCCTAAGGGTTGGAAGATTTAGCCACTTCCCTTGCAATTTCAACTGCTATACAAATTGGCCCCGGGGGGGGGGGGGGGTTGTTGTGAAATGGTAGGCTCTTCAACCACCTTTCTTAGTCTTCTCTTATTCCTCTACAAAGTTTGATCTTCAGGGACCTCTGCATGTTCATTCAATTATGCAGTTAAAGGTTCCTCTTCAACCCTATGTTGTTTTACCCTTTGCTCTTGCACTCTCCTCTCTCTTCTGACAACTCTATTTTCTATTCTTGCCTCTTCTCTCCTCACTTTTCTCCTTGCAACCTCTCCCTATACTCCCTCCATTCTTTCCTCTCTTTTAACAACCACTTCCTCACTTCCTCACTAGGGGCATACCTATGCGTGGGGGGGGGGGGTTGACAGGACTCGGTTGTGGAGTCCTGAACCCAGGTCTATACTCCCTCTGCACACTCTTCTCACTCACAAACACGACCATATTTTCTGGCAGAGGTCGAGCGTTGGGGTATCTGGTGTAGAGGATGGTGGGTTTATGAGTTATCATGGCGAAAGTTCTGATTAGGTCTCCATATAAGGGAAAACCATCATCAATATTGAACTTTGCTAGCAGACTGTAATAAACCTCTGGAAAATCAGTGAAGGTAGAGCCTTTGTCGCTGTCTTAATCCTTCTTCTTTTTTACCATACTGCCTACAATTTCCGTAAGTATGACTCTAGCATAATCCATGGGGAGGTCGAAGTAAATACCATACATTATGGCTAAGATATTGTTTCTTGACTGATCTGGGCTCCCAAGATAGAAAACAAGAGATTCTAAATTGGGGAAAGAAATTGGCATCTGAACTTAGTCCTTTTAGAAATTTCCTTACTGTAACCTATGAACCTGAAAAAATCAACCAGTTCTTCATGAGTAGGTTTTGCAGCGTATTTTATGATTCCAAGTTGTGTGTCTAGTTGCGAGTTTACAGTGGAGATTAATAATCGATTAATTCCTAGTTCTAGTACATGTGATCCATCGGTTGTGGAAATATACCCAATCACAACATTTCTATCCTCATCAAATCTGCAGCTTTGCCAGTACTGATGAATATAGTTTTCTGGAATGTCGTTTTGGTTTAGGGTTAGGGCTTTGTTCAGTAAATGATTCTTGAGGAGTAGAATGATAGGTTCAAACTCCCTTGAAAAATCTTGGATTTTCAGAACCACATAGTGGTTGTTCGGTTTCAGGGGTAGGAGGTTGAGATGGTAACCTGCGTGTTTAAATGATCTGAGTCGGCTAGCAGTTCCATGGTTATGAGATTCACCACAGTTAGAGTGTTGTTGTTCATTGTTTCGGGGGGGGGGATGGGGTTTGTTCTCAATGGAAGAAGAGTTTGAAGCCATTTGAGCATTTGGGAATTCTTGCAGGTTCTTGCCTGAAGGTTTGGAGAAGAAGAAAGTATAAAGAAGAAAATAAGGGAAAAATTAGGGTTTTAAAACAGATTTCAAAATGGCACTCAAGTGAAAAGCGTGTTCCCTAAACGACGGTTGAGGCACAACCCATGAAAAAATGAAACTCACGTACATTGACGTTTCAGAAATGGGTGACGTGTGTATACGTCATGGTACACGCACATGAGGTTAATTCGACTAACAGGGTTGTGCTTTTAAAAAATAAGTCACTTCTTAGAAGAGGATAAAACACACAAGTGTTAATATATCTAGAAGAGGTTCTGTGCAAATATATCCTCTGGACTCTAAGACCGGAACCTCTGTCAATATGATTACACCTTTATATACCTAAACATTTGAAAATCAATTGAGTGACTGAGAATAAGTGTCACAGAGGATATCTTTTTGACTCAGAGGCTCTGTAATGAGGTGCAGATGCTCTTAGACCAAAAATAATCTGTTTAGGACACTTAAACATAAAACTTTTGATCACCCAAAGTTTTACTTGGTAAAAAACATATTTTAAGAATCCTGGAAGAAATAACAAACCTGAATGTTGATTGTAAAGTTCTGTATGAATAAGCAATCTCAAAACTACTGTGTTATGCAATAGAAGTTCTATGCTATCTATGTATAAGCTCTATTGTGCATAAGGAATAAGCCCCCACCCCCTCGAATATAGGGCTTTTCTACTCCCCCTTGAACTATGCTTGGATCAAATGAGGTAAGGGTAACACAAGACATAGAACAAGCAATGAAGAGGCTATATATCCTAGTACAGAGGCTCTGACTAGGAGTGCATAAACGTTAATGATTATGGACAAATAGACATAATATGGTCTTGTGAAATAAAGACCATGCTGAAGAGTAAGATGTAGAGCAAAGCTCCTTTTATTTGAATCAGAGGCTTTGTACCAAGGTGTAGAGGCTCTGATAATCTTAATCTCAACCAACCATGTTAAGCATACCCAACTTACTGATCAAGAAATTGAATCTCTTTTCATCAAGAGCTTTAGTAAATATATCAGCAAGTTGGTAGTCTGTGAACACGAAATACATGTCTATTGTTCACGAAATACATGTCTATTGTTCCTTTTTCTACGTGGTCCTTTATAAAATGGTACCTCACATTGATATGCTTCATTTTGGAGGGTTGCACCGGATTTATAGAGATGTCTATAGCACTTTTGGAGTCATAGAGGATGGGAATATTGTCAAACTCAAAGACATATTCTTTGAGTTGAGTTTTTATCCATATAACTTGTGAGCAATAACTTGCAGCCACCACATATTCAACTTCTGCAGTGGATCTTGACACAGTTTTGTTTCTTTGAAGTCCAACTCACCAATTGTTACCAAGTAGTTGCTAGCTTCCAGAGGTGCTCTTTCGGTCAAGTCTGTATCCTCCATGATCTGCATTTATATACGCTATTAGATCAAATCCATAGTCTTTAGGGTACCAGAGGCCAAGATGTTGGGTCCCCTTAAAATACCTAAAGATCTTCTTGACTGCAATTAAGTGAGACTCTTTTGGTTTAGACTGGAATCTGGCACAGAAAAAATTGGCAAACATAATGTTCGGTCTACTTGCAGTTAGATAAAGAAGTGAACCAATCATGCCTCTCTAGAGATTTTTCTTTACAGATTTCCCAGAGGGATCAGAGTCAAGCTTGGACCCTGTGGCCATTGGTGTTTTCATAGAAGAAGAGTCTGAGAGCTTATATTTTGCAAAGATGTCATAGACATATTTAGACTGATTGATAAAGATGCCCTATGTGGTTTCTTTAACTTGAAGTCTGAGGAAGAATGTTAATTCCCTCATCATATTCTTTTCAAAATCACTCTTCATTAACTTAGAAAACTTATTACAATAGGTTTGATTTGTAGAACCAAAAATTATATCATCCACATAAATTTTCACCAGAAGTATATCATTTTATGTCTTTTAATAAACAAAGTAGTGTTGATGGTATCTTTTTCAAACTTGTTGTCAGGATCTAATTCTTAACAAGAATAATAACACTCAGAAACAATATTAAAGAAGTTGCGGAAAAACACTTTAATATTAAACTATCAATGGAACAGTAAAATAGAAATCACAACTTGTAAACTTTATTGAATGATTAAAGTTACAAGCTTTCAAACAAAACCTCAATCTTGATGAACAGGCTCACCAAGACGAATTCTACTTCTCTAGAACTAGGATTATAAACCTTGAGGTTAATTCTCTCTTAGCACAAAAACTTAGAATCAAAAGTTAATTCTATCAAAGACTTCTATACTATTTATACAAGACATATTACAAGATAATTATCAAAATACAACTGATCTTCATTCCATAATTATGTCCTTTACTTTAGTAAGACTTCTATACATCTGTCTTCATTCCATACTCAGTCTTCATCTCATAAGCAGCACTAACCTTCTTCAGAAGTATTAACTATTTTCAGCAGCATTAAACTCCTCAGCAGTATTAATCATGTTGGCAGTAGTAATCCCTTAGCAGTACTAACTACTAGTAGTACTAACTCTCCAAGCAGTACTAACTATTTAAGTAGCAGCACTAACTTTTCAAGCAGTATTAAATCTACTAGCAGTAGTAATCATGATATACTAGCAGCATTAACCATACTTGAACAAATCTTAAATTCCCAACAATCTCCCCCTAACTTGACTTTTAAGAAGAGAAGTCAAGTTCTTCAGATATGGTCTTCAAGATGCTTTCAAAACTTCAACTTAGTTACCCAAATTTGGATCCAGTCCCAGACTTTTATTGATTGTCCTTCTTATCACAACTCTGGCCATTTCAGATGCTTTTGCACACACTAGCTTGGCTTTCAGCATTCCTTTCAGCTTCTCCTTGCTATGATCATACACTTTGTCCACTAGAAAATACTCATGATAGCAGTTATCTATTGTGATCATGTAGACACCACAGTTTTCAAATAGCATCCACTGATCAATCCTTTTGAACCCATACTCATGATGCAAATCCTTGATCCTGTACACCACCTTTTCTGGTTCAAATATCATACACAAGTATTCCATAGCAACTTTTAGTAGACTTTCTTCAGTTCCTTTCATAACATGCTCATATAGCTTTATTCCCACCTTATGCATTTCTTCTAAGTCAGCCCTGGAACAACTTCTGATCACTGTGCCCCAAGTTGTGTATACTTCAAACAAGTCACCAACTCTTTTGAGTCTGAAGTAATCCTTTTTGTTGTCCTTCAGAATATCCTAAAAGATGATTTCTGGTGCCTTCACAGAAATGGGAACATCATGTACTGGTTCTATTAAAGTCATGTAAAGACCAACATGCTCATCAGATTGAGTTGGTTGTTGTGCACTTTGACTTGTTTGCTCTGTATGATCTGCAACAGATGGTTCTTCCTCTTTTTCTGCTTCTTCAATCCTTGGCTTTTTGGACTGTTTCTTTCTGGGAGTTTATGGCTCTGATACCACTAGTCAGGATCTAATTCTTAACAAGAATAATAACACTCAGAAACAATATTAAAGAAGTTGCGGAAAAATACTTTAATATTAAACTATCAATGGAACAGTAAAATAGAAATCACAACTTGTAAACTTTATTGAATGATTAAAGTTACAAGCTTTCAAACAAAACCTCAAACTTGATGAACAGGCTCACCAAGACGAATTCTACTTCTCTAGAACTAGGATTATAAACCTTGAGGTTAATTCTCTCTTAGCATAAAAACTTAGAATCAAAAGTTAATTCTATCAAAGACTTCTATACTATTTATACAAGACATATTACAAGATAATTATCAAAATACAATTGATCTTCATTCCATAATTATGTCCTTTACTTTAGTAAGACTTCTATACAGCTGTCTTCATTCCATACTGAGTCTTCATCTCATAAGCAGCACTAACCTTCTTCAGAAGTATTAACTATTTTCAGCAGCATTAAACTCCTCAGCAGTATTAATCATGTTGGCAGTAGTAATCCCTTAGCAGTACTAACTACTAGCAGTACTAACTCTCCAAGCAGTACTAACTATTTAAGTAGCAGCACTAACTTTTCAAGCAGTATTAAATCTACTAGCAGTAGTAATCATGATATACTAGCAGCATTAACCATACTTGAACAAATCTTAAATTCCCAACACTTGTTTTAAAGTAAAAGGAAGAGAGACGCTCATACCAAGCTCTTGGTGCTTACTTTAGCACATACAGAGCCTTGTCAAGATAGTACACATGGGTAGGAGGCACAAAGATCTTGTAACCAGAAGGTTTCTGGACATATACCTCTTCTTGTAACTTACCATTTCTTAGACTTTGAAGCCTTTATGCGCAGCAAAGGCCAGAAAGAATCTGATGGCCTCTAGCCTTGCCACGAGAGCAAAGGTTTCATCATAGTCTATGCTTTCATCCTGGTAGTATCCCTTGGAAACTAACCTATCTTTATTCCTAATTACTATGCCATCCTCATCCTTCTTGTTTCTGAACACCCACTTAGTCCCAATAGCAGTTTTACCTTTAGGCAAGGAGACTAAGGACCACACTTTTGTTTCTCTTGAATTGTAGAAGCTCTTCTCGCATATCTTCTACCTAGATTGGGTTTTCAAGTGCTTCAGAAACCTTCTTAAGTTCAACCATGCTAAGGAAGTTGACTAAAATTAACACTCGTTAGCAATAGTTAATCCAATTTTGACGCCATCAGAAGGATTGCCAAGAATTTGGCTAGAGGGATAGTATTTTGTTCATTTAGTCACTGGGGTTGATGGGCAGAGGGAGCTTCGACTTCTGCAGTTGAAGTAGTAGGTATGTTCACCGTTGTGCTCTCTATTGGCGAGGTAGTCTCTGCTCGCTCCCCCTCGACATAATGACCTATAGATGTGGTCATTGAGGGTGAGTCAATAGATGATCCAGTTAATGTACCAGACACTAGAGTCGTATAGGCTTCTTCAAATAATGTAGCAAGTTCTGCTTCTCTTGATGACGATGAGCCTATTGTGTTTTTCTGAGGATCGAGTCTTGAGCTGAATTGCTCAGAAGTCTCTGCAGTAATGTCATCGAAAGAGACATTTATGTTCTCCAGGATAAACTCCGTCTTCAGAATGAAGACTCTGTAGTCTTTTGAGATTAAAGAATAGCCAATAAATTTTGCCTCATGAGCCTTTTTCTCGAATTTGCCAAGTTGATCTATGTCAATGAGCACGAAGCATCTGCAACCAAAGACATGAAACAATTTTATGTTAGGTTTCCTTTGGTTTATAAGCTTATATGAGGTCTTCATGTGTCTCATTACAATCATGAATCTGTTTTGGGTAAAGCATGCAGTTGACACTACTTCTGCCCAAAAGCAAGTGGGTAATCCAAACACTGCAAAGATAATTCTGGAAGCTTCAACTAGTGTTATGTTTCTTCTCTTAACAATGTCATTCTGTTGAGGTGTCCAAGATGCAGAGAAGTTCTGGGAGATTCCTTCGTTGGCTAGATAAACATCTATCTTAGCATTTTTGAATTCAATCCCATTATCACTTCTCAGGTTTTGAACCTTGTAGTCATACAGAACCTGGATCCTTTTCAATAGATTAATTAATAAATCAGGGACATCAGACTTCTTACATAAAAATTCTACCCAAGTATATCTGGAGTATTCATCTATTAGTACCAAAATATACTTTTTGCCTGACAAGCTCAGCACTGCAATGGGACCACAGAGGTTGATATGTAGCATATGCAGAGGTCTTGTGCATGAGATGTCAGACTTGGTTCTGTGTGTGGCCCTTTTTAATTTTCCAAATTTACACGCAGAACATAAGTGATCTATGTCAAATTTGAGAGAAAGAAGACAACTTACCAGATGGTCAAAAGTATGAAAGTTTAGATGAGAGAACCTATTATGCTAGAGCCAAGCTTCTTCATTCTTTTTCGATACAAGACAAAGTTTCTCTGTGTTGCTCATGGCATTGAAGTTCATGAGGTATAGATCACCTTTTCGATTGGCTCTGAGCAGTTCTTCACTAGTTTTTGTTAAGAGAGAGAGCAATACCTTCTTCTAAATTTGACATCGAAGCCACTATCAAAAAGTTGGCCTATGCTCAATAGGTTGTGCTTGAGTCCATCGACATAAGCAACCATGGATACAACTACATCTCCTCTTGAAATGGCTCCACAACCCTTTATTTGACCCTTTTTATCATCACCAAAAGTTACTGATCCTCAAGATTTGTCATTGTACGAGGATAGCAACTTCTTATTCCTAGTCATATGCCTCGAGCACCTGGAGTCAAGGTACCATACTGGCATATGCTATTTCTGCAAAATGATTAATGGAGTTTAGGTACCCATTCCCCAGATAGGTCCTTTCTTATTAGGAGCTTTTTGTTTGACTTATGAAGCCTTTGGCTTTGCATTTTGCTCAGAGGACTTCTGTGGTTGCTTTTTCTGGCCCTTGAATTTTTCAGTCTTTTTATTAGGCTTAGAAAGGAAGCAATTGAGGTTTGAGAGATGATTTTTCAATTGATGCAGTAAGTTAAGGCAATGACAATTATAAATGCAAGTACATTGCTTAAACTTTTCATTTGATTTTTCAAAAGTAGGTACAGAAGCTTTATTTGTACCCTTCCTAGCATCAGAGGTTTGACTAAACTTCCTATCTAGTTTGGATATATTTTGAAAGTTCTTCTCTCCCTTCTTGGGTCTCTGCTCAAACCACTTTCCCTTTCCCACACAATTCACTACCACTTAAGGAACAAAGTTATCATTTACAATCCATTTACCTTTTTGTTCTCTTGTGAACTTGGTAGGTTTGAACACAAAAGGTTTAGAAACTTGAGGAGTTGTTTTGACAAAAGCCTTATTTTAATTCTTTTTCAAGATCTAAGGGTGTTTTGGCTTTCAAACACATATCAATAATATCTGGGCAGACAGGTACCCTATTTTTAGATTTCTCTATATGGATAAGTTGGTTTGGAATACCAGAGAGAAGCTTGGTCTCCTCTGTTTGCTTGACCACTACCTTTGGCTCTTTGAAAGTCTCTGGAGTGACATAGGATGAATCATCCTCAGAATCTGAGTTTGAATCAAGAAAATCCTTTTCAACACCTCCAAAAGCCAGATCTTCAGGATATATATTATAGCCATTTACATCTTTTTCTATTGAATTTTTTACCTCTTTCATTGTTCAAGGCACAACTTCATGTACTTTTGAATCACTTTGCCTTAGAACTTCCAAGAGGTTATCTTCAAAAAGGGTTTTCAATTTTGTTTTAAAGGGAACAAATTCAGTTGCCTCTACATTAAGTACAAAGGTATTCTGATGTTGTGTTTCTGGATGACCAAACATGAACAAGGAATTATCTTTACTCTTTGCAATGGATTATTGCTCAGAGGAATAGACAATATTTTCAAGCCTCTGTAGATTCCTTATTCTTGTGCCATTAGAGGTTCTCTGCCTCTTAAAAACAGAAGGCATTACAGGAAAAGCAGGTTGGAATCAAATGAGGAAATCCCGAAGAGAGAGGATGTTGTTAAAGGTCCTCAGACATATATGCACTTCCTAAAGATTCCAGTGGGAAACTTCCCGTTCATCAAAGTTATTCCAGAAGAAGTTCCAGCTGACGCAAACAGCAAGCACCGAGTATGATGCAGTATAGGTTAGAACATGCATTAATGACCCGGCCAGAACCGGTAGAACCTTCCCATGAAGCAAACCAATTAGGAGATAGAAGTATAGACGTAGGTGAGCAGGGTCAGGAACATGGTGTTCCTAATCAGGGAGGGATGAGGGAAAATGATAATAAGAGGGGATCTGGTGTTGGGAGTGCTGATCGTTTTGCTACTAATGATAAGGAGAACTTTCTATTTGATATTGAAACCATGGCATATATTGATGATCAATTACAATCCAATTCTTATTCTAATGAAAACAAAGAGTTTGATTTGCAAAAGACACATCAGATGAAGACAACAATGATGGTGATGATTCACATGATCCTGATGTATTCAGAATTCAAAGGAACTTGGGTACACACCCTGTACTTACGAAGATGCTGACACGATAGAGACAGACACTCAGTAGTCTAGTGATATAAGGGGGGACTGAGGGAGTCATAGTTGAAAAGGAAATAAATATGAACTTGTGTGATGGTCAAGAAAAAGAACAACGGAAGAGTGATACAGGACCAAAAGAAACTATAAATGAAGGTCCTTCCCTAACCACAACCAGCGGGTATCAACATCTACTACCGATGAGCATGTGTTTCCATCAGGTGGTGAAAAATACGTAGTAGGCCCAGGTACGCATTCCACAACTCCACCAAGCCACTCAACAACTTCCCAAAAAGTTTTTGTTTCACAAATACACGAAGAGTCAACACAACATTTATCGGTACCTCATTTGGAGGTCAATGGTATTGAAATAGATAGGTTCCAGCTCCAGCCGTCGACTTCATTTCCATGTACTTTGAGTCTAGAGCCCAGAAACATTAGGACACTTATTGAGACATCACATGTTTAGAGCCTAAGTTGCTCAACCGGAACACCTATAGTGGTACCTACTTCAGGTATTTCATGAGGATTGGGTGGAAGTCCAGTCGATGCTAATATTACTCCAACATTGAACATTGGCGCAATAGTTGATTCAACTGTTGTTACACCTGGAATCCTAAGTGGACCAGGATTACCGGTGACTTACCAACATTTTATTACTAGAGATCTATTCAAGCAGGAATTGATGGTCATGAACAACTCCATAAAGGGCTATTTCCAGGAAAGGGATGCAACTATGGAAATATTATCCCTAGATGTCCATAGATTGTTAAAGGGCAAACAGGTAGTTGAAGAAGCACCACCACCTCCACCACCACCTCCACCAAGTCAACCTGAGAAAGATATATCAATTGATGAGGTGAAATTATTATTATTTGCTAAGTTGCTATCAAAGAGAAATGATGCAAACCAGGAGGAAGCAACTTGATTGGTTTATTGAGAAGAGATTCTGAAGCTCAAAGTCAAGTAGTAACAAAGTCTGATTTTCTTGAGCTCAATAACATGATGCAGTTTAAGTTTGAAGATCTCAACATGTCTTTTTCTACTTTATCTGAGAAGGTTTAATCCATAGAGGATACTTGTACAAAACAAGTCAGTGGACTAAATAGAAAGTGTGATGATCGGGATGATCCTGATCACCATGAGGGGGAGAAAAAACGGCGTATACTATCTGAATATGTAAGAGCTAAGGCATCTGTAAGTCTATTTGTTTTAGATAATCAAGAAGAGGGGAGACTAGGTGAGTGACAAGATGATGATTTTGTAAGAGAGGAAGAACTGGTACTTGATGTTACTATACCAATGGTTGAAAAGTCTAAGGTAAGTGACAAAAGGACCGAGGAGGAGAGGATAGATGATAACTTATTTGTTAGGATTATTGATATAGATTTAGGTCTGAAGAAGGGAATAAAGTTGAGCTTGTAAATATGAGAATAAAAGAAGAGGTTCAAGATGTTTTTCAGTGTAGAGATGATGAAAGGGAGGAAGATGGTGACTTTGACATGATTTATCAGTTAAATGAAGTTGTACATGGTACTCCTGAACCACAACCTCAAACACAATCGCAGTCACTACAACCAAATGTTCAAAGACCTGAAGCTACACCATCTAATCCAGAAGCTGTTCAGGGGTGTGAAAGATCTAGAATATTTACCCATTTCTTGAAGACTTTGAGAAAAGAATCTTTGTTCATTGAATAAGTGAGTTAGATCTTATCAAACTCTACAACAACAGAGACTTCACCAAAAGCCAACAAATAGAGTATATTCATGTGATGACAGCAAATGAGAGAGATCCTAAGTGGGTAAAGACTAATAAAAGGATTATGGGAATAAAAAAGATTGAATCAAATAGATTGTACAGAGTCTAATACCTAGAGTTCACTTTTTTCGGGCAAGATGGGAAAGAATGGTTCTTCACTGAAGCAGATTTCAAAGGGCTTGAACTTAAAGACTTTAATTCTCTTTATGATATTATGTCAAGAATGGTCAACAAACCAGTTGAATGGTGTTGGTCCCGGAGGTGCTTAACAAGTTTGTAGAAGGGGGGGGGGGTTGAATACAAACACGATATTTAAAGTTTAATAAATTGTTTATTGATAAATCAAACACAGTTTATAAGTCTGTTGCGAAATAAGATTAAGTAGAACTCAATCTAAACAAACTTAAGAAAACACTAAGATGGTTGCACAAGAATATAGAGAATGGGGGATTAGAGGGTATAGAAAACAAGGGTTTCTATGAAGGTTCAAGAATAAAGCACACCCTTAGATGGAGAGGTGATGTTTCTATTTATACCCTATGCATTAAATGCATGGCAGGGTCCTTTACACGTGTCAATCAGTGATTGGCTTGGGAAGTCTGACTTTTGGGAGACATGCTTTCGGCCGTATCATAAATAGTGTAGTTGACAGATTTGTTGTACGATTTATGGCAGAGGCATGTCCGTTCTGACATATCGTACTGGTTGTGCAAGGTAAGACAAAAAGAGACTTGAGGCATAAGCTACATGATCGTTTGATCGCTAAATATATCTTCCTTCAGAGATACAAAGAAATTCAGCTATCGCTGAAGCTTTTCCTCATGTTCCTTCGCGTATAAGTAGAGTCGTCTTTGCTTTACTGATATCCGCATCAGATCACTAGTAGACTTGTCTTTGTTCAGCAGCTTCATCTTCGATTAAGCTATGAACATCCGTTGTCGCGAAACTTGTCTTCAGGGATTACGTTACATTAGAAACTATCAGTTATAACTGAACAGACTCAGTCTGATCACTGATAGTGAAACACTAATACATAAAAATGTTTGTAAGAAAGACTATCAGCGATAACTGAACAGACTAAGTCTGATCGCTGATGGTGAAACACTAATACATATTAAACGTAATTTTCACTAAGTATAAAAGAGGGTCGTTATCAGATCACTGAGAGAGTTTGGATCAACAATCTCCCCCTATTTGATAATGACAAAGTAACTGAAGAAAATTACTTTAGTTCAAAATAAAGGAATAATCAGGACTCATAAGATACACGTCCCAATTACTATTTTGAGGGATCTTTTACAGTACTGATAGAGTTAAGTACTTCACTGAAATTTTCATTAATTCAAAGAAGGAATTACAAAATATGAAAATTACAAGTACAAGTGATGAACTAACTACTGTAAGTTTTACTAATAGATTACAAGAAATAGGAAATTAATCTATCAGCTATCTAAAGAAGATTTTGGAGGATTGATCATATACTCAGGTATTTCTTCTCCTTTTTGCCTTCGCTCTAAAGATTCTTGGCTAATGATTGTTTTGATTTGCTCAGCTGAAGGAGAGTAGACACACCATAAGCATAAGAGATCCTTGAGATGGCTGAGGGGACAGATAGGAATTTCAGAGACTCTCTGGAATCTGAGCTCTTCCTCATCATCTCTGAAGAAGATTCCAAAAGGTTCTTTAAAAACTTGTCCTGCAACATATGGTCCACCAGGGGGCAGAGATAGATCGAGAACTGAAAGATCAGAAGGAGGACCAAACAAAGTTTCTCTTGAGAATTTGATGGAGGTTTCATTTCTTATCACAATGACGTTTTTAGAAGAGGAGACATGCTTTCTTTTTAAATGCCTTGGCTTGGAAGGAAGTGTAGATGGCACCTTTAGGATTGCATCGACTCTGTTGATGAGGGAATCATTTATCCTTTCAACATAGCCTCTGTAGGTTGACTTGGATTTCTTCAGGGCATCCTTGAACTCTAGCCATTCCATATAACCGAAGGTTTCCAGCTTTGAAACAAACATGGCCTTGCAACTTCCATCCTCTCTAGTAATCTCCATAGTGACAGAAATTTTGTCCTTCTTCTTTCTCCCCGAGATAACAACGGCTACGATCTTCATTGGGTCAGAACGATAGTCAATTTTGTGTTTGCACCAATCGATTGTACTATCGCTGGCCCCTTGTTCTTTTGATCTCTCCTCTTCAATCTCTTTCAAAAGAGAAGCCTGGACTTCTACTAGTTTCTTTTTCAGCTTCTTGTCTTTAACCTGAGAAGACTGAATCTTGAGAGCAAGAGAGGCATCTCTTTGACAATCAGCGATCAACTTCTCAGCCCTGACAGATACTTCGATTTCAGCTTCAGTCAGGAACTCTAAGTCTGTTGATTGAGTAGGGACCTTTAGTCATTGTTTCTCTAGATGAGAGATCATCTCTGTTCTTCTCTTCATCTCTTCCTCTGACCAGTGAAATGGTCTAGAGGGCCTTCCTGGATGTTGCAGGGATTCTTTTTCTTCTTCATCTTCTTCATCAATCTCATTTACAGAGATTGGGATTATTTCTTCATCAGCTATGGAAGCTGGGATTATTTGTAGTTATTTACCCTTAAGCAGGGGAGAGAACTGTCTGGTCAGAAATAGATAAAAGAAAAAGAAGTTAGTGTTTGAGATTGGAAGAGAAAAGATAAAGGCTAGAAAGACACAGGGGTTGGGAATTTATAGAAGGATATGGGAACAAGTGAAAGGCATACCTGAGAAGGATTCTCCTCGGATAGTAAACCTGTCTTCAGGCTTCCCTCATAGGCTGCACCCTTAGATTTGCCTTGGGAAGGGGCTCCTGAAGATGTTTCCTTACTCCCCCCTACTGTGATAACTTCTTTCGAAGCTATCACTGATGATGTGGCAGCTGCAGTAAACCATAAGGACTGGTCTTCTTCATCATCATCATCATCTGGATGTTGCTCTTCATCTTGATCTTGGATGAAGATCAAGATCTTCATCTTCTTCTTCCTCCTCCTCATCTTCTTCTACTAAGACCTGATTGGAGATAGAAGATGGAGGGGCTTTGTCAGCAACCTTCTCCCCCTCAACATGAGAGGGAGGTTCTTCCGAGAGGACCTCAGCAGCGACTTCCTCTTTATTTTCTTCAGCAACTTTCTCCCCCTCTTTGACATTATCAATAAGGGAGAGAGGTTTGGTTGGAGAGGAAGGCTTGGCAGCGGCCAAGTTCTGGACTTCAGCCTCCAGACTATCCAGACGTCCGTCAATGACAGGGATGTCTGAAGTAGCATGATGAATGAATTCAACAGCTACGTTCAGAGAAGTGCGATCATCCTCTGTGAAAGAAGGTGTGGGAGTCGGAGCTGGTTCATTCAGCTTCTGCAGGACCTGTTGTAGAATGGAGTGGCAGGAGTCAATCTTTGCAGATAGGCCCTGAACGTCGTTGGTGAGAGAATCTACATGTCTCTGAAGCAGTTTAGAATCCTCCTTTATCTGAACAAGCTCTCCCTGAAGATTTGGTACTTGGGAGGCTTCAGCTTTGGAGGAGCAAGTAGCTGTTAGTGTCTTCAGCTCTTCACCAGCGGTATTCACAGCGCTAGTGGTTCCGTTAATGGCGGTGGTGAGAGATTCCACCTTGACTCCCAAACTGTTGACATTGGCATCAACAGTGGCCATATTAGGACCTGAAAGCAACGTTAGGTGCTGAGAAACAGGCTTATATGGAGAGATGGGAGCAGTGGTTGGGGTTATAGGGTTACCTGAGTTATCAAACAATTTGTAGAATTGCATAGATTCCTCAAAAGTTTGATGATCAGGTCCTATGGGTCTAAACTGTGGCTCAGTTGCTTGCTGAACTGGAATAGAGGGTGGCGTCACTGATGTTGTGACAACGACCGAGATCGCTGGCACGGTTGATGTGGCGAGAGCTGAGGATATGGAGGAGATAACCACGAATTCATCCAAGGAAGTTTGTCGAGAAACTTCCTCAGGCCTTGAACTAGGGGCGTTTGTCTCCTTAGTCACTTTGGCCTTCTTCACAGAACAAAGGAACTAGCAGATGGGCGTTTGGAACCGGTAGTAGCGGCAGGGCTAGCAGAAGAATGAACCTCCTGCGTGGCCTGTTGGGAACTGAAGAAAGGCTAAGTAAAGTTAATGCTTCTAGAAGATCATGGTTACTACTTCTGGTTGCTACTTCTGTGATTAATGCTGCCAGTTGAAGATTAATACTGCTGAACAAGATTAGTACTGCTAGTTCATAGTTAGTACTGCTTGAAGAGATTAATACTGTTGAGCATGGTTAGTACTGCTGAACTTAGTACTTCTCAGAGTATTAATGCTGATGAAGGTTAATGCTGCTTATGTGATAAAGAATTCGCATGGAAGGATGACAGCTGGATGGACTGAAGATATTCATGGAAGTTGGAGATAAAGATGGAAGTTTATATTGAAGATCTTTTATTATTTTGTAATTATCTTTTATCTTCAATATATGTATAGATTTGTTTAGAATAGCGAAGTAACTTTGGTGAGAATTATTATTCTGAGTTTAGCTTTCAATAGAGAGAATCAACCTCAAGGTTAGAACCCTGATTCTAGAGAAGTAAAATTCGTATTGGTGAGCCTGTTCATCAATATTGAGGTTGTGTGTTTAATACTGTAACTTCAATCTTTCAATACAAGTTTACAAGTTGTGATTTTGATTCACTGTTTCATTGTTTTTCTGAATATTAAAGTGCTATTCCGCAGCTTCTTTAATATTGTTTTCTGAGTGTGTGTTCTTGTTAACAATTTAAGATCCTGACAAGTGGTATCAGAGCTAGTATTCTCAGAAACCTACATTCAAAATCACTTCATCATGGCTAAAGGTTCAGAGTCTTCAAGCTCAGAAATTCCTACAGAGGTAACATCTAATCTTTCTTCTAAATCCTGTATTGAAACTGTTAAAAGGTACAGGGATCACAACCAGACAATGAGTGATGACCTTAAAAGATTAGAGAGAGATATAAAAGACTATGTAAAAATTGTTGAGAGTTTTGAGGAACAGATTAAGAGTTTCCAAGCCAATGAACTCCAACACTCATATGACACCAACTAGTGGAAGTGGGAGAAAGATCAGTATGAGTTTAAGCTTAAACAGAAAGAAGAGGAGAATGAGAAGATAAAGAGTGAGTTTGAGAAAGCCAAGCTGGATATTGAGAAATTTTCCAATGCTTCTAAAGCAATGGACTCTTTGCTCCAAACTCAAATCCATGACAAACTTAGAAGAGGAATAGGCTATAACACCACACCACCACCATACAACAACAATTACATCCCTCCTATATCAGACTTGCTAGAGACCAAGAATAGGAAGGAATTGTCTTATGAAGCCACTAAGGTAGATCCATTAGACAAAGTGGTGGTTGAAACAGACTCTGAAGAAGAGAACTCTAATGATAAGAGTAAGGAGAACACTGTGAGTGGTGAGATTCCTCTAGAAAATCACATTATCACCAATGAGGGTTGTGGAAAGACTTGGGTCAAATCTAAGGACATAGAGAAGACTGAGGGAAAGCCTGAGAAGGTCCATTATAAGCAGACCACAGTTGTGAATCCTGTCCCTTGCAAACAGTGTGCTTGCAATAAATCTGAGTCCCAAAAACATGATAAACCAAGGGGAAATCAGAGAAACTGGAATAATCAGTGGGCACAAAAACAAGGGATTGATCTGAATAAAATCAATAGACCAAAACCCTATTTTATCTGTGGCAAATTGAATCATCTTGCCAAATACTGTTATTTCAATCCAATTAACCAAAGAGTCACTTTTCAAAGACAACCACAAAACTCTTTTGGTTATAGGAATCAAAGAAGGAATCAAATGGTTGAGAAAAGAGCACCTAAAAAGTATCATGCTCAGAACAAGTTTGCTAATACAAAGGAAAATACTCCAAATAAGCCAAGGAGTAATTTAAAGACAAAGAAAGCAAACAACTTTGTTCAAGTTTGGGTTCCAATTGTAAAGAAACCTGTTAGTACTGCTATCCCAGATAGTACTACTAACAGAAATAGTGTTGCTGCAACCAATACTACTGCTAACAAGGATAGTGCTTCTACTAGTATTAATGTTGCCAAGCCTATAATCTTGACAAAGTATTCCAGCCATGAGATTCCTAAACAACTCATCAATACCAAATTGACAGATTATATAAATGAGAAAGGACAACCCAAGACCACTTTGGCTTGGGTTCCCTCCAAGACTAACTGATTTATCAAGTGTGCAGGGCAACCAAAAGCTCAAGAGGAAGGGCATTTGGAATGTAGATAGTGGTTGCTCTTGGCACACAACAGGTAACATGGACTGCCTTCAACTTCTTTAAAAGATTTGATGGAGGACATGTTGCATTTGATTCAGAAGGAGGTATAATAAATGCTTAAGGCATGATTTAAAAGGTAAGTTGACTTTGGAAGATTTCATTGAGCATGATGCTACTAACCTGTGTGTTTAAGTGTTTCCGGTTGCATTTAGTAATACTCCAGAGGGATTGATGATCATGTGATATCAAGAAGAAAAGAATCAAAGGATGAACAAAGTAGTAAAAAGTATGAGTAAAAGGATGGTGTCAAAAAGTGTAAGTGTAGTTAATGCTGCCAGTGCAGTTTTATTACTGCCAGTGCACAGTTAATACTGCTAGTTAGTTAATACTGCTAGTTGTTAATACTGCTCTCAGTTAATACTGCTAGTTAGTTAATGCTGCTAGTGGTTAATATTGCTCTCAGTTAATACTGCTAGTTAGTTAATACTGCTAGTTGTTAATACTGCTCTCAGTTAATACTGCTAGTTAGTTAATGCTGCTAGTGGTTAATACTGCTCTCAGTTAATACTGCTAGTTAGTTAATACTGCTAGTGGTTAATACTGCTCATGTCCCGAATCGTATAAATACACTCTTTGCCCGCCCAAAAGCTCATAACGACTCTTTGAATATTGTTCACCTTCTTTCTAACCCTTTTCTCTCAAAGAACAAGTGTTTCAGTCTAGCATACTCAAGTTCAATGGCATCCATGACTTTCATTGACGAGCACAACGAGATTGCAATGCTAAAGAAGCCGAAACAAGCCGATGGATTCCACCAAATTGTGGATTTTCTCAAGTCAAGCCATATTGCCTATGCTCTCACTGTATCGCCAACTATTTACATAGAGCATCAAAGGCAATTTTGGGCTAATGCCACCATTGTTACTGAGAATGGTGTGCAAATGATCAAGACAATGGTGTGTGAAAAACCCTTAACAGTTACTGAAGAGGTGATACGCATCTGTCTACGTCTAGACGATGCTGCAGGTATAACCTCTATTCCTAATGAGGAATTATTCTCAACTTTGTCAAGAATGGGGTATGCAGGCCAGTTGGGTGGTTTTAAATTCTCAAAGGCTAAATTTAATACCCAATGGCATTTTCTTGTTCATACCTTAATGCATTGTATCTCTAAAAAGACTACTGGATGGAGTGAGTTCAGTAGAACCATTGTTTATGCTTTGGTGTGCTTGGCCAACTGCCAGAAAGTACAATTTTTCTCAAATGCTTTTTAATGATCTTGTCTCAAACCTGGGAAGTAAAAAGAGTTTTTATATGTACCCCAGGTTTGTACAAGAAGTAATAACCCATGAATTGACGGATATACCTCATTTTGATGGGGTATATGTACCAAAAATCCCCAAAGGTAAGGTCTTTTCAAACATGAAAAGATCCCCTCTGGACTCGGAAGGAGTTGACACCCCATTGTTCTCTACAATGATGGTGGTGTCCAACACTGAAGAAGGTATGGCAGCAGGGTCAAGGCCCTCATTAGACCATCCTACTGCTAGCCAATCCCAACCTTCCCACTCTATATCTATCCCACAGTCCCTACTTAATAAGCCCACTTCTCCAATTACTCAAACTTATACAAGGAAATAGGTAAAGAAGGCTCCTTCCCTTCTTGTACCATCACCCACTGAGCCTTTAATCCCTCTAAGGGAGAATTCTCCTTTAGAGAATATCCACAGGGAAACCACAGGGGTATCTCCCAACCCCAAGGAGGTGCTCACTGAGGTGGAGGTTGAGCATATGGGTGCTAAGGCTGCCACTACTCCTGTTAGCACAGAGGAGGTCAGTGGTAATATAACTAAGACCTTCCCCATGGCAACTTTGGGTGAGCAATCATCCAAAGGTCCCAGGTGCCAAGAAACCAAGGGGGTGGATAGTGCTTCTGCTAGGCAGAAGACTTCCACTACAAAAAGATCCAATGATCCTTCAAAAGAGGGTAACACTTCTGGAGAAGGTGAGGACAGATATGACTACTATGAATTGATGGAAGCAATGGGGAATATCAATATGGATGTGATCAACCAGGGAAAAAAATATAGAAGAGCTGCAAAAGATAGTTCTGTCTCAACAAGTACAAATTACTAAACTAAAGAAAATGGTGGCAAGGTTGGTTCAAAAGAAGAGGAGAAAACCGTTTGTTTTGAAGAAGAGGTCAGCTAATAAAGATGCTTCCAACAAGGGGGAGAAAGAGGCTGAAACAGAGAAAGAAAGTACAGATGCTGAGAAGGCATTTGAGGTTGAGGGGGAGCAAGAGGCAGAAACAGAAAAGGAATCAGAATTTGCTCAAGCAGCAGAAACTGTTAATGCTGCTGAAGCAGCAGAAACAGTTAATACTGCTGAAGCAAAAGAAGCAGTAATAACAGAAGCAGCAGTAACAGGGCTCTCTGTAGAAGAAATGGAGATTGCAGAGACACTAGTAAAAGCCAAAAATGACACTCCTAAGGCTAGTCAAAAGGCCAAGGGAGTGGTCATCAATGAAGGAGGAATTTCAAAGAAAAGAAAATAATCAAGCAAAGCAACTTTGAAGGATACAAAGGGAAAGGGAAAGGAAAAGATTGTTGAAACTGAATTGCCTTCAAAGAAAAGGAGTCAGATTGAAATGGATGAGGAAGTGGCAAAGCAACTTCAAGAGCAAATGGAAAAGGAAGAACAGCTTCAAGCTGAAACAGATAGAGAGCTTGCACTAATTATGGCCAGAAAACTCAATGCAGAGTATCAAAAGAGCTTAAATGCAACAGCTGAGGCCAAGAAATTACCTGTCAAAAGAATGCCAATTCAAAAGCAGAAAAGACAACCCTCCAAGACCTTTTTGGCCAATCAGGAAAGAAGAAGAATGATTAACTTCCTGAGAGGTGCAATTGGTGTCAAAGGGAAAATGTTTACCAATATGGCATATAGTCAGGTTGAGGAATTGTACAAGAAAGAAATGGCTAAACTCCAAGGGGACTTCTCACAAAGGGAAGAGGCTGAAAGAAGAATGAAAGAGAGACATGATCTCAACATTCAACAACCATTTCCTGAGGAAGTCACACCAACAAAAGAAAAGAAGGAAGAGACTGAGAATGTAAGTGTAGAAGCTAAATCTGCAAAGAGGGTAAAGACCATTGCTTCCAAAAAGCAGTCCAAGAGGCCAAGAGTGGAAGAAAGAGCAGAAACTGAAGCAGAACCTTCAGTTATACCTTCAGCAGAATCAGTACAGAATCCAGAGCAGTCCAATAAGCAATCTGATGAGCATATGGATCTTTATATGACTATAGTAAAACCTGTACAAGTTGTTCCAATCTCCATGAAGGCTCCAGAGATTATCTTTTGGGACATTCTAAGAGATAATGGAAAGGATTTATTCAGACTTAAAAGAGTTGGTGGTGCATTTGAAGCATATTCAACCTGGGGGAGAGTAATCAGAGGTTGTTCAAGAGCAGATATAGAGGAAATGTACAAAGTAGGAATGAAACTCTATGAGCATGTGTTGAAAGGTACTGAATAAAACCTTCTCAAAGTGGCAATGGAATACTTATGTATGATGTTTGATCCAGAGAAGGTGGTGCATAGGATTAAAGATCTTCATCATGAGTATGTGTTCAAAAAGATTGATCATTGGATACTCTTTGAAAATTGTGGTGTGTACATGATTACAATTGATAAATGTTATCATGAATACTACCTAGTTGACAAAATATATGATCATAGCAAGCAGAAACTTGAAGGGATGCTGAAAGCTAAGCTAGTATGTACTAAGGATTCAGAAATGGCCAGAATTGTGGTGAGAAGAACTATCAATCAAAGTCTGGGCCTAGATCCAAATTTGGGCAACTAAATTTGAGGTGTTGAAAGCATCTTTAAGATCATCTGAAGAACTTGACTTCTCTTCATAAAAGTCAAGTTAGGGGAGATTGTTGGGAACTGAAGAAAGGCTAAGTAAAGTTAATGCTGCTAGAAGATCATGGTTACTACTTCTGGTTGCTACTTCTGTGATTAATGCTTCTAGTTGAAGATTAATACTGCTGAACAAGATTAGTACTGCTAGTTCATAGTTAGTACTGCTTGAAGAGATTAATACTGCTGAGCATGGTTAGTACTGCTGAACTTAGTACTTCTCAGAGTATTAATGCTGATGAAGGTTAATGCTGCTTATGTGATAAAGAATTCGCATGGAAGGATGACAGTTGGATGGACTGAAGATATTCATGGAAGTTGGAGATAAAGATGGAAGTTTATATTGAAGATCTTTTATTATTTTGTAATTATCTTTTATCTTCAATATATGTATAGATTTGTTTAGAATAGCGAAGTAACTTTGGTGAGAATTATTATTCTGAGTTTAGCTTTCAATAGAGAGAATCAACCTCAAGGTTAGAACCCTGATTCTAGAGAAGTAGAATTCGTATTGGTGAGCCTGTTCATCAATATTGAGGTTGTGTGTTTAATCCTGTAACTTCAATCTTTCAATACAAGTTTACAAGTTGTGATTTTGATTCACTGTTTCATTGTTTTTCTGAATATTAAAGTGCTATTCCGCAGCTTCTTTAATATTGTTTTCTGAGTGTGTGTTCTTGTTAAGAATTTAAGATCCTGACATGGCCGCTGAAGTAGAAGAAGTGTGGAGAGAGAGACGAGAGCGTAGGGTTGAGATACTTACCTCATTTTCCAGCGGTTTGACCTCTAGGGAACGCTGACCCACTTTGGCAAAGGAGCCATCAGGAGTAGTGGGGTAGGCAGTAGGGAAGAGAAACTTCAGGTAGGCACAGATAAACCGTACATAAGGGATTTTGGGATCCCTCTCCGTCTTCTCTATCTTTGACCTTAGATCGTCAAAGATAGCGGTGGCAAAGTCGAAGTTTTTGCCAGCTATCACCGAGTAGGCCATCTGAACCTATATCTTGTTGGCCTGATCAAGGGAACCACTTTTCCCACTCATACACTGAATCAAGTGAAAAAGATGAAGTTCAGTTGAGAAGGCATGTTCGCCTTCTTGATAAGAGTCAACTTCTTGTTGGGGATTGTGGAGCGGTGCTTGTTGTCCCAGCAGTACTCCATATCATCCAGAAATTGGATGAGTTCAACGTTAGTAGGTAGAGAGTTAAATCCACTCCTTGGTCTGTCAGGGAACCTGAGAGCCTTCCTTAAGCTAAAGGCAGTCATCATCCCTGATCCTAAATAAGTGGTGAAGGAGATGGCAGGAACCTTGTCACCTTTCTTGTTGGTGATCGTGGAATCTTCAGCTATGAACCAAAACTGTTGGAGGAGAGTTTTGGATGGTTTAGGATTCACATTCAGAGCGTAAGCAATGCAAGATTGCTTCAGGAAGTTAGCAGCATCCACTAGATGTGGGTATTTGGTTCCTTCAAAGTCAAGGCGTCCAAGATGATTATTCTTGGGGACTTCAGAGTCAGTGATGGCGAACTTGACGTTCTTGGAAGCAACAAGAGCAAATTGAGCCATTTCTAAATATGGAAATACAGAAGAGTAGAAGAAGAGTTTAGACTAAAAATAAAAAAGGTTTTACCAGTTTCTATTTGAGGAAAGAAACATAGAAAAACCAACATATTTGAAGAATAAAATAGTGAGTAAACCAAAGATTTTGAAAGAATAAAATCAAAAGAAATGATTTTAGGATAAAAATCTTATAAAAACCCATAATGATGGAACATAAATGGAGTTTATTAACAAGATTGAGATAGGAAGAAGATTAAAGTAACCTGGTTATCTTGGATGAAGATGATGCAGATTCTTGAAATTACTTGAGAGAGAATGCTTGAGAGAGAATTGGTTTCTCAAAAAGATTTCTAGAAAGCGTAAAATGTTAAGAATGAAAAAACATTCTTTTTATACGTTTGAGAGTATGAGAGAGAGTGAGGCGGGAAAACAAATGCTCATCATGACATGGACACGTTTGAAAGAGTTGATTGGATGGAATAGTAACGGGCGAACGTGTCAGAAAAAAGCATGTCATGGACCGTCGGTTCAAATGACGTCATAGGAGAGAGAAAAACGTTTCATTTGTCCTTTTTGAAATTATCTCTGAAGAAAAATCAGTGATAAATTTTCTTGATGAAAGTATCCCTGATAGAAATTTAGGGATATATTTTTAAGAAGTATCACTAAAGAGAAATATCAACGATAGATTTTGTTTATCAAAAAGCTTTTAATCATTTGAAGGTTTATATTTAAAAAAAAACATCTTAACTGAATGAAGATTCAGTTGTAGCAAAATGAGATAACAAACCTAAGAGTCAGATATTTATTCAGAGATTAACTGATGAAGGGAACTTTGAATCACTGACATAATGCATGAATAATGAAGATTTATGCTTCAAGGTTCAACATTCCAAGCTCACTAAGAAAAAAGTTAAATCTTGTCTCATCAAGAGGTTTGGTGAATAAATCAGCAAGCTGATAGTCAGTGGGGATGAAATGAAGTTCAATATCACTATTCATCACATGATCTCTGATAAAGTGATATCTGATCCCTGTGTGTTTTGTCTTTGAATGTAGCACTGGATTGTTTGCTATAGCGATAGCGCTAGTGCTGTCGCAATAGATTGGAATCTTTGATAGCTGAAGGTCAGAGTCTAATAGTTGATTTCTCATCCATAAGACCTGAGCACAACAACTTCCAGAGGCTATGTATTCAGCTTCAGCTGTGGAAGTGGACACTGAATTTTGCTTTTTGCTCGTTCAGCTTTCCACCTAGGAGTTGACATCCACCAATGGTGCTCTTTCTATCGAGTTTACAACTTGCAAAATCACTATCGGAATATCCAGTTAGATTGAACCCTGAATCTTTGGGATACCAAAGATCGAGGTTAGGAGTCCCTTTCAGATATCTGAAAATCTGCTTAACAACGATCAGATGGGATTCCTTGGTTCAGATTGATAGCGTGCACATAAACAAGTAGAGTACATAATGTCAGGTCTGCTCGCTGTAAGATACAACAGGGATCCTATCATTCCTCTATAGACAGTGACATTAACAGGTTTTCCAGATGGATCTTTGTTAAGTGTTAGAGGTAGTACCATAGGAGTTTTCATCGCTGAAGTTTGTGTAAGATCAAACTTCTTCAGCATATCTTTAACATACTTACCTTGGCTGATAAAAGTACCTTTGTCAGTTTGTTTAATCTGGATGCCAAGAAAATAAGTTAGCTCACCCATCATACTCATTTTGTATTCTTTCAGCGAAGCGAGTACATAGAGATGGGTTAGTAGAACCAAATATGATGTCATCGACATATATTTGTACAAGAATAATCTGAACTTCTATCTTTCTGAAAAATAAAGTATTATCAATTTTGCCACGTTCAAAGTTTTCAGAGATAAGAAAAGATGAGAGAGTGTCATACCAAGCACGAGGGGATTGTTTGAGACTATAGAGATCTTTATCCATTTTATAAACATAATTTGGATACTTAGGGTCATAGAACCCTGGAGGTTGTTCTACATAAACTTCTTCATTTAGCTTTCCATTTAGGAATGCTGATTTAACATCCATTTGATACACAATGAAGTCTTTGTAAACTGCATAACCTAAGAAGAGTCGAATTGCTTCGAGCCTAGCCACAGGGGCAAAGGTTTCATCATAGTCTATGCCTTCCTCTTGTCTGTATCCCTGAGCAACAAGTCGAGCCTTGTTGCGGGTTACAGTTCCATGTTCATCTAGTTTGTTTCTAAACACCCATTTGGTGCCTATAACAGTTTTATCAGATGGTCTAGGAACGAGATTCCAAACCTTGTTGCGAGAGAACTTAGTCAGCTCTTCTTGCATAGTGCTGACCCAGTTTGGATCTCCGAGGGCATCAACAACCTTCTTTGGCTCTATTAAAGAAATAAAGTTGACAAAGAGACAGATATTACCTGAACTTCGTCGTGTCTGAATACCTGCATCTGGATCACCAAGAATTTGATTTATAGGGTGATCTTTTGTCCATCGCTGAGCAGGAGCATGATCGCTCATTTCAGAGGTTGGATCAACAATGGGAATGTTTACTGATGATGAAGCTTGAGGTTCATCAGTGATCAACTGTTGAGTATCAGACATACCATTGTTTTCTGATAGAAGTTCAGATGAGGATGGATCTGATGGAAGAAGTGTGTTTAGAGGCTCTGCTGAGACCCATGAATGACAAAACATCTAAGCATTTAGTTCTTCATTGTCAGCGATTGGTTTAGAGTTCGCTGAGCGAGTTTCATCAAAGGTGACATGAATTGTTTCTTCCACAGATTGTCTTCTCTTGTTGAAAACTCGGTAGGCTTTGGAGATGGAGGAGTATCCTAGAAATATTCCATCATCAGCTTTTGGGTCGAACTTTCCAAGCTGATCTTTGTTGTTTAGAATAAAGCACTAACAACCAAATATATAAAGAAAACTAATAGATGGCTTTCTTCCATGAAAAAGTTCATAAGTTGTCTTTCCAAATCGCTTTACGATCAGCGATTTGTTTTGAGTAAAACATGCAGTATTTACAGCTTCAGCTCAAAATTGAGTAGGGAGATGAGAATCGCTGAGCATTGATCAAGCAGCTTCAATAATCGTTCTGTTTCTTCTTTCAGCGACTCCATTTTGCTGAGGTGTTCTTACTGAAGAGAAGTTGTGAGAAATTACCTTGTTCTCAAAGAAATTGTTCAGAGAACAATTTTTGAATTTAGTTCCATGATCACTTCTTATCGAACGGACAGTAAGATTATTTAGCACTTCCATCTTTTTAACAAAAGATATCAGTTCTTCTGGAGTATCACTTTTGCAACGAAGAAAAATGACCCAGGTGTAGCGAGAGTATTCATCTACAATGACAAGCGTATATTTTTTTCCAGCTATAGATTGGATGTTGACAGAACCAAATAGATCCATATGCAAGAGCTGAAGAGGACTTGTCACTGAGGAAACTTGTTTAGACTTAAAACTAGCTTTTGTTTGTTTTCCTTTTTCACATGCTGAGTAGAGAGATTCTTTAGCATATGAGTGCTGAGGAAGACTAGAAACCAGTTCCTTAGAAGAGAGAGAATTCAGGGTTTTGAAATTTAGATGAGAAAGCCTTTTGTGCCATAGCCAGTTGACATCAGAAGAGGCTTTAGAGAGAAAACATACATTCTCAGTGGTAGTAGAGTCCATATTTATTAGATAGACATTTTCTTTACTATAACCACTGAGTGCAAGTTCTCCTTTCTCATTTACCACTGAACATGCTTTTTTTAGTAAAGCGAACTTCGTAGTCTTTGTCACATAGCTGACTGATGCTCAGAAGATTGTGCTTCAGTCCATCTACATAAGCGACTCTTCTGAAGGTAGTTGTCCCATTGCTGAGGACACCAAACCCTCGGGTATATCCTTTTCCATTTCCACCAAAGGTCACATAGGGACCTTTCTCTTCCTTGTATTCAGTGAGCAGGTCTTTTTGTCCAGTCATATGACGAGAACATCCACTATCGAGATACCAGACGCCCTTTGATCCCTGCAAACATAAGGAATATTAAGCTTTGTTTGGTACCCACTTTTCAATGGGTCCTTTAGGGTTAGTGGAGATGGAAGGTTCAACAATCTTCACAGCAGATGAAGATTCAGCTTCAGTGGTAACCTTCACTTTGGTTAATTTCTTAACCTTAGTGGTATTCCTCACCTTGGTCGATTTTTCAGCTTTGATGACCTTCTCAGCCTTGGAGGCATTCATCTTCACTTTAGCTGTTTTATCAGCTTTAGTGGCAGTTGGACATTTGCTTGTGATATGGTCAGTAAATCCATAGTGATAACATTTTCTATATTTGAATGTGGTTTTAGGACCATAAGTAGAAGGTTTTGAGATTTTAAGATGAGCAGGTCCAGCTCCAAGAATGCCTTTAGCATGAGATCTGGGAGGAATTTTCATTTCTTCAGATCTCTTAGGCTTAAGATCAACTTTTAGCTTTGGAGGACAGAGATCAAAAATTTCTATCACAGAGCTAGAAGATTTTCTTACTGAGGGTTTGGAAGGAACCTTCAGCTTTGTTTTCTTGGAAGCCTTCTGAGGATAAAGAATAGATTCTCCTTTATCTGTAGACTTAGAGCCTTTAGATATTTCCTCAGGGATTGGATTAGAAGATGATGAAGAAGAGTATTGAACAAGAGAAGTCTCAGGGATAGAAGAGAGAAACGTTCCAAATTTAAGCATGGAACTTTCTTCTTTAGGCTCATCCTGTGGTTTCCAAAAACCAAGACCAGTTCTATCACTGATAGGAATTTGAGCATTTACTATCTCATCGATCTTTGTTGAAGATTTGCACCATTTTTCAACAGTACCATTTTCTGCTTTAAGAGCAACGATGGCTTGTTCGCGTTCAATACTGATGATTTCATTTACAATGACTTGATCTTTTAAACTATCCTCTAAAAGAGTCAGTTCTCTGATCTTTTCATGACATTTCTCTAGCTGTTAAGTTAAATCAACATTTTTGTTCTCAGCTAGAGTTTTGCCGTTTAGAGCATTTTAAAGATCAATCGTCAGCACATCAACGGCGCGACTTCTCTCTGCTTTAGGTAGAGAGGGATTAGTAGAGATAGATACCTGAGATGATATATAGATCTGTGGGTCCTCAATACTTATCAAGTTTTATAGATTAACAACACAATATGATTACCAACCTGTATTGATTAATAGAAATGGTTACAGGATTGATCAATTCAAGCTTTAGATGTGTTCTCTCTGTTTTTCTCTCTTTTTCACCTTTTTTTGTGTGTTCTATATTAATCTGATATTTTAGAGTTGTTGAGAGATAAGATCATATCTGATCTCAGATCTCTCTCTAGCTTCTAACACACTCTACCTAATCAACCACTTGCAACAAAACTATTATAAACTAATAATAATATCTAACAAATAGATATTATATATCTAACTAACTAACTAACTAAACATAGATATTTAGTTATGCTAAATATCTAATTACATAAAATACAATAAACATTAATTACTTTGACATTTATTAAAAACGACATATTAGACTTTAATATCGAGAGTCGACTTTCCGGCTTTAGCTTCAGATTGCAATCTTCAGTTTGAATGATCTTGAATCCAATAGATATGTGATCTAACAATCTCCCCCTTTGGATAAAGATCATTACTAAAAAAGATTTTAGCAATTCAGTCTTCTTGTTCAGCTCAGAAGATGCAATCTCTTTCTCTAGCTCTGAAATCATCATGTTTTCAATCTTGGACATGATTTTTGAAATATATGATCTTTGCCATTTCTTGTGTAGTCATTCTCCCCCTTTTTGATGATAAGTGCAACGACTTCATCAAAACTTTTTGTTAGAAATGTCAACCACTTGGAGCCTCTGATCCGTCAATTCAAAAGATATGCATCCAGATCTTTTCAAATCCAGACAAAATAGTCGTGTAACACCTAAATCAACTAATGAATCAGTTAACATGTCTGTCAGTAACACTAAGTCACTGTGTGTAACAAATACACATTGGAAAGGAGCTGTTTGATATTGACTCCCCCAGGGCTTCCATTTAATCATTGAAATACCACAAAGGTTATTTCTATAAACGTTATGACAAAGAAACTAATTCCTTGTGTGTTCGTGCTTGTGATAAAAGAATTAAGCACTTGATGATTGCTTATAGGCTCAAAATTTGTGTAAACCACTGAGACAACAGTAAGGGCCTATTTGTTAGCAGCTTAATGAGCTTAATGGGACTCACAGCTTATTCAGTCAACTATACATGACTGTTTGGTAGTGACTTAATGATATAGAAAGTGGCTTATTCAGTAAGCTTCTATGGGGGAGCTTTATGCAGAAAGCCAAGTTTTTTCCAAACTTGGCCCTCCTAATTAAAAAACACACTCCTTCCATCTATGAAAAAACCCTCCTAAACAAAATCCTTCTCAATCTATACAGACAGATTAATCCACACAGACAACTTTATCCATACAGGACTTAATGGAAAACCAACCAAACAGCCCCTAAGTTAAAAAAAGACTCAATGTGTATGATTGAAGTGCGAAGGTGGGGCAGACTTCCTTCTTTTTAATATCCAGATTTTCCAAATGAAAATCAGATAGCATATGTGCTGCATCCCCTTTGAATGTGAAACACTTTCTTGTTGAGAAGAAAATGAGTAGATAATGAGGTTTGATCAAGAGTTGGCATGGGCTAGTTGCCTGTTTCAATAATGATCACCAAAGAATTGTGAAACATTAGTAATGTGGCTGCCCGGCTCATAAAAAGTTGGTGCAAAGTTGTGATATTCTTTTAACTTTGTTCTCACACGCTCTTTCTTTTAAACATTAAGCTCACTCTAATCAAACTTTGTCCTTTGTCTGTTATAACTCGTCACTCAATTCTTTTCGACTTCTTACACTCAATCACTATGGATTAACTTCGTGGGTAGAAATCACTGGTTAAGTTGATTCCATAGAAGTTGCGTTAAGTCCTAGCACAATGATTCCTTGTTTTCCTATGATGCATGTGATGCTCAGATTGGTTTAACTATTTCAGTTAAAGCACAAAGTTGATCTTTGAAAACATTTAAAGTCACACTTCCAAATCATGAAATCGATTTTAAGAAATGGGAAGTGGTTTGAACGTTTAAGAACAATGTTTTCAAATGATTGAAAGTTATCATTCTTTCAACCATTTATGAGATGAAGATATAGAATTATACCTTTACGTACGATCTTCCATCTCATGAGGCTAAGCTTAAAGTCATAAACATACGATCTTGTAAGCATCTCTCAAAAATTCTGCAAAAGTCTTATGGCAAGTCAAAGTGAAATTTATTCACTTAAATTGAAAAGACAAAAAGCAGTAAAACTTTTAAAGTACGAGTTCTGATCAGAAAGAATCAGAAGTCATATCCAAACTCCTTTGACTTGAAGAGCTCCCCCTAAAATCTTGCGTTACAAAAATTTGACATAAAAGGTAAATGCAGAAATCTTATGAGCTCCCCCTCAAAATAAGATTGACCACATGTCAATTTCTTCTCATACTCCCCCTTGGTTCATGAACAGAATAGAGAAGTGCAGATATCAATCAGAGTTAAGAATGAAGAAATGATGAAAAAGTATACAATTTAGAAAAATTTGATAGGTAACTACTGATTAAATCTTAAGATTTAGCATACCAAGCTTAGAGACAAGAAAGTTAAACCTCTTTTCGTCTAAAGGTTTGGTAAACAAATAAGCAAGTTGATAATCAGTTTTTACAAAGAAAAGTTCAATTGTTTCTTTTTCAACATGATCTTTAATAAAATGATACCTGTCGTCTATGTGTTTAGTCTTGGTGAGTTGAACAGGATTCGGTGTTATTGCGATGGCGCTCTTTGAGTCACAGTATATCGGTATTTTGTTGAAGTGGAAACCGAAATCGCGCAATTGAGTTCTCATCCATAAGACCTGAGAACAACAGCTAGCAGCAGCTACATATTCTGCTTCGGCCGTGGAAGTTGAAACACAAAGTTGCTTATTCGATGCCCAACTTACGAGCTTATCACCGAGGAACTGTACATGTCCCGACGCGCTCTTCCTGTCTAACATACAACCAGCATGATCTGCATCTGTATATGCTGTTAGTTCAAAACTTGTATCTTTAGGATACCACAGACCAAGATCTGCAGTGCCCTTCAGATACATAAATATGCGCTTCACAACAGACATATGGATTTCTTTAGGATTGGCCTGATATCATGCACATAAGCATGTTGAGAACATTATATCTGGCCTACTAGAAGTAAGATACATTAAAGAACCTATCATCCCTCTGTAAGTCCTAACATCAACAGCCTTACCCGAAGGATCGGTGCCAATCTTAGTACCTGGTGCCATTGGGGTACCAATCGGTTTTGAATTTTCCATTTTGAACTTCCGAAGAATATCCATAATGTATTTTGATTGATTGATAAAAATACTCGATGAAAATTGTTTGACTTGTAATCCAAGAAAGAAATTCATCTCTCCCATCAAATTCATCTGAAATCTAGACACCATAAGGTTTGCAAAATTCTTACAGTACTTAGTATTTGTACAGCCAAAAATAATATCATCTGCATAGATTTGAATTAAAATGATATCGGATTTTTCCTTTTTGATAAACAAAGTGGTATCCACCTTACCTTTTGAAAAACCAGACTTGACTAGAAATTTGGAAAGGACATCATACCAGGCTCGAGGAGCTTGTTTCAGACCGTAGAGTGCTTTGTCGAGAATGTATACGTGATTCGGCTTCTCTTGATTGACAAAACCTTCTGGCTGAGATACGTAGACTTCCTTCTTCAGAATGCCATTCAGAAAGGCAGTCTTCACGTCCATTTGAAAGACCGTGAAGTTCTTGTGGGCTGCGTAGGCTAGAAACATTCTAATTGCCTCTAATCTCGCCACAAGAGAATATGTCTCGTCATAGTCGATTCCTTCCTCTTGTCTGTATCCTTTGGCTACTAGTCTTGCCTTGTTTCGGATAACGGTACCATCTTCGTCCTTTTTAATCTTGAAAACCCACTTCGTACCTATAATGGTTTTACCTTGAGGTTTTGGTACGAGTCTCCAGACTTGAAGTGCGTCGAACTGATTCATCTCTTCTTGCATTGAGATCACCCATTCTGGATCAACAAGTGCCTCTGATACGCGTGTTGGCTCGAACTTGCTCAGAAAGGAGTCATGCATGCACATATTCATTAATGCTAACCTAGTTTGCACTGGTTTTGATGGATTGCCAATGATCTGGCTTATCGGGTGCTCTTTGGTCCATTTATGTTCATGAGGCAGTGGATTATATGAATGTATGTCAATTGTATCATCTATAAATCCACTTGTACCTTCTTCAGCTTGTTCTGGAGGAATGATGATTGCAGTTGAAGTGGTAGGTTGAGAAGGCTCAGTAGGTACAACTTGTTCCGGCTGTGGATGGATCTGTACAGAACATCCTACTGGTTTAGCTACTTCTGTCTCTTCATCACATGGAACCTCTTCAATTATTGGAGTCGGCATTTGAATTGGAACTTCTAGTTGAATCGGGGTGTTGGATTCAATAGGAATATCTGAACTGGTTGGATGAGTAGTCGTTAAGTCTTCCATCCTGTCAACCACAACAGATTTCTTTACATTAGATCCAAGAAATTCATCATAAAACAATTCAAATAATAAGTCTAAATCAGATAAATGATTAGTTGACGTTGATGCTTCATCTGATTTGTTCTGTTGAGACTCAAGTTCTGGACTGAGTTGCCCAGAATCTAGTATTCCTGTTATAACGGGTTCTAAACTTTGATGTTCGGAAGCCATCTCTTCATCAAACGTGACGTTGATGCTTTCAATCACCGTCTTTGACTTCTTCAGATAGATACAATATGCAGTTGAGGTTGAGGAATAACCAATGAAGATGCCTTTGTCCGCCTTGGCACTGAACTTGTTGAGACTCTCCCTATCGTTTAGAACAAAACACTTACACCTAAATATATGGAAATATTTGATTGTCGGTGTTCGGTTGTTGATTAACGCATAAGGAGTCTTTTTGAATCTGCGATGTATCATGGAGCAATTTTGTGTGTAGCACGCGGTCGATACAGCTTCTTCCCATAAAAATAGAGGTAAGTCTGAGTGACTTAGCATAGTACGAGCAGCCTCGACTAGCGTACGATTTCTTCTTTCGACCACTCCATTTTGTTGATGCGTACGAGCAGCAGAGTATTGATGTGAAATCCCGACAGATTCGAGATATTCTTCAACATTGTTGTTCTTGAACTCTGTGCCGTTGTCTGTTCTTAGAAACTTGACCGGTTTCTGCAGATTCACCTGGGTCGTCTTTAGGAATGTGATGAGAACATCTGGTATCTCATCCTTCGAACGTAGAAACTTGACCCATGTGTATCTCGAGTAATCGTCCACGATCACGAGTATGTACTTCTTTCCGCCTAGACTCTGAGTTCGCATCGGACCGCATAAGTCCATATGCAATAACTCTAACGGAGCGCTTGTACTCGGTTCAGGCTTTGGTTTATGTGGTGCCCTCTTCATTTTTCCCTTTTCACATGCTGCAAAAATATGTTCTCTTTCATATTTGAGCGCTGGAAGTCCTTTGACGAGCTTTCCTCTGACCAGATTGTTGATGTACCTGAAGTTGAGGTGAGAGAGCCTTCGATGCCATAACCAACTTTGTTGCATCGAGGCTTTCGTCAATAGACAAACCTGCTTGTCGTTCTGGATTTTTGACAAGTTAATTGTGTAGAGGTCTGACTTTCTTGTGCCGACCAAGAGTTCCTCGCCTTCTTCAGTTCGAACTGAACACGTCTTGGCTTTGAAATTGACCTCTAAGCTTTTGTCACAGAACTGACCAATACTAAACAGGTTGTGCCGTAAGCCTTCAACATAGCTCACCTTCTTGATCGTGACATTGTCATGTTGTACATCACCATATCCCATTATTGGAGAAAACTGGTCGTTGCCGAATCTGACTGATCCGCAATACTTCTCTTTAAAATTGGACAACATATCTTTTTGTCCAGTCATATGCTTGGAGCATCCGTTATCCAAGGACCATATATGACGGATCTGCACAAGAGAAATAATGAAACAATTGATTTAAATAGTCTTAAAACAAAGATGGAATTAAGACTTTTGAGCATTGAGGAGCGGGTCTTGAACTGATGTGTTCAAAAACCATATTCTCTTCTTAAGCACGGGTTCTGAACAGACGTGTTCAGAAACTATTGTTTTATCTTTGAGGTGCGGGTCTTGAACTGTTGTATTCAAGAACCTATTTTCTTTGAGGAACGAGTCCTAGACTGTTTTGTCTAGAAGTCATCTCTTCATAACTTCTTTTAAACTTTGTGTGCCTGCAACACAGATTTAGCCTTAGGTACCCACTGGAATTTGGGTCCTACTGTGTTAGCACAAGATTTTGGTACCCATTTCAAATTGGGTCCTCTTTTCTTTTGAAATTTATTTGAATCAGATGAATGATATGAATGATATGAGTGCACATGATGATTGCCAAACCAATATTCAGAATCTTGACAAGAAGTAGAAACATGTTTATCATAAATAGAAGACTTTCTAGAAGATAAAGATAATTGAAATAATTGCTTCATTGTATATTGTTTACGAGAAACAACAAGTTTTGAGTTCAAAATATCAACATCAGCAATTAAGACATCTTTACTAGGCGAAGTCTCACTACAATTAACACTACAAAACAATTTAACGGTCTTGTCAAGCTTCTGTATCGGTTGCCACAGAGATTTAACTTCTGGCCTTTGCTTGCTCAGATCTGAAACATGTGAAACTGTTGAGTTAGACTTTTGATCAATATACGAATTCTTCTTCTTCGGATTACGAGTAGTTTTCGGTTTCTATGAATGCTTAGATATATTCTTACCTTTAGCATGTTTAGCTTTCACAGAGACTGAGTTATCAACTTTCGTTGATTTTGCACTGTTAACAGGCATATTGGTTTTTCCCAAAACAAAAGATGAATGGTTAGGAAGTTTTGCATTAAAGTCAAATTGTTCAAAACAACCATCTAAACCACCGTCAGAGATCAGAAAATCAAACCCTTTATTTGATGAACCAAACATATTTTCAGAGTTTGAAGCCTTAGAAAGAACAGAATTTGAAAACACAGTTAAAAAAACGTTTTGTTCAATATTCATCAGAAGTCTTTCATCTGTTAAAGAATTCTCGAGTTCAGAAATTTTACTTTCTAAAACAAGAGGAGGGACATATAGTTTACCTTGAATAGGCTTCGCCTCCATTTCTGTTAGAGCATAAATCTGTTGGATACAAGATCAAGAATACTGAAGGTCAAAGTTGAGAAAGTCAAAGCTGCTAAAGTCAAATCTCATTCAAAGTCAAAGTTTATTTGTAATAAGTCAATGTATTTTGTATTTGGTATTTTCCTTGTATTAGGTATTAGTATAAATAGTTTCCTTTCTTTGTAATATGTACATATACGAATTAGAGAATATCTTACTATTGTATTCTAGAGAGAGAAAGCTTGAGAAAGAGAGAGAGAGTTCGTTAGAGAGAGATTGTAAAGAGAAATTTTGTAATCTTGGAATTGAGAAATTAATCAAACAGGTAATTGATTGTAAACCTTGTTGTGTTTGATTAATCTTGTTTAGAAACTAGATTCAGGGACACTCAATTGGTATCAGAGCAGATCCAAATCGAGATAAATCAAGAAATGCGTATGTTCATACTGTTCATCGAAGTCCAGATTGATTTTCAGTTTTAGTGAGTTTTTGAAGTTGTAATCGATTAGGTTTTGTTAGGAAAGAGTAATCTATCGAGTTTGTATAGATAGATTTGTCTATTGCACTGTAATGAATTCGAATTTTCGAATTTTTGTGATTTTTGTAAACACGAGTTATTGACACTGTTCTTATTCAAAATTGTAATTTTGGTGTTTTTGATCGAAAAATCAGTGTTAGTTTTGTGTTCGAGTTGTTTAGAAGGTCAAATTGTCGAAGTTTCAAGTTGAAATTCTAGGCAGATATAAGTTTTTTTTGATGAATTTGGACGTTTTAGAGGTATGCGGGTTGTTCTTGAGTAATGCGGGTCTATCATCGGATTGTGCGGGTCACTCATCAATATTAATACAAGTTTTTCAGAGGAATGCGAGTCATTCAAAGTCCGAAGTTGAAATGCATTTGTTTCTCGAAAGCTTGATATACGGGTGAAACTTGACACGCATATTGTGAAATGCGTTTGATTAGTGAAACGCATAACAGAAAGTTACGACTCCTTGTGACACGCATAGTAGAGACTTGATATTCTTTATGACACGCAAAGTAAAGGAATTCGGTTCAAGGGTGACATGCATATTGGAGGAATTCGGTTCAAGTGTGACACGCATAGTTGAGGAATGCGTTTCCTGAGAGACACGCATAGCATAAAAGACTTAGAAATTTTTTTTTCTGAGAAATTTTCAAAATTGTAATATGCCCTTTAATAGTGAAAAAATTTTCTCTAGCGGGACCCCCGTGCTAAGTCTGCCGAGGGGGACATATTTTTGGTTGTGATTAAAATTTCTGATTTTATATTTCAAGTTTTCTGTATTTTCTTGATTGTTTCATTTGGACTAACGATCAGTTCTAGTTTCTTATTGATATATTTTTTAAACAGGTTATACAAGATGACTTCCAAAGATGCACTTTCAATTGGTACTGATGTTAAGCCTCCAGTTCTATTCAAAGGCGAGTATGAACAATGGAAGGACAGATTCTTGGATTTCATAGATCGGCATTCAAATGGAGAGAATATTCTTCTGTCTATCACCGAAGGTCCAATGGCTCCAATAACAGTTCAAGTACCTGATGTTGATTCTTCTGATAGTGAAGACGGGACTGAGGAAACAGAGCAAAAGATGAAGACAGTGACAGTGGATATTTCTCAGTATTCTGAAGAACAGAAAAGCCGATACAAAGCAGATAAACAAGCAAGATCCTTACTTCTTCAGAGCATTCCGAATGAGATATACATCAAGATTGATAGTTACAAAGGCAATGCTAAGAAGATGTGGGATCAGTTGCAAAAGATGATGATGGGATCCAAGATTGGAAATCAGATGAAAGTGGAAAACTGCATTAATAGTTATGAGGAATTCAAAGATAAGGAGAATGAGAGTCTGGAAGATACATATGAGAGGTTTGTATTGCTTCTGAATGAGTTGACAAAGAACAAAGTCAAAAAGAAGCAGTTGGAAAACAATGTTAAATTTCTGAGCATCTTACGTCCGGAATGGAAAAGGCATACAAGAAGAATGAAGCAGATGAAGGATTTGAATGAAATTCCATTACATGAGGTATTTGAGACCTTAAGGCAGAATGAAGAAAAGGTTGAAGAGAAAAGAGCTGAGAAGAAGAAGGCAGAAAAAGTTCCTGATCCGATTGCTTTAGTAGCTGGAGAAAAGAAGAAAGAAAAGAAAGAGAAGAAAAAGAAGAAAAAGAAGAAAGTTCTTACATCTTCTGAGTCAGATTCTGTTTCAGATAGTGATGATGGTGAAAGTCTGAAACAAGCTATGTTGTTGCTGACCCGTGCCTTTCAGAATAAATTCTACAAGAAGCCGGGATCAAATTCTCAAAGGTATTATTCTTCAAGTTCAAAGAACCATGAGCACCGAGTGAGAGTGGAAGGAAAGAGACATGAAGAGGATAGATATGTTGAGAAGCAACCAGTTGAGAAGAAGAAATTTATGAATGATTACACAGCAGCTGAAAAGCCAGCAACTGAATCAATCAAGTGCTACAATTGCGGCAAGATGGGTCATTTTGTAAAAGATTGTCGAAAGCCGAAAGTTCGCAACTCTCAGTACTATCAGAACAAGTTGCTTTTGGCAAGACAACAAGAAGCGGGTGTCGCTCTAATGGCTGAAGATGAGTTTTGGCTGTATTACTCAGAAGGAGAAGAGGATGACAAGAATGAAGAAACAACTCATATTTGTCTCATGGGCAAAGAAGTTAAGGATGACGATTCAGATGATGAGGCAGTTAATGAGGTATTAAACTTATCTGAAAAAGATTTTATTACCAAAATGGAAACCATGGTGGTTGAGCTACAAAATTTACAAAATAATCTGAAAAAGGAAAAAGAAAGAGTTGTTAAAAAGAACAAGAAGATCTTTGAGCTTAATACGTATGTTATTTCAAACAAATATCTGATTGATTCTTTACGCAAATCTGATTTTGATTCTAAATCTAAAGTAGATTGTTTTGAAAAGAAGATTTCTGAGTTTGAAGGTAAAGTGTCTAAATATGAGTTTGAGAAAAATGAATCTGCTCTAACTGTTTATAAACTGCAGGTTGAAAACAAGAATTTGAATAAGAAGGTAAATGGTCTGGAAGCAAAACTTTATGCAAGAGGTCAAACAGATCAAACCATTTTTCTCAATGCACCTAATGAAGAGGCTGATGTTAAAGAGAAATGGGGACTTGGTTTTGAAAACCCCCATTATCTTAAGAAAGCCATCAGAAAACAGCCGGCACTTTATAACTATGATTTTCTTACTTGTGCTGGTAAACATACTCATTTAAAACCCAAATTTGTTACCAAATTGCCAGACGAAGTTGAGGACCAAGAAACTGAAAATAGAAAGAATAAAAAGAAAATGCAACTACCGTTTAACTATGAAAAGTTAAATGAGAGTTATCTTTCCAAAACACCAAGAGTTATTTCAACTGACTATTTTGTTAGTTATTCCGCTTCTGAGATGAAGGCAAAACCTGTGATTGCAAAGGTTTATGTTCCTACATCTATTCTTGAAAGAAAAATAGTCGAGCTTGAAAATGTTTTATCTGATGAAAAACTTTTGGTTGATATAGAACAAAATGTATTTTCTACAGTTTTAAAGAACACTGTTTTTCAAACTAAATCTACAAAGTGTTCTACAGTTTCTAAGGCATCTCAAACTTTTTCTGACAATTCTGATGACTTATTTGAGTCTGCAAATGATTCTTTTAATTCTGATGATGGGTGCATGGAAGAATCTGATATGTTTGACATTTATTCTAAACTTCCTGATCATTCTACTTGTCTTGAAAATGATAAAGTGTTACCAAGTGGTGTAAATACTGTTGAATCATCAACTAAGGTTGGTAAATCAGTTTCTGTAACTGCTGATTACTATGCCCATGGTAAGAAACATAAGAAACAGCAATTACAGAAACAGAAAAACACTAATACACAAAATAAAACTCAATCTTTGAAATCTGCTTTTCCTAATTCATCTATCTCTTATGTTTCAGATTTAAGGAAGAAAAAGTTGAAAGCTCAATCTGAATGGAGACCAAAAAGGAGGGATGATGAGATAGTAGAATCAGTTACTGATAATAATTGTAATAGAACAGTTAGTAGTGATACTGATGTGATTGATCAAATTGCTTTTAATCAAAACCTTGTAACTTCTTACAAGAGATATTCAATACAGCAATTGATTCAATTGTCTCCTATTACTACTACATCTTATTCTTATCAGAGAAATGATTTTGCTTATTCTCATAATTCTTCTGATTGATATGAATCTTATCATGTATTTTCTTCAAGATCAAATGTTTGTAAAAGTTTTCAAAAGAACAGAGGGTCCAATTTTAAGTGGATACCAAAATCTTGTACTAAATTGTTAGGGCCTGTTTTCAAATGGGTACCTAAATCAATTATTGCCTAATTTCTCTTGCAGACCCGGCATATGTGGTACTTGGACAGTGGATGTTCCAAGCATATGACTGGGCAAAAAGCTTTATTGTCTAACTATACAGAGAAATTCAGTGGCAATGTCAGATTTGGAAACGATCAGCTTTCACCTATTCTAGGATATGGTGACATCATTCAAGACAAGATAACGATCAGTAAGGTGAGTTATGTCGAAGGTTTGGGGCACAACTTATTCAGCATAGGTCAATTCTGCGATAAAGGGTTAGAGGTCAACTTCAAGTCTAAGAGTTGCTCAGTTCGTACTGAAGACGGCACAGAACTCTTGGGTGGACATCGAAAGACAAACCTCTACACCATCAACTTGTCCAAAGTTCAGATTGACAATCAGGTATGCTTGATGACAAAAGCTTCACTGCAGCAAAGTTGGCTCTGGCATAGACGTTTATCTCATTTGAACTTTCGTTATATCAACAAGCTGGTTCGTGGGAAATTGGTAAAGGGACTTCCTGAGCTGAAATACGAAAAAGAACACTTATGCGCAGCTTGTGAGAAGGGTAAGATGAAGAGAGCCGCTCATAAACCGAAGCCTGAACCAAGCACTAGTTCTCCGTTAGAACTGATACACATGGATTTATGTGGTCCAATGAGAACTCAGAGTTTGGGTGGTAAGAAATACGTGTTGGTCATTGTGGACGATTACTCAAGATACACGTGGGTCAAATTTCTTCGATCAAAAGATGAGACACCTGAAGTTCTCATTTCATTCTTAAAGACGACCCAGGTGAAATTGCAGCGACAAGTCAAGTTCCTTCGAACTGACAATGGCACAGAATTCAAGAACAAGATTGTTGATGAATATCTCGAATCAGTTGGGATTTCACATCAGTATTCTGCTGCTAGAACTCCTCAACAAAATGGAGTAGTAGAAAGACGTAATCGGACGCTAGTCGAGGCCGCTCGGACTATGCTTAGTCAATCGGATCTACCTCTATTCTTGTGGGCGGAAGCTGTGTCGACTGCATGCCATACACAAAATCGATCCATAATTCACCGTCGATTTCAAAAGACTCCATATAAGCTGATCAACAACAGAACACCTACCATCAAATACTTTCATATATTTGGGTGTAAATGTTTTGTGCTTAACGATAGAGAGAGTCTGAATAAATTCAGTGCTAAGGCGAATGAAGGCATCTTTATCGGTTATTCTTCAACTTCTGCTGCATATCGTGTTTATATAAAGAAGTCAAAGACAGTTGTGGAGAGTGACAATGTTACATTTGATGAAGAAATGGCTTCTGATCAAATCAGTTCAGAACCCGTTATTACTGGTGTATTAGCTTCTGGGCATATCAGTCCAGAACCTGTGTCTACAGCGACAAATTCGGATAACGCTTCTATATCTACTTCTCATTTAACTGATTTAGATTTGTTATTTGAATTCTTTTATGATGAGTTTCTTGGATCTAATATACCTAAATCTGCTGTGACTGACAGGTCTGAAGATACAAGTTGTAATCATCCAGTCACTTCAGATATTATTACTGAACAAGCTTCCCCAATTCAGACAGAAACTCATATTCCTATTGTTACTCCTACAGTTGAAGATGAACAAGCAACTGCTGAGCCAGAAGTAACTATTTCAGTTGGGTGTACTACATTGTCTTCTCAACAGCCTGTTCCTGTTGTCCCAACTGATACTTCTGCAACTGATATTTCAACTGAAAACCCCCCTCCTGTAATTCAAACTGAAGATTCTACAAGTGGATTTCAAGATGATGATCATATTCAATCAGTATCTACTCCATTCCCACATGAGCATCGCTGGACCAAGGACCATCCATTACATCAAAAAATTGGAGATTTTGACAAGCCTGTTCAGACAAGGTCAGCGACTCTTAATCAGTGTATGCATGACTCATTCCTCAGTAAGATTGAGCCAACTCTAGTATCTGAGGCTCTTGCTGATTCGGACTGGGTATCTGCAATGCAAGAAGAGATCAATCAGTTTGAAGCCCTAAATGTTTGGAGATTGGTTCCTAAACCAGAAGGCAAAACCGTGATCGGCACTAAGTGGGTATTCAAGAACAAAAAGGATGAAGATGGTGTCGTCATCAGAAACAAAGCTAGACTTGTTGCCAAAGGCTACCGGCAAGAGGAAGGCATCGATTATGACGAGACGTATGATCCAGTAGCGCGCATAGAGGCAATCAGAATGTTTCTCGCCTACGCCACTCATAAGAACTTCACAGTCTTTCAGATGGATGTTAAAACAGCCTTTCTGAACGGCATTCTTAAAGAAGAAGTGTATGTGTCTCAACCTGAAGGGTTCGTCAATCAAGACAATCCAGATCATGTATATATCTTCGACAAAGCCCTTTATGGATTAAAACAAGCCCCTCGAGCCTGGTATGACGTCTTATCCAAATTATTGGTCAAGTCTGGTTTTTCTAAAGGTAAGATCGATACCACTTTATACATAAAGAAGGAAAAAGCTGATATTATACTTATCCAGATATATGTTGATGATATAATATTTGGTTCTACTAATCCAGAATATTGCAAAAACTTTTCTAACCTCATGGTGTCACGTTTTCAAATGAGTATGATGGGAGAGATGAATTTCTTTCTCGGATTACAAATTAAACAGCTTTCTACGGGGATTTTTATAAATCAATCTAAGTATATTTTGGACATTTTACGGAAGTACAAAATGGAAAATTGTAAATCAATTGGAACCCCGATGGCACCTGGTACTAAGATTCACACTGATCCTTCGGGTAAAAGTGTAGATATTAGAACTTCAGAGGTATGATAGGATCGTTGATGTATCTTACTTCGAGTAGACCAGATATTATGTTCTCAACATGTCTTTGTTCTAGATATCAAGCTGCTCCCAAAGAATCCCATTTGGCCGCTGTCAAACAGATCTTTAGATATCTGAAGGGGACTGCAGACCTTGGTTTGTGGTATTCTAAGGATACAAGGTTTCAACTGACTGCATATTCAGATGCAGATCATGCAGATTGCATGTTGGACAGAAAGAGTACTTCTGGTCACGTACAATTTCTTGGAGACAAGCTCGTTAGCTGGGCTTCAAAGAAACAGTTATGCGTCTCCACATCAACTGCTGAAGCAGAGTACGTAGCTGCTGCCAGTTGCTGCTCTCAAGTCTTGTGGATGCGAACACAGCTACGAGACTTTGGATTCAAATATGACAAAATTCCGATATACTGTGACTCGAAGAGCGCGATTGCCATATCTGCTAATCCGGTTCAACACACCAAAACCAAACATATTGATGTAAGGTATCATTTTATCAAAGATAATTTTGAAAAAGGTACAATTGAACTTTATTTTGTAAAAACAGATTATCAACTTGCAGATTTATTTACCAAACCCTTAGATGAAAAGAGATTTAATTTTCTTGTCTCTAAGCTTGGTATGTTAAATCTTAAGACGTAATCGGTTGTTACTTACTAAAGTTACAAATTGTCATTTTTCGTCATTTTTCTTTATTCTTTATTTCTGAAAGATACCTGCACTTTAATTGTTTGCTCATGATCTCAGGGGGAGTATTAGAAGATTTTAGATGATCTACATTTATTTGAGGGGGAATAAAACTAATTTCTGCATTTTGCTTAACTGACAAAATTTTTGCAATGCATGATTTTAGGGGGAGCTTATAAGTCAAAAGGAGTAAGACGACGATTTCTGATTGTTTCAGATCAGAACTCGTACTATCAAAATTTTCTTGCTTTATGTCATTTACATTTGAATAAATTTTGTGAATAAATTTTTTACTAGACTTTGAGACTTGCAGAATGAGAGAAGCTGCAACGATCATATCTTAATGACTATAGCTGACTTTCTGAGATTTAAGATTGAGCGAAGAGGTAAATTTCTTATGTTAATCTCAAATATATCTGAAAGAAGGACAACTTTCAGATATAGAAAACATGTTCTTAAATGTTCAAACCACTTCCCGATTTTTTAAATAGACTTTATAATTTGGAAGTGTGATTTTAAATGTTTTCATTTTATTTTTGTACTTAATCGATATACAAACCGTGTGTTTCCAAAGATAATTACTTGCGTATTGTCTTTTCTATATACTTTCAAGTATTCACACACACCGGTTTGAATTTTTGTTCAAAATGTTCTTACCATGTCTCTAAATTGAAACAATTTTTCTTCGATGGTAAGACACTCCGTTTGTATTCAAAGAATTTTGAGCGATATTTCATTTTGAAACAGTTTTTCAAGAATGTCTATATTTTGTTTCGTATAGACAAATATCTGTTATTCTTGACCATAAGCCTTAATTGATATATCATTCATTTCTGATCATTTTTCATACAATGTCAGATTTTCAAACAAGTCTTTTGCATTCATATTCATTCATTCAATATACTTGTTTGAAAATAATTCAATGTTTAAAAATGCTCAAATATTCATGATTATATTTTATGAGCATACATTCATCTGACATTTGTATATGAGTTTTAACTGCTATCGTTAAACCATTTGAGCAACTCATGCTTTATAGGATTACATGGGTTCTTTGTGCTAGGAATTAACTGAACTTCTATGGATTCACGTTAACCAGTGTTTCCTACCCAAGAAGTTAATCATTTAGTGATTGAGTGTGAGGAGTCTAAAAGAAATGAGTGTGGGTGTGATGAGGTAAAATGGAAAAGAGAGTTTGGTTAGATGTGAGCTTATTGATAAAAAGAAAGAGGGTGTAAGATCAGAGTAAAAGAATATCAAACTCTGCACCAACTACTTTCTGAGTCAGGCAACCACATTACTAGCATTTCACAATTCTTTGGTGAATGTTATTGAAACAGGCAAATAGCCCATGCCAACTCTTGTTTAAACCCCACCAACCACTCATTTTTTTCTCAACAAGAAAATGTTTCACATTTTCAAGGGGATGCAGCATATTATCTATCTGGTTTTCATTTGGAAAATCTGGATATTGAAACAGAAGGAAGTCTGCCCCACCTTCGCACTTCAATCATGCACTTAGAGTCTGTGTTTATCTACTGTTGTCTCAGTGGTTTACACTATGTTGAGCCTTATAAAAGCAATTTTCGTGCTTAATTCTTTCTACACTTGCACGAGAACACAAGGAATTCGTTTCTTTGTCATAACATTCATAGAAATTGCCTTTGTGGTATTTCGATGATTGGATGGAAGCCCTGGGCGAGTGAACATTAAAAAGCTCCTTTATATTGTGTATTCGTTACACACAGTGACTTTGTGTTACTGACAGACATATTAACTGATTCATCTGTTGATTCAGGAGTTACATGTTCTTATTTTGTTCGGATTTGAAAAGATCTGGATGAATATTGGTTGTGGATCACAGAATCAGAGGCTCGTTATCAGATTAGAATGGTCAAAGACATTTCTTGGAAGCAAAGTTTTGATGATCTAGATGCTCCATTCATCAAAAAGGGGGAGATGGTATGAAGAAATGTTAAAGTTTTTGAAGTTAAAGGGAGATGGTTTCAAAGAAATGATAAAGATTTGAAGATTTGAAGATGATCAAAGAATTTCTGAAGTTTTGAGGAAATTTTCTTTGAAGATTATTTGCTAAAGCATTCGAGCTGATTCTGAAGATATTTTCTTTCCAAAAGTCTGAAAGTGTTCTATGCAAGCTTTGGGGAGATTGTTCATCATTTGAAGACAGTTTTGGAAAGAAGACTATCAATGAAAAAGGGGAGATTATTTTGACAGAGCTTAAAGTGAAGAACTGAATTGCTAGATCTTTCAACAGTGATCTTGAATCCAAAGGGGGGGATTGTTAGAGCATAAATCTGTTGGATACAAGATCAAGAATACTGAAGGTCAAAGTTGAGAAAGTCAAAGCTGCTAAAGTCAAATCTCATTCAAAGTCAAAGTTTATTTGTAATAAGTCAATGTATTTTGTATTTGGTATTTTCCTTGTATTAGGTATTAGTATAAATAGTTTCCTTTCTTTGTAATATGTACATATACGTATTAGAGAATATCTTACTGTTGTATTCTAGAGAGAGAAAGCTTGAGAGAGAGAGAGAGTTTGTTAGAGAGAGATTGTAAAGAGAAATTTTGTAATCTTGGAATTGAGAAATTAATCAAACAGGTAATTGATTGTAAACCTTGTTGTGTTTGATTAATCTTGTTTAGAAACTAGATTCAGGGACACTCAATTTCTTTTTCAGAATAATTTTGAAAGAAATCACTTGAAAGAGTTTTCTTCTTTTGATATATTGGATTTTCATTATAACTATTATTCATCTTCGCATAATAAAATGGAAGGTGAACTTTAGATTATTTCAAACGTTTTTCAGTTTCGTTGGCTTCATCCTCTTTTGATAGTTTAGTCCATAAAGTTTTAAACTCAGGGATTCGTCGAGCTAATTTCATAGAAAGATGATCATAAAGTGCAGGCACTTCAGACATCCCTTTTTGAAGACAGTGAGGATTCTTATAACCGATTCCCCATTTTTCTTTATTCTCTATTGGTTTGTTAAGATGAATGGTTTGCTCACTTTGACCTAATGAGTATAACTTCTTTTCCAAAGCATCTAATTTTGCATTTAAAGTTTTGTTTTCTTCGGTGCACGAAGAATGCAAGTTTGTAAGCTCATATAAATCAAGCTCACTTTTTAGCAGTTTAGACTTGAGTTCAGAATTCTCTTTTAAGAATTATTGTCTTTTCCTTTGCGTTGGTGTCATTATCTCTATGTAAAACCTCAACCAATACTTTCTTCTCAGCAATTTCATTGCTAAGTTTTTGTATCAATTGGTTTTTGTCAGTTATAACACCATTTTCTCGCTCAAGATTCGACTCTAACTCTTGTTGCTTTAAATTCATGGCATGCATTTTATTAATGAAATCTGAATATGATAAATCACATACCTCCTCTTCTTCATCATCTGAATCAGCTTCAGCATCTGATTCTTGCTTTCCCATCAAGCACATGTTGATGGCTTCATCCTTCTCTTCATCATCTTCTTCCTCGTCTGAATGATCAAGCCAATATTCATCTTCAGCCATCAGTGCCTTACCCGCCTCCTGTTTCTTTGCAAGAAGCATCTTGTTCTTGTAGTAATCGGAGTTTCTTACTTTTGGTCTTCGGCAGTCTCTGGCATAGTGACCTGTTTTGCCAAAGTTGTAGCACGTTGGTGGTTCTGACTGATTGGATCCTTCAGCTTTAAACTTTCTCTCTTCTGGTTTCCTCTCCTCTATTCTCTTTCCTTCAGACTGATATCTTCTCTCTTCAGGTTTCCTCTCCTATGTTCTTTTTCCTTCAAATCTCTTTCCTTCATATCTACTTCCTTCAACCCTTTCCTTGTGGATGTAGTTGTTCGGACTAGAAGAATATCTCTGACTGTTTGAACTCGGCTTCGTGTAGAACTTTTTCTGAAAAGCATTTGACAGCAGAATCATTGCTTGCTTCAGTTGTTCATTTTCATCCATGTCAGAGTTTGCATAAGCTTCATCTTCTTCTGATTCATACATAATTGTCTTGTTCTTCTTCTTCCTGATAACAAGAGCAACTGTGTCTTCAACTATCTTTCCTTTCTGTCTCTTCTCATCTAGAATTTCATCCACCTCTTCTTCATTTTGTCTGATGGTTTCATACACCTCATGAAGTGGAATCTCATTCAGATCCTTGATCTGCTTCATCTGCCTGGCAAATCTCTTCCATTCCGGCTGTAGAATACTCAGGAATTTGATGTTCAGCTCTATTTGAGATTTGTGGACCATGTTCTTTCTTAGTTCGTTCAGCAAGGTCACAAACCTGTCATAGGTTTCTTCTAAAGTTTCTCCGACTCTGCCTCTAAATTCTTCATAATTATTTAGGCAGTTGGAGATTTTCAGTTGATTCCCAACCTTTGAACCCAGCATCATCTTCTCTAGTTGATCCCACATTTCCTTGCCAGATGCTTTGTAGCTGTCAATCTTTACATAGATTTCGTTTGGAATTCCTTGTAGTATGAATGACTTAGCTAACTTATCACCTTTTGCTCTTCTTAGGTTATCATCTTCTAGCTCATGATACTTAAGTTCAACCTGTGTCGGCACAGTTCCAACCAAACGAGTCATCATAATTGGTTTCATAACCCCTTCTTCTATCGACTGTCTGATGAAATCACCCGGCTCATGTCTGTCAACAAAGTTCAGGAACCGATCTTTCCACTGTTCGTATTCTCCTTTAAATATTTAGTTATGCTAAATATCTAATTACATAAAATACAATAAACATTAATTACTTTGACATTTATTACAAACGACATATTAGACTTTAATATCGAGAGTCGACTTTCCGGCTTTAGCTTCAGATTGCGATCTTCAGTTTGAATGATCTTGAATCCAATAGATATGTGATCTAACAATCTCCCCCTTTGGATGAAGATCATTACTAAAAAATATTTTAGCAATTCAGTCTTCTTGTTCAGCTCAGAAGATGCAATCTCTTTCTCTAGCTCTGAAATCAGCATGTCTTCAATCTTGGACGTGATTCTTGAAACATGTGATCTTTGCCATTTCTTGTGTAGTCAAGCTCATAGAAGTTTTAGCTGGTTCTTCCACTTCTTCTTTAATCTCAGCCATAAGACAGAGATTAGAGACTTCTTCTTCATCAGAACTTGATTCTTCTGATTCAGCCCAGTCGTGTTCATCAGCGATGAGACCTTTACCTTTTCGCTTGTAGTTTTTCAACTTTTGATATTTTTCTTTCAGCTTTAGGTATTTGTCATCGATGGATCTTCTCGAGGTAGAAGGTTTGAAGAGTTTCTTCGACCTGCACTCACTTGCAAAATGTCCGATCTTTTCACAGTTAAAGCAAGTAGCAGTAGCCTTATCAACAGGGGTTGATTTTGGCTTGTCAGTGAGGGAGAGAGGATTATTTCTTTTGAAATTGCTCTTTCTTGCAAATCTCTTAAAAAAGTTTGTCAAGAGTGCTAAGGATTCATCAAACTCTGAAAGATCAGTGTCTGATAATTCCTCAGAATCAGAATCTAACTCAGTGATAGTAAGAGTAGATCGTTGAGATGGAATTATCTCTGAAGAGACTAAAGCAACAGGAGTGCTTTTGGAGTCTTTAGAATCTTTTATAAGATTATTCTTCAAAAGGTTTGATTACTCATAGTTGAGCAAGATTCCATATAAAGTGTTGAGAGAAAGAGAATTTAAGTCTTTTGTCAGCTTGAGACATATTGAATAACTGTCCCAGCATTCAGGAAGACATTCCAAGAATTTTGTTAGGACCTCAGAATTAGAATAAGTCCTTCCAACGGTTCTTAGATAAATGATTAAGCAGTTAAACCGTTGATGAACGTCAGAGAGAGATTCACTCTTACCAGCGATAAAACTTTCATACTGTCTTACCAAGTTAATCTTTCGAGTCTCTTGGATTTCAGTGGTGCCTTCATATTGAACACATATGGTTTCCCACATAACTTTAGAAGTTTTAAGATGCATGATGGAATGGAAAACTTGATTAGGTAGGGACACTGAGATAATGGTATTTGCCCTTGCATCAATACCAACCTTCCTTTTGTCTTCATCACTCCATTGTCTGATTTCCTTAACAACATATCGTTCAGGAACAAAAGGACTGGTAGCAGTGGCTGGTACGACAACTATTATTTGGATAGGTTCGTAGGGTCCATTTGCTATGTATTAAGGTATAGTGGGATCTGCACCTTCAAGAAATAGCATCATTCGACTTTTCCAGAGAGAAAAGTTATCTCTGCTAAATCGAGGAGGTTTAGAAAGTGAACCATTATCATAGTAGTTTGTGTTTGTGTTAAGTGCCATTTTTTAAAATAGCAAGGAAGAGAATAAAGCAAGATCTTGTTTATCAGATTAAACAGTCTGCTCTGATACCACTTGTTGGTCCCGGAGGTGCTTAACAAGTTTGTAGAAGGGGGGGGGGGGTTGAATACAAACACGATATTTAAAGTTTAATAAATTGTTTATTGATAAATCAAATACATTTTACAAGTCTGTTGCGGAATAAAATTAAGTAGAACTCAATCTAAACAAACTTAAGAAAACACTAAGATGGTTGCACAAGAATATAGAGAATGGGGGATTAGAGGGTATAGAAAACAAGGGTTTCTATGAAGGTTCAAGAATAGAGCACACCCTCAGATGGAGAGGTGATCTTTCTATTTATACCCTATGCATTAAATGCATGGCAGGGTACTTTACACGTGTTAATCAGTGATTGGCTTGGGAAGTCTGACTTCTGGGAGACATGCTTTCGGCCGTATCATGAATAGTGTAGTTGACAGATTTGTTGTACGATTTGTGGTAGAGGCATGTCCGTTCTGACATATCGTACTGGTTGTGCAAGGTAAGACAAAAAGAGACTTGAGGCATAAGCTACGTGATCGTTTGATCGCTGAATATCTCTTCCTTCAGAGATACAAAGAAGTTCAGCTATCGCTGAAGCTTTTCCTCATGTTCCTTCGCGTATAAGTAGAGTCGTATTTGCTTCACTGATATCCGCATCAGGTCACTAGTAGACTTGTCTTTGTTCAGCAGCTTCGTCTTCGATTCAGCTATGAACATATGTTGTCGCAAAACTTGTCTTCAGTGATTACGTTACATTAGAAACTATCAGTTATAACTGAACAGACTCAGTCTGATCACCGATAGTGAAACACTAATACATAAAAATGTTTGTAAGAAAGACTATCAGCGATAACTGAACATACTCAGTCTGATCGCTGATGGTGAAACACTAATACATATTAAACGTAATTTTCACTAAGTATAAAAGAGGGTCGTTATCAAATCACTGAGAGAGTTTGGATCAACAATCTCCCCCTATTTGATAATGACAAAGTAACTGAAGAAAATTACTTTAGTTCAAAATAAAGGAATAATCAGGACTCATAGCATACACGTCCCAATTACTATTTTGAGGGATCTTTTACAGTACTGATAGAGTTAAGTACTTCACTGAAATTTTCATTAATTCAAAGAAGGAATTACAAAATATGAAAATTACAAGTACAAGTGATCAACTAAATACTGTAAGTTTTACTAATAGATTACAAAAAATAGGAAATTAATCTATCAGCTATCTAAAGAAGATTTTGGAGGATTGATCATATACTCAGATATTTCTTCTCCTTTTTGCCTTCGCTCTAAAGATTCTTGGCTAATGATTGCTTTGATTTGCTCAGCTGAAGGAGAGTAGACACACCATAAGCATAAAAGGATTATGGGAATAAAGAAGATTGAATCAAACAGATTGTATAGATTCTAATACCTAGAGTTCACTGTTTTCGGACAAGATGGGAAACAATGGGAATAAAGCAGCTTCGTCTTCGATTCAGTTATGAACATCTGTTGTCGCGAAACTTGTCTTCAGGGATTACGTTACATTAGAAACTATCAGTTATAACTGAACAGACTCAGTCTGATCACTGATAGTGAAACACTAATACATAAAAATGTTTGTAAGAAAGACTATCGCGATAACTGAACAAATGGGTTTTTCACTAAGTATAAAAGAGGGTCGTTATCAAATCACTGGGAGAGTTTGGATCAACAAATGGGTTTTTGCTTACCTTGCTGTGAAAAGATTCATGAAGAACTGTATAAAGTTTTCTTATGTCTCAGACTTACAGATGAGTTTGGAATCTAATCAACCTTAATTTAAACTTCTGAAGCCTGATCCTAAACTTCAAGAGATAGAGAAATTTCAAATTTAGATGATCTTGGAACAACTTGAGTTTGGCATTGTTTACAAGAATGAAGCTAGGAATAAGTGCTTTTTGAGATTCAGTGAGATTGCTAAGTATTGTGATGGAACTCTGAAGATTATCAAACTAAAAGTTGATGGCACGGAGGAAAAAAAGATAAATGTGAGAGACAGAAAGCTAATTGAACAAACTTTGGAAAGAATCCAAAACCGATTTGATTACAGAGAATCTCTTAGAAAATTTTAATGCTTATTTGAAATCAGAGAAAGGTTCATACCTGTTGTTTGATTGCTATTGCTAATTTGATACAAAGGGGGGACTGTTAGTGATTATTTGTATTTCATCAAAGTAGAGGGACTTATCTTGTAAATACCCCTTGGGTATAAATAGCTTTTTGCTTTGTTAGATTTTTAACTAAGATTTCATATTGTACTTTTATGCAAGCATTCTCTCTGTACTCTCTCTTACTCAAAGATAACATTGAGACTTGTGGCATCATATTGTGATCTTGATTGTTTCTACATACTTGAATTACTTGTTCTGGGATCACAGAAATAATCAAGGAACCAAGTTTAATACAAAGAGTCCTCAAAGAAGAGACAAAGGGCTGATAGTTGAATAACATGATTGGGTAGAATCTGCTTCAAATGATTAAGAAATTTATGCTTCGTTGCATACCTCTCAGATTCCCAAGAAAACAACAAAGTTCACTTATTACCATCGACTTCTGATCAACCTTTCTCTCATAATCGGTATTTCCATGTATCTTTGCCAATGATCACTTGTACGTAAAAATGTCAAATGCTCTTGAATCAAAAGAAAAGGTTGAGATGAAATTAAAAGAACTAATTGATGAAGTATTAAAGTTTTATGAAAAGCTCAAACACTTTAACAAACTTCAGCATGGGGTAGAACATCTTAAAATCATTTTCAGATACATCAATAATTTAAAACGCCTTCTTCTTCAAGACTTGGTAAAAGAGAAATCTACAATAAAAAGATGGAACCAAGCGTCTCTAGATCACATGAAAATTTTTAACTATCAAACTCCTAACTATGGTCACAGATGAGTCTTCTCTTCATCCTCTTCAAAGGAAAATACCTCCACTGATTACACTCTCTCTTGATGATCCTCTTATTCTCAACATCCCTCATGCAAATCGTCAAACAGCCTTGAAAAGAATTGGTAAATGGTTTTGTTCAAACTTCTTGTCAAAAAGTGAGTGAGTTTGTGACTGAAGAGTATGATAATCAATCCATGGGATCTTCTTCTCTCCCCTCACAAACTCTCGCTATCAAAAAAGAGAAAAATCATAAATTTTGCTCTATTCCAAAAAGAACTAATGAAAAGGGTATTCTTGGACCTAAACCATCCTCAACACCTCATGCTCATCTCATAAAAAGAATTCATCAGTTTCAAAATTTTCAAAATAAGTTAACAAGTTTGAAAAGTCTTCTCATAGAAACTATTTCGACTGTAGAAAATTCTCACTCTGCAAAAACTTGATTCAATCTAAAAGGTTCTTTTGAGAAATCTTTGAGATTAAAGGAACCCGTCAAAAGATGGGTACCAAGAAAATAGTTACTTAAAAAGAGCAGGGACCACTCTCTTTATAACTAACTCTATTCCCTGCTAAAATAAGCAAGTCAAAAAGGGTCTATTTTGTCCTACTCCTCTATCTATTCTTCTGTTCAATTCTGTCTGTTTCATTGGATTCTCCTCATCCTATGAATCCTCTGTCCCTTTATCCGAAGACCATCACCCTTATCAATAATTCATCGGATATATTTACTCTCTAAGAGATATGAGACCTTTTATGTCAAAGTATCTGCTGCTCTCGGATTTAACCTCCTTTATAACTAAAACATCCAATGTCCTACTCTCACCCTGGATAACCTCCCTCTACACACCTGTCAAATCAATTGTGGGAAGCGGTTTTTAAAATTAACTTAATTTTCAACTTCCATGATTTGACGAATATTTCTCATCTTCTTGATTATCTTCTTAATAAATTTCTCTTCTCATCTTATAAATATCCCTCATTCCTCTTACCCTTTCCATCACCCCTCATAACCCTAAAACCCTCTTCGTCTTCTTCTCTGTTGCAAAAAAATCACCTCATCTCAAAGTCTAAAATGGCTCCCAAAGGCTTTGGATCCCTTATCTCCTTCAAAGATGTGAAATTTTCCTCATCAAGCTTCATATGATATCTTGAAAAAACATGATGACCACCCTGATTATCACAATATGATTGATTTCTTGATCAAAACCCTCTCAAACTCGCACTTACTGTTTCTCCTCACCATCACAGATGAGTATGTTTCTTCTTGAAAATTTCTAGTGCTCATGTGTTCATTCAGAGTACGACAACACCATCATCGCCATTGTACTCTTAGACAAAGTTGTCATCGTCATTACCGATGACATCGCCAAAGTTCTGAATCTTCCATCTTCATCTTCAAATGTTTATGAGGATATGTGCTTAGATGAAGAACTTGAAGATGTCCTTCACATTATTCGGGAGTATCGTTTAAGAAAAGAAGACCCAAAAGCCAATAGGTAAATGCTACTGGAAACATTCTTCTCAAGAACATGTCTTAAGTCTGACATTTTTTCTCAAGAACATGTCTGAAGAACTTGAAGATGTCCTTCTCAAGAACATTCTTCTCTGATGCTCCCATCTTCCAAAAGAATATCAACTTTGGAAAATACTTCTTTCATGAATTGGTGAGAAAAATCACCCTCAGAAGCAAGAACAAGGCGCATGTTCCATTTGTTCGTTTTTTGGCTTTATGAATCAACGGTTATATATGTATGATATATACACATGATTATGATACTTTGCAACTATAATATTGCAGCATCGTGTTGGAGATCATCAATGGCTAAAGAAGTGTGTTGTCAAGAAATTGATATGCCTTGTCACCCAGATAATCCAAAACAAATGGCCAAAGTGTGACAGTTTTTGCAGGAGAAGCTGCAATAACCATCAAAACGGACATTGTAGACCATGAAAACGGACATTGTAGGCCATGGCCAACCAGAATTTGCAATTGTAGATGCTAAATTTTCTTTTGTTTTTTTAACGAAACCACCTCTAGTAGAAGATAAATAAATTATTAATTTTTCTAAATGGATGCCCGAACAAATCTTGTTTTATGAGATAAGGAATAAATCTTGTTTGATGATATTCTTTTCCATAAGTTTTTTTTTTGTTGTTCATGGTATGGGTGAACTTAATGGTGATAATTCGTACTAATATTTTTCACATTTGTAGCCTCATATTTAGTCATGAGTGGGTAGAAGAAAATTAGCTTGATGAAATGAATTCTCGATAGATAAATATAGGAAGTACGGAATGATAGACAAACGTCTAAATCCTTTACCTGGAAAAGGTTTATAAAGGAAAACATCTGAAGGGAGATCTAGAATTATTTCGAAGCTAAATATTTATCTAAGCAATAAATAAATTATTAATAGAAATTGATGTTTAAATTGATACTGATCGACAAAGAGGTGTGGCACATTAAAAGGCACGGGCGTTTAATCGTGCATCGCTAGGCCGCGTGGTTAGTCGCGGCAATCCAAACAAAAGGCCCTGCGCGGTAGTGTCGTGGATCGGAGTTGCGGGAGAAGTCGCGTTGTCCTCGGGTCTTGACTCTAATGGGTTGCGTGACTTTACCGACGACTTTACTTGCACGAAAGTCGCTGGCGACGCTGTTTGCTCTGTTTTCTAGTTCAATTTGCTACTAGATTTCATTTGTGACTTTGGTTTCACGAAAAGTCTTTGCAGACTCTGGCAACATTGATTTATTTACTATAAGTTGATTGTTATTGAAAAATTAAGATTAATATTAGGGATTATATTTTTACTAATCTGCACATTAACTTAATTTCTAACTAAATTATACATTAAATATTTCAAATTAGTAATATACTATATAAAATAATTATATAATATAATCAAACAAAAAAAATTATTTATTTAATAAAATAAATCAAATTGAGGTGAAGTTAAATCGTAGAATATTTTTTAGTAAAAATTTTTATTTAAATAGTTTAATAGTGGAATAAACTCGTTTATGTATATGTTGAAATAAAAGATTTGTTTGAAAAGGAAAAAAAGTGATGTCGAATTGCATTTGTAAATTATCTATACTATATTATAAAGATGACATAAAAAACTCTTAATTATAACTCACTAAACTTTATGTACTATCATTTAAAACTATCTACTTAAAATCTCTTAAAAATAACTACTAAAGCCTAATGTACTACCTGTAAAGCTTTTAACCCTAATTAATATATTTCATCATTATCCCCCAAAATCCTTATCTCTAATCCTCAAACCCTAAAATTATGAAATTTGAATTCTAATAAACATAATCAAAACAGATAGACATCTCAATTTAAATATAAAAAATTTAAAATATATAAGATAATTAATGAATTTTAACAAACTACTTAATTTTTTTTATATAAAAAATATTATATTGTTAAGCCTAAATTAAACAAATTTATATATAAAAAAATCATTATCACTCAATAAAAATCATCTAAAATCGTACTGTAAATCAATAAAAAACAAAAAATAAAAATAAACATTAGTAACTTATAATGACGAAAACTGCGATTCTTAATAAATCAGAGCTCAAAAAATGTGTTTTTATTGTTATCTAGTTCCTTTTTTTAAGTTGCCATTTTTTTTTATTTTTCAAAAGCCTTAATATTTTGTTTATTGTGTTTTTATTGTTATCTATGATGTATTTGGTTTTGACCAAATGATATTTTGTAAAAAAAATTAATTATATATATTAACATTTAACAGCAATGATGAACAGTAACTTACAGATTTGGTCCTTGAGGGTTTTAGTAAATTACAGATTTGGTCCTTGAGGTTTTATCTCCCTGTTAAATTTAGTCCTATGTTTGTAGAGTTACAGATTTGGTCCCTATAGTTTTATTTTCCTCTTGGATTTAATCCCCATAATTTGTTGATTCCAAAATAGACTTTCGATTTTGCATTTGCGTAACGTTTTGGTCCTCGAAACTAAAAGTTGTTAGCTCCTGACCGTTAAGTAAATGACATTTCGATCATTTATAACTTTTTCATTTTCTAATTTAAATAAATAAAAGTTATATTATAAAAATTATTTTTATTATATAAGCATAAAATAAAGATCCCTTAACATGCATCGCATCTCAATGACTGTGTCTTCTCCAACCCAAAACCTTCCGCCTTCCCCATCAATTCAAGCACATAGCCGTAGGTGATTCAGGCACCAATTTTTTATTTATTAATAAAGTAATTTATCATAATTTATTTTATGTTTAATAATGATGTAAAATTTGTTTAATTCATATTTTTATTATAATTTAATTTAGGTTTAATAACAATGTAACTTTTTTTAGGTTTAATGATGTAATGTACCATTTGCCAATTTATTTTTCCTTCCTATCATACACACACATCATTCTCATAGGGCATTTTGTAAATTATAGTCATGCTGCTAACAGACACAAAATGTTTTGTTCTCATAATTGGTCATGCTCAAATTTATGGTCTTAATATTTCTTTCCATCCGCAGCAACGCGCGGGCATTAATCCCACCTCGTTCCCAACAAATTCTATAAAAAATGATATGTGGTCTACCTATAGGCATATTGCAAGGAACTACCATCCGTTTATTTTAGGTTATATTTTTGCAATTCAGAATCATTTGGCACTTTATGTTTTAGAAGAAAAACAAGAAAAAATGACAAAACTAACTAGGAACATTAAATGTGATCATTACGATCGTAATTGAAATATTGCATGTCCCCTCAATTCATGATTATTTAAAATCATATTTTGTATATTACTCTAATTCATGACTAATTAAAATGTTTAAAAATGATTACTATTTGAAATATTTAAAAATATTTAAATTAAGTACTTTTTTTGAAACAAATCATCAGTTTTGATTTGAATTTAAAAAAAAGTTATTTGTATGCAATGCTGACCAACATTTTAGAATCCATTTTTAATTGCAATAATAATTCGTATTTAACCATTCACTCTACCTATATATATCTTAAGCAATACACAAAATTTCAATATCTCATTATGGAATAAGAACATTAATGGCTCAACAAAGAACTCCTTACCACCTTCTCTTTCTCGTCATTATTCTTTGTAACTTTTAGCTTTCTACATTATTGTAACAACCCAAAAAGATCAACGAGATAACATACGCATAACAACCCAACTCGGGTCCTAATACATCATCTGATAAAAAGGTTTACACAGTCTGACACTGAGTCTATTACAACCGAGATTCTAAGTGAAAGTATTTATGCCGCTTCTATGTCCCGCTCTTCGCCTCTTTAGTATCTAACACTTCTCTTTTCCTTTAGATAATCTAGAAATCACTCTGTTACCTGAAAATAGGTTTTAAGAAAATAGGAAGTGAGGATTAGACCGAAAGGTCTAGTGAAGTCCTAACCTCGTCCGTTTTATAATAACAGAAGTACAATTAAGCATATAAAAATAATTCACCACTTTATGCCACAAGTGACGATATCTTATACGTCAAAAAAATCCAGGATTGCTCGTCCTCGGGCCCCCCCAGTAGATCCCCATACGGCCCCCTAGTCGATGTCGTTACCGATGTGTAAGGAAACGAATTCCAAACATCCGTTTTCAACCATCCCCGATGATTGAAGGTAAACCACAAGCTCAATTCATAACACAATTCCACATTTCTTATCGTAAATATGAGAAAGTATGTAGGCGTAATATAAGAAGTAGATCCAACAATTCACAGTGCAAATATACAATTTCCGAAAAAAACGATAATCATAATCGACATAGTTTAAATAAAACCATTTCCAGATTTCGTAATTTAGAATAAAGAAACTCACCTGATTGGACGGATTCGGCTTATTCACGACAATAAGTCTTGCAGAATCGACTTCCTACAATTTAGATATATGGCCACTAAGTTATGTACTTCAATTCTAAACTAAAGGTTCAGGAGATTAAAACTCAACTAATAAACAGACCCCGGTCGAGAGAGAGGGATCCGGTCGCAGCCCCCCTGGTCCGGGCGGCCCCGGGCCACGCCACACCGGGCGACCCCGGTCCATGCCACACCGGGTGACCCCGGTCCCCGAGCTTGGCGACTTCGAATAAAACCCCACGCAGAAAACCCAATAATCGATTCAGTCCATCAATCTATTCTCTTAACCCAATATTTAAATCGTTCATACGGTTTCAAACATCACTTAGTGTCCTTAATCTAATTTGCTAACCTCAGGCCCAACCAGGACTCCGATTCCAGTTTTTCTTTTAAGAACATAACAGTCCTCCCAAACTAATCAGCAAATCACTCAATCTAATTACAAGGATGTAGATAAAGGTTTTCTATTTAAGATACTTACCTCTTGATGATGGATTCCACAGATTTCGATGGCTTCTTCCCAGCTTCTAAACCTCGCAGATAATCGATCGACTTCTCTATCTCTTTGAATCGCCGCACACGGCTTCACACTAGATGGCTCTCCCCCAAATGACAGTACCCTAGGGTTTTAGGCCCTAAATGGTAAAGTTTTCCTAAATGGGTCCTCCAATTTTCCAAGTCTTCCACATTAAACCCACGAAGTTTTTATTTAAAAGAATAAACACGAAACTTCACTTTGACGGATGTTACAACACTCCCCCCCTTAAAAGAATTCCGTTCTCGAAATTTCTTCGGCAAAAAGATGAGGATATTTGGACCTCATATCAGATTCTAACTCCCACGTCGCTTCCCGTCCTTTATGGAACTTCTATTGAACTTTCACTAAATTGATATCATTTTCCCTCAGTCGTTTAACTTTACAATCCACTATAGATTCAGGTTCTTCGACGAAGATCAATTTCTCATCCACCCGAACATCCTGTAAAGGCACTGCCATAACGACCTCTGCAAGACACTTTCTCAAGTTTGAGACGTGAAAGGTATTGTGAATACTTCTCAACTCCTCAGGTACTTCCAACTTGTACGCCACCTCCCCGACCCGTTCCACTTGTGAAGGTACACTGCGGATTTCCTCGCAAATTATCCGGTAGGTCAAGTTTGTTAAACACTTACCCACATCTCTTACACTCACGAACGGTCCGATGCACGCAGGCTCTGCTTTCCTTTCTTTCCAACTTGAACCACCCCTCTCCCAAGGGAATACTTTAAGCGACATACAACTCCTACCCGAAATCCTACGTCTTCCCGTCGTTTAACCGTATAGCTCTTACGACAAATACGAGTCACCTTCAACCTTTCCTGACTAAAAACAATAATAAATACCCACCTTGCCAACTTGACACAGGGTCACTCTTGATCTACCCCCTAAAGCTTACAAGCAAGAAACCATGTATTCAACAACATAATACTTAGCAAAGCCCTCTAAAATCGCTCACACACTACTAATTCATCGATTTATACCACAACGTCGATCACTAAATTCTTTGATGGTAATAATTCAACCGCACAAAGCACCCATCAACCAAGACATCAAACACACTTATTTCTTTGGATAGCCATATATTTAGAATTAACCCTACACCATCCTTCGATCTATTGCCAATTTATTCCCTTGGCAAGCTGAGTCAGTCCCAAAGGCACAAAATAGTACACCACTGAATCTATCAAATCCCAATTTTCTCAATATTAAACACAATACTCCCTGAATATATACATCGCATTAGTACCTACTCCCGTCCCCAATATCGATTACTAATACATTGATGATAACCAATTTATCCATACCATGCACATCTTGACCAAAATATCATTTCCACTTATCCCTTTGCACATTTGCATATACTTGAGAACATAAACATTCCACATGTTCATTGCCCGAATAGTCCGCCGAAGAGTTTAGCTCCCCCATACATATAACCGTTTACCACCGAACCCACTATTACTCATAACTCTCTTAGTCCTATTCCGGTTTCACTTTCCCTACGAGAGGAACAATACTTTCTCACAATCCAAGTTTAATTTTCCCGATGTCAAACTTAATGCTCACTCAGAATGCTTATCATATTAACAATTACTCACATCCTCCGATCTTTCCCTTTGAGCATCTCTATCAATCACTTTACTTGTTTGTATGAAAACATAGATCACTTAATTTCAAAGAAAGGCTTACTCAAGGTGGCAAGCTTTAGGCCAGACTCGCATGGAAATAATAATACCCAACCCATAACCGAAAGCTTCCTCATTTTCTCACTAACAGATTCGATCTGACGACCAGAAGCTACTTATCTCCAAGAATACTTCAATCCTCGGACGAACTTCAATCTACAACAAGGCACTACTACCAACCGCATAAGACATCCTCATTAGCGTTCCGATGCAATTAGACGAGCTCACCCGAAGTTTACCGCACCCGAGAAGAATACGAGTTCTTCTTCTAGGCGGTCGCCATTTATCACCCAACCTATCACAACACCTATATCAAGCGTAATTGTCGCGTCTGGATCTTTCTTCAAAATCTCCAAACCAAGATTTACAGTTACCCTTGCCCCTCTTCTTCGGCTGGTGTGTGCACAATTTTGTAAGTTTTTCGGTAGGTCCTGAATTTGATTTGGAGGTCGGCAAGAAATTTGTCAATAATAGGCTTGAGGGCATTTCTGCTATTTTCTAAGCAGATACCGATCTCCATCCATTCTGTAACACCGAACCGAACAAGAGAGTCAAGCATATCAACTGATCTTCCAACATCATCCCTTGTTATAGTTAGCCGAATATCCTTGCAGCTGGAAGAAGGTTTGATGATTTTAACATCAATTATTTTGGAGAATCTTCAGTGGTTGTTGAGGACTTTGTGATACCAATCAATACATATAGTTTTGATTTCCTCATTCTTCTTAGCCAACTCCTCCAGGGCACCAAGTTGGGCAATAATAGCATTGGTAGGAGATTTATTAATCTGAGCCTCTTCCTCAGCTAATTTTAAGGCTAGCTCAGAATCTTTATCTCGTGCTATTTGAGCTATTTTAGCAGCCTTAGGTGGCGTTTGGTTCGCAAATTATGATGGAATCTGATGAAATTGGAATGTTGAATTCCGTTGACCAGATTCCATTACATCGTTTGGTTCATTCTTTTTAAGGAATTGGAATGTTGAATTCCAATGAATTCTACAAATGAAGGAATTCAACATTCCTTGGGGGGGAGGTGGTATTTCATTGGAATGGAATGTCATATTTTTTTTGGACAAAATTGCCCATCATCCTATTATGCACCACCACCTCCGGTCACCACCATCGGCCACCACCTCCGGCCACCGCCACCGACCACCATTGACCACCACCTCCGACCACCATCGACCACCTCCGGCCACCCCCATCACCACCTCCGGCCACCATTGACCACCACCGACCACCACCACCTCCAGCTAACATACCGGCCACCGCCACATCCGGCCACCACCACCACCTCCGGCCACCGCCATCGGCAAGCACCTCCACGGGCAACCACCACCACCGACAACCACCACCACCGGCCACCACTACCGTTCCACATTATCAGCAGACACCAACTATCTCTCTCCTCTCTCTCCCTCTCTCTCCTCTCTCTTCTCTCTCCTCTCTCTCTCCTCTCTCCCTCCCTCTCCTCTCTCTCCTCTCTCTCTCAATCTGTCCTCTCTCTCTCTCTCTCTCCTCTCTCCCTCTCTCTCCTCTCTCCCTCTCTCTCCTCTCTCTTCTCTCTCTTTCCTCTCTCTCCCTCTCTCTCTCTCCTCTCGCTATCAATCTCTCCTCTCTCTTTCCTCTCTCTCTCCTCTATATCTCCTCTTATCTCTCTCTCCTCTCCTCTCTCTCACTCCTCTCTCTCTCACTCCTCTCTCTCTCTCTCTCCTCTCTCTCTCCTCTATCTTTCCTCTCATCTCTCTATCTATCTCTCACCCTCTCTCTCTCTCTCATCATTATTCGTGTGCTAAAATAATCAAAACAATTTTAGTTAAAATTAAACTATTTAATGACTATTTTATTAAAGTATTTTTTCTTTAAAAAATTAAAATAAACAAAAAGGGTATTTTGGTCATTTACCAAAATTCCATTCCATTTCTAAAGCTATAATCTGTGAACCAAACAAAAAAAAATCCAATTCATTTAACAGATTCCATTCCAATTCTGTCAACCAAACAGGTGGTCAAACCTGACAACATTCCATTCCAATTCCTTCAAAGTCAAATTCCTTTGACAAATTCCATCCAAAAACATTTTGCGAACCAAACACCCCCTTAATCTCTTCTTCAGATAAGCTCATATCTGGAGAAGTAATCTTCGGGGGAGGAAGATGGATTCCACCACCGTCGGCAACTTTCTTTATGTTTGCATCTTTATGACACTTTTCTTCGGCAGCTACTTCCTCCGGTGTCATTTTCTTTTTGCCTTTGTCTTTCTTAGGCACTTGCTCCCCTTCGAATTCTTCGACCACCTTAGAGTGATCGGTTACCTCCTTTTCGGCAGATGCCGAATCTCTTGCCTTTTCAGCTTCGGCAGATACAGCAGCAGAGCTTTCTCGTCGACTCGTACTGGTAATAATGATTTGAGGGGTAATTTGCTCCTCCTCAGTACGTGCCCGTGAAGAAAGACCATCCTTAGGCGACACACGACCAAGACGTCGATCCACCCGATCGAGAGTCCTTCGGTCATCAGGAGTAGAGGCCGACTTCGTGATGTAAATATCAAGTGACCCTGCACAGTACTGAGCCACGTCGGCAAGAAGTGAATCAAGGCGTTGATTGATATTCTGCAGTGCACCCAGAATCTGAGAATTGATAGAGGTCTGATCCGAAGCTTGTTGCCGAAGTCTGAGAAGCTCTTGATCCCGAGTATCGTATGCGGCCTTGAGAGCGGCCATAGAAAGAGTCAAAGAGGTATTGTTATCAATTAATTTGATAACCTCTCTAAGAACCGCATCAAGAGCATCAGAAAGAGGATCCCGACGACCCAAAATGTCCTTATTCATGGCATCCATACACCGATAGAAATTCGTATTAACACGGAGAAGCTCGGTATTCTTCTCCTTAACTAGTTGTAAGATCTCAGCGAGAGAAGCATTGTTGTTGTCAAGAGAAACCAGAAGCTCAGGCTCACGTAGAGATTTGCGTAGCATTTCGTACTGAGTGCCAAGCATCCGAACCTGGTGATTTGTATCAAGAATGTCGGCAAGGATCTCGGCAGGCAGGGAGATCGACGTATGACGTGCCGAAGAAGTAGTGGTCGAAGGGCCAACCCTGTCGGTAGTAGGAGAAGGGGGATCATGAGGCAAGGTTCGGTCCTTTGGTGGGGACTGCCTCTTCGGTAGAAAATCAGGATGGAAATCATCCGAAAGGGAATCTGAGCTAGAGGGCGAGTGTTTGGGAGATGGGGATGGTTTTGGGAGGGTATCGGTGAGTGTTTGGGAGATGGGGATGGTTTTAGGGAGGGTATCGGTGATTGTTTGGGAGATGGGGAATTCTTTGGTGAGGGTATCGGAGAGGGAAATGGTTCTACAGTAGGTGATGGAAAACTTTCCCCGACATCAGAAAAGAGTAAAGCACAAAGATCATCGGTATTTCTACCGACATGTGCAATATCATAGGGTGTGACCCCGGGTGTTTGGCTGTGCGGTGTGGAAGAGGGTCATTGGTCCAGAGAGGAAACCAACTCATCTTCTTCTCTCAATTTAATTAAGGAGAAGGAATAACAAGGGTCTTCGAATTATACAACCAAACCATGTGGAGAAGATTTGGAGGAGGTAGGATGGGTTTCAGCAGATCCCCGTGGCCCAAAAGGGGGAATTTCAACTTCCTCCGATTTTTGAGAATCGGTAGAAGGAGATTATGGTTCGGCCAATGGTTTCCTAAATCTCTTAGAACGAGACTTAGGTGGGGATTTTGAGCCCCGTCGCTTTTGAGAAGGAGTAGAAGTGACTGGGGTAGCCACCGAAGGTTGTTTCGGTGGCATAGTCAAAGAAGCTAATGCGACGTTACCGGTGAACTTTTTCTTTTTAATAGCCACCGATTTGGCTCGGGTAGATTTGTGGGGTATGGGGACTACCAACTTGGGAGAACTTTTAGAAATGGAGGCCTTTCGGTACCATTCTCAGAAAGAGTACCCCAAATCGGATTAGGAGATGTAAGAAAAGAAGCCATACCTGCAGTGATGGGGATGTCGGTAGGCTTCACCGGTTTGAAGATAGTTTGCTTGCTTATTTGAGAAATAGGCAAGTCGTACACCACAGTCGGGTCGACACGTAGCTGTCCAGAGAGCTTCTCATTGATAATTAGAAAGAGAAATATTGGAAGTGTCATGTTGTGAGTCTGAGGTGGCGTAATAGCGGTGACAAGAGAATCAAAAATCACCTGGGCAAAGTCAATGCGCCTCATAAAGACGAGGGCATGTGCCAACCTAGTGATAACAACAGGTGATTGACCCCACCCAGACGTCTTGTGGAAAATGCAGTAGATCAAGTGAAAGAAGAAGAAGTTCCAGATGGCACCCATGTTCTTGCGAAGAAGAGTTTCAACCCTTGGTTTTCCCTTCATGAATGTGGTTGAGTGTATCAACTACCTCATCGTGTTCTTGACCAGTGGGAAAAGTGGCATAAGCCTCAAACTTTGGAATCCGAAGAATAGATCGAACATCCTCGACCCCAAAAGTAAGGTTGGGGTGTTCCTCAGAAGAAAGGATTGAAGCAGATACCTGATGAGTTTCAGAATCGTACTTGCAGGTGAGCCAGAAGCTACCAAGTAGCATCTTGCTCATCTTGGTAGAAGCCGTGAGAGCATATTGGAGTGGAGTTTTCTGAAGGAAGAGAGACACATGATTGAACTCCAGATAATCTACATCAGCAGAAAGTCGAGCAATCTGATTGCATGCAGGGAATGCAAGAGTTTCCCGAGAGAGTGTAGTGGTCTTGGAGGTCTTGGAGGACTTTGAGGATTCCATTGTTGAATAAAGAGAGAGAAGATCGAGAGATAGAAATCGTAGTTGCAGGTTGCAAGTGAGAGAAAAAATCGTGAGATTGAAAAGTAGGAAATGAAGAAGATGAAGTAATATATATAGGTAAGAAAATTGGAGGCAAAGTTTGATTTCAAAAAGAATTTAATAATATAAATGGTAATGATGGTACTTAAAACGTGCGAAAATTGGGAAGTGGAATAGCTGAAAACGGCTAAAGTCAGAATCGTGGGGGTGTCAAAATGTCCCATCATCTGACCCACGAATCCTGAGAAGCCACTGTCATGATTTGAGAGGGTAAAGGATAGGTGCCGAAAAAGATTTCGGCAAGATGGATGTGGATAAGGATGACGCATCATCATTAATAACGAAAAGCTTGGAAGAGTGAGTTCGGTAGGCCTTGTTTGGCAAACAAGGTTCGAAAGCTAAGACCCATCCAAGTTTCGGTATGATAGGAGAGGACTTCGGTAAGTGAGATATCGGTAAGTGGCTAGAGGTTCGGCAGTCGTAAGGGCTACCGAAATGGAAGAGAGTTCGGTACAAGTGAAGTTTATACCGAAAAGGAAAGAGACATACCGAAGAATCTTTACCGAAATGAGAGATGTTTCGGTATTCGAGAGATTTATCGAAAGAATATCGATAAAGGCGAGAGATGCCAAAATATTCTTTTTTTAATCAAAATTTAACATACCTAAGGATCCAACGAGGAAGTTGAATATGGCCTCATCCAATGGTTTAGTGAAGAGATCTACAAGTTGAAGATCTGTATGAATGAAATGAAGTTCAATATCACCTTTAGAGACATGATCTCTTATAAAGTGATACCGAATATCAATGTGTTTTGATCTGGAATGTAGCACAGGATTGTTAGCAATTGCGACGATACTGGAGTTGTCACATAGGATAGGTATTTGAGAGTAGAACTTGTCATAGTCTTGCAGTTGATTTTTCATCCACAAGATCTGTGCACAACAACTGCCAGCTACAACATATTCAGCTTCAGAAGTAGAGGTAGAGACAAAATGTTGTTTTTTGCTGGACCAGCTGACCAAATTTCCACCGAGTAATTGACAGCTTCCAGTTGTACTTTTCATGTCTACCTTAGACCCTGCAATATCAGAATCTAAATAGCCAATGAAATCAAAACCCGAGTCTTTGGGATACCAAAGACCCAGATTCATAGTACCTTTTAGGTACCGAAAAATGCGTTTTACAGCCGCCAAGTGAGATTCCTTGGGATTGGCTTAATAACACGCACACAGACACGTAGCATACATAATATTAGGTCTACTAGCAGTAAGATAAAGAAGAGACCCAATCATTCCTCTATAATTCGTGATATCAACTGTCTTACCAGCTGAATCAGCATGAATTTTAAGAGGTGGTGCGATTGGAGTTTTCATGGGAGAGCAATTTTCAAAATCAAACATCTTTAAAAGATCACGAATATATTTTCTTTGATTTATGAAAATACCTTCAGAAGTTTGTTTAATTTAAAGACCGAAAAAGAATGTGAGCTCACCCATCATACTCATCTCATATTTGCTTTTCATGAGAGAGGCAAACTCCTAACAAAGAGATTCATCAGTAGCACCAAAGATGATGTCACCCACATAGATTTGGACAAGAATGATATTACCTCGGGTTTTCTTGAGAAAGAGAGTATTGTAAATTTTACCTCGGGTATATAGGTTGGAGAGATGAAAATCTGATAGAGTGTCATACCAGGCACGAGGAGCTAGTTTCAGACCATAAAAAGCTTTTTCTAATTTGAACACATAGTGAGGATGGGCTGGATCTTCAAAACCTGGAGGTTGTTTCACATAGACTTCATCTGTAAGTATACCATTGAGAAATGAACTTTTAACATCCATTTGAAAAACCCGGAAGTTTTTATGAGCAACATGATCAAGAAAGATTCTTATTGCTTCAAGTCTAGGAACATGAGCAAAGGTTTCATCATAATCAATACCTTCCTCCTGTCTATACCCTTGAGCAACAAGCCTTGCTTTATTTCTGCTAACATTGCCTTCTTCATCCATTTTATTTCGGAAGATCCACTTAGTACCGATAATTGTCTTGCCGAAGGGATGAGGCACAAGTCTCCATACTTTGTTTCTTTTGAATTGAGACAACTCTTCTTGCATGGTAGTGATCCAACAAGGATCTTCTAGAGCTTATTCAATTTTCTTGGGGTCCGTGATAGAAAGAAAATTCACATAGAGACAAATGTTTCTGACACCTTTTCTGGTTTGGACACCTACTTGTTGATCACCAATAATCTGTTCAATTGGATGATCCTTGGTCCATTTTAGAGCAGGAGGAAGAGGTGTAGGATATGGGCTAGGAGAATACGAGGGTGATGGATTGGTAGGAATGGGATGAGTATGATGAAAGGAGTAAAGTCAGAGGTTGGTTCGCCAGATGCACCAGGTTCGGTAGTCGGTAGGAAATCTACCGAATGAGGGTTAATAGAAGTGGAAGCTGCTTAGAAGGTAACATAGGGAGGTCCTGGAGACAAAAGATTTGGAGAATCTTCTCCTACACACGAAGTGATCCACTCATGAATTTCATTGTCATCACAAGATAAGGAGGAAGTCTTATGATCGTCGAACTTCACATGTATTGATTCGTCAATACATTTTCTTCTAAGATTGTAGACTCTATAGACTTTAGAAGATAGAGAATAGCCAATAAAGATACCTTCATAAACCTTGGGATCGAATTTCCCAAGATGCTCTCGATCATTTAAGATGAAACACAAACAACCGAAAACATGTAGAAAACTGATATTTAGTTTTCGGCCATAGAAGACTTCATAGGAAGTCTTGTTGTGTCTTTTTACAATGATAGATCGGTTTTGAGTAAAGCAAGCAGTGTTGAGAGCCTCAACCCAAAAGTAGGTAGGAAGGTTTTATTCACTCAGCATAGATCTTGCAGCTTCACATAGAGTACGATTCTTTCTTTCTACAACACCATTTTGTTGTTGAGTTCTGACTGTTGCAAAGTTTGAGAAATACCTTTGTCGTTGAGGAAAGCATCTAAGCTAACATTTCTGAATTTGGTCCCGTTGTCACTTCTAATAGATCTGACTAGTTGACCATTGAGAACTTCAGATTTCTTGATGAAAGTGATGATTTCTTTAGTTGTATCACTTTTGTACCTGAGAAAGAATACCCAAGTGTAACGTGTGTATTCATCAATAATGACAAGAATGTACCTTTTTCCACCAAGACTAGGTGTGCTGACTGGCCCACAAAGATCCATATGCAGCATCTGAAGAGGGGTAGAAATAGAGAAACTTTGCTTTGATTTGAAGGAGGATTTTGTCAGCTTGCCTTTCTCACATGCAAAACATAGCTTTTCTTTAGAACAGGATATTTTTGGCAGTCCGACAACCAGCTCTTTGTTAGAGAGAGCATTTAACGTCTTAAAATTGAGATGAGAGAGACGTTTATGCCAGAGCCAGTTCTTCTTTTCTGAATCTTCAGAAATGAAGAAAATGCTTCCTTCTCCTTGATCATATTTGTTTCCCATGTTAATCACATAAACGTTATCTTTTCTAAAACCAGAAATAACAGTATGAAAGTCTTTGTCAGTGATGAGACAATCTTCCATTCTAAATATCACATAGAAACCAAGATCACAGAGTTGACTTATGCTTAAGAGATTATGCATGAGCCCTTCCACATAGGCAACTTTGTTGAAAGTAATGGATCCAATAGAAAGAGTCCCATAACCTTTAGTGGAACCACGAGAGTTGTCACCAAAGGTTATGGTTGGTCCCTTTTCTTTCACAAAGTTTAAGAGTAGATATTTGTTTCCTGTCATGTGTCGTGAGCACCCACTATCCATGTATGATGATGCCCAAAGACCTGCAGACATAAACAAATTAGTCCTTTGGAACTCGTTTTGAGGTGGGTCCTTTAGGGTTAGAAGAAGAAGAAGAAGCAGGATCATTTTGACCATATCTGTCAATACGGTCTTTTGGACAATCCTTGGCCAGATGAAAAGTATCACCACAGTTATAGCATTTTCTGTAGATGAACTTTTTCTTGGGTTCTAGAGAGGACGCTTTCACTTTTCCTTGAGGTTTTGACTTTAGAGGTTTAGAAGAATGAGGAAGAATGGGATAGTTGTAAGGAATGAGAGGGGTTTGAGGCATTGGTCCAAGAATTCCTTTTTCTGAGGAAGAATGAGGATTTATGGAGATTCCTTTAGATTTCTTCATTTTCATCGCTCTAGGAATTCTGTTGTTTTCATAGGAGATTTACCTTTGGAAGAAGGCGTAATCTTTCTTTTGGTGGGGAGATCTACAACAACAGATTTTCCTTTGTTAAGGAAAGGAGCTTTCTTTGGAGGAGGAGAAGAAGAGGAAGAGGAAGAGGAAGAAGAAGAAGAACATTCTTTTAGATTCAAAGTTTTGAGGAGATCATTAACAGGTTTGACAAAATCATTTGAATCTTGATCTTCTTTAAGAATGGGTTTAGATTGTTTGGCAGACACAAAGATGCCAAACTTCCTAGAATATCGAAGATCCATGGAATAAACAGAGTTAGAATCTCCTGAGTCGGTATCAATCCACTCAGAAGAATAGGAGGGAATTTTAGAGGAAAGAGGAAGATTTTGAGAAGGGGAAGGAATGTCTTCATATGGAGTACAGATAGCATCCTCTTTCCAATACCCAAGACCAAATTTATCGTCACCAATTACTTTGTCTTTGAAATTTTTTTCAAGGTTCTTGGAAGAGGTATTCCACTTATTTACAACATCTTGCTCCTTTTGAAGATGTTTGTTCTTTTCTTAGCCAATTTTTTTTTTATTGTTTTTAGGTCTTCCAACTCAGCTTTTATTTTATCGAAATGTTTTACTTGAGAGAGAGAAGCTTGAAGTTGAGAAGAGAGAGATTTGATTTGAGCATTAGCTCTTTTCTTTGCATCTTTCTCGTTGTGAAAAAGTACAGTTAAAGAGTCATAAGCTTCAATCTTTTCTTCATTAGAGAGAGAGTAGAAGGGATGTACCTGAGATCAGGAGGAGGAGCATTCGCCAGAAAAGTCCATTCTAGAACTGGAATCTTTTACTTCTTCATCAAGTTTTGCCATAAGGAATTTATTTGAGACTTCTTTCTCGCTGTCAGAGGTAGGCTCATCATCCCAGTCAAGGGTCTCAACCATCAAGCCTTTTCCCTGTCGATGAGAGTTAAAGTTTCTCTCCTTTTTTCTCTTGTACTTAGCTTTGTACTTATCAGCTTTGTTAGAGAGCTCTTTGAAGGAAGAAGAAGGGGAAGATTTTCGAGGATGAGATCTACCTGTAGAGATAGATCTGAAATTTCTTCCCTTATAGGAATTTGAAGAGTTGGACTTAAGGATCCTAGGAGGATTGCTTCTACACTCAGAAGCGAAATGGCCTTTCTTTCCATACGCATAACATTCCTCCTTGGATTTGTTTAAAGAATTTTTAGAGGAGGAGGAAGAAAATTTTCGGTTGACTCGAAAATGGTTGAAGGAGGGGTTTTTCCTAAGTCATTATGACTCTCTCTCTCTCTCTCTCTGTGAGTCATCAGAAGGATAAGTGGTGCGAGGAATACACATAGTTTTCTTGGAACCATCACTAATAAGAGCCATAGAAGGGGCTCTTATTTCTTTGATTATGGTCTTCTTTTGAAGACGAGTTTGTTCATAATTAAAGAAGGTTCCATAGAGAGAGGTGAGAGGTAGACTTTATAAGTACTTGGTTGTCTTGATGCAGGTATTGTGGTTCTCGCAGAAATCTGGAAGACCATCCATGAACTTACATAAGATTTCCTCGTTGTCATAATGCTGCTTCCCCAGAAGTTTGAGATCGTTTAAAAGACGATTAAAACGATTATAGTAGTTAGAAAGAGATTCTTCCTTTTCATGAAAGAAAAGTTCGTATTTACTAACAAGAGAGATTTTTTCGTGATTTCTTGGCTTCATTTGTACCTTCATACATAACACATATGTTCGACCACATCTCTTTAGCATTAGAGAAGTTTACAAGAGAGTGGTACACTTCATCTGGAAGCGATTGAGCAATAATTGCTCGCACTTTGGAATCAAGTCCAATGGTGCGTCTATCTTCCTCAGTGTATTCTTTTTCAATTTTCAGAATATATCTACCAGTAGCAGAGTTATGTTCCTCATCAGATGAGTCATCGGAAACTTGAAAAAGAGAATCTTTTTCCTTATCTTTCTTTCTGGAGGTTTTGATAGCGACAGTCAGCCCCTTCCAAGAATATAGCATCATTCTACTTTTCCAGAGAGAAAAGTTGTTTGCATTGAACTTAGGAGGTTTGATCATTGATTCGTTATCAATATGAAAAGAGTTTTGAGATGTAGAAGAAAAATCAACTTTGTCTTTGGACGAAGATGCCATCGCGGATCTGATTTATTGAGTTAAATCAACCGCTCTGATACCACTTGTTGGTCCCTAATAACCAAAACAAGTATTGTAGAGGGGGAGGGGGTTAAATACAATACACAAAATTTTACTTAATTTTAATTCTTTTATTGATAAGAATATCAAGAATTACACAAAGAGAAATAAAAATTGTTGCGGAAAAGAACAGTTAAAAACTTTTCTAACAATCTAACCTAAAGAAGAAATTTTATCTCAAAGACAAAAACTTAGAGAGGAAATCTTGTTTAAAACTTGCTAAAATCTTGCACTACTTGAGCTGAAAGCGTGAGTTGCATGAGGCCATCTTCACCCTTTAAATACTATCCAAAGCAATGAGTTTAAAGGACATGGGACATTTAATGCTTGGGTGGTTGAGATATTGTCAATAAATTATAAGATATTTGAGGTGACATATCACAATACAAAAGGTAACTTTTGTACTATAAAAGTACAATATCTTAATAAAATATACCTGGTGCAAATCTTTTTGAGATCTTTTATAAAATAAAATGTCTCAATCAGATCAGAACTCAAGTGAATATCTTTTAAGAGAAGGAAGCTTCCATTCCCTTTGTCAGAAGATCATTGGGAATGAGGAAGTACGTCAAATCGAGAGGGTTTGACATAAAAAGGTGTTGCCGAAAGGAAGGGATTGGCAGGGAGTTATTCTGCCAAAAGATTGGCAGTAAGATGCCGAAGAAAGGGATTCGGCACAGGGGATGTCTGCCGAATATGATTTCGGCAGAGAGGATGTCTGCCGAATATGATTTCGGTAGAGAGGACTTAGTCTTCTTGAAGTACATCTAAATCCGCAATAGACTTTCTTCATGTTGATTTCGGTAGGTCTTCGACTTACCGATCTGTTTAGGCATAATTAAGCTATTACAAAGAACCATACTATATCTAAGATGTACAAACATTTACAGAAGAGTAAACACAATCTAAAGAAGAGGTCATCTTCAAATCTTAGATGACCCAACAGTATTCAATCAAAACTTGCCATTGTAGATGCTAAATTTTCTTTTTTAAAGAAACCACATCTAGTAGAGGATAAAAGAAATCTTTTAATTTTCTAATTGGATGCCCAACAATCTTATAGGTGACACTTGAACGTTGCTTGACGGTTATCTTTTATAAGATGGACGAATAAATCTTGTTTGCTGATATGCTTTTCCATAAGCTATTTTTTGTTCATGGTGTGGGGTGAACTTAATGATGATTATTAGTACTACCATTCTTCACACTTGTTGCCAAATATTTAGTCATGAAAGGGTAGAAGAAATTTAGCTTGATGAACTATTCTGGATAGATATATAGAATGTGCGAAATGATCGACAAACGTCTAAATTCTTTGACTGGAAAAGATTTATAAAGGAAACATTTGAAGGGAGATCTAGGCTACATAATTATCTAAGAAATAAATAAACTATTAGTAGAAATTGATGCTTAAATTGATACCAATTGACAAAGAGTTGGGCCGCATGAAAAGGCATGGGCGGCTAGTCGTGCGATCAAGGCTGCTTGGTTATTCACGACAATCGAATGTCCTGCGAGTAGTGGCACGGATCGAAGGTATGGGTGAAGCCGCGTGTTCATCTGGTGTTGACTCCAATGATTTGTGTGACTTTACCGAGGACTTTAGTTGGGCGAAAATCGCAGACAATGTTGTTTGCTCTTTTTCTCCATTCAATTTGTTACTCGATTTTTTTCTCAAGTATTTCTTTATTAACGAATAACAGTCAACGATTGCAACAAAACGTTTATAATAAGTGTTCCTTGTGTATGACCATCAACATCAATCGATATTATAAATCTTTTAAAAGTGATAGAAAATACATGATATGATTCATTTACTATAGTATAACATAAATTGAAATATGATGATTAATATTATAAATTATATATTTACTAATATAGACATTAACTTAATTTATAATTAAATTGTACATTAGATATTTCAAATTAACAATATACTAAATAATTTAATTATATAATATAATAAAAAAATTATTTAAATAGTTTAATAATAGAATAAAGTTGTTTATGTATGTTGAAATAATAGATATATTTAAAACGGAAAAAGAAAAAAATGATGTGGCATTATATTTATAAATTATAAGAATGAAAAGAGCATTGAATTATAGATATTTAGGACAAAAATCGTAAATTTTAAACTACATGAACGAAAATACAAATTTTTAACAAACCACAACAGAGAAATGTGATTTACTCTAATAAGTTTATAGAAATTACAGAGTAGTGCTTTTATTAAGTTGCCAATTTTTTTTCTTTTTTAAAAGTCTTAAAAATTTGTTTATTGTGTTTTTATTGTTATTTATGATGTATTTTAGTTTTTACCAAATGAAAATTTGAAAATATATAATCATTCGGCAAATTCTGTAATAAAATATTATATCGTCAACCATTTGGCATATTGCAGAAACTACCTCCCGCTTATTTTAGGTTATATTTTTTCAATTCAAAATTGTTTGAAACTTTCTGTTGTAGAAAACTAACTAGGAAAATTAAATGCAATGATACGATCGTGAGAGACATATTGCATATCTCTCCAATTCATGATTATTTATAATCAAATATTGTACATTACTTGTAATAACCGAGTCCTAATAGTAAATTCTTGGAATTTGAGGGTAAAAGAGAAAAAAGGAGAAAATTTGAGGACCAGTGATAAGTTTTACCTAAAGGAAATTGATTTTTGGAAGGAAATCCACATCTCAGGGACGTATGTGTTTTGATATCTTGTGTGGAATTGGGATAGTAAATGTAGTGTATAATGATGTATTGCATGAGTTATCTTTCTTTATTTTATTTTTGGAGACTCAATCGAGTTGGGTTAATGGATAAAAAAGGAGTAAAAACCCTTGGATCTATGGTCATTCGATATGGAAACATCCGTATTAACCTGGAGGCGTGAGGGTCGAGTGTATCCAACACGGGTTCCCCGGAAGTCTCCCTCCCCGGTTGCACCGGGAGTCCCATGGACCGGTCGTGCCGGGAGTTCCCCTAACCGGTTGCACCGGGAGTTCTCTAACCCGGGCATACCGGGTTTCTCTCAACCTGGGCGTACCAGGGTTTCCCTTAACCCGGGTACCGGGCTTCACCGAACCGGGAGTTAAAGAGGGACACAAGATCATCCCCTAGCCAGACCCGGGTGGTGCTAAACCCGATTAAGGCGCATGTGTCAGACCTAATTGAATGGGTCGTGGCCCAAAGCTCGTTGGGCTTCCAATTTGGATTGGAAAATCTTGGTTATGTATTTTTAGCGGAATCGAGGGTTTTCGGTAATCCCGAGAAGTGTTCTTGGATCGGGTGAATCTCATATGATTTCAATTAGAAACCTACCTTTTTAGACAGAGTTTAACTGTGATCTTTAACAAAATGTAGGAGCTCGACCTTTCTGGTATGTGTGTGTATGTGCCAAGATTCAATCTTTCAAGTGAGTTCCCTTGTTTAAAATCTTTTATAAACTGGAAATGGTATACCATGATGATTTCTAATATGTTTGTGGAAATAAGTACAATAGTTTGAGACTATGAATTATTTAATTTGTTAGTGATTTTATGCATCTATCTCCTACGTGTTATATTGAATGTGAAAGTATATTGTACCTTATGGAATGTGTGCCATGGCTTATTTGAGACCATCGGGGATGGTTGAACCGTATGCCTGGAATTTGTTTTCTGTGCACACAGAAACGACATGTACTAGCGGGGCGAATGGGTATCTACTGGGGGACCCGATGTGGTTATACAATAAATCTTGGAACCGATTCCAGACGCGGAATTGTTTGAGGATATGTGATGATTGGTATTTGTTAGCTCAAACTCTGTCATTTTGATTTCTATATTATTCTAAACTGGCCGAGGTTGGGAATTCACTAGACATTCTGGTCTAACCCTCGATTTCAAATCTCTTAAAACCCATTTTCAGGTAAGAGTACCGTTGATGCTGCGTCTAAGGGAAAGGAAAAGTGTTAAGCGCTAGAGGGACCGAAGAATGTCGGATTAGATGCGGTGTTAGATGAGGACCCCTAGTATCTCGACTGTGATAGAACTCTTGTCATTTGAGTTTATGTTGATCCTTACTTTCAATTGTATTGGGACCATATTTGGAATTTATCTTTATTATTATGCCATGTCTGTTTTGGGTCGTTACAAATGGTATCAAAGCCATAGTTTATGGGATTTAGGTGACCGGATGGGCCTAAACATAAACTGTGGAGGAGAGTTGGGCACACAGTCGAGATGTAGGATCCCTTTAGGAAGATCACTATAAATGTACTTAATTTAAGGTAGTGAGGAATGTCATATGAAGTAAATTTACATTACACTTGACCAGTGTAATTGCGAATTTACAGGTACATGTACGTGCTCAAATTGCCTTTCTATGCGTGGTAGTCAATAGAACGTTGGTTACGTGCGGATAGTTTAGTTTTCGCCTGATCGTAAGGATAATATTGATGGGTTAGTCAATGAAGGGGTGATGGAATGGAGTAAAATTCTAGTCTTGCGGTGTTAGCAGTGGTTTTGATGTGATGCGTGAGGTCGCTTGTGGAGTAATTGTTGACAACCCCTAGAAGGAGTATTACCCAGAGCGATAATAGACCGACCAAAGGTAGAACTTAGTGAGTTCGAAATGGGTGAATGACTGATTAAGGGTAAACTCTTAGTTTCTAGTGAGTCCCCATACTGGGAACTGATGTGCCGATCTTTTCGGACAGGAGAAGAGGACTAGGTTAGGATTTTGAAAATTTTAACCCAAGGTCGAGGAAAAGAAGTGATCCTATGACTCTAATCAACGATAGAGTGGCAAGGATGTTGGAGAGAAGATATCAGGATTGGATTGTGTGTGTCCCACAATCAGTGTAAACTCAATCAAGACGACTCAAATCAATCAATTTCCATTTTATTTCAAATTTGGTAATCGATACAGTAGAAGCTCTCAAAGTATTTCTCTCTCTATAATACGTGCACCACTCTTACATTTAGTCTCTCATACCTAACCTAATGATTCTACTAACAAAAAGCTTATATACTAGAAACACTTACAACACTAAAACAATTAATACATTGACTTTGACTTTTCTTTATTACAAATGACTTTGACTTTGCATTAGGGTTTTACTTGAGCTCTTTGACTTTGACTTTTATCTTCAGTTTTCATCACCATGATCTTGTATCCAACATATATTTGCACTAACAATCTCCCCCTTTGGATTCAAGATCATCTTCAAAAAGATTTGCAATACAATCTCCCCCTTTAGTACAAACTTACACAATCTATGCCTTTGTAGATCTTTATCAAAATTTAATCTTCCCCTTTGAATAAAAAACAGATCATCTTCAGAAAAATTAACCATTGAAGCAATCTCCCTCTTTTTCAGATTATTATTAAATTCAATCTCTCCTTTGTGCTAAAAAAAAATCTTCAACCTTTCTGTAATCTTCCCAAAATCTGTGAGTATGATCCTTCAATAATCTTGAACAATCTCCCCCAAGATAATACAATCCTTTTCAGACTTCAGAAAGAAATTATCTTCAGATTTAGCTCGGTTTATTTCAGCAAATCAATCTTCAAAGAAAATTTCAGTAATTTCCCACAAATATTCTGAAACCTTTGAACTTTCTCTTTCAAATCTGACAAATTTCCCATAACTTGCATTATTTGATATATTCTTTAAGCAAACTTTCTTCAAGTCGTCTTTCTTGAAATGATTTCTCCTTTAAAATCCAACATTTCTTTAACTTCTCCCATAACTGATACAAACTCTTCTTCATCCAACATTTCTTGAAAATATCCACTCCCCCTTTTTGATGATTATAAAACAGAAAAATCATCAAAACTTCTTCAAGAGATGTCATAAACCTTTCTGACCATTGATCCTTATCACATGAGCCTCAAATCATCCATTAATTCATAAAGTATTCATCTGAATCTTTTCAAATTCAGAAAAATATGAGTGTAACACCTGAATCGACAAATGAATCAGTTCGAATGCCTGTCAGTAGCACGGAGCCACTGTGTGTAACATATTCACATTGGAAAGGAGCTTTTTTATGTTCACTCCCTCAGGTCTTCCATTCAATCATCGAATAACACAAGTTTATTTTATGAACGTTTAGACAGAAAAACGAATTCTCTGTGTGTACGTGCTTGTGTATGAAAGAATTAAGCATGATGATTGCTTTTAATAAATAGGCTCAAAATATGTAAACCATTGAGACAACAACAGTAATACACAGACTCAATTGTGCATGATCGAAGCGCGAAGGTGGGGAAGACTTCCTTCTTTTTCAATATCCAGATTTTCCAAATGAAAACCAGATAGATTAGATGTTGCATCCCCAAGAAAAATTGAAACATTTTTTTTTAAGAAAAAGATGAGTAACTGGTGGGGTTTAAGTCAAGAGTTGGCATGGGCTAGTTGCCTGTTTCAATGATGTTCATCAAAGAATTGTGAAACGATCAGAAATGTCGCTGCCCGACTCAGAAAAAGTTGGTGTAGAGTTTGATATTCTTTTACTCTTATCTCTCACCCTCTTTCTTTTTAACATGTAAGCTCGCGTCTAACCAAACTCTCTTTTCATTTTACCTTTTCACACATACCCACACTCTGATATTTTGACTCTTCGCCTCTCGATCACTCAAGGATTAACTTCTTGGGTAAGAAACACTAGTTAACGTGAATCCATAGAAGTTCTATTAAGTTCTAACACAATGATCCCATGTTTTCCTATAAGCAAAGTGTTGCTCAATAGGTTTAACTTTTCAGTTAAAGCATAATGTGAAATATATGTCAGATGTATGTATGCTCATGAAGATAATCATGAAGATTTGAGCATTTGATCATGGAAGATATTTCAAAACAAGTATATTGAATAAATGAAATGAATAAAAAGAAACTTGTTTGAAAATCTGACATTGTATGACAAGATCAAATATGAATGATTTAACAATCAAAGCTTAGGTCATGAAAAATTGGATATTGTCTATAAGAACAATTATAGACATTGTTGAAAGAAACGTTTTGAACAAAATCACGCTCAAGTATCAATGAGTTCAAACGGGGTGTATCACCATCGAAAATTGGTCAATTTGAGACATGATGATAACATAAACAACAAAATATACTAAACCAGTGTGTGTGAATACTTGATAGTATATGAAAAGATAATACACAAGTATTTATCTTTGGGGGCACAAGGTTTGTTTATCATGAAAGCACATGTAAAATGAAAACATTTAAAATCACACTTCTAAATTCATGAAATCATTTTGAGAATAGAGAAGTGGTTTGAACGTTTAAGAACATGTTTTCATATCTGAAAGTCCTCCTTCTTTCAGACATGTATGAGATTAAGTTTAGAATGATTCTTACACTTAGCTTAAATCTCATAAAGTCAGCTCGAAAGTCATATTGCATATGATCATGTAAGCTCCCCCTCAAAATCTGCATTTAGTCAAAAATCGTCACAGTCCAAAATCTTATTCACAACATGTTATTGAAAAGTAAATGACATAAAAGCAATAAAACTTGTTAAGAACGAGTTCTGATCAGATGTAATCAGAAATCATTGTTCTTACTCCCCCTGAAAATATCCATCATCAGATATATCAGTGTAAGATAAATGCAAAATTTTCTAACTCTCCCTAAGAATGTAGATCATCTTATCTGTATGGCACACTCCCCCTGAAATCATGAATAAACCTTTCAGTGTAGATATCTTTCAGATTTAAAAATAAAGAAATAAAGAAAAATGAAAAAATCTAAACTGTACTAGGCAACAACAGATTAAGTCTTGAGATTTAGCATGCCAAGTTTTGATATGAGAAAATTAAATCTCTTTTCATCAAGTGGCTTAGTAAACAAGTCCGCAAGTTGATAATCTGTGTTTACAAAGTAAAGTTCGATTGTACCTTTTCCAACATTATCTTTTATAAAATGATATCTCACGTCGATGTGCATGATTTTCGTATGTTGCACAGGGTTAGCAGATATCGCAATAACGCTCTTTGAATCGCAGTAAATCGGGATTTTGTCGTACTTGAAGCCATAATCTCAGAGTTGTGTCCGCATCCACAACACTTGAGAACAGCAGCTAGCCGCAGCTACGTATTCTGCCTCAGCTGTTGAAGTAGATACACATAATTGTTTCTTTGAAGCCCAACTCACGAGTTTATCGCCTAAGAATTGGATGTGTCCCGAAGTACTCTTCCTGTCAAGCATACAACCTACATGATCTACGTCTGAAAACACTATGAGCTCAAAACCAGTATCTTTAGGATACCACAGACCAAGATCTGCAGTGCCTTTCAGATACCTAAATATACGCTTTACCGTAGAGACATGGGATTCTTTAGGTAAAGCCTGATATCTTGCACATAAGCACGTAGAAAACCTAATATCTAGCCTACTAGCCGTCAAGTACATCAAAGAACCAATCATCCCTCTATAGGTTTTAACATCGACAACTTTTCTCGAAAGATCAGCTCCGATCTTAGTTCCTGGTGCCACCGGGGTTCGAATTTGAGTACAATTTGACATATTAAATTTCTTCAAAATGTTAGCAATATACTTCGCTTGATTTATAAAAATCCTCGTAGAAAATTGCTTGACTTTTAATCCGAAAAAGAAATTCATCTCTCCCATCATACTCATATGAAATCTGGACGCCATGAGGTTAGAAAAATTCTTACATTACTTTGGATTAGTTGAACCAAATATGATGTCATCCACATATATTTGAATTAAAATGATATCAACTTTCTCCTTTTTAGTGAAAAGAGTAGTATCGAGTTTACCTTTTGAGAAGCTCGACTTGACTAAAATTTTGGATAGAGCGTCATACCAGGCGCGAGAGGTTTGTTTCAGACCGTAAAGAGCTTTGTCCAGAATATATACATGATTTGGCTTATCTGGATTTACAAAACCTTCGGGCTGAGAGACGTAGAATTCCTCCTTTAAGATGTCGTTCAGAAAGGCAGTCTTTACATCCATCTGATAAATGGTGAAGTTCTTGTGTGCGGCGTAGGCTAAAAACATTCTGATCGCCCCTATACGCGCAACTGGAGCATAAGTCTCTTCATAATCTATGCCTTCCTCTTGCCTATATCCTTTAGCAACAAGTCTTGCTTTGTTCCTTACGACGATACCATCTTCATCTTTCTTGTTTTTGAAAACCCATTTCGTTCCAATGATTGTTTTACCTTCAGGTCATGGCACGTGTCTCCAGACTTTAAGCGTTTCGAATTGATTAAGCTCTTCTTGCATTGCGGTTACCTAATCTGAATCAGCTAGAGTTTCAGATACTCGTGTTGGATCTATCTTACTCATAAAGGAATCATGCATGCACTGGTTCATTGTCGCAGACCTAGTTTGCACCGACTTGGACGGATCTCCAGTGATTTGATGTACTGGGTGCTCTCTGGTCCACTTATGTTCATGAGGGAGTGTATTAGATGTAGATTGATCATGTTCATCATCTAAGAATCCACTTTCTTCTTGTTCTTATAGGGGTTCAGTTGAAATATTAGATGTAGAAGCTTTAGTTGATTGAACACTCAATGTCTGTTGAGTAGGCGTTGTAGTACATCCAACTGATTGAGTAACTTCTGGCTCTTCATTAACGTTCACATCTTCAACTGATTGAGCAGGCGTTTGAACTTGAGTTTCTTCTTGAACCGGTATTCTGATTCAGTAGATACCTCTGATGTGATTGGTTGATTATCGTTTGATTCTTCTGATCTATTAATCACAGCAGGTTTAGTCAGTTTAGTACCAAGAAACTGATCATAGAAATGTTCAAACAATAAATCCAAATCTGTTAAGTGAGATGTAGACGTTGACGCTCTATCAGATTTACTATCGTTAACTGCAGGTTTTGGACTTCTTTTCCCATAAGCTAATACTCCAGTAATCATGGGTTCTGAACTGTTTTGATAAAATCCAATTCTTCACCAAATGTAACATTGACGCTCTCGACTATGATCTTCGACTTCTTCAGATAAACTCTATATGCTGCTGATGCCTAAGAGTAACCGATGAAAATGCCTTCTTCAGCTTTCGTACTGAACTTATTCAAGTCGCTTTATCGTTCAGCATGAAACACCTGCATCCAAAGATATGAAAATGTTTAATGCTAGGTGTTCGATTATTAATCAAAGCGTATGGCGTTTTACCGAACCGACGCTGAATAATGGATCGATTATGCGTATAACATGCAGTAGACACAACTTCAGCCCATAGAAATAGAGGTAGATCTAACTGACTCAGCATCGTGCGACCAACCTCCACTAGAGCTCTGTTTTGTCTCTCTACAACTCCATTCTGTTCTGGCGTTCTGGCAGCAAAAAATTGATGTGTTATCCCGACCAATTCGAGTTAATCTTCAACAATTTTGTTCTTGAATTCTGTACCATTGTCAGTTCTGAGCAGCTTGAATGTCTTCTACAGATTCACTTGAGTGGTCTTTAAGAATGTGATGATGACATCGGGCGTCTCATCTTTGGATCTCAGAAATTTGTACCAAGTGTATCGTGAGTAATCGTTCACTATCACTAAGACATATCTCTTGCCGCTGATGCTTTGAGTATGCATCGGACCACAAAGATCCATATGCAGTAATTCCAATGTAGAACTTGTACTCGGTTCAGGCTTAGGCTTATGAGCAACTCTTTTTGTAACACCCTGAATTTTCGTTATGTAATCTTGGTATTCTTGTTTGTATAGCTTTTGTCGTTAGCTCCGTGTTTGGTTTGAAGTTTGAGTTTCTATTTTGATGGTTTTGTGCAAACAACAGTGAGCTACGCGAGTTGCACCGCGACTTGAGGTCGCAGCACAACCCGCGAAACCCTCTGTTTGTTTTCGGTTTTGAGTAAGCGGGTGAGTTATGCCGCGACTTGAGGTCGCGGCATAACCCACGAGATCACCTAGCCGACTTAGGTGAGTTTCAGCCTAAAATATCTCATTCTCAAATATCTCTCTTTCTCTCTTTTCTTTCTTCTCAAGATTCTCTCTCTCTTTCTTCATTTATTTCCTTTGAGTTACCTTCAAGCTTCCATTAATTGCTAGTATTAAGTGCATAACCCGAGGTTTCGGTTTAGAAAGCTTCATCTTATCAAGTTGAAGCCATGATGAATTGAGAGCCTCCCAAGAGTCCGTCCGAGATCCGAAGTTTCTTGGGTCTGGCGGGGTACTATCAGAGATTTATTCAATACTTTTCGAAAATCGCTTCTTCCTTGACAGTTTTAACTTGTAAGAATGCGAAGTTCGATTGGACCGAAACGCAAGAGAAGGCGTTCCGGATTCTACAAAAGAAGTTGTGCGAAGCTCCAATCTTATCATGCCCGAAGGGTCGGAAGACTTCGTGGTCTATAGCGACTCTTCAAAGATGGGATTAGGATGTGTGTTGATGCAAAGAGGCAAGGTAATCGCTTACGCCTCAAGGCAACTTAAAATACACGAGAAGAACTATCCTACCCACGATTTCGAGTTAGCAGCGGTGGTGTTCTCCTTGAAACTTTGGCCACATTATCTCTATGGCACGAAGTGTACACTCTACACGGATCATAAGAGTTTGAAGTATGTCTTTGATCAAAAAGAGTTGAATATGAGGCAAAGGTGATGGCTCGAGTTGCTCAAGGAGTACGATTGTGAGTTGCTTTAAAATCCCGGTAAGGCGAACGTGGTGGCCGATGCATTAAGTCGGAAAGACTATAGCGGAAGTATTTGGGCTACCCATTCGAGAATCGAGTTAGTGTCTAGTCTTATTGAAAAGATCAAGACATCGCAGGTAGAAGCATTGTTGGAAGAAAATCTCAAGGAGGAAGTCATGGTGAAGCAGTGTTTGCTCTTAACGGAAGATAGCCATGGGGTAAAACTGTTTAGAGGTCGTATGTGGGTACCCAAGGTTGGGGGTAACCGTGATTTATTGCTTGAGGATGCTCACAAGTCCAAGTATTCCATTAATCCAGGAAGTACAAAGATGTACCGAGACTTGAAGTTGCATTATTGGTGTCTAGTAATGAAACTTGATGTAGCGCATTACGTGGAGCGTTGTGTGACGTGGTCGCAAGTTAAGGCCGAACATCAACGACCATATGGGAGTCTTCAGTCACTTTTATGAAGAGAAGTCAAGTTCTTCAAATTTTCTTCAAGATGCTCCCAAAACTCTATCATGGCCTAAATTCCAGTGTTTGCATCCAATTCCAAACTCTGATTGATGGTTCTTTGAATCAAGTATTTAGCCATTTCTGAATCTGGAACACATCTTAACTTTTTCTTCAGCATGGCATGCAGCTTCAATCTGCTATGATTATACACTCTATCCACTAGGAAGTATTCAGTGTGATTTAAATCCAAAGTCACTGTATATACTCCACTAATTTCATATAGAGTCCAACTGTTGACTGATTTGAAGACATTCTTGATCACATGCTCTACTTCTTCAGGTTTGAACATCATACACAGATACTCCATTACCAGTTTTGTAATTGAAATCCCTGGAGCCTTTAGAATATCTGCATACAACTTCATTCCTATCTCAAACATCTCTTCAAGATCTGATCTAGAGCATGTTCTGACAATTTTTGCCCATGTGTTGAACACTTCATACTTTTCATCCTTTCTTTTCAGCCTTATGTATTCCTTTCCATCCACTGTCAATGTATCCCAGTGAATGACCTCAGGAAGCTTAACTCCTACAGGTTCTGCTGAAATTGGTTCAGGCACTTTGTCCATCACTACCATATACAAATTTACATCATCAGTGTTTGATGGCTCTTTCTGTTTAGATGACTCAGGTGCCCCTTCTTCTTCAGCTACCTTCTCAGCCTCTTCTTCAGATACTCTAGGCTTCTTGATTGGCTTTCTTCTTGCCATCATCTTTGTTCTCTTTAAAGTCCTTAGACTTTCTCCCAGAGTGGACTCTTTCTTAGGAGGTGTTTCTTGCTCATCTGGAAATGGCTTTTGACAATCAAAGTCATTACTTTCTTTTATTCTCTTCTCCATCTCCACCCTAGCAGTTTCATTTCCCTGAAGCTTCAACATCTCTGAATCATACAGCTCTTTGATCTTCTCAAAAGACATTTTGGAGAACATCTCCTTTTTGACTCCTACAGCACCTTTGAGAAATATAATCATCTTGTTCCTCTCTTGGGTACCTAGGAATGTCTTTGAGGGTTTTCTCTTCTTTGCAACTGTTTTCACCACTGATTTCTTCATACTTGCAGCTTTCTTCTGTGCAATTTCAGTTGCCATACTCAGTTGATAAGCTTCATTCAGTTCAGCAGCTAGAGCTTTTGCCATCTCCCTGTCCTTTTCCATCTGAACTCTTTCTTCCTCTTCAATGTCATCTTGCATTTTTCTAGCTAAGGCTTCATCTGATTCAACCAACCTTTGCTTTTTGATTGGTTGATCAGATTCCACCACCTTTGCTTTTCCTTTGTCTTTATCTATTGCCTTCTTACTGTTATCTTTCTTGATCACTTCACCTTGATCTTTGATGATTACTCCTTTGGTCTTTGAAGTGACCTTGGAAGTATCATTCTTGGCTTTAAGTAAGGTTTCTGCAATCTCAAGATCTGTTAAAACTTCTTTCACAGTTTCTGCTGCTTTATTTATGTCAGCAGTAGTAACTGTTTCTGCTGCTTCTTTTGTTTCTTTTGGCACAAAATCTCTTTCTGTTTCTGCTTCCTGCTCCCCCTCAACATTAAGCTTCCCCTCTCTTGTGGCTTCTTCCATGTTGATCTCCCCCTTTTTGGGAGCATCATTCTCAAATTTCCTTCTCCTTAGTTGGAATTGCTTTCTCTTCTTCCTTTGTACCATACTAATCAGCATCTTCTTCAGCTTAGCAATCTGTACTTGTTGTGACAGAATGACTAGCTTCATTTCTTCAATTTCTTTGCCTTGTTTGAGAACATCTTGATTGATGTTCCCCATTGTTTCCATCAATTCATAGTACGTATATCTGTCCTCACCCTCTCCAGAAGTGTTACCCTCCTTTGAAGGATCATTGGATCTTTTAGTAGTGGAAGTCTTCTGCCTTGCAGAAGCACTATCCACCCCTGTGGTTTCTTGGCACCAGGGACCTTCAAATGATTGCTCATTTAAAGTTGCCATGGGGGAGGTCTTATTGATGTTACCACTTTCCTCCTCTGTGCTAGCAGGAGTAGTGGCAGCCTCATCACCCATATGCTCTACCTCCTCCTCAGAGAGCACCTCCTTTGGGTTGGGAGACACCCTTGTGGATTCCCTTTGGATATTCTCTAGGGGAGAATTCTCCCTTAGAGGGCTTAAAGGCTGAGTGGGTAATGGTACAAGAAGGGAAGGAGCCTTCTTTACCTGTTTCCTCTTGTAAGTTTGGGTGATAGGAGAGGTTGGTTTTTCAAGAAGGGACTGGGGAATTGATTTTGAGAGGGAAGGTTGGGATTGGCTAGCAGTGGGTTGGTCTAATGGGGGCTTGACCCTGCTGCCATACCTTCATTGGTTTGGGACACCACCATCATTGTAGAGAACAATGGGGTGTCAACTCCTTCAGAGTCCCCAGCAGATCTTCTCATATTTGAGAAAACCTTGCCTTTGGGGGGTTTAGGTACATATACCCCAACAGGTTGAGGTATATCCGTCAATTCATGAGTAATGACTTCTTGAACAAACCTGGGATACATAAAGAAGCTCTTTTTGTTTCCCATGTTTGAGACAAGATCACTGAAAATCATTTTAGAAAAGTTATACTTTCTGGCAGTGGCCAAGCACACCAAAGCATAAGCAATAGTGCTGCTGAACTCACTCCATCCAGTAGTCTTTTTGGAGATACAATGCATAAGAGTATGGACTAAGAAACGCCATTGGGGTGAAAATTTTGCTTTAGAGAATTTGAAAAATCCCAATGGGCCTCCATACCCCATTCTTGTAAGATTTGAAAACAGTTCATCGTTTGGAATAGAGGTTATACCAGAGGCATCGTCTAGACGTAGACAGATGCGAATAACCTCTTCAGTAACCGTTAGTGATTGATCCCAGATTCTTGTCTTGATCTTCTGCACACCATTCTCAACAACAATGGTTGCATTAGCCCAGAACTGCCTTTGATGCTCAATATAGATTGTAGGGGATACAATAAGAGCATGAGCAATGTGGCTTGACTTGAGGAAATCCACAATCTGATGAAATCCTGCAGCTTGCTTTGGTTTTTGTAGCATCGCAATCTCATTGTGCTCGTCAATGAAAGTCATTGATGCCATTGATCTTAGTGAAAAGCTTGCCTGAAGACTTCGAACTTGAGAGAAAAGGTTTAGAGCACAAGAGAACAGTATGCAAAGAGTCGTTATGAACTTTTAGGCGGGCAAAGAGTATTTATAGTATTCGGAACATAAGCAGTATTAACCTAGAGCAGTATTACCTAAAAGTAGTATTAACTACTAGCAGTATTAACTACTAGCAGTATTAACTAACGAGCAGTATTAACTGAAAGCAGTATTAACCACTAGCAGTATTAACTGAAAGCAGTAGTACCTACTAGCAGTATTAACCACTGAAAGCAGTATTAACCACTAGCAGTATTAACTACTAGCAGTATTAACTACTAGCAGTATTAACTGAAAGCAGTATTAACCACTAGCAGTATTAACTGAAAGCAGTAGTAACTACTAGCAGTATTAACCACTGAAACCAGTATTAACCACTAGCAGTATTAACCACTGAAAGCAGTATTAACCACTAGCAGTATTAACTACTAGCAGTATTAACTACTAGCAGTATTAACTACTAGCAGTATTAACTGAAAGCAGTATTAACTAACTTGCTCCTTTTAAACTTGCTAAACACTGAGTACTGCTAAGCATATCCTGAAAAAGAATATTAGTAACTCCAAGAATAATATACAGGTATACAACCACTTTTTGAGAAGGGGATTATTCAGAGTTGATCATTCCCACACTTGTTACCAAGAAAGTGAATCTACCCACATCAAAAGCTTTAGTGAATAGATCAGCAAACTGATTATCAGTGTGAACTTTGACAACTTGAATAAGTTTCTTTTCATTACAATCTCTTATAAAGTGATACCTGATCTCAATGTGCTTTGTTTTTGAGTGCTTGACTGGATTATTCACAATGCTAATAGCACTGCTGTTGTCAATAAAGATTGGAGTGTGTAGAAAGGTTACCCCATAATCCAACATTTGATTCTGAATCCATAAGACTTGAGAACAGCAACTTGCAGCTGCTATGTACTCTGCCTCTGTTGTAGATGTGGATACTGTGGTTTGTTTCTTGCACTGCCATGAGACTAGTCTAGCACCCAAAAACTGACATCCTCCAGAAGTAGATTTTCTGTCCAAGTTTGCCCCACCTAGATCACTGTCTGAATATGCTATTAGGTCAAAGGGTGAGTCATGAGGATACCAAAGTCCCAATCTGGGTTGCCCTTTGAGATATCTGAATATCCTCTTAACAGCTTGAAAGTGAGATTGCTTTGGCCTAACTTGGAATCTTGCACATACACAGACTGGAAACATTATATCTGGCCTTGATGCTGTGAGATACATGAGAGAGCCAATCATAGATCTGTAATGATGCACATCTATATCCTCCCCCTCAGGATCTGCAGATATTTGCTTGTGTGTTTCCATAGGTGTGCTTGCAGGTTTTGACTCTGAGAAACCAAACTTGGTTAGAATGTCCTGCACATACTTGGATTGACAGATGAAGATTCCATCTGACTTTTGTTGAACTTGGAGTCCAAGGAAGAAAGTAAGTTCCCCCATGGAGCTCATTTTGAACCTTTGATGCATTAAATCCTCAAACTCCTTGCACATGTTGTTTCTTGTAGATCCAAAGATAATGTCATCAACATAGATTTGGACCAGCAAGATATCCTTTTTCTTTCTTTTGATAAATAGAGTCTTATCAATGACTCCTCTTTCAAAGTCATTTTCCAAGAGATAGGATGACAGAGTGTCATACCATGCTCTTGGAGCTTGATGTAGTCCATAAAGTGCTTTCTTTAATTTGTATACCCTGTCTGGATAGCTTGGGTTTTCAAACCCTGGTGGTTCACAGACATATACTTCTTCTTCAATTGACCCATAGAGAAAAGCACTTTTTACATCCATTTGATAGACTTTGAAATTCATGTAAGAAGCATAGGCTAGAAATAGTCTGATTGCTTCTATTCTAGCCACAGGTGCAAAAACTTCTTCATAATCTATACCCTCTTCTTGAGTATATCCTTGAGCCACCAGCCTTGCTTTGTTCCTTATGACAATACCTCTTTCATCTCTCTTGTTTCTGAAAATCCACTTTGTGCCAATTGCTCTGTGACCTTTAGGAAGGTCTACTAGATCCCATACATCTTGTAGCTTGAACTGTAACAGTTCCTCTTGCATTGCTTCTATCCAGCTAGATTCTTTCATAGCATCATGTGCCTTTTTAGGCTCAAGCTGTGATAGAAAACAAGAAAGCACTGTATGCTGTTGATCTTGCATTTCCTGAAGCCTGCTTTGATGTCTAGTCATCATAGGAGAAGAGATATCTCCTATTACCAGCTGTGGAGGATGATTCTTTTGAACTCTGGTGTTATGACTAGGTTCTCCATTTAGTCCAGCCTCAAGATTGGATTCATGCAACTCATTATTTTCTTGAGTCTCCTCATCTCTAGTTTCTTCTTCACTCTGACTTGGTCCAGAAAATGATTCCTTTTCACAGTCTTCAACAGAATTTACTGTGGGTATGGGAAAAATCACAGATTTAGATATACTTTCTTGAACTTGTGTGATTCCTGATCCTCCACTTCCTGTTCCTGTATACTCATTACTGAAACCAAAAGAGTTAGTTAGTGAATCAATGTCAAATAGCCACTAAGGTCCAGACCCAACAGGATTTGGTGTGTTCTCATTGCATTTGACATTGTCACTTTCTTCAATTATTCTAGAAGAAGAGTTAAAAACTCTGTAAGCCTTACTCTGAGATGAATATCCAACAAGAAATCCATCATCTGCTTTGCTATCAAACTTACCTAAGTGAGATTTGGTATTGAGAATTGTACAAGGACACCCAAAAGGTTTGAAGAAACCAATGAAGGGTTTTCTTTGATTTAAAAGCTCATATGGGGTCTTGTTCTTTTGCTTGACCACTAGAACTCTGTTTTGGACATAACAAGCAGTATTAACTGCTTCAGCCCAGAAGGTAATTGGCAATTTTGAATCAGCCAACAGAGATCTAGCAGCCTCTATTAGTGTTCTATTTCTCCTTTCAGCAACACCATTCTGTTGAGGAGTCCTAGGAGCACTATATTGCCTCTCAATACCTTTTTCTTCACAAAAGGTGTTTAGATCATGATTTTTAAACTCAGTTCCATTATCTGATCTAATGACTTTTACTCTTTGATTAGTTTGGTTTTCAATTCTTAGAATAAAGGATTTGATAAGACCACTTGTTTCATCCTTAGTCCTTAGAAAATATACCCAAGTAAATCTGGAGTAATCATCAACAATAACCAAGCAGTAAGATTTCTTGCCTATACTCATAACATTTGTAGGACCAAACAGATCCATATGCAGTAAATGGAGACAAGAAGAGACAGAATTTAACTCTTTGGTCTTATGAGAAGTTTTGTGTTGTTTGCCTTTAAGACAAGCAACACAATGATCATCACATGAAAAGACTTTTGAAGGTAAACCTCTTACAAGGTTGTTTTTAACAAGATTGTTCATAGTCTTGAAATTCATGTGACACATCCTTCTGTGCCATAGAGAGGATTCATCTACAGAAGCTTTTGAAACAAGACAATTCAGAGATGAATCACTATCAACATTGTCCATATCCAGACAGTAAACATTGTCCTTTCTTGGAGTTCTAAGTAGTATCATGCTTTCATCAACTACCTTGAACCCTGGAGCAAGAATCATACACTCAGTATTAGTAAATAATATACTATGTTGTTTGTCACAAACCTGTGAAACACTTAACAGGTTGTACTTTAATTGATCAACATAGTAGACATCCTCAAATGTCATCTTACCTTTGGTGACATTACCTTTTCCACTTATCTTACCACCAGTAAGATTATCTCCAAATGCAACATGTCCTCCATTGATATGCTTGAAGTCCTGAAGGCATGACATGTTGCCTGTCATGTGCCTAGAACAACCACTATCAACATGCCAAATGCTCTTTCCCTTGAGCTGTTGGTTGCCCTGCACATTAAATAAATCAATTAGTATGAATTAGGAACCCAAGCCAAAGTGGTCTTGGGTACCCCTTTCTCATCAAAATACTTGCATTCTTTCTTGACAAGATTTTTGAACTTTAACTCCTCATTCTTGGAGTACTTTGTTACAATAATAGGCTTGGAAATATTTTTGCTAGAATCAGTACTGTTTTTAGAAGTACTAACTGCCTTGGCAGCACTTGCATGCTTAGCAGTACTAACCTTGTTAGCAGTAGTAACTGTGTTAGCAGTACTAATATTGTTAACAGTACTAACACTGTTAGTACTTCTAGGTACCCACATTTTGACACTTTCTTTTAAAATCTTTTTCTTTAAAGTGCCTTTACTTTCAATAGATTTCTTTATCACATGTTTCTTTCCAGCCTTCCTATAACCCACAGATTTTTGCACAATTCTTTGAAAGTTCATCTGTTGGTTAATAGGGTTAAAGTAACAATACTTAGCCAAATGATTCAACTTGCCACATATAAAACAAGGTTTTGGTCTATTGATTTTATTCAGATCAACTCCTTGTTTCTGAGCCCATTGATTATTCCAGTTTCTTTGATTTCCTCTTTTTAAACCAGAATTTAGGCTCTTGGCTTTATTGCAATCACACTGTTTACAAGATCCAGGATTCACAACTGTGGTTTGTTTGTAATGGACCTTGTTATCTTTTCCTTTAGTCTTCTCTATCTCCTTGGACTTGACCCAGATTTTCCCACATCCCTCATTGGTGATAATATTGTTTTCTAATGATATCTTTTTACTCACATTATTATCCCTGTTCTCACTGGCTCCTTTCTCAGTCAAATCCTTAACTACTACCTCATCCAAAGGATCTATCTTAAAAGCTTCTTCAGACAAGTCCTTTTTCTCCTTAGTTTCTAACAAGTCTGATGTAGGAGAAATATAGTTGTTATTGTAAGGAGGGGGTGTATTGTTGTATCCAATACCAGGCTTCATCTTATCATGTATCTGAGCCTTTAGAAGAGAGTCCATTGCTTTTGAAGCATAAGAAAACTTGTCTATGTCAAGCTTAACTTTTGACAGTTTCTCTTTCAGTCTATCATTCTCTTCTAAGGACTTAGACAGTTTGGTTTCTAACTCATTCTTTTCCCACTTCCAATAGGTTGTGTCATAAGAGTGTTGAAGTTCATTAGCTTGAAAGCCTTTGATTTGCTCTTCAAATCTCTCTACAATCAACACATAATCTCTTCTGTCCTTTTCTAATCTTTTGAGGTCATCACACATACTTTGATTGTGATCCCTGTATCTTGTAACAGTGTCAATGCAAGATTTAGTGCAAAGATTAGAACTTACCTCAGTGGGGAGATCAGACACTTCTGCCATAAGAGCTTGGTTCTGAATGGCTTCCTCAGCTTGATCACTCCAGTCAAATCCCATTCCTTGTTGAGAAACAAGGGCTTGAGCAGGATTCTTGTTCAGATTGTATCCTCCATTCTGAGCTTGTTGATGGTTGTTGTTTGGAACAGCACTCCTGCATTCTCTAGCAAAGTGTCCTTTCTTGTGACACTTAAAACATTCCACCTTGGTTTTGTCAAAACCAGCTCCATCTTCTCTTCTTTGAGAGAAGTTATTTCTTCCAGTTCTTTTAATGAACTTTTTCACCCTCATGGATAACATGGCCATCTGCCATTTAATATCCATCTCCTCCAGATCATCAGGGTGAATTTGATCAAGATCATCATTAATCAGAGAATTGCTGCTATGACTGGACAAAAAGGCTTCAAAGATAGTTTCAGTGCCTTTTTCTGAACTTACTCCACTGGCAGTACTACCTGCTTCAGGGTTGGCAGTAGTATCAGTAGATGCTGAAAGAAGTGCAGCATTGTGAATATAACCAGAGGGCTTCTTCTTGGTTTCTACCTCAGTTTCAAAAACTCTTAGATCATTGTATAGATCATCAAGTTCTTTCTCTTCCAGATTGTCACTCTGTCTATATGAGACAGTGTACATAGTCCATTCATCCCCAAGAGATCGGAGGAACTTTCTGTTGATATCATCTTGTTCCATCTTCACCCCTACAGTAGCCAGTTCACCAATGAGTTTATTGAACCTATCAAAAGTTTGAGTCATAGACTCATTCTTTGTGGAAGTGAAGTTCTCATACTGCTGCTTTAGAACATCTCTTTGATTTCTTTTGATGCTCTTAGTTCCAGCAAATCTTTTCTCTAGAGCATTCCAGAGAATCTGAGCATCAGTGCAGTTGCAAAATTGATGCTGATATTCATTGGGAATGGCCAAGAGCAGAGTGCTCAAGGCCTTCATCTCTGTTTGTCTGATCTTCCTCTCACCATCTGTCTTTGGTGGAGGTCTTTTCCCATCTGGTCCTATCCTTCCAGCTTCAGAAGGACCATTCTCAATGATATCCCACATTGAGTAGTCAGTGAGAAGAATATATTGTCTGATTCTGATCTTCCACATGTCAAACTCACTTGGTTTGAGCATTGGAACCTTAGAAACCAAAGTACTGCTTGATTCTGTAAGATTTTTCATGATGAATAACTGTTTCTGAGAGAGTTAGGCTCTGATACCACTTGTCAGGATCGAATTCTCAACAAGAATTAATTCTCAGAAACAATATCAAAGAAGTTTGCGGAATAACACTTTGATATTTAATCAAACAGAAAATAAAAACAGAATATAATCAACAAACTGTAAACTTGTGTTGAATGTTTTGAAGTTACAAAATAACACACTCAACCTCAATATTGATGAACAGGCTCACCAATACGAATTCTACTTCTCTAGAATTAGGATCTATGTCTTGAGGTTGATTTTCTCTCTAATAGAATGAAAAACCAAAGTTTTTTTTTTTTATCTATTCTATACATTCTGTACATATACTAGTCAAAAGATAATTACAATAATTAAACAAATCTTCAGTATATCTTCCATGTATATCTCAAAGCTTCCATGTATATCCTTTCATACGAATCTCTTAAGCAGCACTAACCATGATCAGCAGCATTAACTTCTTCTAGCAGCATTAACTACTAAGCAGCACTAACTACTAGCAGTACTAACTAGCTAAGAAGTACTAACTTTGTTCAAGCAGTATTAATAGTACTAGCAGTAGTAATACTCAGCAGTATTAACCTCAAAGTCTTCTAGCAGTATTAACTCTAAACCAGCAGCATTAACCATACTTGAGTTTTTCTTCAGTTCCCAACATTAAAGATCCCCGAGTGTAAGTGGGAACATATTACCATGGAATTCGTGACGAAGTTGCCTAAAACTCTTCGAGGTCACAATACCATTTGGGTAATAGTCGATAGATTGACTAAGAGCGCTCACTTCTTGGCTATGTGCGAGACCTTACCGATGGACAAGCTAGCGAAACTTTACATCGATGAAGTGGTCTCGAGGCATGGAATACCCTTGTCGATCGTGTCGGATCACGACAGTCGGTTCATTTCGAACTTTTGGTATGGGTTTCAGAAAGATCTTGGTACGCGGGTAAATTTGAGTACGGCTTACCATCCATAAACCGACGGGTAAAGCGAGAGAACGATCCAAACTTTGGAAGACATGTTGAGGTCTTATGTCATCGATTTCAGGGGTAGTTGGGACTCTCACCTACCTTTGGCGGAGTTTGCTTACAACAATAGCTACCACTAGAGTATTGGAATGGCACCGTTTGAGGCGTTGTACGGGCGGAAGTGCCGAACTCCCGTGTGTTGGCTTGAAGCGGGAGAGAAGTAATTCGCCGAACCTGAGATCGTGTAAGAGACGGCAGATAAGGTCAAAAGCATTCGTAAAAGATTGAAAGTGGCTCAGGATCGGCAGAAGAGCTATGCCGATAAGAAGAGGCGGCCAATGGAGTTTCAAGTGGGAGACCGTGTATTGTTTAAGGTATCGCCATGGAAGGGTATTATCAGTTTCGGAAAACGTGGGAAGTTGAGTCCCCGTTTCCTTGGACCTTTCAAAGTGCTTAAGCGGGTGGGTTTGCAAGCCTACCAATTGGAACTACCGCTGGAGTTGAGCAGAATCCACAACACGTTCCATATTTGTTACCTTCGAAAGTGTTTGGCGGAGGAAGAAAGCGTCATTCCTCTCACCGAGTTAAGAGTAGACGAGGGTAACCATTGTGTAGAAGAGCCTGACGCTATCTTAGAGAGAAAGTCTAAGAAATTGCGTCACAAAGAGGTCACTATGGTCAAGGTGCAGTGGAAGCATCATCGGGGAGCCAACGTGACGTGGGAAGTTGAGGAGGATATGAAGCGAAGATATCCTCATCTTTTCGAATAGTTTGGATTTCGGGGACGAAATCATTCCCAAGTTGGGGAGGATTGTAACACCCCGAATTTTTGTTATGTCATCTTGGTATTCTTGTTTGTATAGCTTTTATCGTTAGCTTCGTGTTTGGTTTGAAGTTTGAGTTTGGATTTTGATGGTTTTGGGCAAACAACAGTGAGCTATGCGAGTTGCACTGCGACTTGAGGTCGTGGCACAACCCGTAAAACCCTCTGTTTGTTTTGGGTTTTGAGTAAGCGGGCAAGTTATGCCGCGACTTGAGCGAGATCACCTAGCCGACTTAGGTGAGTTTCAACCTAAAATATCTCATTCTCAAATATCTCTCTTTCTCTCTTTTCTTTCTTCTGAAGATTCTCTCTCTCTTTCTTCATTTATTTCCTTTGAGTTATCTTCAAGCTTCCATTAATTGCTAGTATTAAGTGCATCACCCGAGGTTTCGGTATAGAAAGCTTCATCTTCTCAAGGGGGGTCGATATCTGGTTTTTTGGGTTTTATTCGAAAACCTATTTGGTGAGTTCCTACTATCGTTTTCTAAACTTTATACATGTCAAAAGTTACATTTTGAACTCCTATATATCTCCATGGTTTTGGATCTAAGTTTTCTACATTTTGATATAACTTGAGTTTTGGGAGATTTTATGGTTCCCGATCATTTTCAACTAAAATGATGGGTTCCATCTTATTTGTAGTAAAAGGATGTTTTATTTGCACATTTATGTGGATTATTTGAAAGAATGTATATGAACTCATTTTTATGATTTTCATTCTTACCAGCAGTTAAACTTGAAAAGACATTTTGTTTATAAATTGTTTTTATACCATATGACTATCTATTGTTGGTCACAATGTTATTGTGACAAGTCTGTACCATTACTAGCGGATCCCTAGGTTTTGAGTCGGCTTATATTATTGGGATGTCTATTCCCCTTTCTGTAGCTATGGATGCATTTGATCCTCGAGGGCAATTTGGTACGATTATGTGAGATCGGTTACTAGCTATGGGTCATAATGTAGTCCTAGTGAACGAGTATGACTTGGTTTCCTCGAGGGCCCTCCCTCACATCTTAGTACGGACCTCGTTGTTCGTGGCCATGGATTCCAGGTATTTAGCTCAAAACTCGGATTGTGGCATACTTTTGTGTTCCACCGCAATCCTTGGTAAATCGGGTTTCCCCCGTCATCGCAAGATGAATTTTTGGACTGATCAGTCCTTATGTGGAAAAGATTTCATTTGTAAAATGAAACCTATTGAAAAGATTTCCTTTTAATACAATTGTTTATATCTCTTGAAATTATAAACTGTATGTTCTCACTAGGCTTTAACCCTAACACTTTTTCTCAAATGATATGTATAACAGGTTCCCATTAGCAGTGGGTTGCTAAGGGCTTGAGTGACGAGCTTGGTCTCGAGGCTTTTGAGATGATTAGTATTGGATGTTGGGCATTTTTTTAAGTCCCTTCTTTTGGTGATTTTGGATTGACAACCGATGTAATCTAGATAGTATATGTTTAGATTAGTTTGTTGTTGAATTCCTATCCGTATTCAGGTTTTGTAAAGGTTAAGTACAATTCCCCTTTTTGGGAGGTTTATACCAATGATGATATCTATTTGTCCAGTTTCCGCAAATTTTAATTTCACTCTGGTTTTTAGGGTGTTACACTTTTCATCTTGCCTTTCTCACACGCAGGACATAGATGTTCTTTGACATATTTAAGTTTAGGAAGTCCTTTCACCAGATTACCCGTGACTAGCTTGTTGATTACTGAAAGTTGAGATGAGATAGTGGTCTATTCCATAACCAACTTTGTTTCATAGAAGCTTTTGAAAGTAGACACACCTCATGATCAGCCTTGACTTTTGCCAAATTAATCATGTAGAGGTTTGACTTTCTCGTCCCGACCAAGAGTTCTTTTCCGTCTTCAGTTCTCACACAACATCTCTTAGCCTTGAAATTCACCTCTAAGTCTTTGTCACAGAACTGACCAATGATGAATAGGTTATGTCCTAGTCCTTCAACATAGCTCACCTTCTTAATCATTACATTGTCTTGTACTACATCACCATAGCCCAAAATCGGTGAAAACTGGTCATTACCAAAACGAACGTTCCCGCAAAATTTCTCTGTATAATTAGACAATATATCTTTCTGCCCAGTCATATGCTTGGAGCAACCAGAATCCAAGTACCACATATGACGGGTCTGTACATGAGAAATCAGGAAACAATTGGTTTAGGTACCCATTTATAGATGGCTCCTACAGTGGTAGCACAATATTTTTTCCTCCATATGAATTTGGACCCTTTGCTCTTTTGAAAATCTTTTGAAACATTAGAATTATATGAATAGACATAATATGTACCAAACCAATTAGAATATTGTCGAGAGACAAAATCATTCCAACGAATATTAGAAGACTTTTTAATAGATAGAGATAATTGGAGTAATTGCTTTATTGAATACTACTTGTAAGAAGTTACAAGTTTTGGTTTAAGAAAAGCAACTTTACCAACTACATCAGTTTTACTATCAGTCATTCTATTACAAGAAAAATCAGAACATGATTTTGCAGTCTCGTCAATTTTCTTCTTACGTCACCATGCAGATTTCACCTCAGACTTTTTCTTGCTCAATTCTGAAACAGAAAACTTATATTTGTTAGAAACATGAGATTTCTGAGTTCGTCTATTCTTTTGCTTACCCGTGTTGATCCGTTTCTGTGAGCGTCTTTTCTTTTGCTTTTTACCTTATAATAATCGGTACTCACAGGAACTGATTCATCAACATTAGTTGATGATTCACCTTTATCAAACACACTAGGTAAATCTTCAGAATTGATAATAAATCCAGAATGATCTGGAAGTTTTACAGTGAAATCAAACTTATCAACACTCCCATCAACACACCCATCAGAATTTAAAAAATCATTTGCATCCGCAAATAAGTCATCAATATCATCCTAAGAAACTTGAGGTTCCTTGGAAGAGTTTGAACACATTTTAGATTCATATGTAAAAACATTGTTCTTCAAAACTGTAGAAAACACAATTTTCTTTAAGTCAACCAAAGTTCTTTCATCATCTAAAGTGTTTTGAAGCTCAACAATCTTGCTTTCCAAAACAAGTGGAGGAACATAAAATTTAGCTTTAACAGGTTTTGCCTCCAACTCTTTAGTAGAATAACTTTCAAAATAATCATTTGACAAAACCTTTGGCTGTTCAGAAAGATAACTATCATTCAGCTTTTTATAGCAGAATGGTTGTTGCATTCTTGTTGTGTTGTTTCTTTTCTCGTCTTCCTTGGCCTCAACTTCATCAGGAAATTTGGTAACAATTTGGGTTTTAAATGAAGATGTTTACCAGCCACTTGTAGAAAATCATAATTGTATAACGTTGGTTGTTTTCTGATAGCTTTCTTCAAATAGTGTGGGTTATCGTAACCGAGACCCCACTTTTCTTTAAAATCACAATCCTCATTCCGTGTGTTTAGAAAGATGGTTTGATCTATTTGACCTCGATTATAAAGTTTTGTTTCCAAACCATTAATCTTTTTCAAAAAATTCTTGTTATCAATCTGTAATTTATGAATTCTCAGAACAAACTCTTGTTTCTTGCATTCATATGAATTCAGTTTTGAAACAATTTTAGAAATTTGAGTTTCAAGACAAGCTTTTTGTTTTTCAAAAATTGTAGTAGATTTGTTTAAAGAATCAAGCAAATTTTTGTTCCCAACAATTTCCTTGTTAAGATAAAAAATTGTTTGACGCTTCTTGGCAACTCTACTTTTCTCCTTTTTAAGTTTAGCTTGTAAGTCTTGAAGCTCAACCATCATGGCTTCCATTTTCTTTAAGAAATCAGATTCGGAAAATTTTGGTACCTCATCAGAAGTTTCTTCATCAGATTCATCATACTTCACTTCTTTTCCCATGAGGTACATGTGTGTTGTCTCTTCCTTTTCCTCATCATCTGAGTGATCAAGCCAAAATTCATCTTCCGCCATCAAAGCCTTTCCAGCCTCTTTTTGTTTTGCCAGAAGCATCTTGTTCTTGTAGTAGTCTGAGTCTCTCACAGTTGGCTTCCGGCAATCCTTGGCAAAATAACCCACTTTACTGCAGTTATAGCACTTGATCAGCTCTTCAGATTTCTTCTCTCCGTGATCATTCACAAACCTTCTTTTCTCCTCTGGCTTTCTCTCCACAAACTTCTTTTCTTCATACCTTCTTCCTTCCACCCTCTCTTTATGATTAAAATTTCTAGACCCTGACGAGTACCTCTGGCTATTTGATCCTGGCTTCTTATAGAACTTCTTTTGAAATGCACAGGTTAGTAGTAGCATAGCTTGCTTTAAGTTTTCCCCATCATCAGAGTCAGAATCAGCAGAACTAGAAATAACAACTTTCTTCTTCTTTTTCTTATCCTTCTTCTATTTTTCTTTCTTTGCAACTACTAAGGCAATCAGATCAGCAACTTTCTCATACTTTTTCTTTTCTTCTCTTTTCTCATCAACTTCCTCCTCATTCTGTCTCAATGTCTCATATACTTCATGCAAGGGAATGTAACTGAGATCCTTCATTTGTTTCATCCTTCGAGTATGTTTCTTCCACTCAGGTTCAAGGATGCTTAAGAATTTGACATTGTTTTCAATCTGCTTCTTCTTAACTTTGTTCTTTGCAAGTTCATTCAGCAGCAGAACAAATATCTCATATGTTTCCTCAAGGCTCTCATTCTCCTTGGCTTTGAACTCCTCATAGTTGTCAATGCAGTTAGCAACCTTCATCTGATTACCAACTTTTGATCCCATCATCATTTTCTACAATTGATCCCACATCTTCTTTCTTGTTGCCTTGTAGCTGTCAATTTTGATGTAGATCTCATTCGGTATGATTTGCAAGAGTAGAGATCTAGCTTGCTTATCATCTTTATATCTGTTTTTCTGCTCATCAGTGTCCTGAGAAATATCCTTTGGAACAATCTTTGTCCTTTGTGCTCTGTCCACATTCCCATCTTCACTATCAGAAGATTCATCATCTGGAATTTCCATGGTAAGAGGTATCATAGGACCTTCCATGATGGACAACATAATGTTCTCTCCATTTGAATGTTTGTCAACAAAATCTAAGAATGGTCTTTCCACTTTTCATATTCGCCTTTGAACAGAACCAGAGGTTTCACATCTGTACCGATAGAGAGTGCATCTTTGGAAGTCATCTTTAGCTTTACACTTTGTGTGTTAATCATTTGCGCGTTCTTTGGATCTTGCGTGTTCTTCCTCAGTTCGTTCAAAAACTAACTTTTTCACACTTAAATCGATCCAAATTTGCACCAATCGATCTTAAATTTCGCAGGAATCATCTAGAACATATCTCGAACTAATTACAATTGAGAAATTTCAAACTAATACACCAAAAATACAACTTCGATGTAAAACAGTGCGTTTTTCAAACTTCGAACAAAAATTCTAAAAAAAACAAAATTCACAACAATTTATTGTGAATTTGACAAAGCAGTTCAAACTAAACTTGTTCTAGATGTATAAACAAGTACAAAGACACAAAAATCAAATCAAAAACATCACTGGATTTTAAAAATCGAATTCGCACAGTCGTTTTGCGAGTTCTTGAAATGTTGACCAAAATCTTCAAATTAGATCAAGTTTCTTCTGAATTTCTCTGCTCTGATACCAATTGTGTGTCCCACAATCAGTGTAAACTCAATCAAGATGACTCAAATCAATCAATTTCCATTTTATTTCAAATTTGATAATCGATACAGTAGAAGCTCTCAAAGTATTTCTCTCTCTATAATACGTGCACCACTCTTAGAATTAGTCTCTCACACCAAACCTAATGATTCTACTAACAAAAAGCTTATATACTTGAAACACTTACAAAACTAAAACAATTAATACGTTGCCTTTGACTTTTATTTATTACAAATGACTTTGACTTTGCATGAGGGTTTGACTTGAGCTCTTTGACTTTGACTTTTATCTTCAGTTTTCATCACCATGATCTTGTATCCAACATATATTTGCACTAACATATTGAAATTTTGGAGGAGCGAAATGTGAAGGAATTGGGTGGTTTATCGATATGTAGGGGTCAAAGATTGAAACTGTGTGAACTGTAAAACATTTTCTCAAGACGAGAACATTGTGGGGTGATCAAACAGATAGGCTACAGAACATCTGTACAACAAGTTGTTGCTAAGGCGAGAAAGCGACTAATAGTCAAAGATAGGTTGCCATTGAAGGTTGAGTGGGTGCAGCGGTTGACCTAGATTGAGTGAATAACCTTCAATTGCAAGACGAGTTTCATGTATTGCGTCTTTAAGGGTATTGCAGGAGTTTTTTCATGATTAAGAGTATATGGGTAAATTTCATGTTTTGGAAACAATTCAACGCGTGCAAGCGTGTGCTTAAAGAAGAAAGTCAAACCTATTTTTCTGTTGCATAATAAATTTTGAGCTTACTGATTTGCAAATTATATCATTTTCTTCATGTTGAGATAAACTTCGTTGCGAAAATCATGAAAACATTTGATTGCGAGCTTGTGTAACCAAAATGAGTTTTGACACGTTGATATCTTATAACTGAATGCGGGAGCCGACTGCATTACTTCGGGCAAGTGATTTTGTTCAGAATTTTTTCTAGTAGTATAGGAAAGGTTTCTTTCCGTATTACAGTTGTAACGACATCATTTTAGTGATCAAGGTTGTGTTTTACCGAAAGATTTAGTGCGAACGATTCTCGAGATCGTTGAGAATGACATGAAGTATGAGAGTGTTAAGTCGTGTGCGCTCAAGTTATTTCAGGTGTTGTACTTTTCGAGTGTTCAAATATGATAAGTGATTTTAAATTTTTGTGTCGTCAGACATGAAGGCTATGAACTCAGTAGGTCGTGAAATTGGGTTTAGAGATAAGGATTAGTTTCGAGAGTGGGGATTAGTCGGTTAAGCCAATGGTGTATGATTTATGAACCCGATATTCTTCTTAAAGAAATAGAGAGGTGAATAGTGGAAATGTTAGCAATAGACTTTGGCATTGATAGTATTATGGTGGTTTGAACTCCTATTCGATAACTTGAAATGTTGTTGTCAGTGAACGGTTGTGTTTGGGGTGGAGAAACGTGAGGTTGTCAAGGTACTGATATTATTAGCTCGTTATATGTAACATTGAGACGTTGTAATGAAATGTTAAAGGGAATTGAGCCTGAGTTTTGGGAGTGGTCCTGTAAGTTAAACCTCGCACCATGTAAGCTTTGAACCTCTTTAAGTGAGGACGGTGAGATGCAAAACTAAATGCGATATGTTGGGGAAGGGAGGTTTCGTTAGAAATCCTTGCTATCGGGGATAGTATGCAAGCATTATCAAGTCGTTTTTTTATGATTGAAGTTAGCAACTGTTTGAGATGTGCAAAGTTATGGGCATTATCAGGAGTTGAAATGTAAGAGTTCACCTTGGTGTGTGTAGACGTAGAAGGCCGTTCAAAAAATATGTATACTCGTCTGATGTTGGACCACTTTGTGTAGGCGACATGATAGTGGAAGATTGCTACTTGGAGGAGTGTTTTCCCTACGGGGTTTTGGAGGTTCGTAAAAAGGATGAAGTGATTCGTACAATCAAAGTGAGCGCTTTGATTATATCGACCAGTAAGGGATTATGCCTTGGTGTTGGAATGGTTTCTTGGGGATTGCAGTGAATCTATAAGGAATGATCATTTTGAGAATTGGGAAATTTCGAGTTGTGGTTCATCTAAACGTGGTAAGAGACAATGTGTGAGATAGACTTGTTGATATATGCATGTAGGGGAGTAGGATGGCAATATTGATTATGTATGCAAATGATCGTGAGAACCTGGTCTGCGGTGTGTTGTTGTGGGCGGAGACTCTACGGATAAGTTAGAAGCATATTTTTATGTCAAGGTAGACGTGCAGGTCGATGCTATGGTAATGTGTTGTTAAAGGTTGATAAGCACAAATGGAAGCTTTTTTCGGGGGTTTCGGCTGAATTTATATAAATTGTTACACATGTCATTGGGATGTGTGGACTGTAAATTGGCATTATGATAGGGACCTTTTTGGATTGGAAGGGCGGAGCGGTAGATGGCGGTTAACCAAAGGAGGAACCATGTGCTTTTTGGTTGCATGAGTCATTGAGAGGGCTTATTTTTGGATCAATGTGGTATAGTAGATACCGAATCTTTGAGGAATGCAAATTGTTCCTGGTGTACAAAGGAATTTTCTAAGAAGACAACAGTTTGAATAAACTAGAAGTGTGTGGTGGCTCCGAACAGTAGTATCATTTTGGGATGACGTAGTTGGATTTCTCGAATAAGAATTTGGGGTGCAACCATTGGCTAAGCATAGTAATGTAAAGGTGCTTTTAGCGTATCTGTTTGATCAGGGAATGAAGTGAGTAATGATCTACGCTATCTCAAGGAAGTGGAGATGGTATGTTGAAATGAATAGGTTAACCGAGAGTAAGAGTTTGGCAAGTGACACATAATTGTGGAGCTATGCTTTTAGATTTTCCATCAATGGGTATACGAACTGCTAGTGAGGGTGTGAAAAGGAAATTATGGTGTATGTTATGGGTCTGGTGTCGAGAAAGTTAAACTGTGCGGTTGGTCCAAAGCTTGCATCCATTAGCGAGTTGATCTTTGGAAGTATGTTTGATGTTTTAGAGAAGAAATGGGTAGTTGGATGTAGTGCCCAGAGTGAAATACCCTTGTGTCAGACTTGGTATTGCGTGGAAAAGATTCTAAGGGAGCATGTCATCCAGGGTTGGCTATTAGGAATAGTTTTGTGTGAGCATGGTCACCATTGTTGAGCGAGTGAAGCTTGAAATTTATTGTATGTATGGTCGGTCGATTGTGGATGTAATGAGAAATTGAAGTGTGTGTTATTATGATTCGTCCAATTGGAGCTAGTGGACTATGAAGGTGATGAATTGTGGAAGTTTTTATTTATTTGTGTAGGATTATGGGGTGTTGACGCTTGGGGCGGTGTATGTGTGTTGTGTATGAGTTGCATAACACCGTTAAGTTGTGATCGATGTGGTTCGGGAATGAAAGTACCTTTTGCCTTAGTCGTATGTAGTGTTTGGGGGGAAATATTTGTATAATTGCATGCTATCTGATGAAAAAGCTCATTGCAGTGAGCTTATCGTGATATACAAGGTGAAACTTGTGTTAAGTTGGCGAATCTAGTGATCATTATTTTGATAAGGGATTCAGGTAGTTGCAACATTAACTTCGATAAAATGTATTCTTTTTAGAAAGCGAAGTCATGCGTGAGAGCCATAATTATACGCGTTTTTAAATCGTGAGTCCATGCTTGTAGACAAAGCGTTTTACAATATCTGAGTTGGTCATTCCGTTACAGGAAGTGCAACTGGATGAAAGACTAAATTTTGTGGAAGAACCCGAAGTAATCATTGGTCGTAAGATTAAGAAGTTGAGAACAAAGGAAATTGGTCTTGTTAAGGTCTAGTGGCGGTTTCATAATGGGCAAGAGGCAACATGGGAAGTAGAATCCGAGATGAGATCAGAGTACCCACATTTGTTTGATAAAGGAATTCCAGGGATGAAATTCTTTTAAGGGGGAGGTGTTGTAATAACCAAGTCCTAATAGTAAATTCTTGGAATTTGAGGGTAAAAGAGAAAAAAAGGGAAAAAGTTAAGGACTAGGGTACTAATTGGTGGAATATATCATTATAGGAATAGAGAGCCCTAATTCCCTATCTTTTGGGAGCCGCCATCGAGAAGAGAGAAGAAGAAAGGAAATAAGCTAGGGTGTCTAAGAAAAAGGGATATTATTGGAAGTTTGGGGAAGACTCCATTGTTTGCAGGTATGTATTCTCTATCCTAGTTTCCCCTCTTCTTATAGTGGTAAGTTTTATCTAAGGAAAATTGATTTTTGGAAGGAAATCCACATCTCAGGGACGTATGTGTTTTGATATCTTGATTGGAATTGGAATAGTAAATGTAGTGTATAATGATGTATTGCATGAGTTAGCTTTCTTTATTTTATTTTTGGAGACTCAATCAAGTTGGGTTAATGGATTGAAAAGGGAGTAAAAACCCTTGGATCGATGGTCGTTCGACACGGTGTCATCCGGTTGAACTCGGAGGCGTGAGGGTCGGGGGTATCCAGCCCGGGTGCACCGGAAGTCTCCCTCCCCGGTTGCACCGGGAATCCCATGGACCAGTCGCACCGGGAGTTCCCTAACCCGGGCGTACCGAAGTTTCTCTCAACCCGGGCGTAGCGGGGTTTCTCTTAACCCGGGTGTGAATCCAAGATCTCTAAATCCTAGAGAGAGAGAGTTTGTGAAGCGCAAAGTATCAAGTCTATTAAATGAGCGTGTAAAGTGTTACAAGACACAAGGAACAAAGGGACTTAAATACCCTGGTCAAATACAACACAATGTACGACTCTAAACACTGTATAATACCAAGCCTATAAATACAATGATTACTATAAAATCAGACTTAACAATCTCCCCCTTAGTAATCATTGGCGTTGTGGTCTTCAAAATCCATCTTCTAAATCAGCATGGACCAACTAAGCGACTTTGCAAATCAGCTTTCTGACTTAAAAAAAATTCTTCTCAGAATCTTTCAGTTTGAGTTATCTTTGTTGCCTTGACAATACTGAACCAGATTGGAATAAACTTGAATGAACAGTTGATTCACCAGCTTGTGCTCTAGACAACACACCTCTTTTAAATGACCTTGAATGAACAATGGTGGTCGGAGCAGGAACAACAAAAGATGTAGTATAACTGAGAAAATAGAATCTTGAGCAGCAGAATCTTGATCAGCAGATAAACTTTCGAGCTCTTTGTCTCTTTAACATCTCCTTAACTTCTCCCCCTCATGACCTTGATGATCGGGATCAACTTGGTCATGCAAATGTTGGAGACGAGACAGCTTAAAATCTGCAAAATCAGAATAAAGGAAAAATAGAGGAGGTTTGCGCGACACGCTGGTGGCGCAAAGTAAGGTTTGCGCTAGCCGAAGGTGACGCAAAGTGAGGTTTGCGCGACCAACTGTTGGCGCAAATCTGACTTGAACTCAGAAAATTTTTACCTTTTTAAGCACTTTGACCCCCCCTACACAAATGCACTAGATTTGACAATTCAAGTTAGCATTCATATAGAAAATCAGATACTCCCCCTCAAAAACAGATATGATCTTTTCAGAAAAATTCTCCTTTATTTACTCCCCCTTGAATAATGCACAAACCCATTTATAAAGAAAATATGAGAACACAAGAAATGAAACATCAATGTAGAAAAAAAAATATACTGAATATGTATTTTGAAACGACTAAATATATAAAAATTTAAACAGAAACAAATAAAATTTTACTTAGTAAAATATGACAATAAAATCCATCAGATGAAATCAAATGTATGTATTTAGATACATAAACAAGTTTTATTGCATATCAAGTTAAGACATGTTCAGTTTCAAAAACTTTCATCAATCTATTCAGTGTGCTCGCATGTGAACTTCGATTAGCTTCAAGAAAATGCAATTCTAAAAATATAATAGAAAACTTTGCAAATAATCACACTAATCCATCAAAAATTCAGACTTTCACAAATTTACAGGTTTATTGCAACTCAGAAATATATAACCAAGTATCATGAGATGTGTGCTCATTGGCATCTTTTTAGCATTGTGCTCTATGGCATCTTTACATGAGTGCTCTTTGGCATCTTTTAAGCTTGTGCACTTTGGCATCTTTTTAATCAACAAGTTTATTAAGTAAAGAACAAGTCGTAAACGTAACTTTCTATCTGACCCTAGTGCAGGATTTGGGTCAGCCGCTCCCAGACCAGTTGGCCTTAGGGGACTAGGTGTCAAGCACCCCTTGGAACTTACTCTCCCAGATCAGAAAGGCTACATCGACACATCCTAAACCCATTCATACTGTTGGTTCTAAGTGTTCAAGAATGATTATAAAATAATATTGCCGGTAATTTATGATCCTATAGGGTCACACCAAAAACAAGTAGACACCTAATTAATATTTATAAGAATTCGATTCTTGATAAATATTAATAATTCTTGAAAATTATTATTGAATGTGATACATAATAATTGATGCAAATAAAAGATTCTAGTTTATTTATAATATGATGGGCTTATATATAACTAGAATTAAAAGAGGGACTTATAATTATAAAGTTTGAATTGTTAAAATATGGATTTTAACAAATTCAAACTAGAAGGACCAAGAAAGAAAGTCTTGCATGGTCAAGTCCTAAACTAGAAGGTTAAAAAGGAAAATATGCATGGAAGGATGAAAGGTCATTGGTGGATTTGGTGGTTCTTGGAAACCATCAAAATCTATACCATGGGTAATTAAGAGAGTTTTTTTTTAGCTTTCAAATGGGTGTGTATTTTTGGTTCCAAGGTTGAACTTTTCTCTTTGCCCTCCCCCTTCTACACCTTTGGCCACCATCACCATTTTAGTGTAGTGGATTTTCTTTTCTCCTCCCATTCTCTTGGTGTTTTCGGCCAAACACCACCAACAAGTGGTGGTTGTTTTCCTTCTACAAAACTATTGTAGTTTTTGGTGAAGAACCTTTTTGCATCTTCAAGTAGGAACTAGCATTCTATAGTGTTGGAGCTTGTTGGTGGATACCAATAAAGGAACTCTATTTTGGGTTCTACATTCATCATCAACGATCAACCTCCCGTGAGGATCCAAAGGCTTCAAAGGTTGTAGTTCCAAACTTTTATTTTCAAGTTAAATCTTTACATGCATGTAACAAGATCCTATTGTGGGAGTTAAAACTTGTTTAATTTTGTTTATGTTCAAAATTTTATTTTACTTCCGTTGCTCAAAATTTATTTTGTGGTTTTTGAAACCCTCTTTTGAACGTAAAATCCCATCACATACCAGTAGAACATGACTTTCGATCTGATTCTATTGAAGGATTTGGGTTCGATCACTCCCAGATCAAATGACCTTAGGGGACCATATGACAAGCATCCCACAGAACTTACTTTCCCAAACCAGAAAGGTCACAGGTACAAACTTTTAAACTTAGAGATTTCTGATTTATAAGAATTTAATATTCATCTCAAACACCAGGTTTTACGTCTAAGTGCTTAGCCCATTTTTTCATTACGATCCAAAATTTCTACTTTTTAGGTTTTCTAAGCATTGTGGACTATAAATATTCCGAATCACACAATTTTTTGACTTTTCAAAAGCAACAAACTTGTTGCTGAATTTTCGACTTTTGTTAGACTCGAAAGATGAACATATGAAAACTTTAATATAAACAAATCAACTTGAAAATTTATCCTAAACACACATTTTATTCAAAAGAAAGAAAAATTGTAAAACTTTTACTTTATAGAATAAAATTTGTAAAGATTTAAACTTTTAAAACAACATGCCGAGATTTAAAAATAGAAACATTTGATCGGCAAGTCTATATTCAGTTGAAACAAAATATAATTCAATAATATTATCTTTCACACAATGTATAAAGAATATGTGTCTCATTTGAAAAAATTGGGTTGAACAAATTCAGGAGTTGAAATTGAAATGCTCAGATTCTTTTAAAAACATTTGAGAAAACTGGAACAACATCATAAACAGAGATATATGCAGCGGAATAGAGTAGATGCACTCACAGTTTCTCATTAGTCAGAAGCTTAAAGCAGTGAAGAATGAGTCCTAGACTGACATGTGTAGAAGTCAAAGTCTTTGAAGCACGGGTTCTAAGCTGATGTACTTAGAAGCCAAAATGTTGACAATGAAGTCCGGGTCTTGAGCTGATTTACTCAAGAGCCATATTTCTCTTACTCCCCATTGACATGAGATGCCTGCAACTTTGAGTCAGATTGAGATTTTGGTACCCACTTGAATTTGGGCCCATGTTTGTTAGTTGCAGTTCTTATGGGGAAAAATTGATTAGTTTTGACACGAGAAGCATGAGAAAGATTATCAGAAAAATAAGCACAGTCATCAGATGAATACAAAGCATAATCATCTGAACTAGAATCAGAAGAAGAATATGAGACATTTTTGGAAATTTGAATCATTTGCTTTATTGAATATTTTGAAATTTTCTTACAAACAGCAAATGAATCACTTTTATAATATCTGTCTACATATCTATCTCCATCAATATGAGATTCATCAGATATTCGTTTCGCTCTCCAAATCTGCTTCGATGACTTGTTCAAAGTCCTATATGAAAGATTAGAATCAGAAGAATTAGAATTATCAGAAATGACTTTATCTTGTTTCTTTGACTTCTTTGACCGTCTTCTTTTACGCTTAGGTTTATAATATTCATCATTGAGCGTAAAAGAATCATCAAGAATTTTAGACTTAATATTTAAATCAGAAGAAATAATTTTACCTAAGCAACCAATCTGATCAGACAATAAATCTGAACATACCTCGGAGTCAGAATTATTTTGAGAAAAGATATCAAATTTAGAAACTTCCATTTTGTTTACTTGACAATCAGAAGAAAGACTAGAAATAGAATCTTGTTTTTGAGAAAATAATTTTTCTTCAAGACTAGACGTCATGAAAGAAAGAATAATATCAGATTTAATTTATTTTAAAATATTTTGATCTTCCATCTTATCTTCAAGATCAATGATTTTACCTTCGAATACTAAAGGAGGAGAATATTTCTTAGAATCATAAATGATTGGAGAAATATTTTCCTTATTAGTTTTATTAGCAAAAATATCAACAAAATCATCAGACACTGAAGATTTGACAGGAGATATATCATTTAAACCTTTTCTACCTTTTCTTGATTTATCAGGAAAATATTTGGCATTTTCAAACGTGTAAAGAAAAGGAATTTCCTTTTTCTTGTTATTTGTCATTTTCTCATTTTCGATTTCTAACACTTGCTTCTCATTCATCCAATCAATTTTAAATTGAGGAGCATATTGAGCAAGAGTTAGATAATCGTATTTATATAAAGTCGGCGATTTTTCAATCGCATTGTTTAAACAATGTGGATTTTTAAAACCAAGTCCCCATTTTTCTTTTAAAGCTTCCTCACTCCTTGGTTTATTCATAAAAATTGTTTGCTCAGATTGGTTTCTTCGATATAACTTTTCTTCTAATTTATTTATTTTATCCGAAAGACTGTCTTTTAAATTAGTCATAGCAGTCAAAGACTCAAGATAAGTCTTATTTGAATTTTCCAAATCATCCAATTTCTTTTGAAAGATTTCTTTAGTATGAACTAAAATAGATTTTTCATCTTTCAAATAAATTTTCAGTTTGTCAATCAAATCTGATTTTTCAGAATTTAAATTCTTTTCAGATAAGAGTTTTGAACGAAGATCAGATAAAGCATTAATTATAACATTCATTTGTGAAGAAATAAAAGTGTAATCAAAATCAGAATGTACCTCATCTTCATCAATCTCATAATCATCATCTGACTGATCATCTCCAACAAAGCACATCTGAGCGATCTCGACATTTGCAGCTTCATCGTCAGAGTGATCCAACCAGAACTCTTTTTCGGCTAGCAATGCTGTTCCACTCTCTCTTTTCTCAGCAAGTTCCAGTTTCTTCCGATAGTAAGCTGAGTCCCTAACTTTCTTTGCTTTACACTCCTTAGATATGTGACCCGTCTTTCCACAGTTATAGCAGGCAATAGTCTTTGGCTCGGGCACTTTGACTCTTGAACCGAAAGTGAAGCGAGAAGTGTTGGAACTCGAACGTGGTTGGAACTTTTTCTGGTAATGTTGTGAGAGAAGGATCATTGCTTTCTGAAGTGCCTCGCCATCATCATCAGTTGACCCGTCATAAGCATTATCAGACAATGCTTGTTCTGCCAGTTGTTTTGTGAGGAGAGCAACCGGGTCCATTGACTTTTTGTTCTTCTTTTCAAGCTTTGCTTTCTTCTCTAGCACCAAGCTTTCATCAGTCATCAGAATCTCATATAATTCCTGAATCTGCGTAGTAGAGATCCGAACATCGTTCCTCAGTCTGTGACAAGATTTGTTCCATTCAGGCTGAAGAGCATTGAGGAATTTTAGATTCGTCTCAAGCTCTATCTTGTTCACATTTATCTTTTGCAGATCATTCAGCACTGTACAGATTTTGTCGAAAACACTCTTTAGAGACTCAGATTCTTTGGCTTTAAACTCCTCAAAATTGTTCATATAACGTGTATGGCGGAGTTGAGTTGCGACAGATGAACCAAGCATGATCTTTTCCAATTGTGCCCACAACAGATTTGGATAATCCTTGCAATGATCAACCCGGTTGTAGACAGAGTTTGGTAAAGCTAGCATCAGATTAGCTTTTAATTCTCGATCAGCTTTCATTCGCAAAGCCTCTTTAGTTGTTGCAGGAGTCTCTTTATTAGGCTTTATGAAAGGTCCTTCAGTTAGAGACTTCATCATGTTATCTCCGTTAGCTTGACGCTCGATGAAGTTCAGGAACCTATCTTGCCATTGAGTAAATTCATTTTCGTCAACTAAAACTGGAGGACGAGTTTCTGTGCCTAATTGCATCATCAGATCACTCTTGTAAAATTAAGCTTGGAAAGCAAACTTCGCAGAATCCATATTTCAGAAATTCAGAAAAATTCTAAGTCTGAACTAAGAACTGGCGCAAACTTGAGGTTTACGTTAGAGGCAGAAGACGCAAACTGAGATTCTCTCGAACAGAAGAAAACGCAAACTTTACTTTTCGCGAGCAGTTGGTGACGCAATCTAGATTTGCGTGAGCCAAGTAAGACGCAAACTTGAATTTTCGAGAGGCACTGAAGACGCAAAACTAACTTCGCGTGAGCAAATCGGACTTTGCGTGAGTAGTGAATGACGCAAATGAGGTTTGCGTGAGTAGTGATGAGCTGAAGACGCAAAGTATACTTTGCGTAATGCACGAGTAACGCAAATGTTACTTTGCGTGAAGAACTCAAGACGAGAACTTGCTCTTTGTGAGAGCTGATGATGGCGAGAACTGATCTTTTCTCGAGCTGAAGGAGACACAAAGCTCACTTTGCGTGATAGGAGTGTGACGCAAAGTTACTTTGCGTGAGAGGAAACTGACGCAAGATCAACTTTGCGTGAGATTGACTTCTGAACTTTGAAGAAAACCTGAAGTACACTAAGACAAGATTAGGAAAAACTAACGCAAACTAAGATGAACTCGCTCAAATAAAATGATGAACTCGAGCAAACTTTAAATATGGCGCAAACCGTTAGAAAACCAAGAAATCTTCCAAAAATCGATAACAAAACTGAATTTTGATGAAAATTTCTCACACAGACTTGATCGACAACAATATTCTAACACATTTCAAACAAAAATTTCGATTAAACAACACAAAATCAAGATTTCGAGAATGAAACAGTACGTGAAACGCGTTTTTCCAAAAACTTGAAAATTTTCAAAATCGAACACCAAAACTTGAATATCTTGAAAATCAATGTGAAACAAAAGATTTCTTCTATTAAAACCGAATCCAACAAACTAAATTTCAACGAAAATCGATCAAAAACACATCCGAATTTGATGAAAAATCAAGAAAACGAGATTTTCTTGAATAAATTCAAGAAAATCAATCAAATTTTCGATTAATATACAAATTCAGAAACGTAAAACACGATCTCTCAATACTCTTAAGATCTAGATTGGCTCTGATACCAATTGTGAATCCAAGATCTCTAAATCCTAGAGACAGAAAGTAGAGAGAGAGAGTTTGTGAAGCGCAAAGTATCAAGTCTATTGTATGAGCGTGTAAAGTGTTACAAGACACAACGACCAAAGGGACTTAAATACCCTGGTCAAATACAACACAGTGTACGACTCTAAACACTGTATAAGACCAAGCCTATAAATACAATGATTACTATAAAATCAGACTTAACACCGGGTACCGGGCTTTACCGAACCGGGAGTTCAAGAGGGACCGGGGAGCAGCCCCTAGCCAGACCCGGGCGGTCCCGGGTGATGCTAAACCCGGTTAAGTTGCGGGTGTCATACCCAATTGAATGTGGCCCATAGCTCGTTGGGCTTCCAGATGGGTTGGAAAATCTTGGTTATGTATTTTTTAGCGGAATCGAAGGTTCTCGGTAATCCTGAGAAGTTTTCTTGGATCGGGTGAATCTCATAGGATTATAATTAGAAACCTTTTCAGCCAGAGTTTAACTGTGAGCTTTAACAAAATATAGGAGCTCAACCTTTCTGGGATTAATACCTGTGTGTATCCCGAGATTCAATCTATCAGGTGAGTTCCCTTGTTAAAAATCTTTTATAAATTGGAAATGGTATACCGTGATGATTTCTAATATGTTTGTGGAAATAAGTACAATATTTTGAGACTATGAATTATTTAACTTGTTAGTGATTTTATGCATCTGTCTCCTACATGTTATATTGAATGTGAAAATATAGTGTACCTTATGGAATGTGCGCCATGACTTATTTGAGACCATCGGGGTCGAACCGTGTGCCCGGAATTCGTTTCCTGTGTACACGGAGGCGAAATCTACTAAGGTGCCAAATGGGGATCTACTGGGCTCTGAGTGTGGTTATGAAGTAAATTCTCGGAATCGATTCCGAATGCGAAATTGTTTGCGGATATGTGATGATTGGTATTTGTTAGCTCTAACTCTGCCATTTTGATTTCTACATTATTCTAAACTGACCGAGGTTGGGAATTCACTAGACCTTCTATCTAACACTCACTTTCAAATCTCTTAAAACCCATTTTCAGGTAAGAGTGTTGTTGATGCTTCGTCTAAGGGAAAGGAGAAGTGTTGAGTGCTAGAGGGGTCGAAGAATATCGGATTAGATGCGGTGTTAGATGCGGACCCGTAGTATCTCGACTGTGATAGAACTCTTGTCATTTGAGTTTATGTTGATCCTTACTTTCAATTGTATTGGACCAGATTTGGAATTTATTGTCATGTCTGTTTTGGGTCGTTACAGTACTCTAATTCATGACTATTTAAAATCTTTAAAAATGCGGAGAACGTTTCGAGTTCCAATTAAATTAAGTAACCCATTTGAATTTAAAATATTTAAAAATGCGGAGAACGTTTCGAATTCCAATTAAATGAAGTAACCCTTTTGAAACAAATCGTCCATTTTGATTCGAATTAAAAAAATGATTTGTATGGAATTCCAACCAACATTTAGACTCCAATTTTAATTGCAATAATAATTGTATTTTTGTATTTAACTATTCACCGTACTTATATATACCTTGATCAATACACAAAATTTCAATATCTCATTTTAGAATAAGAACAAAAATGGCTCAACAAATAACTCTCTACCACCTTCTCTTTCTCCTCATTATTATTTGTACCGGTTAGTTTTCACATTACATTTTCTGCAAATAAATGTTAATGGTCTAAAACTTCGAGTTCTAATTATTTAGTTCTCTTCCATGGTTTACATAATCATTTTTTTATTGTTAACTTTTACGGGCACAAGTGTATACAAGCCATACATCACGCTTACTTATTAAACTTTTTAAATTAATCATCTTTAAGAAAAACATAGGTTTCGTATATACTTATTAATCAACGGTTAGATATGTATGATATATATACACATGATTATGATACTTTGCAACAATTATATTGCAGCATCGTGTTGGAGAACATCAATGGCTAATGGAGTGTGTTGTCATGAAATTGATATGCCTTGTCATCTAGATAATCCAAAAGAATTGCAGGCGAAGTTGCAGTAACCATCAAGGGGGACATTGTAGATCGTATTCAACCAGAACTTGTCATCGTAGATGCTAATTTTTTTTAAAGAAACCACATCTAGTAGAGGATAAAATAAATCTTTTAATTTGCTAACTAGTGTTCGGCACCGACGATAAATTTATTTAGAAAATATTAAAATTAAATGGGTCGATGATCACATATCATATGTTAAACTAATAATAACTAATATTGCACTTGATATGAAGTTGTTTCATCATCCTTAGTTGTTTCTTTTGATATATATAACTAAGTAACTAATAAGTTCTATGTCATCAAACTTTGTAATTGACTCAAAATGATTTAAGGAAACGTGTGAGACTATTGATTATAACAATGAGGTGTATAATTAGTATTATTTTGTCATAACTCATAATATATCGATTTACCACAACATATGTTTGTATAAAATATTTATATTCACCATGCAACAATAGTATTGCTACCTAGTTCTATATAATTGCGGGACATTTTGGTAATTTGCTTACATTTGTTGTAATGTACTCGTTTGTAATATTGGCTAAAAACCCTCCTTGAAGACCTTTCCCAACCTACGGTTGGACGAAGAGTAACAATAGTCGCAAGTATTGTGACCACTTCGACTATAGGCTCCGATTAAATTGTTAATTTTTTCCTGTTCGAGTTTTTTCGATCTGCTTGAGATTGTTTCTTCATAGTTTAGTTTATGGTAAAGTATCTTGAAAAAAAGGTTTTAGTAATATTTTGTAAAATGAAAGGTATTATATCGATTCTAATTTCATTTATACATAGTTTGATTTCAATTTAAATTATATTAATTAATCATATATTGATGATTGTAGTAAGTTATTCTTTCCAATCTTATATATTTTGTTATTCTAATTTAATTTTTATATATATGTTTCTATCATTTTTTATACATACTACTATATTGTTTCTAATAAGTTTTAATTAGTTTTGAATATAATGTTAACTATACATATTGATTCGAATAATTTTTTATTGATTCTAATTAGTGATGTTAAATGTAATAAGTAGGTTCTTTATTAAATGAGAGAGTTAGCAATACATATTTTATTATATATTAATTTTATTTAGCGATATTGAATGTAATAAGTATTTCATTTATTAAAGAAGTTAGTGATGTTAAATGTATTTAATTATATATTTATTCTAATTTTATTAATATATATTGGTTGTAAATTTTAATAATATTTTAAATGATAATAATTTTTTTAGCTTTATATATTGATTCAAACTTTATATATTAATTCAAATTTTAGAACCTTATTACTACAATTATCTTACATTTTACAGAAGAGATCAATAAGATGTAAAGATCCCAAATGAAATATATATACTTCCATCTTTTAATTGCTACATAAAAGTTTTTTAAAAAAATCAGCCAAGTCTACCTATTGAGATAGTACTAACAATATATGGAATAAAATTATATCAGAAAGTTGTGAAGACTATAATTTGACCTAAAATTTACCTTAAAAAATTGTAATATTATGGATTCAAGATCGAGCATAAAACAAACATAAGACCATAAAACGTAAGAAGAACATATCAAGAGTTAGGGATGGGTGAAGAAGAAGCTTGCAAAAAACCTATAAAACTATAGAAATCATAATTAAAAATCCTTAGAAATCAAAACAAAAATACAAAAAATAATGCAAGATTTAAGAAGTGAAGAACAGACTAAGCTCCTCTTCATGGGCACTTCAATCGCCTCCAAATTAAAGTACAGTTCCCCCTACAACAGAAAAATTGAAAACGCAAGTACAAAATCGAAAGATAAAAGTGAGTTCTTATCTTCAATGGAAATTAAGGGCATTTGGGAAAACTGAAAACTAAGCCAAAAACCATGAACATGGACGAATGTTTTGTTCAATACATGTAAGAGATTGAAAACTAAACCAAAAACCAAGAACATGACGAAATGTTTTGTGAGATTGAAAAAATTCCCAGCTGAAGTAAGGATAAGTAAACATTTCAAATATGACGAAGAATTTGAAGGAGATGATGTTGAATATCAATTTACGATATTGAATTTGATGTAGAACAAATTTCCCTATTGTGATGGCTCTCACATTCTAGTCATGTAGAATAATATTGATTTATTATGGAGATTACTTGTAACTAATGAATTAATGAAAAATAATTAACAATTAATTATGATGGAGATGAAGAGGAAGGGAAGAGTAAGTGAGAAGTCTACCTAGTTGGAGGTTATTCAAATTGCAAATATGTAAAATTATCAAAAAAACCCTTATGGATAATGAAATATACATCCTATATATGAGGGTAGAAAGTCTTTACAATATAAAACATTTTTAAAAAATCAAAAATATAGAAAAAAAGAAAAATAAGAACCTTGATGTTAGAAAAAGTCATCTCACCATTCTTGCTTTTCCTTTAATGTATACTTTCATTATAATTTTCATAAAGGACAAAATTGTGCATTAATATGCTTTTTAAAAGTAATCAAAGGTATACCTCACAATTGTTTCATATGCAATTTGACAAATAAAAACTTATGTACCGAGCAATGCTAAAATGACAACACAATACTTGTGTCCTATATATATTGAATGATAATTGATTGTAATTAATATTCATTTATATGTATTAATGATTCATAATTGGAAAAGATGAAACGTATTTTGAATTCACGAGTGACTTTAAGTAATATAGAATGTACATTCCATTAATTCATATTTCTTAAAGAAATAAAAGAATTGATTCTAATTTATTTCATTTATGTATATAGTTTGGTTTTAATGTAAATTAAAAAAATGAAATAATCTTTATATATATATATATATATATATATATATTAATAATCGTAGTAATTTTTTCATTTATTTTTAATTTACAGAACATTGTTTTTTATCCTTTTTTATACATACTGTTGTTCCAGATTCAAGCACACATAAATATTATCAGAGTAATAATCAATATGAATCACAGGAAGGAAGAAGATGATTGAGAATTTACTGATGTCATATATCTTGCAAGGAATAATGACGGCTACAATGATTGAGCATTCTATTGTGTAGCATCTTAACCTAAAAAGGAAAAACAAAGGACCATATATAGGGTCAAATAACTTGACACCTACACAAGTCAAATATAACATAAAACTAACAAAAGATAACAAAGGACTAAATATTACAACTTGATTAAACTATGATCTAACAATCTCCCCCTTTTAATAAATGTTGTAATCTTCAACGGTTCCATCGACTAAAACTGGTTTTCCTCATCCCCAAAAAGTTTTCAAACCTCCTGATGCATTCTCTGAATCTGATCCTTTCTTTGATAGATTGTATCATCTTCTCCATTGCAATTGTGTCGGATTTTGGCATGCGATCACCTATTTATAGTCTTTTCATCTCAGAGTGTTTGTGCCGATCTTCAAGCTCTTTCAGCATCATTTTCAAGGTTCCATAAGAGATCTTGGCAACCTCACTGGCTCGCATGAACTGCTTTTTGTGAGTATTAGTGTTGACATAGATAACACCCAGTTCCGGAGTTACAACAGGCTTAAAGAAGTCCAAGTCTCTCGTCAGATAGTGACTGAAGTTAGGGGAAGTCAGGTTTATACTGTTCTGGTTAGTCTCCGCTCCCAACTGGAAATCAACTGGAAACGCAGTTTCTGTCTGGTGAAACTATCGGAATTGCAGTCGGAATGTAGGGGTCGTCGTCTTGAGCTGCTACATTTACCTGTACCTGTTCAGCAGGCTGTTTGGGTTCATCTTCTCCAATTTCTTCTTCTTGATCATCCCTTCCAAAGTCACCTCCAAAGATATCTTCAAAGATGCTTTCATTAAGAACACTGTCGAGAACCTCTGTTTCTAGTGCATGTTTGACAAAATCTTCAACGTTCACAGAGTTCTCAGGTTGTGTTGGACTTTGAAGACCGAAATCCATCTCTCTTTCTCCTTCCTCTTTCATCCTCCAGAACATCTCATATTTTGCTTCAGCTTGTTCGTCGGTGTCAAGATCATCAACATCAATGACATTGTAAGATGATATTCCCATTGCTTTCATGACCTCTTCACAAGTTGCAGTCTTAGGCTTTTCAACCCTTGACTCATTTTCAATAGAATAGACAATTAAGCTCCTTGATTCTCCTTTCTCTAACACTTCTTCATCATCAGCTATGTTCTGTACCATGCCTTGTTCGGATTGTTCAGTTCTTTGACTCGTACCTGTACCTTGACTGCTAGAACTTTTTCCTCCAGGTACAGTACTGATTGGCACATCACTTTCTACTACCACCAACTGTCTTCCAGCTGCAGACTGTTCCCCCTGTGTCTCCCCCTCATGATCATGATCATGTTCATGCCTTGTAACTTAAACAACTGCTTGAGTATGGCAAGACAACTGGAAAGCTTGATTGAGAAGATTATAAGCTTTCAGTATATCTGCCTCTGATGGTTGTTGTTGTTGTTGTTGTTGTTGTTGTTGTTATTGTTGATGATGAGAATGAAAAAGTGTGAATAGATCGGCATCTTGTTGATAGTCTGGAGCTTGAGACAGAAGTTTTGCGAGAAGCAAAGACTTGAGCTCGTCAATTGATAAATCGGAAGGATTATGAGTGATTGGTGGTGGAGTTGGTAGAACTGGTTCTCTCCGTTCCGGCTCAGGTTCAACACCTTGCTTCCCCTTTAATAATCTTTTGATGTATCCCAGTTTTTTCTCAATCCGATCAAACTTTTCTGACCACCTGTTTTCAATAGCCTTTAGGGCGCCATTGAGATATTCCCTTGACACAAAGTCGGGTAAACTAACTATGGGGTCACTTAGACATCCCGTTTGCACAATAGTCGAAGATTCAACTATGTGGCTTGTACTCAGAGCTGGCATAGTGTTAGCAGTGACAGGACTTCCATCCGGTCCTCGTAGTCCGGATTGCGGAGCTACTCTGGATGTTCCGCTCACGTCACGAAGAGGACTGAGATCTATACCTGCAAAAAGTGTCCTATCAACAAATATTGGTTGACTAACAATAGGCTCTAGGACTTGTGCATTGAAGGGAATTGAGATCTGGGGCAGCTGATCTCTGGATTCAATAGCAAATGTCTCCGAGTGAGACATTGATAGATTGTGTTCTTGATCCCCATGTGAAAATGAAACTAATTCCTGTTGAGAGGAATCAGAGTGGGTGGCTTGGGTGTGCATATGCATGAGTGATCAGATCATGTCTACATCTTCAGGCAACAAATGCACTGAAGTGTGAGATTTGGTTGATCTTCTGGTGTAGTGGGTTGAATATCTCTCTCTCTCTCTTCTTGTTCTTTTCTTTCATGTTCTCTCATAACCTCACTTACATCTTCAACTATTTCTCCCTCTAATATCCTTATTTCTCCACTAGCACTAACTGTAGTTGCAGCCAAAGTTGTAGTAGTAAACACTCGAGCACTGGTATCTATATCCATACCATGGAAATCATCATCATCATCATCATCATCATTGCCATCATCTTCTTCTCTGATCTCAGTGTTTGTCTTTTCTGTAACACCTTAGGCATATCCCATATCGGCCGTGGACAGGAGTGATGTTGGGTGTTATAAGTAATATCTTGGCCTTCCTAACAACAACGCGTTTTGGGGCCACAAGCACGTCAGGTTCTGGGAACTCTGAGGTTAAGCGTGCTTGGGTGGGAGTAGTCCCAGGATGGGTGACCCCCTGGGAAGTTTCTCACCAGGTCGCCAGAAACAAATCCGTGCGCTACACGTTGGTTAAATCCAGGGGCAAAGCGGACAATATTGTTGTCGAGGCAGGCGGGATGTTACATTTTCAGAGTCTGAACTACCACTGCCCAAATCTACATTTTCAGTTATTTTGTCAGGTGTACTTTCAACAGAAAGTACTTCTTCAGCAGTTTGTTCTTCTTGCTCTTGCTCCTCTACAGTATGTTGGTCTTGTTGATCCAAGGCATTTTCAGAGCCTAGACTTTCACTGACAACAGGTGTCACACGAGGAGGGGTAAGAACCCGTGACCCTGAAGTCTCCAGTCGTAGTCTCCGACCCGCACCAGTTCCCCTCTCAGAATTTTTCCTTTTCACTCCCCGTACCTGGACTCCCTGAGTCACAGGCACCCTCACAGACACCTCTCTCCAAGGGGATGAACCGTGGGTAGGTGCAGCCGGTTCTGGCTGTGCCATAGATTATCTATAATCTACAAGACACTCAGCCTCTGGATCAACATAACTGAGTAGAGCTTCTGGGATTGTCATGGAATAGGCAAACTGTTTCTTTTGTCTGACCAGGAACTTCATCTCATTCACTACGACCACTTCATGAGAACTAAGTCTTGGGATTTGCTTCTTCGCCCTTAATACGCTTCTGACTAAGAGTGTCATGAATCTCTGATAGGGTAGGTAGTTGAGGACTTTGACAGTGTTTTTCTTAGCAGGGATCTTCTCGAGCAGCTCAGTCCAGAAGACTATTGCATAGTCTATGTGCAGATCATGCACAACAGAATAGAAGAGCTTCAGGATGTCGCTGCTTGCATTGTCAGTCCCATAGGTTTTAGCTGTTAGGCATCTGTTGATGACTGAAAACAACGCGTAGTAAAAAGGTGGCAGGTTGTTCTTCTTGAACTGGCTTACTTTGGTGAGATCACTAACATATCCCATGTCTCTTATTCCGACAAAGTAGTTTCTTTAGTGGGTAGATCATCGAATCTACTTCTGCCTTCCCGAGAGTCAGCTTCAGGCAATTGGAGTGATCTTCTGAATAGTTCTAGACCTATGTCAGCAGAGAAGAAGTCAACTTTGACCTTGAGGATTGGACATCTGATTTGCCCAACAGTGATGTGAGATAGATGCATTGTCTTCCAGGCTTGTTGGACATAAATCTCAGGCACCTCAGCACTATCAGACAGTGCTTTGCTGAGTGGGTGATTCTGAAGAATTAGGTTTACCAAGCGATCAATGTTCAGTTTAAACTCAAATTTGTGATTTTTGGGAGTCTGAGGCATATATTCTAATGGTAGTATAAGCAACATGTCAGTGTTGACATTTGGAGGTGGAAGATCAGTTGTTCTTTGAGATGGAATTGAGTGCTTCTGCTCAGCCTCTTCAATAGAGTTTTCATCCATCTGAACATTTGGTGAGTTGCTTGATGCCATTAGACCTGAATAGAAAACAAAAGAGTTTGGACAAGGTCCAAAAGGTCAGAATCAGTACTTGAGAATTTGACAGTTAAAAAAAAACTTTTTGAAATTCACCAAGTGTAGGATTCGCAAGATAGAGGGTTGCGAAATCCTAGAATTAGTGTTCAGGATTCGCAAGAAAGCTATCTGCGAATTCCACACTTAAGAACTTGAGACAAACTTAGAATTCACAGGACATTAGTCTGTGAATTCTTCCCTTAGTAGAATTTTAACATTCAAGAACATTCAGGATTCGAAATGGGGCTAGCGAATCCTGGACTTAGGGTTTTCTAAGAAGAAATCCAAACAAGGATTCGTGGACACAAGATTCGTAAAACACATAGATTTTAAAAAATCTCACGAAACCTAACACTTTACTTGATTTTTAAAAGTTTTCTCAGGAAAACCATGAACACTGTTTCATACCCAGATTTCAAAGATTTCCAAAATCGATGTTTAGTTCATAAAAATATGTATCAAAGGAATCGATTCAGTGCATAGAATATGATTATAACCTTTAATTTGGTTTTTACTCTCATATTAGACACCTATTTTTAAAAATCGACCAAGAACAATCGATGGGTTTTTGAAGGATACCAATCGACAAAACCGATTTCTGAGATTGAAAGTTAGATTTTGGGTTTATTAAGTCATTAAATCGGCTTAAGAACAGTATACGAGGGTCTTGATATCACATTAACATCAAGTTATAAACATTTTGTTCCAAGATTTTGAAGAAATCTTCATGAGTCGTTCGAAGTCCAAGAGTCCAAAACCAACAATTTTGTCCAAATCAAATCCTAAAACTAATCCAAGTTAAGGTACCCTGTAATCAATAAGCACAATAACAACATAAAACAAAATAATTTTAACAATAATCAACCTTTCGAGAAAAAGGAGATGAGATCAGTGGGTTCGAATGTAAGAACTCGTGAATAAGGGTTTTGGAGGGTTTACGCCTTTCGTGAGTTTGTAGACTGAGAAATGTGTATGCAAAATTTTTAAGTGTTGTATTTATACACTTAAAAACTTCGGACACGTGGCAATTTAGGTAGGTCCTCAACTTTCGCAAGGTGGTATTGCTTACAGAAGGATTCGTAAGCAACGTGTGTGGGGATTCGTGAGAAGCAACTTCACGAATCCTGTGCTAGAAGGATAGAATTCGCAAGTAATCTATCTGCGAATCCTATAGAATTCGTAGATAGTTCATCTGCGAAAGTTCAACATTCGTATACCTCAAGTCTGCGAATTCTACAAGTTTCTCAAGTACTTACTTAGCAAAATCTGAAGCTTTCTTAGACTAGTAGGTTGCGAATTCTGAACTTAGCACAATTTCCTTACATTCAAAAACATTCCAAATTGGAAACTTGCTAGTTTGTGAAACCTTTCAAAAAAATTTCCAAAAATAGAAACTTTCTACTTAAAGAAACTTTCCAAAAATGGCATTTTTACCAGTTTTAATTCCAAAAAGGTTTTACACACACACCACTTACAACACATCCTTACTCCCCTTTGATGTAGCAGTGTAGTACTCCCTTGAGTTCATCAGATACACCCTCTTGATCTGATATCTGGTTGATCTTGCTTATGTTGAAAGTTGTTTGTGATTGCTTCTTGCAGCTCCCCTCTGACATATTGTGGATCTTTGTCAAACTTCTGCAGTCATGCTCCCTTCATATCAAACAATGTGAGATAGAGATTGAGAGTAAGAGAAACTCCCTGTTTTTCAGATGATCACCAACTTTTGACAGTTGTGTATGAGTTATAAGTTGTTGTACTTATAAGTCATTGTTTTGACATTTAGGCAAGAGTCCTGATCTGTAGTAATCAGAAGTCATTGTCCCTTCAGTCTTTCTTGACTGGGACTTCATCAATATTCTCTTTTCCTTTTTCCACCTGCATCACAAGTTTAGGTTTTGGTACCCAGATGTACTTGGGTCCAGTTTGGCCAGTTTTTGAGAATCTCTTTGGATGATTCTCATACCTGTGATAAGCATTGTAATGATGTGATCTGTGATAAGCTTGTGCTTTGTGGGTGAACTTGTCAGAGTAAAAATAAGAGCAACATAATTTTCTTTTTGCCATCCTGATCAAATGATTTGCCGATAAAATCAGGTGCAAAAGATTTACCTCTTGAAGCTCTGTTCTTCTTCTTGTTAGCACTGTGAAGCTTTGCTGCTTCTAGAGAACCCTTTACAACCCAGACCATTTGATCTTTCCTAGGAGACTGAGTTGGAGATTTTTGAAAATGATTAGCACTCTTATCCACTGATTTCACATAAAAGGTGTCAGGAGTTTTAATCTGCTCTGGTTTAGAAACTTTAGATTTCACAGCTTGTTTTCTAAAAACCATTTTCTGAAACATGCTTTGATACTGACTGAAAAGAACACACTGATTCAGCAGAATCTTCATCATAAGGAGATGAAGTAGATGCATCAGTGGTTATTTCGTTAGACAAATCAATATTATCTATCTCAAGTTGTTGAATTTTATCACACATCTTGGATTTCTCATTGCAAAGTTTATCAAACTTGCTCTGAATTCCAAATTTACTTGTTTTCTCTCTCATGATCTCAGTAGACAAGTTTGTCAATTTACTTGTTAGCTTGGAGATTTCTTTTTCAATAATCTTTCTTTCTTCCTCAAAATCCTTTTCTAAAGTCTGGTTTTTATCTGAAATTTCTTTGAATAGATTGACATTTTTTCTTTTAAAATATTTTCTCTCATCATCAACAGACTTCCTTTCAGATAGGATGAGTTGTTCAAAGTCAAAAACTTGTTTTAGAAGATTTGAGACTTTAATCTCCAATTGTTTCTTTTCAGACTCAGACTTCTTGGAAATATCAGACAGTCTTTGGTTAAAAGTCTTTTCCAGTTCAACTATTTCCTTGTTCTTTCTTTCATCCACTCTCTTGAGCCAGTCATGACCTTTGTCTTGATATAGCTTCACTTAAACTTCAGATTTTGTCAATTTGACATTTAAAGCATCCATGTCATCTCTCAATTTCTTGTTTTGACATCTGAGAGTTTCAAGGTCAGCTTCTATTTTGGGTATCTCTGGCATGTAGGATAGAGCACAGTCTCTTAGAGTGAGTACAATATTTCCCATATCATATGTATAAGGCATCTTTCCTGTATGTCTGAAATATGTGCTTGAAATTATCTTAAATCAGAAAATCAAATATTTAAGTACAGAAAGTCAACAAGTATGCAAAAATATGAGTAATAAGGAAAGAATTTGCAAACAATAAGCAAGGAACACTTCTGCAAGAATTCGCAAACAACAATAAGAAAGTTGATAGATTCGCAAGTCTGTTGTTTGCGAATCCTGAGACTTTTGTAGACTGTACTATGCGAATTCTTGAGAATTCGTAAGTAAGTATTTTGCGAATCCTTAAACTTTCGCAGGGAACACTTATGCGAATCTTGTACTTGGGATATTTTCAACTTCTACTTTGAGAATCCTTGATCCTGCGAGTTCTTCACTCTGTTCTGCGAAACCTTTGTACTTCGAGCCTTTTCTTCAGTTTTTCACCAGATCCATAGCAAAACTTGTTCAATCAATACCAAATTTTGACAATATGCTCTATGATTGATCGTGATCAAACCCTTATCACTAAATTTTCAAAAACTTCAACAAATCTGACTTTTTGATTCTGGGCAGTTCGCATATGAATATGTCTAAAAATCCAAATATTTATTAAATAGACCAATCAAATGTGATCAAATCTATTTCTGATCAATATGAAACATGTTTATAATCATCATATGCATCTAATGAGTGTAAAAACACATCAAAATGACCACTAAATCACAAAATCGCCAATGGAAGAGTGAAGTTTCCGAAAATAGAAAAAAATAGGTCTGATTTCTGCACAAATCGATTGAATATGAGTTTCTGATGTAGCTCTGATACCAATTGTTGTTCCAGATTCAAGCACACATAAATATTATCAGAGTAATAATCAATATGAGTCACAGGAAGGAAGAAGATGATTGAGAATTTACTGATGTCATATATCTTGCAAGGAATAATGACGGCTACAATGATTGAGCATTCTATTGTGTAGCATCTTAACCTAAAAAGGAAAAACAAAGGACTATATATAGGGTCAAATAACTTGACACCTACACAAGTCAAATATAACATAAAACTAACAAAAGATAACAAAGGACTAAATATTACAACTTGATTAAACTATGATCTAACACATACTATTATATTAACTATAATAAACTTATAACATTTCGAATATTGATTGTAACAGACTTTCTAATTGTATATATTAATTTTAATAATAATAGTTATTTAAGAAATGTATTGATTTATAAACATTTGTGACTTACTAAGAAAATAAGAAATTAAAATAAATTGACCCATTTAACTTACCAAATAAATAAAACAATAGACTCATTTAAAAAACGTTTTTATTTATAAACATTGTTATTTTATTAGGAAAAAATAGACTTATTTAATAAAAAAATTTATTTATAATCATTTTTGCCTTACTAAATAAATAAATAAATAAGTTCATTATAAGATTTATCTATTGTAATATATTAATAGTGTTTTTTTTTTTATATTTTTCATGAAAATTTTAAAGTGCAATACATATATTAATTGGTTTTTAAAATATTAAAATAAACGCTAAAAAAAAATAAAGGTTTTTAATGATTTTTATATAGGGAAATTAATTAAAATGGACGTATTTCAAATCCGTATTACCCAAATACCCCAAATCTCGTTCAAATCGCCGAAATACCCCTTTTGTCCGGGAATAGTGGCCGGGAATCCCGGGTGTCGACGTGTAGCCGAGAATCCCGGGTTTATGGCCAGGAATCCCGGGGCTGGGGGCCGGGAAAAGTGGGTATGAGGTGATCGATGGTCTTGAATGGTAAGGATTAAAAGGAATTAGGGTTATAGAGTGTTGGGTTCGATTATAAAAGGGAGAGGGGGACCATTTGACACCCCACACAACATTGTAACTCTCTCCCTCATTTCTAACTCTCTCATTGCAATCGTGTATATCACGCTCGGATATGTCTCGTCTACTTACTTCTGTAAGTTTTCTTAACCCCATTGTAGTTTTATATTTTCTAAAATATTTATTGTATGTTTGTTAGACTATATGTTCGATTATGCTTTTATATATGAGATTATGTGTTATGTTTACGTCGGATAATATGTTATTTATTATAAATATTTCAGAGATGGCATGTTTTTTGGAGACTGGGTTAATTTTAGAGATTGCGTTAATAACATGTTAGAGTGTTACGTTTTTTTAGAGTGTTGTGTTTTTTTTATAAATATTTGGCCCCTACACTTTGGTTTATTACAACTTAGCTCCCTAGACTTTGGTTTATTACAACTTAGGCCCCTTAACTTTGGATAATTTACAACTTAGGCCCTTAACTTTGATAAACTTACAACTTAGGCCCCTAGGCTTTGGTTTATTACAAATTAGGCCCCATAACTTTGGATAATTTACAACTTAGGCCCTTAACTTTGGATAATTTACAACTTAGGCCCTTAACTTTGATAAACTTACAACTTAGGCCCCTAGGCTTTGGTTTATTACAACTTAGGCCTCTAGTCTTTGGTTTATTACAACTTAAGCCCCTTAACTTTGAATAATTTACCACTTAGGCCCCTTAACTTTGATAAAATTACAACTTACCTAGACTTTGGTTTATTACAACTTAGGTCCCTTAACTTTGGTAAATTTACAACTTAGGCCCCTAGACTTTTGTTTTTTACAATTTAGTCCCCTTAACCTTGGTAAATTCACAACATATCGATTTGGATTTTGTCAAACAGGTGTAAATAGCCCTAAGGTTTGTAGGGATTTAAGCAATCCACGTGATTCCCCTACTACCTGGAAGTCCAATAGATTGAGTGGCTTCTTTTCTAAACTCTCTCACTAGACGAAATCAACAAAACTTAGGCCTCCTTAACTTTGCAAAAAGCCATAAATATTAACTATAACCATAAGTCGTTGTCTTTTATTTGTTACTATGTAGGAGGATTTTCATTACGTCGGTCTGTCTTTCAAAGCATGCCTTGGCTTCGCCAAGGAAATTAGAGATATTTTTGCAGCGTGTCCACGTGAACGGGCACAAAATTTACATCAAATATTTGGACGGACGCCTTTTGGTCCATGGATGGAGCTTACAAATACTGCACAGGACCCCCTCCTAGTGTTCATGTTTTTACAGTTTGAGGTCGACGTCCTCAATGCGGCTTCGGAGGAAATGTATTTCAAAGTCCGTGGGAAACACATGTGCTTTGGTCGTCTTGAGTTTTGTCTTATAACAGGACTCCTTTTCAGCCCAACACCCTCCCTACCTGCCATATCGGAAGGGTCCTTCATCAGGAGGCTTTGGCCTGATCACGCCCCCGATCATTTGAAGGTGAAAACCGTCGTCCAGACGATGAGAGGCGGCATGCAGGACCTATCCGATGAGGATGTTGTGCGTGTTTGCTTGGTAGTGATGGTGGAAGTCATGTTCATGGGTCGTGAGCTAAACCAAGTGGTTTCTGACACTGTCCTTAGGGCCGTCGATGACCTTATGACATTTGATAGCTACCCGTGGGGTAGCCATATCTGGACCCACACATACAACTCTTTACACTTAGCCACCGCCAGACGCCATATACAAAAGAACAAGCACATCAACAAGAGTACATTGAGTGGGTTCGCACACGCTCTGAAAATTAGATAAGTATTATAACTTAAATATTAAGTTGTCTTCTTTTTTTTTTAACATACTACTCTATGTTGTGTAATTCCAGGTATGGATCTTGGAGATGTTTCCTGTCTGTCGTCACCATTTCACCAAGCGCACCGACAGGGCCATTAGGGGAACTCGATGGGACCGAGACATTGTACTAAATAAGGTTGCATGCGTTGCAATCTTCAACTCAGTTTCAGAAGTACGCTCTCTTACTATGTTTCTAATTTTAGAAAGTGAACAATTAATTGTTTAACTTAGTCCTGCATATTAAATCTTATATGTTTTACAATATATTTAGGTGAGGCATCCGGATCTCGAGCGCCTCACTCCTACGGCTGCCGAACAACAGAGTCGTTGGTATCTATCCAGCGTCGCCTATTTGGAAAGAGAGGAGGCCAGGCGACCGACGAAGAGGTCACGACGAAGAGATCCTGATCACGATGAGGACGATGATGACGATGATGATGAAGATGACGATGATTATGAAGATGACGATGATGGCACGGGATATCAGGCTCCCCCTAGCTCCTTCCATCATGGAGCGCCGCCTCCCGACCCATACCAATACAGGTGGGTACTCTACGATGCGCTGCACGATTACGTCCACGGGTCCGTCAAGACACGCCTAAGAGATCTCGAGGCCCTCACCGCACACCTTCGCCACACTCAGCTTAGTGTTTAACTTAATTTGAGGATATTACGTTCCATACTTGTATATTGGTTTGTATATTGATATGATGTTTAATACTTGTATTAGTTGGCAACGAGCTCCGCCCCGACCTACACGTCTCCTGGGTACGGACATACATCGCCTACGTACGAACAGACATCGGGTGGGTGGGGACACACGTCGGCTGGTTACGGACAGACGTCGGGTGGGTGGGGACACACGTCGGCTAGTTACGGACAGACTTCGGGTGGGTGGGGATACACGTCGGCTGGTTACGGACACACGCAGGCAACCCACTCATTGCCGCAAGATGTAAGTGATACGAGTTTACATTATTGTTATATTTTCGTTATTACTATCGAAAATTCTTATAATCTATGCACCCAGTTTCGGAGGTCGGAGGCGGATTGTTACATACCCCAAATGATGACGAGCGACAATATGCCAGGGCCGTCGTACGTGACACCGCCAGCACACCTCGATCAGGGTAGGTCATTCCTTAGCGATATGGTGGATGATTTGTTCGGACCTTCTATCCCGGATTCGATGGGTTTGATGGGGTCGGCGGTTGACACCAACCAGGTGCGACTGAGCTCTCCTCTGGGTAGTGATATCATTGAGCGCCACTTCGAGGATAATGCTCCCATGCTTGACCAGGTGGAGGTGGTAACACTTGGGAGGGGGAGACGAGACATTGTAGCAGGCCCAAACTTACGTTCCCCATATACCCAACAACCTTCGACCACACCGGCCCCTCCGAGAAAGACCAAGCCAAGGGTAAGGGGAAGGTTGGGGGGTCCACTACGATGACTTCAACGGGACAATTGACGCACGTTTCGGCGGCACAGATCGTGGACCAATGTCAACACAATCAGCTCCCTAAACTGTGTTGTCCATTTTATGGCGACCTTGAAATGGATACCGTTTTTTTCAAGAAACTGCTTGCTGTAGGTTGTAATGGTGATTTGGAGGATTTGGTTAGTATTTAAATATAGTCATATAAACAACTACATTTGTAGTTACAAGTATAACAATCTATGTTTTGTGTATAGCACATCGACGCTTGGGTCAAAATGATCCAAGACTCCCGCTCTCCACATGCGACATGGGCGGTGATGGTAAGCAATTTTTTTGAGTTTCTCACACTGCTGGAGAAAGGATACAAGTCCGTATACGAGACTTACAATGGAATGACGGTAAACCATCCAGATTGGAAGGACATCGAGCGGGTATGGAAATCGATTTACATAATTTTTGTTTAACTTGTTTGTTACTAACTATTTGTGTGTTACTGTAAAATCTCAGGTATACATCCCAATCTGCATTATGGACAACCATTGGGTGCTTGCAGTTCTGTGCCTTAAGGAAATGACTATTGTTATATATGACAGTTTACGAGCGTGCAGGTACACCAGGCCCTTGGAAGAACGCCTTAAGATCTTCAAAAAAGAATTGCCAAAGTTGTTAAAGAAGATCCGCGACACGCAGGGTCGTATAAATGCCAGCAAGAAATTAAAGCATCAGTATGAAAATGATGCACCACAACAGGCAGGGGCGTTTGGGGATTGCGGTGTCTGGGTGTGTCGTAATTTATCCAAGTTTGTTGAAGAAATGCACCCAAGAGTTGCACCAGATGCAACTCAGTCTGTGGCAAATGAATGGCGGCGTTACATGGCGGAGACCTTATATGCGTTGTCTGTTCGGTTAGACGAGTAGATTGTTGTTGTTGTTTTTTTATGTATGTAATAAAATTTTTATATATATTAATATTGTTTTCTTAGGAATCATTTCAGGCTTTGCAGAGGAATCATTTCAGTCTTTGCAGAGGCATCTTTCAGGCTTTGCAGAGGAATCATTTCAGTCTTTGCAGAGGCATCATTTCAAGCTTTGCAGAGGAATCATTTCAGTCTTTGCAGAGGCATCTTTCAGGCTTTGCAGAGGCATCATTTCAAGATTTGCAGAGCAATCATTTCAGTCTTTGCAGAGGCATCTTTCAGGATTTGCAGAGGAATAATTTCAGTCTTTGCAGAGGCATCTTTCAAGCTTTGCAGAGGCATCATTTCAGGCTTTGCAGAGGAATCATTTCAGTCTTTGCAGAGGCATCTTTCAGTCTTTGCAGAGGCATCACTTCAGTCTAAGCAGAGGAATCGTTTCAGTCTTTGGAGAGGAATCGTTTGACCATGTGCATAAACCTATCTTCGCATGTACTATCTATCATTTCTACTCTCTTCGTCATTTACAAACATTCTCTACATTTTCATAACTTAATGGCTGGAGGTTCACGTGGAAGGGGGAGAAGGTCAGCGAATGGGGCTGGCACTTCACGCTCTGCCTACATCGAACAATTAAATGATGGAGCTACGAGGGTTGACTGGGGAGTACCAGACACAACGGAGGAGTGGGCGCAGTTTGGGATGACTGCTTATGATGAACCAATTACGCCGCAGGAGTGGGAGCAGTATGATTTTGCACGAGAGGCATACTACAATGCTCATGGGGGACAATCGCCACCTAGGTATCAATCTAACCAGGGACTGAGTCTACCAATGTCTCAAGTACTGCCTACGAAGTTGAAAGATTCGTGTGATGAGGCAAATGCGGAGATACCACATATCGGCAGGAACTGGCTACGCAACATGGAATTGCAGAAAGAGAAGGAGGCCATTATTTCGGAGCAGAAGGAGTTCTTGGAGATGATGAAGCGTGATGTTAGGGAGAAGCAAAAGGAGATTAAAAATTAGAAGATGAATTGGTATAAATCAAAGAAAACTACACCGGCATGGAGGAGTAGATGAAGGCAAAGGCTGGCTGAGTCAAGAGCATCCGAGAAATCTACCCGTAGTAGGTTTCTCAAAGGGTGGTTAATCTACCCGTAACGATGGTCTAATGTTTTCATTTCTTTATTAATGTTTTCTTTATTAATGTTTACTTTATCGATGCTTTAATGTTTAACTTGTTTTTACACAATATAATTCCACAACCACGAAAAGGTAGATAAAATCAACAATGAACATAAATATCATATCACTTCGCACTAAAATAAATTACTTCTTAACTACTTGCACAAAAATAAAGAGAGAAATAAGCTACAAGATGAGGTCGTTACAATCAAGGGAAGTCAATGTTAAGGTTAATGCTATCATGCCTTTGGGTTCCATGTGGTTCTAGGCTCGATGGCCCCTGAGAGCGAAATCTTTGGCTACTTGTAGCTCTGCTCCTGGGCACGGTTGAAGGGGCAGGATTTGGACATTCACAACGAGTGTGTCCTACTGCTCCACACCTAGTACACGTTCTCTGTATCGGATCCTCACCACGAGATGGACGTCGATCATTCTTGCTTGGCCTCCCCGCACGTCTCTTGGTTATTAACGGTGGATAGCATAGAGGAAGGGGGACGTGTGGCAAAACCCATGACTGAGGGGGTCCAACCGGATTGATTACTTCCTGATATGTTGACTGGTAAGTATGGGACGTGAAGTAACCTAGAGCTAGATCGCTGCAATCTCTACGATTCATAGACCTTGCAGCTGTGATGGCATGACCGCATGGTAACCCAGAATATTGCCATTGCTTACATTCACAAACACGGTTAAGCATATCGACAATGGTGTGTCCACGGGTATCCCTAACATCGAACCTATCATATCCAATCCCTCTAACCCTCCATTGCGCAGACTTTCCTGCCCTTTTGAGAATCTTTGCCTCCGCCATTGGTGTAAGATGATTACGCATTTCACCTACAAACATGTGTGTGTTAACTATGCTACGATTTATAAATAACAAAAGAAGAGCAAATAACATATAAGTTCAAGATTTCATAGTTTATCAACCTCCCTTTTGTCGTCGAAGTAGGTACCACTCTTGTTGAAAATTTCGGAAGTACTCCATAAGCCTGACAATCAGTAACCTACGAGCAAAACGGAACAGTGCATTCACCGACTCGGCACTATTAGAGGTCATTATATTATACCGATATGCAGGAAAATGGGCCCTTGACCACCTCTCCTTACCAGCAGCGTCCATAACTTGTGCTCCACGATCTACTTCATATCGTAGTGCATCCATGTACCGGTCAAACTCCGTAACCGTATATGCTTTGCATGCCTTCCAGTAGGTTGGGCGGTTTGTAGTAATACGCCTGTCCGAACTTCTCACGTTCATCTCCAAATGTCGACAACATAGGGCATGAGGGGTCGATGGGTACACCGCAGAAATTGCGGCACTTATTGAAGGAGACTTGTCCGACATAAACACCAACCCTTCTGGGACTCCGATACATTCTCTCAGCCTGGACAGAAACTAACCCCACTCCTCCCCCGTCTCGGACTTGCCTACTCCGAAAGCCAAGGGAACGATGTTGTTATTTCCGTCCATGGCAACCGCCAAGAACATCATACCTAGGTAAGGTCCCTTTAAATGGGTCGCATCTATTACGAGGACAGGACGCAGGTTTGCCAAAAATGTGTGGATCTGCAAATAACGTAGGTGAAGCAACTTTGTAAATATTATAATTTATAATATGTAAATATATGGTGTGTTGATATACATACCGCACATCCAAGAGCAGCGAAACACAACTCAAAACGTCCGTGCGAATCTGTCCTTATTCTGGTGCATGTACCCGGATTCTTTAGCTCCAAATTATATAAGTACATAGGGAGTCGTTCGTACGACTCCTCAGGTGTGCCTCTCACCATTAGTAGGGCCTTGTATCACGCGCGCCATCCTTGGTGGTAACCAACGTTGAGTCCGTACTGCTGGTTGATATCGTCGACGATGTCATTCGGCCGAAATGACCTGCTAGCGTCAATAAACTTACCTTTCAATATGTAGCCCAAAGTCCTTTTGTTGGCCTGCCGGTGTCTAGAATTTAGTTGCGTCCTCGAACAAGTGTGTACGCCGTTCAACTTCCTAACGACAAACATCCCTCCTTTAGGGCCCACGGACTTCGCCGACATATGCCACTTACAATTTGTTTGCTCACAGACAGCCACATATCTACTTTTGTCGGATTTCTCCGTTCTAAACACGAAACCCTCTTCCAAGAACTTAATTCTGAGCTATATGGACATTTGCTCCTTCGTATCAAATAGTTGTCCTTCATGTATACTTGTACCGCGATTGTAAGGTACGGGTTGGTAGGGTGGTATATTGGTCTCCGGGTTTGGAAGGGAAGGAGACATATCAAAATAATCGTTTAACTCAACAAGTGATTTATTGCTAGGGGTATATGTCTCTTCTTCTTCGTCCTCATCAGTATCGGTATTTGATCTGTCCAGATCAGATATACCCGTTGTGAAAACATGGGTTTCGTCATGAGCAACTCCAGAAAACCGTCTTTCTTCGTCTTCTTCTTCTTCAGCTTCTTCTGCTTGTTGTTCTTCTTCTAGTTGCGTCTCCGGAACAACATCGGGATAAGAGTCGTTAGGACGATATGAATGATCAGCATAAAGTGTGGTGTCGTATGATGCCTGGAATTGATAATCAGGCTCATTTTGACTACCACCGACGTGGATTTCGTCATCACCTCCGGCATCATCTTCGTCATCACCTTCGTCGCACATCAATGTTGCGTCATACACAAAGACTTTTAGAGGTCTTTCTGAATCGACTGCAATTTGCATAAAACCAAGTATCAGTTCGTCGTTGTTTAGCTCCACTAGTGAGCAATCTGCACGTTTGAACACCAACTTGCAAGTAGCAGAATCTTCGATTCCACATTTTTCCATGGCGTAACGAAGAAACCTCTTATATGTATAGATTACTGGAATCTGTACACCACGTTTTGTGTACCCAATATAATCCCACTCATTGTTGTTTTGAACCCACTGACCATCGAAACATAAATAGAGCTTAGCTTTTACAACAGGTGAACTCATTTTTTCAATAGTATGAACAATGAAGGAAGAAAGAAAAATGGAATGGATGTGATGATGAACGTATTTACCTTGAATTATACTGACTCTTATAGGAAAAATTTATAGCCAAAGATGAAAGTTAATCGTACATTCGATGACAAGTATATGTTTATGGTATGAAAAGTGGAAAAAACAATTGAAATCAGGCAACAAACACGTGAAAAACAATGAAAACACATAAAATGATAGTTCCCAAAATCCTAATTTTCTCAAACCCTAATTTTTTCTCAAACCCTAAAACAATCCCGGCCTAACCCCGGGAAACCCGGCCATAACCCCGGGAATCCCGGCCCTAACCCCCATCGAGTCACATTTCGGCCGAACGCGTCCAAACCCGGGATTCCCGGCCACTATTCCCGGACAAAAGGGGTATTTCGGCGATTTGAACGAGATTTGGGGCATTTGGGTAATACGGATTTGAAATACGCCCATTTTAATTAATTTCCCTTTTATATATCTCAAAATGAAAAATGAAAAATTCTAGTAATTAATGTATGGCTTTTATTTGAAAATTAATCAAAATTCTAAAAAAAATAGATAAATACCAATGGTAGAGTAACTATAATAAACTCATAACTTTTCGAATATTGATTGTAACAGACTTTCTAGTTGTATATATCAATTTTAATAATAACAGTTATTTAAGAAATCTATTGATTTATAAACATTTGTGAACTTACTAAGAAAATAAGAAATTAAAATAAATAGACCCATTTAACTTACCAAATAAATAAAACAGTAGATGTAAGGACCAATTTATTAAATTTACTCCAATTATAAAAGGGTTGGGAGTCAAGTGGGAACAATTAGAACTTCGGGGTATAAATTGCAAATTTTGAGCCAAGTATATAAAGAGAATAAAAACCCTAAATCTCTCTCTCCTAATCATTTGTTGGCGGCTGGATTTTTGGAAGAAAAGGAAAGGGTGATTCTGGGCTATGGCAGAGAAGAAAGTGGAGATTTCTTATTGAAGGTAAATTCTCTGATTAGTTTCCTGAATCACTCCTTTGGTATAGAGTACTTTGATTATGCTGGTTTAAAGAAGATGAAAATGTTTGGAACATTCTTAATCTGATACTCAAAGCATTATCTTAGGTAAAGATTTTTGGATGGAAATTTACTTGGGGAAATAAGATAGTTGTTAGGTTTCGACTCTATTGATTAGACTCGTTCTACCATTTTTTTAATACCTCATGGTTGATTTGGGAGCGGATTAAGGTGGATTCTATAAAAATCGCACTGTGCGGTGAAAACCTTTGAAATCGCGGCGATGTGTAGAAAAGATTGACTCGGGCTTCACCCCAACCAGGTTTCGCGGCAACCGGGCTTCGCGGCAACCGCGCTTCGCGGCAACCGCGCTTCGCGGCAACCGCGCTTCGCGGCAACCGCGCTTCGCGGCAACCGGGCTTCACGGCAACCGGGCTTCGCGGCAACCGGGTTTCGGCAGTAGTCGGGCCTCAGCCCAGCCGGGTCTCGGCGTGCAGCGGGTTTCAGGCAACCGGGTTTCATTGTGAGTCGGGTCTCACTTGACCGGACCTCACTCCACCGCGTCTAACAATCGGGTGTCAGCCCCTTAAATCCTTGGCATGGCAACCGGGTGTGGGCCAAGTGGGTTTGGGCTTGGTCCTGATTTCTCATAAGTGAATTAGTACAATAAGTTGTATGTTAATTGATTCCTATAATTATTTGTAGGGGTTTTGAGTCTACGATCTTAATAAGGCTTTTCGCATAACTTATTTCTCGTGACCCGGTGAGTTTTCAACAACCCTTTCTTTGTACGTGACATTTATATTGCCCTTTTGGAAAATACTGAAAATGGTATAAACGTTAAGCATGCTTATTTTCTTCATTAATTGATGCGTTTACTTTCGAATAACATTAATTGTGGGTTAAATAGCTATATGTTAACGGTACATAATCAATCGTGCAAATAAATTCAAATTCGTGGAGAATGTATAAAAAGTCCTTCTTGTGTGAAATTCATTTTATGCACTAAGGCAAGTGGGGAGTCTGCTTGGGCCCCGATCGCGGAAGTTGCGGAGGTGAAATTAATGGGATTTATCCATATGCTTTATTTAATTTTAATATGGCGACATGATAATAATTTTAATGTTATTTGTTTCTGAATTGATTATTATTTCGTTTTGCGGGAAGCTCACTAGACCTTATAGTCTAACCCTCGATTTTCAAAGCCAAAACCCATTTTCAGGGAAGAGCGCTTGTGCTACTTCCTCTAAGGGCAAGGAGAAGGTCTAGAAGTTGGATGTGTGCTCGGGTAGAAGGCTCTATATTTCCGTTTTTGTCGCTAGATTGTTATTATAAAATATCGGGTATAGTTGAGATTGTCGCTGTTGAACTCGGTATTTTATTTCAAACCGTTTGTATTGGGACCCGTTTGGGAAATTTTTTATCTATGTTATTGCTTTTAAATCTTGGGTTGTTACATTTGGTATCAGAGCCATAGTTTAAGAGATTTAGGTGACCGGAGAGGGCTTTAACTTAAACTGAGAACTTAGGAATACCATCGAGATAGAGGATGCCTCTAGGATTGCCATCTTAGGTGCACTAAGGATAAGGTAGTGAGAACTGTCATGTAAGGTAAGATTGGGATTACACCTGGCCAGTGTAATTGCGAACTTACAGGTACATGTATGTGCTTAAATGACCTTATCTTGCGGAGTTGGCAGAGTGTTTATTCTGTGTGGTTTTATCGGTTCGTCATGTCTGGAAGATCTTTGAGAAGCCGATCCGTCTCAGTTGAGGAGGAGGTGCCCATCAACGAGACCCCTGTGGTTGAACTGGCAGAACCTCTAAGGCAGCCCGTCACCCGTGGTAGGGCTAGAGGGCGAGCAAAGAAGCAGTAAGGACTACCCGAAAGGCTACCATCCAAGTGGAACCGGAAGTCGGGAATCGAGGGCGTAAGTTAACTCGAACTACTCGGCGGGAAAGAATCACGAAATTCCCATTGATAGGGAATTTTGCAGCAAGAAAGTTCTGCTACTGCGAGAGGAAGGGGCCAGTCGCGAGGCCAGGGTCATGGACGTAATCAGGCTTTCGTTACCCATGCGACATTTTCTGCTGAAATGGGTAAATTAAAAGAGACTCTGCAGGCTCTTTTAGCTCAGCGGGATGGGCCAGTGTCTGGAAACAAAGAAAGAACTGAGAGTAAGGAAGGATCTGAAATGTCTAGCCCACCGGTCTCGAGGGAGGGTAGTCATCATCAATCGACTACATTAGTGGTGAATGAGTCGGCTACAAAAGGGTGCAGCTACAAAGAATTTGCTACCTGCAAGCCTCTTACTTATAATGGAGAATGTGATCCAGTGTTAGCACTGAAATGGGTCAAGGGTATGGAACTGGCGTTTGACACTAGCAAATGCGCGAAAGAGGATAGGGTGGTTTATGCTTTGTCAATGCTGAGAAATGAGTCTGTGATGTGTGGGATGTAGACGGTAGAGGTCAGGGTTCGTCGGCGGCCAAGGGCATGTCTTGGGAAACATTTGTGAGAAGGTTCAAGGCACAATTCTGCCCTCTAGCGGCGGTTAAGAAGTTAGAAGAGGAGTTTCTGAGTTTGGAACAGAAGGAGATGACGGTTTGGGAGTATACATCGAAATTTATAGAAAAATCCCGTTCGCCGAGATATATGTACCGAATAAAGAAAGGAGCGTGGAACGATACATTTAGGGGTTGAGGAGTGACATTCGGGAATTTGTCTCAAACAAGGAACGAGCAACCTTTCAAGCAGCGATCAATGCGGCGGAAATGAGGGAGAAATAGAAGAACCACCAAGTGTCTGAGAAGGGGGGAGAGAAGAGGAAATGGGATGGTCCGGGTAACGATGGGAGGAAAGGTAAAGTTTTTAGGCCAAACGTTCGTGGGGATCGTGGGGTGGCACCTAAGCCGTGTGGGAAGTGTCACCGCGTTCATCAGGGAGAGTGCATGTCAGACTCAAGGTCCTGCTATGGTGTGGATTGTCGGGCCATGTTGCGAAGGACTGTCCAAAAGGCAAGTCCTGATTTCAATGTGGTTCACCTGAGCATATGCGGTCCGATTGCTCACAGTTGAAGAAAGGAGAACCGGTACCGTATAGTGGAAGGCAGGGGAAAAGGGAGTACTTTTCACATGACTGTATCGGAGGCGGAGGAGTTCCAGTAGTTGTATCAGGTATATTTTTGGTGAATTCCTTTCTTGCCAATGTGTTTTTTGATTCTGGTGCGGATCGTTCTTTCGTGTCTCTTGCTTTTGTGAAACACTTGAATGTGGAACCTAAACGTTTGGAGAAAGTGTTGGAGGTGGAAACGGCCAATGAAAGTCGTGTCTTTATTAAGGAAGTATTGGAAGGGTGTGTCTTAGATTTAGAAGGGATTTTGTTACCTTTGTGACTTTATCCTATGTCGATGGGGGAGTTTGATATAGTGTTGGGAATGGATTGGCTGGTTGTGTATAGCGCCGATATAGTTTGTAATAAGAAGTTGATTCGCGTGCAATTACCAGATAAGGGGACAGTAGTCATTTATGGGAACCGTCGAAACAAAATGACGAGTCTTATGTCAATGGTTAAGGCTACGAAGTGTATGAGGAAGGGGTGTGCGGGGTATTTGGCATATGTTGTGGATGCCAAGAAACAGAAGCGTGGGGTAGAGGACGTGAGGATAGTGAGTGAGTATCCGGAGGTATTCCCGGAGGACTTAACGACCTTACCCCTAGATCGTCAAGTAGAGTTCCGCATAGACCTGGTGTCGGATGTCGCACCAATAATGCATGCCCTGTACAGGCTAGCGCCTTCGAAAATGAAAGAGATGATGTCTCAGTTGCAAGAACTGTTAGACAAAGGGCTCATAAGACCGAGCACCTCACATTGGGGTGCATCGGTACTTTTCCTGAAGAAAAAGGATGGTACTATGCGAATGTGCATAGACTATCGAGAGCTTAACAAGGTGACCGTTAAGAACCGATATCCACTTCCAAGGATTGATGATCTGTTCGACCAGCTGTATGGAGCTAGCTGCTTTTCCAAGATCGATCTAAGGTCGGGTTACCATCATCTCAAGTTGAAGGAGGATGATATACCGAAAACGGCTTTTCGGACAAGATATGGGCATTACGAGTTTTTGGTGATGCCATTTGGCTTAACCAACGCGCTAGCGGATTTTATGAACTTGATGAATAGGGTGTGTCAACCTTATCTAGATAAGTTTGTGATCGTGTTCATAGATGACATCCTGATATACTCGAAATCTGAGGAGGAGCACGAAGGGCATCTGCGAGTTATTCTGGAGCTATTGAAGCAAGAGAAGCTTTAAGCTAAATTCTCGAAATGCGAGTTCTGGTTAAAGGAGGTTCAGTTTCTTGGACATGTAGTGTCTCGTGATGGGATAAAGGTATACCCATCTAAAATAGAGGCAATACAAGATTGGGAGCAACCCAAGAACCCGTCTAAGGACCAATTTGAAAAGAAGAAAATGAGGCCCATGGATGTCATCAATTTGATTGAAGAATCAGGTGATTCGGGTATTAGATTTAAAATAAATTTTCTGGTCTTGGTTGTTAACTTAATGGCAGAATGCAACCGCATGGGGTGTTGCAATATACGGTTTTTGGCAAACATCAAGAGTGAGCAAATGATATGTAGAGTGGACTGGTGCCAATATATCTTTGATATGCTGAAACGAAGCAAGATTAACTGGAGCAGAAATAGTAAAACTTGTTTTTATGCAGGACCACTAACGTACTTAACGGTTAGTTTTTCCATCTTATATTAGTTTCTATGCCATGTAACGCTATGAAACTGGTCCAAATAATTTAAGATTTCGTAAACACAGCTGTTATATGTCGAGAGAACTACCCTGCCCAATATATCGGTAGAACACATCCGGCATGAAACCCTGGCATGGAACGTAGAGTGGTTGAAGAAACGAGAGATAGCGGAGATTGAAAATGGAGGCTTAGGAAGTGCACCTTTGCTGGAAAGAACACAATATCAAGTGATTAACAACGATGAATTCACACCGTTGCATGGTGATTCAGTTGAAAAGGGACTTGACGATCTGGAACATGAGAGGGAGGTACGTGCTATTTAATATTATAAAATGTTATTTTTTAGTTACAAATACATGCTCGTTCACTACTACAATATGACTGTATGATGAAAAAGTAGCTGAAACCTTTTAATTTTAATATAATGTATGATTGAAATCAACGAAAGATGATTCTATTGATGTTAATATAATGTATGATTAAACATTTACGCCATGGGGATGAAACAGTTATGCATGGTGATGTATGACAGAATAAATGAAAGACGATTATTATGATGTTAATATAATGTATGATGAAACAGTAGCTGAAAACTGTTAATGTTAATATAATTTATGTTTGAAACAGTAGGTGAAACAATAGATGAAATCTATTGATGCTAATATAATGTATGATGAAACCAATTACAGATGATTCTTTATGATGAATTTGAACCATGATGAATTCGACTAGATCTCGAACATGAATCTCATTAGCCGATGTTCCATCGAAAATGTTACCATCCATTGCTTCTTGTGTTTTAAATTTTTTAACATTCGAATCAAAAACACCATACAACTATATAAGAAATATGCAAAAACGAATTTAGATTTAAAAAATATGTGAATTTAATGAAAAAATATTTGATTTTAAATAAAAATAAAATTCTACGTATAATATCATAGTAAGTCAAAAACACTCTTCCAATATTAAAAAAAAAATTATTACCTTAATTAAATCAAAACAAAACTGAAAAAATGAAAAGTAAATATTTTATCAAGTTAACTTAATCGTATTTATTGGTCAATTATTTTAAAAGATTGAATATTTTAATTTCATGAAAATATGATTAAATATTATTACCATCTATAAACCAAATTAAAATTAACTAATTATTAATATAATTATAATAATACTTACCATATATAACATGAAATAAAGTAAAAGACCAAAATAGCCTTTTCAATTAAAAATAAAAAAAGAAATTCATTGATTGGTTGATTTCGGTTTCCAAAGTTTCCAACGTAAAACAGGTTTCCAATAGATCGCTCCCCTATATGGGGTGGTATCTATTGGAAACCAAGTTTCATTGGAAACTTTGGAAACCAAATTTCAGCTATTGATTGTTTTAATCTATGGTTACGATTAATTTGAGATATATATGGTAAGACATTAATTAATTTATTAATAAATAATAATAATAATTGTTGAAAAGGGTAAAGATGTCTTTTTAGTTTGTGTTTCAAATTTGGAAATGCTGGTGAAATAGCAGAAATATGTAAAAGCTTTTTGTTTTTTAAAAAAAATAGCTGAAATCGCATAAACAATATTTTTACGTTGTGTGCTTGCCATATGAACACAGAGCGTCTCAGAGATTTCATTCGAACCATGATTCGATTACCTGGAGGTAATGTTTTCTATTTCAACGATTTGTGTCCTGAAATAGAAGAGCAAAGCATCCATTGTTATTGTTTTTGATATCGATAAGATTGATTTCACTGTGTAGGTCGGAAAAGGAGTGAAAGATTGATGAAGAAGAACTCGTTTTCGAACTATATGAACACAGCAGATAATCCTCTCGATGAAGATGGTAATGAAATCAAACCGAATTCGAAGGGGAGCACCAGTAACAATCCGCCTGTAGTGAAAAAACTTATCGAAGTTAATAACAAAGGCTCAACTGAAGGTAAGTTTATATGCATTTATTTTTATAATATCAGAGTGTTTCAATCTCTGAAATCGATTATTAAGTTATAATTTGGGGAAAACCCTAGTTTAGTCTGCATTTGGGGATTTCATCTGCGCTAAATATAAATGCATTCTGGGATTTCATTGTCGTAAGTAGCAAATGGGATTTAATCTGTAAACAACAATGGGTTTTCATCAGATTCAATTGGTTTGACGTATTCATTTTCAAGGGTTTAATATATGGGTTCAATTGGTTTTAATCAAATGGTTTTGATCTTTTGAGTGTGTTCATCAAACGTCAGTGGGTTAATATATTATGCTTTCATGTGTCCCGTATGTGATGTAGAATGAATGATAAAAGTTTGATTACAATGAAACATAATTTATAAAATTTTGATTACAATGAAACAGAATTTATGATCCAAATTTCATTGTGAGGAAACATTAATGTTTGATAAAAGTTTCAATGAAATTGAATTTAGTGATCCAAATTTAGTACATGGTCATGTATGATGAAACCAATTACAATGAACCTGTGTGATTTTTTTTGATGAAATCGATTATTGAGTGTTATGAAATCCATTATTTTGAAGGATTCAATTAAATTGGTCTCTTGCTGATGTGTGTGATTAACCTGTGTTTGATTACAATGAAACAGAATTTATAAAAGTTTGATTGCAATGAACCTGTGTGATTTTTTAATATCATGAACCTGTGTGATTTTGAGATGAAACCAATTACAATGAACCTGTGTGTTGATTTTTTGATGAAACCAACTACAATGATATCATGAACCTGTGTGATTTTTTGATATCATGAACCTGTGTGATTTTGCGATGAAACCAATTACAAAAAACCTGTGTTTGATTACAATGAAACAAAATTTATAAAAGTTTGATTACAATGAAACATAATTTATGAACCAAATATGTCACAATGTGTTGATTGCGATATATTTCATTGTGATAGATTGGTTTCATCTGACACACTGTGATTTTCCAAGTTCATCAATGTTAGCATAACGAATAAATGTTACATGCGCAGTAAACAACGCAATAGGGGTGAAGGTCGAACCAAGACAGAAGCCACCGTTGACCGTTGAATCAGATGGTAATATGTAGAAAATATTTATGTAGTTTAGAATGATTTGTATGTTTCATCGTGAAATGACACAAGTCTGTGTGACGTTTTATGTGATTCAGTTGAAAAGGGACTTGACGATCTGGAACATGAAAGGGAGGTACGTGCTATTTAATATTATAAAATGTTATTTTTTAGTTACAAATACATGCTCGTTCACTGCTACAATATGACTGTATGATGAAAAAGTAGCTGAAACCTTTTAATTTTAATATAATGTATGATTGAAATCAATGAAAGATGATTCTATTGATGTTAATATAATGTATGATTAAACATTTACGCCATGGGGATGAAACAGTTATGCATGGTGATGTATGACAGAATAAATGAAAGACGATTATTATGATGTTAATATAATGTATGATGAAACAGTAGCTGAAAACTGTTAATGTTAATATAATATGTTTGAAACAGTAGGTGAAACAATAGATGCAATCTATTGATGCTAATATAATGTATGATGAAACCAATTACAGATGATTCTTTATGATGAATTTGAACCATGAAAACCATGAGTATGTGTAATCTGAACACACATGAATCTGATGCTCAATTAACCTGTGTGATTTTTTATGATGAAATCGGTTATTGAGTGTGATGAAATCCATCAATTTGAAGGATTCAATTTATTTGGTATGTTGCTGGAGTGTGATTAACCTGTGTGCTTACAATTAAACTTATAAGTTTACCTGATGAGTAAGTGACATTCAAATTTCATCTTTCGTTTAATTTTTTAAAAGCACTAACAGGAAGACATAAAGCTAATGGATGACAAGATAGGTCTTCTCGTTGCTGCCAAATATGACACAGAGCAGTTTTTGGAGTCGCTTATTGAAAAGTATAATGGAAATGAAACATTCAAGAAATGCAGGGGAATTCTTGGTGATATTTTCAAGTACGAATCAAAAGATAGAGAAACATCAAATGATGATTGTAGGGAGTCTGATAAAAAAAAATGAACGAATGTAAAGCGGATGCGATGTGTAAGGATATAGTACTGACCCAAGGACCACAAAGTGAATCATTCGCTGAGATGGATATCCAGCAGACACCTATTTCACAGTTCTGGTATAGCTAAACTTATTTTAGGCTGTGTGATGAAACTGCTTTGAAGTCCTTGTCAAACAAAAAGGCAATAATGGAAATTCAAGAGATACCTGGCCCCAACTTTGACATGGGATACAGCCCAATAGAAAATGTGCAACCAATCTTGGTTGTGAAAGCAACGAAAATGGACAAAGGGAAGGGGATATGCATAGAAGCTGAACCACCCCTGAAGAAATGCAAGATACTCGGAACAAAATATAATCATGAACGAGCAAGTAGAAGGACTATTAGCTTCGGAGATCATTTAAGATCCCCATACGTTAGAAGAGCTGTGGATATGAAGGTTACGACTGAAGAAAAACGAATCCACGCTTGGGCAACAACAGCAATGGGTGGAGAATTGTGAGTATTTATATATATAAATATTTCATAAATTATTTTATGGTATATTTGCAGTGCATTTATTCATATTCAGAACTGAATAGCAAATCCTATTCATCTGTCCGAGTAATTTATTCATATTCATCTGTTGTATGTTTGTTTCCCTTTGACTATGATATAATAAATCTACAATAATCTTTGTGAGCGTGTTCATTATCAGTGAAACTGTCTTTGAGCTGGATAATGGGGCAAGTCTGATGCGGGGGAATTTGGAAAATCTGGCAAAACCATCAGGAGTATTCCCCCAAGTTGTTGATGGATGGGCAGAGTTCTTAAACTATGAAGAGCGATACAGGAGCAGGGAATCGATTCGACGCTATTTCTTCACAACGAAAGTTATGGTAAGTTTTTAATGTAAGAAATGTGTAAATCTTCATTCGGTTAATTGGCAAATAACATTGTCATATGTTTTATATATTTTGTTTCATGGCAATTTCACCCACATCATATGGTCGTATCATGATCGTTAGGGTCTTTCAGAAATATTGAGAAATAGTAAAATTACGACGTAAGGGTCTTATAAGCTAGTATTTAGTTTCACCGAATAATCATATGAAGGGGAAAATATTGATGTTATTTGTTGGATAACACAGTGGGACAATGATCTACGAACTCCTTTCACCGACTTCAACTCCCAGTTCGAGATTTTTAGCAGGAACTTGTCAATATCAGCACGTTTAGATACGGAAATTCTGAAAATGCGTAATGTGGATTTGGTAAGAAAAATCTTCAGAACATTTATGTTTTTAACGTACATTTAAGATGTCGTTCGCTTACTATTGTACAAACGGAACAAATGTTCGTATTTTTTCCCGTTTTGGATACGGTTAACTACTACTTGGTTGTGTTCAACTTCAAGAACCCATCAATCGTAGTAATTGACAACCGGTATTAGGAAGGATGTGATACGGATGACACAGTAGGGAATTATGAGCACGTGGTCGACATATTGGTAAGTAAACCAAATGCAACCAAAAATTGTTTATATGTTATGATAGATTAATTGTAATCAACTAATTTGACTAATTTACGCAGCATCGGCTTATGATTAAACACTTGGAGTCGGTGGACCATCCAGTCTGGATAGATATTGAAGAGAATGTCCATGAAAGACTACATATGAGTTGGCAAACGAAAGAAAAGAATGATGACAGCGGCATATTCTTGATGAGACATATGGAGACCTGGATGGGAGATGAACGGTCATGGAAAACTGGATTCACTACGGAAGGGACAAATCAGAAAACACAACTTGAGGACCTACAGAAGAAGTTCGTTGCAAAACTCGTTTTGAGTAATTTCAATATGAAAAAGGAGGAGGTTCTAAAAGAAGTTGAAGCTAAAGCATTGAAGACAACATGTTTGGGGAATCGAAGGTGATTGAAACAACAATAAAACTTGATGAAACATTGCATGGTCTATTTTTGGTGAAACCCGAATGATGGGTGCTTTTATTTTTGATGAATGATGAATTATACGTTTTGACTAAACCAAGTTGATATTTGATTTTATATGCAGGCCTTTTGATTTATACCCAGAGTATTTGATTTTGTATGAATGCTACAATGTTTATCTTATCAAATGAAAACTATAAATTAATGAAGTGGACATGGAAAAAAGTAGCATGAATCTGTGAATAAACATTGAATATGTGTTGTTATGAAATGGATGAAACATATAAGTTAACATCATGAAACATGTATCTCATTAAAAACAAAATCCTATATCAATGTCATTGAAATATAATCTTTTGGTTTTTGGTCTAGTTTGTTACAAACATATTAACAAACACAAATTGCATTGCATTAACAAATTTGTAAATATCATACATAATACGTAATTGACAAAAAAATAAAATATTTGGGGAATGTAAATATTTTTTTTTCAAATGTAATTCAAACAATGTCCTAGTTTAATTTTCAGTTTCATTACAACAGATACATTTTTTTTGTCAATTTCTTTAAAACAAAATAATTGTTTTTGAATTAATTTTTAAAAAAATTTCATTAGGACATTTGCCTTGCTTTTACCAATTTCATTAAAACAAAATCAGTGTTTTAATGACCAAAAGAAACGATTACATAATATGATTATTCATGAGCTTTTGGTTGTCCTTTTTTTCTAATCTGAGATATGATTTATGTTACAACAAACAAACTTCAGGAAGACAATGTTAAAAGATGAACTAATTACTCTTTTTAATAATGAAGCTTGAAACCAAAAATGAAATGAACCAGTAAATAAACGTCAATAAAACCAACAACTTCCAATGAAAGAAATCCCAAATTAAAGCGTAATTGTAAAAAAGAAAAAACTTAAACATGCGTATTAAAAAATTATAACTCAGATCCTTTCGTCGGACAGTTACGAGAATCATGTCTAGCCATCTGGTGGCAACGTCTGCACATCTTCTTAGGCTTTTTTGCATTGCTCCTTGCCTTCTCTGATGCCCCTACAAGACATTTCCCAGTTCCACATCCTTTATTGCGTATTCCTTTACGAGATAGTATATCAACTGATTCTGGTATCGTAACACCAAGGTACTCTTGAATAGCGTCATTTTTACACCGAGTGTTGGACTCCAAAGGAAGATCAATCAAAATTTCATCTTTCATATCTCCCAATTGTTCTGCAAATCTTGCCAACTTATCTTTGTCATTGCGTACAAGACCAATTATATCATCAAAGTACGACGCAGCCTTGTTCATCATTTCTTGTTTCTCTACATCCATTTCACCGTACCTTGCACATGCCGGCAATGCTTCTACAGGTACTAATTCCCGCCTCCACCGATGCAATATATACTTCTCAGGAATACATTGTACCTTAGCATTCAACATTATCTTAAAAGCGTGACGACACAGAATACCATTCCTTACAAAGTGATTGCAGCTACATTCAAACGTCTCTTCAACAATATTATGAACCACCTATCAAGTGGACACAAGCAATTAGAAAGGGACATAATATTAATAAAAAAAAAGATACTATAAAAACAATGAAACTACGTGCAACTATTGTAACAGATTCATTAATGTTATTACCGTATACTTAGCTTTCTCTTCAGACCGCTTGTTCAAATGCGATACTTCGTGAATCTTGTTGCCACCTACTTCTTTAAATGCATTCGGCTCCCATCCACAAAACCAGTTAGCCTTGTTCAATTCCTTCTGTACCTCAATAAAGATTGTCCGAGTATAAACAGCACACGCATGAGATTCAATCTTGGAAGGTGATAACATACGAGGTATCGTGGTTCTGGTTTCAACTTCAAGAGCGTGATGGTCTTTACGTAGTTCATCAATTGCCTCATCAAATTTTTTAATGAAAAAAACAAGGTTGCTAAGATACTTCACATATACCCCAAAAAATGCGTTGATACTCTCCGACCTAGAGGTAGTTTTCATCAAGCCAGACATGGGAGAATCTTTGTAATAAGCAGGGATCCACGATTACCTTATGGAGTAAATTTCATCCCACCATGCGTCACCCCGTAACCCATATCGATCCATTAACTCGGTCCATTTAGCCTTAAACTCTTCGGGTCCAATGTGGACATTCCATACAAGCTTACTGATTTCAGTTTTAAAAGGCGTACTATGAGATATGTACGAACTTATCTACACAACATATACAATAACCAATAAAATATTAGTATGAAAAACCTAAACTTATATACTATAAATGTAGATAACCCGTATAATGAAACAACATTATTAAATAACTTTTGGATACAAATTTAATAATAGATTTGACTTTACCTTGTCTGGAAACTTCTTTGTTATGTGCCACATACACAAACGATGCTTTGAATCGGGAAACACTATAGGGATGGCTTGCTTCATACCTGCACACTGATCAGTAATCACAAACTTAGGCTGTCTGCCATGACATTTGATAAACGCATTCAAAATCCATGTGAAATACGGTCCAGTTTCGTCTCGAATAAAAGAAGCACCAACAACAACTGTTTTCTTGTGATTGTCAATAGCCACAAATGGGACAAAAACCATTGCATGCCTGTTCACAAAAAAAATAATAGAAAGGTAAGAGAACATGCAATGAAACAAACAAGTAACATACAATGACAAAAATATGGTCCTTACATATTACTCTTATATGTAGCATCAAATGATATGGTGTCGCCGAACTCCTTATAATTCAACCTCGCCGTTTCATCTGCCCAAAAAAGTGCAACTAACTCCTTCCCATCACACTTATATTCAAAAAAGTATTGGGGACAAATCTCACGCCTTCGAGTCAATTTGTTTATCAACATTTGAGCATCTTTGATACCAACCGATTTATCAACGTCCCTTTTGAAATTGATGTGATCCCTCAATGTGCCACCAGATACTTCTATACCACCTTTCATTGCCGATTGCATGCGATGTGATTGGGTTATACCAATATTCGAACCGCTAGCATTCAAAATCCTCCTATGATCCGTATAATTTAGTTGTCTTTTAGAAAGAGAAAAGACCATATCTTCAGGACGATAAAGCATATGATTATGCCTATCAATGAATTTGTATACCACATACCGACCGCTATCATTAACATAATGAACTTTTAAACAAGCTTTACAACCAGTCCGCTTGAAACTAGTATTTCTTCTTTTTTTTCCACCGACTCCTATGTCCATTGAATCAAATTCCTCCATCTCTGGAATTCCTTGTCTGCTACATAGAAAGTAACGGGTTTGTACACGTCCAAATTTATTGCTTTTCTTAATCGACAATCGAATGTCAAATCCAGCACTTTCAGCATACTTCCTATACATCACTTCCGCACTCTCAATAGAATCAAAAGAATCGCCGATTTTTGGGCAATTGTTCACATCAACCATTGGAAGCCAAAATTTTGAACCATTTGGAGATTCCATCCTCTCATGAAACATTGTATCTAACACAAAAAAATGACCTTAATAAAAATGTTTCACTAATCTTAAACAAATACAAAAAAGTTTCATTAGTAAAAATAAGACACAAGCTAAACTACATATATACGATAGTATTCACCGTGACAAACATGTACCTTTTTTAAAATAACTGTTTCACGTAAATATTAACGGTTACACTCACAAAAGAACATGTATACAACGGGACAAACACATTTAATCAAAACATATAATGAAATCATTACACCTAAAAACGACATAATTATATTCATTTAAATAAGAAAATCAACTTGCGTAATAGTGTTTCACCTATTGGTTCTTGAGTTGCAACATTGGTTTCATCAAACAAATAATTTGCATATATTCTTTCATGTGTCTAAATCTAGTTGGTTCATGCTTGTTTCACATAGTAAAATATAAAACTTCAAACTGTGGTCACAAAATAAGTAGATATCACTCCTAATAACATACTTAAGTAAAAATCGTACCTTCGTTAGCATCTTCGAAGGGTTGAGACCCATGATAATCCCCCTCGGAATCACACAATTCATTCGGTACATGGTCTGGAATCTTATCAGACCCATTAATAGGAATTTCATCAATCGGACGAATGAAAGACGATAAAAACATTTCATCGTTGTCGACTAGATCTCGAACATGAATCTCATTAGCCGATGTTCCATCGAAAATGTTACCATCCATTGCTTCTTGTGTTTTAAATTTTTTAACATTCGAATCAAAAACACCATACAACTATATAAGAAATATGCAAAACGAATTTAGATTTAAAAAATATGTGAATTTAATGAAAAAATATTTGATTTTAAATAAAAATAAAATTCTACGTATAATATCATAGTAAGTCAAAAACACTCTTCCAATATTAAAAAAAAAATTATTACCTTAATTAAATCAAAACAAAACTGAAAACATGAAAAGTAAATATTTTATCAAGTTAACTGAATCGTATTTATTGGTCAATTATTTTAAAAGATTGAATATTTTAATTTCATGAAAATATGATTAAATATTATTACCATCTATAAACCAAATTAAAATTAACTAATTATTAATATAATTATAATAATACTTACCATATATAACATTAAATAAAGTAAAGGACCAAAATAGCCTTTTCAATTAAAAATAAAAATAAAAAAAAAGAAATTCATTGATTGGTTGATTTCGGTTTCCAAAGTTTCCAACGTAAAACAGGTTTCCAATAGATCGCTCCCCTATATATATATATTATATGTTTAAAATAAAAAAATTAAAAGTAATATAAAAGGTGCGGTGCGGTTTGAACCGCGGTTTGAAAACTCAAAACCGCAAACCGCACCGCATAGTGCGGTTTTGGTAAAAACGCAAACCGCAAACCGCACCGCGAAAGTTCTAAACCGCGTTTTGCGGTGCGGTGTGGGCGGTTTGTGCGGTTTGGATGAACACCCTTAATCATACATATATAACCGTTGATTCATAAGTATACACGAAATCTTTGTTTTTCTTAAAGATGATTAATTTAAAAACTTTAATAAGTAAGCATGATGGTTTACAGGTATAACTTGTATAAACTTGTGCCTGTAAAAGTTTACAATAAAAAAATGATTATGTAAACCGTGGAAGATAACTAAATAATTAGAGCTCGAAGATTTAGACCATTAACATTTATTTGCAGAAAATGTAATGTGAAAAACTAACCCGTACAAATAACAATGAAGAGAAAGAGAAGGTGGTAGAGAGTTCTTTATTGAGCCATTTTTGTTCTTATTCTAAAATGAGATATTGAAATTTGTGCATTGCTCAAGGTATATATAGGTAGGGTGAATGGTTAAATAAGGAAATACAATTTATTATTGCAATTAAAATTGGATTATAAATGTTGGTTGGAATTCCATACAAAGCATTTTTTTTAATTCGAATCAAAACTGACGATTTGTTTCGAAAGGGTTACTTAATTTAATTGGAACTCGAAACGTCTTATGCATTTTTAATAACTTTAAATTCAAATGGGTTACTTAATTTAATTGGAACACGAAACGTTCTCCACATTTTTAAAGATTTTAAATAGTCATTAATTAGAGTAATGTACAATATTTCATTTGAAATAATCATGAATTGGAGAGATATGCAATATATCACTTAGGATCGTATATTTAATTTTCCTAGTTAGTTTTCTACAGCAGAAAGTTTCAAACGATTCTGAATTGAATAAATATAACCAAAAATAAGCGGAGGCAGTTCCTGCAATACGCCAAACGGTTGTCGATAAAATATTTTTTTTAGAATTTGCCCAATGATTATATATTTTCAAAATTTAATTTGGTAAAAATTAAAATACATCATAAATGACAATAAAAACACAATAAACAAATTATTAAGAATTTTAAAAATCAAAAAAAAAATGACAACTTAATAAAAGCACTACTCTGTAATTTCTACAAACATATTAGAGTAAATTACATTTTTCTGTTGTGGTTTGTTAAAAATTTGTATTTTCATTCCTGTAGTTTAAATTTTACGATTTACGTCCCTTATATCTATAATTCAATGTTCTTTTCATTCTTTGTCCGTTTTAAATATATCATTTCAACATACAAAAACAACTTTATTCTATTATTAAACTATTTAAATTTAAATAAATATTTTTATTAAAAAATTATTCGTCAATTATTGTTATTGAATTAATAATTTTTTTTTGATTATACTATATAATTAAATTATATAGTATATTGCTAATTTGAAATATTTAATGTACAATTTAATTAGAAATGAAGTTAATGTTTATATTAGTAAATATATAATTTATTATATTAATCTTATTATTTCAATTTTATGTTAAACTATAGTAAATGAATCATATCATGTATTTTCTATCACTTTTAAAAGATATATAATATCGATTGATGTTGATGGTCTTACACAAAGGGAACACTTATTATAAAAGTTTTGTTGCAGTCGTTGACAGTTATTGGTTAATATAGAGATACTTGAGAAGGAAATCGAGTAACAAATTGAATGGAGAAAAAGAGCAAACAACATTGTCTGCGACTTTTCGTCCAACCAAAGTCGTCGGTAAAGTCACGCAACTCATTGGAGTCAAGACCAGGAACGCATGACTTCTCCCACTCCTTCGATCTAAGCCACTACTCTCAGGACATTCGATTGCCACGAATAACCAAGCAGCCTTGCCAACACGATTAGCCGCCATGCCTTTTCATGCGCCCAACTCCTTGTCAATTGGCATCAATTTAAGCATCAATTTTATTTTATTTTTGCGCAAAGATTTTGATCCCCCCGTTTAGTGAGTATTAATAATTTATTTATTTCTTAGATAGTTTTGTAATTTCCAAATAATTCTAGATCTCCTTTCAAATGTTTTCCTTTATAAACCTTTTCCAGTCAAAGAATTTAGACGTTTATCAATCGTTTCGCACTTTCTATATATATATATATATATCCAGAATTCAATTCATCAAGCTAAATTTCTTCTACCCATTCATGACTAAATATGAGGCAACAAATATGAAGAATGGTAGTACTAATAATCACCATTAAGTTCACCCCACACCATGAACAAAAAATAGCTTATGGAAAAGCATATCAACAAACAAGATTTATTCGTTCATCTTATAAAAGATAATGGTCAAGCAACGTTCAAGTGTCATATATAAGATTGTTGGGCATCCAATTAAAAAATTAAAAGATTTCTTTTATCCTCTACTAGATGTGGTTTCTTTAAAAAATGTAGCATCTACAATGGCAAGTTCTTGTGGAATACGAACTACAATGTCCGCCTTGATAGTTACTGCAACTTCGCCTGCAAAAACTGTCACAATTTGCCACTTCTTTTGGATTATCTGGATTACAAGGCATATGAATTTCATGACAACACACTCCATTAGCCATTAATGTTCTCCAACACGATGCTGCAATATAATAGTTGCAAAGTATCATAATCATGTGTGTATATCATACATATATAACCGTTGATTCATAAATATACACGAAACCTTTGTTTTTCTTAAAGATGATTAATTTGAAAACTTTAATAAGTAAGCATGATGGTTTATAGGTATAGCTTGTATAAACTTGTGCGTGTAAAAGTTTACAAAAATGATTATGTAAACCGTGGAAGAGAACTAAATAATTAGAACTCGAAGTTTTAGACCATTATTTATTTGCAGAAAATTTAATGTGAAAACCTAACCGGTAAAAATAATAATGAGGAGAAAGAGAAGGTGGTAGAGCGTTCTTTGTTGAGCCATTTTTGTTCTTATTCTAAAATGAGATATTGAATTTTGTGTATTGCTCAAGGTATATATAGGTAGGGTGAATGGTTAAATACGAAAATACAATTAGTGATTGCAATTAAAATTGGATTCTAAATGTTGGTTGGAATTCCATACAAATCAATTTTTTTTAATTTGAATCAAAACCGACGATTTGTTTCAAAAGGTTACTTAATCTAATTGTAACTCGAAATGTTCTCCGAATTTTTAAAGATTTTAAATTCAAATAGGTTATTAATTTAATTGGAACTCGAAACGTTCTCTGGATTTTTAAAGATTTTAAATAGTCATGAATTAGAGTAATGTACAATATTTGATTTGCAATAATCAAGAATTGGAGAGATATGCAATATATCACTCACGATCGTATCATTGTATTTAATTTTCCTTGTTAGTTTTCTACAGCAGAAAGTTTCAAACGATTCTGAATTGAAAAAATACAACCTAAAATAAGCGGGATGCAGTATCTGCAATATGCCAAATGGTTAAAGATATAATATTTTTTACAGAATTTGCCGAATGATTATATATTTTCAAATTTTCATTTGCTAAAAACTAAAATACAACAAAAATGACAATAAAAACACAATAAACAAATTATTAAGACTTTAAAAAATAAAAAAAATTACAACTTAATAAAAGCACTACTCTGCAATTTCTACAAACTTATTAGAGTAAATCACATTTTTCTGCCGTGGTTTGTTAAAAATTTGTATTTTCGTCATCGAAGTTTGAATTTTATGATTTATGTCCCTAATATCTATAATTCATTGCTCTTTCCATTTTTATAATTTATAAATACAATGCCAAAACATTTTTTTCTTATTTTGTTTTAAATTTATTTATAATTTCAACATACATAAACAACTTAATTCAACTATTTAAGTAAATTTTTTTATTAAAAAATTCTTCGTCAATTCACTATAAGAAAAACGTTAGTTAGTGACCAAAATTTTAGTGACCACCTATTTTTTGGTCACTAATTGCAACTTTAGTGACAATAACTAAAGGTCGTCACTAAAATTTGGTAGCTAATATGAATATAGTGACAAATTATAACTTTATAATCGATTTCAGAGATTGAAACACTCTGATATTATAAAAATAAATGCATATAAACTTACCTTCAGTTGAGCCTTTGTTATTAACTTCGATAAGTTTTTTCACGATTTGCGGATTGTTACTGGTGCTCCCCTTCGAATTCGGTTTGATTTCATTACCATCTTCATCGAGAGGATTATCTGTTGTGTTCATATAGTTCGAAAACGAGTTCTTCTTCATCAATCTTTCGCTCCTTTTCCGACCTACACAGTGAAATCAATGCAGGTTTTCTTATCAATATCAAAAACAATAACAATGGATGCTTTGCTCTTCTATTTCAGGACACAAATCGTTGAAATAGAAAAGATTACCTCCAGGTAATCGAATCATGGTTCGAATGAAATCTCTGAGATGCTCTGTGTTCATATGGCAAGCACACAACGTAAAAATATTGTTTATGCGATTTCAGCTATGTTTTTTAGGAAACAAAAAGCTTTTACATATTTCTTCCTATTTCACCAGCATTTCCAAATTTGAAACACAAACTAAAAAGACATCTTTACCCTTTTCAGCAATTATTGTTATTATTATTTATTAATAAATTAATTAATGTCTTACCATATATATCTCAAATGAATCGTAACCATAGATTAAAACAATCAATGGTTGAAATTTGGTTTCCAAAGTTTCCAATGAAACTTGGTTTCCAATAGATACCACCCCTATATATATATATATGGCTTGTTTTTTTAACTATTAATTTTGGACCTTAAATATTTATATTTTGTAAGCCATATTTTTAAGCCTTTTAAAGCCCAACAAATTGAAAAATCCGTAGGTTTGTTATTGTTTTAGCCACATCACGTGTTCACGACTCAAGAAGACAAGAACTGGAAGGACGACTTCTCTCTTCACAGGTCTTCTGTCTCACGACATTCACCTCCAAGATTCAAGAATCTGAGTTCATAAACACTTCATCTCACGACGTTCACCTTGTCTCACGACTTCAATAATTTGAGTTCACTTCAAATCTCAATGACTCAATCGACTTCTGCCTTCTGATTTTGAAACATTCTGTTCTGCGACTTCTGCCTTCTCACGACTTCTTCCTTCTCACGACATCTAAAGGTATTAGCCTATTAGGAATTCTTTATGTTAGATAATTAGATTATTAAATTTGTTGTTTACATTTTATTTCTTTATTGATTACAATCTTACATTATGCTTCTTTGTTGATTAGTTTCTATTTTCTTGATGAGACTTAGATTTTTTGAATTAAATTTGTTTCCTTGATGGGTTGTAGGTTAAATTTGTTTCCTTGATGGCTTATTTTTGTTGTTACTTTTCTTTGTTGATGGGTTGTTATTAAATTTGTTTCCATAATGGCTTATTTTTGTTGTTACTTTACTTTTCTTTGTTGTAGATATTGTTATACTAGATGGAAGGAAGTCAGAAGTCTCCGCCATCCGTTACTCCTTTGAACCAAACTCAATCTGAGGCCGTCGATTCAAGTAATGTTCCTAAACCTTTGCAATCTAAAAAAGCTTCTAGAAAACAGTCAGATGTTTGGGATCATTTCACCAAAAAACTTGACGACCCAAATGGTCCTAAAGTTGTTTGCAATTACTGTGACAAGTCTTATGTGGGTGGGGATAGAAAATATGGAACAAGTACGCTTAGGACTCATTTGGTTAACCAATGTTCTCTGAATCCATTTAGATTGGAAGATAAAAGGCAGAAAACTTTGATTTTTCAAAAAATGGGTGGGGGTATGACTGAAAGTGGAGGATGCAATAATCTAAAGGTTGTGTCATTTAGTCAATCTGATTGTAGACTTGCTTGTGCTAAAATGATTGTCCTTGATGAGTTATCATTTAGGTTTGTGGAGGGAGATGGTTTTAGAGAATTTTGTAGTGTTGCGTGCCCAAAGTTTATTATACCTTCACGCATCACAGTTTCTAGGGACATTATGAAGTTATATGACATTGAGAAGAAAAAATTGAAGGACTATTTTGCTAAGCATTAACAGACAGTTTCCTTGACTACCGACACATGGACATCCATTCAAAATGTTTGTTATATGGTATTGACTTCACATTTCATAGACCATGAGTGGAAATTACAAAAAAGGATTTTGAATTTTTGTCAAATCACTAATCATAAAGGAGACACAATAGGCAAAGCAATTGAAGCATGTTTAAAAGAATGGGGTATTGAACGGGTTTTTGCCATTACAGTTGATAATGCATCCTCTAATAATGTTGCAATTAGTCACATTAGAAAACGATTGCAAATATGGAAGACTGCAATTTGTGATGGAGAGTTTTTACACATGTGATGTTCAACTCACATTCTGAACTTAATTGTGGGTGCAGACGGTCTTAAAGAATTAGATGATTCTATCGCAACCGTCCGTAACGCAGTTAGATATGTTAGAGGCTCATCTTCTAGGTTAGCAAGGTTTCAAGGGTGTGTGAAAAGTGCTTGTAAGGAGGATAAAGCATTTATTTGTTTGGATGTTTCAACAAGGTGGAATTCGACATTTTTGATGTTGAATCGTGCAACAAAATATGTTGATGCTTTTAAATTGCTTAAGGAAGAAGATGGATTTTATGTGCAATACTTTAGTGATGAAGATAGACAAGGGAGGAGGGTAGCGGGACCACCCACTTCAAATGATTGGGATAATTGTGTAATGTTTTGTAGGTTCTTGAAAGTATTTTATGAAGCTACACTCAAGTTTAGTGCATCTTTATTTGTTAGTGCAAATACTTACTTTCATGAAATATGTACCATGCGTGGTAGAATAATCAAATGGTGTGAGAGTGACAAACCACTCTTGAAGAATATGGCTTATAAGATGTTGACCAAATTTGACAAGTATTGGGGTTCTGTTGAAAAACAAAATGTGCTTCTTTATGTGGCCATAGTTCTTGATCCTCGGTACAAGATGAAATTTGTGCAACTTTGTTTGAATAAACTATATGGTGAGGATGAGGTGCAAACCATCATTGGGTCTGTGAAGAGTTGTTTGTCAAAGTTGGTATCTCACTATACCATTGAATTCAAAATGAGAAATCTGGAAGTAAGTGGCACTCAAAGTGGGGCATCTAGTCAAGAAAAAGGTTTGATGGCGAGTGGCTTAACGGTGGATTAAGATGATGATGAGTCTTTTAACATGTTTGAAACAGAATTTGAAAGAGAGTGTCATGAAGACGAGGCTTTAGATATGACAAATGAGCTTGGCAGATATTTGGCTGAACGAAATGATGGGGAAAGGAAAAATAAGGATTTTGATATCTTGGAATGGTGGAAAATATCTTCATCTAAATATCGTATTTTGGCAATGATGGCTCATGATGTTCTTGCCATTCAAGTTTCAACTGTAGCTTCCGAGTCTGCGTTTAGTACGGGAGGACGGGTACTTGATTCTTTCCGAAGTTCTTTGAGCCCAAGCACAGTTCAAGCTTTGATATGTTGTCAAAATTGGTTGAGAACTTCAAAGTTGGCATTAGATATGGGGTCACTACTAGAGGATACAGAAACATATCAATGTGGTGTTTCAGGTGAACTTATTAATTATTATTGTTAAAAAAAATTCATCATATTATTTGTTTGCTTAATTTATATTTTTGTTCATATTGTAGATGGCTTTTCAGATGGTAATGAAGTTGTTGATCTTGAATGAAGAATTGGACATTGGCAATTGGAAGTCAAGATGAAGATGAAGAAAAAGTTGGAGACGTATTGAAACAATTTATGTTTTTAGACTATTTCTTTGAATATTTTTAATTATGTATTTTGGAGTTGAATGTAATCAAAGTTTCAAACTCTTTACTTTTTGGACTATGGTCACTTAATCGTTGGTTTTTTAATGTATTGTAAACTTATAAAATTTTCGATTTTACGCATAAAGTGCGATAGGGCCAAACCGCATAAACCGCACCGCACCGCATTTTGCGGTGCGGTTTGGTGCGATTTGAGGCATATGCGGTGCGGTCATATGCGGTGCGGTTTGCGGTTTGGGAAAATGCTCAAACCGCACATGCGGTGCGGTTTTGGCCTAAATCGCACCAAACCGCACCGCGAACACCCCTATGTATGATATATACACATGATTATGATACTTTGCAACTATTATATTGCAGCATCGTGTTGGAGAACATCAATGGCAAAGTTGTAGTAACCATCAAGGCGGACATTGTAGACCGTATTCAACCAGAACTTGCCATTGTAGATGTTAATTTTTTAAAAAGAAACCACATCTAGTAGAGGATAAAAGAAATCTTTTAATTTTCTAATTGGATACCCAACAATCTTATATGTGACACTTGAACGTTGCTTGACCGTTATCTTTTATAAGATGGACAAATAAATCTTGTTTGTTGATATGCTTTTCCATAAGCTATTTTTTGTTCATGGTGTGGGGTCAACTTAATGGTGATTATTAGTACTACAATTCTTCACATTTATTGCCTCATATTTAGTCATGAATGGGTAGAAGAAATTTAGCTTGATGAACTGAATTCTAGATAGATATATAGAAAGTGCGAAACATTCGACAAACGTTTAAATTCTTTGACTGGAAAAGGTTTATAAAGGAAAACATTTGAAAGGAGATCTAGAATGATTTGGAAGTTACAAAACTATCTAAGAAATAAATAAATTATTAATACTCACTAAACGGGGGGATCAAAATCTTTGCGCAAAAATAAAATATAATTGATGCTTAAATTGATACCAATTGACAAGGAGTTGGGCGCATGAAAAGGCATGGCGGCTAATCGTGTGGGCAAGGCTGCTCGGTTATTCGCGGCAATCGAATGTCCTGCGAGTAGTGGCGTGGATCGAAGGAGTGGGAGAAGTCGCGCGTTCCTATGGTCTTGACTCCAATGAGTTGCATGACTTTACCGACGACTTTGGTTGGGCGAAAAGTCGCAGACAATGTTGTTTGCTCTTTTTCTCCATTCAATTTGTTACTCGATTTCCTTCTCAAGTATCTCTATATTAACCAATAACTGTCAATGACTGCAACAAAACGTTTATAATAAGTGTTCCTTGTGTAAGACCATCAACATGAATCGATATTATAAATCTTTTAAAAGTGATAGAAAATACATGATATGATTCATTTACTATAGTTTAACATAAAATTGAAATATTAAGATTAATATAATAAATTATATATTTACTAATATAGACATTAACTTCATTTCTAATTAAATTGTACATTAAATATTTCAAATTAGCAATATACTATATAATTTAATTATATAGTATAATAAAAAAAAATTATTAATTCAATAACAATAATTGACGAATAATTTTTTAATAAAAATATTTATTTAAATTTAAATAGTTTAATAATAGAATAAAGTTGCTTTTGTATGTTGAAATGATATATTTAAAACGGACAAAGAAAAAAGTGTTGTGGCATTGTATTTATAAATTATAAGAATGAAAAGAGCAATGAATTATACATATAAGGGACGTAAATCGTAAAATTTAAACTACAGGGACGAAAATACAAGTTTTTAACAAACCACAGCAGAAAAATGTAATTTACTCTATTAAGTTTGTAGAAATTACATAGTAGTGCTTTTATTAAGTTGTCATTTTTTTTTAATTTTTAAAATTCTTAATAATTTGTTTATTGTGTTTTTATTGTCATTTATGATGTATTTTAATTTTTACCAAATGAAATTTTGAAAAAATATAATCATTGGGCAAATTCTAAAAAAATATTATACCGACAACCGTTTGGCATATTGCACGAACTGCCTTAGGCTTAATTTAGGTTATATTTATTCAATTCAGAATCGTTTGAAACTTTCTGCTGTAGAAAACTAGGAAAATTAAATGCAATGATACGATCCTAAGTGATATATTGCATATCTCTCCAATTCATGATTATTTCAAATGAAATATTGTACATTACTCTAATTAATGACTATTTAAAATCTTTAAAAATGTGGAGAACCGTGTTCCAATTAAATTAAGTAACCCATTTGAATTTAAAGTTTTTAAAAATGCAGAAGACGTTTCGAGTTCCAATTAAATTAAGTAACCCTTTCGAAACAAATCGTCAGTTTTGATTCGAATTAAAAAAAATGCTTTTTATGGAATTCCAACCAACATTTATAATCCAATTTTAATTGCAATAAAAAATGCGTAAGGATTGTTTTTTTTCCAAAAAAAATAAAAATAACAAATATCCTCACGTAGAACATTTTATGTGTAAAGATTCACTTTATGCTTATAGTTTTAGAAAAAATTTACACTTACATTCTTATAAAATTATAATTAGTTATTTAATTTATTTTATATAAATTATTTTTTCATTTACATTTTTATTTTATTAACATACACTATCAAATATTAACTAAAATATATCAAAAAAATTAGTTTTTTTTTACAAATGACACCATTATAGTCGTTTCGTTAATACGTTCAAAATGAACTCAATATTGTTTATGAACTTTTTCTTGTATTATTCCATATCATAAATACATACGAATTATTTTTAATATTTACCCTTTATAATTACAAATTAATCTTATATTATTAAATACATAACCTTAAAGGATATAAAGTGTAAATATTAAATATAATTAATACGTATTTATGATATTTAATAATATGAGATTAAATCCAAAAAAATCAATATTAGGCTCATTTTAAACGTATTGACGAGACAATTATAATGGTATAATTTGTAAAAAAACGTAATCTTTTTGATATATTTTAGTTAATATACAATTATGTGTGTTAATATAATAAAAAGTTAAAATGAAAATAAAAAGCTAGAAGATATAAAGTAAATTAAATAACAAATTATAAAGATGTTTTCTAATTTTTTTTTGGTGCCAAAAACAGTTTTTAAGGCAAAAAAATAATATGTTTCGACTATTTTAAAAAAAGACTTTGAAAAGTACTTAAAAAATTAATTTTGTTGATGAGATTAACTATTTTAGTTAATTTTCTTATTTTTCTTATTCGTAGGGTGATAAAGTAGGTGACATCTTTTTTGTTTTTTCTTCCAATTTATAGTTTTACCTATTATGTAAGTTACAAGTTACAAGTTTAAGTAATAAGGATGTATTTACGGGTTTCCAAAAGTCCAAGGATTTATTTAGTGTGTTTTGAAATGTCTAAGGACTTATTTGTTCCAAAAAATTGTCCAAGGACTTATTTGTTCCAAAAAATTGTCCAAGGACTTAATCACTCCAACCACTAAAGTCCATTGTGTTTTTTTGGACTTTTCCCTTATTTCAAATGAAATAGCGTACATTACTCTAATTGATGACTATTTAAAATGTAAGACTCCGTTTTAAAAACGTATAATTATTCTTACCCGAAATAAACCGTAATTAAATATAGAAACCAAAGATAGTTAAGGGGTTAAATCCGTCAATTAACTAAACTTATTTATTATATATATAAAATAAAAGTTAAAAATGTTTATGATAAGAATCATATGCACATGATTTCTTCATTTGTAAACCCACATCGTCAGCTTCATTTTTTTTTTTCATAACCGCCATAGTTCCCTCTCTCTAGAACTCCCCATCTCTCTAAAATATCTCTCGATTCGTTGAATAAATCAACGAAATAATTACATATTTGGAATCTAAGCTTCGAGTCCTTCTTAAGTTGGTAAGTTAGGGTAGTTGAAGTTGGTTGGTAGATTATGATTATATATTGTAAAGTTATAATCATTTACATGTATAGGAATGTTTGTTTTTGTCAAAATTACAAACGGGTAAAGTTTAGAATCAAAATGGTGATATTCATATCTAGATGTTTAACCGCACACCAAGTGATCGGTTTAATGTCTAAGAGAATATAATTTTGTGATTAAGCTTAGGATAATAAGCTTTGAGTTTTAGGTTGTGCGATTAATAATAATTGGTGGTTTAAATAGGCAGTCGAACGGGTTAAAGTTCGTCGTCATTCTCGATTAATCACGTGTTGCATCTCAATTTGATCAAGGTATGGATTTCATTTCTTTTGAAACGTGGGCAACTAGTTGTTGTAGTTGACTCTTCCTAAAGGTGGTTCACCGCCTTGTGATTGATCAACCGAACGTGATCAACAAATACGAAATTGTACACACACATACACATTGATTTTGGTTTATTGAATCAATTGTTTGAACATTTTGATGTTTTATTAAAATGTGTCTCGTATGAGATTGTTTATGAAAAATGTGAAGTATATAGATTATAATTTCTATGATCGCCATTTGGGTAAGTGGCATATGTTTAGTTTTCATTGATTTTAGATTAACCCAATAAATGGGCACATTATTTGGGATGCCTTCTATGGCGGCTTTGTTGTCATGGCGTCCTGCAGATGACGGTCCACCAGAGTTGTAACACCCGTTTGTTTTGGGCAAATTGGTTAGTAAATTAGAGATCAAGGGTTGAGGAGAAAATAAGAAATTGGATGGGCCTGAGTGTAAATTAACCTAAATGGGCCCAATCAAGGCCTAAAACCCTAGATTTTTGCTCATATCCATTACTGGGAAGATTAGTGCAGTGTGTGTCTTGAGTGTGTGCGGCGATTTGAAGGGAGAAGATAGGGGTCGATCGAAGTCTAGAGCGGAGGTCAGGAGCTAAATCTGCGAAAACTTATCATCGGGAGGTAAGCATCAAAACCCTATTTCTTGTTTTCCCCTCTACCATTTTATTTGGAAGATTTGGGGTGATTTGGGTTTTGTTTTTTCTTCTTCATCTCTGGTGTAAGTTGAGAATATGGGTTGTGATTAAATGATAGATTCATGTAGGTAAATCTAATGTAGGTGGTTAAACAAATTGAAGAAATCGATTGATTAATTTTGGGTCAAGACCATTAATGGTTGAATGATGTCTGGACTGTTTGCTCGAACCGAGACTGTGTCCTGGAGGGGGATTAGAGTGTTGGGCTTTAAAGAAATTTTTTTAAACTGATAATGTTTGGTTTAGTAAAGCGATTAGGGAGGATGGGATTATTATTTGAGAAAGAAAGGGGATCGAGGACCTGCAATCGCTTTGTACGTACTCGGCAAGATCGGTCTCCCCATGACCGGGGTCTCCCTATGGACCGGGGTCTACCCCTGACCGGGGTCTCCCCATCGACCGGTGCCTCATTTAGCGACCGTTGTCCCCATCGACCGGTGCCTCATTTAGCGACCGATGTCCTTAGCGACCGGTGTCTCCACCGACCGGTGTCACTCGACCGGTGTCTCTCGACCGGTGTCTATGAGAACTTTCTGTGAGAATCCCGTCGTATTGAGAAGTTTTATTATTGGTATCAAACATTCAACTGGTTGCATATGAAATCTGTTTGTAGGAGTCGATCTGCCAGGATTAGGATCTGTGTGTGTGCCAAGTTTATCACCTGGTGAGTTTCCTTACTTTTGTGTATGTTTAAATCACTTTTGAACTGAAAATGGATGCTATTTAATAGTAATCACTATTTTCGGATTAGTAATTGATAAATCATGTTTGGGTTAGTAGTACACTGATGTCACAAAAGTTATCTTGCCGAATGCTTTTTCGCACGTACATGCATATTGTACTTGATATGTTGATATGATTGATTGTTTCCATGGTCAACTATAACCATCGGGGATGGTTGATCCATGTGTATGGAATCCGTTTCCTTACACACGGAAAACGACATCTACTTGGGGGGCCGTATAGGGATCTACTGGGGGGCCCCGAGGACGAGTAGTTCTGACTTCCGATAAAATTGAAGACGGTGTGAATTTGATTAAATTTTCGGCATATTATGGTTTGTGGAATATAATTCTCATTAAATTGTGCATGTTTTCTTTTTATTAACAACAGGGCGAGGTTGGAATTTCACTAGGCCTTTCGGTCTAACCCTCGTCTCTATTTCTTTCTTAAAACCCATTTTCAGGTAGTAGGTCTGCGACAGGGTCCTCAAAAGGGAAAGAAAAATGTTAGAGATTTCAGACCGAGGGCTTGGACCTTAGAAGCGGCATAGTTAAAAATTTTATTTCCTAAAATTTTTGTCTTCTCGGTTGTAATAGAAAATTTTGAGATCTTGAAATTCCTTGGTTATCAGATTTTGTATTCGAGACCCAGTTAAGGGAGTGGAATCCCATTTATTCATTTATGTTTTTCTTGTGTGGTTGTTACATTTGGTATCAGAGCCATAGTTTAAGCGAATTAGGTGATCTTGTCGAACCTAAACTTAAACTATAGATGAAACACAACCGAGAATTAGGATGTCATAGGACTGCTGCGTCAGGAGCTTGTGTAACGAGAGATAGGGACTAACATGTAAGGTAAATTTGGGATTACAGTTGGCCAATGTAATTGCAAATTTACAGGTACATGTGCGGATCTATAAAATCTTGTTGCATATAGGATTGTAAAGTTAAGTTTACTTTGATGTTGTTTCAGTTGTCGTCATGGCAGACCGAGTTTTGCGAAGTAGGGCAGTGCCGAGATAAGAGGATGAGCTGGCAGGCGGGGTTCGAGCTGAGTTACCGAGAGGCCACGCTGGGAGGTCGAACACTCGGGGACGAGTGCGTGGTCGAGGGCGTGGGCCGGCAGGAACTACCCGAAGGGCTACGACCCACGTGGAGGGATTCAATGCTGGAAGTCGGGGAGGAGTTAGCGCCCGAACTACTCGCAGAGCAAGAAGCGCTGAGGTTAACCGCGATAGGGAAATATCGCACCAAGAGATCTCAACGACATTGAGGGGGCGTGGAACTGCAAGGGCTAGTGGTCGGGGTCGAAATCAGGCCTTTGTGACCCACGAGGCGTTTGCTGCCGAAATGGGGAAACTCCAAGAAACTCTGCAAGCGTTGTTGGCACATCAAGAGAAATCAGCCTAGGAAAGTAAAGATAAGGGAGACAGCAAGGAAGTGACTGAACTGTCAAGCCCGCCGGCAACTGAAGTGGGGGGTAACTCTGTATCGATGGTCGAGACGACAACCAAAGTAGTGGCAAAAGGATGCAGTTACAAGGAGTTTGCAGCCTGCAAACCTCCTACTTTCAAAGGGGAGTGTGATCCAGTCTCAGTAATGAAATGGATAAAAGAGATGGAGCTAGTGTTTGCTACCAGCAAGTGCGCTGGAGAGGATAAGGTAACGTATGCTTTGTCCATGCTGAGGTCTAAAGCCACCTTATGGTGGGATGCTGAAACAGGGGGATCAGGAGTGGCCGCCGCTGAAGGCATGTCCTGGGAGACTTTCGTGGGTAAATTCAAAGCACAGTTTTGCCCTATGGCGGCAGTGAAAAAGTTGCAGGAGGAATTTCTGCGGTTGGAACAAGGAGGTATGTCAGTGAGGGAGTACACCAACAAGTTCATCGAGAAGTCTCATTTTGCTGGATCTTACTTGCCGGATGAGGAAACTAGGGTGGAACGATTCAACTTCGGACTGAAAAGCAACTTGCGTGAATGGGTTGCTGCAAGGGAGCCAACAACTTTTCAGGCTGCCGTGCATGCGGCTGAAATGACCGAGAAGGAAAAGAACCGCGAACAATCTGACAGAGTAGGTGATAAGAGGAAGTGGGACGGACCGACTATAGACGCGAGGAAGGGTAAGAATTTCAAACCAGAGCAGAGAATGGGTCAGGGTTTTGGGGAGAAGCCTTGCGGGAAGTGCCACAAAGTGCACCGGGGGGAATGTGTTTCGGGGGAAAGATCTTGTTTTCAGTGTGGAATGCCGGGGCACATGTCTAGGTTTTGCCCGAACAAGAAAAACTGCTATCAGTGTGGGTCGCCAGACCATCTTCGGTCCGAGTGCCCGCAGGTCAAGCGGGGCAGATCAGCCCAAACTGGAGAGCGTGGGGGAGGCAGGAAAGAAGAAAAGAAGTGGGAGTCAGCTCGTCCTAAAGGGAGGGCCTTTAACATGACGGCGTCGGAGGCGGAGGAAGTACCGGATGTGGTGGCAGGTACGTTTCTGATAAACTCTACTTGTGCTAGGGTATTGTTTGACTCAGGAGCGACTTGCTCTTTTATATCTCCCACGTTTACTCAATGTTTGGGGCTAAAACCTAAACAGTTAGGGCGAGGGTTCGGGGTAGAAATCGCCGACGCTAACCAAGTGATGGTTAGGGAGGTGTTTGAGGGGTGTATGGTAGATATCGAAGGGAGTTTGGTACAGGTGGTACTATACCCTATGCCGATGAGAGAGTTTGATGTAGTTCTTGGGATGGACTGGCTGGCTAGGAATGAGGCTAGTATAATCTGTAATAAGAAGATGATTTGTATGGTTCTACCAGAAAGAGGAGTAGTAGTGATCTATGGGGATAGACGGGAAAGAAACTCTAGTTTGATCTCCATGATCAAAGCAAGCAAGAGTTTAAGAAAGGGTTGTAGGGGATTCTTAGCATACTGTTAGATGCTAAGAAGGAGAAGAGTAGAATGGAGGAAGTGCGGGTAGTAAGCGAATACCCGGATGTATTTCCGGAGGACTTGACAGATCTACCCCCCGATCGTTAGGTCGAATTTCGGATTGATCTAGTTCCCGGAGCCGCACTGATAGCACGTGAACCATATAGGTTAGCACCCTCAGAAATGAAAGAAATGATGACGCAATTGCAAGAATTGCTGGAGAATGGGTTTATAAGGCCTAGTACATCTCCGTGGCGGGCGCCAGTTCTTTTTGTTAAGAAGAAGGACGGATCTATGCGAATGTGCATTGACTATCGAGAACTCAACAAGTTCACGATAAAAAATAAGTATCCGATTCCAAGGATAGACGATTTATTCGATCAGCTTCAGGGAGCCAGTTTCTTCTCCAAAATCGACTTAAGGTCCGGTTATCATCAGCTCAAGGTGAAGGAGGAGGATATCTCGAAAACCGCCTTTCGTACCAGATATGGACATTATGAGTTCCTGGTAATGCCATTCGGATTGACTAACGCTCCTGTAGATTTCATGGATATGATGAACCGGGTGTGTCAAACTTACCTAGATAAGTTCGTGATCGTGTTTATTGACGATATCCTGGTGTATTCGAAGACCGAGGAGGATCATGAGGAGCACCTACGAACAGTTTTGGAATTATTGAAGAGGGAGCGACTTTATGCAAAATTCTCGAAATGCGAATTTTGGCTGCGGGAGGTGCAGTTCCTAGGGCACGTCGTGTCCCAAGATGGAATCAAGGTGGACCCGGCAAAAGTAGAGGCAATTCGCGGTTGGGAAGCACCGAAGACACCCTCCAAAGTCCGAAGTTTCTTGGGTCTAGCAGGGTACTACCGAAAGTTTATTAAAGATTTCTCCCGTATAGCTACGCCGTTGACTTCGTTGACGAAAAAGAATGCGAAGTTCGTCTGGATGGAAGTTCAGAAGGAAGGTTTCCAGAAACTCAAGGATATGTTAAGTAGCGCTCCGATTTTGACTTTGCCGGATGGTACGGAGGACTTTGTAGTATATAGCAATGCGTCTAGACTGGGCTTGGGATGTGTCCTAATGCAACGGGGAAAGGTAATCGCTTATGCATCACATCAGCTGAAGGACCACGAATCGAGATACCCTACTCATGATTTAGAGTTGGCCGCCGTGGTTTTTGCGCTAAAGATTTGGAGGCACTACCTGTATGGAACGCAGTGCAGAATTTTCACGGACCTTAAAAGCCTCTGTCATTTGTTCGACCAGAAAGAGCTAAACATGCGTCAACGAAGATGGATGGAATTATTAACAGATTATGACTGTAAGATCGAATACCATCTAGGAAAAGCCAACGTAGTCGCTGACGCCTTAAGTCGAAAGGAAATGAGTGAAAAGCTGATGATGATAGCCACCAGAGCGGAAGTAACATCAACTCTTCTAGAGGAAATCAAGAGATTCCAGGCGGAAGCCTCGAACACCAAAAACCTTAAGGCTGAAAGAGTGGTAGGTCTTATGGGATCGTTGATAGAGGACAACCGGGGATTAAAGTGCTACAACGGAAGGATTTGGATTCCGAGGCAAGGAGATTTGAGAAAGGTTATCCTAGCGGAAGCTCATAAGTCGAAATATTCGATCCATCCACGGACGAACAAGATGTACGGGGATCTGAAACTAGACTATTGGTGGTCGGGTTTGAAGAAAGACATAACGCATTTCGTGGAAAGATGTTTGACTTGCCTGCAGGTAAAGGTGGATCATCAACGACCGTATGGGAAGCTCCCACCGTTAGACATCCCTGTCTGGAAATGGGAACAGATCACGATGGATTTTGTGACTAAACTACCTAGGACTCCGAAGGGTATAATGCAATTTGGGTCATCGTGGACCGACTTACCAAGTCAGCGCACTTTTTGCCCATCAAGGAGACCTACTCGATGGAAATACTCGCCAAATTATATATTGACGAGATTGTGGTCCGTCACGGTGTGCCATTGTCAATCGTATCCGACCGGGACAGCCGATTCACTTCAGTCTTCTAGAGAAGTTTTCAACGAGAGATGGGGTCGAAGATCACAATGAGCACAACATATCACCCGCAAATCGACGGTCAGAGCGAGCAAACTATCCAAACCCTGGAAGACATGCTGAGGGCATGTGTTCTGGACTTCCAAGGTTCGTGGGAAGACCACGTACCACTAATCGAGTTTGCTTACAATAATAGTTATCACGCAAGCATCAAAGCAGCTCCTTACGAGATGCTCTATGGTAGGAAATGCCGAACTCCTCTATGTTGGAACGAGGTTGGAGAACGGCAGATGGATGGACCAGAGTTAGTGCAGGTAACTGCGGATAAAATTGTTCAAGTGCGCGAGAGATTGAAAGTGGCACGCGAGCGTCAAAAGAGTTACGCAGACAAACGCCGAAAAGATATAGAGTTTCAGGTCAGTGATAATGTAATTTTGAAGGTATCACCGTGGAAAGGTGTAATCCGGTTTGGGAAGAAAGGGAAGTTAAGTCCCCGATTTATTGGTCCGTTTAAAATTATCGAACGTGTCGGCCTTGTGGCATATAGGTTGGATTTACCTGAGGATTTGAAGGGCATACACAACACTTTCCATGTCGCTAACTTGAGAAAGTGTCTTGCAGATGTGGATATGGCAATACCACTACAAGATGTTCGAGTGAATGAGAAGCTGAATTTCTCCGAAGAGCCCGAGGCTATCGTGGATCGTAAGGTTAAGCGACTAAGGACAAAATAATTTAACCTAGTGAAAGTTCAGTGGAAGTTTCACAAAGGGCGAGAAGCTACGTGGGAATTAGAGTCGGAAATGAAGTCTAAATATCCGCACCTGTTTGCCAAGGAAGATTCCGGGACGGAATCCTTTTAAGGGAGGGAGAGTTTTAACTCCCGTTTGTTTTGGGCAAATTGGTTAGTAAATTAGAGATCAAGGGTTGAGGAGAAAATAAGAAATTGGATGGGCCTGAGTGTAAATTAACCTAAATGGGCCCAATCAAGGCCTAAAACCCTAGATTTTTGCTCATATCCATTACTGGGAAGATTAGTGCAGTGTGTGTCTTGAGTGTGTGCGGCGATTTGAAGGGAGAAGATAGGGGTCGATCTAAGTCTAGAGCGGAGGTCAGGAGCTAAATCTGCGAAAACTTATCATCGGGAGGTAAGCATCAAAACCCTATTTCTTGTTTTCCCTTCTACCGTTTTATTTGGAAGATTTGGGGTGATTTGGGTTTTCTTTTTTCTTCTTCATCTCTGGTGTAAGTTGAGAATATGGGTTGTGTTTAAAGGATAGATTCATGTAGGTAAATCTAATGTAGGTGGTTAAACAAATTGAAGAAATCGATTGATTAATTTTGGGTCAAGACCATTAATGGCTGAATGATGTCTGGACTGTTTGCTCGAACCGAGACTGTGTCCTGGAGGGGGATTAGAGTGTTGGGCTTTAAAGAAAATTTTTTAAACTGATAATGTTTGGTTTAGTAAAGCGATTAGGGAGGATGGGATTATTATTTGAGAAAGAAAGGGGATCGAGGACCTGCAATCGCTTTGTACGTACTCGGCAAGATCGGTCTCCCCATGACCGGGGTCTCCCCATGACCGGGGTCTCCGCATCGACCGGTGCCTCATTTAACGACCGATGTCCTTAGCGACATGTGTCCCCATCGACCGATGCCTCATTTAGCGACCGATGTCTCCATCGACCGGTGTCACTCGACCGGTGTCTCTCGACCGGTGTCTATGAGAACTTTCTGTGATAATCCCGTAGTATTGAGAAGTTTTATTATTGGTATCAAACATTCAACTGGTTGCATATGAAATCTGTTTGTAGGAGTCGATCTTCCGGGATTAGGATCTGTGTGTGTGCCAAGTTTATCACCTGGTGAGTTTCCTTACTTTTGTGTATGTTTAAATCACTTTTGAACTGAAAATGGATGCTATTTAATAGTAATCACTATTTTCGGATTAGTAATTGATAAATCATGTTTGGGTTAGTAGTACACTGATGTCACAAAAGTTATCTTGCCAAATGCTTTTTCGCACGTACATGCATATGATACTTGATATGTTGATATGATTGATTGTTGCCATGGTCAACTATAACCATCGGGGATGGTTGATCCATGTGTATGGAATCCGTTTCCTTACACACGGAAAACGACATCTACTTGGGGGACCGTATGGGGATCTACTGGGGGGCCCCGAGGACGAGTAGTCCCGACATCCGATAAAATTGAAGACGGTGTGAATTTGATTAACTTTTCGACATATTGTGGTTTGTGGTATATAATTCTCATTAAATTGTGCATGTTTTCTTTTTATTAACAACAGGGCGAGGTTGGAATTTCACTAGGCCTTTCAGTCTAATCCTCGTCTCTATTTCTTTCTTAAAACCCATTTTCAGGTAGTAGGTCTGCGGCAGGGTCCTCAAAAGGGAAAGAAAAATGTTAGAGATTTCAGACCGGGAGCTTGGACCTTAGAAGCAGCATAGTTAAAAATTTTATTTCCTAAAACTTTAGTCTTCTCGGTTGTAATAGAAATTTTTGAGATCTTGAAATTCCTCGGTTATCAGATTTTGTATTCGAGACCCAGTTAAGGGAGTGGAATCCCATTTATTCATTTATGTTTTTCTTGTGTGGTTGTTACAAGAGTTAAGCTTATGTGGCTTACGTGAACCCACGCTGGGGGGACTTGGTTGACTTTGTTGGCTCCAGGGCGGATGAATCGATTCTAGAATTTTACCCACAGAGTATGTGACCGTGGTTAAATTCACGGGGGACTCGTTGTGTGTGCCCGCATGCCGACCCAGTTCGTGTGGCTGATCACCCCACGAACACGACTGGAATTGACGGACTTTATTTGTATTACGTTTTGAAATTAAAGTGTGAACCATTCTTAAAATTATTGTCTTTGAAAATTACTGAACATTTCTTTTGCTATGAACTAGAATTTCAAGAACATTCTTCGAAATGAATTTTTAAGTCTTCCACTTCGTTATCGATGTTTTCATTATTATTTACGAATTTATATTATAATCCATTCACTGAGCCCTGTGCTCAGTCGTGTTTTTGTTTTCTGACACAGCAGGTTCGAAGTGACGTTTACGGGGACGGGACATGAGATAGAGCGTGAAAATTTTGGAGTTCTTAGACTCGCATTATTATATAAATGTTCTAAGTTTATAAACAATGTTTGAAGTGTAATATTTTTGGACTGTAACATGTTTAGAGTTATTAGTAGCTCTGATTTAGTTGTGTAATTATGTTAAGTCCCGTTCGTGACATCACCCATTCCGGACCATGGGGACGGGGGATGTTACAAATATGGTATCAGAGTATAGGTTTCGACTTGTAGATTAAATAGGCTTGACCTGTGAGGATTGGGTAGACATTAGAATGGGTAGACTAGAATTTAATTCTATTTACTGATTTTCAATCTATAACTGTTTTGAATTCTGATCTTGATATTATTCTGTGTTAGAATGTCGAGACGTGGTCGCCCACGCAAATCCAGATCTCAACTTGAGGGTAACCCAAACCCCAACCCAGTAGGGGTTACAAGTGAGCCTAATATTGTTGATGTGGTCCATCAAACCATGTCAAGTATGATGCCTAAATACCTTGAGCAATCCATGTTAAGTAAATTGATTTATCTGTTTACGCCATGTTTGATACTAGGGAAACACACTCAGTTGTTTTTGAACTATTATAATCCCAGTAAAACCTTATGAGCAAACCACCAAATTTCCAGTTGTGATATCTACCCCAATGGGTGGTTCAATCTATGTGTTAAGTCCATTTTCAAACTGTCTATTATTTATTGGAGACCGCATATGAGAGGTCACTCCACTGCCAATGCATATGTCCCACTTTCAATTTATATTAGGTATGGACGGGTTGTCACACCACCGTGCAACTATATACTGTAACGCCAAACAAATATTGTTTGGTGATATTGACAAACCAGAGGCAATCTTCCAAGGAGAAGATATTAGCGCTTTAACCTTTATTACTGTCAAGCAGTATACTTGGCAAAGTAATGAAGGTTTTCTGACCTCGTTACAAGACCCCGAACAAGTATTCTCTACTCTTGCATCCATACCTGTTGTTTTTGAATATTTTTATATGTTTCCCGACGATCTAGCGGGTATACCACCAGTTCAGGATGTCGAACTTACCATCGATCTAGTCCCGGGAGCTTGTTCTATTTCCAAGGCTCCCTATCGAATGGCTCCAACTGAAATGAAGGAACTCAAAACTCAACTCGATGATCTATTGAAGAAAAGTTTCATTCGACCCAGTGTCTAACCCTGGGGAGCTCCGGTTCTCTTTGTCAAAATGAAAGACGGTACAATGCGTGTTTGTATTGTTTATCAGGAGCTTAATAAAGTAACAATTCATAACAAGTATTTGTTGCCGAGAATCGACGATCTGTTCGATCAATTACAAGGGGCACGATACTTTTCCAAAATTGATCTTCGGTCCGGGTACCATCAACTTCGTATCCGAGATTGTGATATTCTGAAAACCGCATTCAGAACTCGTTATGGGCACTACGAATTCTTAGTAATGCCTTTCGGCTAACTAATGCTCCAACGGTCTTTATGGATCTTATGAATTGGGTTTTCAAGGATTATCTCAATGACTTTGTTATCGTGTTTATCGATGACATCCTGATATACTCAAAGTCAAGAGAGCAAAATAATTAACATCTTCAAATCGTTTTGGAAACTCTTCGAACGAAAAAGTTATACGCAAAACGTTCCAAGTGTGAGTTCTGGCTTGATCAAGTGTCTTTTCTTGGACACGTAATCTCTACGAAAGGTATCAATGTCGATCCAACGAATATTGAAACCGTCACTAAATGGCCTCGACCTACGAACGTATCTGAAGTTCAAGGTTTTCTGGGTCTGGCCGGTTATTATAGACGATTCGTTGAAGGTTTTTCTAAAATATCTCTACCCTTAACCCGATTACTCCGAAAAGGAGTCAAATTCGATTGGGGTTCCGAATAAGAATCTAGTTTCGAGGAACTGAAGCATCGATTGGTTATCGCGCCTGTTCTTATATTACCGTATGGCACCGGCGGGTTTCAACTTTACAGTGATGCTTCAAAGAAAGATCTTTGTTGTGTTCTTATGCAGAACGGTAGAGTGATCGCATATGCGTCACGTCAATTAAAACCTTATGAGGTCAATTATCCGACTCACGATCTAGAATTGGCTGCAGTTATCTTCACACTCAAAATTTGACGTCATTATTTGTACGGTGAGCCATGTGAAGTTTTCACTGACCACGAGATTCTTAAATATATATTTACTCAAAAACAGTTAAATATACGTCAACGGAGGTGGCTTGAACTTCTAAAGGATTACGATGTTCATATACAGTATCATCTGGGTAAGGCTAATGTAGTCGCCGACGCCTTAAGTCATAAAGTTGTGGAACAGGTTTCTTCTTTACTTGTTCCTACAGAGTTGGCTTTGGAGATTGAACGGTTCGGACTGGAAATTTATCCGAGTTCGCAAACGGAAATTCTATCGAATCTGATGGTAGAACTGACTCTAATTTCTCGCATCAAAGAATCCCAACAAGACGACAGTGAATTGTGGGCAAAATTCCAGCAAGCACAATAGAATGTTAGTTCGGAATTCCTGATCGATGATGATCACGTGTTGTGATTTCAGGATCGTCTTTATGTTCTGAATAACTCAGAGTTTAAAGATCAGATTCTGACCGAAGCTCACAAATCTATATTTTCTGTTCACCCGGGAACAATAAAAATGTATCGCGACTTACAGACCCATTACTGGTGGGTTGGAATGAAGCGAGATATCGCCGATTTTTTAGCCCGTTGTCTCACTTGTCAACAAGTTAAAAGTGAACATCAACGTCCGAGTGGTCTTCTCCAATCGCTGAACATTCCCGTAAGGAAATGGGAACATGTAACTATGGATTTTGTAGTCGGACTACCCCGCACGACCTTGTAATACGATGCAATTTGGGTAGTTGTTGACCGACTGACGAAATCGACTCATTTTCTTCCTATCCGACAAAATTGGTCAATTGATAAATTGACAGAAGTATTCTAACGCGAGATTGTACGTCTCCATGGCACTCCTATATCGATTACCTCCGATCGAGACCCATGTTTTACATCTCGATTTTAGGAAGGTTTACATAAAGCTTGGGGCACACGTTTGAATTTTAGTACAACCTTTCATCCACAAACTGATGGGCAATCTGAACGTACGATTCAAACATGGAAGGATATGCTCCGAGCATGTGCGTTAGAATGGCATGGAAGTTGGGATAGTTACTTGTACCTAATAGAGTTCTCCTATAATAATAGTTGGCAGTCGAGTTTTGGCATGGCCCCGTATGAAGCACTTTATGGCCGAAAATATCGAACACCGGCTTGTTGGAATGAAGTCGGAGAACGTATTCTCGAAAGCCCAAAATTGGTACAAGTTACTACCGAGAAGGTTGAAATTACGCGTCAAATGATGAAAGAGGCTCAGGCTCGTCAAAAGAGCTACGCCGACAAGCAACGACGTCCTATCGAGTTCCCACTGGGAGATAAAGTTTTCTTAAAGGTTTCCCCAACTCGTGGTAACAGACGTTTCAGAGACAAAAGAAAGTTAAGCCGGAGATATATTGGTCCTTTTGAAATTCTGGAAAGGGTTGGAGTTGTGACTTACCGGTTAGCCTTACCGCCACAATTATCTCACATACATAATGTATTTCATGTCTCTTCGCTTCGATGGTACAACTATCATTCCTTACACGTCATTGCATATCCATTGGAGCACATAGAACATGATCTATCTTATCACGAGGAGCCTGAAGTGATTCTTAATCGTGATGAGAGAGGTACACGGAAGAGAGTGATTCCTTTTGTAAAAGTTCTTTAGAAAAATCACTCGGAACATGAGGCGACGTGGGAAACCGAGGACTATATGGGACGGGAGTACCCCGAGTTCTTTAATCGATGTAAGTTTCTTGTCTAAGTTCGATTTCGGGGACAAAATCTCTTTTAAGGGGGGGGGGAATAATTGTAAGACTCCGTTTTAAAAACGTATAATTATTCTTACCCGAAATGAACCGTAATTAAATATAGAAACCAAAGATAGTTAAGGGGTTAAATCCGTCAATTAACTAAACTTTTTTATTATATACATAAAATAAAAGTTAAAAATGTTTATGATAAGAATTATATGCACATGATTTCTTCATTTGTAAACCCACATCGTCACCTTCATTTTTTTTCATAACCGCCATAGTTCCCTCTCTCTAGAACTCCCCATCTCTCTAAAATATCTCTCGATTCGTTGAAGAAATCAACGAAATAATTACATATTCGGAATCTAAGCTTCGAGCCCTTCTTAGAGGTATAAATTTCTTGTTATGCTATTTAAGTTGGTAAGTTAGGATAGTTGAAGTTGGTTGGTAGATTATGATTATATATTGTAAAGTTATAATCATTTACATGTATAGGAATGTTTGTTTTTGTCAAAATTACAAACGGGTAAAGTTTAGAATCAAAATGGTGATATTTATATCTAGATGTTTAACCGCACACCAAGTGGGGTTTAATGTCTAAGAGAATTTAATTTTGTGATTAAGCTTAGGATAATAAGCTTGAGTTTTAGGTTGTGCGATTAATAATAATTGGTTATTAAATAGGCAATCGAACGGGTTAAAATTCGTCGTCATTCTCGATTAATCACGTGATGCATCTCAATTTGATCAAGGTATGTATTTCATTTCTTATGAATCGTGGGCAATTAGTTGTTGTAATTGACCCTTCCTAAAGGTGGTTCACCGCCTTGTGATTGATCAACCAAACGTGATCAACAAATACGAAATTGTACACACACATACACATAATTTTGGTTTATTGAATCAATTGTTTGAACATTTTGATGTTTTATTAAAATGTGTCTCGTATGAGATTGTTTATGAAAAATGTGAAGTATATAGATTATAATTTCTATGATCGCCATTTGGGTAAGTGGCATATGTTTAGTTTTCGTTGATTTTAGATTAACCCAATAAATGGGCACATTATTTGGGATACCTTCTATGGCGGCTTTGTTGTCATGGCGTCCTGCAGATGACGGTCCACCAGAGTTAAGCCTATGTGGCTGACGTGAACCCACTATGGGGGGACTTGGATGACTTTGTTGGATCCAGGGCGGATGAATCGATTCTAGAATTTTACCCACAGAATATGTGACCGTGGTTAAATTCACGGGGAACTCGTTGTGTGTGCCCGCATGCCAACCCAGTTTGTGTGGCTCATCACCCCACGAACACGACAGGAATTGACGAACTTTATTTGTATTACGTTTTGAAATGAAAGTGTGAACCGTTCTTGAAATTATTGTCTTTGAAAATTACTGAACATTTCTTTTGCTATGAACTAGAATTTCAAGAACATTCTTCGAAATGAATTTTTAAGTCTTCCACTTCGTTATCGATGTTTTCATTATTATTTACGAATTTATATTATAATCCATTCACTGAGCCCTGTGCTCAGCCGTGTTTTTGTTTTCTGACACCGCAGGTTCGAAGTTGTTAGAGCAGAAATATGCTGGATACAAGATTAAGAATACTGAAGGTCAAAGATTCAAGAAGTCAAAGGCTGAAAGTCAACTCTCATTAAAAGTCAAAGTTAGTTTGTAATAAAAGTCAAAGTCAATGTATTGTTTTGTTTCCTTGTAATTAGTTGTTGGTATAAATAGTCTTTGTTTTTGTTTTAAGAGATATATGACTAGAGATTGTATTTTACGTATGTGAGAGAGAAATATATAGAGAGAGAGAATTGTAGAGAGTGAAAGTCAAGAACTGTTTGTATCATTTGAGAATTTGTGATTGAATCAAAATAGGTAGTTGATTAATTCTTGTTTGTTTGTTTAGAATTGCAATTAGAAACTTGATTTCTGGTCACACAGAAGTGACGTTTACGGGGACGGGACATGAGATAGAGCGGGGAAATTTTGGAGTTCTTAGACTCGCATTATTATATAAATGTTCTAAGTTTATAAACATTTTTTGAAGTGTAATATTTTTGGATTGTAACATGTTTAGAGTTATTAGTAGCTCTGATTTAGTTGTGTAATTATGTTAAGTCACGTTCGTGACATCACCCGTTCCGGACCACGGGGACGAGGGATGTTACATAAAATCTTTAAAAATGTGCACAACATTTCGAGTTCCAATTAAATTAAGTAACCCATTTGAATTTAAAGTTTTTAAAAATGCAGAAGACATTTCGAGTTCCAATTAAATAAGTAACCCTTTTGAAACAAATCGTCAATTTTGACTCGAATTAAAAAAATTGTTATGTATGGAATTCCAACCAGCATTTATAATCCAATTTTAATTGCAATAATAAATTGTATTTTCTTATTTAACCATTCACCCTACCTATATATACCTTGAGCAATGCACAAATTTCAATATCTCATTTTAGAATAAGAACAAAAATGGCTCAACAAAGAACTCTCTACCACCTTCACTTTCTCCTCATTGTTATTTGTACCGCTTAGTTTTTCACATTACATTTTCTGCAAATAAATGTTAATGGTCTAAATCTTCGAGTTCTAATTATTTAGTTCTCTTCCACGGTTTACATAATCATTTTTTTATTGTAAATTTTTACAGGCACAAGTTTATATACAAGCTATACTTGTAAACCATCATGCTTACTTATTAAAGTTTTTAAATTAATCATCTTTAAGAAAAACAAAGATTTCGTGTATACTTATGAATCAACGGTTATATATGTATGATATATACACATGATTATGATACTTTGCAACTATTATATTGCAGCATCGTGCTGGAGAACATCAATGGCTAATGGAGTATGTTGTCATGAAATTGACATGCCTTGTAATCCAGATAATCCAAAAGAAGTGGCAAACTGTGACAGTTTTTGCAGGCAAAGTTGCAGTAACCATCAAGGCGGACATTGTAGACCGTATTCAACCATAACTTGTCATTGTAGATGTTAATTTTTTAAAAAGAAACCACATCTAGTAGAGGATAAAAGAAATCTTTTATTTCTAATTGGATGCCCAACAATCTTATATGCGACACGTGAACGTTGCTTGACCATTATCTTTTATAAGATGGACGAATAAATCTTGTTTGCTGATATGCTTTTCCATAAGCTATTTTTTGTTCATAGTGTGGGGTGAACTTAATGGTGATTATTAGTACTACCATTCTTCACATTTGTTGCCTCATAGTTAGTCATGAATGGGTAGAAAAAATTTAGCTTGATGAACTGAACTCTGGATAGATATATAGAAAGTGTGAAACGATCGACAAACGTCTAAATTCTTTGACTGGAAAAGGTTTATAAAGGAAAACATTTGAAGGGAGATCTAGAATTATTTGGAAGTTACAAAACTATCTAAGAAATAAATAAATTATTAATACTTACTAAACGGGGGGATCAAAATCTTTGCACAAAAATAAAATAAAATTGATGCTTAAATTGATACCAATTGACAACAAGGAGGTGGGCGCATGAAAATGCATGGCGGCTAATCGTGTGGGCAAGGCTGCTTGGTTATTCGCGGCAATCGGATGTCCTGCGAGTAGTGGCGTGGATCGAAGGAGTGGGAGAAGTCGTGCGTTCCTATGGTCTTGACTCCAATGAGTTGCGTGACTTTACCCACACTTTGGTTGGGCAAAAAGCCGTAGAAAATGTTGTTTGCTCTTTTTCTCCATTCAATTTGTTACTCGATTTCCTTCTCAAGTATCTCTATATTAACCAATAACTATCAACGACTGCAACAAAACGTTTATAATAAGTGTTCCTTGTCTAAGACCATCAACATGAATCGATATTATAAATCTTTTAAAAATGATAGAAAATACATGATATGATTCATTTACTATAGTTTAACATAAAATTGAAATATTAAGATTAATATAATAAATTATATATTTACTAATATAGACATTAACTTCATTTCTAATTAAATTGTACATTAAATATTTCAAATTAGCAATATACTATATAATTTAATTATATAGAATAATAAAAAAAATTATTAATTCAATAACAATAATTGACGAAGAATTTTTAATAATAATATTTATTTAAATTTAAATAGTTTAATAATAGAATAATTTTTTTTTTGTATGTTGAAATGATATATTTAAAACGGACAAAGAAAAAAGTGTTGTGGCATTGTGTTTATAAATTATAAGGATGAAAAGAGCAATGAATTATAGATATAAGGTACGTAAATCGTAAAATATAAACTACAGGGACGAAAATACAAATTTTTAACAAACCACAGCAGAAAAATGTAATTTACTCTAATAAGTTTGTAGAAATTACAGAGTAGTGCTTTTATTAAGTTGTCAAATTTTTTAACTTTTAAAAGTCTTATTAATTTGTTTATTGTGTTTTTATTGTCATTTATGATGTATTTTAATTTTTACCAAATGAAATTTTGAAAATATATAATCATTGGGCAAATTCTAAAAAAAATTATATCGACAACCATTTGGCATATTGCAGGAACTACCTCCGCTTATTTTAGGTTATATTTATTCAATTCAGCATCGTTTGAAACTTTCTGCTGTAGAAAACTAACTAGGAAAATTAAATGCAATGATACGATCCTAAGTGATATATTGCATATCTCTCCAATTCATGATTATTTCAAATGAAATATTGTACATTAATCTAATTAATGACTATTTAAAATCTTTAAAAATGTGGACAACGTTTCGAGTTCCAATTAAATTAAGTAACCCATTTGAATTTAAAGTTTTTAAAAATGCAGAAGACGTTTCGAGTTCCAATTAAATTAAGTAACCCTTTTGAAACAAATCGTCAGTTTTGATTTGAATTAAAAAAAATGTTTTGTATGGAAATCCAACCAACATTTATAATCCAATTTTAATTGCAATAATAAATTGTATTTTCTTATTTAACCATTCACCCTACCTATATATACCTTGAGCAATGCACAAATTTCAATATCTCATTTTAGAATAAGAACAAAAATGGCTCAACAAATAATCTCTACCACCTTCTCTTTCTCCTCAATGTTATTTGTACCGGTTAGTTTTTCGCATTACATTTCTGCAAATAAATGTTAATGGTCTAAATCTTCGAGTTCTAGTTATTTAGTTCTCTTCCACGGTTTACATAATCATTTTTTTATTGTAAACTTTTACAGGGACAAGTTTATACAAGCTATACCTGTAAACCATCATAATTACTTATTAAAGTTTTTAAATTATTCATTTTTAAGAAAAACAAAGATTTCGTGTATACGTATGAATCAACGGTTATATATATATGATATATACACATGATTATGATACTTTGCAACTATTATATTGCAGCATCGTGTTGGAGAACATCAATGGCTAATGGAGTGTGTTGTCATGAAATTGACATGCCTTGTAATCCAGATAATCCAAAAGAAGTGGCAAAAGAAGTGGCAAACTGTGACAGTTTTTGCAGGCAAAGTTGCAGTAACCACCAAGGCGGACATTGTAGACCGTATTCAACCAGAACTTGCCATTGTAGATGTTAATTTTTTAAAAAGAAACCACATCTAGTAGAGGATAAAAGAAATCTTTTAATTTTCTAATTGGATGTCCAACAATCTTATATGTGACACTTGAACGTGGATTGACCGTTTATCTTTTGTAAGATGTGAAAATGTCCAATTCAAGCCATGATCTAACAATTCAAACACAATTCAAACAAAGAATCTAGAGAGAGAATTTAGAGTGAGAAAGTCATATGTATTGCAATTGTCACAAGTACTATCAGTTTACGCACAACTCTTAAAGGGTTACTACTTAGAAACTCTCACAGCACTAAGCTATATATACTAGCACTTCTCTCAAGACAACTTCTCTCAAAGCATTACAAAAGAACCTTACTACAAGTTCTCTCAAAACAAAGTAAACTATAGAAACAGAAAGTCAAAGACATTTAACAAAAGTCAAACCCACTTGATCTAAACAAAGCATTAACAATCTCCCCCTTTTAGATCAAGTGTTGATATTCAGTCTTCCCTACCGAGATAGTCTTCCTTGACGTATACCAAGCAGTGACTCAAAGTTTCTGATATCACGTCTAATGTTGAAACGATCATAGATGGCATCAACAACTCTTTCAGTAGCAATCCTGAGAAGCTTTCCCATTCCTTTTTCACCATGATTTATCTTCTCTTTGTTGTCCTTAAGCTTTCGCTCTAGTTGCATCTTGATCATCTTTAAAGTTCCATCTGAAAACTTGGCGATTTCGGATACTCTAAAGAACCTCTTTTTGTTCTCAGAGTTCTTGTAGACCACGCCAAGTTCAGGCTTGTCAAGCACAGTGAATAGACTAAAATCATCAATATTCTCCAAACTAAGATCAGGCTTCTTCATATTGACTTTCCTTTGATTTGTATCTATACCGAGCTAAAAGTCATAGCAATACGTGTAGTTAACCTGTCTTCTCATGAATCTTTTCACAACATTCAAGGCAAAAAGAATATTGTCTTTCCTGATAGTCATATTTCTGAAAAGATGGTAGAGATACTCGATGTCGTCCACATTCAGAAAACAGAAATTAACTTCAGAAAAAGTACATTCTGTCATTCCCTTCTTTGCAGTTGGAAAACTGGATACCAGATATGAACAAACTGTACAAGTCTTACTTCTTTCACCGTTACAATTCCTGACTTGTTTTTCACCGACCTTTCTGCTCTTCTTATCCATCTCATCATTCGAGAATACTCCTCCTGATATTCAAAGGGTTGATCTGAGACACCCAAGACTTTAAATCTATCCATTTCTCTGATCCTGTGAACAAATATATTCTTCATTTCCTCTTCCAGAAATAGTTGCCTCAAAGTATTCCTCATTTGCCTGATTTGAGCTTCAGTAGGGGCAAGAGATACTTGAGGTTGTTTAGAGGGTCCGACTTGGGCTTCAACTGGGTTGGAAGGAAAGAAAGGTTCAGGTTCAGTGTTTATAGGTTGTTCATCATGGTTTGGGCTTGGTAGTCTTTGTGGGCTTGGTAAATTTGTTTGGGTAGGTGGAATGGATTGGCTAGTTGTAGTTGTTTGGGTAGTTTGGATAGGTTGGGTAGATTGGGTAGGTTGGGTAGGTTCAATAAGATTTATATCTTTAAAGGATGGGATATTAGGTTGTTGAAGGTTAGTTTCTGGAAGTTCTGGGTTCACAGGACTGAGCTGGATATCTTTTTGAGAACAAGCAAGGATTTCCAGTATGCTCTCTTCACCTTCTCCCATAAATTCCCTTTCTTCCTCCTTGATCTTCCAGAACTTGTCATATTTTTCAACAGACGTTTCCTCATCATCGGAAGACAAGTCTATAGCATAAATCTCCTCTAGACCAATAAGCCTTGTGATCTCTTCTCTTGTAGCAACCACGGGCTTTTCAACCAATGGTTTTACATCTTCATTAACGTATAAGATCAATTCCATACCTTGTCCTTCACCCAAATGCCTTTGCTCATCACCATCAAGATCAATCATTTCAGTATCCTCCCCTCTATCTGATCCACCAACAATAGCAAGTTCAGACTCTATAGCAGTTCTTTGGCGTTTGCTTTTCTCCCCTCATGGTCATGATCCGAATCATGATCATGCCTTTTCTTTGAACCTGCTTGAGCTTTACACGAATCCTGAACTGCTTTAGTTAACTCTTGCATGTGCTGAACCATTTCTAACTTGAAGGCATTGAATTACGAGATAGAAACAGTATCAGATGAGACTGGAGGTTGTTGAGCTCTTAACAAACCAATAAGATCAGCATCAGTTTCGTTAGCGAGTGCCTGAGATAACAGATTGGCATATAATAGAGATTTCAGCTCCTTCACCGAGAGATCAACCGGCTGAACTGGTGGTGGTGGAGGTGGCTGAATAGGCTCCTCAACCGCTGGGCCTTTCCCCTTCAGTAGGCTCTTTACTTTAGCAATATCCTCCTCAAATTTGGCAGTTAAGCTCTCAGTAACATGTTTCTCAACAGCCTTTAAGGCGCCGTCGAGGTATTCCTTTGACAGGAAGTCGGGTAAGATAACTCCGGGGTCACGTAGACTTCTCGTTGACACAACTGTTGAGGATCCAACAGTGTGGCCTGTGTTTAAAGCTGGAATTTCATTAGTAATGACAGGACTTCCATCCGATCCTCGTAGTCCGGATTACGGAGCTACTACAGATGTTCCTATCGGGTCACTAAGACGTCCGATGGTAGCAGAAGTAGGTAATTGTGTCCTAGGAATGAAAGATGATAAAACAAGAGGCTCTAGACTCGATTGTGCATTGAAAAATATTGAGCTTTGGGGCAGTTGAGTTCTAGTTTCAATACCTTCCATTTTCGAGTGAAATGCAGATAGAGTTTGTGCTAAAACCCCGTGTGAAAATGAGACTACATCCTGTTGAGAGGCAGTAGAATGGCTGGCTGAGGTGTGTAATTGCATAAGTGGGCGACTTATGACTTGTGCTTCCGATTGCAACACATGCAATGGAGCACTAGATTTGGTTACCCTTCTGGAACGGTAGGTTAGGTTGCACTCACTCTCACCATATTCTTTTTCCGCAATCTCTCTTTGTCTCACATTTTCAACATTTTCAACTATACCTCCCTCAAATCTCCTTATATCTCCCAAAACTTGAGCAATCTCAGTACCAGCAGTGTCGATTTCCATGTCATCATGTTGTAGAGAGACATCTTCTAAGAAACCAAAGCTGTGTTGAAGGTTTTCATCTTCAACATCAGCATCATGAATAAGACCTTCAGCATGATGATCCGAAGTTGCTCATGGAATAGTCTCTGATGAGTTGGCACGCTGATCCGACTCAGTATCAGAATTTATATCTTCATCAACTATCCTTACCTGAGGAATTGATTGACGGATTATAGTCCTTTCAGGTTCGGATGTGGAAATCTCTAGACGTGTGGCATCTTGTGCTGAGGTCCCCACAGAATCAGATATGATATTCTGAACCCCACCTGTTCCCCTCTCTGGATTTTCTCTCGTCTCTCCCCGTTCCTGGACCCCCGTGATCTCAGGAACCCTTACTGATTCCTCTCTCCTAAGGGTTGAGTCTTGGGTAGGGATAACCGGTGTTGGTAATCCCATAGAGTCTCTATACTCTATTACACTCTCAGAGGTCGGATTAGCGTATGAGAGTAGAGCTTGTGGAACTGGCATGGAGTAATTGAACTGCTTCTTTTGCTTTTGAAGATATTTCATCTCAAATTCTGGAGCAAGTTCATGATGAGATCTTTTTGGAATGTCTCGGTTTGAGCGGATCATGCTTCGGATAATCAGTTGTATAAATCTCTGGTAAGGCACATAGATAGGTCTCTTGGAAGTATTCTTGCTGACGACTTTTTCGTATTACTCAATCCAGAAAACCACTGAGTAGTCAACATGTAGATCATATACGATAGCATGAAAATGCCTCAGAGTGTGCATGTTCGTACTGTCAAGACCTGAATTTCTGGAAGTGAAGCATCTGTTGATGACCGAGAACATCTGGTAGTAGAATGGTGGAAGATTGGTCTTCTTGAAGTCATTGATATTTGTAAGTGAACCAGTATAACCCAAGGCTAGGATGCCTGCAAATACTTCTGAATCGACTGGGTATGGATCAAAACTGGTTGTTCCCTCTCTTGAGTTTGTTTCTGGTAAGTCCAAGATCCATCTGAGTCTTTGATATGTAAGCACAAAAGTGAAGTTATCAATTTCGAGCCGGAAGTATTTGTTGGTGTTGCTCTCAAACACATATTCGATCGTCTTCCAGACTTGTTGTAAATAGATCAATGAAACTGAAGCAGTGTCTGTCAGAGCATGATGAAGTGGATAGCCTTTCAGAATTTCCACAACAAGTGGATTGACATTAAGACTGTCAAAGTCCACATGATGATTGTTGGGATATAGCACCAAATACTCAGACTGGCTAATCAGGGCTTGATCAGGATCTTCACCAATTTCAGATTGAAAATGAGATCTGGAGGATGGCATAGGAGTCTCTTTGGAACCATTTGGATCATGTTCATCCATATGGACACTTGTATCATGAAATTGTTCTTCCCCCATTGTTTACCTGAAAAAGAGAACAAGTATTGGATAGAATCCAATATATTAGTCAATAAGCTCAAAACATGTTTTTCAGAAAAACATTTTGATACATAAAGTATCAAGTACAGAAAGAAGAGTACTTTTAGCACAGAAAAAAATAGGCACAGAAACTTACAAGATTGCAAAATGTAACTTTGAACAAAATTAAAAAGAAAATAACCAAAAATACACAACCTTGAACAAAACTTTTGTTATTTTGAATTGTACTGACAAATGAAGTTGTATTGCAAAAACACTTAAAAGTTGAAAATTTTGAAAAAATTTCTAAGTCCAGAACTCTCAAGACATTGAGAGGGACTAGAAACTCGCAAGACAACCAAAAATCTCAGATTCTGAAGACTCGCATGAACTATGATTTAACTCAGAACTCGTTATGAACTTTAAAAAAACTTTCATGAAGCTCAAAGAAGCTCAACAAGAACTCTCATAACAAAGTTTGTACTTGAACACTGTTCATGAAAAAATTTTGAATTTCAAATTTCAACAATCTGAAATATTATTTTGATCAGTTCGATGTATGTTTGAATGTTCAGATTTAAGTTCGATTTTAGACTTCTATGAATAGATTTCGGAATAGATTTCGAAATAGAGTTCAGATATGTTATGATTTTGTGCAAATCGAATCCAACAGTTCAAACAGTGTCCAGTTCATGATATCGAGTCCAAAGATCAATAATCCAGTTCATAAGTTCGAATCCAAGTTAAGGTACACCTGCAAATGAACAATATAACACAAACCCAAGTAGAATTCGAGTTCAAAAACCAATACAATCATTATTTGATAGAACCAAATTCAAAATTTGAAGAATCGTTCAAGAATGTGAACAGACACAAAAACGAAAAGATAGAAATCGAAACCCTAGAAACAAATGATAAATCGATCCTGAAAAACAACATACAAAGATATGAAAGAATGATAGAAACATTAAAGAAACAAAATTTATCAAAAACCTACACTTGATTCTTTGATGAACAGGTCTGAAATCAAAAGTCGCTCAAAGAAACTCGAGAGAAAAAAATTATCTAAGTGAGAAACTCGTTGAATGAAATGAGAGAAGTGAATCGAGAATCTGGAAAACTCGCAAATTTATACTCTGAGAATGAGTTTGACACGTGGCACGATGGGATTGGTTGATGCACTTCTCGCATAACAAAGAAGAGATACTTGTCTCATGAAGAATGGCAAGTCTGTGTGTACTTTGCGCATGAACGATATGCATGAAGTGTGAAAACTCGCACGCTATAGATTGCGCGAAGTAGAAACTCGCATGACCTTACATGCACGAAGCATGATGAACAGTGCAAACTCGCATGTTGTTATGTCCGCGAAGTAGAAACGCGCACGACATAGCTTGCGAGTTTTGTACTTCGCGCAACCTTTGTCATGCGCGAATTGAGAACTCGCACGACTTAGTGTGTGCGTTCTACACTTTGCGCACGCAATGATTTGCGCGAAGTATAAACTCGCATAAGGCTATGCGCATTCTATACTTAGAAAAATTTTGAAAATTTTCCAAAAATGGAAACTTTCCAAAAAAATGCTTTAAGCTTCTATCCAAAAATAGCAAGTTTTGTAGAATCATTTTTAAGCACAAAAATGAACTTTTTCTCTGAAAAAATTCTTTCTGATTTCAAAGCCATTTGAAAATACATACTCATACACCAACTTACAGACTTTACAATATGCTCCCCCTAGATGTGTGCATGACTATATTCCTTTCAGCTCAGCATACTGAAGTACGAGTCCTGGTCTGATGTGATCAGAAGTCATAGTCCATGTACTGCAAAACAAAATGAGTCTTTGGTACTCATTGTACATGAGTCCACAGATGTTAAAAGTATCAAACTTTTCAAAGATGATATTGACCAAAACACTTGAACAAATAACAAATAGATTCAACTCCCCCTCAACAACAGGCACAGAAATAAAAATATAACTATGCATCAAGGTTCAACATTCCAAGCTTGCTGACCAAAAATGTAAATCTCTTTTCATCAAGAGGTTTTGCAAACAAGTCAGCAACCTCAAAATCAGTCGAAACAAAATGCATTTCTATATTTCCTTTCTCAACATGATCTTTTATAAAATGGTACCTGATGTCGATGTGCTTAGTTTTAGAATGTTGTACCGGGTTAGAAGTTATTTCTATGGCGCTCTTGGAGTCACAGTAGATGGGTACCTTGGTGAATGTGTAATCGTAGTCCTTCAGCTGAGTCATCATCCACAGAACTTGTGAACAACAGCTAGCAGCCGCAACGTATTCTGCTTCAGCTGTAAAAGTTGATATATAGTTCTGCTTCTTAGATGACCAACTTACTAACTTGTCACCTAAGTACTGGCATGCTTCAGAGGTGCTCTTCCGGTCTAATTTTTTGCCTGCATGATATGCGTCTGTGTAGGCCATTAGTTCAAAACCAGAATCTTTCAGATACCAAAGGCCAGAGTTGGTGTGCCTTTAAGGTATCTGAAGATTCTTTTGATTGCAACAAGATGGGACACCTTAGGATTTGCTTGATACCGAGCACAAAAGCATGTAGCAAACATTATGTCTGGTCTACTTGATGTGAAGTATAGAAGAGATCCAATCATGCTTCTGTAAGTCCGTTGGTCTACTGATTTTCCAGAAATATCAGCATCCAGCAAACTTCCAGCTTGCATGGGAGTCTTCATAGGTGATGAAGAGTTCATGTCAAATTTCTTTAACATGTCTCTTCCATATTTGGCTTGATTAATGAAAATCCCTTGCGGGGTTTGTTTTACTTGCAAGCCAAGGAAAAAAATTTAATTCACCCATCAGTGACATTTGAAATCTTTTCTTCATGATGTTTTGGAATTCATCACAAAGCTCAGGATTTGTAGAACCAAAAATAATGTCGTCTACATAAATTTGTACTATCATTAAGTCCTCGCCTTTCTTTTTAAGAAAAAGAGTTGTATCGATTGTACCTTTTCGGAATCCAGACTTGGTTAGGTATATTGAAAGGGTTTCATACCATGCACGTCGTGCTTGCTTTAGTCCATAAAGGGCTTTATCCAGCACGTATACATGGTCTGGGAACTTCGAATCAAGGAAGCCTTCGGGTTGACTTACGTACACCTCTTCATGTAGTACACCATTAAGGAAAGCCGATTTGACGTCCATATGATATATTTTGAATTCTTGTGTGTGGCGTACGCAAGAAAGATCCTTATTGCCTCGATCCTTGCCACGGGAGTGTTGGTTTCGTCATAATCGATTACTTCTTATTGATTATAACCTTTCGCTACAAGCCATGCTTTATTCCTGACAATAATACCAGCTTCATCTTTCTTGTTCCGAAATACCCATTTTGTTCCAACAATGGTTTTATCCTTGGGTCTTGGTACAAGTCTCCACACCTCATTTCTTTTGAATTCATTTAGCTCGTCTTGCATCGCATTTATCCAATCAGGATCCTTAAGAGCTTCAGACGGCTTTTTAGGTTCCATGTTGCTGAGAAAGTTTGAGAACATACAGAAATTGGCCGATGCAGATGCAGTTGCAGATCTGGTGGATACTTTAGCATTCGGATCTCCGATAATGTTTTCCGGGGGTTGAGTCATAGTCCATTTGTGTGTACTTGGCAATACATCTCTTTCAGCTTGATCATTTGTATTGTCAAACTCATCATGTATTGCAGGTTGATCAGTCTCAATAGCAGTTGGACTTTGTCAACTGGAAGATGGTTCAGCTTCCGCAGTTGTTAGTTCTGGTTGTTGTCCAGATGTTACTGATGTAGATTCCACTTCAAATTGTGATGAGATCATTTCAGTTGTGTTTTCTGGATCAGCTTGTTCAGAAACCTCTTGCGTTTTACTTGTAAAAGCTTCACCACTTTCTTCAAATGGTCTAGAGATATTTGCACTAGTAGTATGTGAGTTAGTATTTACTAAATTTTCTTGACTATTATTTTCAATAGATAAATCATTGAAAGCATCAAATAATAATAGATCAAGATCAGAATTAGTGTAAGGTTCATATTTCTTTGCACGATCAGGTTCTACTCTTGATGATGTAGAAGCTATCTATTTATCCTTAGATCCGAGTTCTGAACTGCTGTGTTCAGAAGTCCTTGTCTTGTTTTCATCAAAGGTCACGTTGGTGCTTTCAATCACAGTCTTTGTTCGGGTATTGTAAACTCTGTACGCTTTTGACTGAAGAGAGTATCCTATGAAGATCCCTTCATCAGTTTTGGGTTGAAATTTTGACAGGTTCTGATGATCATTAAGTACATAGCACCTGCATCTAAACACACGAAAGAATTTAACTGTAGGCTTACGACCATTAATTAATTCATAAGAAGTCTTATTAAAGCGTTTATTAATAATGGTCCTGTTTTGAGTGAAGCATGCGGTGGCTACAGCTTCAGCCCAGAGAAATAATGACAGTTCTGAATATGCTAGCATTGTCCTTGTTGCCTCTACCAAAGTTCTGTTCTTTCTTTCGACTAACCCATTCTGTTGTGGTGTCATTGCCGCAGAAAAGTTGTGTGATATTCCAACAGATTCCAGAAAAGTTTGTAGAGTCGCATTCTTGAATTCTGTTTCGTTATCACTTCTGAGTTGATGTACCGGGCATTATAGAAGAACTTGGATTTTCTTTATGAATTTGATTATCAGATCAGGAGCCTCAGACTTCCTCCTCAGGAACTCTAGCCATGTATACCTTGAGTACTCATCCACTATGACAAGAATGTATTTCTTGCCATTAATGGATTGAGTCCTTATTGGTCCACATAAGTCCATATGAATAAGTTCTAGACATTTGTTGCAGTTTGATAACATCTTCAGTTTGTGTGAACTTCTTTTCATCTTTCCTTTTTCACTGGCAGAACATAAAGAATCTTGTTCTATCTTCAAGTCAGGAAGTCCAGTCACAAGATGTTGTGTCCTCAACTTATTCAAATCCCGGAAGTGCTGATGAGAAAAACGTCGATGCCACAACCAACTCTCTTCTGTAGATGTCTTAGAAATGAGACATATAGGCTTGGAAGCTTTGAGGGTTGGAAAGTGAACACCATACAATAATCCCATTCTCCCAGCATTAATAAGTTCTGCTCCACTTTGATCTTTGATGTAGCAATAATCAGCATCAAATTCAATCTTACATTTCTTTTCATCAAACTGACTGATCGAGAACAGATTGTAGGCTAAACCCTCCACGTACAGAACCTTTGATATAGATATCATGTTGTTCTTGATAGTGTCGTAACCTCTGACATAGCCTTTCATTTCATTACCAAAATTGACTGTACCTGTGTAATGATCTACATAGTCGAACAACAGGTGTTTGTGCGCTGTCATGTGTCTTGAAGCTCCAGAATCAATAATCCACACATGACACGCCTGAAATCAACAATCACTTAACTTTAGGTACCCATATGAATATGGGTCCTTTCTTGTTAGTATCTTTGACAGTTTTTAAATTTGCTGACGACCCCTTAATTCGCCATTCAAATCTTGGTCCTTTTGGTAAAGTTTGTGCATTAAGTTCATCTTTAGGATCCACTTCCACATAAACTTTACATCAACAATTTTATTTACTTGAAAATTATTATTTTTCTTCTTCAAAGAATAAACTTCAGCTTTGTTGGCTTTAGAATGATTAGAAGGGTTCTTGTTCTTAAACTGGATAATTTTCTTTTTCTTTGAAGATTTTGGTTTCAAAGAAAATGAACTATTGAGACAGTATGAACATCGCAATAAAGTAGTAGCTTGTGTCAACAACTCTTTTCGGGAAAATATGTTTGTTTTATTGAAACTAAGTTGAGTAACATCATTACAAGCATCAACTACTCTATTACATTGGCATTTATCAAAATCATTCACATTCTTCTCTACTTCAGTCTTCTTGTTCTCCAAACTTTCTTTCTTCAGCTTTTTATCTGGAACACAATCAGATTTAGAAATATTAATAGATGATGAAGAATAAGAACATTCACCTATTTCTTTTGTTTTTCCAAACTTGGATGAAGGCTCAACACTTTGATTCACAGAAATTGGAATATCTTTATCAACAAAAACCTCTTTTCCTTTTGAGAGTTTGAAAATTTGAGATTCTAGACTTCTTATTTCTTTTTGCAAAGATTCATTTTGAATAAAGCTCGAGTCTAGTTCCATCCCAAAGTTTTCATTGGCTTCTCCCAATTCAACAATTAAATTGTTGAGATGTGGAATATGCCTTTCCAACTCATTAATTTTATCTAAGGCTTGTTAATGTTCGATATCAGAAAATTTTGAAGCACAAACAGAATCAGACTTATCATAAATGACCTCTTCATCTTTATCTTCTAAGATTGAGCAGGTCAAAACAGTTTCATTAGAATCAGAATTAGAACTGGCTCTAGAATACTCAGGTTTTTCTTTAAACAGATTTTCATATTCGACAAATGTATTCTTTTTTACTTTCGTAAGAAGAATTTAATCCATCGTATGAAAATTTGACTGAATTAAAACCCTGAGATTCTGATTAAGTTTCAATGTTTGGCTTAATTTCCACTATTTCTTCCTTCTCTATCTTAGGAGATTCAGGCAAAGAAGGCTCTGGCTTCACAAAGGTCTCAAGGATGTGAGGAATTAAAATGATAGGTTCATCGCCCGACTTTTTGAAATTATAAAGATTTTCGGGTGCCTTTTTCAAAACATCCACATCCGAAAGACCCAAGCCAGGTTTTGCCTTATAAAATCTTGTGTCTTTCTAATTGTTGGTCAAAATTTTGAGTGTCTGTTCTGTTTGACCTCTTTTGAAATTCAAATCTTCCAATTCTTTGATCTTGGTGTAAGCTTCCGTCCTGTCTTTCAAAATAATGTCAAACTGAAGTGTTAGTTCCATATTCTTATCCTTTAAAGTAATTATCTCTTTTTGAAATTCAGAAATCTTGATTTGAAGTTTAGATTTATCCAATTTCAGAACATTCTTCTCTTCTTCTCTTTCTTCAACCAAAGTCTTATAAATGAGTGCTTGATCTTGATGTCCTTGTATGGTACTCTTTTGTTGTTTAAAATTTTCTTTTAGTTTCAAAAATTTAGAGTTCATCAGATTTAACTGGGACATCAAGTTCAGTACTTCTTCATTTTCATAACAAGAATCAGAGTTGTCAGATGTAGAATTTACCTCGGAATCTGACTCCTCATTCAGATGTGCCATTAGATTATAATGCACTTGAGTCAGATTCACCTTTGTTTCCTCAGCCTCTTCATCATCGGAATATTCAAACCATATCTCATCTTCAGCCTTCAGTGATGTGCCCTTTTCAATGGCTTTGGCCAGTTGAGCTGTAATACCCAGATCCCTCAAATTACCGGTTTCGTATAAAGCTTGAAATATTCAAGTCCTTATTCAAGAAATAGAATCTTGTACATGTTTCTTCTAGTATTGTATCGGATTATTTTGTCATGAAAATGGTACAATGGGGGTTAAACATGTACAAACAAATATGGTTTAGGACTTAGAATGTGAAGGAACCCTCTAATTGGTTAGAATTGCAATAAGTGAAACTTGAGGGGTTAGTTGTGAGTAATTGTAAGATAAAATAAAATATGAAAAGTTTATATCTCTAATTCATTTTTTCAGCTCAAAACCATGAATATCATCGACTCCTTCCTAACTCTTTTCCCCCATTTCTTGTTTTAAGTTCATTTTAGAGGAAAAATTGAGCTAAAGGTTAAAGATTTTGAAGGTTTAATCATAAAATTTGAGGTATGTGTTTAGTAATCTATAATCTCTCTTTTGAAGTTGTTTAGATGTTGTTTTATAAATTATAAATCTGAATTGGGGTTAGGGTTACATCTTTTTGGATGAGAAAAGATGAATTTTAGTTGGTTGATTATAAGTAGATAAAAGCTTGAAGTCTCTCTTGGTGAAACTTTTAATTTGGTTTTGGTATTATGGTAGAAGTCTTAATTTTAGTTTATAATTAGCTTTTGGGTGCTAAAAATGGATAAAGGAAGGAACCATGGAAATGGTTATGAGCTCCTTGAAGTAATGCCCACAAGGTGTTTGTTGAAATGTAAAGAAATTTTCAGTTTCTGTTGAGTATTAGCTTTCTGTCCAGATATTGTAAAATTCGTATAAAATCAATAGTAGGTTCAATTGAGGTGTATAATACATCGTTGGAAACCCCAATATGTCTAGTACAACTTTGTAGTTTACACCGAGACCAAATTATGAAGCTAAGCAGCTCCAAACAGTGATTTTCCAAAGCTGGTCCTGTGAAAAACGGGATCTGCACACTGTTTTTATATACTTCATATATAATTGGTCGTTGCTCCAATCGGGGTGAATCCAAAACGTGGTGAATCATAAGAGATGTAGGTACAACTTTGTTTTTGACATGATCAACTAGTTTGGCCCCTAAGTAAGGTAATTAAGTCAAAAACAGAGGTGTAACAGTGCTGTCATGTGCAGACTTGTTCGGAGTGATTAGTTAATTTCACATCCATGTTAACCCCTAGTTTTGTCTTATAAACCTACTAGGATTTATTATAACTTAAATTTAAGTTATTTAGAGGATCAAAAAGGGTGTTATACTTGTATTATCATGGGTATTAGTAAGTCGAAATTCTAAACGTATTGTATATCATATAGGCCTTCAATTTGTCGGAATTTGATCAATCGCGTGGATAAACCTTTCTCGAGTACCTTATATTCAAAGGTACGGGTTTCTTTATTTGTTTGATACTTGGACACGTATTTGTATATACGTGTCTACTCCTTGAATATGGTACACCATGCCTTACCTATCACATAAGTGAAATGGTAACTTTCCGTATTGAACTTTTGGAATTCGTTGATTTTGAGTTATTATATGACTTTATTATTTTGTTAAGGATTATTTGACTTATGATTATGTGATACTTCTTTACTTCAAATAATGAATCATTGGTTAACAGTTGAATTAAAACCTTCAAGGTTATTGGATTTTTGAAACTTGTTTCCATGAGGTCGCATATGTTGTAGACCTATGATTTTCGTTTTCGATTTATAGAATACTTGACCATTGGGGGCACCAAGGTTGGGATGCTTCCACGGTGGCTATAAAATCGTGGCGTCCTCACTTATAATGGATACGTATGGGGTCTGGCCAAGTAACAGCTATCGAGGGCGAATGGATTGATCCTAGTTGCACGAGTCGGGTCGTGAATTATTCATGGCAGGGGTTAGATGGTGAGTGTGCCCACACTGCTACCCCATGAGACTTACGTGGTTTGTTCAACCCGTGAGAATGACGTATCTTCGTGTTACACACCGGTCTTTGTGACCCTTGTTACATCTTTGTGATGTTTGATTGGTTTTACGGTTTTTACTTTTTTAAAAATACATTCTTTTTATATATTTTAAATGATGAATCAGATAGGCCTTGGTGGTCTACACTTATTGAATATTTGTTTGATATCTACTAATATCAATGTTCTTTATTTCATTTCCGCTTACACACGTTAGATTATCGTTTCTTTTAATTTTATTAAACCGTTCACTGGGCAAAGTTGCTCAGTCGCGTGTGTTTTGTTGGCACGACAGGTACTTAGATGATAGACAGGGGACGGGAATATAAAAAAAAGAAGACAACTATTTTGGGCTTCCTTTTGAAGATATTCGGATAATCTGCTTTTTGGTTCTTTTGTTTTTATGTCCATGTAAATATATCTATAAAACTTAGTTATAGTTGTCTTCATATGATGGTTTGTAATTTCGTGTTTATGTGGTTTAGTCGTGCTCTGAATTTTATAAGTCTACTCAGTGGATTTATTTTTGTTTTGATGTCCCCTGAACAGTGACATCGCCCCGTTCTTAACTACGCGGGACAGGGGGTGTTACATGAGCTTTCTTCTTATAGTACTCATAATTCTTCACGCGCTTTTCTGGGCAATCTTTGATGAAATGGCCGGTCTTTCCGTAGTTATAACACTTATCTGACTTCTCTTTTTCTTTCTCTTCTTTCTTCTCTTCTTTTCTTTCCTCTTTCTTCTCTTTCTCTTTCTTCTCCTCATATCTGCCCCTGTACTTGCTAGACTTGTAGGAATCATACTTTGTCTTGCTGTAAAACTTTTTCTTCCCAAACTGCTTATGGAAGCTCGAAGTCAATAAAGCAAGTTTCTCCGCAAACTCTGTCAATTCATCATCTTCAGATTCTTCCTCAGGCTCATCATCAGAACTATCTGAGCTGTCAACTATACTGGTCATCAAGGCTTTCTTCTTTATACTCTTTCCAGAACCAGAACTTGACTTAATCATCTTGCCCTTTCCTTGAGCCAGCAATGCCAAAGAATCCTCTACCTTCTTTTGTTTGTCTTTTAACTGATGCAATTCCCTGTCTACAGCAGCTTGCTCTTTCACTTTGTCCTCGTGTTGATTTAAGGCACAAAACAAGTCATTTACTTTATCCTCGTCCATATCCTTGTTAATTTGCATCTGTATGGTATCCAACTCGGGCTAGAGATTCTTTATGAACTTGTAATTAATCTCAGACTCAGATTTCTGTACTCCATTCCTTCTGAGATCATTTAGGATGATATTGTACCGGTCATAAGCTTCTCTCAGAGACTCCCCTTCTTTTTCTTTGAATCCTTCATATGCATTGATGCTTTGATTCCTCTTCGTCTTTATAGATTTTGCAGAACCTAAAATTTGCTTCTCTAGCTTATCCCAGATTTCTTTTGCAGATTCTCGACTGTCAACTTGGTTGAAAATGTCGTTTGGAATGGCCATAATCAGGTATGTCAAAGAAATTACATCTCTTTCCACTAGTTCTTTATCTTGCTCACCATACTGAATGGGCTCTCTTGCTACGATTCACTCAGGGATTTCAGGATTTGTTTCCGTAGCTGGAATCCTGGCGACCGTAACGTGAGGAAAGTGAGGACCGTATAAAATTGAGTTCATCAATTTTTTGTCTCGGTTATTTAAGAAATTGATCATCCTCTTTCGCCATTGCGGATACTCGTCATCTTGAAGGACCGGAGGTTTGGATTTAGAACCCATGCTCGGAAGATCACGAGCCATGATTGCAGAAAATCGAGAAAGATGTCTGAAAGTAGGCTTGAATGCAGAAGATCTCCCAAAAGAATCAAAAACAGTTGACTAGAAACAGTTGACTTAAAAAGTCAAACCCAGATTACCACTGAAAAAGATTTCAAAAAAAATACAAGTATAGAACTCGCACAGAACTAGAACTCGTAGAACTTAGAAACTCGCAAACCACTATTCAGAAGACTTCTCGCTAGAAGTTATGTGCACGAAAGACAAACTCGCAGAACACTAGTTGCGTGAACTGAGAAACTCGCAAGACGTGTTGTGCGCAAAGTAACTTCTCGCACGATGTTATATGCGCGTTTCTGACTTATACAAATTTCGAACAATAGAGCTTCTCGCAGATGAATGAAAACTCACAAGTCAAGTAAAACTCGCACGTGCCTTTGTGTGAACCATACTTTGAAAATTTTGAGAATCTTAGAACTCGCAAAACATAAACTCGCAAGGCTTCAAGAACTCGCATAACAAGAAAAGAAACCCTTTGCGCGAACCAGCTTCTCACAAACCGAACTATGCGCGAACCAACTAGAACTCGCATAAAGCTTAATCAATAGTATCTTGCGCGTTCTTCCTTAGCGCGAACTTTAGATCTAGCGCGTTCTTGACTTACACCTCACGGACTCGATTCAAAAACTCAAATATCGTGCAAATTACTTGACAAATAAATCCAATAGGTTCGAAAAGTGAAATCAAGCACTTTTTGAACACACATAAATGATCAAAAACCAAAAATTACAGTGCATCAATCAAGATTACAATGTTCGATATGTTTTTCAAGAAAATCCAAAAAATTAGAAATTCAATCTGAATTTGTGAGTAAATCGTGAAATAATGTGAACAAGAAATGATCAAAACATGAAATCGAACATCACTACCATTTTTACACCAAAAACACAACTAATCATAGAAAATTCGATCAAATAGTGAAGTTCCAGACGACGTTTTGCGTGTTCTTGAAAAATTCAATAAATCGATCCAAAAATTTAATCCAAACAATTTGATTTCGATTGGGTATGCTCTGATACCAATTGAAAATGTCCAATTCAAGCCATGATCTAACAATTCAAACACATTTCAAACAAAGAATTTAGAGAGAGAATTTAGAGTGAGAAAGTCATATGTATTGCAATAGTCACAAGTACAATCAGTTTACGCACAACTCTCAAAGGGTTACTACTTAGAAACTCTCACAACACTAAGCTATATATACTAGCACTTCTCTCAAGACAACTTCTCTGAAAGCATTACAAAAGAACCTTACTACAAGTTCACTCAAAACAAAGTAAACTATAAAAACAGAAAGTCAAAGACATTTAACAAAAGTCAAACCCACTTGATCTAAACAAAGCATTAACAAGATGGCCAAATAAATCTTGTTTGTTGATATGCTTTTCCATAAGCTATTTTTTGTTCATGGTGTGGGGTCAACTTAATGGTGATTATTAGTACTACCATTCTTCACATTTGTTGCCTCATTTAGTCATGAATGGGTAGAAGAAATTTAGCTTGATGAACTGAATTCTGGATAGATATATAGAAAGTGCGAAACGATCGACAAACGTTTAAATTCTTTGACTGGAAAAGGTTTATAAAGGAAAACATTTGAAGGGAGATCTAGAATTATTTGGAAGTTACAAAACTATCTAAGAAATAAATAAATTATTAATACTCACTAAACTAACGGGGGGATCAATCTTTGCGCAAAAATAAAATAAAATTGATGCTTAAATTAATACCAATTGACAAGGAGTTGGGCGCATGAAAAGGCATGGCGGCTAATCGTGTGGGCAAGGTTGCTTGGTTATTCGCGGCAATCGAATGTCCTGCGAGTAGTGGCGTGGATCGAAGGAGTGGGAGAAGTCGCGAGTTCCTCTGGTCTTGACTCCAATGAGTTGTGTGACTTTACCGACGACTTTGGTTGGGCGAAAAGTCGCAGACAATGTTGTTTGCTCTTTTTCTCCATTCAATTTGTTACTCGATTTCCTTCTCAAGTATCTCTATATTAACTAATAACTGTCAACGACTGCAACAAAACGTTTATAATAAGTGTTCCTTGTGTAAGACCATCAACATCAATCGATATTATAAATCTTTTAAAAGTGATAGAAAATACATGATATGATTCTTTTACTATAGTTTAACATAAAATTGAAATATTAAGATTAATATAATAAATTATATATTTACTAATATAGACACTAACTTCATTTCTAATTAAATTGTAAAATTAAATATTTCAAATTAGCAATATACTATATAATTTAATTATATAGTATAATAAAAAAAATATTAATTCAATAACAATAATTGACGAAGAAGTTTTTAATAAAAATATTTATTTAAATTTAAATAGTTTAATAATAGAATAAAGTTGTTTTTGTATGTTAAAATGATATATTTAAAACCGATAAAGAAAAAGTGTTGTGGCATTGTATTTATAAATTATAAGAATGAAAAAAGCAATAAATTAAACTACAGGGTCGAAAATATAAATTTGTAACAAATCATAGGAGAAAAATGTTATTTACTCTAATAAGTTTGTAGAAATTAAAAAGTAGTGCTTTTATTAAGTTGTCAATTTTTTTTAATTTTTAAAAGTCTTAATAATTTGTTTAGTGTGTTTTTATTGTCATTTATAATGTATTTTAATTTTTACCAAATGAAATTTTGAAAATATATAATCATTGGGCAAATTCTAAAAAAATATTATATCGACAACCGTTTGGCGTATTGCAGGAAGTGCCTCCGGCTTATTTTAGGTTATATTTATTCAATTCAGAATCGTTTGAAACTTTCTGCTGTAGAAAACTAACTAGGAAAATTAAATGTAATGATACGATCCTAAGTGATATATTGCATATCTCTCAATTCATGATTATTTCAAATGAAATATTGTAAATTACTAAAATTAATGACTAATTAAAATCTTTAAAAACGTGGAGGAGTTCCAATTAAATTAAGTAAGACATTTGAATTTAAAGTTTTTAAAAATGCAGAAAACGTTTCGAGTTCCAATTAAATTAAGTAACCCTTTTGAAACAAATCGTCAGTTTTGATTCGAATTAAAAAAAATGTTTTGTATGGAATTCCAACCAACATTTATAATCCAATATTAATTGCAATAATAAATTGTATTTTGTTATTTAACCATTCACCATACCTATAGATACCTTGAGCAATGCACAAATTTCAATATCTCATTTTAGAATAAGAACAAAAATGACTCAACAAAGAACTCTCTACCACCTTCTCTTTCTCCTCATTGTTATTTGCACTGGTTAGTTTTTCACATTACATTTTCTTCAAATAAATGTTAATGGTCTAAATCTTCGAGTTCTAATTATTTAGTTCTCTTCCACGGTTTACATAATCATTTTTTTATTGTAAACTTTTACAGGCACAAATTTATACAAGCTATACCTGTAAACCATCATGCTTACTTATTAAAGTTTTTAAATTAATCATCTTTAAGAAAAACAAAGATTTCGTGTATACTTATGAATCAACGGTTATATATGTATGATATATACACATGATTATGATACTTTGCAACTATTATATTGCATCATCGTGTTGGAGAACATCAATGGCTAATGGAGTGTGTTGTCATGAAATTGACATGCCCTGTAATCCAGATAATCCAAAAGAAGTGGCAAACTGTGATAGTTTTTGCAGGCAAAGTTGCAATAACCATCAAGGCGGACATTGTAGACCGTATTCAACCAGAACTTGCCATTGTAGATGTTAATTTTTTAAAAAGAAACCACATCTAGTAGAGGATAAAAGAAATCTTTTAATTTTCTAATTGGATGCCCAACATTCTTATATGTGACACTTGAACGTTGCTTGACCGTTATCTTTTATAAGATGGACGAATAAATCTTGTTTGTTGATTTGCTTTTCCATAAGCTATTTTTTGTTCATGGTGTGGGGTGAACTTAATGGTGATTATTAGTACTACCATTCTTCACATTTGTTGCCTCATATTTAGTCATGAATGGGTAGAAGAAATTTAGCTTGATGAACTGAATTCTGGATAGATATATAGAAAGTGCGAAAGGATCGACAAACGTCTAAATTCTTTGACTGGAAAAGGTTTATAAAGGAAAACATTTGAAGGGATATCTAGAATTATTTGGAAGTTACAAAACTATCTAAGAAATAAATAAGTTATTAATAATCACTATACGGGGGAACAAAATCTTTGCACAAAAATAAAATAAAATTGATGCTTAAATTGATACCAATTGACAACAAGGAGTTGGGCGCATGAAAATGCATGGAGGCTAATCGAGTGGGCAAGGCGGCTTGGTTATTCACGGCAATCGAATGTCCTGCGAGCAGTGGCGTGGATCGAAGGAGTTGGAAATTAAAAGTCGCGCGTTCCTCTAGTCTTGACTCCAATGAGTTGTGTGACTTTACCGACGACTTTGGTTGGGCGAAAAGTCACAGACATTGTTGTTTGCTCTTTTTCTCCATTCAATTTGTTACTCGATTTCCTTCTCAAGTATCTCTATATTAACAAATTAGTGTCAACGACTGCAACAAAATGTTTATAATAAGTGTTCCTTGTGTAAGACCATTAACATCAATCGATATTATAAATCTTTTAAAAGTGATAGAAAATACATGATATGATTCATTTACTATAGTTTAACATAAAACTGAAATATTAAGATTAATATAATAAATTATATATTTACTAATATAGACATTAACTTCATTTCTAATTAAATTGTACATTAAATATTTCAAATTAGCAATATATTATATAATTAAATTATATAGTATAATCAAAAAAATTATTAATTCAATAACAATAATTGATGAAGAATTTTTTAATAAAAATATTTATTTAAATTTAAATAGTCTAATAATAGAATAAAGTTGTTTTTGTATGTTGAAATGTTATATTTAAAACGGACAAAGAAAAAAGTGTCGTGGCATTGTATTTATAAATTATAAGGATGAAAAGAGCAATGAATTATAGATATAAGGGACGTAAATCGTAAAATTTAAACTACAGGGACGAAAATACAAATTTTAACAAACCACAACAGAAAAATGTAATTTACTCTAATAAGTTTGTAGAAATTACAGAGTAGTGCTTTTATTAAGTTGTCAATTTTTTAAGATTTTAAAAAGTCTTAATAATTTGTTTATTGTGTTTTTATTGTCATTTATGATGTATTTTAATTTTTACCAAATGAAATTTTGAAAATATATAAGAGCATCCACAGTGTGCTCGTTAGAAGGTTTTTTGGAGGTTTTTTAAAAAGCAAAAACCTCCTTTTGAGGTTTTTCACATAGTGGAGAGGTTTTTCAATTGAGGTGTTTCGCGAGGTTTTTCGTCATAGGTCGTAACTGTACGACCTACTTTCTCGTAGCTTTTTCATATTTAATCAGTTTTAACTTTCTAGAATTTTATAAAAGTTTCGTATTTAATCAGTTTTATTTATTAATATATTTAAAGTAATCCTATTTAAATATAATTATTAAATAAATAATATAAATAAATACATAATGAAAATAATTATATTTTTATATTTTTAAAATAATATCTCAAATTTGACATATTTATACAATTCTAACAGATTTCTTAATGACCCAATTTTTATTTTCGGTTATACATAGTTTTAAGTTTAACATTTTTTAATTTTAATTTTAAGAGTGGAAGTGTGTCGCTCGATCAGAGAATAGTAAATGTGTGATGTTGGTATTCTTCTATGTAAGGGGGTGAATAGCGGAGGTGGTTAATGGAGGCATTAACCTATGATGTTAAGGATGATGGTACTATAATGGTGCACCGTTGGTTGCATGTGGATGTCGGTAAACGGTTGTGTCTGGAGTGGAGTTTGGAGTCGTAAAAGTATTTTGGCAATTAGCTGCTGAAGTAGAAGATGAAGGTTTCACCGGAGATCCATGTAGGATGGTAACAGAGTGAAAGTACATTAAGGTCAATTGTTGCTGTGGAAATCAGAAACCATTTGTGGTAATGTCGGAGCACGGAGAATGAAGTAGTAGTTATAGATAGTTTCGAGGAGTTTTGTGATGAAGCGGAGAGTTATTCAGAAAAGGTGTGTACCTAGTGTAATGTTGGTCAACCTTGTGTGGATAATTTAAAAAGAGAAAAATCACTAGTTCAGTAAAGTGGTTCTTTATCGACGAGGTTTTGTTGGTTATGTGGGAGTGACGTTTTTATATAGCACAACTAGAACGGGTTGCACTTTGTGCATTTAAGATTTCGAGGTAGTACGTTTAATTATTCAGGCTACTGGAGTTTGATTCCAGCAGGTCGCGATGAGCTGACAAGGAGCGATAGCTAGTTGAGTGGTTTTGAAAATCATAATTTTGTGATTTAACCAGACTTGAGAAAGACAAGGTCGTGAAATGCCTTGAGGTCCGATTTCAGTATTATGACTAGGGAGAGGAGAACGGTATTTGTAGGTGTGCCAAGTGGTCGTAGAGACTTGCAGTTGTTCTAGGAGGAGGTAGTAGAGTGTTGGTAGTAACCAGTAGTCGATGATGTCTTTATGACATAGCTGGGAGTGCAAATCCTTAAAGTGGTAAGGAGTTTCCTTAAGGATATGTAGAAGGCGGGAGTTACCGTCATAAGATGAACGTCTTCGTCCGAAGATCTAGGGGGAATGAGATGTAAGATTGTGGTTGGGATGCTAAGTTGAAAATAATGTTGTCAAATGATGAGTGGTGGTTATCTAAGAGAGGAGCTATATGCTCTGGTTTACAGCAGGTTTTGGGTGGGATTATTTTATATCCCTAAAACGAATGTTGAGAGTGTCGAACTGTTTAATTCTGGAGGTAGTGCAGTAGATAGGAAATCCGTGGGCATGATGAATTATGCTTGAGGGTGAAGGGATTATAGCAGATTGGGCAATCTTGTTTGGCGAGAGAGAGAGTGGTGCGGCGTTTTCGAATAGTGGGTAACGTTTTTGAAGAGTTGAGTTGATAATCTTACGTGAGAATTGTGGATAGTCAGTGGAGTTAGCAAATAGTGATATTGTGCTTCGATACATTTGGGATTCATCGAGGAATAAAGTCAGCAATGTTGGGTGAGCGGTGTTTCTTGCAACGAGAAGAAAGTGAAGATATCATGTCGGAAAGGTGGGAAATCTGAGAGTAAGAGGTTGGCAAGTGACACAAAATGTGGAGGTATGTTTTAGATTCTGTTGACAGCAAAGTTATAAATCCCTAGCATGGGTATGAGAAAGGGAGCATGGCGTTGGTGGGTTGCGTGTATGATTAATCAGAGTCGTGCAACTGACTAAAAGTTCACGGTACTAATCAGTGAGTTGGTCATTAGAAGTGGGATTGAAATCCTCAAGGAGGAAGGTTGAGGTGTTGGGATATAGTGTTGGGAACGAAGAGCCATAGTGTCAGTATTGGCAATGCGTGAAAAAGGGGATTCCAAGTGAGTCCGTTATTCCGTGTTAATACCCTTGAAAAAGATTGTATGAACTTGGTCTTTCCATATCGAGCGGGGGAAATTGGGTTTTATTACGTAATTGGTCGGGTGTTTGAGGATGCAATGAGAAATGGAAGTATGTGTCGCATTAATCGGACAGTTAGAACCGATGGATTACGAATGTTTTGAATTGTGGAAGTTCCTACCAATATGTGAAAAGTTGAAGAGTTGACGTTGGGGCGGTATATATTCAGGGTATAAGAATTGGATAAAGCCGAGGAGTTGAGATCAGTGTGGTTCGAAAAAGAAAGTGCGTTTGCGTTTGACTTATGGCGCACTAAGAGGGGTTGCTTGCAAGGACAAGTTGCATGATGAAGAAACTCGTGTCTATGAGTTGTTGGTGATGTCTATAGTTGACGACGTGTTATGTTGGAGAGTTGGGCGAGTATTTGGTCGGTGATGCATGTTGTCGTGGTGTGACTCCGACAAGGAAGCTGATGTAATCGAGGAGTAAATTTGATGGTTGCGTTCGACTATGTAATGATCAGAATGGCTTGGATAATCGAATAGTACTATTTTGGTTAGATTGAAAATGATGAGTCATAAGTCCCAAGCGGTGACAAATGGAAGTTACCAGTCTCGTATTGGAAGGGTGTGAACCGATTCAGAAAGAAATGGAAGTTAAGACCTAGACTTGTCGGGTCGTTGCGATCCTGGAGCGTGTTGGGGAGATAAAGTATAAATTGGAATTACCCGTGGATCTGCGAAGAGTGCACCCCATTTTTCATGTTTCTAATCTGGAGAAAAGTTTAGCATAAATCGATGACGTCATTCCATTAGAGGATGTTCAGATAGACTAGGAGATATGCTAAGTAGAAGAACCAGTAGCTATTTTGGATCGAAAGGCGAAGAAGTTAAGGAACAAGAAAATCTCCTTGGTAAAAGTTCAGTGACAATTCCACAAGGGTCAAGAAGCAACTTGGGAATTAGAGTCGGTTATGAGGAATCAATATCCCAATTTGTTCGACGAAGGAATTCCGAGGACGGAATTCTCTTGAGGGGGGATATTGTAATAACCGGGTTAAAAATAAAGAAACTAAAGTTCGGGTGAGAAAATGGAAAAGTTATAATAGAAGGGTCTATTTTTGAGAAATGAGAAAAGAGGGATTTAAAACCCTAGAATCAGTGTTGTAAAGGGGAGGCGGCTATTGTTTTTGTGAAGGGAGTTCTTGAGGCGATTTTTGGTGAAATCGGGTAGAGAGGTGATTCTTCAAGCACTCCAAGTCGAGCTTCAATCTGCTTTGTAAGGTAAGATTTCTTTTGGCTAGAAATCTCATTTATGCCTTTGGTTAATGTTTTCTTATCAGTTTGGATTTTGGGGAAGATTTGTTGAATCTGAGTTGGGGAAATAAGTAGAGTAAAATGGTTGACTCATGTTATTCTGGATAAATAAAGTGAGTGTGATTAGATTTTAAATTAAAACTCGTTTGAGAGTTGGTTTTAATCGAGTTATGGTAACTGTTCTGGGATTTCTGCATCTAGTATTTTGGGGTTTTTCGTTCGAGCAGTTGATGTTCCGGTCGATGTTCAAACATCGGCACCGGTCGATTTATTGGACACCGGTCGACACCGGTCGAGTGGTATTAAGTTGTCATCGGTCGGGAAGGGTACCGGTCGACTTATGGTCCGGTCAATTCCCATCCTATCGCCCCGGTCGTTCGTGTTTTGGGAAATAATCTCTGTCGGTGAGGAGGGGACCCCGGTCGCCAAGGCCATCCCGGTCGGCCAAAGCATACCGGTCAGCCGCTTATATTAGTTTGAAGTTTGGGCCGAAGCCCATGTTGGTAGAAATTGCTTATGTGAAATTATTAAATGTGTTTTTAAATTCTGGAAAGTATTTTGTTGCTTATCTGTTTAGAGGGATCTCACTAGACCTATGGTCTAACCCTCGCTCTTTCAAACTAAAAATATTTTCAGGCCGTCGTGAGTTAGACAGAGCAGCTAAGAGCAAGGAAAAGGCTTAGCGGGGCGGATAGAAGACCAATACTTAGTTATTCTTATTGATCTCAGTTGTGTATAGATTGATTTAACAAACCTTGATTTATCTATTGTAAGCTTGAGACCGTTTCGGCTTAGAATATTAATAAATGTTGTATTTTTAATATTAAGAAATAATCTGTTGGATTATTCAGAGTTGGGTTGTTACAATTGGTATCAGAGCCATAGTTTAAGGGATTTAGGTGACCAGATGGGCCTAAACTTAAACTGTGGAGTAGATGGACACAACTGAGATTTAGGAAGCCTTTAAGAAAGACCTTGATCATTGTGAGGTGTGATAACAATAGTGAGTACTCTCATGTAAGGTAAATTCAGAATCGCATCCGGCCAATGCCATTATGGATTTACAGGTGCATGGGCATACTCAATTGCTATTGTTGAGTGTGGTTCAGGGTAGGGAGTTTTATCCATAGATTGATAGTTTAAGTCTAGCGTGTGGTGGGAGTTCATTTTTGGAAGTAAGGTTAAGCCGTTAGGATGCTCTCGTGCGGAATGTAGATACTTCGTTGAGAAAGGACCTCCTGAGTCCATAAGGAAGAGATTGATGATAGGAGGTGAACTTGTCGCTCCAAGGGAGTCTTCGGTTGGTAAAGGGGTATGTCGTTTAGTGAGAAGCATGAGAATGTTAATCCAAGAATCGAAGGATCGATTTGAGGCTTCTAAAGCTGTAGTTAATTGAAGGGTGGTTGAGAGACGATATCAGTGTTGACTGATAATATGTAGTGAGGATCAGACAGGAATGAGTTACCGTTTGGGTTGTGAGTCAATAGTCACGGTGGTGACTAGTTTTGAACTTTCAAGGCTGTTAGAGATCGATGGTGCCGGAGGTTGTGGCACAGTTGAGAACCCTAACTGGTTGGTCGGAAGCGAGGAGTCTGGGATAATTTATAATGAATGTAAATAGTTGATCTTATGAGAGTAAATAGCCTTCAACGTCATTGAGCCTCCTGCATTGTGTGTCAAATAAATTGCTGAAGTTTTTTTTATATCTTTCACATCAAATGTTTTGGCAAGTGTGTGTCTTACGAAGTAGTTGTTTCGAAAACGTGTCGACACATGCGGATATGTGTTTGAATCGAAAAGACAAGTTTTTGGACTTTGGGTGATAAATTTTGAAAATAATTATATATTTCTTTACAAATGAGTCGATCTTTGGATAAGAAAATCAAAACATCATTTGATCGCATGCATTTATAAGTGAGTTGGGTATAAACATGTGTTGTCATATCAACAAGGGTGGGAGTCGTTGGCACGCTCAGTGTAAGCACTTGCTGGGGTATTTTTATAAATTATGTGTGTAGAGTCATCAGAAACATTTTCAAATGTGCCAACCCCGACAAAGAGGTATGGTGAGGAGAAATTGTTGTGGAGTTGAGGTAAAACGATTCTTGAAACCGTTGTACGTGGCTAAGTCAGTGTCGTGTCGTGTACACGTGAATTTGTTTTCTAATGTAGGTAATTTCCAAATTTTCAGACGTGTCAAAAGTTTAAATGTTTGTGCGTCATGCATGAAGGCTAGGAACTCTCTAGGTCGTAAGGAAGGTTACGAATAAGAATGATGAAAGTTTTAAGAGTGGAAGTGTGTCGCTCGATCAGAGAGTAGTACATGTGTGATATTGGTATTCTTCTATGTAAGGGGGTGAATAGCGGAGGTGGTTAATGGAGGCATTGACCTATGATGTTAAGGATGATGGTACTATAATGGTGCACCGTTGGTTTCATGTGGATGTCGGTAAACGATTGTGTCTGGAGTGGAGTTTGGAGTCGTAAAAATATTTTGGCAATTAGCTGCTGCAGTGGAAAATGAAGGTTTCACTGGAGATCCATGTAGGATGGTAACAGAGTGAAAGTACATCAAGGTCAATTGTTGCTGTGGAAATCAGAAACCATTTGTGGTAATGTCGGAGCACGGAGAATGAAGTAGTAGTTACGGATAGTTTCGAGGAGTTTTGTGATGAAGCGAAGAGTAATTCAGAAAAGGTGTGTACCTAGTGTAATGTTGGTCAACCTTGTGTGGATAATTCAAAAAGGGAAAAATCACTAGTTCAGTAAAGTGGTTCTTTATCGACGAGGTTTTGTTAGTTATGTAGGAGTGACGTTTTTATATAGCACAACTGGAACGGTTTGCGCTTTGTGCATTTAAGATTTCGAGGTAGTACGTTTAATTATTCAGGCTACTGGAGTTTGATTCCAGCAGGTCGCGATGAGCTGACAAGGAGAGATAGCTAGTTGAGTGGTTTTGAAAATCATAATTTTTTGATTTAACCAGACTTGAGAAATACAAGGCCGTGAAATGCCTTGAGGTCCGATTTCAGTATTATGACTAGGGACAAGAGAACGGTATTTGTAGGTGTGCCAAGTGGTCGTAGAGACTTGCAGTTGTTCTGGGAGGAGGTAGTAGAGTGTTGGTAGTAACCAGTAGTCGATGATGTCTTTATGACATAGCTGGGAGTGCAAATCCTTAAAGTGGTAAGGAGTTTTCTTAAGGATATGTAGAAGGCGGGAGTTACCGTCATAAGATGAACGTCTTCGTCCGAAGATCTAGGAGGAATGAGTTGTAAGATTGTGGTTGGGATGCTAAGTTGAAAATAATGTTGTCAAATGATGGGTGGTGGTTATCTAAGAGAGGAGCTATATGCTCTGGTTTACAGCAGGTTTTGGGTGGGATTATTTTATATCCCTAAAACGAATGTTTAGAGTGTCGAACTGTTTAATTCTGGAGGTAGTGCAGTAGATAGGAAATCCGTGGGCATGATGAATTATGTTTGAGGGTGAAGGGATTATAGCAGATTGGGCAATCTTGTTTGGCGAGTGAGAGAGAGTGGTGCGGCATTTTCGAATAATGGGTAACGTTTTTGAAGAGTTAAGTTGATAATCTTGCGTGAGAATTGTGGATAGTCAGTGGATCTAGCAAGTAGTGATATTGTGCTTCGATACATTTGGGATTCATCGAGGAATAAAGTCAGCAATGTTGGGTGAGCGGTGTTTCTTGCAACGAGAAGAAAGTGAAGATATCATGTCGGAAAGGTGGGAAATCTGAGAGTAAGAGGTTGGCAAGTGACACAAAATGTGGAGGTATGTTTTAGATTCTGTTGACAGCAAAGTTATAAATCCCTAGCGTGGGTATGAGAAAGGGAGCATGGCGTTGGTGCGGTGCGTGTATGATTAATCAGAGTCGTTCAGCTGACTAAAAGTTCACATTACTAATCAGTGAGTTGGTCGTTAGAAGTGGGTTTGAAATCCTCAAGGAGGAAGGTTGAGGTGTTGGGATATAGTGTTGGGAACGAAGAGCCATAGTGTCAGTATTGGCAATGCGTGAAAAAGGGGATTCCAAGTGAGTCCGTTATTCCGTGTTAATCCCTTTGAAAAAGTTTGTATGAACTTGGTCTTTCCATATCGAGCGGGGAAAATTGGGTTTTATTGCGTAATTGGTCGGGTGTTTGAGGATGCAATGAGAAATGGAAGTATGTGTCGCATTAATCGGACAGTTAGAATCGATGGATTACGAAGGTTTTGATTTGTGGAAGTTCCTACCAATATGTGAAAAGTTGAAGAGTTGACGTTGGGGCGGTATATATTCAGGGTATAAGAATTGGATAAAGCCGAGGAGTTGAGATTAGTGTGGTTCGAAAAAGAAAGTGTGTTTGCGTTTGACTTATGGCGCACTAAGAGGGGTTGCTTGCAAGGACAAGTTGCATGATGAAGAAACTCGTGTCTGTGAGTTGTTGGTGATATCTATAATTGACGACGTGTTATGTTGGAGAGTTGGGCGAGTATTTGGTCGGTGATGCATGTTGTCGTGGTGTGACTCCGACAAGGAAGCTGATGTAATCGAGGAGTAAATTTGATGGTTGCGTTCGACTATGTAATGATCAAAATGGCTTGGATAATCAAATAGTACTATTTTGGTTAGATTGAGAATTATGAGTCATAAGTCCCAAGCGGTGACAAATGGAAGTTACCAGTCTCGCATTGGAAGGGTGTGAACCGATTCAGAAAGAAATGGAAGTTAAGACCTAGACTTGTCGGGCCGTTGCGATCCTGGAGCATGTTGGGGAGATAAAGTATAAATTGGAATTACCCGTGGATCTGCGAAGAATGCACCCTGTTTTTCATGTTTCTAATCTGGAGAAAAGTTTACCAGAAAGCGATGACGTCATTCCATTAGAGGATGTTCAGATGGACTAGGACATATGCTAAGTAGAAGAACCAGTAGCTATTTTGGATCGAAAGGCGAAGAAGTTAAGGAACAAGGAAATCTCCTTGTAAAAAGTTCAGTGACAATTAATTCCACAAGGGTCAAGAAGAAACTTGGGAATTAGAGTCGGTTATGAGGAATCAATATCCCAATTTGTTCGGCGAAGGAATTCCGAGGACGGAATTCTCTTGAGGGGGGGATATTGTAATAACCGAGTTAAAAATAAAGAAACTAAAGTTCGGGTGAGAAAATGGAAAAGTTATAATAGAAGGGTCTATTTTTGTGAAATGAGAAAAGAGGGATTTAAAACCCTAGAATCAATGTTGTAAAGGGGAGGCGGCTATTGTTTTTGTGAAGGGAGTTCTTAAGGTGATTTTTGGAGAAATCGGGTAGAGAGGTGATTCTTCAAGCACTCCAAGTTAAGTTTCAACCTGCTTTGCAAGGTAAGCTTTCTTTTGGCTAGAAATCTCATTTATGCCTTTGGTTAATGTTTTCTTATCAGTTTGGATTTTGGGGAAGATTTTTTGAATCTGAGTTGGGGAAATAAGGAGAGTAAAATGGTTGACTCATGTTATTCTGGATAAATAAAGTGAGTGTGATTAGAGTTTAAATTAAAACTCGTTTGAGAGTTGGTTTTAATCGAGTTATGTAACTGTTCTGGGATTTCTGCATCTAGTATTTTGGGGTTTTTCGTTCGAGCAGTTGATGTTCCGGTCGATGTTCAAACATCGGCACCGGTCGATTTATTGGACACCGGTCGAGTGGTATTAAGTTGTCATCGGTCGGGAAGGGTACCGGTCGACTTATGGTCCGGTCAATTCCCATCCCATCGCCCCAGTCGTTCGTGTTTTGGGAAGTAATCCCGGTCGGTGAGGAGGGGACCCCGATCGCCAAGGCCATCCCGGTTGGCCAAGGCACACCGGTCGGCCAAAGCATACCGGTCGGCCGCTTATATTAGTTTGAAGTTTGGGCCGAAGCTCATTGATAACTCTCATTTTTTAGAGTTATTTGTTGCTATTTTTATAGGTTTTTATTCCTCTTTTTACCCACTTTTGCTCCTATCCCTTCATTTGGTCCACATTTTTTGCAAAATATGATAACTTAACCAATATGTTCATTCTTGTGAAAATTAATACTGCAGCTCAGTTTGTGGGCACTGGTGTGCCCACTGTGGGCACCCGAGGATATTACCCAACAGATTTTAGGGCTGGATGTGAACTGGAAACACAACATTTCTGAAGTGATCTTGGCTATGCATTGAAGATGAAATCTTGGCCCTTGGATGCTCAAGCCTCCTCCTATAAATAGAAGACTTTTGGAGAGCATTTAATTCACACCTACACCTTACACCATCAACATCTCTCTCACCTCCCATTATCAACATCCATCATCCATCTTTCTCCTCATTCAAGTCTAAAATACATTCAAGTATTTAGACTTGAAGTGTAGGATTTAATTCTTGTATTTTTATTCTCGTCTTTACTTTACGTCTTTTATTTTCCGCACTTTTATTTCTTGTATTTAAATTTCCGTACTTACTTTATTGTATTTAATTTCCGCACTTCTAAGTAATTAAATTCCGTACTTTCCTTTTATAATTGTAGTTCATTTATATTATGCAAGTAGTTAACAAGTATTTCTTTTATTATATTATGTATTTTATTTTTGTTATGAGCTAAGCACCTTCTTGGGTGAGGATGTAAGCCAACTTGCGTCTAGTAGGTTACACTTGGGTGTGACTATCGTTATCAACTCTTGACCTTGGTCACTTGAGTCAGGACTTTAACTCAACGCAGATAAGACGATCACTTTTATGTGTTAATATTAGATCTTGACCTCGAGAGGGGCGGATTCGAAATACGACTTAAGTGATGCACAAAGATTTTAGAAAGTCTTTGATAACCACGTAGAGATACGGGTTTTGTATGATTTACTATGGTTCAAACGCCGGTCGAGATTTATATCACAAAGAGATTTAGGTATAAATCTCCATATTGGTAGAACTTGATTATTTTTATCAACTTAGTCAAATCGGAAAGATCAAGAGTCGGTAAAGGTGGAAACTTTATGAACACTTTGTAGGAGCGGTCTATAAAAATTCACTTTCGAGAGATTGGACTTTTTATAGACATTCCGTACTACAACGTGTCCAACCATCTTGTTACTACGTTTTTCCCAAGAAAAGCTTACATCCGTACCCATCTTTTAATTATAAAGTTCATTCCGAATTTTCTGTCAAATCGCCATCAAAAACAAATATTTTTCCTAAACTCGAAACTTGTGCAAAAAGTTCATAAAAATCAGCAATTCTCAGTAGTTCAGTCCCTGTGAGAACGATACTCGGTACTTGTACCATTATATTACTTGTAGCGATTCTAGTGAAAGTATATACTTGTGCTCTCACTAGGTATTACTGTGCCCCCGTTGTGCAGTACACGATAATTAGCTAACAAGTTTTTGGCGTCGTTGCCGGGGACTGGCACGATTTTACATCCTGAGATACTGATTTTTGTTCGAGCCTGTGTCACTTGTTTCACTTTTCAAGCTTTTATCGTGTTGTATGCCACGGCTACAACACGGTGAACTTTTGCCTCTCGATCTTGAAATTGAAAAAACTTTGAAAAGAAGAAGAAGAGGTAGAAGAAATCAGCAAAATCCAGTTTTAAACCGAACCATGGCGGAAGCTAACCCTCCACCACCTCCGCTTGTGGAAACAACAATTAAAATTGCTGATGATAAAGAAAGGGGAATACGGGACTATGCTACACCCGAATTTGATCAACTCAAGTCGGGTATTCTTAGGCCCCAAATTACTGCGCAAAATTTTGAACCGAAACCAGTAATGTTTCAAATGATCCAAGCAATGGGTCAATTTGGAGGATTATCTTCGGAAGATCCGCACTCTCATTTAAAATCATTTTTTGAAATGACGGATCATTTTCTCATTCCCGGAGTTTTAGCGGAAGCCTTACGGTTAACACTCCTCTCTTATACATTGAGAGATAGAGCCAAAGTCTGGCTAAATTCTCAGCCACCTCATTCAATTGATACTTGGACGAGTTTAGCTGAAAATTTTTTGAAAAAATATTTTCCTCCCACCAGAAACGTGAAATTCAGAAATGAAATTTTAATGTTTAGACAAGAGGAAGATGAAGCAGTATCGGATGCATGGGAGAGATTCAAAGATTTAATTCGAAAATGTCCTCATCACGGAATCCCTCACTGCATCCAATTAGAAACATTTTATAATGGTCTTTCTAATGCTGCTAAAATCATCCTCGATGCCACGGCTGGTGGAGCTTTTACTACAAAAACATACAATGAGGGGTATGATATTTTTGAAAAAGTTGCCAACAACAACACTGATTGGTCAAACCCTCGTGCTGTAGTTCCTAAAACTGCATCAGGAGTTCGTGAGGTTGATGCCATCACCGCTTTAAATGCACAAATTGTAGCTTTGACTAATTTGGTTAAAAACAATTTGAACCTTAATGGAGAAAAAAGTCATGTGTAGGCAGTAAATCAATCTTTAATTGAAACGTGTACTTTTTGCGGTGAAAATCATCCTTTCGAAAGTTGTCCCGGTAACCCAGTTTCGGTGAACTATGTAGGGAATCATTCTAGAAATAGTCCATTTTCCCAAACATACAATCCAAATTGGAGAAACCATTAGAACTTCTCTTGGTCTGGAAATCAAGGACTTCAACCCCCCAGGGCAAGTCAAGTCCAAAACCGACCACCAAATCCCCCGGGATTTCATCAAGGCCCACCTCAGAATTATCAACATGGCCAGTCGTCACAATCCCAGAATTACCAACATGGACAATCTTCACAGTCACATGCACCTAGACAACAGAATGCTTTGGACGGTAATGGTTCAATCGAATCGTTGCTTAAAGGTTTTATAAACCAAACCAATGCAACTCTGAGGGTTTTTGAAACCCAACTTGGGCAGTTTGCTGTCGAGCTTAAGAACAGACCACAAGGGACTTTTCCTAGTGACACGGAAAATCCCAAGGGCATTCACAAGGAACACATCAAGGCCATAAGCATTAGAGAGATTGAAAACATAAGTGAGTCTAGCAAAATCGAGAAAACCTCTCCCATACCAGTTATGCAAGAAGACTCACATTTGTTTGATCCCTCGAACTTGCCAGACATGTTCTCATCTTCTGGTGAAGCACCAAAACCAGAATCCGTGGCCCAAACCACAGGCCAAATCGTCCCAAGTTGTCCAGCACAGACTGCACTCACTCCAGAACCACTCATCTCACGCACTCCCGACAAGGGCAAATCTGTCCCAGATTTGAGAGACTTACCTTTCCCTAAAAGATTAAAAACCAAAAATGTTGATGAACAATTCAAAAAGTTTTTGGACGTTTTCAAGCAACTTCACATTAACATTCCTTTGGTAGAGGCTCTCGAGCAAATGCCAAATTATGTTAAATTTTTAAAAGATATTCTCAACAAGAAACGAAGGCTGGGAGAATTTGAAACTGTCGCCTTGACCAAAGAATGTAGTGCACTTCTTACTTGCAAAATCCCTCCGAAACTAAAAGACCCGGGGAGTTTTACAATCCCGTGTACTATTGGGGGACAAGAAGTAGGACATGCCCTATGTGATTTGGGAGCAAGTATAAACCTCATGCCTTTGTCGGTTTTTAAGAAATTAGGGATTGGTAAAGTCAGACCCACCACAGTCACCTTACAACTTGCAGATAGGTCTTTGGCCTATCCGAAGGGTAAAATTGAATATATTTTGGTGAAAGTCGATAAATTCATTTTTCCGGCTGATTTTCTAGTATTGGACTATGAGGAAGATAAGGATGTCCCAATCATTTTGGGAAGACCATTTTTGGCAACCGGTAGAACCTTAATAGATGTGCAGAAGGGTGAGTTGACCATGAGAGTAAACGACCAACAAATTACTTTCAATGTTTTCAAATCCCTTAAGTTCAACGGTGAAATTGAAGATTGCTCCTACCTAATGCCTAAGGAGATGATTTTGAGTTAAGTGTGATTGATTCCATAGGGGAAGATATTCCAGAAGAGGATTTGATAGAGGTTATAGATGCATTCGAGCACTTGGACTTTAATGATAGACCGACCCAGGTTCCTTCTGTAGTCAAGGACCCCGATCTAGAGTTAAAACCACTTCCTAATCACCTTAAATATGCATATCTTATGGAAGAGGAAAAATTGCCTGTGATTATTTCTTCCAATTTAAGTTGTGAACAGGAAGTGAAATTGATTGAGTTGTTGAATAATCACAAGAAGGCCATAGGTTGGACAATAGCTGACATCAAAGGAATCAGTCCATCCCTTTGCCAACATAAGATAATCTTGGAAGAAAATAGAGTTGGCAAGGTGCAACCATAAAGGAGACTTAACCCGATCATGAAAGAAGTCGTTAAGAAAGAAATTTTAAAATGGCTAGATGCGGGTATTATTTACCCCATTTCAAGTAGTGGTTGGGTGAGTCCGGTACAACGCGTACCCAAGAAAGGTGGTACCACGGTAATCACCAATGAGAAGAATGAGCTTCTCCCAACAAGGACCGTCACCGGGTGGAGAATTTGCATGGATTACAAACAATTGAATTTAGCTACAAAAAAGGACCATTTTCCTTTGCCATTTATAGACCAAATGCTAGATAGATTGGCCGGAAAGGAATTTTATTGCTTTCTGGATGGTTATTCGGGGTATAATCAAACTCACATTGCACCCGAAGATCAAGAAAAGACCACCTTCACTTGTCCCTTTGGAACTTTTGCTTTTCGCCGAATGCCATTTGGTCTTTGCAATGCACCCGCAACGTTTCAACGTTGTATGATGACTATTTTCTCGGACATGATTGAGGATTCCATGGAAGTGTTTATGGATTATTTTTCAGTTATCGGAACCTCATTTGATAATTGTCTTGAAAATCTGAAAAAAAAAAGTTTGGAAAAATGTGAAACACACGATTTGATTTTAAACTGGGAAAAGTGCCATTTTATGGTACAAGAAGGAATCGTGTTGGGTCACATGGTTTCTAAAAAAGGTTTAGAAGTGGATAAAGCAAAGCTTGAAGTTATAATGCAATTACCCGAACCAAGTTCGGTTAAAGGCATTAGAAGCTTTTTGGGGCATGCGGGGTTTTACAGACGTTTTATAAAAGATTTTTCAAAAATTGCAAAACCCCTTTGTAATTTATTGCATGTAGACCAAGCTTTCGACTTTACTCCAGAATGTACCAAAGCTTTTGAAACAATTAAGGCCGCCCTTGTTTCGGCACCCATTGTGATAGCCCCAGATTGGACCATGCCTTTTGAGGTAATGTGTGACGCTAGCGATTGGGCTGTGGGTGCTGTTTTGGGACAAAGGCGGAATAAAATTTTCCACCCCATATACTATGCAAGTAAGACTCTTATCGAAGCTCAAATAAATTATACAACAACTGAGAAAGAATTACTTGCTGTAGTATTTGCGTTTGACCGTTTTCGATCCTATTTGATTGGCACAAAAGTTATTGTCCACACAGATCACTCAGCTATTAAATATCTCTTTAACAAAACCGATGCAAGGCCACGACTTATTCGGTGGGTCCTTCTTTTGCAAGAATTTGACCTAGAGATAGTTGATAGAAAGGGTACTGACAATCAAGTTGCCGATCATCTTTCTAGAATTGAAAATCGTGTGTCAAGTGGTGGAGATCATGAGATAAAAGAAGTTTTCCCGGATGAACAAATTATTGCCATCCAGCACCATTTTGAGAGTAGTGTCCCATGGTATGCGGATATCGCGAACTATCTTGCGAGCGGAATCAAGCTATACCATGTGAAGGGACAACAATTTAAAAAATTCATCCACGATTGTAAACATTATTTTTGGGACGATCCATTTTTGTATAAATTAGATGCAGACCAAATTTTAAGAAAATGCGTCCCAAATTTTGAGATGAAAGGAATTGAGTGATTGTCATGCTTCGCCATACGGTGTTCATTTTGGTGGTCAGCGTACGGCGGCAAAAATTCTCCAAAGTGGTTTCTTTTGGCCCACGTTATTTAAAGATGCTTTTGAGTTCGTCAAGGGTTGTGACCAATGCCAACGGACGGGGAATTTGTCCCAACGTAATGAGATGCCCTTAAATAATATTTTAGAAGTTGAACTTTTTGACGTTTGAGGCATCGATTTTATGGGACCATTTCCTATGTCTTTTAATAATCAATATATCTTGGTTGCGGTTGATTACGTATCAAAATGGGTAGAAGCCATTGCGTGTCCAAGAAACGATGCTAAAACTGTGATTAACTTTCTTCATAAAAATATTTTGTACGATTTGGCACTTCCCGAGCTTTAATTAGTGATGAAGGGACACATTTCGTAAACAAAATGTTAAGCACAATCCTTAGCAAATATAATATTCAACATCGAGTGTCTACGACATACCATCCGCAAACAAATGGTCTTGCCGAACATTCAAATCGAGAAATAAAATCAGTTTTGGAAGAAGTTGTCAAACCCGATAGAAAGGATTGGTCACTCAAGTTGGATGATGCATTATGGGTTTACAGAACAGCTTACAAAACCCCATTGGATATGTCACCGTACAGATTAGTTTTCGGGAAGGCATGTCATTTACCTTTGGAACTGGAATACAAAGCTTTTTGGGCTATAAAAGAGTTGAATTTTTGTGAGGATGCCGCGGGGAAAAAGAGGAAACTTCAGTTAAGTGAATTAGAGGAGTTGAGACACCATGCCTACGAAAATGCCAAGATTTATAAAGAAAAAACAAAAAAGTGGCATGATCGTAGGATAAATCAAAGAACTTTCGAAAAAGGTCAACAAGTACTCCTCTTTAATTCACGACTGAAATTATTCCCGGGAAAACTTAAGTCGCGTTGGTCAGGACCTTTTACCATCGCAGATGTTGGTAATTTTGGCACAGTTGATTTACTGAACCCGCAGGATAACAGCGTTTTCAGGGTAAATGGGCACCGGGTTAAGCACTACATTCCTGATGGAGTGCCCAACCCAACCACCCAGGAACCTTAAGCATGTAACGTGAGCGTTTTCTGTAAATATTGTACAATTAGGATTTTTATTTTTAGCTGTGATTTTTGCCCACTGTGGGCACGTCAGTTAGGTGTTTTTGTAAAAATTTCAGTTTCTTTTTCAAAAAAGGAACTCTTTAAGGTTTATCTGAGTTAATTAACAGGTAAGGTCCAACTGGTTTCTAGAAGAAATTCATCATTGCCAAGGACAACACTTGGCTTGTTTTGAGTGGATGAAAGGACAAGGGTACAAGTATGGGAACTCTAAATAGTGTTGGCTTCTCCCCAACCACATAATCTCAGCCAAAAGGACACAACCCATCTTTTTGATTTGATTAATTTTCTATTTGTCAAAGGTTGAGATTTTAAAGTAAATTAATTAAAAATGGGTTTGTTTTATTTATTTTTTAGAAAAAAGGGGGAGGGGCCGGGTTCTTTTTGGGAGGGAGTAGCTTAGGAAGTTTAAAAGTCGTTTTTTTTTCAAAAAGAATCCAAGATGTTCATCTTCTTCCCTCTCAAATGGCTAGACCCAAAAAGCTTAACCGCAACCCTTACGTCATACCATCTCGCCAGAGCCAGCGACTGCAGAGGGAGGCCGAAGCCCTCGCCGCCGCTAATACCCTCACCTCCATTGCCGCCAGCGAACCCTTCGTCATCCCCCAAAGCATACCGCCCCTGCGCGCGACTGAATCCTCCACAACCACCGGAGGAGTTGCCGCTGGTTCGCCGGCAATAAGTACGGACGACCACTCTTCGTCTCAGGGGAACTTCATCCTCTCCTTCGCCGAGTCTCATTAGGTTCTAACTCGAGTTATTCGATCATCCTATGCACCCACCTCAATCGCCCAAGCCCTAGAACAAAATCCCCCCACCATACCCCACCCCTCGCCGGAAAATCCTAACCCAACACTTACTACTCTTCCCTCTGCCACTAAACCGAGCATCAATCGTCCCCTTTCCATCACCTTAAACTTCCCCAACCCCTCACTTACTCCGATGCCAACACCACCGACCCCTACCCCCCTAAATGGCACCGACGACTACACTAACCCTTCTTTCGTCGAACCAACAAACCCCAACCCTAATACTCCATCTATGGACCGAAACCCACCAACCAAGCACCCTTTCGATTTAAACAAGCAAGGGAGCATCGAAGAAACTCTCATCTTCGACTTTGAATCAGAAGCTAGTCAGAGCAATGCTGATTTGTTGCCTCACATTTCGCCTCACCAAAGTTGGATACCCTTCTGACTAAGCTAGCAGCCCTAGACAGCCGAGTAAATACTGTGCATACAGATTTGGCGGAGTTGAAGCAGCAATCAACCCGAGTGTGGACCTACCACCGAGACTGGAACCGTGGCATGCGCGACTTTCTACGTGCAGAAAATGTCATGCTTGTTGCGCGTATGCCACACTTTCTGCGAGGAATTCTCCCACCCCAAGTACGAGTTCCAGTTCCCCCTGTCGCGGTTGTTGCTGATCCACCGCCCATACCTGACGATGTTGTTCGTATGCCCACTGTAACCACCGGCATGCCCACTATTATCACTGACGGTTCTAGTTCCCCGACTGCTGGCCCGAGTGGTCAGTCGTCACAGCAGGATTGATTGCGTTGATTTATTATCATATTTTGCAAATTATGTCTTTCGTGAACACTTCTTTTGGGTAGCCTTGTATTTAGTAAACTAATCCCGTTTTCTTTTTAGTAATTATTACACGGGTGGTTTTATTTTAATCTAGTGATGTTGATATTTCGTGTGTTTCGTCTAGTGATTCTGTCTTTTTCAGGTGCTATTATATGTTGATGTGGATGGTTTTAGACTAAAAGGATGTAGGCCATTTTTGTTGCGACCTATACACATACCCTTCGTAGCCTTTCCCTATACCGCAACTCTCACCATTTGTATGCCAATGAGGACATTGTCCTATTTAAGTTTGGGGGGGAAGCCTTGCGGTTTGTATGGTCATTATCTAATAAAATTCTATGACCGTACACAAAAAAAATAAACAAATAAACAAAAGAAGTCTTCGTAAAATTAGAAGACAATCCTGGAATAAAAGGACTTTTGGAAACCCTACGTACCAAAAACCATACACATATCCTACATATGGGGTTTCAAGAGTTCAAAAACTACACAAATTGGATTCAACATCAAGAAATCCAAATATCCTTTTTGTAGAATAATTCAAGTTTGGGGGAAGAATGGGTCATTCTCAATTTTTAAACCGCAAACACCAACCCGAATCAAATCCCTATTGATTAGTTCGGAACCAACCATTTCAACAATGGAGAAAGGCACCAATTCTCAAGACTAGGGGAATTATCAACATCGTTAGGGTCGTATATTTTTCTTATTCAAGTTCTCCCCTCTTCGTATCATTCTTTTTCGTTTTTATTTTGTCACTTGAGGACAAGTAACACCTCAAGTTTGGGGGGATGATAACTCTCATTTTTTAGAGTTATTTGTTGCTAATTTTATAGGTTTTTATTCCTCTTTTTACCCACTTTTGCTCCTATCCCTTCATTTGGTCCACATTGTTTGCAAAATATGATAACTTAACCAATATGTTCATTCTTGCGAAAATTAATACTTATGGTCAGTTTGTGGGCACTGGTGTGCCCACTGTGGGCACCCGAGGATATTACCCAGCAGATTTTAGGGCTGGATGTGAGCTGGAAACACAACATTTCTGAAGTGATCTTGGCCATGCATTGAAGATGAAATCTTGGCCCTTGGATGCTCAAGCCTCCTCCTATAAATAGAAGACTTTTGGAGAACATTTAATTCACACCTACACCTTACACCGTCAACATCTCTCTCACCTCCCATCATCAACATCCATCATCCATCTTTCTCCTCTTTCAAGTCTAAAATACTTTCAAGTATTTAGACTTGAAGTGTAGGATTTAATTCTTGTATTTTTATTCTCGTCTTTACTTTACGTCTTTTATTTTCCGCACTTTTATTTCTTCTATTTAAATTTCCGTACTTACTTTATTGTATTTAATTTCTGCACTTTTAAGTAATTAAATTCCGTATTTTCCTTTTATAATTGTAGTTCATTTATATTATGCAAGTAGTTAACAAGTATTTCTTTTATTATATTATGTCTTTTATTTTTGTTATGAGCTAAGCACCTTCTTGGGTGCGGATGTAAGCCAACTTGGGTCTAGTAGGTTACACTTGGGTGTGACTATCGTTATCAACTCTTGACCTTGGTCACTTGAGTCGGGACTTTAACTCAACGCAGATAAGCCGATCACTTTTATGTGTTAATATTAGATCTTGACCTCGAGAGGGGCGGATTCGAAATACGGCTTAAGTGATGCACAAAGATTTGAGAAAGTCTTTGATAACCACGTAGAGATACGGGTTTTGTATGATTTACTAAGGTTCAAACGCCGGTCGAGATTTATATCACAAAGAGATTGGGGTATAAATCTCTATATTGGTAGAACTTGATTATTTTTATCAACTTAGTCAAATCAGCAAGATCAAGAGTCGGTAAAGGTGGAAACTTTATGAACACTTTGTAGGACCGGTCTATAAAAATTCACTTTCGAGAGATCGGGCTTCTTATAGACATTTCGTACTGCAACGTGTCCAACCATCTTGTTACTACGTTTTTCCCAAGAAAAGCTTACATCCATACCCATCTTTTAATTATAAAGTTCATTCCGAATTTTCTGTCAAATCGCCATAAAAAACAAATATTTTTCCTAAACTCGAAATTTGTGCAAGAAGTTCATAGAAATCAGCAATTCTCAGTAGTTCAGTCCCTGTGAGAACGATACTCGGTACTTGTACCATTATATTACTTGTAGCGATTCTAGTGAAAGTATATACTTGTGCTCTTACTAGGTATTACTGTGCCCCCGTTGTGCAGTACACGATAATTAGCTAACACCCATGTTGGTAGAAATTGCTTTGGTTGTGGGTTTTCTGGATGTCCCACTCATTAATTATTATGTAACTAGGATTTTCAATTTTTATCCCATAGGAAATTTTGGTGTATCATGTTGTAAGGATTCATATAGTGGGATAAGGGGGTTAAGGTCAAGTTTCGTTAAAATGAAAAGGATCGAGCATTTATCGGACGATGTTTCCTTTATAGGTCTCGGATTGGATTATAGGCGTAGACGAGAGTTCAAGCTAAGGACGTCAGGTGAGTTTTTCTGAACTCAATCCTTGATAAACGAAATCATGCGAAATTTGATTATTTTAAATGTTGATTTATTTATGGTGCCAAGTTTATACGAAATGATTCAAATGTGTTACCAATTTGTTGATGTTTATATGTATGCATACATTATTTGTGGAACATGTGACCTAAGTCGGGGAGTGTGGCCCGCCTACTCGTGCCGGGGAGTGTGGCCCGTTTATGTCCTTGGGGGTGTGTCCTAACATTAAGGCAGCGCGAGTTAGACACATCGTCTTTGACGGTCGTGTGGTCCGTAGCGTGTTTTACTTATGTGAAATTATTAAATGTGGTTTTAAATTCTGGAAAGTATTTTGTTGCTTATCTGTTTAGAGGGATCTCACTAGACCTATGGTCTAACCCTCCTTCTTTCAAACTAAAAATCTTTTCAGGCCGTCGTGAGTTAGACAGGGCAGCTAAGAGCAAAGAAAAGGCTTAGTGGGGCGGATAGAAGACCAATACTTAGTTATTCTTATTGATCTAAGTTGTGTATAGGTTGATTTAACAAACCTTGATTTATCTATTATAAGCTTGAGACCGTTTTGGCTTAGAATATTAATAAATGTTGTATTTTTAATATTAAGAAATAATCTGTTGGATTATTCAGAGTTGGGTTGTTACAGTTGGTATCAGAGCCATAGTTTAAGGGATTTAGGTGACCGGATGGGCCTAAACTTAAACTGTGGAGTAGATCAATGGCTAATGGAGTATGTTGTCATGAAATTGACATACCTTGTAATCCAGATAATCCAAAAGAAGTGGCAAACTGTGACAGTTTTTGCAGGCAAAGTTGCAGTAACCATCAAGGCGGACATTGTAGACCGTATTCAACCAGAATTTGCCATTGTAGATGTTAATTTTTTAAAAAGAAACCACATATAGTAGAGGATAAAAGAAATCTTTTAATTTTCTAATTGGATGCCTAATAATCTTATATGTGACACTTGAACGTTGCTTGACCGTTATCTTTTATAAGATGGACGAATAAATCTTGTTTGCTGATATGCTTTTCCATAAGCTATTTTTTGTTTATGGTGTGGGGTGAACTTAATGGTGATTATTAGTACTACCGCTCTTCACATTTGTTGCATCATATTTAGTCATTAATGGGTAGAAGAAATTTAGCTTGATGAACTGAATTCTGGATAGATATATAGAAAGTGCAAAACGATCGACAAACGTCTAAATTCTTTGACTGGAAAAGGTTTATAAAGAAAAACATTTGAAGGAGATCTAGAATTATTTGGAAGTTACAAAACTATCTAAGAAATAAATAAATTATTAATACTCACTAAACGGGGGGATCAAAATCTTTGTGCAAAAATAAAATAAAATTGATACTTAAATTGATACCAATTGACAAGGAGTTGGGCGCATGAAAAGGCATGGCGGCTAATTGTGTGGGCAAGGCTGCTTGGTTATTCGCGGCAGTCAAATGTCCGCGAGTAGTGGCGTGGATCGTAGGAGTGGGAGAAGTCGCGCGTTCCTCTGGTCTTGACTCCAATGAGTTGCGTGACTTTACCGACGACTTTGGTTGTGCGAAAAGTCACAGACAATGTTGTTTGCTCTTTTTCTCCATTCAATTTGTTACTCGATTTCCTTCTCAAGTATCTCTATATTAACCAATAACTGTCAACGACTCTAACAAAACATTTATAATAAGTGTTCCTTGTGTAAGACCATCAACCTCAATCTATATTATAAGTCTTTTAAAAGTGATAGAAAATACATGATATGATTCATTTACTATAGTTTAACATAAAATTAAAATATTAAGATTATTATAATAAATTATATATTTACTAATATAGACATTAACTTCATTTCTAATTAAATTGTACATTAAATATTTCAAATTAGCAATATACTATATAATTTAATTATATAGTATAAAAAAATTATTAATTCAATAACAATAATTGACGAAGATTTTTTTAATAAAAATATTTACTTAAATTTAAATAGTTTAATAATAGAATAAAGTTGTTTTTGTATGTTGAAATGATATATTTAAACCGGACAAAGAAAAAAATGTTGTGGCATTGTATTTAAAACTATAAGAATGAAAAGGGCAATGAATTATAGATATAAGGGACGTAAATCGTAAAATTTAAACTACAAGGACGAAAATACAAATTTTTAACAAACCACATGAGAAAAATGTAATTTACTATAATAAGTTTGTAGAAATTACAGAGTAGTGCTTTTATTAAGTTGTCATTTTTTTTAATTTTTAAAAGTCTTGATAATTTGTTTATTGTGTTTTTATTGTCATTTATGATGTATTTTAATTTTTACCAAATGAAATTTTGAAAACATATAATCATTGGGCAAATTCTAAAAAATTATTATATCGACAATCATCTATATCTATATCTATATCTATATCTATATCTATATCTATATCTATATCTATAAAGCAGATCCTACCTTACTTTTTTTCTAGAATTTTGCTTTTTTTTTACTTTGTAATTTTACAAATTAATGTTATCATTTAACTCCAAAACACTTCCCCCTCCCTTTGTACTTCTTTCTCTATCTCTTAATCTCTTTTTTCTTTTTTCATTTCTACATTCTCCTTCTCCATTTCAATTTCCATGTGTGGGTTGTGAACTACTGGTATGCTCTCATAATCCATCTCTTGTCTAGGTTATATGTTTACTTTATTCAAGGTTCTCCATCTTTTTTTTTTATGTATTTTCCTTCCTTTTAAACTAATCATCTCCCCTGTTGGAACACTTTTTCTCTTCTCAGTCAACATTTACCCTCTGAGCTATGGAACAAAGGATTAACAAAATATATGGGTTATATGTCTGTTGACAACAACCATGGATAATGGATTCACAGTATAAGGTTGTTGACTAGGTGTGTTTTGTTGCTTTACATCATAAATCCACATACGAACCATGTAAGTTTTTTTTTTGTCAATTCGTTTAGTAGGAGATCCATTACGAGGTTAATTTGGTTATTAATTCATAATAGTTAGAAACTTTATCCAAGTCGGGTATTGTTTCAGTATGATAATGTCTGTTAGATAACATAAGAAAGCATATAGATAGTTTATATTTTCAACCATAAGGCTTAAATGTATTTTCTTTGTTTTTTGAAGTAAGTAATTTGATTCCACGAAGATTGAAAATATAAAGCACCATCACCTGTGAGAAAGATATTATTATTATTATTATTAAAATCACGGCTAAGGAATGTGATAAGAGATGTAGATGAACCATTTAACCATTTTTCTTTATGCTTTCTATGGGTTAACAAATCAAAATGTGTCACTTGATGTGGTGAAAAATAAAATGGGATCTAAAAAAGAACGAAAATGCTACTTATTACTATTTAAATATTATTTACCTTACATTTTTAATTATTCGATGAATCCAACAAATTTTTTATTTAAATTTATAAATTTATTATTATTTTTATTTAATTTTTTGTATTTTTCTTTGTAAGCTAACAATCTATCTCTCTCTCTATATATATATATATAAGAGGATCCTAAAGCTTAGAATGGTTTCTTTATTTTTTTCTCAATGTTTTGACTTTTTAAAATGTTGAATATATTAAATACTTTTTTACTCGTGTATGTAGACTATATTTTCATAAAAAGATAAGGGTTTTTTTAGTAACTTTACACACCTATTGCAATTTATGTTTATTAATCATTTGTTTTCCCATATTTATGTTATTAACTATTCATTTTCTATTTCAAAAAAAAAACTATTCATTTTCCATCATTTATTATTATAATCATTGGTTTTATTATTACAACTTGTGTAAATTAACTTTTTATTTTCCCTTCTTTATGTAAAGAAATTAATCATTCAATTTTCCTTATTTAAACGTACGTGGGTTTTTTTTTTCTTTGTTGGCTATGTTTTTGGTCTTTTAACCTTTTTGTCATACAAAAACACATTTTCTATTACTATATTTGTCTTACTAGATGATCAATCTTTGCTATGGATTTTTGTTTATTGTTAAGTTATTTGCTACTATGTCATTGTATGGTTTTTATGTTGTCTTTTTTGTAGTAAGTGGCACAAGCAAAAACAAGCTATCTAAAGATTGTTAAATACGTCGAAAAACTTCAAAGCTTTATCATCAAGGCACACTTATTATTATTACATGTAAGTCTTTTATTCGAGTACTCTTTCAATGTCAATCTATTATCGATTATGTTTGTTTTGTAATTTCGTGATTTTATTACTACCTTAATTCTCATTTATATGTTTATTTCTACAGGAGCTTAACCCACGATGTTAAAAGAGAACATTTGAGTTTTTTTTTTGATATTACATTGTTACTCGCAAAGGAACAATAAATCTTCATTTATATATCCGTTTCTTGATTTGGTAAATAATAATATATGTTTTTAATGAATTATTTGAAAAATCAAAGTTTTACAAATATGTAAATCGGCTTATATTTTTCAAAGTTTGTTTCTGAGGTTGAAAACTAAATTGATTTCATTTTTTGAATTTAGTTTTTTGCTTCATACAACTTAACAATTCCAACCTTAAAACTTTGGCACAATAATGAGATCGATACCACTGTCAACAATGTATCGGAGAAAATCGATTTGGAAAATGAAGTTGATGAATCACCTTTATACAAGAAAAGTGAAAATGAATGTGTGATAATGCTATATAATCATGTTCATGTGACACATGCATTAATGTAAATTTTGACCCAAATTGCCAAAAATAAGGAATTGTTGATAAAGGAGAAGAAAATATTGGAAGAAAAGAAGTTAGTGAGTAAAGAAAAAAAAGTGGATTCTTCACAAAAAAAAATCATATAATTTAAAAACATCTACTTCTTTTAAAAAAAAAAAAAGAAAATAACAATATTGTTAATATAAACACTTTATTTCATTTAGTCATGTGTTGTATTTTTCTTAAAAGATAATTATAATTTTAGAAAAGATCATATCTCTAATGTTATATATAAGTATTTAAACTATGGTTATTACTAATAATTTTTATCACACATCCAAAACATTTCATAACTCTATTAATTGAATATGTTCAAAACCAAACTTTATCTAAAATAAATTGTTATATATAGACTTGCAACATATTCAATATTCATTAAAACACAGTAAGAACAAATTTTACATTTTTGTTAACATAAAATTTGATCATCGCGATGCGCGATGTTAGACACTAGTTTGGCATATTGCACGAACTGCCTCCGGCTTATTTTAGGTTATATTTATTCAATTCAGAATCGTTTGAGACTTTCTGCTATAGAAAACTAACTAGGAAAATTAAATGCAATGATACGATCCTAAGTGATATATTGCATATCTCTCCAATTCATGATTATTTCCAATGAAATATTGTACATTACTCTAATTAATGACTATTTAAAATCTTAAAAAATGTGGACAACGTTTCGAGTTCCAATTAAATTAAGTAACCCATTTGAATTTAAAGTTTTTAAAAATGCAGAACACGTTTCGAGTTCCAATTAAATTAAGTAACCTTTTTGAAACAAATCGTCAGTTTTGATTCGAATTAAAAAACATGTTATGTATGGAATTCCAACCAACATTTATAATCCAATTTTAATTGCAATAATAAATTGTATTTTCTTATTTAACCATTCACCCTACCTATATATACCTTGAGCAATGCACAAATTTCAATATCTCATTTTAGAATAAGAACAAAAATGGCTCAACAAAGAACTCTCTACCACCTTCTCTTTCTCCTCATTGTTATTTGTACCAGTTAGTTTTTCACATTACATTTTCTGCAAATAAATGTTAATGGTCTAAATCTTCGAGTTCTAATTATTTAGTTCTCTTCCACGGTTTACATAATCATTCTTTTATTGTAAACTTTTACAGGCACAAGTTTATACAAGTTATACCTGTAAACCATCATGCTTACTTATTAAAGTTTTTAAATTAATCATCTTTAAGAAAAACAAAGATTTCGTGTATACTTATGAATCAACGGTTATATATGTATGATATATACACATGATTATGATACTTTGCAACTATTATATTGCAGCATCGTGTTGGAGAACATCAATGGCTAATGGAGTGTGTTGTCATGAAATTGACATGCCTTGTAATCCAGATAATCCAAAAGAAGTGGCAAATTGTGACAGTTTTTGCAGGCAAAGTTGCACTAACCATCAAGGCGGACATTGTAGACCGTATTCAACCAAAACTTGCCATTGTAGATGTTAATTTTTTAAAAAGAAACCACATCTAGTAGAGGATAAAAGAAATCTTTTAATTTTCTAATTGGATGCCCAATAATCTTATATGTGACACTTGAACGTTGCTTGACTGTTATCTTTTATAAGATGGACGAATAAATCTTGTTTGCTGATATGCTTTTCCATAAGCTATTTTTTGTTCATGGTGTGGGGTTAACTTAATGGTAATTATTAGTACTACCATTCTTCACATTTGTTGCCTCATATTTTGTCATGAATGGGTAGAAGTAATTTAGCTTGATGAACTGAATTTTGGATAGATATATAGAAAGTGTGAAACGATCGACAAACGTCTAAATTCTTTGACTCGAAAAGGTTTATAAAGGAAAACATTTGAAGGGAGATCTAGAATTATTTGGAAGTTACAAAACTATATGATTCATTTACTATAGTTTAACACAAATTTGAAATATTAAGAATATTATAATAAATTATATATTTACTAATATAGACATTAACTTCATTTCTAATTAAATTGTACATTAAATATTTCAAATTAGCAATATACTATATAATTTAATTATATATTATAATCAAAAAAAAATTATTAATCCAATAACAATAATTGACCAAGAATTTTTTAATAAAAATATTTATTTAAATTTAAATAGTTTAATAATAGAATAAAGTTGTTTGTATCATCCTCCGTCACCGTGGTCCGGAACGAGTGATGTCATGAACGGGACTTAACATAATACACAACTAAATCAGAGCTATTAATAAACTCTAAACATATATTACAATCCAAAGTTTTACACTTCAAAAAGTATTTATAAACTTAGAACGTTTATATAATAATGCGAGTCTAAGAACTCCAAAATTTTCACGTTTGATCTCAAGTCCCGTCCACGTAAACGTCACTTCGAACCTGTCGTGTCAGAAAACAAAAACACGGCTGAGCACATGGCTCAGTGAATGGATTATAATATAAATTCGTAAATAATAATGAAAACATGGATAACGAAGCGGAAGACTTAAAAATTCATTTCGAAGAATGTTCTTGAAACTCAAGTTCATAGCAAAAGAAATGTTCAGTAATTTTCAAAGACAATAATTTCAAGAACGGTTCACACTTTAATTTCAAAACGTAATATAAATAAAGTCTGTCAATTCCTGTCGTGTTCGTGGGGTGATCAACCACACAAACTGGGTCAGCATGCGGGCACACACAACGAGTCCCCCGTGAATTTAACCACGGTCACATATTATGTGGGTAAATTTCTAGAATCGATTCATCCGCCCTGGAGCCAAAAAAGTCAGCCAAGTCCCCCCAGAGTGGGTTCACGTAAGCCACATAGGCTTAACTCTGGTTGACCGTCATCTGCAGGATGACATGACAACAAAGCCGCCATAGAAGGCATCCCAAATAATGTGCCCATTTGTTGGGTTATTCTAATATCAACGAAAACTAAACAAATGTCACTTACCCAAATGGCGATCATAGAAGTTATAATCTATATACTTCACATTTTTCATAAACAATCTCATACGAGACACATTTTAATAAAACATGAAAATGTTCAAACAATTGATTCAATAAACCAAAATCAATGTGTATGTGTGTGTACAATTTCGTATTTGTTGATCACGTTCGGTTGATCAATCACAAGGTGGTGAACCACCTTTAGAAAGGGTCAACTACAACAAATAGTTGCCCACGATTTAAAAGAAATGAAATCCATACCTTAACCAAATTGAGACGTAACACACGATCAACCGAGACTCACGACGAACTTTAACTCGTTCGATTGCCTATTTAAACATCGAATTATTATCACTAGCATAATATAAAACTTAATGATTATCATCCTAAGCTTAATCACGAAATTATATTCTCTTAGACATTAAACCGATAACTTGGTGTGCGGTTAAACATCTATATACAAATATCACCGTTTTAATTATAAACTTTACCCGTTTGTAATTTTAACAAACCTAAGCATTTCTAAAAATATATTTGATCATAACTTTGCAATATCTAATAATAATCTACCAACCAACTTCAACCACCCTAACTTATCAACTTAAATAACCTAAGAAGAAATTTATACCTCTAGGAAGGTCTTGAAGAGTGGATTCCGAATATATAGTTGTTTTGTTGATTGCTTCGACGGATTGAGAGATATTTTAGAGAGAAGTCAAGTAGAGAGAGAAAAAAAGAGAACCATGGCGGTTGTAGAAGATGAAGGAAACGATGGAACATTTTTATTTTATTTTATATATATATATATATATATATATATATATATATATAATAATAAATAGAAGTTTAGTTAATTGACGAATTTAACCCCTAAACTATCTTTGATTGCTATTTTAATTATAGTTCAATTCAGGTAAGAATAATTATACCTTTTTTTTAAAAACCGAGTCTTACAATTATTCCCCCCTAAAAGAAATTTCCTCCCCGAAATCGAATTTAGATAAGAAACTTACCTCGATTAAAGAACTCGTGGTATTCCCACGTCGCCTCACGTTCCGAATGATTTTCCCTTAGAAATTTTACAAAATCAATCACTTTCTTCCGTGTACCTCTTTCATCACAATCAATAATCGCTTCAGGCTTCTCGTGATAAGAAAGATCAGGTTCTATATGCTCCAAGGGATAATTAATGATATGTAAGGGGTGATAGTTGTACCCTCGAAGTGAAGAGATATGGAATACGTTATGTACGTGAGATAATTGCGACGGTAGAGCTAACCAGTATGCCACAACTCCGACCCTTTCCAAAATTTCAAAGGGACCAATATATCTCGGCTCAACTTTCCTTTGAGACTGAAACGTCTGATGTCACGAGTTGGGGAAATCTTTAAGAAATCTTTATCTCCCGGTTGGAACTCGATAGGTCTTCGTCACTTGTTTGCGTAGCTCTTTTGACGAGCCTGAACCTCTTTCATCATTTGACGCGCAATCTCGACCTTTTCGGTAGTAACTTGCACCAATTCTGGCCCTTCGAGAATACGTTCTCCAACTTCATTCCAACAAGTCGGTGTTCGACATTTTCGGCCATAAAGTGCTTCATACGGGGATATGCCGATACTCGACTGCCAACTATTATTATAAGAGAACTCTATTAGGTACAAGTAACTATCCCAACTTCCATGCCATTCCAACGCACATGCTCGGAGCATATCCTCAAATGTTTGAAACGTACGTTCAGATTGCCTATCAGTTTGCAGATGAAAGGTTGTACTAAAATTCAAACGTGTGCCCCAAGCTTTATGTAAACCTTCCCAAAATCGAGGTATAAAATGTGGATATCGATCGGAGGTAATCGATACAGGAGTGCCATGGAGAAGTACAATTTCGTTTGGAATACTTCTGTCAATTTATCAATTGACCAAGTTTGTCAAATAGGAAGAAAATGAGCCGATTTCGTCAGTCGGTCAACCACTACCCAAATTGTATCGTGTTTCAAGGTCGTTCGGGGTAGTCTGACTACAAAATCCATAGTTACGTGTTCCCATTTCAATACGGGAATGTTCAACGATTGGAGAAGACCAACCGGACGTTGATGTTCACTTTTAACTTGTTGACAAGTGAGACAACGAGCTACAAAGTCGGCGATATCTCGCTTCATTCCAACCCACCAATAATGGTTCTTTAAGTCGCGATACATTTTTGTTGTACCTGGGTGAACATAAATCATAGATTTATGAGCTTCGGTCAGAATCTTATCATTAAGCTCCGAGTTATTCTGAACACAAAGACGATCCCGAAACCACAACACGTGATTATCATCGATCCTGAATTCCGAACTAACATTCTCTTGTGCTTTCGGGAAGTTTGCCCACAATTCACTGTCTTCTTGTTGGGCTTCTTTGATCTGAGAGATTAGAGTCTGTTCTACCATTAGATTCGATAGAATTTCCGTTTGTGAACTCGGATAGATTTCCAGTCCGAACCGTTCGATCTCCAAAGCCAACTCTGTAGGAACAAGTAACGAGGAAACCTGTCCCACAACTTTACGACTTAAGGTGTCGGCGACTACATTAGCCTTACCCGGATGATACTGTATATGAACATCGTAATCCTTTAGAAGTTCGAGCCACCTCCGCTGATGCATATTTAACTCTTTTTAAGTAAATATATATTTAAGCCTCTTGTGGTCGGTGAAAACTTCACATGTCTCACCGTACAAATAATGACGCCAAATTTTGAGTGCGAAGATAACTACATCCAATTCGAGATCGTGTGTCGAATAATTGACCTCATAAGGCTTTAATTGACGTGACGCGTATGCTATTATTCTACCGTTTTGCATAAGAACACAACCGAGACCTTTCTTTGAAGCATCACTGTAAACTTGAAAACCGCCGGTGCTAGAAGGTAATACAAGAACAGGTGCGGTAATCAATCGATGCTTCAGTTCCTCGAAACTAGATTCTTGTTCGGAACCCCAATTAATTTTGACTCCTTTTCAGAGTAATCAGGTTAACAGTAGAGATATTTTAGAAAATCCTTCAACGAATCGTCTATAATAACCGGCCAGACCCAGAAAACCACGAACATCATATACGTTAGTAGGTCAAGGCCATTTAGTGATGGTTTCAATTTTCGTTGGATCGACTTTGACACCTTCGGCATAGATTACGTGTCCGAGAAAAGATACTTGATCAAGCCAGAGTTCACACTTGGAACGTTTTGCATATAATTTTTTTAAGAGTTTCCAAAACGATGTGAAGATGTTGATCATGTTGCTCTTTTGACTTTGAGTATATTAATATGTCATAGATAAATAAGATAACAAAGTCGTCGAGATAATCCTTGAAAACCCAATTCATAAGATCCATAAAGACCATTGGAGCATTAGTTAGCCCGAAAGGCATTACTAAGAATTCGTAGTGCCCATAGCGAGTTCTGAATGCGGTTTTCGCAATATCACAATCTCGGATACGAAGTTGATGGTACACAGACCGAAGATCAATTTGGAAAAGTATCGTGACTCTTGTAATTGATCGAACAGATCGTCGATTCTCGGCAACAGATACTTGTTATGAATCGTTACTTTATTAAGCTCTTGGTAATCAATAAAAAGACACATTGTACCGTCTTTCTTTTTGACAAAGAGAACCGGAGCTCCCAAGGGTGAGACACTGGGTCGAATGAAACATTTCTTCAATAAATCATCGAGTTGAGTTTTGAGTTCTTTCATTTCAGTTGGAGCTATTCGATAGGGAGTCTTGGAAATAGGAGAAGCTCTCGGGACTAGATCAATGGTAAATTCGACTTCCCGGACTGGTGGTATACCCAGTAGATCGTCGGGATATACATCAAGATATTCGGAAACAACAGGTGTGGGTGCAGAAGTAGGGAATACCTGTTCGGGATCTTGTAACGAGGCCATAAAACCTTTGTTACTTTGCTAAGTATACTGCTTCACAGTAATAGAGGTTAAAGCGCTAACATCTTCTTTTGAAGTACCTCCTTGGAAGATTCTCTCTGGTTTGTCAATATCCCCAAACAATATTTGTTTGGCGTTACAGTCTATAGTTGCATTGTGGTGTGACAACTAGTCCATCCCCAATATTAATTGAAAGTGAGACATATGCATTGGAAGTAGAGTGACCTCCCGTATGCGATCTCCAATAAATAACGGACAGTTTGAAAATCAGGTTAACACACAGATTGAACCACCCATAGGGGTAGATATCACAACTGGAAATTCAGTGGTTTGCTCATAAGGTTTTAACCGAGATTCTAATTGTTCCGAAATAATAGAGTGTGTTGCCCCGATATCAAACAAGGCGTAAACAGATAAATCAATTTACTTAACATGGATTGCTCAAGGTATCTAGGCATCATACTTGACATGGTTTGATGGACCACATCAGCAATATTAGGCTCACTTGTACCCCTCACTGGGATAGGTTTTGGGTTACCCTCAGGTTGAGATCTGGACTTGCGTGGGTGACCACGTCTCGACATTCTAACACAAAATAATGTTAAGATCAGAATTCAAAGCAACTACGGATTGACAATCATTAAATAGAATTAAATTCTAGTCTACCCATTCTAATGTCTACCCAATCCTCACAGGTCAAGCCTATTTAATCTTCAAGTCGAAACCTATGCTCTGATACCATATTTGTAACATCCCCCGTCCCCGTGGTCCGGAACGGGTGATGTCATGAACGGGACTTAACATAATACACAACTAAATCAGAGCTATTAATAAACTCTAAACATATAGTACAATCACAAATTTTACACTTCAAAAAGTGTTTATAAACTTAGAACGTTTATATAATAATGCGAATCTAAAATTTTCACGTTCGATCTCAAGTCCCGTCCCCGTAAACGTCACTTCAAACCTGCCGTGTCAGAAAACAAAAACACGGCTGAGCACATGACTCAGTGAATGGATTATAATATAAATTCGTAAATAATAATGAAAACATGGATAACGAAGCGGAAGACTTAAAAATTCATTTCGAATAATGTTCTTGAAACTCAAGTTCATAGCAAAAGAAATGTTCTGTAATTTTCAAAGACAATAATTTTAAGAACGGTTCACACTTTAATTTCAAAACGTAATATAAATAAAGTCTGACAATTCCTGTCGTGTTCGTGGGGTGATCAGCCACACGAACTGGGTCGGCATGCGGACACACACAACGAGTCCCCCGTGAATTTAACCACGGCCACATATTATGTGGGTAAATTTCTAGAATCGATTCATCCGTCCTGAAGCCAACAAAGTCAGCCAAGTCCCTCCAGTAGGTTCATGTAAGCCGCATAGGCTTAACTCTGGTGGACCGTCATCTGCAGGACGCCATGACAACAAAGCCGCCATATAAGACATCCCAAATAATGTGCCCATTTATTGGGTTATTCTAAAATCAACGAAAACTAAACAAATTCCACTTACCCAAATGACGATCATAGAAATTATAATCTATATACTTCACATTTTTCATACACAATCTCATACGAGACACAATTTAATAAAACATGAAAATGTTCAAACAATTGATTCAATAAAGCAAAATCAATGTGTATGTGTGTGTACAATTTCGTATTTGTTGATCACGTTCGGTTGATCAATCACAAGGTGGTGAACCACCTTTAGGGGTCAACTACAACAAATAGTTGCACACGATTCAAAAGAAATGAAATCCTTACCTTAACCAAATCGAGACGTAACATGCGATCAACCAAGACTTACGACAAACTTTAACTCGTTCGATTGCCTATTTAAACATCGAATTATTATCACTAGTATAATATAAAACTTAATGGTTATCATCCTAAGCTTAATCACGAAATTATATTCTCTTAGACATTAAACCGATAACTTGGTGTGCGGTTAAACATCTATATACAAATATCACCGTTTTAATTATAAACTTTACCCATTTGTAATTTTGACAAACCTAAGCATTTCTAAAAATATATTTGATCATAACTTTGCAATATCTAACCATAATCTACCAACCAATTTCAACCACCCTAACTTATCAACTTAAACAACTTAAGAAGAAATTTATACTTCTAAAAAGGTCTCGAACAGTGGATTCCGAATATATAGTTGTTTTGTTGATTGCTTCGACGGATTAAGAGATATTTTAGAGAGAAGTCAAGTAGAGAGAGAGAAAAAGAGAACCATGGCGGTTGTAGAAGATGAAGGAAACGATGGAACATTTTTATTTTATTTTATATATATATATATATATATATATATAATAAATAGAAGTTTAGTTAATTGACGAATTTAACCCTTCAACTATCTTTGATTGCTATTTTAATTATAGTTCAATTCGAGTAAAAATAATTATACTTTTTTTTAAAACCGAGTCTTACATTGTTTTTGTATGTTGAAATGATATATTTAAAACAGACAAAGAAAAAAGTGTTGTGGCATTGTATTTATAAATTATAAGAATGAAAAGAGCAACGAATTATAGATATATGAGACGTAAATCGTAAAATTTAAACTACAGGGACGAAAATAAAATTTTTTAACAAACCACAGCAGAAAAATGTAATTTACTCTAATAAGTTTGTAGAAATTACAGAGTAGTGCTTTTATTAAGTTGTCAATTTTTATTTTTATTTTTAAAAGTCTTAATAATTTGTTTATTGTGTTTTATTGTCATTTATGATGTATTTTAATTTTTACCAAATACAATTTTGAAAATATATAATCATTGGCAAATTCTAAAAAAATATTATATCGACAACCATTTGGCATATTGCAGGAACTGCCTCCAGCTTATTTTAGGTTATATTTATTCAATTCAGAATCGTTTGAAACTTTCTGCTGTAGAAAACTAACTAGGAAAATTAAATGCAATGATAGGATCCTAAGTGATATATTGCATATCTCTCCAATTCAGACATTGTAGACCGTATTCAACCAGAACTTGCCATTGTAGATGTTAATTTTTTAAAAAGAAACCACATCTAGTAGAGGATAAAAGAAATCTTTTAATTTTCTAATTGGATGCCCAACAATCTTATATGTGACACTTGAACGTTGCTTGACCGTTATCTTTTATAAGATGGACGAATAAATCTTGTTTGCTGATATGCTTTTCCATAAGCTATTTTTTGTTCATGGTGTGGGATTTGAAGGGAGATCTAGAATTATTTGGAAGTTACAAAACTGTCTAAGAAACAAATAAATTATTAATATTCACTAAACGGGGGGATCAAAGTATTTGCGCAAAAATAAAATAAAATTGATGCTTAAATTGATACCAATTGACAAGGAGTTGGGCGCATGAAAAGGCATGGGCGGCTAGTCGTGTGGGCAAGGTCGGCTAGTCGTGTGGGTAAGGCTTCTTGGTAATTCACGTCAATCGAATGTCCTACGAGTAGTTGCGTGGATCGAAGGAGTGGGAGAAGTCGCGCGTTCCTCTGGTCTTGACTCCAATGAGTTGCGTGACTTTACCGACGACTTTGGTTGGGCGAAAAGTCGCAGACAATGTTGTTTGCTCTTTTTCTCCATTCAATTTGTTACTCGATTTCCTTCTCAAGTGTAACAAACCCAAAAACAATAGAAATAAAGTAGCATAAATTCAATCCCTCAAACGGGTCCCAACAAAACATTCAAAAATAAGGAGCAATATGAATCATCTAGTTAGAACCGCCAACCGCCAACCGAGAATCTAAGTAAAACGTAACTACACCGCATCTAAGGCCAAAACTCTTCCATGTCGCTAACTCTTAACACTTCTCTTTTCCCTTAGAAGAACCGCCAACAGACCCCTTACCTGAAAGGGGTTTTAAAAAAAAAGCGAGGGTTAGACCGGAAGGTCTAGTGAATTCCCAATCCTCGGCTTGGCAACAAGAAAAATATTTATTTTTTATACGATAATAATAAAAATGCTTGTATAAACACGTCAGTTAGATATTACTCGAAACAATAGTTCAAACACTCCCACGCCTACGTTCTCGAGGCCCCCCAGTAGATCCCCATATGACCCCCTCGTAGATGCCGTCGTTCGTATACATAGGAAACAAATTCCAAGCATACAGACCAACCATCCCCGATGGTTAAAAATATAGCCATAGCCCACAATCCAACATCCATAGTACAAGTGTGTTATAAATACGATACATAACCGTGTAAACATAAGATCAACAATAACTTTAATGATCAAAAGCTTCAACGTAGCGCATATATATAAAAATCAGTAAAGCGTTTAAGAATGAACACTACTTTCAGTTTAGAAACATTTAGATAAGGGAACTTACCGGTTTGGATGAAACTTGACATACACGAACAACTAGCCTCTGATAGATCGAACTCCTACATTCCACATTAATAAGACAATTATGATTTCTGACAATGCTCTAAGAATTTCTTGCTCACAGACCAATCAAAAGGGGTAAACTTCCATTAAAATTTTACTAAGAAAGGAATGCAGACCCCGGGAAAATGCACACTGGGCGGCCCCGGTCTATTCCACATCGGGTGGCCCCCGGTCGGTCACACATCGGGCGGCCCCGGTCGGTCATACACCGGGTGCCCCGGTCGATTGTACATCGGGCGGCCCCGGTTGGACACACACCGGGAGGCCCCGGTTGGAAACACATAGGGAGGCCCCAGTTTGAAACACACTGGGCGGCCCCGATTAGACACACATGGGGTGGCCCCGGTCGATGGGAAAAAGTTCGATTCGGGGGTGGGGAACACACCCCGTTTCACGGCGATGGTCGCGATAGCCAGCGATAAGTAGTGATCTAAAAAGAACCATCGGTTTCTCCCTCTACTTGGCTAAAACACAAGGATTCAACTCAACAACCAGACCCTAAGTTCCATTTTACCATTAATCGCTGTCTAACCAAACCCAAGGCCGATCCCATAAGAAGATATTAATAAACTTCAAGAAATATTACTCAACCAAGATTTCTTAATGAAAAAGATAAATGGATTCCTAGCTCTAAACAAGATTGATGGCATACCACTTGAAGAATGATCCCCACTAATTGACACCTTGAATTTCCAAAGCACAAATTTCTCCCAAAGACTTCGATCAACCCCCTTCCTTTTTCTCTGGCGTCGCATACACACACAATGATAATCCCAATGAGGAGAAACTTAGGGTTTTAGGTCCTAATTGACCACATTTTCAATAAGGTCCTCCAACTTTCTTATTTTCCATTTTTTTACACCACTTTATATTTTGTTACAAAAATAGCACAGAGAATTAACGATTGTTACAACACTCCCCCCTTTAGAGAAATTCCGTCCTTGGATTTTCCTTGTCGAAAAGGTATGAATATTTGGACATCATATCCGATTCTAGTTCCCACGTGGCTTTTCGCCCCTTGTGGAACTTCCATTATACCTTGAATAAATTAATATCCTTTGTCCTTAAGTGCTCGACCTTACGATCCACAATAGCTTCTGGTTCCTCCACGAAGTTCGATTTTTCATCCACCCGCACATCTTGTAAAGGCACCGCCATATCAACTTCTGCAAGACACTTTCTCATATTTGAGACGTGAAAAGTGTTGTGAGTACCCTTCAACTCTTCGGATAATTCTAACTTGTACGCCACTTCTCCAACTCGCTCAATGATTTCGAACGGACCAATATAATGTGGGCTTAACTTCCCTTTCTTTCCAAAGCGGACCACTCCTTTCCATGGTGATATTTTCAACATCACCTTATCACCCACTAAGAATTCAATATCCTTTTGTCACTTATCCGCATAGCTCTTCTGACGATCTCACGCCACCTTCAATCTTTCTCGCACTTGAATAATTTTATCCGCAATCAGTTGCACTAACTCTGGTCCAACCAGTTGCCGTTCTCCAACCTCATTCCAACACAAAGGAGTGCGACATTTCCTACCATAAAGCATCTCATATGGAGCAGCTTTGATGCTCGTATGAAAGCTATTGTTGTAGGCAAACTCAATTAATGGTAAATGATTTCCCCATGAGCCTTGGAAATCTAATACGCACGCCCTTAACATATCCTCCAGGGTCTGAATAGTTTGCTCACTCTGACCGTCAGTTTGCGGGTGATACGCTGTACTCATCTTGATTTTCGACCCCATTTTCCGTTGGAAACTCGTCCAAAATGATGAAGAGTGATAATTCCTAATTATCAAGCATAATCTCAAACAAACAAGATTTAGCAATCAAAGTCTAGAGAGAGAGAGAGAGAGAGTAGAGAGAGAAAGTAGATCTTGAACATTATACATATCTCACAATCTGATTTTACAATGAGGTGCTTACCACAAATACAAAGCTAAATCCCTATTTATACCACCAAACAAAGAAAACAAAGACTTAATCACTAAGGAACTAAACAATGACTAATACAAGACTTTGACATTGTTGACTTTACCACTTTGACTTTCCTATTAAATCTTGGATACAATATTTTGACTTAACAATCTCCCCCTTTGTATTCAAGATTTAATAAAAATTTGACACTAGTCTTCAGCACATGATTCTTCAGTTTCTGTCTCTGACAACTTTGAACTTTGAAGCTTTAACAATCTTCAATCTTTCATCCTTTGAAGAATCTTGAAAAATCTTTTTCACTTTGAAGTTTTGAAAGTCAACATGTCTAGAACACGAAACAAAATTCTTGCAACTTTTGAAACTTTGAAATCTTCATCTTTAAACATTAAAACAACATTGATCTCATATCTTCATCTCTTTGACCTCTGGAATGTCTTCAGAAAACAAACTTCTCAGAAATACCTTTCAGAAATATCTTCATCAGTCTTTGAACTTTGAAATTCTTGATCCAAACAAACTTTCATCAGTCTTGAACTTTGAAATTCTTGATCCAAACAAACTTTCATCAGTCTTGAACTTTGAAATTGAACGTTGTAAAATTCTCCCCCTTTTTGATGATTGTGAGCATCATGATCATCAAAACTTTATCAATATCAGCACTTTCTTTGATTTCCCCCTTTGTAACGACTAACAATCTCCCCTTCATAATGATTTGACATTCTCCGCCCTTTGATCTGAGTATCTGTCAATTCATGAAATGTATATATTCGAATCTTTTCAAATCCAGACATAATGAACGGTGTAACCCTAATTCAACAGATTAAACAGTTAATATGCCTGTAAGTAGCATAGAGCCACTTTGTACAACGGATGTACATTGGAAAGGAGCTTTAGTGATGTTCACTCCCCCAGGGCTTCCATTCAATCATCAAAAAACTACAAAGGAATTTTCTATGAATGTTAAGACAAGAAAACGTATTCCTTGTGTGCTCGTGCAAGTATATGAATGATTGAAGCTACTTAGATTTATCAGGATCAAATTGTGTAAACTGTTGAGACAGCAACAGATATTACACGGACTCAATGTGCATGAAAGAGGTGCGAAGGTGGGGCAACTTTCCTTCTTTTTCAATATCTAAATCTTCCGAGTGAAGACTAGATAGCATATATGTTGCGTCCCCAAAGAAAATGAAACATTTCTTTGTTAAGAAAGAAATGAGTGGTTGGTGGGGTTAATGCAAGAGTTGGCATGGGCTCACTGCCTGTTTCAATGATGATCACCAACGAATGTGAACCAATCAGAAATGTGGCTGCCCGGCTTAGAAAGTGTTTGGTGCAGAGTTCTGATATTCTTTTAACTCTGTTCTCACACCCTCTTTCTTTTTATCATTATGCTCACTTCTAACCAAACTCTCTTTTCCATTTTTCCGATCCACACAATGAGAAAAACTCAACCGGATGAGTTATCTCCTCCACTCATTGATTTATGACCCCTCACCCCTCAATCACTTTAGGATAACTTCCGGGGTAGGAAACACAGGTTTACGTGAATCCATGGAAGTTCTGTTAAGCTCACACACAAATCCCTTGTAAGTCCTAGAAAGAATAGTTGCTTAACAGTTTAACTTGAATAGATAAGCACAAAATGTGAAAACATTGTCAAAAATGTAAGCTCATGAGATTTAAGCAATTGAACAATGAAGATCTCTCAAAACAAGAAAATTGAATGAATGAAATGAAATCAAGAGAATTGTTTTGAGAATCTGACAATGTATCAATCAGATCAAATAAAATGGTTAGGGTATCAAAGAATTGGATGGTTTGTTTATATGAACGAATATAAACAATTTTTGTAATGAAAGCACAAGATTAGATATGATGAATGATGCTCAACAACATTTGAAAGCAAACGGGAGTATTACCATCGAAAAATTTATTCGTGATGAGACATGGTAATAACAAATTTAAATGAAGTACTGAACCGGTGTGTATGAATAATTTACAATATAAAGACAAGATAATACGCAGGTATTGATCTTTGGAAACACACGGTCAGTTAAACATTAAAGCTCAAAATTGAAAAACATTTAAAATTACACTTCTAAATTCATAAAATCTTTGGAGAATCAGAAGTGGTTTGAACATTTAAGAAACCGTTTTTCATGCTTGAAAGTTGTTCTTCTTTCAAACAATCAGAGATCTAGATCAGAAGATATTTACCTTTAGGCTCCCCCTCAAATCATGATAGAATGATTTAGGTCTTTTAAGCTCCCCCTGGATATTTGCAAAATATCCAAGTTTGAACATTAAAGAACGGGTCCTGATCTGTCATGTGATCAGAAGCCATCACCTGTACTCCCCCTTAAATTATGCATCTGAAATATGTCAGGTAAAACACAAGATAGAGATCAATACAACTCCCCTTTTGAATTGTAGACCGTCATATCGTAAGTATATTGTCAATGAAAAAGCACAGGATAGAGATCAGTACAACTCCCTTGTGAATTGTAGATCATCATATCTTATCGGATGCAAAATAAGAATGTACTCCCCCTTGAAGGTTGATTTCCTCATTCGAGTATTTGAGTACAATCTCATGTCAGGAGTAAGGTCTTTTGATCACTGAATTACGAGTCCTAAACTGTTGTGTTTAGAAGTCAAACTCCGTTGAAGTACGGGTCCTAAGCTGATGTACTTAGAAACCTTAGTCTTTCAACTTTGAAGTTCGGGTTTTTGAACTGCTTTGTTCAAAAGCCTTGATTCTCTTACTCCCCATTGACTTGAGGTGCCTGCAACACAGAATCAGTTTTTGGATTTGGTACCCACTGGTATTTGGGTCCATGAATGTTAGTTGCAGTTCTTGTGGGGGTGATCGAGTAAGAACCATACCAGAAATGATCAATGGTCTTGTGAATAGGATCATATGTACGACAATAAGAACAATAGTATTTCTTACCTGACAACAACCTGATTAATTGATCTCTCGAGTAGATATGATCAGGTTTACCTTTATGCGCATTGTTCTTCTTGGCTTTGTGTGTATGTACACATGATTTCTTCCCTTTCAGCTCATCTTTCTTTTCATCTTCAATTGGTTTCTTCTTCCAGACCAGTTCCTCTTCTTTGTATCTCCTTCTTCTTTGATGTGTACCTGAACCATATATATTTCTAACAAAGAAAAGGTTAGTACTACGAATCTGACCAGAAGATTTAACTGGCCTCTTGGAAGAAACAGTTTTCTGATTTGAACTTGAAGCTGTCTTTTCAAGCTCTTTAACCTTTGAAGCAAAGTTGTCTCGTTCTTTAACAAGCAGGTCAATCTTCGTCTTGCATTCAGACTTCGTTTTCTGCTCTTTCAGTGCATTTTCAGATAGCTTGGCAGTCAACTTTCCAATCTCAGCCTCAAACATGCTTCTTTCTTCTTCAAATCCATTCTCAGCATCGTTTCTCTGGCCGGATATTTCCTTGAAGAATCCCACATTCTTTTGTTCAATGGCCTTCTTCTCTTTGACAAACTTTTCCCTTTCTAGAATGAGTACTTACTCAAAATCAGAAACTTGTTGAGAAAGTTTTATACACTTAAGCTCAACTGCCTTATTTTCTTCAAAACTCTTCCTTGAAAAATCTGAGAACTTCTTTGAAAATCCTTTCTTTTCATTCTCAAAATCAGATTTGTCTGTAGCAAGCTTTTGCTCCAAATCAGATATCCTCTTTAGAAGCTCGACATTAGAATCTTCCAAACATCTAATCTTCTCTTCATAACTCTCAACAGATACGGCTTGCTGAATTTGAACCATTTGGTTTTCCATATTTGAGATCTTTCTCTTCAGCTATGTGTTCTCAGATTCCAATTCTCTTGCTTTTAATAAACACTTTGGCCTTGTCATCAGCCATTCAAGATAATCCGATATCTCCTTTCCTGTCTCTTTGTATACATCTTTTCCTGTCAACTTGTATAAATCTTTTCCTGTCAACTTGTTGATATTTAGTTGACCAGAAATATCATGAGAAATACTATTCAACAAAAAATTTTGAGCCATATTATCAACACTCTTTCTTTTCTCCCGATCCTCAGTACAATCTTCTGTTGGAATAAGAGGTTTCATCTCTCCTTCAGTCCATGATAATCTGATATAGCAACTCAGCTCATGTTTATCTACAAAGTTGAAAAACTCAACTTTCCACTGCTCGTATCTTCCTTTGAGTAATATTGGTGAACTCATCCTGTTTCAAAAAGAATTTGACAAAATGATCGTTAGTTGAAATGAATTCAAATACAAAATTCATAAAATCTAACTGAAAATACAGAATTTCCTCTCTCAGAAAATATTGAATGAGAAATCAGCTTAATAAGAATGATCGTTCCCAAACAATTCAGAGAAGTTTGACTGAAAGTCAAACTTAGATCAGCACAAAAAATAAACTCAGAAAAATTCTATCTCTGAAATTCTTCAAATCACTGAAACTTGCAAATCAAATGAATTCAAAACCTGCAGATCAAAAACTCGTAAATCAGATCAATTAAAATCTGGCGCAAAATAGAAATGAGGTTGGCGCAAAAGATGATAAGAAGATGACGCTAATCAAAGATTTGCTCGAGTAGTGGATGGAGCAAAACAAAGTTTTGCTCAAGTAGAGGGTGGAGTAAAACAAAGTTTTGCTCGAGTAGTGGGTGGAGAAAAACAAAGTTTTGCTCGAGTAGTGGGTGGAGCAAAACACAGGTTTGCTTGAGTAGTGGGTGGAGCAAAACACAGGTTTGCTCTAGAAGAAGGTGGAGCAAAACACAGGTTTGCTCTAGAAGAAGGTGGCGCAAAGTTTGAATGAATTCATTCAAAGATTGAATGAATGGACCACCGTCCCATTATCTAATCACCAATCAAATTTAAAAACAATTAACAATTTGAAACAACTATTCTCAATTGAAATATACATAACCATCGCACCACTGCCCCACTAACTTGTGATTATCCAATCACAAATTTTATTTCACTATTGCAAATTTGAAGAAGTTAGCGCAAGCCAGATTATGAACTGGCGCAAATGCAGTTTACTCAAATCCAGAATTTAAATTCACATGACCACACTTCAAACCTGCAAATTGAAACTCAAAATTGTATCAATACCATCAAAAATCAATACTAAACACAAATCTAATATCAATTTCACATTAAAAACAACAAATCACAAAAATTCGATTCAACCAGTGTTCGAACTCATTTTTCAAGAAAATTCCAAAATTCAAAAATTGACATCGATTTAGTTCGAAATTCGTGATGTAATCAATACAAGAAACAATCCAAAACACAAATCGAATACAATAAGTCCATTTTCTTGCATCAAAAGTGATTTAAAAAAAATCGGATGAACAGTAAAATTCGTGTTCTTGAGAATTTTCAGAAAATCAACCTTTTTGATCAAAAAATCCAGAAAATCGATCTATATTTTGTTGTGAAATCTTTTCTGAAATTGTTTGGTATGGCTCTGATACCAATTGATAATTCCTAATTATCAAGCATAATCTCAAACAAACAAGATTTAACAATCAAAGTCTAGAGAGAGAGAGAGTAGAGAGAGAAAGTAGATCTTGAACATTTTACATATCTCACAATATGATTTTACAATGAGGTGCTTACCACAAATACAAAGCTAAATCCCTATTTATACCACCAAACTAAGAAAACAAAGACTTAATCACTAAGGAACTAAACAATGACTAATACAAGACTTTGACATTGTTGATTTTACCACTTTGAATTTCCTATTAAATCTTGGATAGAATATTTTGACTTAACAAAGAGAACAAACTATCCCGGTCAGACCCAATCGACAAAGGTACACCATGGCGGACGATAATCTCTTCATACAACCTTGCGAGTCTTTCCATAGTGTAGGTCTCCTTGATAGGAAATAAATGCGCCGATTTGGTAAGTCGATCCACAATGATCCAAATCGCATCATAACCCTTTGGGGTTCTAGGCAATTTAGTCACAAAGTCCATTGTGATTTGTTCCCATTTCCAAACAGGGATATCTAACGGTTGGAGTTTCCCGTACGGTCGCTGGTGCTCCATCATTACTTGTAGACACGTCAGGCATCTATCCACGTATTGAGCTATGTCTTTCTTGAATCTCGACCACCAATTGTCTCGCCTCAGATCTCTGTACATCTTGTTCGTTCCCGGGTGAATCGAATACTTCGACTTGTGAGCTTCCGCTAAGATGACCATCCTCAAATCCCCGAGTCCCGAAAACCAAATCCTCCCGCTGAAGCATTTCAGTCCTCGACTGTCCTCTACTAACGAACCTGTAAGACCTACTACTCTCTCAGCTTTAAGGGGGCGTTTGGTTCGCTGGATTCCGCCAGAATCTGGTGGAATTGGAATGGTCAATTCCATTGACCGAATTCCGTCGTGATGTTTGGTTGCCAAGGGAATGGAATTGAATTCCATGAAATCCTTAGATTATGGAATTGGTCATTCCATTTGAAAATAGATGCAATTGAATTCCATTCCATCATGGTTTTTCAAAAAGACAAAAATACCCTCCAAACCTTTTCTAACAAAATTAAAACTCATCAGATATGGATTTGGTTTCCTCTCTCTCCTCTCTCTCTCCCTCCTTTCCTCTCTCCCCTCTCTCTCCTCTCCTTTCTCTCCTCTCTCTCTCTCTCCTCTCTCTCCCCTCTATCTCCTCTCTCTCCTCTCTCCTCTCTCTCTCTATCCTCTCTCTTTCCTCTCTCTTCTCTCTCTCCTCTCTCTCTCTCTCCTCTCTCCCCTCTCTCTCCTCTCTCCCCTCTCTCTTCTCTCTCTCTCCTCTCTCCCCTCTCTCTCCTCTCTCTCTCCTCTCTCCCCTCTCTCTTCTCTCTCTCCTCTCTCTCTCTCCTCTCTCTCCCCTCTCCTCTCTCTCTCTCTCCTCTCTCTTTCCTCTCTCTCCTCTCTCTATTTCCTCTCTTTCTCCTCTCTCTCTCCCCTCTCTCCTCCCTCTCTCTCCCCTCTCTTTCTCTCCTCTCCTCTCTCTCTCTCCCCTCTCTCTCCTCTCTCTCTCTCTCTCTCCTCTCTTCTCTCTCTCCCCTCTCTCTCTCTCCTCTCTTCTCTCTCTCTCTCATCTCTCTCCTCTCTCTCTCTCCTCTCTCTTTCCTCTCTCCTCTCCTCTCTCTCTCCTCTCTCTCGGCATTTAAAAAAAAAAATAAATAAAAATAAAAGAAAGGGTATTTTTGTCATTTTTCAAAATTCCATTCCAATTCCTTTGTAAACCAAATAGACATATTCCAATTCATTTGACTGATTACATTCCATTCCTGCCAACCAAACAATTGGTCAAACCTGAAAACATTCCATTCCAATTCCTTCCAGATTCCAATTCCATTGACAGATTCCATTCCATCAGAAATCATTCTGCGAACCAAACGCCCCCTAAGATTCTCAGGCCTCAGGGATTCCACTTGGAACTTCTTAATCTCCTCCAATAAAGTTGGAGTCACCTCAGCTCTCGAAGCTACCATCATTAGGTTTTCACTTCTTTCCTTCCGACTTAAAGCATCGGCTACCACGTTGGCCTTTCCAAGGTGATATTCGATCTTACAATCATAATCAGTTAGCAACTCCATCCATCTTCGCTTAAGCATATTCAACTCCAACTCCTTCTGGTTAAACAAATGGCATAGGCTTTTGTGATCCTTGAAGATCTGACATTGTGTTCCATAAAGGTAGTGTCTCCAAATTTTTAGCGCAAAGACTACGGCGGCCAATTCTAAATCGTGAGTAGGGTATCGCGATTCATGATCCTTCAACTGGCGTGATGCGTAAGCAATCACCTTCCCCTGCTGAATAACAACACATCCCAAACCTAGCCTAGACGCATCACTATACACTACGAAGTCCTCCATGCCATCCGGCAAGGCTAAGATTGGAGCGCTACTCAACATATCCTTAAGTTTCTGAAAAGCCTCCGTATGAGCTTCCGTCCATGCAAACTTTACATTCTTCTTCGTCAACGAAGTCAAGGGAGTGGCAATTCGGGAGAAATCTTTGATAAACTTTCGGTAATACCCTGCCAATCCTAAGAAACTTCGGACTTCCGACGAATTCTTGGGCGCATCCCAATCACGAATTGCTTCCACTTTTGACGGATCTACCTTGATTCCATCTTGTGACATGATATGTCCAAGAAACTGCACTTCTCGCAGCCAGAAACTGCACTTCTTGCAGCCAGAAATCGCACTTCGAGAATTTCGCGTAAAGTCTTTCTCGTCTTAGCAACTCCAAAACTGTTCGCAAATGCTCCTCGTGCTCTTTCTTGATCTTCGAGTACACTAAGATGTCGTCGATGAACACGATCACGAAGTTGTCTAAGTAGGGTTGACACAACCTATACATCATATTCATGAAAGTTGCAGGAGCGTTGGTCAAACCGAACGACATTACGAGAAATTCAAAGTGTTCGTATCTTGTACGGAAAGCCGTTTTCGGTATATCTTCTTCCTTCACCTTAAGTTGATGATATCCCGACCTTAATTCAATCTTGGAGAAGAAACTTGCTCCTTGAAGTTGATCGAATAAGTCGTCTATCCTTGTAATCGGATACTTATTCTTGATCGTCAGCTTGTTGAGATCCCTGTAATCTATGCACATTCGCATAGATCCGTCCTTCTTTTTCAAAAAGAGGACTGGCGCTCCCCACGGAGAAGTGATAGGCCTTATAAACCCCTTATCCAACAATTCTTGCAATTGCAACATCATTTCTTTCATCTCTGAGGGTGCCAACCTATACAGTGCACGCGCGATCGGAGCAACACCAGGCACCAGATCGATCCAAAATTCGACTTGACGATCAGGGGGTAGATCTGTCAAATCCTCCAGAAATACTTCCGGGTACTCGTTCACTACCCTCACCTCCTCCATCCTACATTTCTCCTTCTTAGCATCTACAACATACGCCAATAATCCCCGATATCCTTTCCTCAAACTCTTAGTTGCTTTGATCATGGAAATTAAACTAGAACCCCTATCTCGTCTATTTCCATAAATCACTACCATCCCTTTCTTAGGCAACACAATACGAATCATCTTCTTATTACAGACAATACTATCATCGTTTCTAGCCATCCAATCCATCCCAAGAACCTCGTCAAACTCTCTCATCGCCATAGGGTATAACACCACTGGCACTAAACTCCCTTCGATGTCTATCACACACCCCTTAAACACCTCCCTAATTGATACCTAATTAGCATCAGAGGTTTCTACCTCGAACATCTGCTCTAAACGTTTAGGCTTTAACCCCGAACACTGAGCAAACACATGAGATAAAAAAGAGCAAGTCGCCCCTAAGTCAAACAATACTCTAGCACAAGTAGAGTTCACGAAAAATATACATGTTACCACATCAGAAACCTCCTCCGCCTCCATCGCAGTCATATTAAAGGCCCTCCCTTTCGGACGAGCCGGTTCCCACCTCCTTTCTTCCTCCCCCACGAACCCCAGTTTGAACTGGTCCACCCCGCTTGACCTGCGGGCAATCAGACCGAAGGTGATCTGGCGACCCATACTGATAGCAAATCCTCTTGTTCGAGCAATCCCTAGACATGTGCCTTGGCATCCCACACTGGAATCAGGACCTTTCCCCGGAACCATACTCTCCCCGATGTACCCGGTGACACTTTCTACAAGGCTTATCCCCGAACCCACGACCTCCTCTCGGCTCTTCCCTGAATCTCTTTCCCTTTCTCAGGTCTGATGTCGGTCCATCCCATCTCCTCTTATCCCCAACTCTCTCCGTCACTTGTCGGTTCTTTTCCTTTTCTTTCATCTCGGTCGCGTTAACGGCCACCTGAAAAGTAGTTGGCTCTTTGGCTGAAACCAACTCTCGCAGACTGCTCTTCAACCCGAAGATGTAGCGTTCCACTCGGCTTTCCTCATCTGGTAGATATGCCCCAAAAAATCGGGATTTCCCGATAAACTTAGAAGTATACTCTCTTACAGACAGATCATTTTGTTCCAGACTCATAAATTCTTCTTGCAACCTTTTCACTGCCGCCAGAGGGTAGAATTGTGCCTTCAATTTTCCCACGAAGGTTCCCGTTGACATACCCTCTGCTGCCGACGCTCTTTGTCCGCCAATCTCTGCATCCCACCATAAGGTGGCTTCAGACCTTAGCATGGATAGAGCATAAGTCACCCTGTCTTCCTCAACACATTTACTGGTAGCAAACACCAGTTTCATCTCCTTGATCCACTTCATTATTAGAACTGGGTCACACGCTCCTTTGTAAGTAGGAGGTTTGCATGCAACAAACTCCTTGTAACTATACCCTTTTGCAGACATTTTGTTTGCCTTCAAGGTCACCGATGGAGAATGACCTCCCACTTCAGTCACAGGTGGGCTCGACAGATCTATAACTTCCTTGCTCTCGCTCTTGTCTCTGCTTCCCGAGGTTGTCTTCTCTTGGTGAGCCAATAACGCTTACAGGGTCTCTTGAAGTCTCCACATTTCGGTGGCAAAAGTTTCATGAGTCACAAAGGCCTGATTTCGGCCCCAACCAGGAGCCCTTGCAGCTCCCCGCCCTCTCATAGTTGCCGAGCTTTCTTGATGTGAGGTTTCCTTGTCCACCGGTGTTGGATCCCAGATCTAATCTCGTAACAATGATATAAACAATAAGAATAATGACAGCGGAAGCAATACAGTTTAATATCAAAGGAGATTCAAATATCACAGTTCATAAAGCAGATAAAGATAAACAAGATATTCTTGGAATAAAGTATTCAACTTATATTATCGGATATATAACTTCTCAAGCACACTTGAACAATAAGGTGATGGTCCTATTTATAGGACCATAAAGTAAGTAGTGTACTTGTATGACGAAAGGAAGCATGTTGAACAGTGACCTATTCTAGAAAGTAAATCTTATCACAAGGTGACGTGTCATCTGTTCTTCTGTTCACTCGTAGATAATTTTAGAGTGAATATCTTCAGAGAGAATGTCTTCAGAGCTCTGACGTTGTCTTCAGAGCCTCTGATGAAGCTATCTCTGATGTCTTCTCTGAAAGTTGCAATCTCTGATAAGTACTTCAGAGGCAGGTTTGTCCTCTGAAGTCTTCGTCCTCTGAAGTCTTCGTCCTCTGAAGTCTGTCTCTGGAAGTCCTCTGAAGTAGGACTTAGATATTTTAAACACTTTAAAGAATGAAGAATTGGAGCTAACAATCTCCCCCTAAGTGTTGAAAATAAAAGATGCAAGAATAGCAGAGAACAGAACTTAAACTAGAAAACATAGAGGAGAAAAACATCCTCTTAAATATTACTAACACAGTTGGAAATACATTATAGAAAAAGTAATATTCAAGAACAAGGAAGCATGCTAAAATTTGTCACTTGAACAGATTCCATGGAACTTCATGATCAGAGCTCTGAAGTTGATCATCGAGTCAATCTCTATGTCAAGTTTTGCCAGTAAATCTGCTCTGTGCCTTTCTTCTTTTACATGGATCATTTTCTTTATACCTCTCAAGGTTTCATGAGAGTACTTCGACACTTCCGAAGCTAGAAAGATCTTCTTTACTTGATTTACTCTGTAGACGAAACCCAGAGGTTCTGCAACGATTGATCCAATCTTCTGTTCTTCAAGTTTGTCGAATGACTCCAGAGGTTCAGTTACCTCCAGCTTTTCTTCCCCTAGGTTTAGAGCAATTTGAAAGTCACGTTTTGCTCTGTGTTTGACATAGGCCTCCATTGCCCGTCTGACTTCAACCATGCCCATCCTTATTTCCCTTCTTCCATGATCATATCTAGCAGAGCAATAGGCATATAAATGTGGTAAATCATATGGATTTAGATTTACGAGATCATTATCATTGAACTCGTAAATCTTCTGATCAGATCGAGTTACCACATAGTGCCTATAGATGATCTTGTTGTAAGCAAAGGTATTTTCTGAGATTTTGTTGATCTTGGTGATTGGATCATCAAAGAGGACCTCTACTCTTGGTCTGGTTTTATCTCTGACAAATCTTCGCTCATAGTCCGGCATGTCCTCTCTGATCCTTGGATTCAGAGGAATGACTAGAGTGTCTGCCATATTGAACTCACAGTAGATGTATCTGAAGTGGTCTTCTATGGAAGCTTCGGGATTTGATTCAAGGAATGTAGGAGGTTTATTGAATACTTTGGCTGGAAGACCGATGCTTGCCTTCTGAACAGGATTCTCTGAAGGAGCCTATTCATCAGCAACCATGGTTTCTGGTTCCTTCGTCTGTGGAGGATTATCTGTTGTGGGTTCAGAGATGTAGCCTTCTATCTCTGGTGATTCCCTCAGCTATGTTGCTGTTGAAGTATGATGTGGTTGAGCATTCTTGAATACATACTCTTCGACATCAATTACTTCAATTTCTTCTTCATCAACTTCTTTTCCAGAATCTGATTTTTCTTCTTTTTCAGATTCTGGTTCTACTCTTTTAGCCTCTGATTCGTAAGCATCTCTCATCACATAAGTTGGTCTTTCTGGTGATGAGAATGCATCTTCTGATGTAGAGAAGTCTACTAGCTGCTCGTTTTCATCTTCTTCCAGAGCTCCAATAGTTTCTGGAGTTGCAGCTATTATTGGAACACTCAAAGTGGATGGTGCTAGAAAGATGACAGGTACTGGCGACTTTAGAGTGGCCTGGTTATCTTCAGCAGAGGTTGAGGTTGAATGTCTCTCTGTTCCTTTTTCCTTTCTTTGGTTTGATTCAGAGGGAGTGGACTCCTTTTGTGTTTCAACAGTTTTTGGTGTAGTCGTCTTCTCCCCCTTATGAATATCAGATGACCCCGGAGGTTGGTCATCCAAGTCATCAGAATCTTCATACCTGGCTTTCTTCCGAGCTTCCGCAGAGCATGCAACCTCTGGTTCCTTTCTCTTCAATATTCCCTCTGAAGATTTGACATTCTGCAGAAGGTCTTCAATCTTTTTGTGCTGCTGAGTGGTCTTGGAGACGAACTTGCTGGAGATAGTCATTACATTGCTGGTGATCTTCTTGGAGAAGTTGGTTAGGTCAGCCTTTGTAACAAATTCTGATGTAGTAGGAGCAGCAGTAGAGGAGGTAGGGATCTTTGCAAGTACCTCTGCCAAAGAACGCAAGACTTCCTCTTTGAATTGAGAAAAGTCTGCATGTGTTGGAGTGGGGGCAGAGGGAGTAGGAAGCGCCTTGAGGAGCTCTGTTGTGGAGTTCTGAATTTCTCTGGATAGAATCGAGTCATTTTTGATGACCAGGATTTCCAGAGCATCCAGTTTAGCGTTCTGAGAGTTAACAGTCGTGCGCAGCTCAGAGACCTCTGAAGTGAGCTTTGCAACTTCAGAGTTTGAGGCAGAGGCCTCTGAGGTCTTCTCCATTTGAAGTTTAATCTCTTTCAGAGATTCTCTGATTTCATCACCAAAGATTTTGAACTCCTCTTTGGTAACGTAATCAGAGGGGGTGACCTTAGGATCAACACATGATTCTAAGTTTCCCTTGAGTTCAGAGGGGCCTTCTTTCGGAGTTGGCTTGATATTGACTCCGGAAGGACTTCCCATTAATCCTTGGGGACCCTTTTTCACGGATTTCCCTATAATGGTTCCGACCGGTCTCTGATCATCAGAGTCAGAATCTGATGATGAGAAACGAATGTGGGTGGAAACCTTGCTGTCCAGGCTAAGGAGTCCATGTGCAAGAACGTCGTGCCATTCTATTTTCTGACAGGCAATCCTTACGATCTAAGGGACGGTCCAACTTTTTATGAGCCACAAAGGCATCATGTGTGTGTGGAGGTGACATACTCTGGGATGAATGAGTATTTTTATCTTGGTCCAAGTCCTGTTGAGAGGACTTAGCCGTATCAGAGGTTTCCCCTGTGGTGCGTGCTTCAGAGGCAGAAGTAGATGCCTCTGAGCGGTTAGGATGGGTAGGGTTCGAGGTGTGCACCTCTGTTTCAATGTCCATTGATGCTGGACCACCTTGGACAGTAAATATGTTTGCACGGGGATTTGGGCTTTGGAATCTCTCATGTGTGTCATCAAGGACATCTTTTTCTACCTCACCGCCCTCAGATTCTAGGTTTAGAAACTCACCCTCTGGAATTCTCTCTTCCTCACCTTCCTCTGCTCTGACAGAGTTATTATCTTCGTCAGAGGGAGGGTTCTCATGTTCTATCTTCCTCACTCTCTCAGAGCCACCCTCTGGTTGCGCTCTGTTAATGTTTTGAGCAGTATCAGAGATATCACTCTCCGATTCAGGCTCAGGCTCAGAACCTAAGTGTGTTGGGGATCCCATCATCGGTTCTGATGATTGGGCAACACGACTAAGTAGGAGATGGGTAGGAGAGTCAGCAGGAATTACCTCAATCATGGTGTGTGGGAATCGTCAGTCATGTGGATAAGGAGGAACCTCTGTTGCTTTGAATGAGTTCATCATAAAAAGAGGTGTCATTGGGCCCTCCTCAGTGATGGAGAATTTCTCCATTGCTCGTTGAATGACCACAGAGATGAATCTGGGAAATAGTACCGATATTGGTTGTTTTCCTTTGGCCAAGTCCTTGTTCTTTTTGTCCACCGCCATCAGCATCTCACATAAGAGAATGTGAGCCATATTTATGCTTCTGTTGAAGAAGAGAGCATACATTATGGCTATGATCGCTGGATGAGTCTGATCCTGACTTCTAATCTTGCAGGTAATTGTTCTGTTGAGAACACTAAACATAAAGTTCCATTTGGGAGGCAGGTACTGACGTCTGAATTGACTTAGGCGTGTTATTTCTTTGTTGTAGCCTAAGTGGTGGAGGAACTGAAGAAGGACTTCTTGACTTGGTAGTTTCTCAAAAGTTTCTATTTGAAGATCAGTTTTCATGAGGAGGTTGAATCGACGAGTTAGGGTTTGTGGGGTGATTCTTATGTTCAGGCTTTGTTCTCCTAGGTAAATGTGCCCAACCAGTCCTTCCTTTTCATCGTCGTATTCACTTCAATACCACCATTGTTGGACAAAGCGAAGGGGAATATCTGAGGCATGTTTGGTTAGAACATCATTGAGTTCGCAGTTGGTGAAAAAGTCGAGGATTGGGCGAAACTGTTCATCGTATTTGGTTTGGGTGACGTCCAGAAAGTAGTTGTTACCTTTTACTGGAATATCGAACTGTGCCATATTCAAGCTTGGAACAAGTTTGCTCGAGTTATCTGAAGTTTGGGAATGAGCCGCCATTGTTGCAGGTTCAGAAAGATGAAAGCTTAGAAAGAGAGATTTGGGATTTTGGATTTTGAGAGCGTAAAGGATAATGAAAAGTGAAACAGGGTTTTTATAGACAAAGGGTAGAGGGAGAGGTTATGGAAGCGGCGAATGAGAGTCCCTAATGTCAGAAAGGACGTTCCATCATCCCCTAATTAATAGGTGACACGTTTAGGTATGTAGGGGAGAGCCGCTTTGTGTCAGAAAACCGCCAGCTGGGTTTAAAAAGAAACGAATGGTTATCCAAAAAGATTTATTATTAAAAGAATTTATGGGAATATTCGTTTAATGAGAAAAGAGCAGAAGCTCTGATATAAATATCAGAGACAAGATCAGAGGCTCTGATATAAATATCAGAGACAAGATCAGAGGCTCTGATATAAATATCAGAGACAAGATCAGAAGCTCTGATATAAATATCAGAGACTTGATCAGAAGCTCTGATAAATATCAGAGACAAGATCAGAGGCTCTGATATAAATATCAGAGACAAAATTTTCTTCCCCTTGAAAGCTGAAAGGGTCTTTGTCTCCCCCTTGACCAAAGAATGAAGTGTTTTATGTTCTCCCCCTTGACACATGCTTGGAGAAAACAAGTGATTTTTACCATTTGTGAAAAAGTCCAGAGGCTCTGATGAATGGATCAGAGACTCTGATGTTTTCTTGTGTTAAGCACATTGACATATGCTACTTGGTTCAGAGTCTCTGATAATTGATCAGAGACTGAGTTTACCATTTTTTTTGTTAGGTAGACATATTCAACATTCCCAACTTGCTAATTAAAAAATTGAACCTTCGTTCATCTAAAGCTTTTGTGAAAATATCAACAAGTTGTAGTTCAGCTGGTACAAAATACATCTCTATTGTTCCCTTTTCAACATGATCTTTCAGAAAGTGGTACCTTACATCGATGTGCTTGGTTTTGGAGTGTTGTACTGGATTGGCAGAGATGGCTATGGCACTTTTTGAATCACAGAGAATTGGAATTCTTTCAATTTGTTGGCCATAATCTCTGAGCTGAGTTTTCATCCATATTACTTGTGAGCAGCAACTAGCAGCAGCAACATATTCTGCCTCTGCAGTTGAAGTTGAAACACAGTTTTGCTTCTTGGATGACCAACTTACCAACTTATTGCCCAATAACTGACAGCATCCTGAGGTACTTTTTCTGTCAAGCTTACATCCGGCATGATCTGCATCAGTGTAAGCTGTTAGATCAAAACTAGAAAGTTTTGGATACCAGAGGCCTAATGAGTGTGACCCTCTGAGGTATCTGAAAATTCTCTTGACAGCAGATAAATGAGATTCTTTTGGATTTGCTTGATATCTAGCACAAAGACATGTTGCAAACATTATGTCAGGCCTACTTGCAGTTAAGTATAATAGTGAACCTATCATGCCTCTGTAGGTTTTTATATCCACAGATTCTCCTGAAGGATCAGAGTCAAGTTTGACTCCGGTGGATAGAGGTGTTCTCATTGAAGTTGAATCATTGAGTTTGTACTTTTGCAAAATTTCAGAGACATACTTAGATTGACTTATGAATGTACCTTCTGAAGTTTGTTTTACTTGTAAGCCCAGAAAGAAAGTTAATTCTCCCATGAGGCTCATCTCAAATTCACTCTTCATCAACTCTGAGAACTTGTCACAATACTTTTGATTTGTAGAGCCAAATATAATGTCATCAACATAAATTTGTACTAAAAGCATCTCATTCTTGTACCTTTTGATGAATAAGGTAGTATATATTGTGCCTTTTTCAAATCCATTTTGAGTTAGAAAGGTGGACAGAGTTTCATACCAAGCTCTTGGGGCTTGTTTAAGTCCATACAGAGCTTTATCCAAATAATAAACATGATTAGGATACTCTGTACTTTCAAATCCAGGTGGTTGCTGGACATAAACTTCTTCATTTAATTTACCATGAAGAAAGGCAGATTTAACATCCATTTGATAAACTTTGAATCCTTTGTGTGCAGCATAGGCTAAGAAGATTTTGATTGCTTCTAGCCTAGCTACAGGTGCAAAGGTTTCATCATAATCAATGCCTTCTTCCTGGCAATATCCTTTTGCAACCAACCTGGCTTTGTTTCTGATTATTATTCCATCCTCATCCTTTTTGTTTCTGAAAACCCATTTCGTTCCAATTGCAAATTTTCCTTTGGGAAGAGGAACTAGGGTCCAGACTTTGTTTCTTACAAACTCTTGAAGTTCATCCTGCATTGCAAAGATCCAATGAGGATCTTCAAGAGCTTCTTTTACCTTCTTTGGTTCAATAATGCTCAAAAAGTTTACGTAGAAGCATTCATTGATGCTGGCAGATCTTGTTTTAACTCCTGCGGATGAGGATCCAATGATTTGATCAATTGGATGATCTTTTGTCCATCTGGTAATTGGAGCATAAATTTGGGGTGGAGTTTGAGCTTCAGAGTCTCTGACAGTTGGTGACACCTCTGTTGTATTGTTCAGAGGCTCTGTAGGTGATATCTCTGTTGTACTGTTCAGAGGCTCTGTTGGTGACATCTCTGTTGTACTGTTCAGAGGCTCTGAGTTTTGTTCCAGAGATGCAGATTCTTGTTCTTCACCATTTGCTTCTGGAGTTACTTCGGATACTTCTTGATCTTTTTCTGATTCACTTTGCTGATCTGTATTTGGTGAAATAGAAGGTGTTAATCCAGAGGGCCCTTAAAGGGTTGTACCTGTTTCTTGAGGTTCCTCTGAATTCACTCTCGGTCTATCTCTGAAGATAACTTCAGAGTTTTCATCATCAAAGAAATCTTCAAATATTCTGTTTAATTCAGATTCCCTTGATGATTCAAAGATAGGTGACGAGGAACTCTCTTGTTGTTCAGAGCTTTTATTGTCGTCAAAAGAGATATTGATGCTTTATTGGATAGTCCTTGTTCTAAGATTGAACACTCTGAAAGCTTTTGAGGCTAATGAATATCCAATGAATTTGCCCTCATCAGCTTTCTTGTCAAACTTTCCAAGATATTCTCTATCTTTCAGAATGTAACACCTGCATCCAAAAAGATGAAAATATTTAACATTAGGTTTCCTATTGTTAATGAGTTCATAGGATGTTTTCTGAAATCTTTTGACAATTGTAGCTCTATTCTGAGTAAAGCAGGTTGTTGCTACTGCTTCTGCCCAAAAATTTGTTGAAAGATCAGATCCAGCAAGCATTGTTCTTGCAGCTTCAACAAGTGTTCTGTTTTTCCTTTCAACTACTCCATTTTGTTGAGGAATTCTTGCTGTAGAAAAGTTAGGTGTAATGCCTTCTTCTGATAGATAAGAATTGATTTTGGCATATCTGAACTATGTTCCATTATCACTTCTTAGTTTCTGAACTTTGCTGCTGAATAGAACCTGTAATCTTTTTAACAACCTTATTAATATGTCAGGTACATCAGATTTAGCTCTAATGAATTCTATCCATGTGTATCTGGAAAATTCATCAATCAGAACCAAAATATATTTCTTACCTGCTAGACTCTGTATAGAGATAGGACCATAGAGGTCCACATGAAGCATGTGCAGCGGTCTAGGACAATTGTTTTCACTTTTGGTTTTATGGGAAGATCTTTTCATTTTTCCCATCTCACAAGCAGAACAAAGATGATCTTTGTTAAACTTTAGAGATGGTAATCCCTTAACCAAATTAAGTTTAACTAACTTATCAAGTGAGGAAAAGTTTAGATGTGAAAACTTTTTATGCCAGAGCCATATTTCCTCACTATTCAGAGATACAAGACAAAGTTTCTCTGAATCAGTGTCTGTGATTTTGGTAAAGTTCATTCTGTAGAGGTTACCTTTTCTGTCTGCTCTTAGCATTTCTTGACCTGATTCTGAGTGAAGAAGTGAACAATATTTTCTTTGAAATTTCACATCAAAACCATGATCACAAAGTTGACTTATGCTTATCAGATTGTGTTTTAATCCATCCACATAAGCAACCTTTGATACTGAAACATTTCCTCTTGATAACTCACCATATCCTTTAATCTGTCCTTGCTTGTTGTCTCCAAAAGTAACTGCTCCTCCAGATTTTGCTTTAAATGAGGATAGCAGTTCTTTATCTCCAGTCATATGCCTTGAACATCCAGAATCTAGGTACCAGATTGGCATTGACTGTTTCTGCAAGACAGATTATTGTTTCTTAGGTACCCACCTCATTATGGGTCCTTTTGTGTTAGACTTTGGTGGATTTGGATGACTTTTTGGCATCTCATCTTTTGATGTCTTGCCTTTACGTGTCTTCTTTTGAGATTTTGTCTCTGAGATATTTTTCAGAGATTGATTCAAAAGGCAGTATGATACTTTAAAATGATTCTTCAGTTTCATCAAGAGATAAATGCAGTTACAATTAATAGAACAAGAAGAAGTAGGAGCAAAGGTTTTCTTTTTATTAAAAGCATTTGTTACATTTTGACTTCTTTTGAAACTAGCACTAGGAATATTACATTTATCCCTAACTACTTCTTTTCTTTTTGCTTGAAAGGCAGTCTTCTTTTCAAGTTGCTTTTTCTTGTTCAAAAACATCTTCTTTTCTTTGCTGCTTACTGCACAGACAGGATCAATATGGTTAGTTTTTGTCCATTTGCCCTTTTGTTCAGGAGAGAATTTTATTGTTTTATAGGTGTAAGAGCCAGAAGTGTTTGTTTTATTCTTTGCCTTTTCTTGCAACTCTTTTTCAAGTTCCAGAGATGTTTTTGCTTGTAAACACATATTTGCAAAATCAGGACTTATTGGTATTCTGGTTTTGGTTTTTAATACTGAAATTGGAACATTCAAAATACCAGAGCCAACAGTTTCTATCTTTTTGTGAATTACATTCCCTGGTTTACAAAAAATCTGTTCATCAATCTCTAAATCAGATTCTGAATCAGAGTCAAGAAAGTCTCTCTTAGATTTAATAGAGATATCTACCTCTATTGGTTTTTTAATTTCTTTTGATCTAGAGACTTTGATGATCCGTTTCATGCTTTCTTTTCTTTTTAAGTCCTCCATGACATTTTCTTTCCATATCCTTTGAACATCATCTTCAAACGTGGTTCTGATGTTTTCATCTGACTTTGGTGAATACAGAGGAGCATTTGGATTAAGTGAACTCTTAGATCCATTTTCAGAAGTACTTGTATCAGAGGTACTTGGTTCAAATGTCTCTGATTCACTTGAGATGAAAGCATCAAATCTGAAAATTTCTTTGGGATCATAGCTCTGAGGTTTTGTAAAGAGTACTTCTGAAGTTTCTTCTTTTATCTGTAACACAGACTCTTGAATGTCTTTTACTTCAGAGTACGTAGTATTTTTGAAATTCAAAGCTCTTGCTTTTGATCCCTCTGATGTTTTCATTCTTTTAAAATTATTCAGAGATGGACTTTCAAAGCTTTGGACCTTTCCCATACAGAAAGTGGAAGAAAGTGAAGTTTTCTCCAATCCATTGAATGAATTCAACTCATTGAATCCTAGCCCTTGAGAGTCCATTTGAGATTTTATTTTGTCGAAGACACTTTGTGCATTAACATAGCTTTTGATTCGAAGATTTTTCCTATCTAGAGATTGAGGTAAGATTTCTCTTTCCTTTTGAAAAATTTTGGTTAAGGCAATAGAATTGAGCCTTTCATACTCAGATTTCTTTACTTCTTCTTCTTTTCCTTTTAAAACTTTCTCTATTTCTCTTATTTCTTCTGAAAATAATTTTTCTTTTTGCTTGAAGGTTTCTTCAAGTTTAGTTTTTTCAAGAAAAATATCTTTCTTTTCTGATTCCAGAAGATTCTTTTCTCTTTTGTAAAAAATGAGCTCTTTTGTTACTTGCTCTCTTTTATGTTTTTCTTCAACAAACTTTTGCTCTAAATCCTGAAGTTCATTAATTAGTTTAAATGCATCTATTTCAGGATCACTGTCAGAGGTGTAAAGAGAGTTTACCTTCTCAGAGTTGTCTTCAGATGTTTCATCAGTTTGATCTCCATCTGAAAAAGCCATACCACAGATATTTGTTGGCTCTTCCTCGCCGTCGCTTGTCGAGTCTGATAGCCAGTCTTCCATTTATGCTACAAGAACTCTTTTTTTTACATTGTATTTGTATTTGTTCTTGTAGTAATCTTGATCTTTGACAAGTTTTCCTCTGCAGTTTGCAGAGAAGTGGCCTGGTTTTCCACATCTGAAGCATCTTCCATCATTTTGATTTGTTGGAAGAGTGGCAGTACTTGTCCCTGGCTTCTGTTCTTGAGGTTTGAAGTATCTCTGTGGTTGTGGATACCTTGGTTGGAATAGTTGTTGTGGTCTTGTTTGTTGTGTTGCATCATCATGATTGAAGTTTGCACCCTTTTGATCACTATATGGAGTGAATCTGGGTTCTTGTTGAAATCTTCTTTCCGGATTTCTTCTTTCTTCATTCTCTCTCCTTCCTTCAAATACCTTCTTACCAAATTTCTTGTTAAATTGATGAGTGATTAATGCAAGAGATTTGGCGAAGGCATTGATATCTTCATCTGAGTCTGAATCTGTATGAGTTTCTTCTACCATCAAGACCTTTTTGGATCTTCTTTTTGTTTCCAAACATTTTTGTGACTCTTCACAGTTGTTTTCTTTCGATATTTGTTTTGAAACAAGCGTAAGGGGTCCACCCAAAGAGGTTTTTGATTTTTGCTTCATAACTTCTTTTTCATGTGCAACAAGAGTACCATAAATGTCAGTTAATGACCATGACTCAAGATCTTGATTAGCCTGTATAGACATGGACAGTTGTGACCATTCTTCATTCAAGCTTTTCAAAAAAAGAACATTGTTTTCCTCTTTTGTTCTTATTACTCCAAACTTTCTGCATTTGTTTATTAGAATGTTGAATCTTGAGTAAGTTTGGTGTAATGTTTCTTCTGGTAGAGCATGAAAATCATGATATTCATTGATGCATAGATTTCTTCTATTTTTCTGGGTTTGTAGGCCACCTTCAAGTTGATTTAACAACTGATCCCATATCTCTTTTGCAGTTTTACAAGAATCAAGTTCTTGAAAGATATCATTGGGAATGGCCATTATGAGTAATCTAACAGCTTTTGAGTCATTATCCATCATATTATTTTCTTCATCAGTGAAGTTTGTGGTTTTCTTTTCATAATATGCAGGTATTTAGGCAGTATCTGCTGTTGCAGGAACTCTTGGCACCAACACCATTGGAATGTGAGGTCCAATGTTCACAGATCTAAAAAGATCCCTGTCCATACCTTATAGGAAATTTACCATCCTTATCTTCCATTGGGGATATTCATCCCTTAAAAGTGTAGGAGGTTTTGTTAATGACCCAACTGTATAAATGGCACTTATGCTTGAGTTTGCCATTTGTAAAAAAAATGAAGATTTGAAGAACTGATGCTTTTTGTAATGAACTGAGATTTACTATCAAATCTAGAGCATATGATGTTATTTAATAAACTGGGTTTATATGAACATGCACAGATAATGAAAGTTTAGAATCAATGAGATGTAAATCTATCCGAGTATGCAGATATGATCTTTCTTTGTTTAGAAACAAAGGAAGCTCTGATACCAATTGTTGGATCCCAGATCTAATCTCGTAACAATGATATAAACAATAAGAGTAATGACAGCGGAAGCAATACAGTTTAATATCAAAGGAGATTCAAATATCACAGTTCATAAAGCAGATAAAGATAAACAAGATATTCTTGGAATAAAGTATTCAACTTATATTATCAGATATATAACTTCTCAAGCACACTTGAACAATAAGGTGATGGTCCTATTTATAGGACCATAAAGTAAGTAGTGTACTTGTATGACGAAAGGAAGCATGCTGAACAATGACCTATTCTAGAAAGTAAATCTTATCACAAGGTGACGTGTCATCTGTTCTTCTGTTCACTCGTAGATAATTTTAGAGTGAACATCTTCAGAGAGAATGTCTTCAGAGCTCTGACGTTGTCTTCAGAGCCTCTGATGAAGCTATCTCTGATGTCTTCTCTGAAAGTTGCAATCTCTGATAAGTACTTCAGAGGCAGGTTTGTCCTCTGAAGTCTTCGTCCTCTGAAGTCTTCGTCCTCTGAAGTCTGTCTCTGGAAGTCCTCTGAAGTAGGACTTAGATATTTTAAACACTTTAAAGAATGAAGAATTGGAGCTAACAACCGGAATCTGAACACTTCTCGCTCTGCGAGTGGTCTGAGTATTGGCTTTTCCCCGATTCCCAGCATTGTTTCCCTCGACTTGAGTCGTAGCTTTTTGGGTGGTCCTTACAGGTCCACACCCTCGACCACGACCCCTTCCTCGGGCTGTCGACTGTCTAGTGGGACCCCTCGGCATCTCAACACGAGCCCCATTTACCGACATATTCTCCCCCGCCGGAACTGCCCTACTTCGCAAAGCTCGCTCAGACATGACGACAGCAGAAACAACACACGGGTAGACTTTAATTTAACAGACCCATATGTAACAAGATTTGTAGGCACGCACATGTACCTGTAAATTTGCAATTACATTGGCCAGATGTAATCCCAAATCCACCTTACATGTTCATACATCCCTATAGCGGTAACCCCTACGACGTCCTATTTCTCGGTTGTATCCCACCTACAGTTTAAGATTAAGTCCAAAAGGACACCTAAATCGCTTAAACTATGGCTCTGATACGAATTTGTAACAACCCAAAAACAATAGAAATAAAGTAGCATAAATTCAATCCCTCAAACGGGTCCCAACAAAACATTCAAATATAAGGAGCAATATGAATCATCTAGTTAGAACTATTACAACCGAGAATCTAAGTAAAAAGTAACTACACCACATTTAAGGCCAAAACTCTTCCATCCCGCTAACTCTTAACACTTATCTTTTCACTTAGAAGAACCGCCAACAGACCCCTTACCTGAAAAGGGGTTTAAAAAAAAAACCGAGGGTTAGACCGGAAGGTCTAGTGAATTCCCAATCCTCGGCTTGGCAACAAGAAAATGATTTATTTTTTATACGATAATAATAAAAATGCTTGTAGAAACACGTCAGTTAGATATTACTTGAAACAAAAGTTCAAACACTCCCACGCTTGCGTTCTCGAGGCCACCCAGTAGATCACCATACGCCCCCTCGTAGATGTCGTCGTCCATATACATAGGAAACAAATTCCAAACATACGGACCAACCATCCCCGATGGTTAAAAACATAGCCATGGACACAATCCAACAGTCACAGTACAAGTGTGTCATGAATACGATACATAACCGTGTAAACATAAGATCGACAATAACTTTAATGATCAAAAGCTTCAACGTAGCACATATATATAAAAATCAATAAAGCGTTTAAGAATGAACACTACTTTCAGTTTAAAAACTTTTAGATAAGGGAACTCACCGATTTCGATGAAAATTGACACACAAGAACTACTAACCTTAGATAGATCGAACTCCTACATTCCACATTAATAAGACAATTATGATTTTTGATAATGCTCTAAGAATTTCTTTGCTCACAGACCGATCAAAAGGGGTAAACTTCCACTAAAACTTTACTAAGGAAAGAATGCAGACCCCGGGAAACCGCACATCGGGCGACACTGGTCTATTCCACACCAGGAAGCCCCCGGTCGGTCACACACCGGGCGCCTCGGCCGATCGCACACCGGGCGCCCCGGCCGATAGCACACAGGGCGTCCCCGGTTGGAAACACACCCGACGGCCCCGGTTGGACACACACCGGGCGGCCCCAGTCGATGGGAAAAAGTTCGATTTGGGGGTGGGAACACACCCTGTTTCACGACGATGGTCGCGATAGCCAGCGATAAGCAATGACCCAAAAAGAACCCTCGGTTTCTCCCTCTACTTGTCTAAAACGCAAGGATTTAACTCAACAAACAGACCTTAAGTTCCATTTTACCATTAATCCCTGTCTAACCAAACCCAAGGCCCCAGAAGAAGATATTAATAAACTTTTTTATTCACAGATCACAATGTAAATCACAACATGACAATTAATTCCATCAATCTCACTTGTATTAATCTCAGAAATCAATTACATAAGTTTTCTCTCTCTACACACTATGAACTTGTATAACACTCTGTTAAGCTGCTACATTATTACACGCACAATACTACCTATTTATACACAAGCTCTAAAACACGCTAAACACTGTACATGGACACCACAGAACGAGCACACAATAAGAAAAACATAAATATAAGATTGACTTTGACTTTTATTACAATGACTTTGACTCTGATGCTTGAGAGTTGACTTCAGCTTTGACTTCAATCTTCATTCTTCTATGATCTTGTATCCAACATATTTATGCTCTAACAATCTCCCCCTTTGGATTCAAGATCATCTCCAAAAGATTTAGCAAATCAATTCTTTTCCTTTTGAGAACACAAATTACAATCTTCCCTTTTTGTCAAATTTTGTTGACTTGGATTCAAGATCATATCCAAAATATTTAGCAAATCAAATCTTCTCTTTTTGAGAACATAAATTACAATCTTCCCTTTTTGTCAAATTTTGTTAACTCGGATCATCTTCAAATCAATTGTATTCTTCCCAAATTCTGTTCTTCAACAAATAATAGCAATCTCCCCTAAAAATGATAAATCAATTCTTCAACAATTTCCCAAGGTTATCTCAAACCTCTTTCAGACTTCAGAAAGAAATTATCTACAGATTCAACTCGGTTTGCTTTAGAAAAAATATTTTCAAAGAAAATTTCTGTAAATTCAGCTCATCTTCAGAAATCTTTGAAACTTTTCTTTTTCAATCTTTCAATATTTGCAATGCTTTGAACTTTTCTCCCATAACATAATACAAACTTTTCTTTTCTGACATTTCATAAACTTTAGCTTCTCCCTCTTTTTGATGATTATAGCAAGAAATCATCAAAACTTTTACAAGAAATGTCGCTGAAAACTTTTCTGACAACTGATCTTTCATACTGAGCCTCCGATTATTTGCCAATCCAAAAGGATATTCATCCGAATCTTTACAAATTCAGACAAATTAGGAATGTAACACATGAATTAACAAATGAATCAGTTAGAAGTGCCTGTCAGTAACACGAAGTCACTGTGTGTAATGAATACACAAAGTAAAGGAGCTTTTGTGATGTTCACTCCCCCAGGGCTTCCATTCAATCATCGAAATACCACAAATATATTTCTATGAACGTTATGACAAGAAAACAAATTCCTTGTATGCTCGTGCTAGTGTTAGAATGAATTAAGCACATGATGATTGCTTTTATAAGGCTCAAAATTGTGTAAACCATTGAGACAACAACAGTTAAACACAAACTCAATTGTGCATGATCGAAGTGCGAAGGTGCGGTAGACTTCCTTCTTTTTCAATATCCAGATTTTCCAAATGAAAATCAGATATCATATGTGTTGCGTCCCCTTAAAAATATGAAACATTTTCTTGTTGAGAAGAAAATGAGTGGCTGGTGGGGTTTTAATCAAGAGTTGGCATGGGCTAGTTGCCTGTTTTAATAATATTCCCGAAGAATTGTGAAACACTAGTAATGTGGTTGCCCGACTCAGAAAAAGTTGGTGCAGGGTTTGATATTCTTTTACTCTGTTCTCACACCCTCTTTCTTTTTATCATTGAGCTCACTGCTAACCAAACTCTCTTTTTCATTTTTACCTCGTCACTCAACCCACACTCAGTATTTTGACTCCTCACACAATCGATCACTCAATGATTAAGTTCTTGGGTTGGAAACACTGGTTAACGTGAATCTATAGAAGTTTCATTTAAGTCCTCACAAAATGAACCTATGTAATATCCTAAAAGAATATGTTGCTCAACTAGTTTAATTTGTCAGTTAAAGCACAAAAGATACAATTAAGATGTATGTATATGCTCAAAGATATAACCATGAAGATTTGAGCATTTTAAACATTGAAGATATTTCAAACAAATATATTGAAAGAATGAAATGAATACAAGAGACTTGTTTGAAAATCTGACATTGTATGAAAATGATCAGAATCAAATGATTTAACAATCAAGGCTTAGGTCAGAAAAAAATGAATGTGGTCTATACGAACCAATATATAGACATTCTTGAAAGAACGTTTCAAAATGAAATCACGCTAAAAAATTCTTTAGAATTCAATCGGAGTGTCTTACCATCGAAAATATGTTTCAATTTAGAGACATGGTAAGAACAAGTTCAATCAAAAATTAAACTGGTGAGTGTGAATACTTGAAAGTATATAGAAAAGATAATACGCAAGCATTAATCTTTGGAAACACACGGTTTATTATACACTGAAACAGAAATAACATGAAAACATTTAAAATCACACTTCCAAATCATGAAATCTATTTAAAAATCGGGAAGTGGTTTGAACGTTTTAAGAACATGTTTTTTATGATTGAAAGTTGTCCTTCTTTCAACCATATATGAGATTAAGAATAGTGTTGGAAGAGAAGAGCTAGACAAAAAAATACAACGAAAGCTAGATAAAAAAAACACAAACATGCAAGCTTGTCTTCATCTTCCACTAGTTGATCCATGTACAAAAGTGTTTAGCAATTAAAAGAAACAAGAGATTAGAACATACCTTTTGATGTGGTTTTAGGATCCAAAGGAGAATCCCTCTACTTTGTGCACACACAAAGCTTCCAAGCAAAAGAGCAAGAATTAACCAAGAACACACACTATGTGTGTGTTTTGGACGATTCAAGAGAGAAAGAGAGTATAGGGAGAGTTTTTCTTTTCTTCCAAAACTCCTTTTTTTTAGAACTTGTAAAAATTCATCATGCTTAAGCCTTTTTTTATTACCTTTTACCATGGTTTTTGTTGATGGTATTTGCAAAACAAGCAAATACCAAAACCACCTAAAGGAACCAATAAGAATAAGCCTAGCCATGCAATTTTTCATTCTTGGTCCTCCTAGTTTGAATTAGTGAAAACCATATTTTAACAATTCAAACTTTATCACTATAAGTCCCTCTATAAATCTCTAGTTTCAAATTAACCTTCAACTTGATGTTAAATGAACTAGAGAATATTTCTTGCATCTATTATTTGGACTTTGTGTGCGACCCAGTAGGATACCAATAATATTACATTTGTTGTGGCAATGGGCACGATTCCAACAAACTCCCACTTGCACTTTGGCACAACATATGTATATATTGCTTGGTTGTCATCTTCAAGATACACCAGCGCAAAAATGGTAATGTCGTGTCTCCAAGACACACCTTAGTAATCATCACCTTGATGGTATGATTCCGTCCTACAGGTAAGTGATCAGTTATCCTTCTGTTCTTGATATCCCTATGAACACGAGACATGGTATTTGATATATTGTCAATCTCTATTAGTTCATAATTATGTTTCTCGATAAAGATTTGCGGTGACCAAAATTAGACTTTAGAATTGAATCAATCAATTCGGTCTAAGTACGGCCGTATAACGTCAGCGCCAAATCATCGAGGGGCCCTAGGATATCTCCTTCTACCTGAGGTAAAAGGGAACAAATCGCTTTGACTACATAGACCTCCCCACTAATCATATCATATTTGACCAGTCCCTTTATGGCTGCCAGTCACGGACAACGTTGGAGAAATGTCAAAACATAATAGACTTCATGTCAAGAGTTTCATGCATCTCCACTCTAGGATAAGAGATGTTACCATCTTAGAATTACTCGTGACATATACCATGAAGTAATCTCTAAGTGTTGGTCGCTCCAAAACTTGATCTCTATTAAGTTCATGTGAGTGTAGTTGCATCCAATGTCATATCCATCTTTATGGATAATCAACTCAAATCTCACATCAGTCTTAATTCATTACTCCCTTCCTATGCAGGATGAACGACTGTGGAGATTTTTGAATAGACATGTATTCAAAGGAAGTATAAACATGAAAAATTGAACACAGTAATACACCAATGAAATGATTGCTCCAAGCACATACTATGATCTCAACATAATAATCATCATGTCATATGCAAATGTAAACTGTTTAAGTTCCAACATCTCAGATTAACTAAAATAGTTAAGCTAAATCGCTAACAACTCTAATGCCTATAGACCTAGTATGAGCATCATGTTTGGTCTGTGGCAAGGGTTTGGTGAATGGATCAGCCAAATTCCTACTCGAGTCAACTCTACTAATGATAATGTTTCTATCTTCGACAACCTTCCGAACGTAGTGAATCTTCTTGAGTATATGTCGGGTGCGCTTATGTGATCTGGGTTCTTTAGCCAAGATGATTGCACCCTCATTGTCACAGAAGATCTCAATGAGATCAAGAATAGTAGGGACTATGCCGAGATCCTCGATGAACTTCTTCATCCGCATGGCCTCTTTTGCTGCCTCATTAACTGCAATATACTCAGCCTTTGTTGTCGAATCTGCTACAGTGCTCTGCTTGGAACTTCTCCAAGTGACCGCTCCACCGTTTAGCAAAAACACGAATCCTGATTGTGAACATGAATCATCTCTATCAGTTTGGAAGCTTGCATATGTGTATCCTTTTACACATAGCTCTTCCTAGCCACCATAGATCAAGAACATGTCCTTTGTTCTTCTCAGGTACTTTAGAATGTTCTTGACTGCTATCCAATGAGCTTCGGCAGGGTTGGCCTGATATCTGCTTGTCATGCTTAAGGCATATGATACATCAGTCCTAGTACAAATCATGGCATACATGATCGATCCCACAGCCGAAGCATATGGAATTCGACTCATCCTGTCTAATTCCTCAGCGGAACTAGGATACTGAGATTTGCTCAGTGCCATGCCATGTTGCATAGGCAATAACCCCTTCTTGGAGTCTTGCATCTTGAATTTCTTCAAGATTTTATCTATGTAGGTACTCTGGCTTAACCCAATGAGCCTCCTGGATCTATCTCTATAGATTTTGATGCCTAATATGTATGCCGCATCTCCCATGTCTTTCATGGAAAAACATTTCCCTAGCCAAGTTTTAACACTTTGCAGTGTTGGGACATCGTTTCCCATGAGTAGTATGTCATCGACATATAATACAAGAAAAACTACGGTTCTCCCACTAGTTCTGACATAAACGTATGGTTCATCTTCACTTCTGACAAAAGCAAATTCCTTGATTTTCTCGTCAAAATAAAGATTCCAGCTACGAGACGCTTGCTTGAGTCCATAAATGGACTTTTGAAGCTTACACACTCCATTAGGATGCTTAGGATGTACAAAACCCTCAGGTTGTGTCATAAACACATCCTCAGTAAGCTTTCCATTAAGAAAGGCGGTTTTTACGTCCATTTGCCATATCTCATAATCATGAAATGCTGCTATGGCAATTAGTATCCTAATAGATTTCAACATAGCGACTGGTGAAAAATTTTCATCATAGTCTACACAATGAGTTTGCGTGTAACCCTTTGCCACTAGTCTGGCTTTGAATGTGTGTACTTTGCCATCCATGTCAGTCTTATTCTTGAAGACCCATTTACACCCAACTATTTTAAGGCCAGGTGTTTGATCAACAAAGTCCCATACTTGATTATCATACATGGATTGGATCTCGCTTTCCATAGTCTCCTTCCATTTAGCAGACTCTGGGCCTGTCATGGCTTCCTGATAGTTGGTAGGTTCATCAAGATCTACCAATGACTCATCACGATCAGAAATGAGTAAACCATATCTTTCAGGTGCATGACGTACCCTATCAGACCTGCGAACAGGTGGTGGCTCAATGTCAGATTCCCCATTAACATCAGGTTGTACAACCTCTTGATGGGAACTAGTGCCAATGTCGGATTCCATGTTGGTTGATTCTTGAAGTTCTTCTAGATCAATTCTGCTCCCACTGGCCTCCTTTGATATCAGCTCCCTCGCTAGGAATACTGCCCTTCTAGCATCAAAGACTTTGTTTTCAGAAGGTTTGTAAAACAAATATCCAAAAGATCCAGTAGGATATCCAATAAAATAACACTTCTCTGATCTGGGCTTTAACTTGTCTTGAGATTCGCGACAAACGTAAGCCTCACAGCCCCAGATTTTTAAATATGCTAGTGAATGAACTTTACCAGTCCATATTTCAGATGGTGTTTTGGAAACCTTCTTGGTTGGTACGAGGTTAAGGATTTTTGCTGCAGTCTCTAAGGCATAACCCCAGAAACTGATCGGAAGCGTAGTGCGACTCATCATGCAATGAACCATATCTAACAATGTTCGGTTTCTCCTCTTGGATACACCATTGTGTTGTGGTGTCCCGGGTGGGGTTAACTATGAGATAATCCCATAATTTCTAAGATGATCGCTGAATTCTAGACTAAGATACTCACGACCTCTATCAGATATGAGGATCTTAATCCTTTTATTCAGTTGATTCTCTACTTCGTTTTGGAATGTCTTGAACACCTCAAAGGTATCAGATTTATGTCTAATCAAATAAACATATCCGTATCTACTGAAATCATTAGTAAACGTAACGAAGTACTTTTTTCCGTGTCATGTGGGTGATCTGAAAGGTCCACATACATCAGTGTGTACAAGATCCAACAGATCTTTGCCCCGTTCACAACTTCTTGTGAATGGTGCTTTAGTCATCTTCCCTAGTAAACAAGATTCACATTCACCATAAGATGAGTGATCAAATGATTCCAAAATCCCATCCGCTTGGAGTTTGGCGATGCGTTTCTTGTTAATGTGGCCAAGACGACAATGCCACAAATACGTCTTATCTAAACCATTTTTGCATGAAGTCGAATCAACATTAAGGATTGAACTATTATTGTTTCTTGGGCTGATGTTGGTTTCATAAATACCATTACAAGGACTAGCTTTAAAATAAAGTAATTCATTTTTAAACACAAGTATTGATCCATCATCAAATATAAAATTAAAACCATCATCATACAGCCTTTTAAAAGAAATAATGTTTCTGGCCATTTCGGCTGAGTAGAAAACATTTAATAAATCCACAGATAGACCAGATTCAAAAGTAAGCTCATAATTCCCAATCCTATCAACTGGAGCAACATGCTTGTTCCCCATGATTAGGTCGAGCTCTCCGTGTCTAAACTTCCTACTTCGTTTTAGTCCCTGCACATCAGTACAAATGTGAGTACCACATCCTGTGTCCAATACCCAAGAATTAGAAGCAGAAGTGTTGTGGAGTTCAATCATATACATACCTGAGGGTTCGGCCATACCCTTGCCCTTGAGCTCTTTCAGCTTCTTCAGGTATTTCGGACTGCTACGCCTCCAATGTCCTTTATCCCCGCAGTGGAAACATATTGCATCCTCAGGAGTTTTCGATTGAGGAATCGTAGAGTTAGCTTTACCCTTGCCTTTAGGGTTGGTTTTGGGTTGACCAATTTTTCCCTTCCCTTTGCCTTTAGGGGGTTTTGGTTTCTTCTTCTTGACTCCTCCTTCCCTGATGGCCAATATGGGAGTAGCAGACTTAGTTTTGGTCATGTTTGACTCGGCGGTCTTCTACATGCCATGGAGCTCCATGATGTTTTTCTCCATGTTGTTCATATTGTAGTTCATTGTGAAGGATTCGTATGAACTAGTCAGCGAGTTTAGGATGAAATCCGTAGCAAGCTCCTGACTAAAGGGAAAACCAAGACGCTCCAGTTGGTCAATGTACGACTTCATTTTAAGAACGTGTACACTAATGCTGCTTCACGGGGCCATTTTGCATCCTACCAGAGATTTGGCTGTGTCATACCGCTCCTGCCTAGCCTGCTGTTGGAACATGTCCCTCAGCTGGTTTAGCATGTCATATGCCCCAAGGCTCTCCATACCCTTTTGGAGTTCAGGAGCCAGGGTCGCTAACATGAGGCAAGCATGCTCGTTTGATTCGGTCAGACGTTTCTCATACTCTTCCCGAGTCGCCCGAGGTGCTCCGATTGGTGGTGCCTCAGGGAGGGGTTCCTCAATGGCTTTTTGCTTTTTTTCCATCCTGAGTACGATTCTCAGGTTGCGAAGCCAGTCCATGACGTTCAAGCCTATAAGCTTGTCCTTATCGAGGAGCCCTTTTAGACAAAAGTTTGAGATCGATGAATTCGTGTTGTTGTTTGACATCTATCAAAGTAGAAAAAATATTTTAGTGATCTGGATTGAATAATCCTTGTTATAATAATTACCCAAATGTTTAAATAAACAATTATAAATAACAAGGCTAAGACCCATATTTCACTCCTTAGCTACGACGGGTATGCCGCGAATCGCAACTAGAAGTTATTTAGGTAGGTAACCATTTTACCAATTTCAATCTCTATGAAATTCTTAGATCCTTGCGGGATTCGTTGACATTCATCATGTCACTTGACATGTTTAATCCCTTCAACGCTAATCCTTTCTCGTGACGGGTATGCCACGGATCACAAGTCTAGATTGTAAACCGTCTATAATAAAACATGTGTTATCCGGCCCAAGACTCTCGGGTATCGCAAATAACACATCATCATCCCTAATGTCAATCTGATGCGTTGGCTTTAGCACTTCCCACACCGGACGACAATTAGTTCAACTGTGTGTACTTATTATAGATAGCGTTTGACTTACATTTTAAACGGGATTTTGTTTTCAAGTTAAAACTTTTAACTTATTTGCAGGTTTTGTTTGTAATTTCTTTAAACAAACATAGTGGTTCTTTGATTATTTATAAAACTATTTTATAGCATGCAAGCCTAGATAAATAAATATAAAATAACAAAGCAACCATAAACATGTAAATAACGGTATTAATGCCTCATTTCCTATGCGTTTTTCCGGTGAGCCAACACACGGAAAAACATGGTCATTCTAGGGACAAAACATAAGATGCGTGTCGGCTCCCACTAAACTCGTCATCTCCATTTGATGCCCGGATGGTCCACCTTCTTGACACCTTCTTCATGATTCCCTTTTGGTTGTAAAACCTCTTTGCATGTTTACAAAATAAAAACTAATCTATTTCTAAATTACTTTTACTAATACATAGAAACAAAATAAACGACATGCAAGTCGTATTTATTATTACAAACCAATAACAAATAAAATATAACCAACCAACACAACCATAGGTATAGAGAGGAATTTGATACCGGATCCATGCAAACACAAAAGGTAACTCAAGCATGGAGTGCCAATTCCAAGATAAAACATATTTGGATAAAGATTGTTGAACATACAATCTTGGCACTAAAACAATCTTTAGTTTATATGACTAAAAGTCATCAAAAATGACAACTCTAACATATAAACTCACTTGAAGTCTTTGCATGTATGGTTTTCATGCCAAAACCATCCAAACAAACAACATGCAAGTGTATCAAAAGGTTTGGGAAAACACAACATAATACTTCTTCCATTTTATAAGCTCTAAGTTCCCTCTTATAAAACTTGGACCTTAGCCTTATAAAAAATAGGTTTTACATGATTTTTAGCTTCCATAAACCCTTCTAAATAAATGATGACAAAATAGCCCCTAAGGCTTCTTTTCGAGATTTAAGGGGTCCATGAACAACTCTTTATTTCTTGTTTTAAAACATATTCAAAACAGCCTTTTGAAGCAATATTTTTATGCTTAAAACATGACATTTTTATGTACAAAAACATCTTTTAAAGGCCTTTAATTTCCAGTTTTAAAACCCCTTTCAAAACAGCCCCAAAAGACTAAAATTTAGTCATTAGTGCTGTCAAAAAATAACCATGAGAGAGCTGTCAAAAAAAAGGATTCATAGCTGCGATTTTAACACCAAAAACAATGTTTTTATGACCTTTAAACACCCATAAAATGTTGTTTAAAAAGTCCTTTTCAAAACTTGCTTTTATGGTAAGAAGAAGAAGCTAAAACATCCAAGAAAACCTTTAAAATCAACTCACAAGTTTTCTAAACACATCTTCCCAAATGTGTCTACAACAACTTGTTCATAATCGATTTTAAAGAGGAAGAAGATGAAGATAATGCTAAAACTTTGTACAAGTGGCTCTGATACCACTATTGGAAGAGAAGAGCTAGACAAAAAAATACAACGGAAGATAGATAAAAAAAACACAAACATGCAAGCTTGTCTTCATCTTCCACTAGTTGATCCATGTACAAAAGTGTTTAGCAATTAAAAGAAACAAGAGATTAGAACATACCTTTTGATGTGGTTTTAGGATCCAAAGGAGAATCCCTCTACTTTGTGCACACACAAAGCTTCCAAGCAAAAGAGCAAGAATTAACCAAGAACACACACTATGTGTGTGTTTTGGACGATTCAAGAGAGAAAGATAGTGTAGGGAGAGTTTTTCTTTTCTTCCAAAACTCCTTTTTTTTAGAACTTGTAAAAATTCATCATGCTTAAGCCTTTTTTTATTACCTTTTACCATGGTTTTTGTTGATGGTATTTGCAAAACAAGCAAATACCAAAACCACCTAAAGGAACCAATAAGAATAAGCCTAGCCATACAATTTTTCATTCTTGGTCCTCCTAGTTTGAATTAGTTAAAACCATATTTTAACAATTCAAACTTTATCACTATAAGTCCCTCTATAAATCTCTAGTTTCAAATTAACCTTCAACTTGATGTTAAATGAACTAGAGAATATTTCTTGCATCTATTATTTGGACTTTGTGTGCGACCCAGTAGGATACCAATAATATTAAATTTGTTGTGGCAATGGGCACAATTCCAACAAATAGAAATAAACCTTTTCGCTCTGTCTTAAATCTCATGAAGTCAGCTTAAAGTCATGATGATATGATCTTGTAAGCATCCTCTCAATCTGCATCAGTCAGAAAGTCGTCAAAGTACAAAATTTATTCACAATCATTTATTGAAAAATAAAATGACATAAAGCAGTAAAACATTGAATGTACGAGTTCTGATATGAAGGAATCAGAAATCATATGCCTTACTCCTTTTCTTTTGACAGTTAACTTCCCCTGAAATTTTGCATAAGCAAATTTATCAGTTATAATCATATGCAGAAATATAAACTCCCCCTCAAATGGATGTAGATCAACTTCTCTGACTCCCCCTGAGATCAAGAACAGACTTAAAGTGCAGATATCTTTTCAGAATAAAATAAAGAAATGATGGAAAATTAACAATAGGAAAAACTTTAGTAGGTAAACAAAGATTAAGTCTTTAGATTTAGTATACCAAGTTTCGAAACAAGAAAATTAAATCTCTTTTCATCGAGAGGCTTGGTAAATAAATCTGCAAGCTGATAATCAGTCTTTACAAAATAAAGTTCTATTGTACCTTTCTCGACATTATCTTTTATAAAATGATACCTCACATCAATGTGCTTGGTCTTAGTTTGTTGCACAGGATTTGCTGATATAGCTATGGCGCTCTTAGAGTCACAATAAATCGAGATTTTCTCAAATTTGAAGCCATAATCTCGTTGTTGCGTCCTTATTCACAACACCTGAGAGCAGCAGCTTGCAGCAGCAACATACTTTGCCTCAACCATTGAAGTGGAAACACACAGTTGTTTTTTTGATGCCCAACTAACGAGTTTATCTCCAAGAAATTGTATATGACCCGGTGTTCTCTTCCTGTCTAACATACATCCAGCATGATCTGCGTCTGAATAGGCTGTCAGTTCAAAACTTGTATCCTTAGGATACCACAGACCAAGATCTGCAGTCCCCTTCAGATATCTAAAGATCCATTTGACAGCAGACAAATAGGATTCTTTAGGATTAGCTTGATATCTTGCACATAAACATGTAGAAAACATAATATCTGGCCTATTAGACGTCAAATACATTAAAGAACCTATCACACCTTTATTGGTCCTAACATCGACAACTTTTCCCGAAAGATCAGTGCCAATCTTAGTTCCAAGTGCCATTGGGGTTCCAATTGATTTATAATTTTCCATTTTGAATTTCCGAAGAATATCAACAATGTACTTAGATTGATTTGTGAAAATCCCCGTTGAAAATTGTTTTACTTGTAATCCGAGAAAGAAATTCATCTCTCCCATCATACTCATTTGAAATCTATACACCATGAGATTTGAAAAATTCTTACAGTATTTGGGATTAGTTTAGCCAAATATAATATCATCCACATATATCTGAATAAGAATAATATCGGCTTTTTCCTTTTTGATAAACAAATTGGTATCGACTTTACCTCTTGAGAAACCCGACTTGGCCAAGAATTGTGATAGAACATCATACCAGGCTCGAGGCGCTTGTTTCAGACCATAAAGATCTTTATCCAAGATGTAGACGTGATTTGGTTTATCTGGATTTACAAAGCCTTCTGGCTGAGAGACATATACTTCCTCCTTAAGAATGCCATTCAGAAAGGCAGTGTTCACGTCCATCTGATAGACAATGAAGGTCTTCTGAGCAGCGTAAGCTAGAAATATGCGGATTTCCTCTATACGCACTACTTGAGCATAAGTCTCATCATAATCGATGCCTTCCTCTTGCCTATATCCTTTGGCAACAAGTCGTGGTTTGTTTCAAATTACGACATCATCTTCGTGTTTCTTATTTTTGAATACCCATTTTGTGCTTATGATAGTCTTTCCTTCCGGTTTTGGCACAAGTCTCCAGACCTTTAGAGCTTCGAACTGGTTTAACTCTTCTTGCATAGCAGACACCCAATCCGAGTCAGCTAGAGCTTCTTATACGCGATTTGGCTCTATCTCACTCAGGAATGAGTCATGCAGACACTGATTTAAAGTTGCTGACCTAGTTTGCACCGACTTGGTTGGATCTCCAATGATTTGGTGAACAGGGTGCTCTTTGGTCCAACGATGTTCACGAGGAAGTGGATTAGATGTTGATTAATTATGATTATCATCTAAGAATCCACTTTCAACTTCATCAGTTTGTACAGTAAGAGGGAAGGGTTCAGTTGAATTAGCTTATGCAGAAACTTCAGTTGGTACAACTTGTTCAGATTGTTGATTTGTCTCTATTATACAACCAACTGATTCAACAACTTCTGTCTCTTCGTTATTGTTCACATCTTCAACTATCGGAGCAGGTATTTGAACTGGAATTCCTTGCTGAACCGGGGAGTTGGATTCAGTAGATAACTCTGAAGCGGTTGGATGATTATTCATTGAGTCGTCCAACCTGTCAACAACAACAGATTTAGTCACTTTAGATCCAAGAAATTCATCATAAAACAATTCAAATAAAAGATCTAAATCAGATAAATGAGCATTTGAAGTTGATGCTTCATCTGATTTATTTTTTCTGTAGATACAGGTTCAGGACTGATCTACCCAGAAGCTAGAACTCTGGTAAATACGGGTTCTGAACAGATTTGTTCAGAAGCCATCTCCTCGTCAAATGTAACATTAACACTCTCAACTACTGTCTTTGACTTCTTTAGATACACCCGATATGCAGTAGATGTTTGAGAATAACCAATAAAGATGCCTTCATCTGCCTTCGGCCTGAACTTGTTCAGATTCTCTCTATCGTTTAGAATAAAACACTTGCAACCAAAAATATGAAAATATTTAATGGTTGGTGTCCGGTTGTTGATCAAAGCATAAGGAGTCTTTCCAAAACGGCGGTGTATCATGGAACGATTCTGAGTGTAGCACGCAGTCGAAACAACTTCTGCCCATGGAAACAGAGGTAGGTCAGATTGACTAAGCATAGTACGAGCAGCCTCAACTAACGTTCAGTTTCGCCTTTCTACTACTCCGTTCTGTTCTGGCGTACGAGCAGCAGAGAATTGATGTGTTATCCCAATCGATTCGAGATAATCTTCAATGATTTTGTTCTTAAACTCTGTGTCATTGTCTGTTCTTTGAAGCTTGACTGGTTTTTGTAGGTTCACTTGGGTAATCTTCAAAAAATTGATGAGTACTTCAGGCGTCTCATCTTTTGTCCTTAGAATCTTTACCCATGTGTACCGTGAATAATCATCCATGATACTAACACATACTTCTTGCCGCTTATGCTTTGTGTGCGTATAGGACCACAGAGATCCATATGCAACAACTCGAGTGGAGAACTGGTACTAGGTTCAGATTTCGGCTTATGTGGAGCTCTATTTATCTTTCCCTTTTCACATGCTGCACACAAGTGTTCTTTCACATATTTTAGCTCAGGATGTCCTTTAACTAGCTTTCCAGTGACCAGCTTGTTGATGTAACGAAAATTCAGGTGAGAAAGCCTTCGGTGCCATAGCCATCTTTGATGCAGTGAGGCTTTTGATAGTAGACAAACCTCATTGTCAGTCTGTACCTTTGACAAATTTATCGTGTAGTGGTTGGACTTTCTAGTGCCGATCAAGAGTTCCTTACCATCTTCAGTACGCACCGAGCAACTCTTAGCCTTGAAATTTACCTCTAATCCTTTGTCACAGAACTGGCCAATGCTGAATAGGTTATGTCCTATACCTTACACATAACTCACTTTCGTAATCGTCACATTTCTTGAATTACATTACCATAACCCAAAATTTGTTAAAACTTGTCATTTCCAAATCTAACTGTCCTACAGTATTTCTCTGTAGAATTAGACAATAAATATTTATGCCCAGTCATATGCTTGGAACACCCGCTATCCAAGTACCACATATGACGAGTCTGCATAAGAGAAATCATAGAACAACAACTTTAGGTACCCATTTAAAAACGAGTCCTACAATGTTAGCACAAGATTTTGGCACCCATTTAAATTTGGGCCCGCTTTTCTTTTGAAAAACATTTGAAGCATAAGAACGATAAGAATATACTTGATATGTCCCAAACCAAGTATCAGAATTTTTTTGAGAAGCAAAATCATTCCGATGATAATTAGAAAACTTTCTAGCATACGGAGATAACAAAAATAATTGTTTTATTGAATACTTCTTGTAAGGAGTTACAAGTTTTTGTTTATTAAAAGCAACATTCTCAATTATATCAGAAGTACTATCAGTATTTCTATTACAAGAAGTATCAGACAATGATTTCGCCTTCTCGTCAACCTTCTTCTTTGGTAACCATGTTGATTTAACTCCATTTCTTTTCTTTCTCACATCTGAAACATTTGAAACATTAGAGTTAGAATTGTGAGAATCAAAAGAATGCTTCTTCTTTGGAATGCATTGTGAATGCATTGATTTGGAATGCATTGATTTTCTTTGGAATGCATTGATTTTCTTTCTCGGTTTCTGTGAATGCATTGATTTCTTTTTCTTACCTTTGATAATTTTGATATTCACAAAAACTGGTTCATCAACTTTCGTTGATGTTTCACCTTTCTCATACACACTGGGTAATCCAAAAGAATTAATAACAAACTGTGAATGATCAGGAAGTTTAGCATTAAAATCAAATTGAGCAACACAGTCATCTAAATTACCATCAGAGTTCAAAAAATCAAACTCATCATCAAGTAAACCAGACATATCATCAGATTTTGAAGCCTTTGTGATTTTAGAAAAATCAGAATATTTAAACGCAGTAGAGAATACAGTTTGTTCAAGATCAATCAAAATTCTTTCTTCTGCTAGAGTTTTCTCAAGTTCAGAAATTTTACTTTCCAACACGAGAGAAGGAACGTAAAGCTTATCTTCGATAGGTTTAGCCTCCATTTCTTTTAAAGAATAACTCTCAAAATAGTCATTTGAAAGAATTTTTGATTTATCAGAACTATAACTGTTATTCAATCTCTCATAACGAAATGGAAGTTGAATTTTAGTTGTGTTCTTTCTTTTCTCGTTTTCCTTGACTTCATCCTCTTCAGATAGTTTAGTCCACTCAACTTGGAGTTCAGGGTATTGTGGTGCCAGTTTTAAAAATCCAAAATCATAAAGGGCATACACTTCTGATATACCATTTTTGAGATAGTGTGGATTCTCATAACCGATTCCCCAACACTCTTTGTTCTCTTTGGGTTTGTTTAGATGAATGGTTTGTTGAATTTGACCCAAAGTGTATAATTTCCCTTCCAAAACATTCACTTTTTCTAGTAAAGATTTGTTTTCTTCTGAAAGCGAGGAATACATTTTAGCAATCTCTTTTGATTCAAACTCACACAGTCTATATTTTGAAACAGTTTCAGATAATTCATTGTGAAGTATTGTCTTTTCTTTCCCGCTGGTATCAATATTTTTATGCAAAGCTTCAATTAATACATTCTTCTTAGCAAGATCCTTGCTAAGTTTCTGTATTAATTGATTTTTTCTTTTATGATACCTTTTTCGCGTTCATGTTTAAATGTTACTTCCTGGAGTTTGATCATCATAGCTCGCATAGCTTTCATAAAATCAGATTTAGACATATCACTTACCTCTTCAGTTTCTTCTTCATCATCAGAATCTTCTTCACCTTCAACACCTGTCTTTCCCATGAGACAAATATGAGTTGTCTCTTCTTTCTCAACTCCCTCATCTGAGTAATCAAGCCAGAATTCGTTCTCTGCCATCAGTGCTTTGCCAGCCTCCTATTGCTCGGCCAAAAGCATTTTGCTCTTGTAGTACTCGGAGTTTCGAACCTTCGGCTTTCTACAGTCCTTAGCAAAGTGTCCAAGCTTGCCACAGTTGTAGCACTTTATAGGTTCTGGCTCTTTCTTCTCTTCAACTCTATAATTCCTTTCCTCAGTCTTCTTTTCTTCTATTCTCTTTCCTTCTACCCTCTCTTTATGCTCATAGTTCTTAGACCTCGAAGAATATCTTTGACTATTTGAGCCAGGATTTTTGTAAAATTTCTTCTGAAATGCTTTGGTCAACATAAGCATTGCCTGCTTCAAATTATCACAGTCATCCGAATCTGAATTCTCATCACTTTCTACCTCTTCGGACTCAAAAATTATCACTTCTTTTTCTTCTTAAGGCTTACACTATTCTTCTTCACAACAAGAGCAATCGGATCAACAACTTCTTTATCAACCTTTTTCTTCTCCTCTTTGATCTCATCTACCTCCTCTTCATTTTGTCTAAGAGTTTCATAAACCTCGTAGAGAGGAATCTCATTCAGATCTTTCATCTGCTTCATCTGTCTGGTAAATCTCTTCTACTCAGGCTGTAAAATACTGATAAACTTGACATTCAACTCTATTTGTCATTTCCTGACCTTGTTCTTGCTTAACTCATTCAACAAGGTCACAAATCTGTCATATGTTGTCTCCAGAATTTCTCCTTCTTTGGCTTTGAACTCCTCATAGTTGTTGAGGCAGTTAGAGATCTTGAGCTGGTTGCCAATCTTCGATCTGAGCATCATTTTCTCCAGTTGATCCCACATTTGCTTTCCAGTAGCATTGTAGCTATCAATCTTGACATATATCTCATTTAGTATGCCTTGAAGAATGAATGATCTTGCCAATCTATCAGCTTTTACTCTCTTTCTTTGCTCTTCTGTGTACTCTTTAGGTGGAAGTGGATACTATCTCTGTTCATTTCCAACAGTACGAGTCTTTGTTGGAATTTCCGTAACACCTTCCTCCAACGACTTTTTGATATAAGCTCCCAAGTCATTTCTGTCAATGAAAACCAAGAATCGATCTTTCCATTGTTCATACTCTCCCTTGAAGAGTACAGGTGGTTTAACGTCGGTTCCGATAGCAAGTGCTTCTCTGGAAGTCATCTTTGATCTACATTGCTTTTATAATCGTCAAAATTCAGAAAACACACTGGATCTACACAAATCAAACTCAGTTAAATTTCAGAAAAATCAGAAAAATTAACCAAGTATAGAACACATATAACACTGAAATAAATCATATCGCGCAAGACACGCTATGTTAGTATTGAACTTCGTGCACACAATAGAAACAAATGAACTCACTTCTCGCACACTGGGTTATGCCAGTTTATGGTTCGCGCAAGACACTGGATGAGAAAACTAACGTTCGCGCACGTAGGCTTATGCGAGTTCTTAGTTCTCGCACACAACTATGTGCGAGTTTTGGAACTTTGCGCAAAACCTTGCGTGAACGAGACTTAGAAAATTTTTCAGAAACTTGGTTCGCGCTAAATGCAAACGCGCAAGAACAGGGCTTGCGAGTTTGAGACTTAAAAAAATTTGAACAACAATACTTCTCGCTAAATGGGAACTCGCACACCAAACACTTCTAGTAACATTCACTTCTAGCACGACAAAGGAGATGAACAGTACAAACTCGCACCTAATGTTATGCGAGTTCTTGCTTCACGCACACAATAGTTTGCGAGATTTTCACTTCAATCACCATTCTGCGAGTTCTTCCTTTGCGAGTTCTATGGATCTAGCGAGTTCTTGACTTGCAGTTCCAAAAACTCGATCTTTGCACTGATTTCGATTCAAACCATCTTCGATTTGTTTGAAATTTTGTAGATTCGTTCAAGAACTAATTTCGAACATATTACAATTAGAGAATTATAAAATCAAACAATAAAAATAAAAAATCAATCTATGAAACAGTAAGTATCCAATTTCGAACCAACAAATCAAGAAAAATTCAAAAATTCACCCTATCAAGTGTGAATTAGCCTATGTAATACAAACGAAATCTATTTTATACTTAAAATCGACTACAATGATATCAAAATAAGATCAAATACATCACTAAAACTCAAAATTTGATTCTGAACAGTGAATAGCGAGTTCTTGAAAAATGTCGATCACAAATCTTGAGTTCGATCCAGGTTTTTTGAACTTTGTATGCTCTGATACCAATTGTTATTCCCATATCACAATGTAAATCACAACATGACAATTAATTCCATCAATCTCACTTGTATTAATCTCAGAAATCAATTACATAAGTTTTCTCTCTCTACACACTATGAACTTGTATAACACTCTGTTAAGCTGCTACATTATTACACACACAATACTACCTATTTATACACAAGCTCTAAAACACGCTAAACACTGTACATGCACACCACAGAATGAGCACACAATAAGAAAAACAGAAAATACAAGATTGACTTTGACTTTTATTACAATGTCTTTGACTTTGATGCTTGAGAGTTGACTTCAGCTTTGACTTCAATCTTCAGTCTTCTATGATCTTGTATCCAACATATTTATGTTATAACAAACTTCAAGAACTATTACCCAACCAAGATTTCTTAATGAAAAAGATAAATGGATTCCTAGCTCTAAACAAGATTGGTGGCATATGTTAATCCAAGATCTTATGAATCCTAGAGAGAGAAAGTAGAGAGAGAGACAAGATGCGCAAAACAGAAAGTATGATTAATGTGCGTGTGTTTCTTACAAAGACAAAGACCAAAGGGACTTAAATACCCTTGGTCAAATACAACACTGATAAGCATTCTAAACACTGTATAAGACCAATACCTATAAATACAATGATTACTATAAAATCAGACCTAACAATCTCCCCCTTAGTAATCATTGGCGCTTTGGTCTTCAAAAATTATCTTCTAAAATAGCACGGACCAACAAAGCGACTTTTAGAAGCTTTCTGACTTTTAAGAAAAAATTTCTTCTCAGCATCTTTCAGATAAAGATGTCTTTACTGTCTTGAGCTCTAGACGAAACACCTCTTTTGAATGATCTTGAATGAACTGTGGTGTTCGGAGCATAAACAGTAAAAGAATTTGTTGTAGCTGAAAGAATAAAATCTTTGAGAAAATCTTGATCAGCAGATAAACTTTTGAGCTCTTTGTCTCTTAAACTTCTCCTTGACTTCTCCCCCTCATGACCTTGATGATCTTGATCAACTTGGTCATGTAAATGTTGGAGACGAGAAAATATAAGATCTGCAAAATCAAAGAAACAGAGAAAAACAGGGAGGTTTGCGCTTCATGTTGTTTGCGCAAATTTGACTTGGAGTCTGAAAATTTTACTTGATTAGCCCTTTGACTCCCCCTACACAAATTCACTAAATTTGACAATTCAAGTTAGCATTCATATAAAGAATCGGATACTCCCCCTCAAAAACAGATATAATCTTTGAAAAACATTCTCTTTGTTCACTCCCCCTTGAATAATGCATAAACCCATTAAAATATTTTTATGAGAACCCAAAAATCAAATATGAATGTAGAAAGAAAAGTATACTGAATGTAAATTTTGAAACGACTAAACTTATAAAATTTTAAACACTAAACAAATAAAATTCTACTCAGTAAAATATCACAAATTTATCAATCAATTGAAATCAAGCGTGTATTGTTGGATACAAGAACAAGTTTTATTGCATATCAAGTTAAAACATGTTCAGTTTCAAAAACTTCCAGCAATCTATTCAGTGTGCTCACAAGCGAATCTTTGATTAGCTTCAAGAAAATGCAATTCTAAAAATATAATAGAGAACTTTGCATATACTCACACTAAGCCATCAAAAATTAAGATTTTCACAAATTTATAGGTTTATCGCAACTCAAACATATCACCAAGTATCATGAGAAGTGTGCTCATTGGCATCTTTTTAGCAATGTGCTCATTGGCATCTTAACATGAGTGTGCTCTTTGGCATCTTTTAAGTTTGTGCACTTTGGCATCTTTTGATCAAAAAGTTTATTAAGTAAAGAACATGTCGTAAAAGTAACTTTCTATCTGACCCTATTGCAGGATTTGGGTCAGCCGCTCCCAGACCAGTTAGCCTTAGGGGACTAGGTGTCAAACACCCCTTGGAACTTACTCTCCTAGATCAGAAAGGCTACATCGACATATCCTAAACCCATTCATACCAGTAGAACATGACTTTCGATCTGATTCTATTGAAGGATTTGGGTTCGATCACTCCCAGATCAATTGACCTTAGGGGACTAGATGACGAGCATCCCACGGAACTTACTTTCCCAAACCAGAAAGGTCACAGGTACAAACTTTTAAACTTAGAGATTTTTGATTTTTAAGAATTTAATATTCATCTCAATCACTCAGTTTTACATAAAAGTACTTGGCCCATATTTTTATTACAATCAAAATTTTGACTTTTTAGAATTTTCCAAACATTGTAAACTATAAATATTCCGAATCACACAACTTTAAAACAGTAATAAAAGTTTCAAACATGTTGCTAACTTTTCGACTTTTGTAAGACTTGAAGTTTGATCATATAGAAACTTTAATATAAACAAAAGAACTTAAAAATTTATCCTAGACACATATTTTATTCAAAAGAAAGAAAAAAATGTAAAACTTTACTTTATAGAATAAAATTTGTAAAGATTTAAACTTTTAAACTCAATATGCCGATGTTAAAAATTCTCATTAAAGACAAAATATAAAGACTTCGGCAAATTGATATTTAGTTGGAACAATATAAAATTCAGTTATTTCATCTTTCACATTATAAAAATAATTTGTGTCTCAAATTAAAAAAAAATTTGGGTTATACAAATGCAAAAGAAAGATAAACAAGCTCAGATTATTGAGAAAATTAATGAGAAAAACTGGAACACATCATAATCAGAGATAGAATGCAGAGGAAATAAAATTCATGTACTCACAGTATCTCATTAGTCAGAAGCTTAAACTATGAAGAACGAGTTCTAAACTGATTTGTTTAGAAGTCGTAGTCTAAGAAGTACGGGTCCTGAGCTGAAGTACTCAGAAGCCAACTTTCTCTTACTCCCCCTTAACATGTGATGCCTGCACCTTTGAATCAGATAAAGATTTGGGTACCAACTTGTATTTGGGCCCATATTTGTTAGTTGCAGTTCGTATGGGGAAATAATAAGCAGAATTGACATTTAAAGCACGAGGAATAGGAGCAGAAAAATAATCACAACCATCAGAAGAGAAAACATAATCATCAAAACTAGAATCTGAGGAAGAACATGAGACATGTTTTGAAATTCGAATCATTTGCTTTATAGAGTATTTTGAAATTTTATTACATTTAGCAAATGAATCACTGTTATAAAGTTTGCCTACACATTTATCCCCATCAACAATAGGTTCATCAGATGTCCGCCTCGCTCTCCAGATTTGCTTCTTTGACTTGCTCACAGTTCTATCTGAAAGAATAGAATCGGAAGAATTAGAACAGTCAGAAATAATTGTATCTCGTTTCTTCGACTTCTTTGACCGTCTTCTTTTACGCTTAGGTTTATAATATTGATCATTTAGCGTAAAAGAATCATCTAGAATTTTAGACGAAATATTTAAATCAGAAGAAATAAATTTATCCAAGCAACCAATCTGATCAACTAATAAATCTGAATTTACCTCAGAGTCTGAATTATTTTGAGAAAAAAATTTAAAATTTGAAATTTCCTTTTTATTTTCCTTAAAATCAGAAGATAGGCTAGAAATAGAATCCGATTTTTGAGAAATTAATTTTTCTTCAAGACTAGAAGTCATAACAGAAAGAATAATATCAGATTCAATTTCCTTTAAAATATTTTGATCTTCTATCTTATCTTCAAGATCGATGATTTTGCCTTCTAAAACTAACGGAGGAGTATATTTCTTTGAATCATAAATGATTGGAGGAATATTTTCCTTATCAGAATCAGGAGCATAAGAAGGAATAAAATCATCAGACATTGAAGATTTGATAGGAGATATATCATTTAAAAATCTTCTACCTCTTCTTGATTTTTCAGGAAAATATTTTGCATTCTCACTTGTGTAAACAAAAGAAATTTCGTTTTTCTTATTATTAATCCTTTTCTCATTTTCAATGTCTAAAATTTGCTTTTCACTAGTCCAAAAGAATTTAAATTGAGGACCGTAGTGTGCAAGAGTTAGATAGTCGTATTTATATAAAGTGGGAACTTCGTCTATCACTTTGTTTAAACAATGAGGATTGTCAAAACCAAGTCCCCATCTTTGTTTTAAAGCCTCTTCACTCCTCGGTTTGTTCATAAAAATTGTTTGTTCAGATTGGTCTCTTAGATAAAGTTTTTCTTCTAACTTAATTATTTTATCTAAACATTCATCTTTTAAATTAGTCATAGCCGTCAAAGATTCAAGATAAGTCTTATTTGAATTTTCCAAATCATCCAATTTCTTTTGAAAGATGTCTTTTGTATTTTCTAAAATAGATTTTTCATCTTTCAAACAAATTTTCAGTTTGTCAATCAAATCTGACTTTTCAGAATTTAAATTCTTTTCAGATAAAAACTTAGAGCGAAAATCAGACAAAGCATTAATTATGATATTCATCTGAGAGGTAATGAAATTAAAATCAAATTCAGAATATACCTCATCCTCATCAGTTTCAGAATCGTCTGACTGATCATCACCGATTAAGCACATCTGAGCGATCTCGACGTTTGAAGCATCATCATCGGAATAATCCAGCCAGAATTCTTCCTCAGCCAGCAAAGCAGTTCCATTCTCTCTTTTCTCGGCCAGTTCCATTTTCTTTCTGTAGTACGCCGAATCTCTGACCACCTTTGCTCTACACTCCTTTGACATGCGACCCGGCTTTCCGCAATTGTAGCAAGTAACAGTCTTTGGCTCAGGCACTTTGACTTTAGAACCGGAAGTGGAACGAGAAGAGTTGGAACTCGATCGGGGTTGGAACTTTTTCTGATAGTGTTGGGAGAGAAGGATCATCGCTTTCTGTAAAGCCTCGCCATCATCTTCAGCTGATCCGGTGTAAGCATTTTCAGATAATGCTTGTTCAGATAATTGCTTCGTGAGGAGAGCAACCGGATCTACTGTTTTCTTCTTTTTATCCAGCTTGGCCTTTTTCTCTATTACCAAGCTCTCGTCAGTTAGCAAAATCTCATATAGTTCTTGAATCTGCATTGATGAGATCCGAACATCGTTCCTCATTTTATGACATGATTTGCTCCATTCAGGCTGAAGAGCATTGAGGAATTTCAGATTCGTCTCAAGATCAGTCTTTTCCACTTTAATCTTTCTAAGATCATTAATCACAGCGCAAAACCGATCAAAAGTAACCTTCAGAGATTCATTGTCCTTAGCCTTAAATTCTTCAAAGTTGTTCATGAAGCGTGTCTGGCGAATCTGAGTAGCAACTGATGACCCAAGTATGATCTTTTCTAATTGAGTCCACATCATATTTGGATCATGTTTGAAACAATCAATTCGATTGTAGATCGTGTTAGGCAGAGCTAGCATCAAATTGGACTTTGCTTCTCTATCGGCTTTTTCGCGTTTGATTTCATCAGCAGTCAAAGGAATGTCACCTTTTGGCTTGACAAAAGGTCCTTCAGAAAAAGATTTCATCATATTTTCTCCGTTACTCTCACGCTCAATGAAATTTATGAACCTATCTTGCCACTGTGTAAACTCATCTTCGTTGATTAAGACTGAAGGACGAGTATCTATTCCCAATTGCATCATCAGATCATTTGAGTAGAACCTAGCTTGGAAAGCAAACTTGGCAGAATCCATTGCTGATGTACCAGAAAATCAAAAATCAGATTGAATTAAAAAAATTCGAAAAATATTAAAAATTGAAAATTTGAAAAACACTTGTTATGACACAAAGTTTAAAAAAAATAAAGATGACACACTAAGACAAAGTTTAAAAACACTCTTTTTTTAACTAAGACAGGGAGACGCGCAAAGAGAAGGTTTGCGTTTGTAGAGGGGAACGCAAACTGAGGACACACAAGATGAGGTTTTCGGATCACAGAGGACACGCAAGATGAGGTTTGCGATTCAAGATAGAACCGCGAACTGAACTGAACCGCAAACTAGAGGTTTGCGTTTGCTTATAGAAATGCAAGATGACACTTTGCGTTTGTAGAGGGAAACACAAAGTATACTTTGCTCTGATACCACATGTTAGGATCAAGCGCTTACCACTACGCCAAAAGCAATTGCTGATGGAGAAGGCGCAACTTTATTTCCTTATAGCGTAGCAGCCAGCGCCACGTTTCGATTTAGGAAGATGCTGGTCAATGACCCAACAATCCCCCCCCCCCCAGCATCTGCCAGCACTAACAAGATCTTCGCTAGAAGTCAATGGTTGCAGAGCATGCCTTTGGCATTTAAATGCTCTCCATGGGATTCGAACCCGTGACCTGCTCTGATACCAATTGTTAATCCAAGATCTTATGAATCCTAGAGAGAGAAAGTAGAGAGAGAGACAAGATGCGCAAAACAGAAAGTATGATTAATGTGCGTGTGTTTCTTACAAAGACAAAGACCAAAGGGACTTAAATACCCTTGGTCAAATACAACACTGATAAGCATTCTAAATACTGTATAAGACCAATACCTATAAATAGAATGATTACTATAAAATCAGACCTAACAGCATACCTCTTGAAGAATGATCCCCACTAATTGACACCTTGAATTTCCAAAGCACAAATTTCTCCCCAAGACTGCGATCGACCCCCTTCCTTTTTCTCTGGCGCCGCATACACACACAATGATAATCCCAATGAGGAGCAACTTAGGGTTTTAGGTCCTAATTGACCACATTTTCAATAAGGTCCTCCAACTTTCTTATTTTCCATTTTTTTACACCACTTTATATTTTCTTTAAAAAAATAGAACAGAGAATTAACGATTGTTACATCAAGTATCTCTATATTAACCAATAACTGTCAACGACTGCAACAAAACGTTTATAAGAAGTGTTCCTTATGTAAGACCATCGACATCAATCGATATTATAAATCTTTTAAAAGTGATAGAAAATACATGATATGATTCATTTACTATAGTTTAACATAAAATTGAAATATTAAGATTAATATAATAAATTATATATTTACTAATGTAGACATTAACTTCATTTCTAATTAAATTGTACATTAAATATTTCAAATTAGCAATATACTATATAATTTAATTATATACTATAATAAAAAAATAATATTAATTCAATAACAACAATCAAATTGACGAAGAATTTTTTAATAAAAATATTTATTTAAATAGTTTAATAATATAATAAAGTTGTTTATGTATGTTGAAATGATAGATATATTTAAAACGAACAAAGAAAAAAGTGTTGTGGCATTGTATTTATAAATTATAAAAATGAAAAGAGCGATGAATTATAGATATTAGGGACGTAAATCGTAAAATTTAAATTACATGGACGAAAATACAAATTTTTAACAAACCACAGCAGAAAATGTGATTTACTCTAATAAATTTGTAGAAATTACATAGTAGTGCTTTTATTAAGTTGTCATTTTTTTTTTAATTTTCAAAAGTCTTAAATATTTGTTTATTGTGTTTTTATTGTCATTTATGATGTATTTTAGTTTTTACCAAATGAAATTTTAAAAATATATAATCATTGGGCAAATTTTGTAAAATATATTATATCGTCAACCATTTGGCATATTGCAGGAATTGCCTCCGGCTTATTTTAGGTTATATTTATTCAATTCAGAATCGTTTGAAACTTTTTGTTGTAGAAAACTAACTAGGAAAATAAAAAGCAATGATACGATCCTAAGTGATATATTGCATATCTCTCCACTTCATGATTATTTCAAATGAAATATTGTACATTACTCTAATTAATGACTATTTAAAATCTTTAAAAATGTGGAGAACGTTTCGAGTTCCAATTAAATTAAGTAACCCATTTGAATTTAAAGTTTTTAAAAATGCAGAAGACGTTTCGAGTTCCAATTAAATTAAGTAACCCTTTTGAAACAAATCGTCAGTTTTGATTCGAATTAAAAAAAAAGTTTTGTATGGAATTCCAACCAACATTTAGAATCCAATTTTAATTGCAACAATAATTGTATTTTATTATTCAACCATTCACCCTACCTATATATACCTTGAGCAATTCACACATTTCAATATCTCATTTTAGAATAAGAACAAAAATGGTTCAACAAAGAACTCTCTACCACCTCTTTTTCCTTGTTGTTATTTGTACCTGTTAGTTTTTCACATTACATTTTCTGCAAATAAATGTTAATGGTCTAAAACTTCGAGTTCTAATTATTTAGTTCTCTTCCACGGTTTACATTATCATTTTTTTATTGTAAACTTTTACAGGCACAAGTTTATGCAAGCTATATCTGTAAACCATCATGCTTACTTATTAAAGTTTTTAAATTAATCATCTTTAAGAAAAACAAAGATTTCATGTATACTTATGAATCAACGGTTATATAGGTGTATATACGCATGATTATGAAACTTGGCAACTATTATATTGCAGGATCGTTGATAATCCCTGAATTCAAGTTCTAATCACATACAATCAATACAAACAAGATGATTCAACAATCTACCTGTTTTAATTCACTTCACGAATCAAGCAATTACAATATGTTTCCCTTTCTCTCTCTAGAACAAACTCTCTCTCTACAATCTCAGTATGCATGCAATCTCAGAAAACTCGATATGATACTATTACACCTCCTAACACAAACTAGTCATATATCTAACAACAAAACAAAACTAAACTCATAAAACAAAATTACATTGACTTTGACTTTATTACACTAAACTTTGACTTTGATGTTGAGAGTTGACTTTTAGCTTTGACCTTCAGTCTTCAGACTTCTATGATCTTGTATCCAACATATTTATGTTCTAACAATCTCCCCCTTTGGATTCAAGATCATCTCTAAAAGATTTAGCAATACAATCTCCTATTTTTAAGCACAAAGTTGAACAATCTCCCCCTTTTCTCAAATTGTGTTAACACGGAACGTCTTCAAATCAAATTGTACTCTTCTCAAAGTTTGTTCTTCAATAAATAATAATAATCTCCCCAGAGATGATAGAAATGCTCTTCAACAATTTCCCCAAGATTAACTCAAACCTCTTTCAGACTTTAGAAAGAAATTATCTTCAGAATTCGCTCAAATTGCTTCAACAAAATATCTTCAAAGAAAAATTTCTGTAAATTCAGCTCATCTTCAGAATTCTTTAAACTTTCCATTCCAACTTTCAACAAACTTTCAACTTTCATATTCTTTGAAATCTTCTTTCACATCTAAAAGAAACAACTAATCTCGGACATTTCTTCAACTTTGATTACTGTATCAGCACCAAAATCATTTCAAACTGTTCTTCAATCAACATTTCTTGAACTTTGTCATCTCCCCCTTTTTGATGATTAGAGCATATTGATCATCAAAACTATTTACCAAGAAATGTCTCTTATCTGAACTGACCACTGATCTTTCAATAATGAGCCTCTGACCATCCATCGATCCAAAAGATATTTATCCAAATCTTTGCAAATTCATACAAATTAGGAGTGTAACACTTGAATCAACAAATGAATCAGTTATAATGTCTGTCAGTAACACGAAGTCACTGTGTGTAACGAATACACATAGGAAAGGAGCTTTTGTGATGTTCACTCCCCCAGGGCTTCCATTCAATCATCGAAACATCACAAAGGAAATTTCTATGAACGTTATGACAAGAAAAACAAATTTCCTTGTGTGCTCGTGCAAGTGTTAGAAAGAATTAAGCACATGATGATTGTTTTATAAGGCTCAACATTGTGTAAACCATTGAGACAACAACAGTATAACACATACTCTATGTGCATGATCGAAGTGCGAAGGTGGAGGCAAACTTCCTTCTTTTCAATATCCAGATTTTCCAAATGAAAATCAGATAGCATATGTGTTGCGTCCCCCTCAAATATGAAACATTTTCTTTTTAAGAAGAAAATGAGTGGCTGGTGGGGTTTGTATCAAGAGTTGGCATGGGCTAGTTGCCTGTTTCAATAATGTTCACGCAGAATTGTGAAACACTAGTAATGTGGCTGCCCGACTCAGAAAGTAGTTGGTGCAGAGTTTGATATTCTTTTACTCTGTTCTCCCACCCTCTTTCTTTTTAATCGTTGATATTACATCTAACCAAACTCTCATTTTCATTTTACCTCGTCACATAACCCACACTCATTTCTTTTTTACTCCTCACACTCGATCACTAAGGATTAACTTCTTGGGTAGGAAACACTGGTTAACGTGAATCCATAGAAGTTTCATTTAAGCTCACACAAAGAATCCATGTTTTCCTATAAAGAACATATTGCTCAATATGGTTTAACTAGAATAGTTAAAGCACATAAGATATACAAGTCAGATGTTTGTATGCTCAGAGATATAATCATGAAGTTTTGAGCATTTTAAGCACTGAAGATATTTCAAACAAGTATATTGAAAGAATGAAATGAATACAAGAAACTTGTTTGAAAATCTGACATTGTATGAAATGATAAAATAAAAATGATATATCAATCAAGGCTTAGGTCAGCAAAAATTGAATGTTGTCTATACGAACCAATATATAGACATTCTTGAAAGAACATTTTGAAATGAAATCATGCTCAAAATTTCTTTGAAGTACAATCGGGGTGTCTTACCATCGAAAATATGTTTCAATTTAGAGACATGGTAAGAACAAATTCAATCAAAAATTAAACCGGTGTGTGTGAATACTTGACAGTATATAGAAAAGATAATACACAAGTATTAATCTTTGGAAACACACGGTTTGTTATACACTGAAGCACAAAGATAATGAAAACGTTTAAAATCACACTTCCAAATTATGAAATCTATTTAAAAAATCGGGAAGTGGTTTGAACATTTAAGAAAATGTTTTCTATGATTGAAAGTCGCCCTTCTTTCAACCATATATGAGATTAAGAGTAGAAATAAACTTTTTCACTCTGTCTTAAATCTCATGAAGTCAAGCTTTAAATCATAGAAAATATGATCTTGTAAGCATCCTCTCAGTCTGCATCAGTCACAAAGTCTTGTCAAATCAACTTTATTCACAACATTTATTGAAAAATAAAACGACATAAAGTAGTAAAACATTGAATATACGAGTTCTGATCTGAAGTAATCAGAAGTCATTATTCATACTCCTTGCTTTTACTCTTACTCCCTCTATATTTATGCATCAGAAAAATTCATCAGTAATAAGCATAAATCAACAATATAAACTCCCCCTCAATTGAATGTAGATCATCTTTGCATCTTCTCTCACTCCCCCTGAAATTATGAACATACCTTAAAGTGCAGATATCTTTCATATTAAGAATAAAGAAATGAAGAAAAATAACAATAAGAAAAACTTTAATAGGTAATCACTGATTATGTCTTAAGATTTAACATACCAAGTTTAGAGATAATAAAATTAAATCTCTTTTCGTCTAAAGGCTTGGTAAATAAATCTGCAAGCTAATAATCAGTGTTTACAAAATAAAGTTCTATTGTACCTTTCTCAACATTGTCTTTGATAAAATGATATCTTACATCTATGTGTTTAGTCTTTGTATGTTGCACATGATTAGCTGATACTATGGCACTCTTTGAGTCACAGTAAATCGGTATTAATTTTGTCAAATTTGAAGCCATAGTCTCAAAGTTGTGTCCTCATCCACAATACTTGAGAGCAGCAACTGGCAGCAACTACATACTCTGCTTCAGCAGTCGAAGTGGAAACACAAAGTTGTTTCTTTGACGCCCAGCTTACGAGCTTGTCTCCAAGAAATTGAATATGACCCGATGTGCTCTTTCTGTCTAACATACACCTAGTATGATCTGCATCTGAGTAAACCGTTAGTTCAAAACCGGTATCTTTAGGATACCACATATCAAGATCTGCAGTCCCCTTCAGATATCTAAAGATCCGTTTGACCGCGGACAAATGGGATTCTTTAGGGTTAGCCTGATATCGTGCACATAAGCATGTTGAGAACATAATATCTGGCCTACTTGAAGTAAGATACATTAAAGAACCGATCATTCCTTTATAGGTTCTAACATCGACAGATTTTCCCGAAGGATCCATGCCAATCTTAGTTCTCGGTGCCATCGGGGTTCCAGTAGGTTTACAAGTTTCCATTTTGAATTTCCGAAGAATATCAAAAATGTACTTAGCTTGGTTTATAAAAATCCCCGTTGAAAATTGCTTCACTTGTAATCCGAGAAAGAAATTCATCTCTCCCATCATACTCATTGGAAAACGTGACACCATAAGGTTGGAAAAGTTCTTACAAAATTTAGGATTTGTAGATCCAAATACTATATCATCAACATATATTTGAATAAGAATGATATCAACTTTTTCTTTCTTAATGAATAAAGTAGTATCGATTTTACCTTTAGTGAAGCCCGACTTGACCAAAAACTTTGATAGAACATCGTATCAGGCTCGAGGTGCTTATTTTAATCCATAAAGTGCTTTATCCAAGATGTAAACATGATCTGGTTTATCTGGATTCACAAAGCCTTCTGGTTGTGTAATGAAGACATCCTCCTTAAGTATGCCATTCAGAAAGGCAGTCTTCACGTCCATCTGATAGACAATGAAGTTTTTATGAGCAACGTAGGCTAGAAACACGAAGATTGCTTCTATGGAGCGTAAGTATCATCGTAATCTATGCCTTCCTCTTGTCGGTATCCTTTGTCAACAAGTCTTGCTTTGTTTCGAATGACGATACCATCTTCATCCTTTTTTTTCTTGAATACCCATTTGGTGCCGATGATAGATTTTCCTTCCGGTTTTGGCACAAGTCTCCAGACCTTTAGGGCTTCAAACTGATTTAGCTCCTCTTGCATAGAAGTCACCCAATCTGAATCAGCAAGAGCTTCTGATACTCGAGTAGGCTCTATCTTGCTTAGGAATGAGTCATGCATACATATATTCATCGTTGCAGACCTAGTTTGCACCGGTAAATTTAGATCTCCAATGATTTGGCTTAACGGGTGCTCTTTGGTCCATTTATGCTCATGAGGGAGCGGATTAGATGTAGATTGATCATAGTTCTCATCTAAATATCCACTATCAGTATCTTCTTGATCAACGTATGTTGGGTGTGCAGTTGAAGTTTCTTGTTCAAAAGTTTCAGTTGGAACAGTTTGTTCATTCTGTTGATGATTCATCACAGTGCAACCAACTGAAGTAGGAACTTATGTTTCAGCATTATCAGGTGTAACTTCAGCTGAAGGAGTGTTTGTTTGAATTTTTGTTTCTATCTGAACTGGGGGAAGTAGTTCAGTAGATACATCTGAAGTAGTTGGATGATGAGTCATTGAATTTTCTGACCTGCCAACCACAACAGATTTAGGAAGTTTAGATCCTAGAAACTCATCATAGAAAAATTCAAACAACAAATCTAATTCAGATAAATGCGATGTAGATGTAGAAGCTTTATCCGAATTATTCTCTTTAGACACAGGTTCTGGACTGATTTGTCCAGAAGCTAAAACTCCGGTAATCACGGGTTCTGAACTGCTTTGTTCAGAAGCCACCTCCTCATCGAATGTTACGTTGACGCTTTCGATAACAGTCTTTGAGCTCTTCATATATATCATATATGCAGCAGATGTTTGAGAGTATCCAATGAAGGTTCCCTCTTCATCCTTCGGTGCGAACTTACTCAAGTTCTCTCTATCATTTAGCACAAAACACCTACATCCAAAGACATGAAAATATTTGATATTAGGTGTACGATTATTAATCAATGCATAAGGATTTTTACTAAACCGTCTGTGAATAATGGAACGATTATGTGTATAACATGCAGTAGAAACAACTTCTGCCCACAGAAATAGTGGTAGATCTGACAAACTGAGCATAGTGCGAGTGGCCTCGACTAGCGTTCGATTGCATTGTTCTACTACTCCATTATGTTCTGGCGTTCGAGCAACAGAGAATTGATGTTTTATCCCGACAGATTCAAGATAATCTTCAACAGTCTTGTTTTTAAACTCTGTGCCGTTATCAGTCCTTAGAAACTTAACTGTCTTCTGCAAATTCACTTGGGTAGTCTTCAGAAAGTTGATGAGTATTTCGGGCGTATCATATTTTGTCCTTAGAAACTTTACCCATGTGTATCGAGAATAATCGTCCACTATTACCAAAACATATTTCTTTCCTCCTATGCTTTGAGTACGCATAGGACCACAAAGGTCCATATGCAAAAGTTCAAGAGGAGAACTTGTATTCGGTCCGGGTTTCGGCTTATGAGCTGCCCTCTTCATTTTACCCTTTTCACATGCTGCACATAAGTGTTCTTTTTCATATCTCAACTCAAGAAGACCTTTCACCAATCTGCCTTTGACCACTTTGTTTATGTACCGAAAATTCAGGTGCGACAACCTTCGGTGCCAAAGCCAACTTTACTGCATTGAGGCTTTTGTCAGTAAGCAAACCTCATTGTCAGTCTGAACCTTTGAAATATTGATTGTGTAGAGGTTGGATTTTCTAGTCCTGACTAAAAGTTCTTTGCCATCTTCAGTACGCACAGAGCAACTTTTGGCTTTGAAATTTACCTCTAAATCTTTGTCGTAGAACTGGCTAATGCTAAACAAGTTGTGCCCTAAGCCTTCCACATAGCTCACCTTCTTTATCGCCACATTGTCTTGAATTATGTCACCGTATCCCAAAATCGGTGAAAATTGATCGTTTTGGAATCGAAAATTTCCGCAGAATTTCTCTGTATAATTAGACAATAAAGTTTTATGCCCAGTCATATGCTTGGAATACCCGTTATCCAAGTACCACATATGACGGGTCTGCGTTAGAGAAATCAGGGAAGAATAACTTTAGGTACCCATTTAAAAGTATGTTCTAACGATTTAACACAAGATTTTGGTATCCATTTATAAATGGACCCTCTGAACTTTGAAAAACTTTTGAAATATATGGCTTATAAGAACCAATATGGTAATCTCCAAACCAATCATTAGAGTATCGGTGAGAGACAAAATCATTCCGTCTATAAATAGATGACTTAGTAGCAAACTGAGATAATTGGAGTAATTGCTTTATGGTATATCTCTTGTAAGAATTTACAAGGTTTTGTTTATTTGTAGCAACATTACCAACGACATCAAAAGTACTACTAATAGATCTATTACAATCCATATCAGGAAATGATTCAGAACTCTCATCGATCTTCCTTTTTGGTCGCCATTCCTTTCGTTCTTCAGATCTTTACTTCTTTACTGAAGCATAAGTTTTAGATCTGTTAGGAAAAATAGATTTATGAGAATGTCTGTTCTTTTGCTTACCAGTGTTAGTCCGTTTCTGTGAGTGTTATTTCTTTTGCTTCTTACCTTTAGCATAGTAATCAGCATTCACAGAAACTGATGCACCTACTTTAGTTGATGTTTCACTAATTTCATGTACACTTGGTAAAATTTATAATAAATGTAGAATGATCTGGAAGTTGAGTATTGAAGTCAAACATATCAATCTCTTCTATACACCCTTCATCAGAATTTAAAAAATCATTTGCAGACGCAAAAAAGTCATCAAGATCAACTTCTGAGGTTTGAGGTGCTTTAGAAGATTTAGAACACTTTTGAGATTCAACATTGAAAACTGTGTTCTTTAAAACAGTTGAAAATACATTTTGTTCTAGTTATTCTTCTAATACGAGTGGAGGAATATAAATTTTAGCTTGAATAGGTTTTGCCTCCATCTCAGTAGAAGAATAACTAGCAAAGTAATTGTTTGAAAGAAATTTTGGTTGTTCAGAAAGATAACTATCATTCAGCCTTTCATAGCAGAATGGTAGTTGCATTTTCTTTAAATAAATTCTTTTCTCATCTTCTTTTGCCTCAACCTCGTCCGGTGATTTGGTAACAAATTTTGGTTTCAAATAATGATATTTAGCAGCCGCATACATAAAATCAACATTATATAAAGCTGGCTGTTTTCTGATGGCTTTTTGTAAGTAATGGGGGTTATCATAACCGAGTCCCCATTTCTCTTTAAAATCAGCCTCTTCATTAGGTGTATTCAAGAAAATGGTTTGATCTGTTTGGCCTCGAACATATAATTTGGCTTCCAAACCATTTACCGTCTTCTCTAAAGTCTTGTTTTCAACCTGCATTTTAAATGCTTTTAGAACACATTCTTGCTTTTCTGAATCAAATATATTCAAAATTAGAAATCTTACTATCATAACAATCTTTTTCATTTTTAAAATCAGAAACAGATTTGTGAAGAGAATCAATCAGATCTTTGTTTCCAATAACTACTTTGTTAAGGTCAAAGATCTTTTGATTTTTCTTTTCAATTCTGCTTCTTTCCTTTTTCAACTTATTTTGAAGATCTTGAAGTTCGATCATCATGGATTCCATTTTGGTCATAAAATCAGATTTAGACAAATTCATTACCTCATCAAATGTCTCATCATCAGAATCATCTTTCACCTCTTTGCCCATCAAACACATATGTGATGTCTCTTGTTTTTCCTCTTCATCAGAATGGTCTATCCAGAACTCGTCTTCCGCCATAAGGGCTTTTCCCGCTTCCTTTTGTGTAGCAAGCAACATCTTCTGCTTGTAGTATTCAACATTTCTGACAATTGGCTTTCTACAGTCCTTTGCAAAATGGCCAACCTTTCCACAATTGTAGCACTTAATCAACTCTTCATTCTTTTTCTCAGATACATATTAATTCACATATCTCCTCTTCTCTTCGGGCTTTCTTTCTCCAAATTTCTTCTCTTCAAATCGTTTTCCTTCAACTTTTTCTCGATGCTCATAGTTCTTTGATCCAGACGAAGAATACCTCTGTGAATTCGAACCCGGTTTCTTGTAAAGTTCTTCTGAAAAGCGTGGGTTAGTAAAAGCATAGCTTGCTTGAGGTTTTCGCCATCATCACTATCCGAATCAGAACTATCATCAGAACTTGGAAGCACAATCTTTTTCTTCTCTTTCTCTTTCTTCTCTGTCTCTCCAGCTACTAAGGCAATGGGGTCAGAAACTTTCTCAGTTTTCTTCTTTTCAGATCTTTTCTCTTCAACCTCCTCCTCATTCTGTCATAAAGTCTCGTAAACTTCGTGAAGAGGTATCTCACTTAACTCCTTCATTTGCTTCATTCTCCGAGTATGTTTCTTCCACTCGGGTTGCAAAATGCTTAGAAACTTGACATTGTTTTCAATCTGCTTCTTTGTGACTTTGTTCTTTGATAGTTCGTTCAAAAGAAGCACAAACCTTTCATAAGCTTCCTCCAGACTCTCATTTTCTTTGGCTTTAAATTCTTCATAACTGTTTATACATTTTGCCACTTTCATCTGATTTCCCACCTTAGAGCCCATCATCATTTTCTGTAGCTGATCCCACATGGATTTGGCAGTTGCATTGTAACTGTCTATTTTGATATAGATTTCATTGGTTATGCTTTGCAACAGTTAAGATCTGGCTTGTTTGTCAGCTTTGAATCTATTCTTTTCCTGTTAAGTAAATTAAGAAATATCTTTTTCAACAAATCTTTTCTTCTGAACTCCATCTGAATCATAGCCCTCAGCAGGAGTTTCATCAGTAGGCCTTTTCATTGGACCATATGTGATTGATAACCAGATATTCTCTCCATTTGGATATCTTTCAACAAAATCACTAAAGCGATCCTTCCATTGTTCGTAATCCCCTTTAAACAGAACAGGGGGCTTTACATCCGTACCGATAGAGAGAGCGTCTCTAGAAGTCATCATGTTTCAATTAATCTTCAATAAGAACTTGAAACTGATCTTTAGTCCAATAGAAATCAAGTAAAAATACAGAATGCTTGAAATAAAATCAGAAATAAAATTTCAAGAAATTTCTCCAAGTCTAGAATTCGTAGGCAGCACTAGAAATACAAACAATTCGCAAAGTACACTTTGAAATACAAGAAATTCACAAGATTTAGAAAGTTATCAATTAGAATTCGCAAGCTAAAGAAAAACTTTCAGAATTCGCAAACTAGAACAAGATAGAATTCGCAAGATAGAGACTTACGAATCCTTCACTTATAAAATTTTCACACAAAATGTAAAGACCACAAGAAGTCGTAGACTACTCTTCTGCGAATTCCAAAGAATTCGTAGAATAGTCTTATGCGAATTCTCATATGCGAATCCTGTCCTTAGTAAATTTTTTCTCTAAAATCTACGAATCCTGAGTAATTCGTAACATAGAGTAATGCGAATTCTTAGAATTCTCAACACTCAGAAATGCGAAATCTATAAAAATTCGCAAGAGACTCAGTTGCGAATTCTATACTTAAAACTTTTCAGGATTAACTCTTTGCGAAATCTACAAAACTCGTAAGAGACACAAAAACGAATTCTCTGCTTTTCGCAACACTCAGGTCTGCGAATTTTGTCCTTGTGATTTTTCAAAAATTCACAAATCTGGGAAATCTGATGACATCTGCGAATTATTCAAGATTTCTACGAATTCTTGAAACTCCGCGAGTTCTTGAGATGATCTTGCGAGTTCTTGATGACCCTTGCGAGTTCTTGAGATCTGGAATGAAAAACTCTCTGAAATCCTCAAAAATCTATATAGACATCAAATTTTGAACTCAAACTTTGACAACTTGATCACCTAAACACTTAGAACTGAATCCTACCAATAAATTTCAACAAAATACATTACAGTGCTTGAGAAACTCATGAAACTCGAACTCTAAAATTCAACAATTTATGATCGATTAAAATGCAAGAGTTCAAATCACCTATACAATTTCATTCTAAAACACTTTTTGATTACCAACAAATCAATTACAACTCAAAAAACAATCACAAAATCAGAATTGATTTACGAACTCGATGTAACAGTGCGATCTCCGTATTTCAATTGATTTCTATATTGAATCTGCTCTGATACCAATTGATAATCCCTGAATTCAAGTTCTAATCACATACAATAACAAACAAGATGATTCAACAATCTACCTTTTTCAATTCACTTCACGAATCAAACAATTACAATCTGTTTCCCTTTCTCTCTCTAGAACAAACTCTCCCTCTCTACGATATCAGTATGCATGCAATCTCAGAAAACTCGTTATGATACTATTACACCTCCTAACACAAACTAGTCATATATCTAACAACAAAACTAAAATAAACTCATAAAACAAAAATTACATTGACTTTGACTTTATTACACTAAACTTTGACTTTGATGCTGAGAGTTGACTTTTAGCTTTGACCTTTAGTCTTCAAACTTCTATGATCTTGTATCCAACATATTTATGTTCTAACAATCGTGTTGGAGAACATCAATGGCTAATGGAGTGTGTTGTCATGAAATTGATATGCCTTGTAATCCAGATAATCCAAAAGAAGTGGCAAACTGTGATAGTTTTTGCAGGCGAAGTTGCAGTAACCATCAAGGCGGACATTATAGACCGTATTCAACCAGAACTTGCCATTGTAGATGCTAATTTTTTTAAAAGAAACCACATCTAGTAGAGGATAAAATAAATATTTTAATTTTCTAATTGGATGCCTAACAATCTTATATGTGACACTAGAAAGTTGCTTGACCGTTATCTTTTATAAGATGGACGAATAAATATTGTTTGCTGATATGCTTTCCATAACCTATTTTCTGTTCATGGTGTGGGGTGAAATTAGTGGTGATTGAACTGGGTAGATAAATTTAGCTTGAACTGAATTTAGTCATGAATGGGTAGAATAAATTTAGCTTGGACTGAATTCTGGATAGATATATAGAAAGTGCGAAACCATCGACAAAAGTCTAAATTCTTTTACTGGAAAATATTTATAAAAGAAAACGTTTGAAGGGAGATCTATAATTATTTGGAAGATACATAATTATCTAAGAAATAAATAAATTATTAATAGAAATTGATGCTTAAATTGATACCAATTGACAAGGAGTTGGGCAAGGCTGCTTGGTTATTCGCGGCAATCGAATGTCCTGCGAGTAGTGGCGTGGATCGAAGGAGTGGGAGAAGTCGCGTGTTCCTCTGGTCTTGACTCAAATGAGTTGCATGACTTTACCGACGACTTTGGTTGGGCGAAAAGTTGCAGACAAGGTTAGTTGCTCTTTTTCTCCATTCAATTTGTTACTAGATTTCCTTCTCAAGTATCTCTATATTAACCAATAGTTGTTAAAGATTGCAACAAAACGTTTATAATAAGTGTTCCTTGTGTAAGACCGTCAAGTGTTCGGTTTAATGTATAAGAGAATATAACTTCGTGATAAGCTTAGGATAATAACCATTAAGTTTTATGTTATGCGAGCAATAATAATTCGTGGTTTAAATAGGGAATCGAACGAGTTAAAGTTCATCGTTAGTCTCGGTTGATCGCGTGTTACGTCTCAGTTTGGTTAAGGTATGGATTTCATTTCTTTTGAATCGTGGGCAACTATTTGTTCTAGTAGACCCTTCCTAAAGGTGGTTCACCGCCTTGTGATTGATCAACTGAATGTGATCAATGAACGTGTAGTTATACACACACATACACATTGATTTTTGGTCTGAATCTTATGTTGAACGTTTTCGTGTTTTGTTGTCTCATATTGAGATTGGATTATGAATCATTTGTTGAAACTGTTAGCGTTTTATTAAAATGTGTCTCGTATGAAATTGTTTATAAAAAATTGTGAACTATATTGAATTTGATTTTATGATCGCCATTTGGGTAAGTGCAATATGTTTAGTTTTCGTTGATTTTATAATATCCCAATAAATGGGCACATTATTTGGGATGCCTTCTATGGCGGATTTGTTTTCATGGCGTCCTGCAGATGACGGTCCACCAGAGTTAAGCCTTAGTGGCTTACGTGAACCCACTCTAGGGGACTAAGCCGACTTTTTTTGCTCCTAGGAGGATGGTTCGATCCTAGGACTTTTACCCACATAATATGTGATCGTGGTGAAATTCACGGGGGATTCGTGTGTGTTTGCCCGCATGCTGACTCATTAGTTCGTGTGGATGATCACCCCACGAACATAATAGGAATTGAGGGACTTTATTTATATTACGTTTTGAAGTTAAAATGTGAACCTTTCTTGAAATTATTGATTTTGATTTTGAATATTACTGAATATTTCTTTTGCTATCAACTTGAGTTTCATGAACTTTCTTCAAGTTGAAATTTTAAGTCTTCCTCTTCGTTATTGATGTTTTCATTATTATTTACGAATTTATATTATAATCCATTCACTGAGCTTTGTGCCCAGCCGTGTTTACGGGACGGAACTTGAGATCGAGCGTGAAATTTTGGAGTTGTTAGACTCACTTTATCATATAAACGTTCTAAGTTTATAAACACTTTAGAGTTTATTAATAGCTCTGAATTAGTCGTGTATTTATGTTAAGTCCCTTTCGTGACATCACCCGTTCCAGACCACGGGGACGGGGGATGTTACAAATGTGGTATCAGAGCATAGATATCGACTTGTAGATTAAATAAGCTTGCTTTTTGAGGATTGGGTAGATTAGAATTTAATTATATTTACCAATTTTCAATCCATAACTGTTTTGAATTCTGATCTTGATATTGTTCTGTATTAGAATGTCGAGACGTAGTCGCCCACGCAATTCCAGATCTCAACCTGAGGGTAACCCAAACTTAACCCAGTGAAGGGTACTAGTGAGCCAAATATTGTTGACGTGGCCCGTCAGACCATGCCAAGTATGATGCCTACATACCTTCAGTAGACCATGTTAACTTAATTGATTTATCTGTTTATGACTTGTTTGATACCGAGGCAACACACTATGTTGTTTCTGAACAATTAGAATCCTGATTAAAACCTTATGAACACACCACTGAATTTTCAGTCGTGATATCTACCCCTATGGGTGGTTCAATATGTGTGTTAACTCGATTTCAAACTGTCCGTTATTTATTGGAGACCGCATACGGGAGGTCACTCTACTTCCAATGCTTATGCCTCACTTTCAATTAATATTGGGTATGGACTGGTTGTCATATCACCATGCAACTATAGACTGTAACGCCAAACAAGTATTGTTTGGGGATACTGACAAACCAGAGGCAATCTTCCAAGGAGGTACTCCAAAAGAAGATGTTAGCGCTTTAGCCTCTATTACTGTGAAGCAGTATACTTGGCAAAGTAACGAAGGTTTTCTGGCGTCGTTAGAAGATCCCGAATAGATAATCCCTACTTCTGCACCCATACTGTTGTTTCCGAATATCTTGATGTGTTTCCCGACGATCTACCGGGCATACTGTTAGGACTGAAAGTCCTATGTGTTGAAAGTGGAATAAAGTATTTATAAGGGTTCGAAATGTAATTCTTTAATAGTTAATTAGTTAGATGGGCCCAAGCCCATAAGCCCATTAGGCCTGCGCGCCTAAGTATTTAAAGTTATTATTTAGTTCATTTGTTAGGTTAGAGGTTTCAAGTAAGTCTCATTATTTACAAACAACTAGTTTATAGGTTTACTCTCTCTGATCAGAAATCCTTTCTGTAAACCTGTAACCCTTTGATCTCATATCAATCATATGACTAGTTGTTGTGATTCATATTCTGTTTATCTTTGATATTAACTTGCTGTTGATTGCACTGTACTGGGATCTACAATTGGTATCAGAGCAGAATCGAATTAATTTTATTCGATACGATCAAAAAGGTTTGTCTAAAACCCGTTAATCGCTTATAGATAATATTATTATTCATCGATTCTTTTTCCTGGATTAATTTGTTTTTTTTTTCAGTATCGAATTCCTAAAATCTGGGTTAAGGTTTCTGAATATTAATTTTTTATCTGGGTTAAATCTGGGTTCTGGGTCAATTAATTTGTTTTTCTGGGTCTGATTTTCTGATTTCGATCGTCTTCCAGACTCATCGATTTTATCGGAAGTCTATACTTTAATCGATTTATCTATTATCAATTTTGTGTTTATCTTTTTTGTTCTTATCATGATATCAACCGGACAATCCTTATCGACCGGACATACCTTGCCCCCGGTTGAAGTCGACCGGGGTGTTGTGTCCCGGTTGAAGTCGGCGCAGGTTGGGATCTACAATTGGTATCAGGTTGGGATCTTTTGGAACAAGTTTATGAATTGGGATCTCAATTCTGATTGGGTGATAATCCATAGTGGGGCGGTGGATTGGTTTTAAATTAAAGTCGTGGCAGCTGCAAGATTGATCGACGACTGTTTCTTTATATATATCGCACATATATATATATATATATATATATATATATATATCCATAGATCGCATACATACTCATATATATCGACCGGTACTACCATCATTCGACCGGTATCAAGATTGCAAAAGGACAGGTACCATCATTCGACCGGCACCTAAAGCGACCGGTACCATCATTCGACCGGTACCTAAAACGACCGATACTATCATCAATCGACCGGTACCGTCCTCGCCCGGTGTCTTGCATCGACCGGACATTCTCCTCGACCGGTACCTCGTCGCCCGGTCCCTTGCGGCTCCCGGTGTCCAGCGAACCAACATCGAACAAGCTTTGAAGTTTTTCGATTGTTTTTAGAAATCATTTCGGTTGATTTGGTAGCGATCGTGAGCGAAGTTTTTCAAGTTTAAACTGGTAAGGGTTGTTTACAAAGCTTAAACGATCGTTTTTGATCGAAAAATTTTCACCCATATCAAGTTTTTAAATTCTCGTTTGGTTTCCGAAAAATCTTCGGTTGCTTCGTTCGAGAGTTTAAGCGACTGTTTCGAGATTTAATCAGTTGAGGGAGCTTAAGGGAACATAAACGATCATTTTTGGTCGTAAAATTTCAACCCATACTGTTTTTTAAAGTTTCGATCGTTTTCCGAAAATCTTTCGGTTGGTTCGTTTGTGATCGTCGGTTGAGCGGTTGAATTTTAATCTGTTAAGGACTGATCAGGGAGCTTTAACGATCGTTTTGCATTGAAAATTTCTAACCGTTTCGAAGCTTTGCAGGTTGGCTCAACGAGGAAGACGATGAATAGTGTTTCCGTTAAGTGACGGTTAATTTTTCTTACTTTTTGGTCCTTTTTCGTTAAGTCTCCGTTAGTTCGGTTAGTTTGTTAGTTTATTAGTTTGGTTAGTTTTATTTCATTTTTGGTCCATTTTCGTTAGTTTTCAGTTAAGTCCGTTAGAAGTTTCAATTTTACACCTTTAGTCCCTCTAGTTAGTAGTTTTAGTATTTGTCATTTTTAGTCCTTCTAGTTTTAAGTTTCAGCTTGCGTCATTTTCAGTCCTTCTAGTGTTAAGTTTCTGTTTGTGTCGCTTTTAGCCCCCATAGTTCAAAGTCTCAAAGTTTGTCATTTGTGACCCCGAAGCTTTCAAGTTTCACACGTTGTCACTTTTGGTCCCTGCACTTTCAAGTTTCATCTCTTGTCAAGTTCAGTCCCTGGATATCAAGCCTTTCAAAGCCGAATCGAATTACATTCTATTCGGATCAATCAAAATGGTGTACACACCAAGTCTACGGTCCAAAAGAGATTATGAACAGTGGAAAGCTGATTTTCTGTCTTGTGTAGATGAACATGAGGTGGGTCCCTACATCAGATTATCTTTAACGAAAGGAGAAATGCAATCCCAAATTCAGACATAAGCTTCTCCTGTGGAAAAGGAGAAAAGAGAAAGGGCTAACAATATAGAACGAAATTATATGACTGATAGTATTACTTGTGAATTTTTTCGTGACATTTTTAGTGAACTTATTGATCAAATAAATACCTACAAAATGACAGGAAAAGAGTTGTGGGATTGTACTGAATGGTTGGTGTTAGGGCCAAATGAGATTTTAAAAGGAAGAAAATTGGAAGCTGAGAACTCTGAGCTAAAAGGAAAGATTTCTATTTTGGAAGCTAAACCTCAGCAACCAGACTCCGCTGAAAGCTATGAGGAAAAGATCTCTGATCTGAAAGATGTAAATGCCGAACTTCAAAAGCGTTTATCTGATTTGGAGCAACTGCTTGCTAAACACAAATCTGATTTTGAGACTAAAGAGAAATCTTTTGCAAAGAAGTTCTCAGAATTCTCGAGAAAATGTGCTGATGAGAAGAAGGAAGTGGAGCTGAAATGCATAAAACTTTCTCAGCAAGTTTCTGCTTTCGAGAAAGTAATCATTCTTGAAAGAGAAAAGTTTGCAAAAGAAAAGAAGGCCATTGAACAGAAGAATGTTGGATTCTTCAAGGAAATATCCGGCCAAAGAAATGATGTTGAGCAGGGATTTGAAGAAGAACGAAGCATCTTTGAGACTGAGATTAAAAAGCTGACTGTCAAGCTATCTGACTATCTGAGAAGGTACTAAAAGAGCAGAAAACGAAGTCTGAGTTCACGAAGAAGATTGACCTGCTTGTTAAAGAAAGAGACAACTTTGCTTCGACGATTAAAGTGCTTGACAAGTCTGTATCAAGTTCAAATCAGAAATCTGTCTCTTCACAAAGGTCAGTTAAATCTTTTGATCAGATTCGTAAGACTAACCTTTTCTATGATAGAAATATAGATGGTTCAGGTACACGTCATAGAACGAGGAGATACAGAGATGAGGAACTGGTCTGGAAGAAGAAACCAGTGAAATATGAGCTGAAAGAAAGAGGATCATGTGTACATGCGTTTAATGCCAAAAGGAACAATATGCGTAAAGGGAAATCTGATCATATCTATACGAGAGATCAATTAATCAGGTTATCAGGTAAGAAAAATTATTGTTCTTATTGTCGTACACATGATCATATTCACAAAACCAGTGATCATTTCTAGTATGGTTCTTATTCTATTTCCCCCACAAGAACTGCAACTAACATTCGAGGACCCAAATACCAATGGGTACCAAAACCGAAAACTGATTCTGTGTTGCAGGCACCTACTGTCAAGGGGGAGTATAAGAACAATGGCTTCTAAGTAAACCAGCTTAGAACCCGGACTTCAACGAAGTTTAGCTTCTGATCATATGACAGATCAGGACCCGTTCTTCAACGTTCAGACCTGGATATTTTGCAACTATCCAAGGGGAGCTTAAAAGACCTAAATCATTATATCATGATTTGAGGGGGAGCTTAAAATTAAGTATCTTCTAACTCTAGATCTCTTATTGTTTGAAAGAAGAACAACTTTCAAGCATGAAAAACAGTTTCTGAAATGTTCAAACCACTTCTGATTATCAAAAGATTTCATGAATATAGAAGTGTGATTTTAAATGTTTTTCAGTTTTGAGCTTTAATGTTTAACTAAATGTGTGTTTCTAAAGATCAATACTTGCGTATTATCTTGTCTCTATACTGTAACGTATTCACACACACAGGTTCAGTACTTTGTTTGAACTTGTTATTACCATGTCTCATAATGAACCAATTTTTCGATGGTAATACCCCCGTTTGAAATTCAATGTTGTTGAGCATCAATCATAATTTCTAATGTTGTGCTTTCATTGCTAAATTGTTTATAGTTGTTCATATAAACAAAATATCCAATTCTTTGATACCCTAACCAGTTTAGTTGATCTGATTGATACATTGTCAGTTTGTCAAAGATCAATTGCTCAAATCTCCTGAGCATACTTTTTGACAGTGTTATCTTATTTGAGCTTAAATGTTCAAGTTAAACTGTTGAGCTACTATTCTTTTTAGGACTTACATGGGTTTTTGTGAGAACTTAAATAGAACTTCCATGGATTCACGTTAACCAGTGTTTCCTACCCCGGAAGTTATCCTTGAGTGATTGAGGGGTGAGGGGTCTTAACTCAAAGAGTGGGGGAGATAACTCATCCGGTTGAGTTTTTCTCATTGTGTGGAGCGAAAAAAATAATGAAAAAGAGAGTTTGGTTAGAAGTGAGCTTTAATGTTAAAAAGAAAGAGGGTGTGAGAACAGAGTTAAAAGAATATCAGAACTCTGCACCAACCACTTTCTGATCCGGGCAGCCACATATTCTGTTTGGTTCACATTCTTTGGTGACCATCATTGAAACAGGAAGTGAGCCCATGCCAACTCTTGTTATAACCCCACCAGCCACTCGTTTCTTTCTTAACAAAGAAATGTTTCATTTTCTTTGGGGACGCAGCATATCTGCTATCTAGTCTTCAATCGGAAGATTTAGATATTGAAAAAGAAGGAAAGTTGCCCCACCTTCGCACCTCTTTCATGCACATTGAGTCCGTGTAATATCTGTTGCTGTCTCAACAGTTTACACAATTTGAGCCTGATCAAGCTAAGTAGCTTCAATCATTTATACACTTGCACGAGCACACAAGGAATGATTTTTCTTGTCATAACATTCATAGAAAATTCCTTTGTGGTTTTTCAATGATTGAATGGAAGCCCTGGGGGAGTGATCATCACAAAAACTCCTTTCCAAAGTACATCTGTTGTACAAAGTGGCACCGTGCTACTTACAGGCATACTAACTGTATCATTTGTTGATTCAGGTTTACCATTCCTAATATATCTGAATTTGAAAAGATTCGGATATATACATTTCATGAATTGACGGATACTCATATCACAGGTGGGAGAGTGTTAATTTATCATAAATGGGAGATCAAAGAAAGTACTGAAATTGAAGAAGTTTTGATGATCATGATGCTCACAATCATCAAAAAGGGGGAGAAAAAGTTCAATTTCAAAGTTTTAAAGAAAGAAAGAAAGTTATTTCTGAAGACAGTCTAGAGATCAAAGAGATGAAGATGCTATTTCATTTATCAAAGTGATGAAGATGATGTTTTTTGAAAGTTGTATATTATTTCTTCTTTTCCGTATCATGTGGTGTCTGCTAAAAGTTTGTTTATCATTCCTCCTACGAGCTGATTGAAACAAGTTCTTGAGATGAAAGCCTATTCAACTCGCGGTTCAAAGACAGATTCTTTGTTTTAAACTGAAGAAGCACCGTGGAATGTCAAGTAACTCTCACATTATCTTTCTTGTGTGCTGATCCGATGTGATTGAGATTTTATAGCTGAAAGCTGCTTGATAGTGCGTTCAGTCGAGGCTACTGTACATTGAATCTGGTTACAAAGTTGAAACTATGAAGACCAAGAGCTTTATTAAAGGGGAGCGTGGAAAGACATGAAGTCTAGCAACACCAAAGTTCTTCAAAGAATCAAGAGGGAAAGAAGATCAAGGCCTGAAGATTTTCAAGTTGTTAAATGCTTTATTCAACTTTAGGGGGAGATTGTTAGGACTGAAAGTCCTATGTGTTGAAAGTGGAATAAAGTATTTATAAGGGTTCGAAATGTAATTCTTTAATAGTTAATTAGTTAGATGGGACCAAGCCCATAAGCCCATTAGGCCTGCGCGCCTAAGTATTTAAAGTTATTATTTAGTTCATTTGTTAGGTTAGAGGTTTCAAGTAAGTCTCATTATTTACAAACAACTAGTTTATAGGTTTACTCTCTCTGATCAGAAATCCTTTCTGTAAACCTGTAACCCTTTGATCTCATATCAATCATATGACTAGTTGCTGTGATTCATATTCTGTTTATCTTTGATATTAACTTGCTGCTGATTGCACTATACTGGGATCTACACATACCACCAGTCCGGGAAGCCAAATTTACCCTCGATCTAGTCCCGGGAGCTTCTCCTATTTCTAAGGCTCCCTATCAAATGGCTCCAACTGAAATGGAGGAACTCAAAACTCAACTCGATGATTTGTTGAAGAAAGTTTCATTCGACACAGTGTCTCACCGTGGGGAGCTCCGGTTCTCTTTATCAAAAAGAAAGACGGTACAATGTGTCTTTGTATTGATTACCGAGAGCTTAATAAAGTAACGATCCGTAACAAGTATCCGTTGCCAAGAATCAACGATCTGTTCGATCAATTACAAGGGGCACGAGACTTTTCCAAAATTGATCTTCGGTCCAGGTACCATCAACTTATCTTTTTCACTCCCAACTCTCTCTAAACTCTCCCAAACCCACCAAACCTATCTATGGTGATTTTGATACATCAAATACTTCCATCCTCAAGTTTTGAAGTGTAATCAAAGGATAGAAGCTAGACACCAAGAACCCCCATCTTCATCTTCAACCTCAAGCTCCATTTTTGGGTTTTCTAGATTTTCATCAAAACCTAAGTGGTAAGTTTATCCCTTCCATTTCTAAACCTTAATATAAGATATAAATTCTCTCTTGATGATTCCTTAGTGTTTGGTTCCTCAAATTTCGGGTTTGATGGCTTTGGAGAAATTTGGTCAAAATTAGGGTTTTGGATAAAATAGAGATTTTGATGTAAAATGTTTGGGGATTTTTTCTTAATGGTTGAATGAGTATATTTATGGTTGGAAACTTGTGAATATAGGGTTTTGCTTGTAGATTCAAGTTCTTCAAAGGAGCTCAAATTTGGGGTAAAATCTAGAATTAGCCTATATCTAGCAGGGCGAGTTCAAGTTGATTTGTGAAAACGTTGTACATGCCAAAATGTTCATTTTAAAATGTTTTGTGTTTTACATGAAATTGTTAACTGCTGATCACTTGATAAGTTTGGTTATTTGGAAGTGTTTAACTTTATAAACTTATAAAACACCCACATTTGGGGACTTTTGGGCATTTTGATAAATAAGTCATAAACTAAAGTGTGTTATTAACTTATTTCATGCATGAAGATTATTGGGAAAAATGCATTTCTGTGTTGGTCGGAAATAAGCATAATTTGGGTTATGAGAGGTTTGAAAACAACAACGGATGAGTCCTTGGGTTTTGGTCATTTCCGACCTTGTGAACATTTTGGGAAAAGATGCATTTTAAGTATTTCAAAGAGTAAACTCCGAGCAATTGAGCACGTGTCTATGGTATAACCTTGTTTGGGAAATGATCTGTCCTTTTCTAAATTGTGTTGGAGTTGTTTGTGTACTTTGGAGCACGTGTTTTCATAAATGTTGGTCGTGTGCGTTTTATTGCATTTTATTTCTTTTGACAATGAGTCATTTGGGTGCTTGAGCCTATGGCTCGGTATTTTATTATGATTGGGTTTTAGGACATTTGTCTAGTTTTGATAGCTCGACTTCGAGCTTTGGTTGAGATATTGGATGAGGGACAACACGTAAGGACCTTTTAGGGTTGAAGTTGATATCCCGTGGGTTTAAGTTTAAAGCCACCGAGCCTGACATCCCTTGCGCTTGGAATCATTACGTCCAATTATGGAATGCTAGTTTTCCACATTGAGGCACGTTTAGGCATCAGATTGGGCTGTAACTCCTACGTGCTAGTACACGATATTGGATGAGGAACTCAACGTAAGGACCTTTCGCAGTTGAAGTTAACATTCCGTAGGTGTAAGTTAAAAGCCATAGAGCCTGACATCCCTTGCGTGTACTTGTTTATATGACTAGTCTTAACAACATGAAATGGGGCTTACTTTGTGTACCTTCACATTTTATGGAAACGGGTCTCCCCCGTCACTGAAAAGTGTTGTTTTGGGTATTGTGTTTAGTATCCATGTTTTCGGTGACGTTTTACATTTACGAATTATATATATATGATTTATGGGTTGAGTATTACGCCCCACCCATGTTTTGGGTGTTTCGGGATATAAAGTTTTATCCGCTTTTCATTTCTTGGGAGTTCGATTTATATTCTCATTTTGAGTGAGTTCTAGGTTGAATTTAATTTACGAAAGAACGTTTTATATTGGGATCTTAGTCCTTAAAATAGTTTGGATTGGAAAACGTTTATATTGGTGGTTCCTTTTCCTAAAATGCATAATATTGGTCAACGTGTTGTTTCATCATTGGAGCATATTATTTTGAAATGGTACGATTTTGACTGCATCCCTTCCTTTCAACGATATATTTATTCATGCTGAAAACTCTTGAGCTCACTAGGCGTTAGCCTAACCTTGTATAAGACTGGAGTTTTGATTGATGAGGTTAAATGTAGAATTTTATTTTGGAAGTGTATCAAGTTTTGATTTATAGGAAGAAGAATTATCTTTTGTTTGACATAATATCGGAAATTTTAATTAGTTGCTCTTTCCAAATTGAGGGTGTTACAAGTTGGTATCAGAGCTTAAGTTTGAGATAATTAGGTGTTGATTTTTAGTGCCTAGACTAAAATTAGTGTTTTTTTAGGTGATCGAAAGTGAAGGTGCACCATTAGGTACCTTAAGATAAGATACTTTGGGGTTGATAGAGTCGCTAGAAACGAGAAACTTGTCGAGGAATGCAAGGATGATCATGTACGGTACGTTCATAATGGCACCTGGCCAGTATTATGGTGAACCTACATGTTACATGTGTATACTTAAACTGCCTTGGTATGATGACCGTTAGGGTAGTAAATGAGTTTCTAAGCGTGTAGTCAATAGAAGAGTTGGTGCTTATAGTATTGTCACCTTGGAGTGATGGTTAAGTACGGTGAATACACTAAGTTGACCCTTTTGGGTCGGAAGTATTGGGTGAATTAGAATCATAGGCTTGATGATTTGACTTTATTTCAAGGAGAATTGTAAGTTAATAAAATTAGCATAATTATTGCTTTGAAATGATTGATGCATTCGGATGTCGATAGTGTGGCTAGGAAAATTGAGAAGCGTAGCCTGTAACACCCGTAATCTGGAGATTTCCCTCGGTGTTAATTCGGGAATCGTCTGACTCGTGGGAAATAAAGGTATCAAGAAATCAGATACGTTTTGCTAAAGAATCATCGAGGATCGAATCAGGTGCGAAAACACGAGAAAACAAGGTTTTCTAGGCGTCGCAAGTTGGCACGCGACTTTGGGTCGCGGCCTAAGTCGCATAACTCACTGGATGTGAGTTTTGGGGAAACGGGCGGCTTATGCCGCGACATAAGGTCGCGGCATAACCCGCGGAGCGCCCTGTTGAGCTAAAGACCCGATTTTCAGCCATTTAACCTCATTTCTCTCAACCCAAACCCTAAATCTTCTTCCCCTTTCTCTCCTAATCCTCAAATGTCGAACCTCTACCTATTTTGAGGGTTTTTCTCCTCAACCCTCATGCTTCATCATCATCTAGCTAGTTGGGAGCTTGAACCACTGAACCTTCATCTTCATCTTCTTCATCAAGTTCAACGGTTGGGAGCTCGGGTTGAAGTGTTGGATTGGGTGTCCTCGGAAGTCTCTTTGTCTTCAAGGGTAAGTTTTCTTGTGACAAGGTTATAAATGTTGCTTTGGTGATTTCTTAGTATTTGGTATCTCAAATCTCGAATTTGATGGTTTTGGAGAAATTAGGGTTTTAATCTCGTTTAGGGATTTTTGGTGTTTAATGCTTGGGGAATGTTTCTAAATGGTTTGGATTGTTTGGATCTAGGTTTTGGAAGTTCTCGGCTTGAGGGTTCAAGTGGCCTTCAAAAGAGCTCGTTGGGTGAGATTCTAGATTTAGCCTAAATCTAGCAAGGTGAGTTCAAGTTGATTTGTTAAAACGATGTACATGCCAAAAATGGGTATTTTGAAGTAAAAGTGTGTTTTACTTGGTATTTGTCAAAGTGTGTGCGTTTTGATAAGTTTTCATGTTTGGTAAACTTGGGTTGTTTAATTATATAAAATGCTCATATTTTGGTTCTTAGCAATTTTGTACAAATGGAGTTCATTTCATAACATTGTGCATTCTTATTGACTTTTGTACAAATGAAATCTATTTTTTTGGGTTATGCATTTTGAGTATTTTAGCTCGGTTTTGACTAAAATTAGTCGTGTGGACATTTGTCTGGATTTATAACCGTCGTGGGTTTTTGAGAATGATGCCGATTAAATCGGGTCATTGGTGAATTACATGTTTTAGGTGCTTTGGTCATTCAATTGGAGTCATGTAATGTTATACTGTGTTGTAATGGATCCATAGGCACGTAAGTCTGTCGGTATTGTAAGGCCTGAGGTTTTGGGTTACATGTAGTGACCGCTCGGGTTGCTAGCGGGTAAACAATAAGTGGCACGGGCCGCTGAGTTGGAACTCGTCTAGATTGGATAGGCACCCACGTCCATAAGTCCTTGAAAGTGGAACTCGACGGAGTAGGGCCAGAGGCATAAACGGTCCGTGGTATGATGTCCGTGGAGGCATGGGAACCAAGATGTCGGGATCTGTGGTGAAATCCAATAACATCGCGGGTGGCCCCATTCACGTGTTCTCGCCACCCAAGATGGAAACGTTTAGATAACATACAAGGAAGTCGCGTGAACGGCCTACTTGCGTGGTACTCTATTCTCAGTATATACGGATCTCCCCTTCGTTGATTCGTGGTATTTTAAATGGTAATGTTGTATTTTACCAAATTGGGTTTTAAGTGGTCGACGGTAAATGATGGCTTTAATATGGGGTTCTTCCCACGAATATTAAAGTGTCGTTTCCACGTGTCGGTATTTATTTTCATCCATTTTATGATCGTGTGAGTTTTGGGTCTAATCTCGTGTTCATGGCGATATTTAATTACATAGATTTTCATCTATGCTTTACGGGTTGTGTGTCACGTTTCACCCGTGTTGGGTATTTCAAGTTATAATGTGTTAACCGTGTTTTATAAAATTGGGAGTCCGCTCTCTATTTAACTTTTAGCAAGTTTTGGTTTACATTACATAAGTGTGTATCATATTGAGATCCTCGTCTTTAAAACAGCTTGGTTTGGTTATCAACTAACTCGGTGTCTCTTTCGTACAAAATGCATAGTTATTGATAAACGAGTCATTTTCATAAGTGAAGAATATCATTTTGAAAGATTATGATTTTATTCGCATCATTCCTTTCTAAATGATTAATTTATATGTGTTGAAAACTCTTGAGCTCACTAGGCATTAAGCCTAACCTTTTTATTTGTCGGCATGTGCATCAGGTTCCTGTCGGGGGTTCGGTTCTAGCAGTGATATGAAGAGTTGAGCCTTAGCTTTATACAAGAGTAAGTAGTTGGTGAAGTCTTCCGCAGGTTGGAGATAGTAACTGTTATTGGGTTTAGTAGCAATCGTCCTTATCATAGATTGTGTGTATAGAATGAAATTGTGTATTGAGGTTAATTCTTAAATTGTGATTGTAGACGAATCAATTATTGATGTATTTAGGAAATTTTAATTAAGTTTCTATTTTTCAGAATTGAGGGTGTTACATAGCCCTAAGATGTTGAGTGCTGACCAAATCTATGCATTAAATCTATTTCTAAAATAAGTTTGCATCAATTGTTTCTCATGTTTTCAAAGCATAAAGTGAGTTATGTTACGAAGTCTTGGTAAAGCATTTAGCACACATCAAATTTTAAACCGTGAGTTTAAGCATGTATAAAAATTGTTTTGTTGCACGTGGTTGCATATATTTTTATTGAAAATCTCTTCATCCCCGTTTCGTGTCTAACACTATTTTCGGATATTGTAATATCTGTGTTTTAATGTTATTGGGGTATTGGGCAAGTAGCTATAAGATTTTAACCTTGACATTGGACCTCCTCCACGTATGTTAAGGTTTTAAAGGAAAAGTCAATCCTATGTTCTTGAGTCGGAGTTTTCATGGGAATTTTAGTCTGTACGAGTTGTATTGAATTTCATAGAGTATTGTTTTGCGATGTTTTTTCAGCGCGTGGGTGAACTTCAAAATGCGTAAGTTTAAATTTTGCTGAGCGTGAATCTGCGAGTTATTGGGCGTCGTGTCTCCTGCAAGTTTTGTTGGTAAGTGTCACTGTATCTTACGTTGTGGTCTTAGAATTGTAACATTTTTAGGCATATTGTCGTCTTACGCTTTTATATTGGGAAATGAAAATTTTGGCACCGCTTGATTTTAGCGTTTTATTTTACGACATTTTGAGTTGCGTAGAGACGTCTTGCACCGGTATTTATTTTTGAAAGGGTACGATTTTCATCACTAGGCGTTAGCCTAACCTTTTTATTTGTCGGCATGTGCAACAAGTTCGGCTGGGAATAGTCCTAGTGTCATTGTGAAGAAAGGAGAGCTAGTTGTGTGCTCGAGGTGTGCTTAGCTTGTTGAAGTCTTCCGCATCCATCTGAGAAGAGTAACTTATGTTTGAGGTTGAGCAACACCGACTTAGGTTTCAGTCCTTGTATAAGACTGGAGTTTTGATTGATGAGGTTAAATGTAGAATTTTATTTAGGAAGTGTATCAAGTTTTGATTTATAGGAAGAAGAATTATCTTTTGTTTGACGTAATATCGAAAATTTTAATTAGTTGCTCTTTCCAAATTGAGGGTGTTACACTAATGCTCCAGCTGTCTTTATGGATCTTATGAATTGGGTTTTCATGGATTATCTCGACGACTTTGTTATCGTATTTATTGATGACATATTGATATACTCAAAGTCAAGAGAGCAATATGATCAACATCATCACATCGTTTTGGAAACTCTTCGAACGGAAAAGTTATACGCAAAACGTTCCAAGTGTGAATTCTGGCTTGATCAAGTATCTTTTCTCGGATACGTAATCTCTGCGGAAGGTGTCAAAGTCGATCCAATGAAAATTGAAATCGTCACTAAATGGCCTCGACCTACGAACGTATCTGAAGTTCTTGGTTTTCTGTGTCTGGCCGGTTATTATAGACGATTCATTAAAGAATTTTCTAAAATATCTCTACCGTTAACCCGATTACTTCGAAAAGGAGTCAAATTTAATTGGGGCTCCGAACAAGAATCCAATTTAATAGCGCCTGTTCTTGTATTACCGTCTGGCACCGGTTGGTTTCAAGTTTTCAGTGATGCTTCAAAGAAAGGTCTCGGTTTTGTTCTATTGCAAAACGGACGACTGATCGCATATGCGTCACGTCAATTAAAATTATGAAGTCAATTATCCGATTCACAATCTCGAATTGGTTGCGTTTATTTTCACACTCAAAATTTGGCGTCATTATTTGTACGGTGAGACATGTGAAATTTTCACCGACCATAAGAGCCTTAAATATATATTTACTCAAAAAGAGTTAAATATGCATCAGCGGAGGTGGCTCGAACTTCTAAAGGATTACGATGTTCATATACAGTATCATCCGGGTAAGGCTAATGTAGTCGTCGACGCCTTAGGTCGTAAAGCCGTGAAACAAGTTTCTTCTTTACTTGTTCCTACAGAGTTGGCTTTGGAGATCGAACTGGACATCTATCTGAGTTCGCAAACGAAAACTCTATCGAATCTAATGGTAGAACCGACTCTAATTTCTCGGATCAAAGAATCCAAACAAGATGACAGTGAATTATGGGCAAACTTCCAGTAAACACAAGAGAATGTTAGTCGAAATTCAGGATCGATGATGATCACGTGTTATGGTTTTGGGATCGTCTTTGTGTTCTGAATAACTCGGAGCTTAAATATCAGATTCTGACCGAAGCTCATAACTCTATGTTTTCTGTTCACCTGGGTACAACGAAAATGTATCACGACTTAAAGAACCATTATTGGTGGGTTGGAATGAAGCGAGACATCGCTGACTTTGTAGCTCGTTGCCTCACTTGTCAACAAGTTAAAACTGAACATCAACGTCCGGGTGGTCTTCTCCAATCGCTGAACATTACCGTATGGAAATGGGAACACGTAACTATGGATTTTGTAATCGGACTACCCCGCACAACCTTGAAACACGATGCAATTTGGGTAGTGGTTGACCGATTGACCAAATCGGCTCATTTTCTTCCTATCCGACAAACATGGTCAATTGATAAATTGACCAAAAGTATTCCAACGTGAGATTGTACGTCTCCATGGCACTCCTGTATCGATTACCTCAGATCGAGACCCACGTTTTACATCTCGATTTTGGGAAGGTTTACATAAATGTTGGGGCACACGTTTGAATTTTAGTTCAACTTTTCATCCACAAACTGATAGGAAATCTGAACATACGATTCAAACATTGGAGGATATGCTCTGAGCATGTGCGTTGGAATGGCATGGAAGTTGGGATAGTTACTTGTACCTAATAGAGTTATCCTATAATAATAGCTGGCAGTCGAGTATCGGCATGGCCACGTATGAAGCACTTTATGGACGAAAATGTCGAACATCGACTTGTTTGAATGAAGTTGGAGAACGTATTCACGAGGGCCCATAAATTGGTGCAAGTTACTACCGAGAAGGTCGAAATTGCGCGTCAAATGATGAAAGAGGCTCAGGCTCATCAAAAGAGTTATGCCAACAAGCGACGACAACCTTTCGAGTTCCAACCAGGAGATAAAGTTTTCTTAAAGGTTCCCCAACTCGTGGCATCATACGTTTGGTCTCAAAGGAAACTTGAGCCCGAAATATAATGGTCCCTTTGAAATTTTGGAAAAGGTTAGAGTTGTGGCTTACGGGTTAGCTCTACCTCCGCAATTATCTTGCGTACATAACGTATTTTATGTCTCTTCACTTCGAGGGTACAACTATCATCCCCTCCACGTTATTGATTATGCTTTAGAGCATATAGAACCCGATCTTTCTTATCACAAGAAACCTGAAGCAAATCTTATCGTGATGTAAGAGGTACATGAAAGAGAGTGATTCCTTTTGTAAAAGTTCTTTTGGAAAAATCACTCAGAACGTGAGGCAACGTGGGAAACTAAAGAACACATGCGACGAGAATTCCCCGAGTTCTTTAATTGATGTAAGTTTCCTGTCTAAATTCAATTTCGAGGACAAAATCTCTTTTAAGGGGGGGAATAATTGTAAGACTCGGTTTTAAAAATGTATAATTATTCTTACCCGAATTGAACCGTAATTAAAAATAGCAATCAAAGATAGTTGAGGAGTTAAACCTTCATTTAATCAAACTAATAATTATATATATATATAAAGATTATTAATATAAATTTGAAGTAAACTACAAGATTCCATCGTCTTCTTCATATTAAATCCTCACCGCCATCAACTCTCTCTCTCTCTCTCTCTCTAAAAACAATCAACTTCTCTCTAAAAATTCTCTTGATTCGTTGATGTAATCAAAGAAATAATTACATATTCGGGATCCATGCGTCGAATCGTTCCTAGTGGTATAAATTTCTTCTTAAGTTATTTAAGTTGGTAGGTTAGGGTAGTTGAAGTTGGTTGGTAGATTATGATTTCATATTGCAAAGTTATGTTAATTTACATGTTTAGAAATGATTAGGTTTCTCAAAATTATAAAAGGGTAAAGTTTAGAATCAAAACAGTGATATTTGTATGTAGATGTTTAACCGCATACCAAGTGTTCAGTTTAATGTATAAGAGAATATAATTTCGTGATTAAGCTTAGGATAATAACCATTAAGTTTTATGTTATGCGAATAATAATAATTCGTGGTTTAAATAGGGAATCGAATGAGTTAAAGTTTGTCGTGAGTCTCGGTTGATCGCGTGTTACGTCTCAATTTGGTTAAGGTATGGATTTCATTTCTTTTGAATCGTGGGCAACTATTTGCTGTAGTGGACCCTTCCTAAAGGTGGTTCACGGCCTTGTGATTGATCAACTGAATGTGATCAACGAACGTGTAATTATACACACACATACACATTGAGATTGGATTATGAATCATTTGTTGAAAGTGTTAGCGTTTTATTAAAATGTGTCTCGTATGAAATTGTTTATAAAAAATTGTGAACTATATTGAATTTAATTTTATGATCGCCATTTGGGTAAGTGGCATATGTTTAGTTTTCGTTGATTTTATAATAACCCAATAAATGGGCACATTATTTGGGATGCCTTCTATGGAGGCTTTGTTGTCATGGCGTCCTGTAGATGACGGTCAACCAGAGTGAAGCCTTAGTGGCTTACGTGAACCCAGTCTGGGGGACTAGGCCGACTTTGTTGGCTCCAGGGCGGATGGATCGATCCTAGGACTTTCACCCACATAATATGTGACTGTGATTAAATTCACGGGGGATTCGTGTTTGTGTGTGCCGGCACGCCGACCCATTAGTTCGTGTAGCTGATCACCCCACAAACACAACATGAATTGAGGGACTTTATTTATATTACGTTTTGAAGTTAAAATGTGAACCTTTCTTGAAATTCTTGATTTTGATTTTGAATATTACTGAACATTTCTTTTGCTATGAACTTGAGTTTCATGACATTTCTTCTAGTTGAAATTTTAAGTTTTCCGTTTCGTTATTGATGTTTTCATTATTATTTACGAATTTATATTATAATCCATTCACTGAACTTTGTGCTCAGCGGTGTTTTTGTTTTTTGACACGACATGTTCGAAGTGACGTTTACAGGACGAGACTTGAGATCGAGCGTGAAATTTTGGAGTTGTTAGACTCACTTTATCATATAAACGTTCTAAGTTTATAAACACTTTTTGAAGTGTAATATTTTGGATTTTAATATATGTTTAGAGTTAATTAATAACTCTGAATTAGTTGTGTATTTATGTTAAGTCTCGTTCGTGACATCACCCGTTCCGGACCACGGGGACGGGGGATGTTACAATGGCAGAAAAATGTGATTTACTCTAATAAGTTTGTAGAAATTACAGAGTAGTGCTTTTATTAAGTTGTCAATTTTTTTTTCATTTTTAAAAGTCTTAATAATTTGTTTATATTGTGTTTTTATTGTCATTTATGATGTATTTTAGTTTTTACCAAATGAAAATTTTGAAAATATATAAGGGAAAAGTTCAAAAAAACCCAATAAACTATTCCATTTTGAATGATTAAGTCCCTAAACTATATTTTCGAATGAAAAAACCATTAAACTTTCTAATTTTGAATGATTAAGTCCCTAAACATATTTTTAATAAATAAATCATCGAACTGCTAAAATTTGGTTACCTTTTTTTAAAGGTACCTAGAACTGACTATGAATGTTTTAAAGTAAAAATAAATCTAAATCAGTTTTACCGTTCTCAAACTCTACGCCATTAAAACTCCTCACAAACAATCGTATCGCTCAACCTCGCCACTCCTCGTTGCCCGAATGTTGTCCGTTCTCCATATCGCTTAACACGTTGTTGCCTCTACTATCGATCTCCCTCTTTTTGATTTATTTTTTATCTATCAAAAGATGAAGAATCAAAAGATAACGAGTTATAGGTTAGTTTTTTTGGGTTAAAATGATGTAAGTAATAAATTTTTAGAAGTTCGATGATTTAATTTATTGAAAAAAAATGTCCAAGGACTTAACCATTCAAAATGAGAAAATTTAATGGTTTTTTCATTCAAAATTAGAAAGTTTAATGATTTTTTAATTCCAAAAAATAGTTCAGGAACTTAATTATTCAAAATGAGAAAGTTTAATGGGTTTTCATTCAAAAAATTAGTTTAAGGACTTAATCATTCAAAATGGAATAGTTTGTTGGGTTTTTATGAACTTTTCCCAATATATAATCATTCGGCAAATTCTGTAAAAATATATTATATCGTCAACCATTTGGCATATTGCAGGAACTGCCTCCGGCGTATTTTAGGTTATATTTATTCAATCAGAATCGTTTGAAACTTTCTGCTGTAGAAAACTAACTAGGAAAATAAAATGCAATGATACGATCCTAAGTGATATATTGCATATCTCTCCAATTCATGATTATTGCAAATCAAATATTTTACATTATTCTAATTCATGACTATTTAAAATCTTTAAAAATACGGAGAACGTTTCGAGTTCCAATTAAATTAAGTAACCCACTTGAATTTAAAGTTTTTAAAAGTTGAGAGAACGTTTCGAGTTCCAAATAAATTAAGTAACCCTTTTGAAACAAATCGCCAGTTTTGATTCGAATTAAAAAAATTGTTTTGTATGGAATTCCAACCAACGTTTAGAATCCAATTTTAATTGCAATAATAATTGTATTTTCTTATTTAACCATTCACCCTACCTATATATACCTTGAGCAATGCACAAATTTCAATATCTCATTTTAGAATAAGAACAAAAATGGCTCCACAAAGAACTCTCTACCACCTTCTCTTTCTCCTCATTGTTATTTGTACCGGTTAGTTTTTCACATTACATTTTCTGCAAATAAATGTTAATGGTTTAAAACTTCGAATTCTAATTCTTTAGTTCTCTTCCACGGTTTACATAATCATTTTTTTATTGTAAACTTTTACAGGCACAAGTTTATACAAGCTATACCTGTACACCATCATGCTTACTTATTAAAGTTTTTAAATTAATCATCTTTAAAAAAAACAAAGTTTCGTGTATACTTATGAATCAACGGTTATATAGGTATGATATATACACATGATTATGATAGTTTGCAACTATTATATTGCAGCATCGTGTTGGAGAACATCAATGGCTAATGGAGTGTGTTATCATGAAATTCATATGCCTTGTAATCCAGATAATCCAAAAGAAGTGGCAAACTGTGACAGTTTTTGCAGGCGAAGTTGCAGTAACCATCAAGGCGGTCATTGTAGACCGTATTCAACTAGAACTTGCCATTGTAGATGCTAATTTTTTTTAAAAGAAACCACATATAGTAGAGGATAAAAGAAATCTTTTAATTTTCTAATTGGATGCCCAACAATCTTATATGTGACACTTGAACGTTGCTTGACTGTCATCTTTTATAAGATGGACGAATAAATCATGTTTGCTGATATGCTTTTCCATAAGCTATTTTTTGTTCATGGTTTGGGGTGAACTTAATGGGGATGATTAGTACTCCCATTCTTCACATTTGTTGCCTCGTATTTAGTCATGAATGGGTAGAAGAAATTTAGCTTGATGAACTGAATTATGAATAGATATATAGAAAGTGCGAGACGATCGACAAAACTCTAAACTCTTTGACTAGAAAATATTTATAAAAGAAAACGTTTGAAGGGAGATCTAGAATTATTTGGAAGCTACATAATTATCTAAGAAATAAATAAATTATTAATAGAAATTGATGCTTAAACTGATACCAATTGACAAGGAGTTGGGTCACATGAAAAGGCATGGGCGGCTATTCGTGATGGCAAGGCTGCTTGGTTATTCGCGGCAATCGAATGTCCTGAAAGTAGTGGCGTGGATCGAAGGAGTGGGAGAAGTCGCGTGTTCCTCTAGTCTTGACTCCAATGAGTTGCGTGACTTTATCGACGACTTTGGTTGGGCGAAAAGTCGCAGACAATGTTTTTTGCTCTTTTTCTCCATTCAATTTGTTACTCTATTTCCTTCTCAAGTATCTCTATGTTAACCAATAACTGTTAAAGATTGCAACAAAACGTTTATAATAAGTGTTCCTAGTGTAAGACCGTCAACATCAATCGATATTATAAATCTTTTAAAAGTGAAAGAAAATACATGATTTGATTTATTTACTACAGTTTAGCATAAATTAAAATATTAAGATTAATATAATAAATTATATATTTACTAATGTAGATATTAACTTCATTTCTAATTAAATTGTACATTAAATATTTCAAATTAGCAATATTCTATATAATTTAATTATATAGTATAATAAAAAAATATTAATTTAATAACAATAATCAAATTGACGAAGAATTTTTTAATAAAATGCTTATTTAAATAGGTTAATAATTGAATAAAGTTGTTTATGTATGTTGAAATAATAGATAAATTTAAAACGGAATAAGAAAAAAGTGTTGTGGCATTGTATTTATAAATTATAAAAATGAAAAGAGCAATGAATTATAGATATTAGGGACATAAAATATAAAATTTAAACTATAAGGACGAAAATACAAATTTTTAACAAGCCACAGCAAAAAAATGTGATTTACTCTAATAAGTTTGTAGAAATTACGTAGTGCTTTTATTAAGTTGTCATTTTTTTTAATTTTTAGAAGTTTTAATAATTTGTTTATTGTGTTTTTATTGTCATTTATGATGTATTTTAGTTTTTACCAAACGAAAATTTTGAAAATATATAATCATTCGGCAAATTCTCTAAAAAAATATTATATTGTCAACCACTTGGCATATTGCAAAAACTGTCTTCCGCTTATTTTAGGTTATATTTTTTCAATTCATAATCGATTGAAACTTTCTGATGTAGAAAACTAACTAGGAAAATTAAATGCAATGATACGATCGTGAATAATATATTGCATATCTCTCCAATTCTTGATTATTGCAAATCAAATATTGTACATTACTCTAATTCATGACTATTTAAAATCTGCGGAGAACGTTTCGGGTTCCAATTAAATTAGGTAACCAATTTTAATTTAAAATCTTTAAAAAGGTGGAGAACGTTTCGAGTTCCAATTAAATTAAGTAACCCTTTTGAAACAAATGGTCGGTTTTGATTCAAATTAAAAAAAAAATTGATTTGTATGCACTACACCAAATGTCACTTAGGCAACAAATGAAAAATGTTGCCTAAGAGGGGTTTATGTGTTGCCTAAGGCTTAGGCAACATGTCTATGTTGCCTAAGCAATGTTGCCTTATCAATGTTGCATAAGAACTTAGGCAACATAGGCAAACATCATATGTTGCCTAAGCGGACTCCTTAAACAACACACAAGAGGTTATGTTGCCTATGAAAAAAACATATGTTGCACCAAACAAACATTAAGGCAACATTAAATTTATGTATGTGTTGCCTAAGATATCAACTTAGACAACATATTCTATTTACGTATGTTGCCTTACACTATGAGACAGACCTGTTTTACCGACGGAAAAATTCGTCGGAAAAACTTGTTTACTATTAAAAGAATCCGTCGGAAAAACATGGTTACCGGCAGATTTTTGGCAATTTTGTCATTCGGAAAAACTTTCACCATAAACATAATTTACAAAGAAAAATATATTGAAAATTTTTATTAATTATAATTTTATCCAATAAAAAATAATATTACAAATTACATATGTTCAAAAAACCAATATACAAATTCAAATGACCAAATCGAAGCTCTTCAAATGTCTTCCCGTCATAACAAGCTTGTTGGTTTGAATACAAAATCAACCAACTTCCTTTTTGAACTAGCCCCTTCATCTCTCCATCCTATCTAAAATCAAAATATCTAATGTGAGATTGGCTCTTTGATGCATCAAAAAAATCTAAGAACAAGAGGGAGTATGTTTGTTACCAAGCAAAATTTCTTTGTGCATTGGAATCCTGACAACACAGCACCAAAAACGACCAGTTTCACCTGTAAATGTCCATATGCAATAAGAAGGCAAAGTAAGATAATTAGATGAATAATAAAGCAATGAAAATGATTCCATGTCAAAACAAGTATAAGACAACAAAGACAAGATATCATTCGATGAGGAGCTATTGATCATCGAGGATAAAGGCAAGAGGGAGGTCGTCGTTTTGCCAAGGGAGATGACCTTCAACAGGGATGGTTTTAAGGTTAGAGTTCTATTAAATCTGACTCATGTATTTATGTTTGTTACAGACCGCCAAGGGTGCAAAAGCCTACAGCACTGCAGTTGTTGCTACTGTTGATAATCTGATTGGAAGACGAGGAGAAGAGAAGATTAAGCTGCACACGCACTTTTATTGTTGTCTTGACTATGCACAGGTTTCTCTTCTGCTGGCAACTCTGATTATCTTTTCTAAGAATTAATTTGCTCCTGCTTTTGGTTCTGACCTCAACAATAATTCCCTATGAATGTTCTGTTTCCCGCATATTAGACAGTTTTGATTACGAAGTCTATCAAATGAAATACTGCCCCTTCCTTGAGCAAGAATATAGAATTATAACATCCTGCACATTATTACTACCTTTTTCTAACTCAAGAATAAGAAACCTATTAAACAAGTGAGGCGTCTTTTAGATTGCCCACAATATTTCATATTTCACAATGGTAACTTCTCTTCTGTTCAATGTTGATTTTCCTTTTCACAATTCTAATTAGCTATAAGCTTGTAACCTGATTGTTCTACATGAGGAGTATTTTGATGCAAAACTTAATTTCATCTAAATGTGATGCCTAAGGGATCTCATAGTACCCAACTCACTATTTACATAATTACATCAACAAAGGGCATCAGAACCTTGTTCTTCAAAAACAAACCGAACCTGTTCTTCAAAACCAAATCAAACCTGGAACTGATAAATCAGAAAATCATGGAACTGATACAGAAATCGATCAGAAATCGATGAATGAAACTGAGAAATAAGAAAACCATGGAACAACTTACGGTCCAAAACCATAAATCCAAAATCAACATCTTGTAAGTGGAAATCGAATACTGAAAATAATACTGAAAATCGAACCTGCAGAAACCAAAATCCAAATCGAACCTGCAGAAACCTGCACAAAAATAATACTGAAAATCGAATACTGAAAATAGTTAAGCTAGCAAAGAACCTGCACAAAAATAAAATCAACAAAAGAAACCAAATCGAACCTGCAGAAACCTGCACAAATCGAACCTGCACAAACCGAATCAACGTCGCCGGTGGTTGGTGGTGGCTCGTGGTGGCGATGTTTAGCTAATAGCAGTAGATATTTACCAGAAACAAAAATAAAATCTAGGGTGAAATCGAACCTGCACAAATCGAGGGTGAAATCGAACCTCCAGAGAAACTTACAGAAACCTCGAACCTGGTATTGGTGGCGATGTCTTGTGGAAGAAGATGTAGAGTTATTTTAACCTATTTTTTTGGGGGAAGGAAACAGGGAAAGAAGAGGGAACCAAAAAAAGGGGGGAGGGAAGAGGGAAAGAAGAGGGAACTGATTTTTTGGTTGATAAATTTGAGTTTTTGTTAAAAAAAAATTGATTTGTATTTTTAATTTTAAATAAATAATTTTTAAGATAATAAATATTTTTAATTAAATTTGTTTTTTAATCTAAAATAAATAACTTTAGTTAATAAATATTGTTTTGTTAAAAAAAAAGATAATAAATTTAGTATTCAATATAGAGGGATGGTTCAGATGATAAATTGGGTTAGCGGTGAGAAACGTGAGAATTGGTTATCAACCGTTTGATGAGAAATGGAGGCACGTTAGGATGAGATCCATTAAGGCCTAATGAAACCCTTTAAAGTCCGATAGATTCGTTAAGGCCCAATCAAACCCTTTAAAATCCAATAGAACCATTTAAAGTCTGATAGATCCATTAAAGCCAAATGAAACCCTTTAAAGTTTGATAGATCCATTAAGGCCCAATGAAACCCTTTAAATCCCGACAGATCCACTAAGGCCTAATGAAACCCAATAGAACCATTTAAAGTTTGATAGATTCGTTAAGGTCCAATGAAACCCTTTAAATCCCGATAGATCCATTAAGGCCCAATGAAACCTTTAAAACACAATAGAACTCTTTAAAGTCCGATAGATCTATTAAGGCCCAATGAAACCTTTAAAGCACAATAGAACCTTTTAAAGCCCGATAGATCCACTAAGGCTCAATAAAACCCTTTAAAACATAGTAGAACTCTTTAAAGTTCGATAGATCCATTAAGGCCCAATGAAACCTTTAAAGCACAATAGAACCTTTTAAAGCCCGATAGATCCACTAAGAACCATCAAAGCTTAGTAAGAACCAATATATACCAACAAAACCTTTCATGACTTATTGAGGCCCAATAACATAATGGTGACTTAATACGTGTTTGTCTGTAAATAGTACTACATATATGCATGTGATGTGTATTGGGATCAAATGGATCCTTTAAAGCCCAATCGATCCATGTGGATTCGTTAAAAGCCCAACCGATCCATTAAAGCCCAAATGAATCCAGTAAAACCGAAATGGAACCATTAAAGCCCAAGTGGATCCATTAAAGCCTAAATGGATCCATAAAGTCCAACCGATATATTAAAGCCCAATTGATCCGTTAAAGCCCAAGTGGATGCATTGAAATCCAACCGATCCATTAAAGTCCAACTGGATCCATTAAATCCTAATTGGGTATAATAAAGCCCAAGTGGATCCATTAAAGCTAAATGGATCCATTAAATCTCAACTGATACATTAAAGACCAAGTTGATGTTGAATATTTTTGAAGACTTGAAGGTTAGATTTATACGATTTTATTCGGCGTGGTCTCGTAGACAGATCTGAACTATGACTAAGATAGAAGGACTTGAGAATTGATATAAAAGACGAGCCGCTAAAAGTTTAAAATCATAAAAAAAAAAAAGTAAAAACGTACAAGTTTTAGTCGGATTGACGGGTTGGTCGAGTTACTTTGGGCCTAACTCGTTTCCAACCCAATAGATGCGGTTTGATTTAAAAAAACCCGTCAACAAGTTATTACACTTTCAACTACCTATATTTATTTATATTTTTGACCTTAGGCAACATAGAAACAAGAAAATATGTTGCCTAAGATAACTTTCATTTATTAAAAAAAACATTATAAAACGTTCCTAGTGGTATAAATTTCTTCTTAAGTTATTTAAGTTGGTAGGTTAGGGTAGTTGAAGTTGGTTGGTAGATTATGATTTCATATTGCAAAGTTATGTTAATTTACATGTTTAGAAATGATTAGGTTTCTCAAAATTATAAAAGGGTAAAGTTTAGAATCAAAACAGTGATATTTGTATGTAGATGTTTAACCGCATACCAAGTGTTCAGTTTAATGTATAAGAGAATATAATTTCGTGATTAAGCTTAGGATAATAACCATTAAGTTTTATGTTATGCGAATAATAATAATTCGTGGTTTAAATAGGGAATCGAATGAGTTAAAGTTTGTCGTGAGTCTCGGTTGATCGCGTGTTACGTCTCAATTTGGTTAAGGTATGGATTTCATTTCTTTTGAATCGTGGGCAACTATTTGCTGTAGTGGACCCTTCCTAAAGGTGGTTCACGGCCTTGTGATTGATCAACTGAATGTGATCAACGAACGTGTAATTATACACACACATACACATTGAGATTGGATTATGAATCATTTGTTGAAAGTGTTAGCGTTTTATTAAAATGTGTCTCGTATGAAATTGTTTATAAAAAAATGTGAACTATATTGAATTTAATTTTATGATCGCCATTTGGGTAAGTGGCATATGTTTAGTTTTCGTTGATTTTATAATAACCCAATAAATGGGCACATTATTTGGGATGCCTTCTATGGAGGCTTTGTTGTCATGGCGTCCTGTAGATGACGGTCAACCAGAGTGAAGCCTTAGTGGCTTACGTGAACCCAGTCTGGGGGACTAGGCCGACTTTGTTGGCTCCAGGGCGGATGGATCGATCCTAGGACTTTCACCCACATAATATGTGACTGTGATTAAATTCACGGGGGATTCGTGTTTGTGTGTGCCGGCACGCCGACCCATTAGTTCGTGTAGCTGATCACCCCACAAACACAACATGAATTGAGGGACTTTATTTATATTACGTTTTGAAGTTAAAATGTGAACCTTTCTTGAAATTCTTGATTTTGATTTTGAATATTACTGAACATTTCTTTTGCTATGAACTTGAGTTTCATGACATTTCTTCTAGTTGAAATTTTAAGTTTTCCGTTTCGTTATTGATGTTTTCATTATTATTTACGAATTTATATTATAATCCATTCACTGAACTTTGTGCTCAGCGGTGTTTTTGTTTTTTGACACGACATGTTCGAAGTGACGTTTACAGGACGAGACTTGAGATCGAGCGTGAAATTTTGGAGTTGTTAGACTCACTTTATCATATAAACGTTCTAAGTTTATAAACACTTTTTGAAGTGTAATATTTTGGATTTTAATATATGTTTAGAGTTAATTAATAACTCTGAATTAGTTGTGTATTTATGTTAAGTCTCGTTCGTGACATCACCCGTTCCGGACCACGGGGACGGGGGATGTTACAATGGCAGAAAAATGTGATTTACTCTAATAAGTTTGTAGAAATTACAGAGTAGTGCTTTTATTAAGTTGTCAATTTTTTTTTCATTTTTAAAAGTCTTAATAATTTGTTTATATTGTGTTTTTATTGTCATTTATGATGTATTTTAGTTTTTACCAAATGAAAATTTTGAAAATATATAAGGGAAAAGTTCAAAAAAACCCAATAAACTATTCCATTTTGAATGATTAAGTCCCTAAACTATATTTTCGAATGAAAAAACCATTAAACTTTCTAATTTTGAATGATTAAGTCCCTAAACATATTTTTAATAAATAAATCATCGAACTGCTAAAATTTGGTTACCTTTTTTTAAAGGTACCTAGAACTGACTATGAATGTTTTAAAGTAAAAATAAATCTAAATCAGTTTTACCGTTCTCAAACTCTACGCCATTAAAACTCCTCACAAACAATCGTATCGCTCAACCTCGCCACTCCTCGTTGCCCGAATGTTGTCCGTTCTCCATATCGCTTAACACGTTGTTGCCTCTACTATCGATCTCCCTCTTTTTGATTTATTTTTTATCTATCAAAAGATGAAGAATCAAAAGATAACGAGTTATAGGTTAGTTTTTTTGGGTTAAAATGATGTAAGTAATAAATTTTTAGAAGTTCGATGATTTAATTTATTGAAAAAAAATGTCCAAGGACTTAACCATTCAAAATGAGAAAATTTAATGGTTTTTTCATTCAAAATTAGAAAGTTTAATGATTTTTTAATTCCAAAAAATAGTTCAGGAACTTAATTATTCAAAATGAGAAAGTTTAATGGGTTTTCATTCAAAAAATTAGTTTAAGGACTTAATCATTCAAAATGGAATAGTTTGTTGGGTTTTTATGAACTTTTCCCAATATATAATCATTCGGCAAATTCTGTAAAAATATATTATATCGTCAACCATTTGGCATATTGCAGGAACTGCCTCCGGCGTATTTTAGGTTATATTTATTCAATCAGAATCGTTTGAAACTTTCTGCTGTAGAAAACTAACTAGGAAAATAAAATGCAATGATACGATCCTAAGTGATATATTGCATATCTCTCCAATTCATGATTATTGCAAATCAAATATTTTACATTATTCTAATTCATGACTATTTAAAATCTTTAAAAATACGGAGAACGTTTCGAGTTCCAATTAAATTAAGTAACCCACTTGAATTTAAAGTTTTTAAAAGTTGAGAGAACGTTTCGAGTTCCAAATAAATTAAGTAACCCTTTTGAAACAAATCGCCAGTTTTGATTCGAATTAAAAAAATTGTTTTGTATGGAATTCCAACCAACGTTTAGAATCCAATTTTAATTGCAATAATAATTGTATTTTCTTATTTAACCATTCACCCTACCTATATATACCTTGAGCAATGCACAAATTTCAATATCTCATTTTAGAATAAGAACAAAAATGGCTCCACAAAGAACTCTCTACCACCTTCTCTTTCTCCTCATTGTTATTTGTACCGGTTAGTTTTTCACATTACATTTTCTGCAAATAAATGTTAATGGTTTAAAACTTCGAATTCTAATTCTTTAGTTCTCTTCCACGGTTTACATAATCATTTTTTTATTGTAAACTTTTACAGGCACAAGTTTATACAAGCTATACCTGTACACCATCATGCTTACTTATTAAAGTTTTTAAATTAATCATCTTTAAAAAAAACAAAGTTTCGTGTATACTTATGAATCAACGGTTATATAGGTATGATATATACACATGATTATGATAGTTTGCAACTATTATATTGCAGCATCGTGTTGGAGAACATCAATGGCTAATGGAGTGTGTTATCATGAAATTCATATGCCTTGTAATCCAGATAATCCAAAAGAAGTGGCAAACTGTGACAGTTTTTGCAGGCGAAGTTGCAGTAACCATCAAGGCGGTCATTGTAGACCGTATTCAACTAGAACTTGCCATTGTAGATGCTAATTTTTTTTAAAAGAAACCACATATAGTAGAGGATAAAAGAAATCTTTTAATTTTCTAATTGGATGCCCAACAATCTTATATGTGACACTTGAACGTTGCTTGACTGTCATCTTTTATAAGATGGACGAATAAATCATGTTTGCTGATATGCTTTTCCATAAGCTATTTTTTGTTCATGGTTTGGGGTGAACTTAATGGGGATGATTAGTACTCCCATTCTTCACATTTGTTGCCTCGTATTTAGTCATGAATGGGTAGAAGAAATTTAGCTTGATGAACTGAATTATGAATAGATATATAGAAAGTGCGAGACGATCGACAAAACTCTAAACTCTTTGACTAGAAAATATTTATAAAAGAAAACGTTTGAAGGGAGATCTAGAATTATTTGGAAGCTACATAATTATCTAAGAAATAAATAAATTATTAATAGAAATTGATGCTTAAACTGATACCAATTGACAAGGAGTTGGGTCACATGAAAAGGCATGGGCGGCTATTCGTGATGGCAAGGCTGCTTGGTTATTCGCGGCAATCGAATGTCCTGAAAGTAGTGGCGTGGATCGAAGGAGTGGGAGAAGTCGCGTGTTCCTCTAGTCTTGACTCCAATGAGTTGCGTGACTTTATCGACGACTTTGGTTGGGCGAAAAGTCGCAGACAATGTTTTTTGCTCTTTTTCTCCATTCAATTTGTTACTCTATTTCCTTCTCAAGTATCTCTATGTTAACCAATAACTGTTAAAGATTGCAACAAAACGTTTATAATAAGTGTTCCTAGTGTAAGACCGTCAACATCAATCGATATTATAAATCTTTTAAAAGTGAAAGAAAATACATGATTTGATTTATTTACTACAGTTTAGCATAAATTAAAATATTAAGATTAATATAATAAATTATATATTTACTAATGTAGATATTAACTTCATTTCTAATTAAATTGTACATTAAATATTTCAAATTAGCAATATTCTATATAATTTAATTATATAGTATAATAAAAAAATATTAATTTAATAACAATAATCAAATTGACGAAGAATTTTTTAATAAAATGCTTATTTAAATAGGTTAATAATTGAATAAAGTTGTTTATGTATGTTGAAATAATAGATAAATTTAAAACGGAATAAGAAAAAAGTGTTGTGGCATTGTATTTATAAATTATAAAAATGAAAAGAGCAATGAATTATAGATATTAGGGACATAAAATATAAAATTTAAACTATAAGGACGAAAATACAAATTTTTAACAAGCCACAGCAAAAAAATGTGATTTACTCTAATAAGTTTGTAGAAATTACGTAGTGCTTTTATTAAGTTGTCATTTTTTTTAATTTTTAGAAGTTTTAATAATTTGTTTATTGTGTTTTTATTGTCATTTATGATGTATTTTAGTTTTTACCAAACGAAAATTTTGAAAATATATAATCATTCGGCAAATTCTCTAAAAAAATATTATATTGTCAACCACTTGGCATATTGCAAAAACTGTCTTCCGCTTATTTTAGGTTATATTTTTTCAATTCATAATCGATTGAAACTTTCTGATGTAGAAAACTAACTAGGAAAATTAAATGCAATGATACGATCGTGAATAATATATTGCATATCTCTCCAATTCTTGATTATTGCAAATCAAATATTGTACATTACTCTAATTCATGACTATTTAAAATCTGCGGAGAACGTTTCGGGTTCCAATTAAATTAGGTAACCAATTTTAATTTAAAATCTTTAAAAAGGTGGAGAACGTTTCGAGTTCCAATTAAATTAAGTAACCCTTTTGAAACAAATGGTCGGTTTTGATTCAAATTAAAAAAAAAAATTGATTTGTATGCACTACACCAAATGTCACTTAGGCAACAAATGAAAAATGTTGCCTAAGAGGGGTTTATGTGTTGCCTAAGGCTTAGGCAACATGTCTATGTTGCCTAAGCAATGTTGCCTTATCAATGTTGCATAAGAACTTAGGCAACATAGGCAAACATCATATGTTGCCTAAGCGGACTCCTTAAACAACACACAAGAGGTTATGTTGCCTATGAAAAAAACATATGTTGCACCAAACAAACATTAAGGCAACATTAAATTTATGTATGTGTTGCCTAAGATATCAACTTAGACAACATATTCTATTTACGTATGTTGCCTTACACTATGAGACAGACCTGTTTTACCGACGGAAAAATTCGTCGGAAAAACTTGTTTACTATTAAAAGAATCCGTCGGAAAAACATGGTTACCGGCAGATTTTTGGCAATTTTGTCATTCGGAAAAACTTTCACCATAAACATAATTTACAAAGAAAAATATATTGAAAATTTTTATTAATTATAATTTTATCCAATAAAAAATAATATTACAAATTACATATGTTCAAAAAACCAATATACAAATTCAAATGACCAAATCGAAGCTCTTCAAATGTCTTCCCGTCATAACAAGCTTGTTGGTTTGAATACAAAATCAACCAACTTCCTTTTTGAACTAGCCCCTTCATCTCTCCATCCTATCTAAAATCAAAATATCTAATGTGAGATTGGCTCTTTGATGCATCAAAAAAATCTAAGAACAAGAGGGAGTATGTTTGTTACCAAGCAAAATTTCTTTGTGCATTGGAATCCTGACAACACAGCACCAAAAACGACCAGTTTCACCTGTAAATGTCCATATGCAATAAGAAGGCAAAGTAAGATAATTAGATGATAATAAAGCAATGAAAATGATTCCATGTCAAAACAAGTATAAGACAACAAAGACAAGATATCATTCGATGAGGAGCTATTGATCATCGAGGATAAAGGCAAGAGGGAGGTCGTCGTTTTGCCAAGGGAGATGACCTTCAACAGGGATGGTTTTAAGGTTAGAGTTCTATTAAATCTGACTCATGTATTTATGTTTGTTACAGACCGCCAAGGGTGCAAAAGCCTACAGCACTGCAGTTGTTGCTACTGTTGATAATCTGATTGGAAGACGAGGAGAAGAGAAGATTAAGCTGCACACGCACTTTTATTGTTGTCTTGACTATGCACAGGTTTCTCTTCTGCTGGCAACTCTGATTATCTTTTCTAAGAATTAATTTGCTCCTGCTTTTGGTTCTGACCTCAACAATAATTCCCTATGAATGTTCTGTTTCCCGCATATTAGACAGTTTTGATTACGAAGTCTATCAAATGAAATACTGCCCCTTCCTTGAGCAAGAATATAGAATTATAACATCCTGCACATTATTACTACCTTTTTCTAACTCAAGAATAAGAAACCTATTAAACAAGTGAGGCGTCTTTTAGATTGCCCACAATATTTCATATTTCACAATGGTAACTTCTCTTCTGTTCAATGTTGATTTTCCTTTTCACAATTCTAATTAGCTATAAGCTTGTAACCTGATTGTTCTACATGAGGAGTATTTTGATGCAAAACTTAATTTCATCTAAATGTGATGCCTAAGGGATCTCATAGTACCCAACTCACTATTTACATAATTACATCAACAAAGGGCATCAGAACCTTGTTCTTCAAAAACAAACCGAACCTGTTCTTCAAAACCAAATCAAACCTGGAACTGATAAATCAGAAAATCATGGAACTGATACAGAAATCGATCAGAAATCGATGAATGAAACTGAGAAATAAGAAAACCATGGAACAACTTACGGTCCAAAACCATAAATCCAAAATCAACATCTTGTAAGTGGAAATCGAATACTGAAAATAATACTGAAAATCGAACCTGCAGAAACCAAAATCCAAATCGAACCTGCAGAAACCTGCACAAAAATAATACTGAAAATCGAATACTGAAAATAGTTAAGCTAGCAAAGAACCTGCACAAAAATAAAATCAACAAAAGAAACCAAATCGAACCTGCAGAAACCTGCACAAATCGAACCTGCACAAACCGAATCAACGTCGCCGGTGGTTGGTGGTGGCTCGTGGTGGCGATGTTTAGCTAATAGCAGTAGATATTTACCAGAAACAAAAATAAAATCTAGGGTGAAATCGAACCTGCACAAATCGAGGGTGAAATCGAACCTCCAGAGAAACTTACAGAAACCTCGAACCTGGTATTGGTGGCGATGTCTTGTGGAAGAAGATGTAGAGTTATTTTAACCTATTTTTTTGGGGGAAGGAAACAGGGAAAGAAGAGGGAACCAAAAAAAGGGGGGAGGGAAGAGGGAAAGAAGAGGGAACTGATTTTTTGGTTGATAAATTTGAGTTTTTGTTAAAAAAAAATTGATTTGTATTTTTAATTTTAAATAAATAATTTTTAAGATAATAAATATTTTTAATTAAATTTGTTTTTTAATCTAAAATAAATAACTTTAGTTAATAAATATTGTTTTGTTAAAAAAAAAGATAATAAATTTAGTATTCAATATAGAGGGATGGTTCAGATGATAAATTGGGTTAGCGGTGAGAAACGTGAGAATTGGTTATCAACCGTTTGATGAGAAATGGAGGCACGTTAGGATGAGATCCATTAAGGCCTAATGAAACCCTTTAAAGTCCGATAGATTCGTTAAGGCCCAATCAAACCCTTTAAAATCCAATAGAACCATTTAAAGTCTGATAGATCCATTAAAGCCAAATGAAACCCTTTAAAGTTTGATAGATCCATTAAGGCCCAATGAAACCCTTTAAATCCCGACAGATCCACTAAGGCCTAATGAAACCCAATAGAACCATTTAAAGTTTGATAGATTCGTTAAGGTCCAATGAAACCCTTTAAATCCCGATAGATCCATTAAGGCCCAATGAAACCTTTAAAACACAATAGAACTCTTTAAAGTCCGATAGATCTATTAAGGCCCAATGAAACCTTTAAAGCACAATAGAACCTTTTAAAGCCCGATAGATCCACTAAGGCTCAATAAAACCCTTTAAAACATAGTAGAACCCTTTAAAGTTCGATAGATCCATTAAGGCCCAATGAAACCTTTAAAGCACAATAGAACCTTTTAAAGCCCGATAGATCCACTAAGAACCATCAAAGCTTAGTAAGAACCAATATATACCAACAAAACCTTTCATGACTTATTGAGGCCCAATAACATAATGGTGACTTAATACGTGTTTGTCTGTAAATAGTACTACATATATGCATGTGATGTGTATTGGGATCAAATGGATCCTTTAAAGCCCAATCGATCCATGTGGATTCGTTAAAAGCCCAACCGATCCATTAAAGCCCAAATGAATCCAGTAAAACCGAAATGGAACCATTAAAGCCCAAGTGGATCCATTAAAGCCTAAATGGATCCATAAAGTCCAACCGATATATTAAAGCCCAATTGATCCGTTAAAGCCCAAGTGGATGCATTGAAATCCAACCGATCCATTAAAGTCCAACTGGATCCATTAAATCCTAATTGGGTATAATAAAGCCCAAGTGGATCCATTAAAGCTAAATGGATCCATTAAATCTCAACTGATACATTAAAGACCAAGTTGATGTTGAATATTTTTGAAGACTTGAAGGTTAGATTTATACGATTTTATTCGGCGTGGTCTCGTAGACAGATCTGAACTATGACTAAGATAGAAGGACTTGAGAATTGATATAAAAGACGAGCCGCTAAAAGTTTAAAATCATAAAAAAAAAAAAGTAAAAACGTACAAGTTTTAGTCGGATTGACGGGTTGGTCGAGTTACTTTGGGCCTAACTCGTTTCCAACCCAATAGATGCGGTTTGATTTAAAAAAACCCGTCAACAAGTTATTACACTTTCAACTACCTATATTTATTTATATTTTTGACCTTAGGCAACATAGAAACAAGAAAATATGTTGCCTAAGATAACTTTCATTTATTAAAAAAAAATTATAAAACGTTCCAATTTTACATGATATAAACATGAAATAATTATAAAATCATACAAAATAAAATAAAGTAAGAGCTAAACATATTTTTAGACATGTAATCATCCAAATTTAGACGAGATAAAATGAAATAACAACAAAATTATAATTACCTAAGAAAATGTAAATGTCTTTTGATGACGAAAACGTTTGTTGGAAACCAAAATCGTTCCAAATCACGTTTCAAATTTTAATGATATAAACATGAAATAATTACAAATTAGACAAAATAAAATAATAATTACCTAAGAATCTTTAAACGTCCTTTGATGATGAAAACGACGATTGTTGGAAGCCAAAAGTCGTCAAAATCGCATCCAAATTCCTTAGAAACGGATTTTTTTGAAAGAGTGAAGAAATGTTGGAATGAAGATGAAATGTTGGAAATTGGGAAACCATCATTTTATAACAATGACTGTGATCTTAGGCAACATAGAAACAAGAAAATATGTTGCCTAAGCTAGATCTTATGCAACAAACATAATAGATTATATGTTGCCTAAGTAAAAGTGGGTGTGAAATTTAAATCATCCCGTCAACAAGTTATTACACTTTCAACTACTTATATTTATTTATATTTTTGACCTTAGGCAACATAGAACCAATAAAATATGTTGCCTAAGATAACTTTCATTTATTAAAAAAAAACATTATAAAACTAAGGCAACATAAGGAAAAATGTTGCTTAAGATAGTTAAGACAACATATAATTATTCATATGTTGCATAAGGTCTGACTTAGGCAACATATAACTATATGTTGCCTAAGAGTAAACTTAGACAACATATATTAGCCTTTGTTGCCTAAGCTTATCTTAAGCAACATAGGCAATTAGCATATGTTGTCTAAGACAACATTTGGTGTAGTGATGGAATTCCAACCAACATTTAGAATCCAATTTTAATTGCATCAATATTTATATTTTTGTAAGACTCGGTTTAAAAACGTATAATTATTCTTACCCGAATTGAACCGTAATTAAAAATGTCAACCAAAGATAGTTTTTTTTGGAGAGAGTATCCCAGACCACATTGGGCCCAGACTAATCCCTGGCAATTTGGACCGAAGCCCGACTGCTAAAGCATGCAGCCCGGGGTCGAAGCCCCCGTACCTCCAGGATGCGTCCCCCAAACCAAAGATAGTTAAAGGATTAAATCCGTCAATTAACTAAACTTCTATTTATTATATATATAAAATAAAAGTTAAAAAAATTGATAATTAAGTATTATATGCATCCATCGTTTCTTGATTTGTGATCACCAATATCGTCACCTTCATTTCTCGTTTTCACATAAACCGCCATAGTTCACTCTCTCTAGAAGTTACCATCTCTCTAAAATATCTCTCGATTCGTTGAAGAAATCAACGAAATAATTACATATTCGGAATCTACGTGACGAACCTTTCTCAGAGGTATAAATTTTTTTTAAGTTATTTAAGTTGGTAAGTTAGGAAAATTGAAGTTGGTTGGTAGATTATGATTAGATATTGCAAAATTATAATCATTTACATGTTTAGAAATGTTTGGGTTTGTCAAATTACAAAAGCGTAAAGTTTAAAATCAAAACGGTGATATTTCTATCTAGATGTTTAACCGCACACCAAGTGTTCGGTTTAATGTATAAGAGAATATAATTTCGTGATTAAGTTTTGGATAATAACCATTAAGTTTTATGTTATGCGAGTAATAATAATTCGTGGTTTAAATAGGCAATCGAACGAGTTAAAGTTCGTCGTGAGTCTCGGTTGACCGCGTGTTACGTCAATTTGGTTAAGGTATGGATTTCATTTCTTTTGAATTGTGGCAACTATTTGTTGTAGTTGATCCTTCCTAAAGCTGGTTCACCGCCTTGTGATTGATCAACCGAGCGTGATCAACAAATGTGAAATTATACACACACATATACATTGATTTTGGTTTATTGAATCAATTGTTTGAACATTTTGATGTTTTATTAAAATGTGTCTCGTTTGAGATTGTTTATGAAAAATGTGAACTATATTGAATTTGATTTTTATGAACGCCATTCGGGCAAGTGGTATATGTTTAGTTTTCGTTGATTTTAGAATAACCCAATAAATGGACACATTATTTGGGATGCCTTTTATGGTGACTTTGTTATCATGGCATCCTGCAGGGTCCACCAGAGTTAAGCCTATGTGGCTTACGTGAACCCACTTTGGGGGACTAGGCCGACTTTGTTGGCTTCAGGGTGGATGGATCAATCCTAGAACTTTTACCCACAAAATATGTGACCGTGGTTAAATTCACGGGGATTCGTGTGTGTGTGCCCGCACGCTGACCCATTAGTTTGTGTGGCTGATTACCCCACGAACACAACAGGAATTGACGGACTCTATTTATATTACGTTTTGAAGTTAAAATCTGAACCGTTCATGAAATTCTTGATTTTGAGTTTGAATATTACCGAACATTTCTTTTGCTATGAACTTGAGTTTCATGAACTTTCGTCTAATGAATTTTTACGTCTTCCACTTCGTTATCGATGTTTCCATTGTTATTTACGAATTTATATTATAATCCATTCGCTGAGCCATGTGATCAGCCATGTTTTTGTTTTCTGACACGGCAGGTTCGAAGTGACGTTTACGGGAATGGCACTTGAGATCGAGCGTAAAGTTTTGGAGTTGTTAGACTCACTTTATCATATAAATGTTCTAAGTTTATATAAACTTTTTGAAGTGTAATATTTGGATTGTAATATATGTTTAGAGTTTACTAATAGCTCTGAATTAGTTGTGTATTTATGTTAAGTCTCCTGCGCGACATCACCTGTTCCAGACCACGGGGACGGGGGATGTTACAAATGTGGTATCAGAGCATAGGTATCGACTTGTAGATTAGCTAGGCTTGACCTGTGAGGATTGGGTAGACATTAGAATGGGTAGATTAGAATTTAATTATATTTACTGATTTTCAATTCGTAACTGTTTTGAATTCTGATTTTGATGTTGTTTTGTGTTAGAATGTCTAGACGTGGTCTCCCACGCAAGTTCAGGTCTCAACCTCAGGATAACCTATATCCCAACCCAGTTGGGGGGGGGGGTACTAGTGAGCCAAACATTGCTGATGTGGTACGTCAGACCATGTTAAGTATGATGCCTACATATCTTGAGCAGGCCATCCAGGCTTTGCGATAGACAACACAAAATCTTTCTCCAAATCCAAATCCTGTTCCTACAACAAATACTGGAAATCCTGGATCAAGTTCGGGTAATCCAACGGGAGAAATGAATACATGGTTGGAGAGGTTTAATAAACAAAAACCTCAATCTTTCTCAATGGTCGTAGATTCAGTAGACGGGGAACACTGGATTCGACATATCGAAAAGATATTCAATGTCTTGGATGTCCTAGATCAGTACAGGGTCCGCTTGGCCACTAATATGTTTGAGAAAGAAGCGAACAACTGGTGGGAAGCTTGCGTTCAAACTGACCCATCTGTTAAAAACTTATCTTGGGATAACTTCAAAGAATTTTTCTTCAATCAATATTTTACGGCGGCAGATCGCGATGCTTAAATGCGAGAATATTCAACGATCCAACAAGGCGAGGAAGAAAGCATTGCCGACTATATGGCTCGTTTTCTTAAGTTTTCTCTTTTTGCAGGAAATACCGCAGGCACACAAGCACAACAAGCCAATAAGTTTAAATGGACACTTAACTCGAAGTACAAGGATAGTCTCTTGAATCTTCCTTTTGATCGGACACAAAAACAACGGTTAGCTTCACGCATTGACAATAAGAAACGTGGACCAGAATCTTTCCAAAGCAACCCTCGTTTTGTAAAATCAAAATCAAGCATTGACCCACATAAAAGCTCAAGTCAATTCACGCCATGACTTCCAGTATTATCTAGCAGTGGGAGCCAGAATGTTTCGAGACCAATTAATATTTTTGATCAATGTTATCTTCCACATCGGCCGGGTCCATGTCTAAAGATGACCGGTTCGTGTTTCAATTGTAGAGAACAAGGGCATATGGCCAAAGATTGGCCTAAATCTCAGACCACAACTCATAAAGGAAAAGGAAAACAAGCAACTACTAGTGGACGAGTCTTTGCATTACCTGGCGACAATTCTCAAGCAGGTATGATTTCAGGCCATGTTAACTTAATTAATTTATATATTTATGCCTTGTTTGATACCGGGGCAACACACTGTGTTGTTTCTGAAAAATTAGAATCCCGATTAAAACCTTATGAGAAAATCACCGAATTTCCAGTTGTGATATCTACCTCTATGGGTGGTTCAATATGTGTGTTAACTCGATTTTCAAATTGTCCGTTATTTATTGGAGACCGCATACGGGAGGTCACTCTACTTCCAATGCATATGTCCCACTTTCAATTAATATTGGGGATGGACTAGTTGTCACACCACCGTGCACCTATACACTATAACGCCAAACAAATATTGTGTTGATCCAACTCTCTCAGTGATTTGATAATGACCCTTTATAATATTTAGTGAAAATTACGTTTAACATCTGTATGTATTAGTGTTTCACCATCAACGATCAAATACTGATTATGTTCAGTATCGCTGATGATTTCTCATGTAAACAGTTAGACGTAATCCCTGAAGACAAGTTTCGCGACAAAAGATGTTCACTGCTGAATCGAAGAGGAAACTGCTGAACAAAGGACAAGTCTACTCATGACCTGATGCGGATATCAACGAAAACAAGACAAGTCTACTTATACGTGAAGAAGCCTGAGGAAAAGCTTCAGCGATAGCTGAACCTCCGTTTATCTCTAAAAAGGAAGAGATATTCAGCGATCGATGATCACATTGCTTATACCTCAAGTCTCTGTTGTCTTATCTATGCACAAATAGTACGATTGTCAGAAAAGACATACCTCTACAACATTTCGTAACAACTCTGATATCTACACTGTTCATCATACGACTAAAAACATGTCTCCAAAAGTCAGACTCATGCAACCAAGCAGAGAAGAACACGTGTAAAGTACCCTGCCATGCATTTAATGCATAAGGTATAAATAGAAAGATTACAACTCTATCTGAGAGTTTCCCCCAAGCCTTCAGTCTTCAATCTCTCTGTAAAATATAGAAACCCTTGTTTTCTATATTCTTCCAATCCCCTTTCTCTAATTCTTGCTTCCGGAGGGGCACGCATGCAAGAAGGAAGTTTGAGCTTGATGCAAATGGCTCTAATTCCCCCTAGACAATAAAATATGTTTACATGGGGAGGAACATATTTACTAGTTATATCATCCGCAATCGCCTGAATCTCGAGACGCTCTTCAAACCAATCATAGACTTTATTGAGATAGGTGCAGCTCCCATAGTGTGACGGGCGGTGTGTACAAGGCCCGGGAACGGATTCACCGCCGTATGGCTTACCGGCGATTACTAGCGATTCCGGCTTCATGCAGGCGAATTGCAGGGGTAAGTTCCGACCCGCACGAAAGGCGTAACGATCTGGGCACTGTCTCGGAGAGAGGCTCGGTGAAATAGACATGTCTGTGAAGATGCGGACTACCTGCACCTGGACAGAAAGACCCTATGCTAGCATCAATATCGTCACTAGCATCAATATCGTAACTAACACCAATATCGTAACAAGCACCAATATCGTCAATCTAGCTGGTTCTCCCCGAAATGCGTTGAGGCGCAGCCGCACTTGGCTACCCAGCGTTTACCGTGGGCACGATAACTGGTACCTATATCAGCCAAAAATTGTACTAAAATACATCATACAGGGATTTTAGTTTAGTGGTAAAAGTATGATTCGTTCTATTAACCCCCATAATAGTTAAGGGCTGGACAATTAGACATCCAACCCGTAATCGCAACGACCCAATTGCAAGAGCGGAGCTCTACCAACTGAGCTATATCCCCCCGAGCCAAGTGGAGCCTCATTAGACCGTACATCTTTCTTGGTATATCCAGATAATAGGTAGTGTGCAACCATCTTAGTGTTTCTTAAGTTTGTTTAGATTAGGTTCTTCTTTAATCTTATTCCGCAACAAACTTGTAAATTGTATTTTGATTTATCAATAAACAATTTATTAAACTATAAATTTTGTGTTTGTATTCAACCCCCCCCCCCTCTTTTATAAACTTGTTAAGCACCTTCAGGACTAACAAGTGGTATCAGAGCGGATCGTTCAATCTCATAAACAAGATCTTGCTTTATTCTCTTCCTTGATATTCTCAGTATGGCACTAAACACAAACACTAACTACTATGATAATGGTTCTCTTTCAAAACCTCCTCAATTCAGCAGCGATAACTTTGTTCTCTGGAAAAATCGAATGATGCTATTTCTAGAAGGCGTAGATCCCACTATACCTGAATGCGTAGCAAATGGCCCTTATGAACCCTTCACCATCATAGCTGCAGTTCCAGCTACTGCCGCCACTCCTGCTGTCCCTGAAAGATATGCTATTAAAGAAATAAGACAATTGAGTGATGAAGATAAAAAGAAAGTCGGTTTAGATGCTAAGGCAAAAACCATTATCTCTATGGCTCTGTCTGATGAAGCCTTCCATTCCATCATGCATCTAAAAACTGCTAAAGAAATGTGGGACACCATATGTGTTCAATATGAAGGTACCACTGAAATCCAAGAAACCAGAAAGATTAACTTGGTAAGACAATATGAAAGTTTTATCTATGGTAAGAATGAATCCCTATCTGATCTTCACCAATATTTAACTGTCTAATCATTGAGGTCTTAACTAAATTCTTGGAATGTCTTCCTGAAAGCTGGGACAGTTACTCAATGTGTCTTAAGCTGACAAAAGACTTAAATTATCTCTCTCTCTCTTAGCACCTTATATGGAATATTGCTCAACTATGAGCAATCAAATCTCCTGAAGAGGAATCTTGTAAAAGATTCTAAAGACTCCAAAAGCACTCCTGCTGCTTTAGTCTTTTTAGAGATCATTCCATCTCGGCGATCTACTCTCACCATCACTGAGTTATATTCTGTCTCTGAGAAATTATCAGACACTGATCTTTCAGAGTTTGGTGAATCCTTAGCACTCTTGAAAAACCCTTTCAAAAGATCAATTTTAGAAGAAATAAGCCTCTCTCTATAACAGACAAGCCAAAATCAACCATGTTGATAAGGCTACTGCTACTTGTTTTAACTGTGAAAAAGTTGGACATTTTGCAAGTGAATGCAGGTCAAAGAAAATTTTAAAACCTTCTACCTCCAGAATGACCAGCGATAGCAAATACCTTAAGCTGAAAGAGAAATATCAAAAGTTGAAAAACTTTAAGTGAAAAGGTAAAGGACTTGTCGCTGAAGAGCACGACTGGGCTGAATCGGAAGAATCAAGTTCTGATGAAGAAGAAGTTGCTAATCTTTGTCTTATGGCTGACATTAAAGAAGAAGTGCAAGAACCAACAGGAACTTCCATGAGCTATATCTCCACTCAGGTATCAATCTCTACTAATCCCTCTTTTTCTGATGCTGAGAGAAGTCGCGCAGTGGATGTGCTGACAATAGACTTGTACAATGCACTAAATGGGAAAACTCTAATTGAAAACAAAAACATTGACTTAACTGAACAGATAGAGAAATGTCATGAAAGGATCAAAGAACTAACTCTTCTAGAGGAAAGTTTAAAAGATCAAGTCATTGTAAATGAAATTATCAGCATTGAACGCAAACAAGCCATAGCTGCTTTAAAAGCATAAAAGGCAATTGTTGAGGGATGATGTAAATCATCAAATAAGATCACTTAAATCATCAGGGCTCAAATCCCTGCTAATGACAAAAATGGTCTCGGTTATCATCCTAAAAAGGATGAATCTAGCAGAGACTATTCCATGCTCAAGTTTGGAATGTTTGTCTCTTCTATCCCTGACACTTCTTCTACTCATTGTTCTTCATCTTCCAATCCTATTCCTGAGGACTTATCAAAAAGCTCTAAGCTCGCTGATAAAGGGAAATCCATCTCTCATCCTTAGAAGGCTACCAAGAAAGCAAAACTGAAAGTTACTTCTAAACCTTTAGTAAGTCAATCTTCCAGCTCTGGAACTAAAATCAATGATATCTCTCAGAGATCAACTCCAAAGCTGAAAATTGATATAAAGCCTAAGAAATCCGAAGAACTGAAAGTTCCTCCTAGATCTTATGCTAAGGGCATTCTTGGAGCTGGCTCTGCCCATCTCAAGTTTTCTAACTCTACTACTTATAGTCAAAAGGCAAAATTCTTCTATAGAAAATGCTATCACTGTGGACTTACTAATCATATTGCTAGTAAATGTCCTACTGCCACAAAAGCTGAAAAGACAGCTAAAGTGAAGATGATTGCCTCTAAGGCTAAGAAGGTCACCAAAGCTGAGAAATCTGCTAAGGTGAAAAATGTCACTAAGGTTATTCAAATAACCAAAGTGAAGGTTACTACTGAAGCTGAATCTTCAAATGCCATGAAGATTGTTGAACCTTTCATCTCCACTAACACTGTTGGACCTATTGAAAATGGGTACCAATCAAAAATTAATCTTCCTTATGTTTGCAGGGATCGAAGGGCATCTGGTATTTAGATAGCGGATGCTCTCGACGCTTGACTGGACAAAAAGACCTGCTCACTAAATACAAGGAAGAGAAAGGTCCAGTGACCTTTGGTGGAAATGGAAAAGGCTATACCAGAGGGTTTGGTGTTCTCAGCAATGGAACAATTACCTTCAGAAGAGTCGCTTACGTAGATGGACTGAAGCATAATCTTCTAAGCATCAGTCAGTTATGTGACAGGCTACGAAGTTCATTTTTGTAAGAAAGCATGTTCAGTGATGAATGAAGAAGGAAAGATCGCTCTTAGTGGTTATCGTATGAAAAATGTCTATGTAGTAGATATGGACTCTACTACCACTGAAAACATTTGTTTTCTCTCCAAGGCCTCTTCAGATGTCAACTGGTTAAGGCACAAAAGGCTATCTCATCTTAACTTCAAGACACTGAACTCTCTCTCATCAAAAGAACTAGTCTCTGGTCTTCCTTATCACTCGTATGCCAAAGAATCTCTCTGCTCAGCGTGTGAAAAAGGAAAGCAGACTAAAGCTAGTTTTAAATCAAAACAAGTTTCCTTAGTGACAAGTCCTCTTCAACTCTTGCATATGGATTTATTTGGCCTTGTCAATATCCAATCCATAGATGGAAATAAATATACACTTGTCATTGTAGATGAATACTCTCGCTACACCTGGGTAATCTTTCTTCGCTGTAAAAGTGACACTCCAGAAGAACTGATATCTTTTGTTAGAAAGATGGAAGTACTGAATAATCTAATTGTTCGCTCAATAAGAAGTGATCATGGAACTGAATTCAAAAATAGTTCTCTGTAAGAACTCCTCAGCAAAATGGTTTTGTTGAAAGAAGAAACCGAAAGATCATTGAAGCTGCAAGATCAGTGCTCAGTGATTCTCATCTTCAAACTCAATTTTGGGCAGAAGCTGTCAACACTGCTTGTTTTACTCAGAACAGGTCTCTGATAGTAAAACATTTCAGGAAGACATCCTACGAACTCTTTCATGGAAGAAAACCTTCTATCAGCTTTCTTCACATCTTTGGTTGTTAGTGTTTCATTTTAAACAACAAAGATGCTCTTGGAAAGTTTGACCCAAAAGTTGATGATGGAATCTTTCTTGGTTATTCCTCAATTTCCAAAGCCTACAGAGTCTTCAATAAGAGAAGACAAACTATAGAAGAAACAATTCATGTCACCTTTGACGAATCCAGGTCAGCGAACTCTAAACCTGTCGCTGACAATGATGAACTGAATGCTTGGATGTTCTCTCACTATAGAGAAACAGAACCTCTCTTCAACAATTATCAACATACAAACTCTCCTAATGTTGATGAAGATCCAAACATCATACCTCCTAACGCTGAATCCACCTTTTGGGTTTCAGCTGTTCCTCTAAACACACTTCCTCCATCAGAACTTCCCTCTTCTAAAAACCTCTCAGTAAATAATGGTTTATCTGAAACTCAACATCTGATAGCTGAAGAACCTCAAGTTTCTTCATCAGTGAATATTCCTATTGATGATCCAACTTCTGAGGTAAGCGATCATGCTCTAGCTCAGCAATGGACCAGAGATCACCCCATAGATCAAATTCTTGGTGATCCTGATGCAATTATTCAGATACGAAGAAGTTCAGGCAACATCTGTCTCTTTGTTAACTTTCTTTCTCTTTTAGCGCCAAAGAAGACTGATGATGCCCTCAGAGATCCAAACTGGGTCAGTGCCATGCAAAAAGAGCTGACTGGGTTTGCTAGAAACCAAGTTTGGAATCTCGTTACCCGACCATCTGATAAATCTGTTATAGGCACTAAATGGGTGTTTGAGAAACAAATTAGATGAACATGGGACTGTAACCTACATCAAATTAGATGAACATGGGACTCTACATGTCTATGTGCACGCTATCAATCAGAACCCAAGGAATCCCATATGATCGCTGTAAAGCAAATCTTCAGATATCCTAAAGGGACTCCTAACCTATGTCTTTGGTATCCAAAGACTCAGGGTTTGATCTCACTTGTTATTCAGATAGTGATTTTGAAGGTTTCAAACTTGATAGAAAAAGCACCACTGGAGGATGTCAACTTCTAGGAGGAAAGCTGGTAAGTTGGACAAGTAAAAAGCAAAAGTCAGTGTCCACTTCCACAACTGAAGTTGAATACGTTGCAACTGGAAGCTGTTGTGCTCAGGTCTTATGGATGAGAAATCAACTATTAGACTATGATCTTCAGCTATCCAAGATCCTAATCTATTGCGATAGCACTAGTGCCATCGCTATAGCAAACAATCCAGTGCTACACTCAAAGACGAAACACATATAGATCAAATATCATTTTATCAGAGATCATGTCTTTATTCCTACTGACTATCAACTTGCTGATCTTTTTACCAAACCTCTTGATGAGACAAGGTTTAACTTTCTCATCAGTGAGCTTGGAATGCTGAATCTTGAAGATTAAATCTTCAGCTTTCATGCATTATTTCAGTGACAATATTTTCCACTTCATCAGATAATCTCTGACTAAATGTTTCTAACTCTCAGGTATGTTTTCTCATACTCTCTCGCCGAATCTTATTTAGTAAGACGTTTTCAAAACTCAAAACTTCAATCACTTAATTTCTTCAAGTGGTTAAAAGCTTTTTGATAAACAAATCTTATCACTAATATTTCTCGTCAGTGATCGTTTGAAAAGAAAAATTATCTCTGAATTTCTATCAGTGATACTTTCTAAAAACGAAATGTTTTCTCTCTCCTATGACGTCATTCTAACCGATAATCCATGGCACGCCTTTTTCTGACACGTTCGTCCATTGAACTTCATGTCCAATCAACTTCGTAGGACGTGTCCGTGTCATGATGACCTTCTTTTCCCGATCCAAATTCCTTCTCTCATATATAAAAGGAATTCCATTTCCTTCTTTGCCTTTTACCTTCTCCAAACCTTCCAAGGCAAGAAAAGTACTCTCGGCATTCGAGAAATCAAGCAAACAAGCAAATTCCTTAATCTTCAAATCCTCACGACTTGTAGGTTTTTTTTGTTCTTCACTTTTTTCTTAATAAACACACGTGTTTAATTCTAAAAAAAACTTCTATTGTTTTTTATTCAAAGTGTTTTTCCTTCTTAAAATCATCCTCTTTATGATTCTATTCTATGCAAAGACCTTTGGTCTTTAAGACTGTTCTTCTTCTTTGTTATCCTTAAGAACATTATTCTAATCTAAAAACAAACTTATTTGCATGTTTCTTTTCTTAAAAGGAAACTGGTAAAATAATTTAAAATGTTTTTAGACTCCAATCGTTCTATTCAATTTTCCTCTTTTCTATTCCAGAAATGGCCTAATCTACACTTGTTGCTTCCAAGAACGTCAAGTTCGCCCTCGCTGACTCTGAGATTCCAAAGAACAACCATCTGGCACGTCTGAACTTCGATGCTGAAAATTTCCCTCATCTTGTAGAAGCTACCAAGTTTTTGAAGCAGTCCTGCTTATCCTATTCACTGTTAGTGGATCCTAAACACAGCAAGGCCCTTCTTCAGTAATTCTGGTTCACTGCTGACAAGGGATCAGTAGTCAACAAGAAAGGTGAACTCATCCCTGCCATCTCCTTCACCACTCAACATGGCCCAGGGAACATCACTGCACTGGCTGTTCGCACAACACTACGATTCCCTTCCAAAACTCCAAAAGGCTTCGAACCTCTACCCTCTGACGCTGTACTGATTTAGTTTCTGGATCACATGGAGTATCAGTGGGACAACAAGCCTCGAACCACCATCCCAAACAAAAAGCTGACGAAGATCTTGTAGGCGAACATGTTGGTTCTAAGTGTTTAAGAATGATTATAAAATAATATTGCCGGTAATTTATGATCCTATAGGATCACACCAAAAAACAAGTAGACACTAAATTAATATTTATAAGATTTTGATTCTTGAAAAATATTAATAATTTCTTGAAAATTATTGTTGAATATGATTAACAATAATTGATGCAATAAAAGGATTCTAGTTAACTTATAAACTTATATATAACTAGAATTAAAAGAGGGACTTATAATTATAAAGTTTGAATTGTTAAAATATGGATTTTAACAAATTCAAACTAGAAGGACCAAGAAAGAAAGTCTTGCATGGTCAAGTCCTAAACTAGAAGGTTAAAAAGGAAAATATGCATGGAAGGATGAATGGTCATTGGTGGATTTGGTGGTTCTTGGAAACCATCAAATCTATACCATGGGTAATTAACAGAGTTTTTTTTAGCTTTTAAATGGGTGTGTATTTTTGGTTCCAAGGTTGAACTTTTCTCTTTTCCCTCCCCCTTCTACACCTTCGGCCACCATCACCATTTTGGGTAGTGGATTTTCTTTTCTCCTCCCATTCTCTTGGTGTTTTCGGCCAAACACCACCAACAAGTGGTGGTTGTTTTCCTTCTACAAAACTATTGTAGTTTTTGGTGAAGAACATTTTTGCATCTTCAAGTAGGAACTAGCATTCTATAGTGTTGGAGCTTGTTGGTGGATACCAATAGAGGAACTTTATTTTGGGTTCTACATTCATCATCAACGATCAACTTCCCGTGAGGATCCAAAGGCTTCAAAGGTTGTAGTTCCAAACTTTTATTTTCAAGTTAAATCTTTACATGCATGTAACAAGATCCTATTGTGGGAGTTAAAACTTGTTTAATTTTGTTTATGTTCAAGGATTTTATTTTGCTTCCGTTGCTTAAAATTTATTTTGTGGTTTTTGAAACCCTGTTTTGAACGTAAAATCCCATCAAGTGGTATCAGAGCCAATGTTATATGCATGTTTAGTTTAAAAATATACTTGGTTTTTGGAAGCCATGGGTAAATTTTTTTTTTATGAAATGTTCCATGCATGGCTTCTTTTGGCAATTTTTTGCTAGTTTTATTTTATATATTTTATGTATCAAAATTTAGATGGATTTTTGAATCCATGGTTTATTTTTGTTACATAAAAGATTGCCATTAGAAAAACAAAGTGTTGTTTTTTCTATTTTATGTTGCATGTTTTTTGCATAAACAAGCCATGGACCCATGTGTTGATATTCGATATGGTTGTAAACACCTTTTCTTTTATGTTGGCATGTAATAGTAAATAGGTTTATTATTTTTCTCTCTTGTAAGTATTAGATTTTTTTTTTTTTGAAAATGTACCAAGAGAGAAAGGCCAACATAAGGTCCAAGATGGAAGCTTTTTGGGCCATATTGGTGTCATCACCAATTTTGGGCTTTGCAAGCCAATATGGGCTAAGTGGACTTTTTCAACACATGAAGAAGGACTTGAACACTTGGATGCATGGAGATGTTGGAGCAAGTGGGAGATTCAAGACTTTTATTTTCTTTTTGTCCCTTAAGAAAGGACTAGGCATTCTTGTTCGGCTCACAAGAAATGCCATTAGAATTGGCTTGGTATGCACATTCTTATGCACTTTTTATGCATGTTGTGGTTGCTTATGTTCTTTTATTATATTGCCTTAATATATATAATATTTTTGCATTTAAAAGAACATATAATTGGTCCTATGACATTTTAAAATGATTTAAAATTATAGTAAGAACTTTTAAAATATGTTTTAAAAGTGAAATGGACCAAACCTTAAAATGGAGATTTTAGGTTAAGCAAAAGTTTAAAATTGAGATTTTAAATCCATAACATGTAAATTGGTTCAATTGTGTTTTTGAATAAAAAGGTTTATTAAAAACGCTCTAACTTTAAAATTGGATTTTAAATGAACCAAACAATTTAAAATGGAGATTTTAAATATTTTTGAAGAATTTTTTTTTCAAAAAAAATTAAGAGTTCTTTTGACACGTGTAGTTACATGGTACTAAGAGTTTGGAAATCAAGTTTTGACCTTTTTTTTATCATAAGATGCTAAATGGTTTTATAAGTTTTTTGTTATAAAATTCCAAACGTCAAAATTTTTGAAATTAGTGAAAAGGAATTAAAATGGAGTTTTAAGACTCATCCAAACTCATAGTCTAAATAATAAAATGTTTATTATAAGACTATAAATGGTTCTTTAGTGATCAATTATAAGTCTTAATATGTGATATTACTAAATTGATCAATTTTGGATTGATAAAAAAAATGATTTTATTTTATCTAAAAGGAACCATATCTTAAAAATAAAGTTTTTATAGTACCATGTATTATTCGATGCATGCAATAACTCTTAACCTAAAAATGTTTTCAAAACTATAATTATAGAACATATGAATCCCTCTTACAAGGCAAGTCTATGCCGTCCTTTTGAGAGACACTCATTTCATCACTATGGCACCCTTGTGGGATAAAGGTCACCTAACCGCTTGGATTGTCTTGTGATGAATGAGGTGATTCTTGTATCCTTGTGGGATAAAGGTCACCTAACCACATTGATATGATTTTCACACGTTGTCTCAAGTAGGATGACTTGATCGGGAATCTCTTGTGATAAAGGTCACCTAAGCAAAAGAGACCCGAGGCAAAGATGGGATCAAACATGCCAAATTGACAAAAGTTGTTAAGGATCCCATACCACTAGAAGTTACATCTTGATGTAATTGGTAAGCGTTGCCTACCTTGTTGGATTAAATATACGGGATAAAGGTCACCTAACCGTTTGTTCGTTTCATAACTTGGATTCTAGATTTGACTAAATAATGTTTAAGAAACACAAGAGGGTATTATTTGAGTCAAATATTAAAAGTTGAAAATACTAAATGAATTTTGTTATTTTTGTAGATGAATCAAAATACCGCGATTGACCCATCCTTAAGAGCTTTTCTTATGCAAGAAAGGCTAAAAGAACAAAATTTCTCTTCTTTGTTTTCAAGGTTGAGACTTGGTCTCAGACATAAAAGGATATCACACGTACTTTTTGTTCCCCTTCCGGAAGAACCTCCTCTTACCTCCATAGAGGCCCACAATGCATGGTTAAGGCATTGTAAAGATTCATATGATGTTTCACGCCTCATGCTAGAAACCATGGATCCACTTTTACGAGAAAAGGTGGAGAGGTTTCCAGACACAACATATGACCTTATGGAGCGACTACGGCATTGTCACAAAGAATTTGTGATAACTGAAATGCTTAAAATACGTTGGGAACTTCATCATACCAAGATGAAAGAAGACCAATCTATGGGATCTCATCTTGAAACCATGAGAATGCATTTGCACTACTTGGAGAAACTTGGCTATCCGTATCATGATACACTAGCCAAGAGTGCGATTCTCGGGTCGTTGAACAAAAGATTCAATGGTTTTGAAGTGAATCTTGAGGAGTTTTCAATCTCGGAATTGTGTATGTTACTGGAAACATATGAGAGAAATCCTTCCGAATTCAGTGACTTCAAGTGTTAATCTCTAAGGAGAATATTTTTCTTTGTGAAATAAAATCCTTCAGGTATCTATGAGATAGAAAGAACTTTTACCTTTCTCTTATACACTTGTATATGATACTAAGTGTAAAACTCTATCTTGTAATTGTTACAGATATTCTTGAAAGGCAAACGACTGAAAGACAAGCGTGATGGTGATCAATATAAGCAAGGAAGCAACTTTGAACACCAAGCTTATAGAAGATTTATTTTGAAAACCATATGGCTTGTAATGTTAAAACAATGGTTGTTTTTGAACGATATTTTGAATTTAGTTTGACTAAATTATTATTTCAGTTGCATGTTTAATGATTGGATGAAATTCACTCAAGCGTTTTGGAAACGATCATTTTCATATTCAAAATGAATTATTCTATTTCGAGAACCAGATCTCTTTATCGAATAATAAAGTGAATCTCATTAGCTTTCTAAAACACAGTTCACTATGATACCAAGGACTCAAATGAGATTTAAATCAAATCTATGGCAAGGCAAATGACAAGTTGAATAAAGCTTTTTCCTCTGGTTATTGTAACGAAAGAAAAATTGAGAAGAAAACATTTGGATGTATATGTCTTCTCAATTCCTTGTATAGTCTTGATGATAGATGACACAATATCTTCGCTACTTAACGATTCAAGTGTTGAAGTGTTAAACATGAAGCATTTGATATAATTCAGTCGCTTCAAAATGAAGATTGGAGAAAAGGTCACAAAGAAAAATGAAGTCTTTTATGATATAAAAGAATAATATCTCGAATAGGAATTCATGAATCATCTTAGAAGTTGTGGGATATTCTCACAAACTTAGTTCATCACAAACACCATTTTCAAATTAAAAGTTTTTTATGAACCGAACCTTGTCAGACATGGTTCACCCTATGATGAAAGAAATTACTATTCCTATTCAAATTAAGAATTCTGCCTTTAATTACTGTAAACTATGTTTTACCAACCGAGACGTAGATAAAACACCTTATAAGATTTTGTATGAAAGGTCTCATCCATAATCTTAGTTAAAGATGTGGTTTTATGAAGCACATACAAAACTCGACTAAATATCTACTGAATGCATATATTGTAGAATATTCTAAAACGTTTTGAATACAGATTCTATAATCCCATAAAAAATAAAGTTGTTTATTATTTGAATGCCAAGTTCTTAGAAAATAAGTTTCAAATGGGCAAGGCAAATGGGAGGTTTAAGGAATTGAAGAAAATCAAGAACCTCATAACCTAATGTACTTCTTGGTTGACACTAGTTATCAAACAAAGGTTGTTGAATTTGAACAATTTGATTGATCAGAAACTTAGTAAATCACAAAGTGTTCGCAAATCTAGTAGAATCATTCAGAAATCCGAGAAATGTTATTTTCCCATGACTAATGAAGGATGATGTATAATGGGATTCCTGTAAACCCATCAGCTACTAAAATGCTGAGTCAGATTCTGAATCTGATGAGTGGCTTAGAGTCATGAACACCAAGGTGCAATCCATTCATAGATAACTATAAACATCTTAAAGCTGGAATCTTCTTTTGATAAAAGAAGACTTATACATTTACTAAAAGGCTAGTGGGAGCGCAGTAAAATTCCTAATATGTACGTAAAAAACATACCAATGCTCGGAGGAAAAACACAAGGCAAGGCATCGTGTCTTGGCAGGGCAATATATCTAAATGAAAGACTTAAGAACATGATTATGTTCTTGAAATAGAGATCTAAAGAGTTAGATCAAAGGAGTCTACAGTCATAAATTAAGTATATATATTGATATGATCTTGAAAAGGTTCAAGATGCAAGGCTCTAACGGTAGGTTCTTGCAAGTATGATGTGACATCATTCTAAGTTGGGCTAAATATTTCTAGCACAAAGGTTGAGCTAGTTAAAATGATTGGCATTCCAAATAGTACGACAAGATTAATATGCCAATGCGAATGTGTCATAATGCTTTAGAGTATTAGATGATGTTAACCAACAAATTTCAGGGGAAGGTCATTAGATGACCATAAAGAACATTCTAAGATACTTACATAGCCAAAGAAGTGCTCATTAATTATGGGTTGGAAGAAAATCATAGTAAAAGGTTACATATGATGATAGCTTCCATAGATCTTGAGAAAGTTCTAGACCATAAAACCGGTATGTCTTCATTATGAATGAAGGAGAAGTTCATTGGAAAGAGTTCCAAGCGAAAGCAAAGTTCATAATACAGAATTAGAATACATTGCTGCTTTAAAAGCTGCAAAAGGAAAGATGTCTTGAATGAAAGAGTTCATTATAAAAGCTAGCATGATACCTTCCATTCAGGATCACCTAGAAATATTTTGTGACCATAAGCGTACCATTACAAGAGCTAAAGGACACTATGTCACAACAGAATACCAAGCATCTACTCCAAAACTATATTTGGAATAAAGTTTGAAGGGAGACATTTGTATTCTCAAGGTTCATACAAATCAAGCCTTAGTATACCCATTCACGAAACTCCTTTTATATGCTAAGCTTGAAGGGTTATGTTTGAGACATAAGGACTTTGTTATTCTAGTGATGGGATTTGATTTGGATTTAGTATTTGGACTTTGTTAAGCAACGAGTATAATATTTGAATAGATATATAGGATGTGATCTTATTCATACTTGTTGTGTTCTATATTAGCATGTTTAATCCATGAATAAATTAGTTATTCTAAATGTCCATAGTCGGTCATAGTTGTGGGAACAACTATGAAGTAAGACTAATATGATTTGGATTGGTTGACTTTTAAGAGTAAAAGTGGCAAAGTGTTGCAACCAAGTTCATAGGTACTTGCTAGGGAACAAGTACTGGACAGGACCCGCTTCAAGATCACTTCGTGGATCGTCGTCATGAGTGACACTTGAATAAAGGTAATATCTTTGTATCCTTTGACCTGAGTTGCATATTAGGGACTTGAGTGTAGGGAGTACTGTGCTTTGATATGGTTAACCGCTGATCTTGAAATAGTAGGCAGTTATAAAGGCCATCATTGGGTACAGTATGAACTGCATAAGAGGCATATGTAGTCAAGATGGGATTTGTTCCTCTAAATGGTTTAGAGTGAGACATCTAAGGCGCCTTACCAAAAGTTGAACGACATATGAGAATGATTACGATCCATGTCTCATGTTCAACATGATGTCCGAACAAAGAGATAACTGATACCACACCTTGTACATCAATTGAAGCTTGGAGCTTACGGGAATTGAATGTTGATGAATGGAACATATAGTCATACGTTGTTGGGGGCAGTGAGATGTTGCTAGATGTCCTCCACTGTCTACGTTATTCTATAATGCACCCTTGAACAAGTGGGAGATTGTTGGTTCTAAGTGTTCAAGAATGATTATAAAATAATATTGCCGGTAATTTATGATCCTATAGGGTCACACCAAAAAACAAGTAGACACTAAATTAATATTTATAAGATTTTGATTCTTGAAAAATATTAATAATTTCTTGAAAATTATTGTTGAATATGATTAACAATAATTGATGCAATAAAAGGATTCTAGTTAACTTATAAACTTATATATAACTAGAATTAAAAGATGGACTTATAATTTTAAAGTTTTAATTGTTAAAATATGGATTTTAACAAATTCAAACTAGAAGGACCAAGAAAGAAAGCCTTGCATGGTCAAGTCCTAAACTAGAAGGTTAAAAAGGAAAATATGCATGGAAGGATGAATGGTCATTGGTGGATTTGGTGGTTCTTGGAAACCATCAAATCTATACCATGGGTAATTAAGAGAGTTTTTTTAGCTTTCAAATGGGTGTGTATTTTTGGTTCCAAGGTTGAACTTTTCTCTTTTCCCTCCCCCTTCTACACCTTCGACCACCATCACCATTTTGGGTAGTGGATTTTCTTTTCTCCTTCCATTCTCTTGGTGTTTTCGGCCAAACACCACCAACAAGTGGTGGTTGTTTTCCTTCTACAAAACTATTGTAGTTTTTGGTGAAGAACCTTTTTGCATCTTCAAGTAGGAACTAGCATTCTATAGTGTTGGAGCTTGTTGGTGGATACCAATAGAGGAACTCTATTTTGGGTTCTACATTCATCATCAACGATCAACCTCCCGTGAGGATCCAAAGGCTTCAAAGGTTGTAGTTCCAAACTTTTATTTTCAAGTTAAATCTTTACATGCATGTAACAAGATCCTATTCTGGGAGTTAAAACTTGTTTAATTTTTTTTATGTTCAAGGATTTTATTTTGCTTTCGTTGCTCAAAATTTATTTTGTGGTTTTTGAAACCCTCTTTTGAACGTAAAATCCCATCAGAATATGCCTTCAGAGATAAACTACATTTTCACTCACATCATCCGGAGCATGAGTGGAAAGATTGGATCGCTGAACCAAGCCAACAAAATCCAACTTCAGATGGGCTACTCGTTGATGGCTGGAAAGCATTTCGACTACGTAGGAGCAATCTTTGACGATCTAATGTCAAAGATTGAAAAGCCTGAATAGGATGCAAAGATCCCCTACGTCTTTTTCATATCTGCTATTCTGCACTTCTTCCTTGGTCAGAAGTATCCAACTGAAGGCGATTGCAACTTCTCGAAAGTTGGTCCCCATGTCCTAGAAGTGAAGCCTGCTGAAAACGAGGTAAGTCTTCAGACCTTATGCCTCTGTCTCTCCTCCACATCTTCGACTTCAGTGGTCATGCCGATGGTTCGTTCATCAGGTATCCCTACCACTACCACCCCTCTCAAACGACAGTCATCAACTCTTCTTGGACCCTCTAAGAAGGCCAAGAAGACTAAGAAGTCAATCCCCTCGCTGAAAGAACCTGAGGTGGTCTCTCAACAGACTACCTTAGATGATTTTGTGCCTCGCTCCTCCACATCAGCAACCAACACAACCGTACCAGTGACTACAATCGCTGTTACACCACCGGTGTTCCACCCAACTCCTCTAGTTTCTCAAACAGTTGAGGTAATTACTATAATCACCAGTGCTTCTCCTTCTATCCTCATCACTTCTCCTTCTATTTCTTTGGTCCCTAACCCTTCATTTTTACAGCAACCAGCTTCTGTTGCTGCTACTACAGGACCTGTTGTTGTTCAAACTTCTCAACCCTTCTCACCTTTTGAGGGGGACATGCACTTTTCCAACATGTTTGACAACTCAAGTAACCCCAAAACCATATACACTTCTCCCACCTTTCTAAATAAGCCTGAGCATAATTTCGCTCAAGTACTAACTTCTTTTTCAGGTTCTACTTTGGGAGTTGTTGACGCCGACGTCAACAAGATCGCTGAGAAGGTGGAAAATCTCGCTGCCTCTCTCGACACCAACACCACTACCGTTAATCAGGCAGGTGAAGAGCTGAAGACTTTAACCTCAACAACCACCACTAAAGCTGATGCTTCTCAGCTGAGCTCCCTTCAAGACGAGGTCAATCAGCTGAAGGACAATATGGCCCACAATACAAGTCAACTCCAATTCCTCACCGACCATGTTGATCACTTGACTGCCGAAGTCTGGGTTCTTAACAGCAAGATGGATTCTGCAAATTAGTTGCTCTCTCAGCTGCTGGACAAACTAAATAAACCAGCTCCTGCTCCCACTCCTTCCTTTACGCATGACGATCGGATGTCGCTAACTATTGTTGTTGATTTCATTCATCACGCAACTTCAGCTCTTCCCGATATTGAAGGACGGTTGGACAAGCTGGAGGCTAATGCTCGTAACAAACCTGTCACTGTTGATGTTGCTGCTGCTACCGTTGTCCTCCCCCGTGTGATGACAAGGAGGGGGAGAAGACAAATGAAGAAAATGAAGACATTACAGCTGCTGAAGCTCAGGTAGGGGATGAATCTATCTCCCACGCCGAGGGGGAGAAGGTTGATGTGCCTCCCTCTTATGCTGAGGGAGAGAAGAGAGCTGAAGATCAGGTCCATCCTTCTCATGTTTTGTTAGAAGAAGAAGAAGAAGACGAGGAAGACCTTGATCTTCAGGATTAGGAAGATGATGACGTCGCTGGTGGTGATGATGATGATGAAGATGAAGACCCCTCTCTTTGGTTTTCAGCAACATCAGCTCCTCAGACCAAAGGTTTTGTCATCAATGAAGCAGGGGGGGAGACAAAATGATAGTGCTCCAGTTTCCTCCTCTCAAGGCAAGCAGAAGAGGATCGGTTCCGAAGGAAACTTGAAGTTACTATCACCATCTGATGAGGGGAAACCCTCTCAGGTATGCCTTTCCATTGTCCCTATCTCCTTCTATTCCTACCAATCACCCCTTTCATTCTAAACCTTTATATTTCTCTACTTATATTATACACTAACTCCCTGATATTTTTTGCTCAGACAGTTCTCTCCCCTGCTTAAGGGAACCAAATCTTTGCAAATAATCCCAGCTATCATAACTGATGAACAAATAATCCCAACCTTCTTCAATGAGGTTGATGAACAAGACGAAGAAAAGAAGAAGATAAATCCCTGAACCATCCAGGAAGGCCCTCTCGACCACCTCAATGGTCAGAGGATGAACTAAAAAGAAGAACATAGTTGATCTCTCATATAGAGAGTCGGCGATTAACGATCCCTCCTCAGTCTCTACCAGAAGAACTCAACTTTCTCTCCGAAGGTGAATATGAAGAATCTGTCAGAACTGGAAGACTGTTCACTGAATACCGAAAATATGTTGACTTATCTCTCAAGGTACATGTGTTCATGTTTAATGACGACAAGATGAAGGAGAATGCAATTGTAGTTCAAGCTGCGATATTGAAAGATATTGAAGAGGAGCGCTCAAAAGAAAAAGAGGTCAGCGATAAAAGTCTAGACTAGTGCAAACAAAAGATAGATTATCGCTCTGATCCAATGAAGATCGTCGCTGTTACTATCTCTGCAAGAAAGAAGAAGGACCAAACATCAGTGACTATGGAGATAACCAAAGAGGATGGAAGCTCAAAAGCAATGTTCGTATCAAAGATTGAACACTTTGGCTACGTTGAGTGGTTAGAGTTCAACGAAGCACTTATGAAATCGAAATCAACGTATAAAGGCTATGTTGAAGGTCTCGTTGGAGATCTCATCAACAGAGTCGTTGCTATATTGAAGTAGCCTTCTGCTCTTCCACCAAAGCCAAAGCAAATCAAAAGAAAGCTTGTGTCCTCCTCCTCTGATAATGTCTCAGTGATCAACAACGACACCTCCATCAAGTTCTCAAAAGAAGCACTGTTTAGGCCTCCTCCTGATCCCTCAGTTCTTGATCTATCCCTGCCTCCTGGTGGACCATTCATCCCAGGGAAAGTTTTGTAGAACCCTTTTGGAATTTTTTTCAGAGATGATGAAGGTCAGCTCAGATTTCAAAGAGTCTCTGAAATCCCTCTCTGCCCTCTAAGTCATCTCAAGGACCTTCTGTGCTTATGGTGTAGTTACTCTCCTTCAGCTGAACAAATCAAGACTCTTATCCGACAAGAATCAGATAATCGAAGAAAGAAAGAAGAGAATGTACCAGATTATATGATCAAGGTTCTGAAATCTTATCTAGATAGCCGATAGATTTTCTTTCTTGTAATCTGTTAGTTAGACTTACAGTAGTTAGATCTTCACTTGTACTTATAATTTTCATATATCTTCTTGTAATTCTTTCCTTGAATTGATGAAAATTTTAGTGAATTACTTAACTCTATCAGTACTGTAAAAGATCCCTCAAAATAGTAATTGGGACGTGTATGTTATGAGTCCTGATTATCCTTTATTTAGACTTAAGTAATTTTCTTCATAGTTACTTTGGCATATCAAATAGGGGGAGCTTGTTGATCTAACACTCTCAGTGATTTGAGCATGACCCTTTATAATACTTAGTGAAAATTACGTTTAACATCTGTATGTATTAGTGTTTCACCATCAACGATCAAATACTGAGTAAAAGGACAAAGGACAAGTCTACTCATGACCTGCTGCGGATATCAGTGAAAACAAGACAAGTCTACTCACACGTGAAGAAGCCTGAGGAAAAGCTTCAGCGATAGATAAACCTCCGTTTATCTCTAAGAAGGAAGAGATATTCAGTGATCGATTATCACATTGCTTATACCTCAAGTCTCTGTTGTCTTATCTATGCACAAATAGTACGATTGTCAGAAAAGACATACCTCTGTAACATTTCGTACAACAACTCTGATATCTACAATGTTCATCATACGGCCAAAAGCATGTCTCCAAAAGTTCGACTCATGCAACCAACCAGAGAAGAACACGTGTAAAGTACCCTGCCATGCATTTAATGCATAGGGTATAAATAGAAAGATTACAACTCTATTTGAGAGTTGCCCCCAAGCCTTCAGTCTTCAATCTTTCTGTAAAATATAGAAACCCTTGTTTTCTATATTCTTCCAATCCCCTTTCTCTAATTCTTGTGCAACCATCTTAGTGTTTCTTAAGTTTGTTTAGATTAGGTTCTTCCTTAATCTTATTCTGAAACAAACATGTAAATTGTATTTTGATTTATCAATAAACAATTTATTAAACTTTAAATTTTGTGTTTGTATTAAACCCCCCCCCCTTCTACAAACTTGTTAAGCACCTTCGATACCAACATATTGGTTGGGGATATTGAAAAACCAGAGGCAATCTTCCAAGGAGGTACTCCAAAAGAAGATGTTAGCGCTTTAGCCTCTATTACTGTGAAGCAGTATACTTGGCAAAGTAACGAAGGTTTTCTAGCGTCGTTACAAGATTCCGAACATGTAATCCGTACTTCTGTACCCATACTTGTTGTTTCCGAATATATTGATGTGTTTCCTGACGATCTACCGGCTATACCACCAGTCCGGGATGTCGAATTTACCATTGATCTAGTTTCGGGAGCTTCTCCTATTTCCAAGGCTCCCTATCGAATGGCTCCAACTGAAATGAAGGAACTCAAAACTCAACTCGATGATTTATTAAAGAAAGGTTTCATTAGACCCAGTGTCTCACCCTGGGAGCTCTGCTTTTCTTTGTAAAAAAGAAAGACGGTACGATGCGTCTTTGTATTGATTACTGGGAGCTTAATAAAGTAACGATTCGTAACAAGTATCCGTTGCCGAGAATCGACGATCTGTTCGATCAATTACAAGGGGAACGATACTTTTCCAAAATTGATCTTCGGTCTGGGTACCATCAACTTCATATCCGAGAATGTGATATTCTGAAAACTGCATTCAGAACTCGCTATGGGCACTACGACTTCTTAGTAATGCCTTTCGGGCTAACTAATGCTCCAGCGGTCTTTATGGATCTTATGAATCGGGTTTTAAAGGATTATCTCGATGACTTTGTTATTGTGTTTATCGATGACAATTTGATATACTCAAAGTCAAGAGAGCAACATAATCAACATCTTCAAATCATTTTGGAAACTCTTCGAACGAAAAAGTTATACGCAAAACGTTCCAAATGTGAATTTTGGCTTGATCAAGTATATTTTCTAGGACACGTAATCTCTGCGGAAGGTCTCAAAGTCGATCCAACGAAAATTGAAACCGTCACTAAATGGCCTCGACCTACGAACGTATCTGAAGTTCGTGGTTTTCTGGGTCTGGCCGGTTATTATAGAAGATTCGTTGAAGGATTTTCTAAAATATCTCTACCGTTAACCCGATTACTCCGAAAATGAGTCAAATTTAATTAGGGTTCCGAACAAGAATCTAGTTTCGAGGAACTGAAGCATCGATTGGTTACCGCGCTTCTTCTTGTATTACGGTATGGCACCGGCGGTTTTCAAGTTTATAGTGATGCCTCAAAGAAAGGTATCGGTTGTGTTCTTAATCAAAACGGTAGAGTGATCGCATATGCATCACGTCAATTAAAGCCTTATGAGGTCAATTATCCGACGCACGATCTCGAGTTGGCTGCAGTTATCTTCGCACTCAAAATTTGGCGTCATTTTTTGTACGGTGAGTCATGTGAAGTTTTCACCGACCACAAGTGTTACTCAAAAAAAGTTAAATATGCGTTATCGGAGGTGGCTCGAACTTCTAAAGGATTATGATATTGATATACAGTATCATCCGGGTAAGGCTAATGTAGTTGCCGATGCATTAAGTCGTAAAGCCATGGAACAAGTTTCTTCTTTACTTGTTCCTACGGAGTTGGCTTTGGAGATCGAACGATTCTGACTGGAAATCTATCTGAGTTCCTAAACGGAAATTCTATCGAATCTAATGGTAGAACCGACTCTAATTTCTTGGATCAAAGTAGCCCAACAAGACGACAGTGAATTGTGGGCAAACTTCCAAGAGGCACAAAAAAATGTTAATTCGGAGTTCGGAATCGATGATAATCATGTGTTGTAGTTTTGAGATCGTCTTTGTGTTCCAAATAACCCGGAGCTTAAAGATCAGATTTTGACCGAAGCTCATAACTCTATGTTTTCTGTTCACCCGGGTATAACAAAAATGTATCGCGACTTAAAGAACCATTATTGGTGGGTTAGAATTAAGCAAGATATAGTTGACTTTACAGCTCGTTGTTTCACTCGTCAATAAGTTAAAAAGTGAACATCAACGTCCGGGTGGTCTTCTCCAATAGTTGAACATTCCCGTATGGAAATGGGAACATGTAACTATGGATTTTGTAGTTGGACTACCCCTCACGACCTTGAAACACGTTTCAATTTGGGTAGTGGTTGACCGACTGACGAAATCGGCTCATTTTCTTCCTATCCAACAAACTTAGTCAATTGATAAATTGTCAGAAGTATTCTTACGTAAGATTGTACGTCTCCATGGCACTCCTGTATCGATTACCTCCGATTGAGACCCACGTTTTACATCTCGGATTTGGAAAGGGTTTACATAAAGCTTAGGGCACACATTTGAATTTTAGTACAACCTTTCATCCGCAAACTATGGGCAGTTTGAACGTACGATTCAAACATTGGAGGATATTCTCCGAGCATGTGCATTGGAATGGCATGGAAGTTGGGATAATACTTGTACCTGATTGAGTTCTCCTATAATAGTAGTTGGCAGTCGAGTATTAGCATGGCCCTGTATGAAGCACTTTATGGCCGAAAATATCAACACTGACTTGTTGAGGTGAAGTTGGAGAACGTATTCTCGAAGGCCCAGAAATGGTACAAGTTACTACCGAGAAGGTCGAGATTGCACGTCAAATGATGAAAGAGGCTCAGGGTCGTTAAAAGATATACGCCGACAAACGACGACGACCTACGAGTTCCAACCGGGAGATAAAGTTTTCATAAAGGTTTCTACAACTCGTGGTATTAGACGTTCAGGTCTCAAGGGAAAGTTAAGCCCGAGATATATTGGTCCCTTTGAAATTCTGGAAAGGGTTGGAGTTGTGGTTTACCGGTTAGTTTTACCGCCGCAATTATCTCATACACATAACGTGTTCCATGTCTCTTCACTTCGAGGGTACGACTATCATCCCTTACACGTCATTGAATGTCAATTGAAGCACATAGAACCTGATCATTCTTATCGCGAGGAGCCTGAAGCGATTTATGATCGTGATGAGAGAGGTACACGGAAGTGAGTGATTCCTTTTATAAAAGTTCTTTGGAAAAATCACTTGGAACGTGAGGCGACGTAGGAAACCGAGGACCATATGCAACGGGAATACCCGGAGTTCTTTAATCGATGTATGTTTCCTGTCTAAATTCGATTTCGGAGACGAAATCTCTTTTATGGGGGGGGGGGGGGGTAATTGTAAGACTCGGTTTAAAAACGTATAATATTTTATCTGAATTGAACCGTAACTAAAAATGTCAACCAAAGATAGTTAAAGGGTTAAATCCGTCAATTAACTAAACTTCTATTTATTATTTATATATAAAATAAAAGTTAAAAAAATTGATAAGTATAATATGCATCCATCATTTCTTGATTTGTGATCACCAATATCGTCACCTTCATTTCTCGTTTTCAATTAAACTGCCATAGTTCCCTCTCTCTAGAAGTTATCATCTCTCTAAAATGTCTCTCTATTCGTTGAAGAAATCAACAAATAATTACATATTCGGAATCTACGCGACGAACCCTCTTAGAGGTATAAATTTATTTTTAAGTTATTTAAGTTGGTAAGTTAGGGTAGTTGAAGTTCGTTGGTAGATTATGATTAGATACTGCAAAATTATAATCATTTTACATGTTTAGAACTGTTTGGGTTTGTCAAAATTACAAAAAGGTAAAGTTTAAAATAAAAAAGGTGATATTTCTATCTAGATGTTTAACCACACACCAAGTGTTCGGCCATTCTGGAGGAGCAGTTGATTCAGCAATTTCTAGTCCTCATCTATCTGGTATTTCATAAGAGAATATAATTTCGTGATTAAGCGTACGATAATAACCATTAAGTTTTATGTTATGCGAGTAATAATAATTCGTGATTTAAATAATCAATCGAACGACTTAAAGTTCGTCGTGAGTCTCGGTTGATCGCGTGTTACGTCTCAATTTGGTTAAGGTATGGATTTCATTTCTTTTGAATCGTGGACAACTATTTGTTGTAGTTGACCCTTCCTAAAGGTGGTTCACTGCCTTGTGATTGATCAACCGAATATGATCAACAAATGTGAAATTATTCATACACATACACATTGATTTTGGTTTATTGAATCAATTGTTTGAACATTTTGATGTTTTATTAAAATGTGTCTCGTATGAGATTGTTTATGAAAAAATATGAACTATAATGAATTTGATTTTTATGAACGCCATTCGGGTAAGTGGCATATGTTTAGTTTTCGTTGATTTTAGAATAACCCAATAAATGGGCACATTATTTGGGATGCCTTCTATGGCGGCTTTGTTGTCTTGGCGCCCTGCAGGTGAACATGGTCCAGTAAGCCTATGTGGCTTACATGAACCCACTCTGGGGACTAGGACGACTTTGTTGGCTCCAGGGCGGATGGATCAATCGAAAAACTTTTATCCACAGAATATGTGACCGTGGTTAAATTCACGGGGGATTCGTGTGTATGTGCCCACACGCCGACCCATTAATTTGTTTGGCTGATCACCCCACGAACACAACAAGAATTGACGGACTTTGAGATTGAAATTCTTGATTTTGAGATTGAATATTACTAAACATTTCTTTTTCTATGAACTTGAGTTTCATGAACTTTCGTCAAATGAATTTTTAAGTCTTCCGCTTCGTTATCGATGTTTTCATTGTTATTAACGAATTTATATTATAATCCATTCACTGAGCCTTGTGCTCAGCCGTGTTTTTGTTTTCTGACACGGCAGGTTCGTAGTGACGTTTACGGGGATGGGACTTGAGATCGAGCATGAAATTTTGGAGTTGTTAGACTCACTTTATCATATACATGTTCTAAGTTTATATAAACTTTTTGAAGTGTAATATTTGGATTGTAATATATGTTTATAGTTTATTAATATCACTGAATTAGTTGTGTATTTATGTTAAGTCCCGTTCGTGACATCACCCATTCTGGACGACGAGGACGGGGGATCTTACAATTTTCGTATTTAACCATTCACCCTACCTATATACCTTGAGCAATACAAAAAATTTCAATATCTCATTTTAGAATAAGAACAAAAATGGCTCAACAAGGAACTCTCTACCACCTTCTCTTTCTCCTCATTATTATTTGTACCGGTTAGTTTTTCACATTACATTTTCTGCAAATAAATAATGGTCTCGAGTTCTAATTATTTAGTTCTCTTCCACGGTTTACATAATCATTTTTTTATTGTAAACTTTTACAGGCACAAGTTTAGCCAAGATATACCTATAAACCATCATGTTTACTTATTAAAGTTTTCAAATTAATCATCTTTAAGAAACACAAAGGTTTCATGTATACTTATGAATCAACTGTTATATACGTATGATATATACACATGATTATGATACTTTGTAACTATTATATTGCAGCCTCGTGTTGGAGAACATCAATAGCTAATGGAGTGTGTTGTCATGAAATTGATAAGCATTGTAATCCAGATAATCCTAAAGAAGTGGCAAACTGTGACAGTTTTTGCAAGCGAAGTTGCAGTAACCATCAAGGAGGATATTGTAGACCGTATTGAACCAGAACTTGCAATTTTTTTTAAAGAAACCACATCTAGTAGAGGATAAAATATATCTTTTAATTTTCTAATTGGATGCCTAACAAACTTATATATGACACCTGAACAATGCTAGACCGTTATCTTTTATAAGATGAACGAATAAATCTTGTTTGCTGATATGCTTTTTCATAAGCTATTTTTTTCATGGTGTGGGGTGGACTTGTAACGACCGTTATCTCGGTGTCGATACAAGATTGGGTTAAGTGGTGTCAAATGGGTGAAATAAGGAAGTAAGAGGACTATTATCGTAATTTTTATATTTTAAAGACCTAAAACCCTATGCCAGGTTTCCATTCACAGTAGTGTGGGTGTTGTGCGGCGCTGAGAAAATAATAGAAAGAAGATGAGAAATACTTGGATGCAATATTGAAGTGAAAAAGATTTAAATCTTGGAGTCGAGTAAGGCATTTAGTGAAGTTTCTTCAAAAAGATAATAAGTCTAAACCTTATCTGGTTTGAGAAAATGTTGTTTATTTGGGCTTGTGGATCTAGAAAATTTTAAATCTGAGTTCTTCTACAATTTTTGCATCGATTGACTGTGATTTGGAGACTGATTGAAATCTAGATTATAAGTTTAAAAGATTTAATACCCTTGTTCTAATTCTGGAATTAATCGAGTTTGGATTGTAGTGAAAGAGAAGTATCCTGAATAAAATTGTTCTAGATATCGCTCGAGAAAAACCCTTAACAGCCCAATCGCCTTGCCCGAGTGCATCTTTCCCAAATTGAATCGGGTGTTCCCTAACCCGGGTGCCCCGCGTGTCCTAATGACTCGGGCTTCACCAAGCCAGGCATGGAAGATGACCCGAACCTCGCCGTGACTGGTGACATGGGATTCGCCGAGCCGGTTGTGGCCGGTGACTCGGGTTTCACCGAACCGGGTGTGGACGCAACCCAGACCCTTGATGAAGTGGGCGTAGATGGAAACCCAGACCTCGATGAGGTGGGTGTGGATTGAAGACCCGGGAATGAGGGATCCGGGTATGGGTTCTAGAGTGGGACGAGGCCCAATAGATTTAACTTGGACCTTGTGATGTGAATTAAACTAGAGGTTTAGGATCTTTGATTGGGTGATTGAGAAAGATAGATCAGTATGTGACGATTCGTCAGGTCAATGCTAGGTGTCTAACGTTTGTCTCTATAAAATTGTAGGAGCTCGAATCTTTCAGGATTCTGTTGTTTGCGTGTCGAGTCCTAACCTGTTAGGTGAGTTCCCTTAATTTAAAACCCCTTTTAAACTGGAAATGGTTTACGCGTTAATGTTTACAATGACTATCGCATTCGTTGAATGACTTCGAACCTTGGAATATCAAGTTAATTATTGAGTTTATGCAAGTAATTATTTTATGTTCTTTATAAATTGTGAAGTGGGTTATTGTATAAAATTGAGCGCCATGGCTTACCTTAAACCATCGAGGATGGCTGAATTGCGTGTATTGAATTTGTTTCCTTACACGCAAAAACGACATCGACTTGGGGGTCGATTGGGAATCTACTGGGGGCCCCGGAGACGGACGATTCGTTATCCTGTGAAGGGTAAATGTTTGGGGTTGCATTTATTAAATAATTTATTACCTTGATCATTTATTTTTGATTGTTATTGGGAATTCATTAGATCACTCCGGTCTAACACTCGATTTCAAACTCTTTTCCTCAAAACCATTTTCAGGTAAGAACACAGTCGGTGGCTAGTCCAATAGGAAGGAAAAGTGTTGAGCTAGCGGGACAAGAAGAATTTACCTTAGTGTGGTGTAGTTACTATTTAGAGTTCTCGGTTATATTAGAAATTCATATTTTGAGCATTATTGAAATTTTACTTTTCATGTACGTTGTATTGGGACCCAGTTTCTGGAAATTAAACCTTATTATATGATATCGTTTTTGGGTGTTACAAATTGGTATCAGAGTTATAGTTTAAGAGATTTAGGTGAACGTGTGGACCTAAACTTAAACTGTAGACATGGAACACAACCGAGAAATAGGATGTCCTAGGGGTTAACGTTGTAGGGATGTGTGTAATGAGTGATGGGACTAACATGTAAGGTAAATACGGAATTACATCTGGCCAATGTAATTGCGAATTTACAGGTGCATGTACGTGCCTAGTTGTCTTATTACATCTGGGTCTGTGGGATTAAAGTTTTTCTATGTGTGTGTCAGTCGGTCGTCATGTCTGAACGGGTTTTTGTAGAGTAGGGCATGGCCGGTGAGGGAGAATATGCCGGTGAATGAGGTTCTTGTTGATGCGTCGGTGGGTCCCACTGGGCAGTTGGAAGCCCGAGGAAGGGGTCGTGGTCTTGGACGGGGACCGGGAAAGACCACCCGAAAGGCCACAATTAAAGTTGAGGGGACTAATACCGGGAATCGAGGTAAAGCCAAAACCCGTGCCAGCCGCAGGGCGAGAAGTGTTGAAATTCCTGTAGAGTGGGAAACCTCGCATCAAGAAAGCTCAAAAACTGGAAGCAGAGATAGGAGCGAGAGCAATTAGGGCACAGGGATGTCGAGGCCGCCTGTGACGAAAGTGGGAGGTCATTCTACCTTAGTAACCTTAGTGGCAAATAAGGGGACGACAAAGGGGTGTAGCAACAAGGAGTTTGCCGCTTGCAAACCTCCTACTTATAAAGGAGAGTGTGACCCAGTCCTAGAGATGAAGTGGATTACGGAAATGGAGCTGATGTTTGATACCAGCAAGTGTGCTGATGGAGGCAAAGTGATCTACGCTCTATCCATGCTGAGATTTGAGGCGGTATTGTGGTGGGATGAGAAAACGAGAGGATGAGGATCGTCGGTAGCTAAGGGTATGTCGTGGGACACTTTTGTCGAGAAATTCAAGGCGCAATTCATTCCTCTGGCGGCAGTGAAGAAGTTGCAAGAAGAGTTCATGAATCTGGAGCAAAAGTAGTTGACAGTGAGAGAGTATACTTCTAAATTTATTGAGAAGTCTCGGTTTGCCGGAGCGTACCTACCATATGAGGAAAGTCGACTGGAACACTATATCTTCGGGCTGAAGAGTAGTCTGCGAGAGCTGGTTTTAGAAAGAGAGCCAGCTACTTTTCAGGTGGCTGTTAATGCGGCCGAGATGACAGAGAAGGAAAAGAACCGTAAAATGACGGAGAGATTTGGTGACAAGAGGAAGTGGGATGGACCGATATCAGATCCGAGAAAGGGAAAGAGTTTCAGGGCAGAGCCGAGAGGAGGTCGTAGGTTTGGAGAGAAGCCTTGTGGAAAGTGTCGTCGAGTGCATCGGGGAGAATGTGGATCAGAGATAAGGTCATGCTTTCATTGTGGGATTCCGGGGCACATGTCTAGAGATTGTCTGAGCAAGAGGACCTATAATCAATGTGGGTCACCTGATTCCCTACGGCCTGATTGCCCGCAAGTAAAACGAGGCAGACCAGTTCAAGTTGGGGAGTGTGGAGGAGGGATAAGGGAGGAGAATAAGTGGGAACCGACTCGTCCGAAAGGAAGAGCCTTCAATATGACAGTGATGGAGGCGGAGGAGGTTCCTGATGTAGTCACAGGTATGTTTTTGGTGAACTCCATTTGTTCTAGAATATTGTTTGATTCGGGAGAGAGTTGCTCTTTTACATCTCATGAATTTGCGAAGTGTTTGGGTGTAAAGCCTAAACGTTTAGAGAGGGTGTTCGAAGTAGAAACCGCTGATGCTAATCAGGTGTCTATTAAGGAGGTGTTTGAGGGGTCTGTCATAGACATCGAAGGGAGTCTAGTGCCAGTGGTGTTAAACCCAATGGTAATGAGAGAATTTGATGTGGTGCTCGGGATGGATTGGTTGGCTAGGAACGATGCTAGTATCGTCTACAATAAGAAGTTGATATGTCTAGTGTTGCCCGAGAAGGGGATGGTAGTGATTTATGGAAATAGGCGCGATGGGAGCTCTAGCCTGATCTCTATGATCAAGGCGAGTGAGAGTTTGAGGAAAGGGTATTGAGGGTTTTTGGCGTATGTGCTAGACGCTAAAAAAGGGAAGTGCAGGTGGAGGATGTGCGAGTAGTGAGCGAGTACCCGGAAGTATTTCCGGAGTATTTGACAAATCTACCCCCTGATCTTCAAGTCAAATTTCGAATCGATCTAGTGTCTGGCGTTGCTCCGATCGCACGTGCGCTATATAGATTGCCCCTGCAGAGATAAAGGAGATGATGTCGCAATTGCAAGAATTGCTAGACAAGGGGTTTATAAGGCCTAGCACCTCTACGTGGGCAGCACCGGTCCTCTTTGTGAAAAAGAAGGACGGAATTATGTGGATGTGCATAGATTATCGGGAGCTTAATAAACTGACGATTAAGAATAAATATCCGATTCCAAGGATAGACGACTTATTCGATTAGCTTCAGGGAGCAAGTTTCTTCTCCAAGATCTATTTGAGGCCGCGTTATCATCAACTCAAAGTGAGGGAAGAAGATATACCTAAAACGGCTTTCCGTACGAGATACGGACATTTCGAATTTTTTGTGATGTCTTTCGGTTTGACAAACGCCCCTTCAGCAGTCATGGATATGATGAATAGGGTGTGTCAAGCCTACTTAGACAAGTTCGTATTTGTGTTTATCGATGATATCTTGGTGTACTCGAAGACCGAGCGAGAGCACGAGAATCATTTGCGGACGATGTTAGAATTGCTAAGGCGAGAGAGGCTTTATGCGAAATTCTTGAAGTGTGAGTTCTGGTTGCGAGAAGTTCAGTTCCTTGGGCACGTCGTGTCCCAAGGTGGATCCGGCAAAGTTTGAAGCAATCCGAGATTGGGAAGCACCGAAGAATCTGTTTGAAGTCCGAAGATTTCTGAGGTTGCCCGGGTACTATCGAAAGTTTATCAAAGACTTTTCACGTATCGCATTTTCATTAACTTTGTTGACTAAGAAGAGTGTAAATTTTACGTGGACGGAAGCTCAGAGGGAGGCTTTCCAGAAATTGAAGAACATGTTGACCAGCGCTTCAATCTTGGCCTTGTCGGATGGCACAGAGGACTTCGTAGTGTATAGCGATGCTTCAAGGCTGGGTCTAGGATGCATTTTAATGCAGCGTGGGAAGGTGATCGCTTACGCATCACGCCAGCTGAATGATCACGAATCGCGATACCCTATTCAACTTGGAGCTAGCCCCCATCGTCTTCGCATTGAAAATCTGGAGACACTATCTCTATGGGACGCAGTTTCAGATCTTCACGGATCACAAGAGCCTCTGCCACTTTTTTGATCAAAAGGAGTTGAATATGCCTCAATGAAGATGTATGGAACTACTAACAGACTACGATTGTAAGATCGAATATCACCCAGGGAAAGACAATGTTGTAGTCGACGCCTTAAGTTGGAAAGAGAGGGGTGAAAGTCTAAGGGAGAATTGTGGGCTTTGTAAATTCGTTAGTGGAGGACAGTCGGGGACTAAAGTGTTTTAACGGGAGAATTTTGGTCCCTAGACTCATGGAAAAGAGGAAAATCATCCTGGAAGAAGCTCACAAGTTGAAGTATTCGATTCACCTGGGAATGAACAAGATGTATGGTGATCTGGGATGAGATTATTGGTGGCCGGGATTGAAGAAAGACATAGCTTATTTCGTGGAAAGATGTCTGACGTGTCTGCAAGTAAAGATGGAGCACAAGCGACCGTACGGGAAACTACAACCGTTAGACATCCCTGTCTGGAAATGGGAACGAATCACGATGGACTTTGTAACTAAGTTGCCTAGAACCTCGAAGGGTTACGATGCAATTTGGGTCATCGTGGATAGACATACCAAATCGGCGCATTTCTTACCTATCAAAGAGACCTACACTATGGAGAGACTAGCGAAGTTTTATATCGACGAGATTGTCGTTCGCCATGGGGTACCGTTATCGGTTGTGTCCGACTGAGATAGTCGTTTCACATCCACGTTTTGAAGAGCTTCCAAAGAGAAATGGGGTCGCGAATTAAGATGTGCACAACCTATCATCCGCAAATCGATGGACAGAATGAACGTACTATCTAAACCCTGGAAAATATGTTGAGAGCGTGTGTGCTAGATTTCCAAGGCTCGTGGGAAAGTCATTTGTCGTTAATTAAGTTCGCTTATATCAATAGTTACCATGCGAGCATCAAGGTTGCCCCATATGAAACGCTCTATGGTAGGAAGTGTCGCACTCCCTTGTGTTTGAACGAAGTCGGAGAGAAACAATTGGTCGGACCAGAGTTGGTGCAATTAACTGGTGATAAAATCGTCCAAGTGCGAGAGAGGTTAAAAGTAGCGCGTGACCGAGAAAAGAGTTATGCGGACAATGTCAGAAGGATATAGAGTTCCAAGTTGGGGATAACGTAATGTTGAAAATATCACCTTGGAAGGGAGTGGTCCGTTTCGAGAAGAAAGGGAAGTTAAGCCCACGCTTTATTGGACCCTTTGAAATTATTGAGAGGGTCGGGGAAGTGGCGTACAAGTTGGATATACCCGAAGGATTAAGGGAGTACACAATACGTTCCACGTATCAAATCTGAGAAAGTGCCTAGCGGATGTCGAAACGATGGTGTCATTGCAAGAAGTGCAAGTGAACGAGAGATTAAATTTTGTTGAAGAACTTGAGATCAAAAGAGGTCAACCTAGTGAAGGTTCAATTGAGATTCCACAAGGGACGAGAAGAAACGTGGGAGTTGGAGTCGGAAATGAGGTCTAAATACCTAAGACTTTTTGACAAAGAGATTCCGGGGACGGAATCCTTCTAAAGGAGAGAATGTTGTAACGACCGTTATCTCGGTGTCAATACAAGATTGGGTTAAGTGGTGTCAAATGGGTGAAATAAGGAAGTAAGAGGACTATTGTGGTAATTTTTATAATTTAAAGACCTAAAACCGTATGCTAGGTTTCCATTCTCAATAGAATGGGTGTTGTACGACGCTGAAAAAAGAATAGAAAGAAGAGGAGAAATACTTGGATGCAAGATTGAATTGAGAAGGATTTAAATCTTGGAGTCGTGAAAGACATTTAGTGAAGTTTCTTCAAAAAGGTAATAAGTCTATACCTTATCTGGTATGAGAAAATGTTGTGATTTGGGCTTGTGGATCTATAAAAATTTAAATCTGAGTTCTTGAGCAATTTTTGCATCGTTTGACTGTGATTTGGAGACTGATTGAAATCTAGGTTATAAGTTTAAAAGATTTAATACCCTTGTTCTAATTCTGAAATTAATAGAGTTTGGATTGGAGTGAAAGAGAAGTATTCTGTATAAAATCATTCTAGATATCGCTCGAGAAAAATCCTTAACAGCCCAATCGCCTTGACCGAGTGCATCTTTCTCAAATTGAGTCGGGTGTGCCCTAACCCGGGTGCCCCGTGTGTCCCAATGACTCGGCCTTCACCGATCCGGGCGTGGCAGACGACCTGAACCTCGTCGTGACTGGTGACACAGGATTTGCCGAGCCGCTTGTGGCCGGTGACTCGCGTTTCACCGAATCGGGTGTGGACGCAACCCAAAACCTTGATGAGGCGGGCGTAGATGGAAACCCATATCTCGATGAGGCGGGTGTGGATTGAAGACCCGGGCTGGAGGGAACCGGGTGTCGGTTCTAGAGTGGGCCGAGGACCAATAGATTTAACTTGGACCTTGTAGTGTGAATTAAACTAGATGTTTAGGATCTTTGACTGGCTGATTGAGAAAGATAGATCAGTACGTGACTATTAGTCCGGTCAATGATAGGTGTCTAACGTTGGTCTCTATAAAATTGTAGGAGCTCGAATCTTTCAGGATTCTTTTGTTTGTGTGCCGAGTCCTAACCTGTCAGGTAAGTTCCCTTAATTTAAAACCCCTTTTGAACTAGATATGGTTTACGCGTTGATGTTTACAATGACTATCGCATTCGTTGAATGACTTCGAACCTTGGAATATCAAGTTAATTATTGAGTTTATGCAAGTAATTATTTTATGTGCTTTATAAATTGTGAAGTGGGTTATTATATAAAACTGAGCGTGTTGGAATCGTGCCCATTGCCACAACAAATTTAATATTATTGGTATCCTACTGGGTCGCACACAAAGTCCTAATAATAGATGCAAGAAATATTCTCTAGTTCATTTAACATCAAGTTGAAAGGTTAATTTGAAACTAGAGATTTATAGAGGGACTTATAGTGATAAAGTTTGAATTGTTGAAATGTGGTTTTAACTAATTCAAACTAGGAGGACCAAGAATGAAAAATTGCATGGCTAGGCTTATTCTTATTGGTTCCTTTAGGTGGTTTTGGTATTTGCTTGTTTTGCAAATACCATCAACATAAAACCATGGTAAAAGGTAATAAAAAGGTTTAAGCATGATGCATTTTCAGAAGTTCTAAAAAAAAGGGAGTTTTGGTAGAAAAACTTTACCTCCTCTCTCTTTCTCTCTTTGATCGTCCAAAACACACACATAATGTGTGTTCTTGGTGTTCTTGTTAGTTCTTGCTCCTTTTCTTGGAAGCTTTGTGTGTGCACAAAGTAGATGGATTCTCCTTTGGATCCTAAAACCACATCAAAAGGTATGATCTAATCTCTTGTTTTTTTTAATTGGTAAACACTTTTGTACATGGATCAACTAGTGGAAGATGAAGACATGCTTGCATGTTTTTTTTTTTTATATAGCTTCCGTTGTATTTATTTATCTAGCTCTTATCTTCCAACAGTGGTATCAGAGCCACTTGTACAAAGTTTTAGCATTATCTTCATCTTCTTCCTCTTTAAAATCGATTATGAACAAGTTGTTGTAGACACATTTGGAAGATGTGTTTAGAAAACTTGAGAGTTGATTTGAAAGGTTTTCTTGGATGTTTTAGCTTCTTCTTCTTACCATAAAAGCAAGTTTTGAAAAGGACCTTTTAAACAACATTTTATGGGTGTTTAAAGGTCATAAAACATTGTTTTTGGTGTTAAAATCGCAGCAATGATTTTTTTTTGACAACTCTCTCATGGTTATTTTGACAGCACTAATGACTAAATTTTGATCTTTTGGGGTTGTTTTGAAAGGGGTTTTAAAACTGGAAATTAAAGGCCTTTAAAGGATGTTTTTATACATAAAAATGTCATGTTTAAAGCGTAAAAATATTGCTCCAAAAGGCTGTTTTGAATATGTTTTAAAACAAGAAACAGAGAGTTGTTCATGGACCCCTTAAATCTCGAAAAGAAACCTTAGGGGTTGTTTTGTCATGATTTATTTAGAAGGGTTTTTAGAAGCTAAAAATCATGTAAAACCTAATTTTATAAGGCTAAGGTCCAAGTTTTATAAAAGGGAACTTAGAGCTTATAAATTGGAAGAAGTATTGTGTTGTGTTTTCCCAAACCTTTTGATACACTTGCATGTTGTTTGTTTGGATGGTTTTGGCATGAAAACCATACATGCAAAGACTTCAAGTGAGTTTATATGTTAGAGTTGTCATTTTTGATGACTTTTAGACATATAAACTAAAGAATGTTTTAGTGCCAAGATTGTATGTTCAACAATCTTTATCCAAATATGTTTTATCTTGGAATTAGCACTCCATGCTTGAGTTACCTTTTTGTGTTTGCATGGATCCGGTATCAAATGCCTCTCTATACCTATGGTTGTGTTGGTTGGTTATATTTTATTTGTTATTGGTTTGTAATAATAAATACGACTTGCATGTCGTTTATTTTGTTTCTATGTATTAGTAAAAATTATATAGAAATATATTAGTTCTTTATTTTGTAAACATGAAAAGAGGTTTTACAACCAAAAGAGAATCATGAAGAAGGTGTCAAGAAGGTGGACCATCCAGGCATCAAATGGAGATGACGAGTTTAGTGGGAGCCAACACGCATCTTATGTTTTGTCCCTAGAATGACCATGTTTTTCCGTGTGTTGGCTCACCAGAAAAATGCATAGGAAATGAGGCATTGATACCGTTATTTACATGTTTATGGTTGCTTTGTTATTTTATATTTACTTATCTAGGCTTGCATGCTAGAAAATAGTTTCATAAATAATCAAAGAACCACTATGTTTGTTTAAAGAAATTACAAACAAAACTTGCAAATAAGTTAAAAGTTTTAACTTGAAAACAAAATCGCGTTTAAAACGTAAGTCAAACGCTATCTATAATAAGTACACACATTTTAACTAATTGTCGTCCGGTGTGGGAAGTGCTAAATCCAACGCATCAGATTGACATTAGGGATGATGATGTGTTATTTGCGATACCCGAGAGTCTTGGGCCAGATAACACGTGTTTTATTATAGACGGTTTACAATCTAGACTTGTGATCCGCGGGATACCCGTCACGAGAAAGGATTAGCGTTGAAGGGATTAAACATGTCAAGTGACATGATGAATGTCAACGAATCCCGCAAGGATCTAAGAATTTCATAGAGATTGAAATTGGTAAAATGGTTACCTACCTAAATAACTTCTAGTTGCGATCTGCGGCATACCCGTCGTAGCTAAGGAGTAAAATATGGGTCTTAGCCTTGTTATGTATAATTGTTTATTTAAATATTTGGGTAATTATTATAACAAGGATTATTCAATCCAGATCACTAAAATATTTTTTCTACTTTGATAGATGTCAAACAACAACACGAATTCATCGATCTCAAACTTTTGTCTAAAAGGGCTCCTCGAGAAGGACAAGCTCACACGCTTGAACTTCATGGACTGGCTTCGTAACCTGAGAATCGTACTCCGGATGGAAAACAAGCAGAGAACCATTGAGGAACCCCTCCCTGAGGAACCACCAACCAGAGAACCTCAGGCGACTCGGGAAGAGTATGAGAAACGTCTGACCGAATCAAACGAGGTTGCTTGCCTCATGTTAGCGACCATGGCTTCTAAACTCCAAAAGGGTATGGAGATCCTTGGGGCGTATGACATGCTAAACCAGCTGAGGGACATGTTCCAACAGCAGGCTAGGCAGGACCGGTATGACACAGTCAAATCTCTGGTAGGATGCAAAATGGCCCCGGGAAGCAGCATCAGTGTACACGTTCTTAAAATGAAGTCGTACATTGATTAACTGGAGCGTCTTGGTTTTCCCTTTAGTCAGGACCTTGCTACGGATTTCATCCTAAACTCGCTGACTAGTTCATAAGAATCGTTCATAATGAACTACAATATGAACAACATGGAGAAAAACACAATGAAGCTCCACGGCATGCTGAAGACCGCCGAGTCAAACATGGCTAAAACTAAGTCTGCTGCCCCCATATTAGCCATCAGGGAAGGAGGAGTCAAGAAGAAGAAGCCAAACCCCCCAAAGGCAAAGAGAAGGGAAAATTTGGTCAACCCAAAACCAACCCTAAGCCCAAAGACAAGGGTAAAGCTAACTCTACGATTCCTCAATCGAAAACTCCTGAGGATGCAATATGTTTCCACTGCGGGGAGAAAGGACATTGGAGGCGTAGATGTCCGAAATACCTGAAGGAGCTGAAAGAGCTCAACGCCAAGGGTGTGGCCAAACCCTCAGGTATATATATGATTGAACTCCAGAACACTTCTTCTTCTAATTCTTGGGTATTGGACACAGGATGTGGTACTCACATTTGTACTGATGTGGAGGGACTAAAACGAAGTAGGAAGCTAAGACGCGGAGAGCTCGACCTAATCATGGGGAACAAGCATGTTGCTCCAGTTGATAGGATTGGGAATTATGAGCTTACTTTTGAATCTGGTCTATCTGTGGATTTATTAAATGTTTGCTACTCGGCCGAAATGGCCAGAAAAATTATTTCTTTTAAAAGGTTGTATGATCATGGTTTTAATTTTATATTTTATGATGAATCAATACTTGTGTTTAAAAATGAATTACTTTATTTTAAAGCTAGTCCTTGTAATGGTATCTATGAAACCAACATCAGCCTAAGAAACAATAATAGTTCAATCCTTAATGTTGATTCGACTTCATCCAAAAATGGTTTAGATAAGACGTATTTGTGGCATTGTCGTCTTGGCCACATTAACAAGAAACGGATCTCCAAACTCCAAGCGGATGGGATTTTGGAGTCGTTTGATCACACATCTTATGATGAATGTGAGTCTTGTTTACTAAGGAAGATGACTAAAGCACCATTCACAGGAAGCTGTGAATGGGGAAAAGATCTGTTGGATCTTGTACCCACTGATGTATGTGGACCTTTCAGATCACCCACAAGACACGGCGAAAAATACTTCGTTACGTTTACTGATGATTTCAGTAGATACGGATATGTTTATTTGATTAGACATAAATCTGATACCTTTGAGGTGTTCAAGACATTCCAAAATGAAGTAGAGAATCAATTGAATAAAAGGATTAAGATACTCAGATCTGATAGAGGTCGTGAGTATCTTAGTCTTGAATTCAACGATCATCTTATAAATTATGGGATTATCTCACATTTAACTCCACCCGGGACACCACAACTCAATGGTGTATCCGAGAGGAGAAACCGAACATTGTTAGATATGGTTCGTTGTATGATGAGTCGCACTACGCTTCCGATCAATTTTTGGGGTTATTCCTTAGAGACTGCAGCAAATATCCTTAACCTCGTACCAACCAAGAAGGTTTCCAAAACACCATCTGAAATATGGACTGGTAAAGTTCCTTCACTAACATATTTAAAAATCTGGGGCTGTGAGGCTTACGTTCGTCGCGAATCTCAAGACAAGTTAGAGCCAGATCAAAGAAGTGTTATTTTGTTGGATATCCTACTGGATCTTTTGGATATTTGTTTTACAAACCTTCTGAAAACAAAGTCTTTGTTGCTAGAAGGGAAGTATTCCTAGATAGGGAGCTGATATCAAAGGAGGCCAGTGGGAGCCGAATTGATCTAGAAGAACTTCAAGAATCAACCAGCATGGAATCCGACATTGGCACTAGTTCCCATCAAGAGGTTGTACAACCTGATGTTAATGGGGAATCTGACATTGAGCCACCACCTGTTCGCTGGTCTGATAGGGTACGTCATGCACCTGAAATATATGGTTTATTCTTTTCTAAAGGTGATGAGTCATTTGTAGATCTTGATGAACCTACCAACTATCAGGAAGCCATGGCAGGCCCAGAATCTGCTAAATGGAAGGAGGCTATGGAAAGTGAGATCCAATCCATGTATGATAATCAAGTCTGGGACTTGGTTGATCAAACACCTGGCCATAAAACATTTGGGTGTAAATGGGTCTTCAAGAAGAAGACTGATATGGATGGCAAAGTACACACATTCAAAGCCAGACTGGTGGCAAAGGGTTACACGCAAACTCATGGTGTAGACTATGAAAAAACTTTTTCACCAGTCGCTATGTTGAAATCTATTAGGATATTAATTGCCATAGCAGCATTTCATGATTATGAGATATGGCAAGTGGACGTAAAAACTGCCTTTCTTAATCGAAAGCTTACTGAGGATGTGTTTATGACACAACCTGAAGGTTTTATACATCCTAAGCATCCAAATAGAGTGTGTAAGCTTCAAAAATCCATTTATGGACTCCAGCAAGCATCTCGTAGCTGGAATCTTTATTTTGACGAGAAAATCAAGGAATTTGGTTTTGTCAGAAGTGAAGATGAACCATGTGTTTATGTCAGAACTAGTGGGAGAACCGTAGTCTTTCTTTTATTATATGTCGATGACATACTACTCATGGGAAACGATGTCCCAACACTGTAAAGTGTTAACACTTGGCTAGGGAAATGTTTTTCCATGAAAGACAAGGCATATGTGGCATACATATTAGGCATCAAAATCTATAGAGATAGATCCAGGAGGCTCATTAATTGGCTTAAGCCAGAGTACCTACATAGATAAGATCTTGAAGAAATTCAAGATGCAAGACTCCAAGAAAGGTTCTTGCCTATGCAGCATGGCATGGCACTGAGCAAATCTCAGTGTCCTAGTTCCGCTGAGGAATTAGACAGGATGAGTCGAGTTCCATATGCTTCGGCTGTGGGATCGATCATGTATGCCATGATTTGTACTAGGCCTGATGTATCATATGCCTTAAGCATGACAAGCAGATATCAGGCCAACCCTGGCGAAGCTCATTGGATAGCAGTCAAGAACATTCTCAAGTACCTGAGAAGAACAAAGGACATGTTCTTGATCTATGGTGGCCAGGAAGAGCTATGTGAAAAAGGATACAAAAATGCAAGTTTCCAAACTGATAGAGATGATTCCTGTTCACAATCAGGATTCGTGTTTTTGCTAACCGGTGGAGCGATCACTTGGAGAAGTTCCAAGCAGAGCACTGTAGCAGATTCGACAACAGAGGTTGAGTATATAGCAGTTAATGAGGCAGTAAATGAGGCCATGTGGATGAAGAAGTTCATCAAGGATCTCGGCGTAGTCCCTACTATTCTTGATCCCATTGAGATCTTATGTGACAATGAGGGTGCAGTCATCTTGGCTAAAGAACCTAAGTCACATAAGCGCACCCGACATATAATCAGGAAGTTTCATTACGTTCGGAAGGTTGTCGAAGATAGAGATATTATCATTAGTAGAGTTGACTTGAGTAGGAATTTGGCTGATCCATTCACCAAACCCTTGCCACAGACCAAACATGATGCTCATACTAGGTCTATAGGCATTAGAGTTGTTAGCGATTTAGCTTGACTATTTTAGTTAATCGGAGCTGTTGGAACTTAAACAGTTTACATTTGCATATGACATGATGATTATTATGTTGAAATCATAGTATGTGCTTGGAGCAATCATTTCATTGGTGTATTACTGTGTTCAATTTTGCATGTTTATACTTCCTTTGAATACATGTCTATTCAAAAATCTCCACAATCATTCATCCACCATAGGAAGGGAGTAATGAATTAAGACTGATGTGAGGTGTGAGTTGATTATCCATAAAGATGGATATCACATTGGATGCAACTACACTCACATGAACTTAATAGAGATCAAGTTTTGGAAGTGACCAACACTTAGAGATTACTTCATGGTATATGTCACGAGTAATTCTAAGATGGTAACATATCTTATCCTAGAGTGGAGATACATGAAACTCTTGACATGAAGTCTATTATGTTTTGACCTTTCTCCAACGTTGTCCGTGACTGGCAGCCATAAAAGGACTGATCAAATATGATATGATTAATGGGGAGGTCTATGTAGTCAAAGCGATTTGTCCCCTTTTACCTCAGGTAGATGGAGATATCCTAGGGCCCCTCGATGATTTGGCGCTAACGATATAAGGCCGTACTTAGACCGAATTGATTGATTCATTTCTAAAGTCTAATTTTGGTCACCGCAAATCTTTATCGAGAAACATAATTATGAACTAATCGAGATTGACAATGTATCAAATACCATGTCTCGTGTTCATAGGGATATCTAGAACAAACGGATAATTGATCACTTACCTGTAGGACGGTATCATACCATTGAGGTGATGATTACTAAGGTGTGTCTTGGAGACACGGCCTTACCATATTTGCGCTGGTGTATCTTGAAGATGACAACCAAGCAATATATGTACATATGTTGTGCCAAAGTGCAAGTGGGAGTTTGTTGGAATCGTACCCATTGCCACAACAAATTTAATATTATTGGTATCCTACTGGGTCGCACACAAAGTCCAAATAATAGATGCAAGAAATATTCTCTAGTTCATTTAACATCAAGTTGAAAGGTTAATTTGAAACTAGAGATTTATAGAGGGACTTATAGTGATAAAGTTTGAATTGTTAAAATGTGGTTTTAACTAATTCAAACTAGGAGGACCAAGAATGAAAAATTGCATGGCTAGGCTTATTCTTATTGGTTCCTTTAGGTGGTTTTGGTATTTGCTTGTTTTGCAAATACCATCAACATAAAACCATGGTAAAAGGTAATAAAAAGGTTTAAGCATGATGCATTTTCAGAAGTTCTAAAAAAAGGGAGTTTTGGTAGAAAAACTCTCCCTCCTCTCTCTTTCTCTCTTTGATCGTCCAAAACACACACACATAGTGTGTGTTCTTGGTGTTCTTGTTGGTTCTTGCTCCTTTGCTTGGAAGCTTTGTGTGTGCACAAAGTAGAGGGATTCTCCTTTGGATCCTAAAACCACATCAAAAGGTATGATCTAATCTTTTGTTTTTTTTAATTGTTAAACACTTTTGTACATGGATTAACTAGTGGAAGATGAAGACATGCTTGCATTTTTTTTTATATTGCTTCCGTTGTATTTATTTGTCTAGCTCTTCTCTTCCAACAGAGCGCCATGGTTTACCTTAGACCATCGGGGATGGTTGAACCACATGTATTGAATTTGTTTCCTTACACGCAGAAACGACATCGACTTGGGGGCCGATTGGGGATCTACTGGGGCCCGAAGACGGACGGTTCGTTATCCTGTAAAGGGTAAATGTTTGTGGTTGTGTTTATTAAATAATTTATTACCTTGATCATTTATTTTTTATTGTTATTGGGAATTCACTAGATCACTCCGGTCTAACTCTCGCTTTCAAACTATTTTCCTCAAAAACCCATTTTCAGGTAAGAACACAGTCGGTGGCTCATCCAAAGGGAAGGAAAAGTCTTGAGCTAGCTGGACAAGAAGAGTCTGCCTTGGTGCGGTGTAGTTACTATTTATTCTCGGTTGTATTAGAAACTCATCTTTTGAACTTTATTGAATTTTTACTTTTCATGTACGTTGTATTGGGACCCAATTTCGGGAAATTAAACCTAATTTATGATATCGTTTTTGGGTGTTACAGAACTTAATGGTGATTATTAGTAGTACCATTCTTCACATGTGTTGCCTCATATTTAGTCATGAATGGGTAGAAGAAATTTAGCTTGATGAACTGAATTCGGGATAGATATATAGAAAGTGTGAAACAATCGACAAACGTCTAAATTCTTTGACCGGAAAACGTTTATAAAGGAAAACATTTGAAGGGAGATCTAGAATTATTTGGAAGTTACATAATTATCTAAGAAATAAATAAATTATTAATACTTACTAAACGGGGGATCAAAATCTTTGCGCAAAAAAAATATGATGCTTAAATTGATACCAATTGACAAGGAGTTGGGTCGCATGAAAAGGCATGGGCGGCTAGTCGTGTGGGCAAGGTTGCTTGGTTATTTGCGGCAATCGAATGTGTTAGATCACATATCTATTGGATTCAAGATCATCCAATCTGAATATCGCAATCTGAAGCTAAAGCCGGAAAGTTGACTCTCGATATTAAGTCTATGTTTATTTGTAATAAATGTCAAAGTAATTAATGTTTATTGTTATTGTTATTAGTTAGTTTAGTTTAGTTGTTAGTTATTAGTTAGTTAGATATAATATCTAACTATTAGATATTATTTAGCTATATTAGTTTAATATTGCAAGTGGTTTTAGGTTGAGTATCTTAGAAGTTTGAGATAATGTCTGATATCTCAACAACTCTCCAATAAAATCAGATATTAATAGAACACACAAAACACACACAAAGGTGTAAAAGAGAGAAAAACAGAGAACACATTCAAAGCTTGAATCGATCAACCTTGTAACCGTTGTTATTAATCAATACAGGTTGGTAATCGTTAATGTGTTGTTAATCTATAAAACTTGATAAATATTGTGGACCGACAATTGGTATCAGAGCCTGATAATAGATCAAAAACAAGTTTTAAGAAAAACGACTCTGTGTTCTAGTTTGAAAATTGATTTTGAGATTTAGAGTGTTTTAGGTGTTAAAATCGATCAGGTTGTGATCGATATACATGCTAGATCGAGTTGTAGTGGTTTGATTTCATTATAAAGCTTTAATCGAGTTCCATTTTGGTGATTTAGTGGTCTGAGTTCGAGTTTCTAAAAGTTACTGTGCCATCAATTTATTTTCGAAAAAGTGATTATTATCGAGATCAAGTGGTCACATTCAGTTATAGAAGTGTTGTTAGACATATTTGAGAGTTTGGTACTGCTAATCTTGGAAAAACAGGTTGAAAAGTCAAATTTATCGAAGTACAAACGAACTTGCACAAACCAGAGGAAGAACTCACGCAAAGCTCACTTTGCGTAATCCACTTTGCGCAACCAACGTGAAACGCAAAGTCCACTTTGCGCAACGCACTTGAAACGCAAAGCTTACTTTGCGCAACACACTGATCACGCAAAGTTCACTTCTCGCAACAACAAGGAAACGCAAAGCTCAGTTTTTCGCAACCCTCTTGAAACGCAAAGCTCACTTCGCGCTACGTACTTGAAACGCAAAGCTCACTTTGCGCGACCAACGTGATACGCAAACCTCACTTTGCGCAACCCACTTGTCACGCAAACCTCACTTTGCGCAATCAACCTCTTGCGCAAACCTTCTAAAACCGCAAAGTTTTCCAGACTTAGAATCTTTTTCTTCAAAATGACATCCAGAGAAGCCCTTGCAATCAGAACTGACACCAAGCCACCAGTTCTCTTTAAAGGAGAATACGAACAGTGGAAAGATCGGTTCCTGAGCTTTGTTGACAGACATGAGCTGGGTGATTTCATCAGGCAATCGATAGAAGAAGGGGTTATGAAACCAATAATGATGACTCGTTTGGTTGGAACTGTACCGACAGAGGTTGAACTTAAGTATCATGAGCTAGAAGATGATAACCTAAAGAGAGCAAAAGGTGATAAGTTAGCTAAGTCATACATTCTACAAGGAATTCCAAACGAAATCTATGTAAAGATGGACAGCTATAAAGCCTCTGGCAAGGAAATGTGGGATCAGCTAGAGAAGATGATGCTAGGTTCAAAGGTTGGGAATCAGCTGAAAATCTCCAACTGCCTAAATAATTATGAAGAATTTAGAGGCAGAGTAGGAGAAACTTTAGAAGAAACCTATGACAGGTTTGTGACATTGCTGAACGAACTAAGCAAGAACAAGGTCACCAAATCTTAAATTGAGCTGAACGTCAAATTTCTGAGTATTCTACAACCGTAATGGAAGAGATTTGCCAGGCAGATGAAGCAGATCAAAGATCTGAATGAGATTCCACTTCATGAGGTGTATGAAACCCTCAAACAAAATGAAGAAGAGGTGGATGAAATTCTAGATGAAAAGAGGCAGAAAGCAAAGACAGTTGAAGACACAGTTGCTCTTGTTGTCAAGAAGAAGAAGAAGAACAAGACAATTGGGTATGAATCAGAAGAAGATGAAGCAGATGCCATCTTTGACTCGGATGAAAATGAACAACTGAAGCAAGCAATGCTTCTGCTGTCCAATGCTTTTCAGAAAAAGTTCTACACGAAACCAAGTTCAAACAGTCAGAGGTATTCTTCTGGTCCTAACAACTATGCTCATAAGGAAAGGGTTGAAGGAAGTAGATATGAAGGAATGAAGTTTGAAAGAAAGAGATTAGAGGAAAAGAAACCGGAAGAGATAAGGTATCATGCTGAAGGAAAGAGAATAGAGGAGAGGAAACCGGAAGAAAGAAAGTTTAAAGTTGAAGGATTCAGTCAGCTAGAACCACCAACGTGCTACAACTGTGGCGCAGGTCACTTTGCCAAGGATTGCCGCAGATCAAAAGTCAGAAACTCTGATTACTACAAGAACAAGATGCTTCTTGCAAAACAAAAGGAGGCGGGTAAGGCACTGATGGCAGAGGATGAATACTGGCTTGATCATTCTGACGACGAAGAAGAGGATGAAGAGAGAGATGAAGCAGTCAACATGTGCTTGATGGGAAAGCAGGAATCAGACGCTGAAGCTGATTCAGAAGAGGATGAAGAAGAGGAGGTATGTGATTTATTGAATTCAGATTTCATGAATAAAATGCATGCCATGAATTTAAAAATCCAAGAGTTAGAGTCGAATCTTAAGCGGGAAGAGGGTGTCATTACAAACAAAAACCAATTGATACAGAAACTTAGCAATGAAATTGCTGAGAAGAAAGTATTGGTTGAGATTTTACATACAAACAATGACACCAGCGCGAAAGAACAGACAATAATTCTCAAAGAGAATTCTGAACTCAAGTCTAAACTGCTAAAAGGTGAGCTTGATTTTTATGATCTTACGAAAATGCATTCTTCATGTACAGAAGAAAACAAAACTTTAATTGAAAAACTAGATGCTTTGGAAAAGAAGTTATACTCATTAGGTCAAATTGAGCAAACCATTCATCTTAACAAACCGATAGAGAATAAAGACAGATGGGGAATCGGTTATAAGAATCCTCACTATCTTGAAAAAGGAATATCTGAAGTGCCTGCACTTTATGATCATCTTTCTTTGAAATTAGCTCGAAGAATCCCTGAGCTTAAAGTTTTCTGGACTAGCCTATGTGAAAAGGATGAAGCCAACGAAACTGAAAAACGTTTGAAATCATCTAAAGTTCACCTTCCATTTTATTATGCGAAGATGAATAATAGTTATAATGAAAATCCAATATATCAAAAGAAGAGATCTCTTTCAAATGACTTCTTTCAAAGTTATTCTGAAAAAGAAATGGAGGCGAAGCCTATTCAAGGTAAAGTATATGTCCCTCCTCTCGTTTTAGAAAGTAAAATTTCTGAACTCGAGAATTCTTTAACAGATGAAAGACTTCTGATGAATATTGAACAAAAAGTTTTTTCAACTGTGCTGAAAAATGTTGTTATTTCTATGGCTTCAAAATCTAAAGATAGTTTTGGTCTAGCTGATGAAGGGCTTAATTTTCTTAACTCTAACGGTGGTTTAGATGGTTGTTTTAATCAAATTGACTTTAATGCAAAACTTCCTAACCATTCATCCTTTCTTATGAAATCTTTAGGGAAAACCAGTATGCCTGTTAACAGTGCTAAATCAACGAAAGTTGATAACTCAGTCTCTATGAAAGCTAAAAATGCTAAAGGTAAGAATACATCTAAGCATTCACAAAAACCGAACACTACTGGTAATCCGAAGAAGAAGCATTCGTTTGTTGCTCAGAAGTCTAACTTAAGAGTTTCACATGTTTCAGATCTGAGCAAGCAAAGGCCAGAAGTTAAATCTCTGTGGCAACCGAAATAGAAGCTTGACAAGACCGTTAAATCGTTTAGTAGTGTTAATTGTAGTAAGACTTCGCCTAGTAAAGATGTCTTAATTGTTGATGTTGTTATTTTGAACTCAAAACTTGTTGTTTCTCGTAAACAATATTCAATGAAACAATTATTTCAGTTATCTTTATCTGCTAGAAAGTCTTCTATTTATGATAAACATGTTTCTACTTTTTGTCAAGATTCTGAAGATTGGTTTGGCAATTATCATGTGCATTCATCCCATTCTAATCCTTCAAATACATTTCAAAATAAAAGAGGACCCAATTTGAAATGGGTACCAAAATCTTGTATTAACACAGTTGGACCCAATTTTAAGTGGGTACCTAAGGCTAAATCTGTGTTGCAGGCACACAAAGTTTAAAAGGAGTACAGAGATGACTTCTAGACAAAACAGTCTAGGACTCGTTCCTCAAAGAAAATAGGTTCTTGAATACAACAGTTCAAGACCCGCACTTCAAAGATAAAACAATGGTTTCTTAACACGTCTGTTCGGAACCCGTTCTTAAGAAGAGAAAATGGCTTTTGAACGCATCAGTTCAAGACCCGCTCCTCAATGCTCAAGAGTCTTAAATCCATCTTTGTTTTAACACTATCTAAATCAAATGTTTCATTATTTCTCTTGTGCAGATCCGTCATATGTGGTACTTGGATAGCGGATGCTCCAAGCATACGACTGGACAAAAAGATATGTTGTCCAATTTTAAAGAGAAATATTGCGGATCAGTCAGATTCGGAAACGACCAGTTTTCTCCAATAATGGGATATGGTGATGTACAACATGACAATGTCACGATCAAGAAGGTGAGCTATGTAGAAGGCTTACGACACAACTTGTTCAGTATCGGTCAGTTATGTGACAAAAGCTTAGAGGTCAACTTCAAAGCCAAGACGTGTTCAGTTCGCACTGAAGAAGGCGAGGAACTCTTGGTCGGCACGAGAAAGTCAGACCTCTACACAATTAACTTGTCAAAAAACCAGAACGACAAGCAGGTTTGTCTACTGACGAAATCCTCGATGCAACAAAGTTGGCTATGGCATCGAAGGCTCTCTTACCTCAACTTCAGGTACATCAACAATCTGGTCAGTGGAAAGCTCGTCAAAGGACTTCCAGCGCTCAAATATGAAAGAGAACATCTTTGTGCAGCATGTGAAAAGGGAAAGATGAAGAGGGCACCTTACAAGCGCTCCGTTAGAGTTATTGCAAACGGACTTATGCGGTCCGATGCGAACTTAAAGGTTAGGCGGAAAGAAGTACATACTCGTGATCGTGGACGATTAAGCGATACACATGGGTCAAGTTTCTACGTTCAAATGATGAAACACCTGATGTTCTCATCACATTCCTGAAGACGACCCAGGTGAATCTGCAGAAACCGGTCAAGCTTCTACGAACAGACAACGACACAGAGTTCAAGAACCAAAAGGTTGAAGAATATCTCGAATCTGTCGGGATTTCACATCAATACTCTGATGCTCGAATGCCTCAACAAAATGGAGTGGTCGAAAGAAGAAATCGTACGCTAGTCGAGGCTGCTCGTACTATGCTAAGTCAATCAGACTTACCTCTATTTTTGTGGGCACAAGTTGTATCGACTGCGTGTTACACACATAATCGCTCCATGATACATCGCAGATTCAAGAAGACTCCTTATGCGTTAATCAACAACCGAACACCAACAATCAAATATTTCCATATATTTGGGTGTAAGTGTTTCGTTCTAAATGATAGGGAGAGTCTCAACAAGTTCAGTGCCAAGGCGGACGAAGGCATCTTCATTGGTTATTCCTCTACATCAATTGCATACCGTATCTATCTGAAGAAGTCAAAGACGGTTATAGAAAGCATCAACGTCACGTTTGATGAAGAGATGGCTTCCGAACATCAAAGTTCAGAACCCGTTATCACCGGAGTACTAGCTTCTGGGCAACTCAGTCCAGAACCTGCGTCTCAACAGAATAAATCAGATGAAGCGTCAACTTCAACTAATCATTTATTGATTTAGACTTATTATTTGAATTGTTTTATGATGAATTTCTTGGATCTAATGTAAAGAAATTTGTTGTGGTTGACAGGATGGAAGACTTAACGACTACTCATCCAACCAGTTCAGATGTTCCTATTGAATCCAACGCCCCGATTCAACAAGAAATTCCAATTCAAATGCCGACTCCAACAGTTGAAGAAGTTCGATGTGATGAAGTGTAAGACTCGGTTTTAAAATAAAAAGTATAATTATTCTTACCCGAATTGAACCGTAAGCAAAATGACAACCAAAGATAGTTTAGGGGTTAAAACCGCTATTTAACCAAACTATTTATAAATAAATAAAAAACAACAACAAAACCAAATACAAACATGATTACCATCGTCATCTCCATTTTTCATTTTTCACCAAACCGCCATTCTCATCTCATTTTTTTCTCTCTCTAAAAATTCATCTTCTCTCTAAATTTCTATCAAATCCGTTGAAGTAATCGAAGATATAATTACATATTCGGAATCTACGCGACGAACCCTTCTTAGAGGTATAAATTTCTTCTTAAGTTATTTAAGTTGGTAAGTTAGGGTAGTTGAAGTTGGTTGGTAGATTATGATTAGATATTGCAATGTTATGATCAAATATATGTTTAGGAATGTTTAAGTTTGTCAAAATTTCAAATGGGTAAAGTTTAGAATCAAAATGGTGATATTTGTATCTAGATGTTTAACCGCACACCAAGTGTTCGGTTTAATGTCTAAGAGAATATAATTTCGTGATTAAGTTAAGGATAATAACCTTTGAGTTTTATGTTATACAAGTAATAGTGATTTATGGTTTAAATAGGCAATAGATCGGGTTAAGCTTCGTCGTGAGTCTCGGTCGATCGCGTGATACGTCTCAATTTTGTTAAGGTATGGATTTCAATTCTTTTGAATCGTGGGCAACTATTTGTTGTAGTTGACCCTTCCTAAAGGTGGTTCACCGCCTTGTGATTGATCAACTGAACGTGATCAACAAATACGAAATTGTACACACATATACACATTGATTTTGGTTTATTGAATCAATTGTTTGAACATTTTGATGTTTTATTAAAATGTGTCTCGTATGAGATTGTTTATGAAAAATGTGAAGTATATAGACTATAATTTCTGTGATCGCCATTTAGGTAAGTGGTATTTGTTTAGTTTTCGTTGATTTTAGAAGAACCCAATAAATGGGTACATTATTTGGGATGCTTTCTATGGCGGCTTTGTTGTCATAGCGTCCTGCAGATGACGGTCCACCAGAGTTAAGCCTATGTGGCTTACGTGAACCCACTCTAGGGGGACTTGGCTGACTTTGTTGGCTCCAGGGCGGATGAATCAATTCTAGAATTTTACCCACAGAATATGTGACCGTGGTTAAATTCACGGGGGACTCGTTGTGTGTGCCCGCATGCCGACCCAGTTCGTGTGGCTGATCACCCCACGAACACGACTGGAATTGACGGACTTTATTTATATTATATTTTGAAGTTAAAGTGTGAACTGTTCTTGAGATTATTGTTTTTGATTATATTACCGAACGTTTCTTTTGATTTAAATGAACTATGAACTTCAGTCTCAAGAACTTTCTTCGAATTAAAATTTTAAGTCTTCCGCTTTGTTATCGATGTTTTCATTATTATTTACGAATTTATATTATAATCCATTCACTGAGCCCTGTGCTCAGCCGTGTTTTTGTTTTCTGACACGGCAGGTTCGAAGTGACGATTACAGGGATGGGACTTGAGATCGAGCGTGAAATTTTTGAGTTCTTAGACTCACATTATTATATAAACGTTCTAAGTTTATAAACACTTTTTGAAGTGTAATATTTTTGGACTGTAACATGTTTAGAGTTATTAGTAGCTCTGATTTAGTTGTGTAATTATGTTAAGTCCCGTTCGTGACATCAACCGTTCCGAACCACGGGGTCGGGGGATGTTACATGAAGAGACAGAAGTAGCTGAACCAGTAGGATGTTCTGTACATATCCATCCACAGCCGGAACAAGCTGTACCTACTGAGCCTTCTGAACCTACCACTTCAACTGCAATCATCATTCCTCGTGAACAAGCTGAAGAAGGTACAAGTGGATTTATAGATGATACAATTGACATACATTCATATAATCCATTGCCTCATGAACATAAATGGACCAAAGAGCACCCGATAAGCCAGATCATTGGCGATCCATCAAAACCGGTGCAAACTAGGTCAGCATCAATGAACATTTGCATGCATGACTCCTTTCTGAGCAAGTTCGAGCCAACTCGCGTATCAGAGGCACTTGCTGATCCAGAATGGATGATCTCAATGCAAGAAGAGCTGAATCAGTTCAATGCATTTCAAGTCTGGAGACTCGTACTAAATCCTCAAAGTAAAACAATTATAGGTACGAAGTGGGTTTTCAAAATCAAAAAAGACGAAGATGGTACCGTTATCCGAAACAAGGCAAGACTAGTAGCCAAAGGATACAGACAAGAGGAAGGAATCGACTATGACGAGACATATGCTCCTGTGGCGTGATTAGAGGCAATCAGAATGTTTCTAGCCTACGCAGCCCACAAGAACTTCACGGTCTTTCAAATGGACGTGAAGACTGCCTTTCTGAATGGCATTCTGAAGGAGGAAGTCTACGTCTCTCAGCCAGAGGGTTTTGTCAATAAAAAGAAGCCGAATCACGTCTACATTCTCGACAAAGCACTCTACGGTCTGAAACAAACTCCTCGAGCCTGGTATTATGTCCTTTCCAATTTTCTAGTCAAGTCTGGTTTTTCAAAAGGTACGGTGGATACCACTTTGTTTATCAAAAAGGAAAAAGCCGATATCATTTTAATACAAATCTATGTAGATGATATTATTTTTGGCTCTAATTATCCTAAGTACTGTAAGAATTTTGCAAACCTTATGGTGTCTAGATTTCAGATGAATATGATGGAATAGATGAATTTCTTTCTCGTATTACAAGTCAAATAGTTTTCTACTGTGATTTTTATCAATCAATCAAAATACATTATGGATATTCTTCGGAAGTTCAAAATGGAAAATTCAAAACCGATTGGTACTCCAATGGCACAAGGTACTAAGATTGACACCGATCCTTTGGGAAAGGCTGTTGATGTTAGGACTTATCGAGGGATGATAGGTTCTTTAATGTATCTTACTTCTAGTAGGCCAGATATAATGTTTTCAACATGCTTATGTGCACGATATCAGGCCAATCCTAAAGAAATCCATTTGTCTGCTATGAAGCTCATATTTAGGTATCTAAAGGGCACTGAAGATCTTGGTCTGTGGTATCCTAAAGATACTAGTTTTGAACTAACAGCCTACACAGATGCAGATCATGCAGGTTGTATGTTAGACAGGAAGAGCACATCAGGACATGTGCAGTTCCTCGGTGATAAACTTGTAAGTTGGGCATCATAGAAGCAACTTTTTGTTTCAACTTCCACTGCCGAAGCAGAATATGTAGCTGCTGCTAGCTGTTGTTCTCAGGTCTTATGGATGAGAACTCAATTGCGCGACTACGGTTTCCACTTCAACAAAATCCCGATATACTGTGACTCCAAGAGCGCCATCGCAATAACAGCGAATCCTGTTCAACACACAAAAGGCAACCACATAGACGTCAGGTATCATTTTATTAAAGATCGTGTTGAAAAAGGAACAATTGAACTTTTCTTTGTAAAAACTGATTATCAGCTTGCCGATTTGTTTACCAAACCTTTAGACGAAAAGAGGTTTACCTTTCTTGTCTCTAAACTTGGTATGCTAAATCTTAAGATATAATCAGTAGTTACCTATCAAAGTTTTTCTAATTGTATACTTTTTCATCATTTCTTCATTCTTAACTATGATTGTTATCTGCACTTCTATCTTCTGTTCATGATCCAAAGGGGAGTATGAGAAGAAATTGACAAGTGGTCAATATTACTTCGAGGGGGAGCTCATAAAATTTTTGCATGTACCTTTTAATGTCAAATTTTTTTTTTGTAATGCAAGATTTTAGGGGGAGCTCTTCAAGTCAAGGGAGTACGGATATGACTTCTGATTATTTCTGATCAGAACTCGTACTTTAAAAGTTTTACTGCTTTTTTGTCTGTTCAATTTAAGTGAATAAAGTTTACTTTGACTTGACATAAGACTTTTGCAGAATTTTTGAGAGATGCTTACAAGTTCATACGTTTATGACTTTAAGCTTAGCTTAATGAGATGGAAGATCGTACGTAAAGATATAATTCTATATCTTCATCTCATATATGGTTCAAAGATGGACAACTTTCAATCATAGAAAACATTATTTCTAAATGTTCAAACCACTTCCCGATTCTTAAACCGAATTCATGAATTGGAAGTAGGACTTTAAATGTTTTCAAAATCAAATTTGTTTGTGCATCATATGCATAATAGGAAAACAAGGATTTCTTTGTGCTAGGACTTAACACAACTTCAATGGAATCACCTTAACCAGTGATTTCTACCCACGAAGTTAATCCATAGTGATTGAGTGTAAGAAGTCGAAAAGAATTGAGTGATGAGATATAACAAAGAAAGACAATTTGATTAGAGTGAGCTTAATGTTTTAAAAAAAAGAGCGTGTGAGATCATAGTTAAAAGAATATCACAACTCTGCACCAACTTTTTCTGAGTCGGGTAGCCACCATTCTAGTGATTCACAATTTTTTGGTGAACATTTTTGAAACAGGCAACTAGCCCATGCCAACTCTTGATCAAACCTCACTATCTACTCATTTTCTTCTCAACAAGAAAGTGTTTCACATTTTCTAAGGGGATGCAGCACATTTGCTATCTGATTTTCATTTGGAAAATCTGGATATTGAAAAGAAGGCAGTCTGCCCCACCTTCGCACTTCAATCATGCACATTGAGTTTGTGTTTAACTTACTGTTGTCTCAGTGGTTTACACAAATTTTGAGCCAAATAAGCAATCATCAAGTTCTTAATTCTTTCAACACAAGCACGAACACACAAGGAATTAGTTACTTTGTCATAACGTTTATAGAAATTACCTTTGTGGTGTTTTGATGATTAAATGGAAGCCCTGGGGGAGTCAACATCAAACAGCTCCTTTCCAATGTGTATTCGTTACAAACAGTGACTTAGTGTTACTGACAGACATGTTAACTGATTCATTAGTTGATTCAGGTGTTACACGACTATTTTGTCTGGATTTGAAAAGATCTGGATGAATATCTTTTGAATTGACGGATCAGAGGCTCCAAGTGGTTGACATTTCTTACTCAAAGTTTTGATGAAGTCGTTGCACTAATCATCAAAAAGGGGAGAATGACTACACAAGATATGGCAAAGATCACATGTTTCAAGAATCACGTCCAAGATTGAATTCTTCAAAAGCAAGTATTCTAAAGACATGCTGATTTCAGAGCTAGAGAAAGAGATTGCATCTTCTGAGCTGAACAAGAAGACTGAATTGCTAAAATCTTTTTTAGTAATGATCTTGATCCAAAGGGGGAGATTGTTAGATCACATATCTATTGGATTCAAGATCATCCAATCTGAAGATCGCAATCTGAAGCTAAAGCCGAAAAGTTGACTCTCGATATTAAGTCTATGTTTATTTGTAATAAATGTCAAAGTAATTAATGTTTATTGTTATTGTTATTAGTTAGTTTAGTTTAGTTGTTAGTTATTAGTTAGTTAGATATAATATCTAACTATTAGATATTATTTAGTTATATTAGTTTAATATTGCAAGTGGTTTTAGGTTGAGTATCTTAGAAGCTTGAGATAATATCTGATATCTCAACAACTCTCTCAATAAAATCAGATATTATTAGAACACACAAAACACACACAAAGGTGTAAAAGAGAGAAAAACAGAGAACACATTCAAAGCTTAAATCGATCAACCTTGTAACCGTTGTTATTAATCAATACAGGTTGTTAATCGTTAATGTGTTGTTAATCTATAAAACTTGATAAATATTGTGGACCGACAGAATGTCCTGCGAGTAGTGGCGTGGATCGAAAGAGTGGGAGAAGTCGCACGTTCGTCTGGTCTTGACTCCAATGAGTTTCGTGACTTTACCGACGACTTTGGTTGGGCGAAAAGTCGCAGACAGTGTTGTTTGCTCTATTTCTCCATTCAATTTGTTACTCTATTTCTTTCTCAAGTATCCCTATAATAATCAATAACTATCAACGATTGCAACAAAACGTTTATAATAACACTAGTACAAAAATTAGCGCTTAACCCGGGTTCGAGCCTCACTAGCAGCACTTGTGGCCACTGAGGATAAACTCAGGGCTGCACGCTTTAGCAGCTGGGTCAAAGGCCCTAATTGTCAGGGATTAGTCTGGGCCATAGGCCCAGGATACCCTTTCCAAAAAAAAACACTAGTACAAAAATGGTTATTGGTGACGGTTAAAAACCAACACTGTAGGTATACAATAACGGTTTTCATAATCATAAAAACGTTACCTAATCTGCCGTCACTTTTGATATACTTTTGGTTACGTTTAGAAAACGTTACCAAATCACATTAAAAACCGTTACCACAGACTAAAACCGTCACCTTAGATGTGTAAAAAAAATGTAATTTTTTTGGTAAAACCGTCACCATAGCATGACATATGGTGACATTTATTTTTTAAACCGTAAATATAGAATAATAGATGATGACTTTTCTTTTTAAAATCGTCACCGTAGAATGACATATGGTGACGCTTATTTTTTAAAACGCCACTGTAGTAGAGATAATGTAACGTTTGTTTTTTAAAAACTGACATAATAGATTGACATACTGTGACGGTTTATCTTTTAAACCGTCACTGTGACATTACATATGATGACGTTTATATTTTAAAACTATTACCGTAGTATGACATATGATAATGTTTGTTTTTCAAAATCGTCACCGCAGCATGATATACGATGACGTTTGTTTTTCAAAACCGTCATTGTGAATGACATACGGTGATGTTTGTATTTGAATATTGTCACCACAACATGACATACAATGACGTTTATAGGTGAAAATCGTCACCATAGAAAGACAATGGCGGCGCTTATTTTTGAATATTGTCACTGTAACATGACATAAAGTGACGTTTATATTTCAAAACCATCACCATAGTATGACATATGATGACGTTTACATTTGAAAACCGTCACCGTAGCATGACATACGGTGACGTTTATTTTTGAAAACCATCACTGTAACATGACATGTGGTGACATTTATTTTTCAAAACCGTCACCGTAGTATGACATATGGTGATGTTTATTTTTCAAAACCATCAACGTAACATGACATATATTGACATTTATTTTTAGAACCATCACCGTAGCATGACATATAGTGACGTTTATTTTTAAAAATCGTTACTGTAATTTGAAATATGGTGACGTTTATTTTTTAAAACTGTTATCGTAGTATTATATACGGTGACATTTAGTTTTCGAAATCGTCATTATATAATAACATATGGCAACATTTATTTGTCAAAATTGTCAGCATAGTTTGAAATGCGGTGACATTTATTTGTCAAAATGTCACGGTAGCCTGACATACGGTGATATTTATATTTTAAAACCGTCACTATAGCATGACATACAATGTTGTTTATTTATCAAAATCGTCACCGTAACATAACATACATTGATGTTTATTTTTCAGAACCGTCACCGTAGCATGCTATATGGTTACGTTTATTTTTCAAAATCGTCAACGTAAGCACGACATACAAGGACGTTTATTTTTCAAAATCATCATTATAGCATGACATTCGATGACGTTTATTTATCAAACTCGTCACCATGGAATGTCATACAGTTACGTTAAAATTTAAAAATGTCGCTATAAGCTACTTTGGGTTACGGTTTTTTATTATTGATGATTAAAAATAAAAATAAGAGTAAATTACAAATTTCGTCCATGTGGTTAATGAAAATATTGGATTGAGTCCCCCAAACAAAATAATTACAAGTATAGTCATCATGGTTTCACTTTCGTTTCAGATTGGGTCCCTTTGTTCCAACTCCACTAACCAAGCTCCATTAAGTCAAGGATAATATTGTCATTTACTTTTTTCTCTTTTAAAACATAAAAATAATATATATTGTACAAATAACCTTTGAATCATCATGGTCCTTGTTTGTCGTCCCTCACTCACATTTTCATCGTCCCCACCTCCAGCTCCCCATCTCCGATAAACATACCATTTCAAAACTCTAAGCTAAACGTGTCTGAATTTGCATCGACTGAATCACTTGGCGGTAATTTATTGATGCGTCCTTCGGGAGAAGGCGGCAGGTTAAGCAATTCATCAGCAAGTTCATCTTCCCCTTTATGCTATCCATAGAGACACTTATATAATGCCTCATCGTTGGTGCAATGCCTCCATCTGCACTCCTTTTAATCCCTTTTCTTTTATCAAAAATCGGAGAGATTCCTGAAATATGCATATTGTTAACGACACTTCCATTTACACGACTTGTAGCTTCGTTATCACTGCCATCACCTACATGTGCCTTAGTACTACTAGCTCTGCTATCCAAATATTCATAGTGATTCATGGTCCTTGTTTATCGTCCCTCACCTCTGGCTCCCCATCTCCGATCACTTCTCATTCTCCGATCACACATTCATCTCCGGTCCACCATTACCATAACAGAACAGATGAAGCCTCTCTCTCTCACACACACAAGACAGAAAAAATCAAAGAAAATGGACTAATGGTTTCGATCCAGATCCAGATAGGTTTGGATCCTCTATCGAAGCCAACAATGGCATCCTCCATATCTTACACTTCAGATCCCCTTTTGTCATCATCTCTTCTCTCTCACTCTCTCTCTCTCTCTCTCTCTCACTCTCCAGTACACGGTACAAATCACTGCAGTTACCCTAAATCGATTTCTTACAGAAAACCCTTAATTGTGATCCATTTCTCTGCAGTTTCATACGACCGCTTCTGCCAATGATGTCGGATCCCAAAGTCCGTACCGCTACCAAAACCCGTACTCGTCGTCGACGTCTCTCCGCTTGTCACTGCCATCCTAGCGAATCGGTGGCCGAATTCTGTGCATTGTGCCTACGAGACCGTCTCGCCGTTCTAGATTCTTCATCCAATCAAGTTGAAATCGAGAAGGTTGTCGTAACTAGCCGCAGGACCGGAGGCCACGACATCGCTTCTTCATCCCCCGCGGCCCCGGAACTCCAATGGAGCAAGTCTGTTGTCGCCGATAAAGGCGAGGTTCTGAATGTTTTGGCTACAGATCCGCGGTGTAAATTGTGTGATGTAAGGAGTCGTAGTTCGCTCTCGGATCTGTTCTTCATTGATGATACAAAGAAACGTGGAAATGGTGTCGTGAGAGTTGAAAGCTACAAACTAATTAAGAAAGGTACTAATTAAGAAAGGTGCTAATTAGAGAAGGGACCCAATCTGAAACAAAAGTAAAACCACAATGACCATGACTGTAATTACTTTGTTTGGGGGACCCAATCCAAAATTATCATATAACCACAGGGACCAAATATGTAATTTACTCTAAAAATAAATTTAAAAACTCAATAAAAATCATAAAATTAACATTACATATAAGAACATTATAGTAATAACATATATTACATGAATAATGAATAAGAATACCAATAACAAAAGTGCTAAATATCTTAAACAACTTTTTTTCTTATATAAGCTATTATCTTGTTTGTTTTCATCCTTTTTCACCAACTTGTTACTAATTGAATAATTGTTGCTTCACTTTGTATGTTTTTGTTTCTCGCTATTATGATTTGAAGTTCTTCACAATACCTGCAAGAAGATAAATTCCAAAAAATTAACAAAGTTTTAACATACGATTAAATAAAACAAATATGATATAGGAAGTTAATAATTATAAAATTAAACCAAAAATCTATGGAAAAACGATGACTTGTGTATAATGTCAATCACCCAAAAGTTTTGACTATCAAGTTATATAGATTGAGCCATAGTATACACAGGATTGTGTACCTAGTTTAGTGTACCTAGTTTAGTGTCCCTAGTTCGTGATTGCATAAATTAATCATAATTGTAGCATAAATGAAGAGATATACAAAGTCGCGTGAATCACTTGTGATTTTATACATGATTTTAGTGTAAAATCATATGCGATTCGATTGTTTTCTTGTTCTCTTACTTATTTATGGTTCTCGTAACCTAAATCTATATATATATACATACACACACACACACAAATATAGCAAAATTGACTAAATATAGCAGCACGGCAGGATAACCAAAATATATCTATAATATATAACATATTTAATATATATATATATATAAACTAGAAATGTAAGATGCAAACTCACATGAAATCAAAAATACAATATTGCGTGTGGTTTATCGAGTTGAATCGGGTTCCATTCGACAAAACAAAGGACTACATTAATAAACAGCAAAAAGTTAAACATCAAGTAAAAGTCATTGGTTAAAGCATTTACAAGTAGCAACCGATGTTTATGGTAAGTCATTTCAGATGTCTGCATCATTCCAATGCATAAAACTTTGTATTCGCCTGCTCTATGATAGTGGTGAACACAATAGAGTAGGTTGGAGGACAATTAGTATGGATAACTATGAATTATGCTAAGGGTAAGGTTAATTTCCAGGTTTAATTGTTTATGAAGCAGTCATTTAAATGAGGGTAAACTTTAATTTGATGGGGGTTGGTATAATGATGGTATAAGGGTAAACTTTGAGATTCATCTGTAACTATAAATTCAGTGTAACTATAAATTCAATGTTTTAATTGTAATTGTTTCAAAAGTGATTACATATTTCATTTTATGCCAGAATAATCTAATAAAAAAAATAAAGATACCTTATATTAGCCTTCCATATTTTGGAATCAAACAAATAAAAGAAATGGGAACATCATTGCTACAACAATCCCCAAAATGGAACAGCCTTGAACTCATGGGAATATTATAGCTGGAACAAGCAAAAAGGCCTTGAAGCTCATCCTCACCTTCGGTGCTAAAGTGACTCTATGACATCGACTTCTCCTCAGCCAAATCATGTCATAAAGAAAGCACATCTCTATTTAGAACAAGAAAGATGCAAGACCAAGAGAAAATTGACTTGACGTAGTGTGATTACCCATCAAAAAGTCTCATCATTGTTGGCTCAATCTACGGTATTATACTATTCTAATAGAGCAAAAATCTAAAGTCGTGAGCTTGAGTTTATGCTCCTAAAGTAGAAGTTAGTCTTTTTACAAGACACTCATTTCAATATAACTTAGTTGACCACTATGTTGACCACAATTTCGTGATCCACATAATAAATAACTTTAAGAGACACTCAACCATACACCCGATAATTGCAATGGTTCAACCCCTCTACAACTGAAACTGTAACGATCGTTAATCCTCGGAGTTAAGTGAGATTTTTAATAAATGGGATGAAAGTGTAAAAATATGGAAGATAGGGGACTTGTTGGTAAATAAAGCCATAAAAGGGCTCAAAACCCTAGGCTACCCATTGTGAATCAGTCTTGTGTGTGTGTGCGGCGCAAGAGCAAGAGGAATGAGCTATTGGAGATTTTTCTTGAAGAAATTGTTGGAATCGTGAAGGAGAAAGGGGGTAATCGATATCATTTCGTGAAGTTCCTCAAGAGGTAAGCACTCAATCCCTGTTTATTGTTGGAAACCCTTTTCATTTTGAGGTCTGAGGGGAGGGTTGATTCGTATAACTTGACTGGGTAGATTAGGCTGGGTGGATTGTAGTTAGAAACTGGTTAGAGTTAGATGATTAATCGATTAAGCTAAATCCTATTTAATCCCATCGATTAGTGGAGTATAGGAGGGTTGCCATCGATTTCTGTTTGAATTCTGGGTTTATCTATCTGAGGTCGCCCTGTATCAAGAGGGACCGGGGTCGCCCGGTGTCAAGGAACCGGGGTCGCCCAGTGTCATGGGGACCGGGGACGCTCGGTATCATGGAGATCGGGGTCGCCCGGGGTAGGAAGACATGGGTCACCCGGGGGATTGATGGCCCGGGATCGCCCGAGGATGATCGACTGGGGCCACCCGGGAGGTCAAAGCCCGGGGGCATCCGGGGTTTACTTAAGTCAGATTGGTGGAATCAGTAGGATCGAAACCGCACCCTTTTAGTCGGGCCTTGTTGTAGGACGTTATTGGATTTAGGATCGATTAAGTTAATGGCTTTCCTAAATTGAAATGTAGGAAGTCGATCTTTGTCAGACTAGTGTTCGGGTGTAGGCCGGTCATTCTAATCAGGTGAGTTCCCTTAATCTAAAATTTATGAAAACTAGAAATGGCTTTATTTACCTGTGTACTTTCTTATGTTTATTATAAGAGAATTGGGATTTGTTGTATGAATTGAGTGTGTGGCTCATCTTCAATCATCGGGGATGGTTGAAACCGGGTGTCTGGAATTCGTTTCCTTACACATCGGTAACGGCATCGACTAGGGGGCGTATGGGGATCTACAGGGGGGGCCCCGAGGACGAGTAGTCCTGTATTTTGACGAAAGCTTTCAATGTGAAAATTGTCATCTCTTGTGACATGAAACGGTGAATCTAATCCTGTGAATTTTAAATTATGCTTTTGTTGTTATAAAACGGACGAGGTTGGGAATTCACTAGACCTCTCGGTCTAATCCTCGTTACCATTTTTTCTTAAAACCCATTTTCAGGTAACAAGGTTGCATCGGGATCTTCCAAAGGCAAAGAGAAATGTTAGGAGCTAGCATTTTGAGAGTGGGCCTTAGTTGCGGCATAGTTTCAGTTCTAGTATAGTTTCTTAGTTGTAATAGACTTAATTCTAGATGATGTAAATCCTTCCTTATCAGAGTTTTGTGCTGGGACCCATGTTTAGGCATTTTTATGCTTATATGATTGTTGTTTTGTTTTGGGTTGTTACAATTGGTAACAAAGCCATAGTTTAAGTGATTTAGGTGGCCTTTTTAGACCTAAACTTAAACTGTAAGTGGGACCACCGAGAAATAGGATGTCGTAGGATTGTCGCTATAGGAGCATATGTAATGAGGGATATGGACTAACATGTAAGGTAGATTTAGGATTACAACTGGCCAATGTAATCGCAAATCTACAGGTACATGTGTGTGTCTATAAATCTTGTTACATCTAGGACTATTAACATTAAAGTATATCCTTGTGTTGTTTCAGTTGTCGTCATGGCGGATCGAGTTTTTCGAGCTAGGGTAGTGCCGGCTGGGGAAGATATGCCGGCAGTTGAGATTCGAGCTGAGATACCGAGAGGTCCTCCTGAAGGGTTTTAAATAAATTATAAATAAACAATGCAGCGGAAACTATAACAAGAATCATATAACTAAACCCTACAAGGAAACCTTAGTGAATGATATTAACAACAAGAAAGAAAAAGGATCACCAACCTTTAATCCAAACTCGTAATTGGATTTATTCACGTGAAGAACTCGAACACTTCGATTCCAAATTGCTTAGGAAGGTAGTAACCAAAGGAGATTACCTCTAATGGTTTGTACCCAATTTGTCCAAGATTATTAGACTTTGGAATATCCACCCAAGTGTAGTAAGAGTACCCACAAGGAATGGAGCAAAGAGAGAAGAGAAAACTCAAGGAAGAATGCTTGAGTTTGTCCCCATGATTTAGGAGTCATGGACCTCTATTTATAGTGGTAAGTAGCTTTAGGATTTAGAGAAAAGTCCTTTCATCTTCAACCCTTGCACTTTTAATTGGCACAAATTAATTCTAAATTAATTCCAATTAATTCTATAAAAATTTCCATAATAATTTCTAATTAATTATTATCAAATAATAATTAATAAACTATTTATCTCTATCTCTTAATTATTCTAATAACCCTTGGACAATCGAGGGCAACCCAAAAAGGACCCTACTATTAATGGAAAGTCATGAGTAATTAGTTATGACTTTGGACACCCATTCCAACAGTCTCCCACTTGGACAAGTCATTAACTACTATTAGTCATAAACTAACCAAACAATCAGCAGAGAGTGCTTCCTTAGCAACTGCCGAACTCTGATTCAGAGACAGCCCTACATAAGTGATCAGCTTATTCCTTCGTTCTTCAAGATATCGTATGAACTGAGTCATGGAAATGAATCAATCTCAAGTTCAAGGTTGTTTCCCGGTTTTCGATTTATGAGGACTTTATTAGACTACTGAATTGAACACATCAATCTAGTCCAGGCTGGGCCCAGCACTATAATGTCGTCATTAAATCACCGAGGGGCCCACAGATATCGCTTTTCCATTAATAGACAAAAGGAACGAATAAACTTTGACTACATAGTCCAAATCTATTCTTCAAATCATACATGGCAACATCTTTTATAACTTCCAGTTACGGTAGCATTTAGATGTACCAATGCATAACTGAATCATAAACTTAAACTCATGCATCTCCATTTGAAGAATAACAGATATTATCATCTTAGAATTACTTGTGATTTTAATCCATTAAGTAATCTCTAAGTGCGGGTTTCTCTAATACTTAAATATCTATTTAAGTACTCATGAGGGTTAGATGCATCTCTATACTATGTCTATCTCTATAGACATCAACTAACACTCCATGACAGTCTTAAAACAATACTTACTTCCAAGAGTATGACCGACTGTAGAGTTTTGAATATTCAGTCGCATTCTCATGCTGTGTTTAACTCTATAAACATCGACTTAATACTCGGGAAGTTAAAAATGCAAAAAAAACCACAATAATAAATAATTCGAATGGCAGTTCACTAACACATAAATAATCTCTATTATTCATCACCAAATTAATTACAATTTATTACTGTTACAATGTTTCGAATATCACTTAATTACTAAAACTAATATCTTGTCTCAAGCCAATGCTCCTAGCATGCAGGTCATGCTTGGTTTTGCTAAGTGCCTTTGTGAAAGGATCAGTCGGGTTTTATTCTGATGATATCCTACTCACTAAGATGTCTCCATCCTCCACTCTATGTCGTACATAGTGAAATTTCCTCTTGATGTGCTTGGTCTTTCCATGATCTTTTGGTTCTTTCGTAAGGGCGACAGCACCAGTGTTGTCACAAAAGATCTCTATGGGTTCACTTATAGTTGGAACGACTTCCAGATCACCAATAAAGTTTTGCAACCATGTAGCTTCCTTAGCAGCTTCAGAAGCTGCAATGTATTCGGACTCACAGGTTGATTCTGCCACAGTAGGTTGCTTGGAACTCTTCCATGTCACTGCACCTCCATTCAATAGAAACACCCAACCGGACTGTGAACAACTGTCATCCACATCCGTTTGGAAGCTGGCATCAGTATACCCGCTAATTCTAAATTCCTCACTCCCATCGAACACCAAGAACATATCTCTCGTATTTCCCAAATACTTGAGAATATTCTTCACTGCTATCCAATGACTTTCGCCCGGATTACCCTGATATCGACTCACCATACTCAAAGCATACGAGACATAAGGGCGAGTACATGTCATGGCATACATGATCGATCCTATAGACGAAGCATATGGGACTCGACTCATTTTGTCCACCTGATCACGAGTGACGGGACATTGAGATCTACTAAGCTTTATGCCTTGATGAATGGGTAAAGACCCTTTCTTGGAATTTTCCATATTGAACCTTTTCAACACTTTATCCACATATGTACTTTGGCTTAGTCCTATTAGACGTTTTGTTCTATCTCGATAAATCCTTATACCCAGTATGTACGTTGTTTCTCCTAGATCCTTCATAGCGAAACATTTCCCAAGCCAGGCTTTTACACCATTCAAGGTTGGGATATCGTTTCCTATAAGGAGTATATCATCCACATATAAGACTAGGAAGGTTATCGTACTCCCACTAGCTTTGACATATACGCAGGACTCATCTTCACTTCTAGAAAATCCAAACGCTTTGACCTTTTCATGGAAGCAAAGATTCCAGCTGCGAGAAGCTTGTTTAAGTCCATAAATAGACTTTTCAAGCTTGCACACTCTATTGGTATGCTTGGTGTCTATAAAACCTTCCGGTTGTGTCATATACACATCCTCTGAAAGTTTCCCGTTAAGGAAAGCGGTTTTGACATCCATTTGCCATACTTCATAATCATAGAAGGCGGCTATGGCAAGCATTATCCTAATAGACTTGATCTTGGCTACCGGTGAAAAGGTTTCATCATAGTCAACCCTTTGGGTTTGAGTATAACCCTTTGCCACCAGCCTAGCCTTGAACGTGTGTACATTCCCGTCCATGTCGATCTTCTTCTTGAAGATCCATTTACAACCGACCGTCTTACGACCTGGTGTTTGATCAACCAAATTCCAAACTTGGTTATCATACATGGATTGAATCTCGCTGTCCATTGCCTCTTTCCATTTAGCAGCCTCAAGGCCTTCCATGGCTTCCTTATAGTTAGCTGGTTCATCCAAATTAACAAGTGTTCTATCACTTATTAACGTATCCCCTTCCACAGTAATATGAAGACCATAGAACTCAGGAGGGTGGCTAACTCTTGAGGATCTACGAAGAGTTAATGACTCGTCAACTGGCTCAACAGGTATTTCTACCTCGGGTTGAGTGCTAGTGCCAACGTCAGGTATTTCATCATTTGATTCTTGAATTTCTTCAAAATCAATGTTACTCCCACTGACTTCTTTAGCTATAAGTTCTCTTTCTCGAAAGACTCCTCTTCGAGCTACAAACACCACATTTTCAGTGGGTCGGTAAAACAAATAACCATAAGACTTTTGTGGGTAACCGATGAATAGACACTTCTCAGATTTGTTGGCGAGTTTATCTTGGCTCTCGTGTCTCACGAAAACCTCACAACCCCAAACCTTGATATGTGCGAGTGAGGGTTTCTTCCCAGTCCACATTTCATGAGGTGTCTTTTCAACCTTCTTTGTTGGTACAAGATTTAGGATATGGGCGGCTGTCTCTAAGGCATATCCCCAGAAATAGGTCGAAAGAGGAGCTCGATTCATCATGGAACGAACCATGTCTAACAAGGTTCGATTGCGTCTCTCGGCAACACCATTAAGTTGTGGTGTTCTAGGAGGCGACAATTGTGAAACAATTCCACATTCCTTAAGATACTCATTGAACTCAAGACTAAGATACTCAGCACCCCTATCGGAGTGTAGTACTTTAATCTTTCTACCCAATTGATTCTCTACTTCGTTCTTGAACTCTTTGAACTTTTCAAAAGTATTCGACTTATGTTTAATCAAGTAAACATAACCATATCTACTATAGTCGTCGATAAAAGTCACGTAGTAGCGATTGTCATCTTTTGTGGTGGATCTAAATGGACCACATACTTCTGTATGTATTAGGTCTAACAATCCTTCACCTCTTTGTAAAGAACCGGTGAATGGTGACTTGGTCATTTTGCCAAGAAAACAAGACTCACATGCATCATTTGATTTTAAGTCAAATGATTCCAAAACTCCATCCTTTTGGAGTTGGGCGATGCGTTTCTTGTTTATATGACCAAGACGACAATGCCACAAAGATGCATGGTCTAACTCATTAGAAGAATCAATAGCTAGCACATAACTCAAGTTATTATCACACACAACAGATTCATAAACACCATTACAAGGAGTAGCTTTAAAAACAAACAAGTCATCTTTAAAAACCAAAATATCTCCATTCAAATTATCAAAGTAATAACGGAATCCTTGTTTAAACAATGCGTGAAATGAAATGATATTCCGAGACATATCGGATGAATAACAGCAATTTACTAACTCTAATCTAAACCCACTATCCAAGACAAGCTCAAAAATCCCCATCTTCGTAACAGGTGCAGAACGCCCATTGCCCATGATGAGATTTAGCTTTCATGGCTGCAACTCCTTGCATTCACTTAGTCCCTGTAAAACAGAACAGATGTGAACACCACATCCTGTATCAAGGACCCAGGAATTTGAACATTTCAAATTAGTGTGTTTGATTAAGTACATACCTGAAACAGTGGCAGACGATTTGCCCTTGCTTTCTTTCAACTCTTGAAGGTATCTTGGGCAGTTTCTCCTCCAATGCCCTGGTTGTCCACAGTGAAAACACGTTGCCTGCTTCGGATCTTTGGAAGGCGGGATGTCACGATTAACCGTTCTCTTTGACCCTTTGTTGGACTCTCCAACATGGGCTTTCCCTTTCCAAGCGGGTTGAGTAGTGGCTTTTCGTTTCTTCCCTTTTCCATACCGAATGGCATTTACCTGTGCAACAACAGTTGAGCTTGATAAGACATGAGACTTCTTCATGCCTTGCTCAGCTCTTTGCAGAAGGTTATGCAGTTGCATCATATTGGTCTCACCATCATTCATATGAAACTGCATAATGAACGGATCATAAGAATCTGGAAGTGAATCAAGGACCATGTCAATGGCCAAGTTCTTGTCGAACTTCACATCCAGTTTCTCGAGTCTTTCAATGAGCCTTTGCATCTTTTGCACATGGGCACATACTGACTCACCATCCTTGTGTTGACACTTTTTCAGGGCTTTAAGAACCTCCAAGCGCTCTTGCCTTTGTCCCTTAGCGAACATTTCACGAAGTTTCTCATTTATTTCATATGCCCAGTTCTCATCGAACATCTTTTGAAGTTCAGAGGACATGGTGGACACCATGATGCAAGATGCCTTGGTAGAGTCGGTGCAATGCTTGTTGTAAGCAGTAATTTCTTCGGGAGAGACAGTGTTCCGATCGATTTCAACGATTTGTTCATCGAGTACGAATTCCTTGTCTTCATAGCGTAAGGTCAATCTTAGGGCACGCATCCAATCAAGATAATTGGGTCCTATAAGCTTTTCCTTCGCCAGAATAGGAAGGAGAGTGAAACCGGAGTTTCCGGTAGGAGCAGAAGTAGGAGGAAGATCATTATTGATTCCAGACATCTATAAGACAAGTGGTTTTAGTTAGTGATATTTAAATAATCCTTAACTATTTACCCAATTAATATATTAAGGCTAGGATCCAATTTCTAACATTCACTATATAAAGAGGGATGTCGTAATTATATATGAATTTAATTTAGGTAGGCATACAACTTGCCAATTTCATCTTTATGAAATTCCTGGAACGTTAGAGACTCCTTGTACATTCAAGGGCATGTTTAGTCTCAGATATACATCTTACTCATTGTGGCTGGGACGCCGAAGACCACAATTAAGATTGTGAATTAACCATGCAAAAAATCGCGTTGGCACATTCATTCTATTTATAGTTCTCAAATTGACGTGCCGGTTATCCACACACGCTCCATCAATAAACTATAAAATCGAATTGCCACATCACCTTGCCTATCATAGTTTCAAATTAATGTGCCGGTTATTCACGCACGCTCCGTTAATAGACCATCTAGAAGTGATGTGCGTTTTCATGGATTTGCATACATATTCACATTTTCTTATGTGTATCTAAGAAGGGAATTTAAATTAGATATAAGTTTTAGATTAATACTTTTAATCTTAACATCGACAATATTGGATCCATTCGATAACTCGCACTCCTTCACACAAAAGGTCGGTGAGCTGGCAACGCATGGCGTTTTGAAAGCCCTTCTCATTTGCCGCCATTTTATTGGCAGGCTCCTAGTACCTTCTTATAGTTTTAGGAGTTTGATGGGTCTAGTAGTGATCCAACTACGATGTGTTTAACTTTAGGTTATACTATATACTGTATAAACAATTTATAAGTATAGGGTAAATGTTAAACATTTTAAAACTTACCAATTATTTAATCAAATTAATTCTAATTAACCAAGTAACCTAACAAGATAATTAAACATTCTAAACATGTGAGGTCACATATTAATAATTAACATTAAATAATACATGCAAAAAAAAAAAACTATTTGCAATTCAATTAATCCTAATTATCAGATTGAATCATATGGAAATTTAAATCTTGCCAATTAAACTTAAATCATATGAGGACATATGATAATGATTAAATATATATATATATATATATATATATATATATATATAATGAAAGCAAGGTTGACAACATTCATTTTCACAAGGCAACTTCACATCATATGCAAGATCCATTTTCCATTATATATATAGAATGAAAACATGGTTGGCATATAAAAACTCTTTCAATTTTAAACCTTTTAAAATATGAGCCTATTAAATCTTTCAATTTTGCCAAATAATATAATAGCCATAATTATCCAATCTTTCATGTAATCCTCAAGATTTTCGGAAATCTTGACTATTAGATGAACATTGTATAATTGTCATTTAATAACTGTTTACCAAAAGTTAGGAGATAATAGCCAAAAATACCAACATTTTTAACTAATAAAAATTGATCCTAATTTTCGATCAAACAGACATATATATATATATATATATATCGAAATTTAGCAAACAAGATTTAAACAAGTGCTAATATCATCTCAACTAATGGCTCTGATACCACGGAAGGGTTTTAAATAAACTATAAATAAACAATGCAGCGGAAACTATAACAAGAATCATATAACTAAACCCTACAAGGAAACCTTAGTGAATGATATTAACAACAAGAAAGAAAAAGGATCACCAACCTTTAATCCAAACTCGTAATTGGATTTATTCACGTGAAGAACTCGAACACTTCGATTCCAAATTGCTTAGGAAGGTAGTAACCAAAGGAGATTACCTCTAATGGTTTGTACCCAATTTGTCCAAGATTATTAGACTTTGGAATATCCACCCAAGTGTAGTAAGAGTACCCACAAGGAATGGAGCAAAGAGAGAAGAGAAAACTCAAGGAAGAATGCTTGAGTTTGTCCCCATGATTTAGGAGTCATGGACCTCTATTTATAGTGGTAAGTAGCTTTAGGATTTAGAGAAAAGTCCTTTCATCTTCAACCCTTGCACTTTTAATTGGCACAAATTAATTCTAAATTAATTCCAATTAATTCTATAAAAATTTCCATAATATTTCTAATTAAGTATTATCAAATAATAATTAATAAACTATTTATCTCTATCTCTTAATTATTCTAATAACCCTTGGACAATCGAGGGCAACCCAAAAAGGACCCTACTATTAATGGAAAGTCATGAGTAATTAGTTATGACTTTGGACACCCATTCCAACACCTCCTGGGAAGCCCACAACTCGGGGACGGGGCCATGGTCGAGGGCGCGGTCCGGCGAGGAATACCCGAAGAGCTACGACCCAAGTGGAGGTAAATAACGTTGGAAATCGGGGAGGAGCTAACACCCGAACTGCTCGGAGGGCAAGAAGTGCTGAGGTTCTCGGGGATAGGGAAACATCGCACCAGAAAAGCTAAGTGACTGTGAGGGGACAAGGAGCTGCAAGGGATCGTGGTCGGGGTAGGAACCAAGCCTTTGTGATTCATGAAACGTTTGTTGCGGAAATGGGAAAGCTTCAAGAGACTCTACAAGCGCTGTTGGCTCACCAGGAGAAGACGGCCTCAGGGATCAAAGATAAGAGTGAGAGCAGGGAGATTAACGAGTTGTCGAGTCCGTCGGTAACAGAAGTGGGAGGAAATTATTCATCGATGAATGTGACAACAACCAAAGTGGCAGCGAAGGGGTGTAGTTACTGTAACATCCCAGACCAACCCGTACCAGATATTGTCCGCATTGTCCACACACCCGGACTCACGGTTTTAAAACGCGTCTGGTAGAGGAGGTATCAAGTACCATTATAAGGCAACCTTTATTCCCCTCCCCAACTAATGTGGGATCTTACAATCCACCCTCCTTGGGAGCCCAGCGTCCTCGATGGCACACTAGTCTGGTTTCCGGCTCTGATACCATCTGTAACATCCCAGACCAACCGTACCAGATATTGTCCACTTTGTCCACACACCCAGACTCACGGTTTTAAAACGCGTCTGGTAGAGGAGGTATCAAGTCCCATTATAAGGAAACCTTTGTTCCCCTCCCCAACCAATGTGGGATCTTACAGTTACAAGGAGTTTGTAGCTTGAAACCCCCTACGTACAAAGGGGAGTGTGACCCAGTCTTGGTGATGAAATGGGTCAAGGAGATGGAACTAGTATTTGCTACCAGTAAGTGCGCTGAGGAAGACAAGGTAACATACGCTTTATCCATGCTGAGGTCGGAGGCCTCTTTGTGGTGGGATACAGAAACAGGGGGACTGGGGGTGGCTGCAGCAGAGGGTATGACATGGGAGACATTTGTGGGAATATTTAAGGCTCAATTCTGCCCTCTGGCGGCAGTGAAGAAGTTGCAGGAAGAATTCCTGGGATTGGAGCAGAAGGATATGTCGGTAAGAGAGTACACTACCAAGTTCATCGAGAAGTCTCGCTTTGTTGGATCGTATCTGCCAGACGAAGAAAGTAGATTGGAACGTTTCAACTTTGGGTTAAAGAGCAGTTTGCGGGAGTGGGTCTCTTCTAGGGAACGATCTACATTCCAGGTCACCGTGCATGCGACCGAAATGACAGAGAAAGAGAAAAACCGTCAGATAATAGATAGAGTCGGCGATAAGAGAAAGTGGGATGGGCCAACATCAGATCTGAAAAAGGGAAAGAATCCTAGATTAGAACCGAGAGGGGGTCGAGAGTTTAGAGAGAAGCCATGTCGGAAATGTCATCGAATACACCGGGGAGATTGTGGTTCAGGAGAAAGATCGTGTTTTTAGTGTGGGATTCCAGGGCATATGTCTAGGGATTTCCCAAACAAGAAAAGTTGTTACCGGTGTGGATCTCCAGATCATCTCCGGTCGGAGTGCCCGCAGGTTAAGCGGGGTGGACCAGTTCAGAATGGGGAGCGTGGGGGAGGAAAAAGGGAAGAAAGGAAATGAGAGTCGGCTCGTCCGAAGGGGAGGGCCTTTAATATTATGGCAACGGAAGCGGAAGAGATTCCTGATGTGGTAGCAGGTACGTTTCTAGTAAACTCTACTTGTTCTAGAGTATTGTTTGACTCAGGGGCGACTTGCTCTTTTATATCTCTTGTGTTTTCCCGGTATTTGGGGTTAAAGTCTAAGTGTATAGGGCGAGGGTTTGATGTAGAAACCGTCGATGTTCATCAGGTGTCGATTAGGGAGGTGTTTGAGGGATGTGTGATAGACATAGAAGGGAGTTTAGTACCGGTGGTACTATACCCTATGCCGATGAGAGAGTTCGACGTGGTCTTTGGAATGGATTGGCTGGCTAGAAATGATGCCACTATTTTCTGTAACAAGAAGATGATTCGTATGGTTGTACTGGAAAAAGGGGTGGTAGTGATTTACGGGGATAGATGGGAAGGGAATTCTAGCTTGATTTCCATGATCAAAGCGAATAAAAGTTTGAGAAAAGGGTGTAGAGGATTCTTAGCATATGTAATAGATGCTAAGAAAGAGAAGGGTAGAATGGAGGAAGTGCGGGTAGTGAACGAGTACCCAGAAGTGTTTCCGGAGGATTTGACGGATCTACCACCTGATCGTCAAGTCGAATTTCGAATCGATCTGGTGCCTGGTGCCGCTCCGGTAGCGCGTGCACCATACAGATTAGTACCCTTGGAAATGAAAGAAATGATGTCGCAATTGCAAGAATTGTTGGATAAGGGGTTCATAAGGCCTAGTACTTCACCGTGGGGAGCGCCAGTCCTCTTTGTGAAAAAGAAGGACGGATCTATGCGAATGTGTATAGATTATAGAGAGCTCAACTAGTTGACAGTCAAGAATAAGTATCCGATTCCACGGATAGACGACTTATTCGATCAGCTTCAAGGAGCAAGTTTATTCTCCAAGATCGATTTAAGGTCGGGATATCATCAGCTCAAGGTGAGAGAAGAGGATATACCTGAAAACAACCTTTCGTACAAGGTATGGGCATTACGAATTTCTTGTAATGCCATTCGGGTTAACCAATGCTCCTGCAGCTTTTATGGAATTGATGAATAGGGTGTGTCAACGCTACTTAGACAAGTTCGTGATTATGTTTATCGACGATGTTCTCGTGTACTCGAAGACCGAGGAGGAACATGAGGAGCATTTGCGAACAGTGTTGGAGCTTTTGAGAAGAGAGAGACTTTACGCAAAATTCTCAAAGTGCGATATTTGGTTGCGAGAGGTACAGCTCCTTGGGCACGTCGTGTCCCAAGATGGAATCAAAGTGGATCCGGCCAAGGTGGAAGCAATTTGTAGTTGGGAGGCACCAAGGAACCCGTCAGAAGTCTGAAGTTTCTTAGGACTAGCAGGGTATTACCGGAAGTTTATAAAAGACTTCTCTCGAATAGCCACTCCACTAACTTCGTTGACAAAAAAGAATGTAAATTTTTTATGGACGGAATCTCAGAGGGAAGCCTTCCAAAGACTTAAGGATATGTTGAGCAACGCTCCGGTTTTGGCCCTGTCAGACGGTACGGAAGACTTCATAGCATATAGCGATGCGTCTAGGCTGGGTTTGGGATGTGTACTTATGCAGCGAGGGAATGTAATTGCTTATGCATCTCGTCAACTGAAGGATCACGAGTCGCGATACCCTACCCATGATTTAGAGCTGGCCGCCGTGGTTTTCGCGTTAAAGATTTGGAGGTACTACCTTTATGGAACGAAGTGTCAAATCTTCACAGATCACAAAAGCCAATGTCATTTGTTTGATCAGAAAGAGCTAAATATGCGCCAGCGAAGATGGATGGAGTTGCTGACAGATTACGACTGTAAGATCGAATACCATCCCGGAAAGGCCAACGTAGTAGCGGAGGCTCTAAGTCGGAAGGAAAGAAGTGAATACCTAATGCTGATAGCTACGAGAGCCGAGGTGACGCCAACTCTACTAGAGGAAATTAAGAGGTTTCAAGTGGAAGCATTGAGGCAGGAGAACCTTAAGACGGAAACAGTGATGGGTCTTACCAGCTCGTTAACTGAGGACAGTCGGGGACTGAAGTGCTACAGTGGAAGGATTTGGGTTCCGAGACTTGGGGATTTGAGAACAGTTATCTTGGCGGAGGCTCATAAGTCAAAGTATTCGATTCACCCAAGGACGAACAAGATGTACGGAGATTTGAGATTAGACTACTGGTGGTCGGGACTAAAGAAAGACATAGCTCATTACGTGGAAAGGTGCCTGACGAGTCTGCAAGAAAAGATGGAACATCAGTGACCGTACGGGAAACTGCAATAGCTAGAAATTCCCGTCTGGAAATGCAAACAAATCACGATGGATTTTGTTACTAAGTTGCCCAGAACCCCGAAGGGGTACGACGCGATTTGGGTCATTGTGGATCGTCTGACCAAATCAGCGCATTTCCTACCCATCAAGGAAACCTACTCCATGGAAAAACTCGCGAAGTTATATATCGTGAAGATTGTTGTTCGCCATGGTGTGCCTTTGTCGATTGTGTCCGATCGGGACAGTCGATTCTCTTCAGCCTTTTAGAGGAGTTTCCAACAAGAGATGGGATCGAAAATCAAAATGAGTATGGCGTATCACCCACAGACCGACGGCCGAACGGACTATTCAGACCTTAGAGGATATGCTGAGGGTATGCGTCTTGGACTTCCAAGGTTCGTGGGAAAACCACTTACCGTTGATCGAGTTCGCTTATAATAATAGCTATCACGCAAGCATCATAGTTTCTCCCTATGAAATGCTTTATGGAAGAAAATACCAAACTCCATTGTGTTGGAATGAAGTGGGAGAAAGACAGTTGGCAGGACCAGTATTAGTGCAGCTAACGGCGGATAAAATTGTTCAAGTACGGGAGAGATTGAAGGTGGCACGTGACCGTCAAAAGAGTTACGCGGATAAACGTCGAAAAGATATAGAAATCCAGGTTGGTGATAATGTAATGTTGAAGGTATCACCTTGGAAAGGTGTAATCCGATTTGGGAAGAAAGGAAAGTTAAGCCCACGATTTATTGGTCCGTTTAAAATTATTGGACATGTCGGTATAGCGTCATATAAGTTGGATTTACCCGAGAAGTTAAAGGGTATCCACAACACTTTCCATGTCTCCAACCTGAGTAAGTGTCTAACATATGTAATATGGTTGTTCCTCTACAAGATATACGGGTGGATGAAAAGTTGAATTTCACCGAAGAACCTGAGGCTATAGTAGATCGTAAGGTTAAACGGCTAAGGTCAAAGGATATCAGCCTAGTGAAAGTTCAATAGAAGTTCCACAAGGGGCGAGAAGCAACGTGGGAGTTAGAATCGGATATGAGATTCAAATACCCTGACTTGTTCGACAATGAGATTCCAAGTACGGAATCCCTTTAAGGGGGGGAGTGTTGTAACGATCGTGAATCCTCGGAGTTAAGTAAGATTTTTAATAAATGGGATGAAAGTGTAAAAATATGGAAGATAAGGGACTTGTTGTAAATAAAGCCATAAAAGGCTCAAAACCCTAGGCTACCCATTGTGAATCAGTCTTGTGTGTGTGTGTGCGGCGCAAGAGCAAGAGGAAGGAGCTATTGGCGATTTTTCTTGAAGAAATTGTTGGAATCGTGAAGGAGAAAAGGGGTAATCGATATCATTTCGTGAAGTTCTTCAGGAGGTAAGCACTCAATCCCTGTTTATTTTTGGAAACCCTTTTTATTTTGAGGTCTGAGGTGAGGGTCGATTCGTATAACTTGACTGGGTCGATTAGGCTGGGTGGATTGGAGTTAGAAACTGGTTAGAGTTAGAGGATTAATCGATTAAGCTAAATCCTATTTAATCCCATCGATTAGTGGAGTATGGGAGGGTTGCCATCGATTTCTGTTTGAAATCTGGGTTTATCTATCTGAGGTCGCCCTATATCAGGAGGGACCGGGGCCGCCCGGTGTCAAGGAACCGGGGCCGCCCGGTGTCAAGGAACCGGGGCCGCCCGGTGTCAAGGAACCGGGGCCGCCCGGTGTCAAGGAACCGGGGCCGCCCGGTGTCAAGGAACCGGGGCCGCCCAGTATCATGGGGACCGGGGCCGCCATGTATCATGGGGACCGGGGCCGCCATGTATCATGGGGACCGGGGTCGCCCGGGGTAGGATGATCGGGGTCACCCGGGGGATTGATGGCCCGGGGTCACCCGGGGATGATCGATCGGGGCCGCCCGGGAGGTCAAAACCCGGGGGTATTCGGGGTTTTCTTAAGTCAGACTGGTGGAATCAGTAGGATCGAAACCGTACCCTTTTAGTCGGGCCTTGTTGTAGGACGTTATTGGAATTCGGATCGATTAAGTTAATGGCTTTCCTAAAATTGAAATGTAGGAAGTAAATCTTTGTCAGACTAGCATTCGAGTGTGGGCCGGTCATTCTAATCAAGTGATTTCCCTTATTCTTAAATTTATGAAAACTTGAAATGGCTTTATTTAACGATGCTTATTTGTGTTATCGTTTTTCCGGCAATTATAACTTTGCACTGTAAATGGTTGGATTTATTTCAAGTATTATACATGTGTACTTTCTCATGTTTATTATAAGAGAATTGGGATTTGTTGTATGAATTGAGCGTGTGGCTCATCTTCTGTTAGACTAGAATTGTATTCAAGATTAAAATAGAGGGTCTAGTTTGTAAATATTGTAAAGTCAAGGATTTATGTTGTAAAGTCAACATAGTTTGACTTAGTATTAATAGGTTTGTCTTGTTGTAATTGTGTAGACACGCACAAAGATACGAATTGAGAAGATTGGTAATATTCGCACACTGAGAACACACACACAACGTGAGACTTGTGACTATATGTTAGATCTGTGACTAATTGTAAATCTTGTGTTTGATCAATAAAAGTTGTGTTCTTAATATGTTGATTAATCGTATGCTAGTAATTAGGATCACAGTTGGTATCAGAGCCCAACAAAAATTCATAAATGGATTGATTTTTCACTCAGAAATAGAAGAACTCGCACGTAGTCTGTGTCTAGATTGAATTTGAGATTTGATGTTGTAATTGTCAAATTGTTGGTTGTATTGTATTCGCACATTGTATTAGATCAATTTTTGTTCAAATTGTATACACTAATTCACTGTAATTTGTATTCAATTTCTTCAATTTGTAAGTTTTTGGAGTTCGACATGTTACGTATTGTGTTCAAATCAAGATCATAGATTTTGTATTGTTTTGATGAAATTGATTCAAAAGGATTGATCAAAACATAGACGAGAACACTTCTGTGAAATTTGAGTTCAATTGATTGATTTTTGAAGCAGATATGGAAGATTTTGTGATTTTCGAAGTCGACATCTGAAGAACTCGCAAGTCAGAGATTTCGTATGAAGAACTCGCACATGCCTTAGAATTCGCATAGATTCTTTTGTAAATTTCTTAAGTGTTGAATTCGCATAAGAGTAGTGTATGAAATCCTCAAAATTCACATAACTCTATGTACGAAAAGTCAGATTTCGCACATGTCTGTATGCGAAAAGTGAAGGATTCGCATAACAGAGAGATACGAATTGCTAAGAATTCGCATATGTCTTAGATGCGAAAAGCTTGAAAGCTCAATTTTTTCTCAAGTCAAGAATTCGCATAACTCTCTTGTGCGAATTGTAAAGAACTCGCATATAGCTACATGAGAATTCTTTAGATTTCGTTTATCTCTTGCGTGCGAATTCTGTGTGTTGTGCGAATTCTATACTTAGTCAAATTTTTTCAGGCTGCAATATGAGATTTAATTGTGAAAAAAAAAATTCTCTAGGGGCGTTGCCCCTTGACCCCACCCGCTAACCGGGTAGCGAGACCCCCGTGCTAAGTTTGCGTAGGGGTACTTATTTCTAAGTGTGATTAAAGTTTCTGATTTTTGTTAACGATCATTTCTAGCTTATATTTTTCACAGATATCAAGATGCCTTACACAGATAAAAAAGGAAATCTGGTGCTAACCAACAGAGATTGTGCTTTAGCATACATGCCAGAGATTCCAGCATTGGAAGCTGAGAACAAGAATCTGAAGATTCAGAATTCATATCTTCTTGAATAGATTAATAAATTGAACGATGACAAAGCTTTAAAGAAAGATTTTGTTTGCTCAGAATGTATTTCTAATTCAAAGATTAATTTTGCAGGAATTATTTAGTCGAAAGAAAAGGAGATTTCAAATCTGCAAAAGAAAAACTGAAAAGATCTGAAAGTCTTAATTCAAGCTTTACATGGACTAAGAAAGAAATAATGCAAAGAGATCTAGATGAACTGAGAAGAAGAGCAAACATTGCAAGTGAAACTTGTGAAGGGATGAGAAAGACAAATTCTCAATTTTTTGCTGAAAGAGATAACTTGAAAGATAAAGTCTTCAGTGATAACTTGAAAGATAAAGTCTTTAGTCTTGAGGTTGAAATCAACATGATGAAAGAAAAAGCAACCCAAGTGAGAGACAACACAAAAGCCTAAGATGAGATGAAGAAGATTGAAAAGAAGAGAAAGGAAATTGAAAGAGATAATGCTGAGCTTCAGAAGAAGATTAATGAATTGAAAGAAAAGATCTCTCAAGATGAAAAGAAAAGTGAGAAAGAAAGAAAATAATTTGCTAAGAAATTTTCTGATTTCTCAAGAAAAGCCTTTGAGGAGAAGAAAGTTGTGGATCTTAAATGCATGAAGCTTTTTCAACAAGTGTCAGACTTCGAGAAAGTTATCATTCTTGAGAGATACAAATTTGAGAAGGAGAAGAAGAAGATTGAACAAACAAAGAATGTAAAGAAAGCTTTTGAGACTGAGATTGCTAAGCTGACAAGAAAGTTATCTGAATTTTCATCAACTATTATGAAGGAGAAGATTGTGAAAGCTGAATTGCATAAGAAGTATGACATACTCTCAAAGGAAAAAAGCAGTTTATCATCAAAGATAAAAGAACTTGAAGAGATCATGTTCAAGGTGAAGTTGACTGAGCACAAGACGCCAGAATCAATAGCTCAATCACCAAGAGATGATCTAGTTGCATCTGAATGCTCATTCAAATTAGCAACAAGTTCAATTTTCACTAATGTTTCTAATAATCCTTTGTTTGATGCAAATGATAATCATACTTCTAAACATAAAAAACAAATTCGTCCTTCTAACCTTTTCTATGACAAATCTATTGATGGTTCAAGTAACATCAAGACGGACAAATCTCAACAAATGATAAGGTGGAGAAGAAAAGACGAGAAAGAAAAAGAAAAGTGAATCTGGAGAGTGAAAGGATCTACTGATGAGAAGAAAGAAGATAAATCATTTGTGCATACATTCAAAGCTAAAAGGAACTATGCTTCGAAAGGTAAAACTTTTGGCAAACCTGATCTGGTTTATACTATCAATCAATTGATCAGGTTAGCTCAAAAGAAAATTAGTTGTTCCTACTGTGGCTCAAATGATTTTGTTAATAAAAGTTATAAAAATAGCTGATATGGTTCTTACTATATCTCTCCTACTAAAACTGAAACTAACAAATCAAGACCCAAATACCAGTGGGTACCAAAAGCTGAATCTATGTTGCAGGCACCCAAGGTTTACGGGGGAGAAAGAACCATGGCTCTTGGATAAAACAGTTCAAGACCCGTTTCTCAATGTTTCAGAACTATGGTTTCTGATTACATCAAATCAGGACCCGTTCTTCATTGGTAACTTTGAACATTACTATTCTCACCGGAGAATATGTAATCATGGCTTCTGAATATTACAGTTCAGAACCCGATCTCAAATGTTTTTCTTCTGAAGGATGCTTAAAAGATAATATCTTTTCAGGAATTTTTATAATTTGAGGGGGAGTTAGTGAATTACACTGCTATATCTTTTAGGGGGAGGAGATATAAGAATTTCATTAGACTTTTATTGTTATATTTTTTCTAATAATTTGAATTGTTACAGATTTCGAGGAAGCTTAAATGAAAAAATTCATTTTAGGGGGAGCTTACAGGTATATCTTTCTATATCTTAATCTTAGCACTTGTTGAAAGATGAACAACTTTCACTTGTGAAAATCATGTTTCTAAATGGTCAAACCACTTCGCATTCTCAAAAGTTTTATGAATTTTGAAGTGTAATTTTAAAAGATTTTCATATGGATACTTTCATGATTAACTAACCGTGTGTTTTCAATGAGAAATACTTGCGTAATTATTATGTCTATATACTGTCAAGTATTCTTACACACATCGGTTCAGTACATTTCTTGAACTTGTTATTACCGTGTATCAAATAGATAAATCTTTCTATGGTAATACTCCCGTTTCCTATTCAACATTGTTTTGAATCAGACGTCATTTCATTTTTACACGTGCTTTCATTGCAAATTTGTTTATATTTCGTTCATATAAACATCTTACGTCTTTGATTTCCCAAAATATTATTCTACATGAATTTTTTATCTGATTTACATCATTGTCAGATTCTTAAAACATTTCTATTCTTTCATGATTATTCATTCATACAAAGTTTTGAGAAATCTTAAATTCTTCAAATGCTCAAATTTCATTCTTATCTGTTATGAGCATAAATACACTGACATTGATTTTTTTTTTGTGCTTTAATGTCAAGATAATCATTGTACAGCCTATTCTTTTAGGAAAATACATGGGATTCAGTGTGTGCGCTTAAATGACTTCCATGGATTCACGATAACCAGTGTTTCCTACCCTAGAAGTAATCCTGAGTGATTGAGGGGAAAGGGGTCAAAAGATTTGAGTGTTGGTGTGTGAAGAGGTAAAATGGAAATGAGAGTTTGGTCAGAAGTGAGCTTAAATGATTAAAAGAAAGAGGGTGAGAGAACAGAGTAAAAGAATATCAGACTCTGCACCAAAATCTTTCTGAGTCGGGCAGCCACATCTACTGATTGGTTCACATTCTTTGGTGACCATCATTGAAACAGGCAGTGAGCCCATGCCAACTCTTGTATAAAACCCCACCAGCTACTCATTTTTTTCTTAAAAAGAGAATGTTTCACATTTTCTGGGGAAGCAGCACATACGCTATTGGTTCTTCACTTGGAAGATACTGATATTGAAAAGGAAGGAAAGTTTCCCCACCTTCGAACCTTTATCATGCACTTTGAGTCTATGTATAATCATTGTTGTCTCAATGATTTGCATAATTTGAGCCTTAACAGCAATCATGGTGCTAATTCTTTCATAACACAAGCACGAGCACACAGAAAATCTGTTTTTCTGTCATAACATTCATAGAAAATACCTTGTGTTTTTCAATGATTGAATGGAAGTCCTGGGGAGTGAACATCATCTCAAGCTCCTTCCATTGTACATTTGTTGTACATAGTAACTTTGTGTTACTGACAGGCATTCCTAACTATTTCATTTGTTGATTCAGGGTTACCATTCCAATTTGTCTGAATTTGAAAAGATTCAGATAAATACATTTTATGAATTGACGACTCATTATCAAATCAGTTTGGGGGAGAATGTTCATATCCTACCAAAGGAGGAGATTGTTAATCATGAAGATTATGCTTATCAGATGATTTGGGGAGATCATTCAAACACTGTGCTGACATTGAAACAGTTTTGATAATTATGATACTCAAAATTCTTCAAAAAGGGGGAGATATATCAAGGTTTCAAAGTCAGTTTCCAGAATGGAGAGAAGTTTGTCAAAGTTCAAGTCAGACCAAAGTTGATATTTTCAAAAAGGGGGAGAATTTCAGAATTTCAAAGTCAGAGTCTTGAAGACTTCAATGATTGTGAAGAATGTGTTAAAAGTTGTTGGAAAATCCAAAGAGCGAGATTTAATTCAAAGTTGGAGAATATCAAAGTTTCAAAGTTTGTAGAAGATGTTAATGTTTTCATGGATTAAAGCTGAAAAGATTCGAATGCTGAAGTTCATTTCTGAAGATAAGAAGACTTGAAGATAATTGTCCAAAAAAATTTTAATCTTGAATCCAAAGGGAGAGATTGTTAGACTAGAATTGTATTCAAGATTAAAATAGAGGGTCTAGTTTGTAATTATTGTAAAGTCAAGGATTTATGTTGTAAAGTCAACATAGTTTGACTTAGTATAAATAGGTTTGTCTTGTTGTAATTGTATAGACACGCACAAAGATACGAATTGAGAAGATTGGTAATATTCGCACACTGAGAACACACACACAACGTGAGACTTGTGACTATACGTTAGATCTGTGACTAATTGTAAATCTTGTGTTTGATCAATAAAAGTTGTGTTCTTAATCTGTTTATTAATCGTATGCTAGTAATTGGGATCACATCTTCAATCATCGGGGATGGTTGAAACCGGGTGTCTGGAATTCGTTTCCTTACACATCGGTAACGGCATCAACTAGGGGGCCGTATGGGGATCTACTGGGGGCCTCGAGGACGAGTACTCCTGTATTTTGACGAAGGCTTTCAATGTGAAAATTGTCGTCTCTTGTGACATGAAACGTTGAATCTAATCCTGTGAATTTTAAATTATACTTTTGATGTTATAAAACGGACGAGTTTGGGAATTCACTAGACCTCTCGGTCTAATCCTCGTTTCCATTTTTTTATAAAACCCATTTTAAGGTAACAAGGTTGCATCGGGATCTTCTAAAGGCAAAGAGAAATGTTAAGAGCTAGCATTTTGAGAGCGGGCCTTAGTTGCGGCATAGTTTCTGTTCTAGTATAGTTTCTCGGTTGTAATAGACTTAATTATAGATGATGTAAATCCTTGCTTATCAGATTTTTGTGCTGGGACCCATGTTTGGGAATTTTTTATGCTTATATGATTGTTGTTTTGTTTTGGGTTGTTACAGAAACCTTTATTCAATCGATTAATTTTTCATCCTTTAAAGAGTGTGACAAAAAGTTGTAGCTTCTGATCGCTAAACATAAGATTTACAACTCTAATTAGTATCTTTTGTTTAAGTTTTAGGGGATGTAATGGAAATCTCATCCTACCGGGGTTTAGATCCAGATACTTCCAAACCTTGAAGCCATGGAGGTTCACCTCCGACAGGCAGTTATGTTGTCCCCGAGGGGTGGGGATGGGTGGGTTAGTCTTGGATAGCCATGGCTATCCTAAAAAAACTCTAAACACTATATGAGGGTATAACTAAAATATAAAACAAACCCTGTGTGTTGAAGCCAAAAGGGCATAAAATATAACAAAGTTTCTGACTTCATTTAGTTTAAAATAAATCAAGACATGATCAAAGGAACCCATTGAGTTTAAACTTTTGAAGTAAGTGATCAAACTTGATTGAGCAAACTCGTTTGAACAAATGAAAACACTAAAAATTAAACAATTGCACCACGTAGATTGTACAAAGTGTACTCCTAAAGCCAAAATACCAATGGGATGGAATTCTATTTGTTATCTATTCACTAGCATATGGACGACAAAATCACCTAAATGCATCACTATATACATGCCATATACCACAACTTCAATTTGGCAGATTTCATCATCCAACTTCAAAAAAGCTTTCTTAGCTGGTAACAGTCTATCAACAAAAGAAGAGTCTCCATCTTTGCTAGAAATATTAGAAAGGGGAGAGAGGTTGGGGGTTTCTTTTAATGAGTCTAAAAACATCTAATGAACTTCCTTTTATAATAATTTGATCTTTTAGTTGGGATTACTTGGGTAGTTGATCTACATGGTTGTAATACTAATTAGTTTTTGTGAATGTTTTTCTTTGTCTTTACAATTTATAGATTGCACACAGATGATAAATCTTGGATGTGTACAAATTATATCTGAGCATATTATGTTTGCACTAATTTTCATATTATTTTCCTTCCAATTTTTTTGCGGAAGTGTTGGAGAATCAAATATTAGTGCATAAGCAGTTCGTACAAAATTTGACGACTCTTTCAAATCCGTCCAGAAGATGTGAAAATTTTGAACAATTTTTCGGAAAATAACTTTATCTAGCATGTTTGTTATATTTATATGTTTTGCTTCATTTGTTTTTGTTTGGTTCGCTTTGCGCCATAATTGTTCTTTTTTGTTTTGTTGGTTGGCGTTTTTGTCATTATACATGTTTTGGAAATGTTTGATTTATAGCGGCTATGTTGCCAAAAAATTTAAAATATAGTTGGCACTTTGTTTGTTTATGATACAAAATATTAAAAACCGTTGTTTTTACTGTTAAAAACCATTGTTATATTAAAAGAAACTTAGTAGCAGTCAACTTAAAAGCTCTAAGTATGTTATTTAGACCATTTGTTTTATGTAAAACATGATGTGCTGCTTGTTTATAAATTGAACAATCTTGTAACCATGGGTACATGAATATTTTATTACCTTGCATTCCATAAATTTAACCACTATATTTTTCATATTCTTATAATCTACATGTTGGATCAGATTTTTTCTTGAATTACATAAAGCAAAATATTATAATTTTATTAAAATTGGATAAAAAGATCATGCTGAATGGGCAGACCAGCCTAGAACGTTCTGAACATTCTGAACATTCTGAACATTCCTGGATCGGGCTTATTTTATTTAGTCCGCGCCGGGTAAATACCATTTGTCCATGTTCAAATCAGAATATTTGAGCCAGACAGGTCTGAAGGCGAATTTATTTGGACTGTTTTGGCGGATCGGACCAAACGTGACTGGTTCTAGGTCGAGTGTTTTCTTTTTGATTTTTTTTGTCGAAAAATAATATGTTATAAATTTTAAAATTATGTACCAAAAATAAAAAAATGAATGATTGGTAAAAAACGTATTTAAAATGACATGTCAACCCGAGAGGTTTGGACCCAGTCTGGACCGATTCATGTCCACGATTACTACATATAACATACAGTGACGTAAATTTCTGAAAACCGTTACTTTATCATGACATACGGCTACATAATTTCTTCAACCATCTCCGTATCATGACAAACAATGACGTAAGATCACCGAATCATGACATACGGTGATGTAACTTTATCAAAACCGTCATTACAAAATGACATACGGTGACATTTATCATTCAAAACTGTCACCGTAACATTACTATTATTCAACACCGCCACCCTAGTATGACATACGATTACGTTTACCTTTTTCTTTAAATCGTCACTGTAGCATGACATACGGTAAAGTTATTTTTTTAAAAATTGTCACCCACGGATGACATACAATGACGTTTATTACTCAAAAATCGTCATGTTAGCATTATATATATTGACATTTATTATTCAAAAAAACACCATAGCATGACATAATGTGAAGTTAATTTCTCAAAACCATCACCACATCATCACATATGATGACGTAAATTTATCAAAACCGTCACTGTAAAATGACATATAATGACGTTTATCAATCAAAATTGTCACCATACATTGCATACCATGACTTTTATCATTCGACGCCATCACCGCTAGTATGACATGTGGTGACTTTTATTTTTCAAAACTTTCACCATAGTATGACATACAGTGACGTTTATATTCAAAATTGTCACTGCATCATGATATACAATGACGTAATTTTATGAAAATTGTCACCGTATATGACATACGATGACGTTTATCATTCAAAATTGTCACCGTCACCGTAATATCACATATAGTGACGTTTATCATTCAACAGCCATGATATACGGTGACATTTATATTTCAAAACCATCACTATAGCATGACATATGACGACATTTATTTTTAAAACTGTCATCGTAGGATGTCATACAGTGACGTTCATTATTCAAAATCATCAGCTTAACATGACATACAATGACGTTTGTTATTCGAAAACATCTCCATAGCATAACACAGGGTGAGCTCTTTTTTTTCAAAACCGTCACAGTAGCATAACGTATAATAACATTTATTTTTCAAAACCATCACCATAGCATGACCTATAATGACATTTATTTTTTTGAACCGTTACCGTAGCATTACATATAGTGATGTAAAAGTTTTGAAACTGAAAACGTAACTTGACATGTGGTGACATTTATTTTTCAAAGTCGTCACCATAGCATGAGGTACCTTGACGTTTTTTCCCATAACCATCACAGTAACATGACGTAAGATAACATGTATTATTCAAATCTGTCACCGTAGCATGACATATGTTGATGTTACAACATGACATATGGTCACGTTTATTATACAAAATCGTCATCGTAGTTAAACAATATTGATTTTTTTTATTGAACCGTCACCATAGCATGATATATAATGACGTTTATTATACAAAACCGTCACCGTTGTGACATATACTTTTTTTTAAAACCATCACCATAATATGACATATGATGACATTTATTTTTTAAAACTGTTACCCTAGAATGACAACAGTAACTTACTCATAACCGTCACCATATGATGATATAAATTATTCAAAACCGTCAATGTTGCTTAAGATATGGTGACTTAAATCTTCTAATACCGTTACGAATGCATGACATAAACTACCTTTTGGTGACGCAAATCTTGCAAAAACGTTGCCGAGAACTTGGTAACTTTTGGAAACGATTTTCAAATAAACGTTACTGTATATATTTTAGTTTCAGTAACGGTTTTTTTAAAACCATTACTACATAAAGCAACGATTTAGAGAAAAACCGTTACTAAAAGGTCCTTTATGGCGACGGTTTTTAAAAACCGTCACAATATAAAGCAACGGTTTTTCAAAAGCGTACTAAACCATAATCTTAGGAGACCTTTTATTAATGTTTTTATCTAAAATGTTGCTTTATGTTTCTAGGTTTTTGGTAATGGTAACGTTTTTTTTATAAAAACGGTTACTAAAACAATTAGCTAACTTTTTCTGTGACTTTTTGTAACAGTTTTTTGTCAAACCGTTACAAACCTAATTTTTTAGAACCGTCACAAAAAGTCATTTTTGTACTAGTGTAAGTGTTCCTTGTGTAAGGCCATCAACATCAATCGATATTATAATTTTTTTAAAAGTGATAGAAAATACATGATATGATTGATTTACTATAGTTTAACATATAATTGAAATATTAAGATTAATGTAATAAATTATATATTTACTAATGTAGACATTAACTTCATTTCTAGTTAAATTGTACATTAAATATTTCAAATTAGCAATATACTATATAATTTAATTAAATAATATAATATAATATAATCAAAAAAAAATTTTAATTCAATAACAATAATCAAATTGACGAAGAATTTTTTAATAAAAATGTTTATTTAAATAGTTTAATAATAGAATAAAGTTGTTTACATATGTTAAAATAATAGATATTATTAAAACTGAAAAAGAAAAAAGTGTTGTGGAATTGTATTTATAAATTATAAGAATGAAAAAAGCAATGAATTATAGATATTAGGGACGTAAATCCTAAAATTTAAACTACAGGGACGAAAATACAAATTTTTAACAAACCACGGCAGAAAAATGTGATTTACTCTAATAAGTTTTTAGAAATTATAGAGTAGTGCTTTTATTAAGTTGCCAATTTTTTTTATTTTTTAAAAGTCTTAATAATTTGTTTATTGTGTTTCAGTTGTTATTTATGATGTATTTTAATATTTACCAAATGAAATTTTGAAAATATATAATTATTGGGCAAATTCTGTAATAAATATTATGTAGTCAACCATTTGGCATATTACAGGAAGTGCCTCCCGCTTATTTTTAAGTTATATTTATTCAATTCAGAATCGTTTGAAACTTTCTGTTGTAGAAAACTAACTAGGAAAATTAAATGCAATGATACGATCGTAAGTGATATATTGTATATCTCTCCAATTCATGATTATTTCAAATGAAATATTGCACATTACTCTAATTAATGACTAATTAAAATCTTTAAAAATGTGAACAACGTTTCGAGTTCCAATTAAATTAAGTAACCCATTTGAATTTAAATTTTTTTTAAAATGCGGAGAACGTTTCGAGTTCCAATTAAATTAAGTAACCATTTTGAAACAAATCGTCAGTTTTGATTCGAATTAAAAAAATATTTTGTATGGAATTCCAACCAACATTTAGAATCCATTTTTAATTACAATAATAATTGTATTTTCTTATTTAACCATTCATCCTACCTATATATACCTTGAGCAATGCACAAGTTTCAATATCTTATTTTAGAATAAGAACAAAAATGGCTCAACAAAGAACTCTCTACCACCTTCTCTTTCTCCTCATTATTATTTGTACTAGTTAATTTTTCACATTACATTTTCTGCAAATAAATGTTAGTGGTCTAGAACATCGAGTTCTAATTATTTAGTTCTCTTCCACGGTTTACATAATCATTTTTTTATTGTAAACTTTTACAGGCACAAGTTTATAAGCAACTGACTCAGATTCACAGAGCTCATGAGTGTCAAGATTTTCAGAGATTGAATGTTTGGATTCAGTCTTTGATCGGATTAGATTAGAAGGTTGAGTATCTGCAATCATCATTCTGGAGTTTCCTTGACGAATCTAGACTTTTGAGTTCTCTTAATCATTTTTCTGACTTGATCAATCAGAATTGTGAGTACTTGCAATCATTGTTCCGGTGCACTGGTTGTGATCCAAACTTTTGAGTGCTTATAATCATTTAACTGATTTATGAAGATTGGAGGTATGGGTTTACTCGTTCAGTGTTCTGAAAAGTGTTATGAAAATGAGCATACTTCTTCAGTTGCTGAACAATTATTGATTGATTCTTCTATCCCTTGCCAAGTAGTGCTTGCTATAAGATGCTTCCTTCTACGAGCTGATCAAAACAAGTTCTTAAGATGAACTTCTATTCAACTCGCAATTCAAAGACAGATTATTTGTTATAAACTGAAGATGCACTGTAGTTGTCACGTAAACTCGCACATTTCTTTCTTATGGACGTAAAGAATGTGTTGAATTTCTAAAGATAAAGTTGTCTTTAGTGCACTCAATCAAGGTTATTGCACATCGAATCTGGTTTTAAAGTTGAAACTTTGAAGGATAACAGTTTCATTCAAGGGGGAGCCTGAGTTGTCTTGAAGAAGTGCAACACTAAAGTTTTTCCAAGAAATCAAGGGGCAGAAGAGCTGGAGCTTAAAAGATGATGATTCCTTTACAAAGCTGTAGGGGCAGAATGTTAGGACATAAAATGTCCTTAGTTTTTAGAAAGTTTTGTTAAGGGCTCAATTATTTTTGTATTGGGTTATTAGAATGTAATTGGGCTTTATATTGTAGTTGGGCTTTGGCTTAAGTGTGTAACAAGTGAGACGTGGGGGAGTATATATAGATATTGTTAGCGTTAGTAGTAACTAGATCATTTTCAAAATGTAGATTCAAAGTGAGTTTGTGTGATTCTAGAGAAACTCATTCTCTCTCTAGGTAGTTGTCTGTATTTTAGTTTCATGTGAATAATACACAAGTTCCTCCCAATCTCATCTTGTTACTATCATTTTTGCTTGAATTGTTGTTTATGGGATCTATCAAATGTGTCAATACGATGAATGCTCTTAAGCAACCATCAGATTGATACTTCCAACGGATTCCTATACTCCTTTGACTTATTCCATGCATTTAATATCCGACACATCTTCCACAAATGTCTATAACTGGTAACTGTTGTATAGCTTATACTTCATAATAGACAAAATATGATTTTTATTTGTAAAAGTCTTATTACTATCTGTATTGTTCCAAGAGTAAAGAAGCCTTCAACAAAGTCGAAGATTAGTTGAAGAACGTTCAGATTGTCAGCAAAGCGGATTGGTTTGTCATCTAGCCAAAAGAAGATCAATACAAGATATAGTCAGTATGTTGTCTGTCAAATACTACTACTGACAAGCTGAATTCAAAGCGCAAACTTGGCCAACAAGTTGGGTTCACCAACTCTTCCCTACTCTCATCCTAAAGTATGGGAACACGCAAAGGCATTTCAGTTTAAGTATGTTTAAAAGTATTATTTTAAATACTTATCATACTTTACTGTTCCTTGTACAAAGGATGGTAAGGGTTAACAAGTGTCTACATCAACTCAAAAGGCTGAAAGGAAAAGTAAAAGCATGCATGGATCAGCAAATTTGACGGAGACACGTGTTAAAGTTGAAGGAGAGCATTTATTGCAATGAAGGCTATAAAAACGACTTCATTGTGTTAACTTGCAAATTACCCATTTTGAAAGAACATATCTCTGTGATAGTTTCAAAGTAAATTTGGTGTCAATATCTGAGAGCTATTTAGTCTCTCAAATCTGAAAGAGAACCTTCTTCTTCTCTCTTTTAGTGTGTAAATTTGTCCCCTCCATTTAGTTTAGGATAGAGGTTTTGCCTCCTAGTTTCCGCAACATATCTGTAATTTATGTTTGAAATAAACTAATATTAAAAAGTGCGAATTTACTTTGTTTTTCTTCAACCCCCCTTCTACAAACACTTTATGTGTGAGTCATTGTGGTCCAGGACCAACAATAACAATTAAAAATATTTATAAAATTACACATTTATCCATCAATTACATTCAACTATAAAATAAATAAGGTTATATTTGTAAAAATGACATCTGTCATTTCCTTTCTCTCCCGCTCAAGAACACGAAATTTATTTTCTTTCCTTCCATTTTCTTCATTTCCCTTCAATCTCAAGAACACAAATAAAAAAAATCTTTCCTTTCTTTTCTTTTCCTTTCTTTTCTTTCCTTCCAAAACTTGAGAACAGAGTGGTAGGTAGTGTTTGGTTCATATTCTAAATGAATCTGATGAAATTGAAATATTGAATTCATTTGACCAAATTTCATTATTTTGTTTGGTTCATTATTTTTTAGCGAATAATTCTTTAAAATCCAATTAATTCCACAAATAAGGGATTTGAAAACTCCTTGACAATAAGGTAGTATTTTTATGGAATGAAATATTCGTTCTCTATTTTCTGCTTGATTTCTTCCCTATCGATTTAAAATTTAAATTATTCTTTTAGAAAAAAATACAATGCAATAAACCATTTCGATTTTCTTTTTTGCATATTTATGTCAGTTTTAAAGCATGTCTGTTTTTTAAATGTTAGCAAATAATCAAAGTAAAATTAAAGAAACTGATGTAGTTATAATTATTAAAACATTTATGTATAAGTACTAATCAATTTTAACATTGTTAGAATCTGGTTTAATTTTGGATATGAAAACTCCATATGAATCATATGCATTATTTTATTAAATTTTTTTTAGTTTAAGAAACAAAAACTCAAAATTTTCAAAAATGAGTATTTAGGTCATTTACCAACATTTCGTTTCAATTCCAAAGCTACATTTTGTGAACCAAACAGACAAATTTCAAATACTTTAGCATATTCTATTCCAATGTCTGCTAATCAAACAGGTGATCGAACCTGATAACCTTCCATGGCAATTCCTTCAAAGTCAAATTCATTTGACTGATTCCATTACATCCAAAAACATTTCGTGAATCAAACATCACCTTAGGCTAATTCTTCTTAATTTTTTTTATTTTAATTTGGGGTTTAATTTTTTGTTGTCTATTTTTTTATTAATAGGAATTAATTTATATAACGGTTTTAAACATTTTTTTAATATTTATTCTCCAAACCCAAAATCCTTAATTCTTAATAATTTCTTTTATATATATATATATATATATATATATATATTTTTTTTTTTTTTTGTTATTCAATCTTCAATTCATTGTTATCCCTAACAAACAATGTCTCCTTTTTGGCTCTTCTACTTCCAAAGTTCTAAGTATAAAATTGGATTCAATAACATTCATTACTTAGTGTTCTTTTATTTTCTATTTTTCATGATTACCTTATATAAAGTTCCTTTGATTATTTACTTTTTTTTTAATTTATGTTGATTTTTTTATATGTTCTTTGGAACTTTTTAAATTATTGATACTTGTGTTTTTTTAACGACGATAGGTTTTTTTTCAAAAAATATATCACTACGATAGATTGATAAACATTATGTTTGATATGTGTTTTCAGAATTACCCATAATTATTAATTAATTCTATATTAAATGTGATGTCTTCAACTAGAAATTTTGAATCAGGTTATTTTAAGCATTATAAAAGAAGAAAATGTGAACAATTTGTTCAAGGTCAACAATGAACCATTAATCGTTTTATGATCAAACATATAACGGAATGTAGTAAAAAATAATATAATTAATAGTATAATTAAAAAAATTAAGAGCCACATTTAGTTAATCGCACAGGACCTTCAAAATGTCAGGGTCGGCCCTATGAAAGAGTGAGGTCCATACTGGTTTTGGGAGGGTTTTTCTAAATAAGGTCGTTCTGCATGGTACAATGTGGTCGCTTACAAAACGCTTACCTGATTAATGTTCATTAGGTGTCATTTATTTTATCAGGTGAACATTATTAGGATTGAAAAATTTATCGGGTAACCGGTATAGTATGTAATAACCGAAAGTTGTTAAAAAATGGAAGTTTGGGGGAAATATTGTTAAAGCCGGAAGTGGGGGGTTAGTGTAAAAGTTGGTAGAAAAGGGTTAAGCCTCTTACATTAAATCATTTTGTTGTGTGTGGTGGCTAAGGAGAAGCATAGGCGATTTTGGGAGAATCAAGAAGAAGGAAGCAATCTTCTTGGGGATTCAAGCCTACACTAATTTCTTTCAAGGTAAATCTTGTATCTAATCCCTCTCCTAATGTTGGAATGTATTAGATAACCGTTTAATTTTATGTATTTTGGAATGGAGCGATTCTTAGAGTTCTCTGGGTTTGAATGAGACCTCAAATCCTTGAAGGGATTGGCCTCTTTTGGTTTTTAGTGTTTGTATTTGCCTAATTTCGGGAATGTTGGTGTGAAATCGATGCAATCACCGCCCGAAAGTCGAACCCTAATGATATTCCCATCGGAGGTGGAGGCGGCTAGTCCGCTGAGTTGCGATCAGGACGACTTGGGAAACCTCCACCCGAGGGTAAACCGGGGAAGTCCCCAACCGGGAGTACCTGGGGAGGGGTATTGAAAGGTCGGGAGTCGGAACCACTCGGGGGACCCGGGAGACAAGAACCCGGGATAGGAGGAGGTCCGGGAGTCGGCACCACCCGTGGGACTCGGGATATGGGGACCCGGGATAGGAGGAGGGCCGGGAGTCGGCACCAACCGGGGGAACCCGGGAGACGGGGACCCGGGGTCGAGAAGCCGAGAGGCGGAAGACCCGGGCGGAACCCAGGAGTCAGGGAGCCCGGGGTGGTGTGTGTGTGTGGTATCCTGATCCAAGAAGAGAGAGAGGGGAGTGAGGGGAGCTCTAGACCGGATCTTCTCGGTGTTGATTACTTCTAAACCTGATAGCTTGTTTCTTTTAATGCTAGATTTTTGTCCTAGAAGTTAAGTAGTTGGGAAGGGAGCTTGCGGATAACCAGGTGAGTTTTCTAACTAAATGTTTTTCAATGCTAAATGGTTAAAGGCATGTGAAGGTTTAATTAAAGCATTTTATTCTTTATGTATGATTTATATAAATGCGAGATTTATTAAATGTGGTTCATATTGATGTTGATGTTTAAATGTATGCATACATGATGGAGCGAGTATGGCCAAAGTCGGGGAGTGTGTCTCGCTTGTGCTCATACCGGTGGGTGTGTCCCATTTATGCCATTGGGGGGGGGGGGGGTTGTCCCAGTTAAGGCAGTATGAGTCAGACACGTTGTCAACTTCGAGTGACGGTAGTGTGTGCCAAACGTATGTTTGTAAATGCAGTGTTATTTTTATAACATAATTGGTTTATTTTATTATAAATCTTTTCTATACTCTGTTGTTGGAATTGTTGATTAGAGGGGACTCACTAGACCTTTGATCTAACCCTCCCTCTTTCAAAATTAAAATCCTTTTCAGGCAAGTGCGAAGTAGGAAGTTCGGGTAAAGGGAAGGAGAAGGTGTGAGCTGGAGCCGGTTTCTTTTAGAAGACTTCCATATTAGTTATTTCTTTCTTGTATTCTCAGTTGTGTACTAGGTTGCCATTCCGCAAACCTTGGAATTTTAATATTGGCTTGGGGCGTTTTGGCATTGAATATGTTAAATTCTCTTATGTTTACCTCTTGTGAGTTGGGTTGTTACAATTGGTATCAGAGCCGTAGTTTAAAGGATGTAGGTGACCAGAGGGGCCTAGACATAAACTGTAAAAGTATAAAAAACAACTGAGAAATAGGAAGTCCTTAGGGAGGCGAGTAATAGGGTAGAGAGGACTAGCATGTAAGGTAAATTTGGATTTATATCTGGCCAATGTAATTGAGAATTTACAGGTACATGTGTATGCTTAAATTGCCTTATTACGTTTGACCTGTTGGACCGAATGTTTCGTGTGTTGCGTCTTATCAGAAAGCATCATGTCTGAGCGTATGACGAGGAGCAGATCGGTGTCGGTTGCTGAGGCAATACCGGTGAATGAGGTGGTAGTGGATGGGCCGACAGCTCCTCCGAGAAAAGAAACCACTCGGGTAAGGGGTCATGGTCGAGGAAGAGGACGAGGGGGAGGATCCCGTAAAGATTCCACCCAGCTGGAAGAACCCGAGGAGAGGGTTCGGGGGTGAAAGACGACGCAGGGTGTCCGTCGAGCGAAAAGTGTGGAGGTACGCGCAGAGCAAGAACCCTTCCTTCAATAGAGTTCAACTAGCGTCAGGGGAAGAGGACGGTCAAAGAGTCGAGGTGGGGTTCAGACGCAAGCCTTCGTGACGCAAGAAACCTTACAAGCACTGCTAGCCCATCAGACAAGGAACGAGAGCAAAGAGTAGAGTGAGGAAAGAGAAGAGACTGAGATGCCTAGTCAACCCATAACTGTGGTGGACAGTCATTTCCAGTCCACTCCAGTTGCGGCAGGTAGGTCAGAGTTCAAAAAGGGTGCAACTACAAGTCGTTCTTCTTCTGCAAGCCCTCTAGCTTTAAGGGCGACTGTGATCCAGTGGTAGTGATCAAGTGGATCCGAGAGATGGAGTTGGTCTTCGATACCTGCAAGTGCATCAAGGAAAATAAAGTGGTGTTTTCTTTGTCTATGATGAGGGACGATGCAGTTTTCTGGTGGGAGGCTGAAACCGGGGGAGAGGGGTCCAAGGCATCGAAGAGCATGATGTGGGAGACCTTCGTCGCTAGGTTCTAGTGGCAGTTCTGTCTGTTTACGGTTGTGAAAAAGCTAGAAGAAGACTTCCTGAGTTTAGAGCAAGGGGAGATGACCGTTCGAGAGTAGGGTATGCAGTCTACTATGGATCTGATGAATAGGGTATGCAGTCTACTATTGAACAAGTGTGTGGTCGTCTTCATTGATGACATACTAATCTATTCACAGTCTAAGAGTGAGCATGAGATACACCTGCGATCGGTGTTGGGACTTCTAAAGTGCGAGAAGTTATTTTCCAAATTCTCGAAGTGTGAATTTTGGCTTAAGGAAGTGCAGTTCTTAGGACACGTGGTGTCGGAAGACCGAATCCAGGTTGATCCGACGAAGATTGAGGTTATCAAGGGATGGGAGGCATCGAAATCGCCATCGGAAGTGAGAAGTTTCCTTGGGTTGGCGGGCTATATCGAAATTTCATTCAGGATTTCTTGCGAATAGTCACGCCGTTAATTGCCCTAACAAGGAAAAATGTCAAGTTTGTGTGGGTCGAAGCTCAAGAGAGTGCGTTCGACAGATTGAAGGATAGTCTTAGTAGTGCACCCATTTTATCTTTACCCAACGGATCGGAAGGATTCATGGTCTACAACGATGCTTCTAAGTTGGGTTTAGGGTACGTGCTAATGGAAGAAGGAAATGTGATCGCTTATGCATCTCGCTAGTTGAAAGAGCATGAGAAGAACTACCCGACACACGATTTGGAGTTGGCGGAAGTGGTTTTTGCCTTGAAGATTTGGAGGCACTACCTATACTTGAATCAGAAGGAACTGAATATGAGACAGAGAAGATGGACGGAGTTGTTAAGCGACTATGACTGTGAGATTTTTTACCACCCGGGTAAAGCCAATGTGGTGGCCGACGTCTTGAGTCAGAAGGAACGGGGAGATACGACAAAGGTGGTAGCTTTTCGAGTCAAAGCAACTTTCAATCTCTTGGATGAAGTTAAGAAGTTCCAAGAGAAGGCGCTTTTGCAAGAGAATTTGAAAAGCGAAAGGATTATCGGACTGGTAACTTCGCTATCTGTTGACAGTCGCAGAGTGAGGTGCTTGGGGGATCGGGAATGGATTCCTAAGTTAGGTGATCTTCGGAAGAGGGTGTTGGAGGAGGCTCATAAGTCTCGTTATTCATTTCACCCAGGAACTAATAAGATGTATCAAGATCTGAAGCAGTGTTATTGGTGGCTGGGATTGGAAAAGGACATCGCTTACTTCGTCGAACGGTGTCTGAAAAGTTTGAAAGTTAAAGTTGAGCACCAGCGACCGTACGGAGAGCTTTATATCGTTGGAAATACCGGTATGGAAGTGGGATGAAATCGCAATGAACTTTGTCACGGGTCTTCCGCGATCACCTAAGGGGCATGACTCCATTTGGGTAATAGTGGATCGACTCACAAAATCAACTCACTTCCGACCGATTAAGGAGAGGTACTCGTTGGAGAAGTTGGCCAAGTTGTACATAGACGAGATTGTGATCAGGCATGAGTGCCGTCGTCTATAGTATCGGACCATGATGATCATTTCACATCGTCTTTCTGGCGGAGTCTTCAAAGAGAGTTGGCTTCGCAACTCAAGTTGAGTATTGTTTATCATCCTCAAACGAATGGCCAGAATGAGAGAACCATTCAAACGTTGGAAGACATGCTTCAAGCATGTACTATCGATTTCAAAGGCTCGTGGGAAGTTCACTTACCGTTGATAGATTTCTCTTACAACAGTAGTTACCATGCAAGTATCCAAGCTGCACCGTTCGAAGCTTTGTACGGACGGAAATGTAGAACACCCTTGTGTTGGAATGAGGTAGGGGAACGTCAATTGGCAGGTCCGAAAATAGTGCAAGTGACCGCTGATAGAACGGCGTAAAATTGTCAGAAAATGTATGCGAATAAGCGAAGGAAGCCAATCGTGTTTCAAGTGGGGGACAATGTGATGTTAAAAGTCTCACCTTGGAAGGGTGTGGTACATTTTGGAAAGAAAGGGAAACTGAAACCAAGATTCGTTGGACCCTTTGCCATCATCGAGCAAGTTGGGGAGGTAGCGTACAAGCTCGATTTACCCACGGATCTTCGTGGAATCCACCCTACATTCCACGTATCGAATTTAAAGAAGTGCTTGGCCGAAACTGATGTAGTGGTGTCGTTAGACGAAGTGTGTGTGGATGAGAAGTTAAGCTTTATTGAAGAACCGGTGGCAATTTTGGACCACAAGGTGAAGAAGTTGAGAAATAAGGAGATTCACCTTGAAAAAGTGCAGTGGCAATACCATAAGGGACAAGAGCCGACTTGGGAGTCAGAAACGAACATGAGATCCTAGTATCCCAGTATGTTCAGTGACGGAATTCCGGGGAAGGAATTCTTTTGAGGGGGAGATATTGTAATAACCGAAAGTTGTTAAATAATGGAAGTTTGGGGGGAAAATTGTTAAAGCCTGAAGTGAGGGGTTAGTGTAAAAGTTGGTAGAAAAGGGTTAATCCACTTACCCTAAATCATTTTGTTGTGTGTGGCAGCTAAGGAGAAGGATAGGCGATTTTGGAAGAATCGAGAAAAAGGAAGCAATCTTCTTGGGGATTCAAGCCTACACTAATTTCTTTCAAGGTAAATCCTATATCTAATCCCTCTCCTAATGTTGGAATGTATGAGAGAACCGTGTGATTTTATGTATTTTGGAATAGGGCGACTCTTAAAGTTGTCTGGGTTAGATTGAGACCTCAAATCCTTAAAGGGATTGGCCTATATCGGTTTTTGGTGTTTGTATTTGCCTGATATCAGAAGTGTTGGTGTGCAATCGATGCAATCACCGCCCGAAAGTCGAACCCTAATGCTATTCCCATCGACGGCGGAGGCCCCTAGTCCGTTGAGTTGCAATTGGGACGACTTGGGATACCTCCACCCGAGAGTGGCCCGGGGAAGTCCCTAACCGGGAGTACCCGGGGAGTCTCCACTCGGGGGCGACCGAGGGAGGGATATTGAAAGGCCGAAAGTCGACACCACCTAGGGGACCCGGGATAGGAGGAGGGCTAGAAGTAGGTAGCACCCGGGGGAACCGGGAGACGGGGATTCGGAATAGGAGGAGGGCCAGGAGTCGGCACCACCCGTGGGGGACCTGGGAGACGGGGACCTCGGGTCGAGAAGACGGGACGCGACAGACCCGGGCAGAACCCGGGAGTCGGGGAGCCAGTGATGGTGTGTGTTTGTGTGGTGTCCCGATCCAAGAAGCGGGAGAGGGGTGTGAGGGGAGCTTTAGAACATATCTTCTCGGTGTTGATTACTTCTAAACCTGATAGCTTGTTTCCTTTAATGCTAGATTTTTGTCCTAGAAGTTAAGTAGTTGGGAAGGGAGTTTGTGGATAACCAGGTAAGTTTTCTAACTAAATGTTTTTCAATGTTAAATGGTTAAAGGCATGTGAAGGTTTAATTAAAGCATTTTATTCTTTATGTATGATTTACATATATGCGAGATTTATTAAATGTGGTTCATATTGATATTGATGTTTAAATGTATGCATACACGATGGAGCGAGTATGGCCAAAATCGGGGGGGGGGGGTGTCCCGCCTGTGCTTATACTGAGGGGTGTGTCAAGTTTTGTAACACCCTCAAATCTGGAAATAGCAACTAATTTAAAATTTTCTAAATACACCAATAAATGATTCATCTACAATCACAATTTAAGATTTAACCTCAATACACACATTCATTCTATACATACAATCTAAAATAAGGACGGGTGCTACTAAAAACTAATAAATGTCACTATCTCCAAGTTGCGGAAGGCTTCACCAACTACTTACACTTGCACAAAGCTAAGGATCAACTCTTCATAGTTGCTAGGACCAAACCCAGAACCTGATGCACATGCCGACAAATAAAAGGTTAGGCTTAACGCCTAGTGAGCTCAAAGTTTTCAACATAAACAAATGAATCGTCTAAAGAAAGAAGAATGCCATTAAAATCATAATCTTTCAAAATGATATGCTCGGCTTATAAAAACGACTCGTTTACCAATAAATATGCATTTTAAACGATAGAGACACCGAGTTAATCATTTAACCATACCAAACTATTTTACAGATTAAAATCCCAATATAAAACGTTCTTTCGTAAACTTAGATTTAACCCAGAACTTGCTCGAATGAGAATAAAGAGAGGACTCCCAATTTTATAAAACGCGGGTAAAATATTATACCTCGAAATACCCAACACGGGTGGAACATGATACACAACTCATAAACCATAGATGAAAACCTATATAAATAAATATTGTCGTGAACACGGACATTAGACCCAAACTCGCACGACCATAAAATGGACGAAAACAAGTACCGAAACATGGAAATGACGCATTCCATTCAAACCTAAATATACGTGGGAAAGACCCAATATTAATGTCATCATTTATCGTCGACTACACAAACCAAAGTTGGTAAAAATACGACAATAACTTTTAAAAATACCACGGATCTACAACGGAGAGACCCGTATGCACTGAGAATAGAGGAACATGCAAGTAGGCCGCCATACAACTTCCTCGCATGTCATCTAAACGTTTCCATCTTGGGTGGCGAGAACACGTGAATGGGGCCACCCGTGATGTTATTGGATTTCACCACATATCCCGATCCTAGTTCCCATGCCATGCCAGACATCACAATCCTCAGACCGTTTGTTGCCTCTTGCCATACTCCTTCGAGTTCCACCCCAAGGTCTTACGGACATGGATGCCTATCCAATCTAGGTGAGTTTCAACTCAGCGGCTCGATCCATCTATTGCCTACTCGCTAGCAAACCCAAGCGGTCACTACATGTAACCCAAAACCTTACGCCTTACAAAACAGACAGACTTACGTGCCTATGGATCCATTACAACACTGTATAACATTACATGACTCCAATTGAAAGACCAATACTCCCAAAACATGTAACTCCCAATGGCATGAAATAATCGCCATCATGCTCCAAAAATTCCTCAACTGTTTTTAAACCGGACAAATGTCCTCAAGACTTCATTTAGTCAAAACCGAGCCAAAGACCCAACAGTTTACGTAAATACCCAAATGAAAGCCGATATAAATATTGAAACACGTTTGACCAACTATTATGCAAACACGACCAAAAGTATAATTAACTAAAATCTCATCGTTGGTTGAGACAAACCATTTTCCAAATGAACTCATATCCTTATGTTTTCAAAATGCCTTATGACACAATAATATGCATTTTCTGAAAAGGTTTATAAGATCAAATACACAAAATGACACTTACGTCAATTTGGACTCCAATTATATATGTTAAATCATCAAAAAAACATTTCAACATGATTTATTTACCAAACTACCCAAAGATCCCAAAATGGGTGTCTCAATATGTTCATAAAACTGAACATCTCAAAATAACCAAAAAACTTATCAGCAGTTAACAATTTAATGTAAAACACAAACACTTTAAAATAAACATTTTTGGCATGTACACCATTTTCACAAATCAACTTGAACTCACCTTGCTAGATTTATGCTAAATCTAGGTTTTACCCCCAAAACTTGAACCACCATTGATGAAGGCTTGAAATCTCCAAGTAATCTTCCTATATCTTAGATCCAACACATCTACAAGGTTCCTTCAACATACAAGTCACCAAAATCATACCTAAGTTGAAGGATGAAGGAAAAAAAGGGTGAAACCATTTAACCCTAGCTTAACATTTGAGAGAGATGAGGAACTTACCACCACAAAATACCCTTGGATCTTCCAATAGACTTCAAATCTCTTGCTATATCCTTGAAAAGCTCTCAAAAACGAAACCGAGGCAACTTGAATCACCAAAATCGGAGTTGTGATGAAGAAGATATGAGGAAATGAAGTTTTAGGGCTGAAAATCGGGTTTTAAGCTCGACCAGGGGTTTCGCGATTTATCTCACGACCTTAAGTCGCGGCATAAGTCGCCCGCTTCCCCTAGTTATCTTCTCGTTCACTGTTTCAGCCGTAACTTCTTCGTTATAGCTACGTTTTCGCTCTGGAAAGAACCGTTGGACTCGTAATTGAATCCTTCATCCATCAAGACTATAAAATCTAGGATTCAAGTCCAAAATCAAATATATTTTTGCTTAATATATTGGTTTCTGAAATAACTTGAAATGATACCACTCGAAAACCGGGGTGTTACACGTTTATGCCATTGGGGGGGGGGGTCCCAATTAAGGCAGTATGAGCTAGACACGCTGTCACCTTCGAGTGATGGTAGTGTGTGCCAGAAGCATGTTTGTAAATGCAGTGTTATTTTTATAATTGAATTGGTTTATTTTATTATATATCTTTTCTATACTATGTTGTTGGAACTGTTGATTAGAGGGGACTCACTAGATCTTCGGTCTAACCCTCGCTCTTTCAAAATTAAAAACCTTTTCAGGCAGGTGCGAATTAGGAAGTTCGGGTAAAGGGACGGAGAAGGTGTGAGCTTGAGCCGGTTTCTTTTAGAAGACTTCCATATTAGTTATTTATTTCTTGTATTCTCAATTGTGTACTAGGTTGCCTTTCCGCAAACCTTGGAATTTTAATATTGGCGTGGGGCCGTTTTGGCATTGAATATGTTAAATTCTCTTATATTTACCTCTTGTGAGTTGGGTTGTTACATAGTAAGGACCGAGAATCTTGCCTGATAAGTGAAGGATTATACATTTACCCAGTTAACTTTTAGCAACAATCCATTTTGATGCCCAAGAATGTTACCCTGTAAGGTAAGCGAGGGTTGTGACTTCTGCAACCCAGTAATCGTTTTCTAATCGGTCCCCAAACTCACCTTATGCTAGACACGGATGTTTCATGTTCTCATTCTCTTGTTGGGTATCACAAAAGTCATTTAAGCCTTATTATCGTCATACTTAATGGTTTCTTTTAAATTGCGTAAAATATTTATACAGGGAAGCACACTCATACACCATCTTCACCGTTGGTAAAGTTATGACTCCTTAACCCTGAGGGAGGTTGGACTCTACTCGTGACCCGAATATGGTTGAGCCAATAACCCTTCGGTTGGTGTTCCTAATCGTTGTTGGCCATTAAACCTCCCCTTATCTAATGATGGAAGAGTTGCAAGAAGTTGATTACTAAATGATCTCTTGATTTTGGATCGATGTTTTTGATTGTTCGGCTTGAACTCTTCATAGGTCGTTTGTTCAAGACTTTTCAAGGGCACAAGGGATTTGATATTTTAAGGCACGATGGTATTTAGTCAATGTGCGCACGAGCTGGTCTGAAAATACATATTATCAACAAAAAAAAAAGGAGATAGTGGGACTAAGATTATTAGCGTGAGCTCTATTCATCAAATTTAGCTACACCTATGCGACTTTTGTCACCCAAGTAGCGTAAGAACTCAAAATATGAAGCAAAATCCTCATTGCTATAGAACACTTTTGATAAGTGTCGTGTAAACACATGTTTATTGAACACTTGATTTTATAAAACACATTTTCAAATAATGTCGTATACAAAAATTAATAAGACGTTTATTTTAAAATTGTCCTAAAGAACTTGTGAAAATGACCAAAAACATCCTATAAACCAGATTTTGTTGTAGAAAAGGAAGTCAGCCAAAAAGTAACAAATCAGTGAGTGGATATTGTATATTGTTACGCTTGTCATTGATCTCATTGGTCGTCCAAAAAGCAAATGGTAACTTTTAGTTCATTGAGTAGATGTTAGATACTAAGCTTTAGTAGATACTAGATACATGTGAAATTTCATGGGTCATAACATTGCTGAAAGATTTTAAAGATGATATTGGGTTTCTAATATACTTGATTGTCTCACGGAACACCATATGTTGACCCAAAGCCATTGTTGATTTGTACATCTATTGTAACCGTCGATCATAAATTCAACGGTTAAGATGTGAGTTGCATATGTTGTAAGATTTATGTGGGTTGCAAATTAAACTACCCCTATCTATATATATATATATATATATATATATATTTGTGTCATTTTGAGGTATATGGAATTCTTCCAACAACCTTTGTAGCCAAATGTGACGCAAGACAAAATCAAATACACAAACATAGTGTTTACACACACTATGGGAGAAAATTAATAAGCATTCAATATATTCAAAGTTCCGCCAATTAAGGGTGAGGAACTTTTGACGGATGACCAAAAATCACGAAATTTAAAAAGCGGGAAATCAAACATACATAATTTATTCTTGTCTAAACAGAGACAAAGTTGGAGTTTTTTTGATCCATTTTCCTTCGTTGCATTTCTTATGTGCCCTGTAACTCGCTGACGGACCATAAGTTATGGTCGTTTGTTTATTGCGTTCGATTGTCACTTATGATGAAATTTTTTATTATAAAAAATTATTACAAAAAGAAAATAATATATCATCAACCTCTATAACAGTTTATCGTGTTCTGGTCATATAGCCATCATAAATTTAAAAAAATAAAATTATATTGACTTTATAATTTTATGAAATTTTAATAATAAGTTAATATTTTTATAGAATTAAAAAAAAGGTGAAATAAAAAAATAAAAAAGGAGGACAAGTTTCAGTTATGGGTTCCTGGACCAAAATGGCTTTACCAACTAACAATGCATCAAAAAAAAGGAAAAATAAAGGAAGCAGAGCAGGGCAGTTAAAGTAGGGAAAAGCCCACCAAATAACGGACCCTTCTACGCACGCCACCCCCTTTCCCACGTGCTTACTCTGTACGATTCGGTATGGTCGTCCACGTGTCCTTCTTCATCTTCTATATCAACAACCTACACCACCCTACACCCAATCCCACCCTACCCCTTTGTCGGTTTCTTCTACTCCCCACCGGAATCTTACCATGGACACCCAAACTCAGGCCAACTACAACTACATGAGCCGGAATTTCAGTAACATCAGCCTCACAAACGACGATTCCGCCGCTTTCAGCGATTGTAACAGTGATCGCTCCGGTGAATTCCCGACGACATCGGCTCAGAGCAAGCGTCTGCTCCTCGCATGTGCCACAGAGATGTCTGATGATCTAATTCAACAGCTGGTGTCCGATCTCGAATCGGATTCGATTGAAGATCAGAAACAAGCGGCCATGGAACTCCGGTTGCTTGCGAAGAACAAGCCGGAAAATCGAGTTAAGATAGCTAGGGCCGGCGCAATCAGGCCGTTGATTTCGTTAATCTCGTCTTCCGATCCACAACTACAAGAGCACGGTGTTACGGCGATTTTGAATTTGTCGCTGTGTGATGAAAACAAAGAGGTTCTAGCTTCTTCTGGAGCAATCAGGCCGTTGGTGAGAGCGTTGAAGATCGGAACACCGACGGGGAAGGAAAACGCGGCGTGCGCTCTTCTCCGTTTATCTCAATTAGAAGAAAACAAAACGGCGATCGGACGGTCAGGAGCGATTCCTTTACTAGTAGATCTTCTGGAAACCGGAAACTTTCGAGGTAAGAAAGACGCATCAACGGCGTTGTATTCTTTGTGTTCGGTGAAAGAGAACAAGATTCGAGCTGTTCAGGCAGGAATCATGAAGCCGTTGGTGGAATTAATGGCGGATTTCGAGTCAAACATGGTTGATAAGTCGGCATTTGTGATGAGCGTTTTGGCATCGTTGCCGGAGGCCAGGGCGGCGCTGGTGGAGGAAGGTGGAATTCCGGTGTTGGTGGAGATCATAGAGGTCGGATCACAGAGGCAGAAGGAGATCGCGGTGGTGATCCTGTTGCAGTTGTGTGATGATAGTGTGGTGTACCGTACTATGGTGGCCCGCGAAGGAGCCATTCCTCCCCTTGTTGCCTTGTCCCAATCCGGTACAAAGCGCGCTAAACAAAAGGTAAATTTACAACCACCATCATTTATTTATTAATCATGCCCAAACTTTTGCACATTAAAAATCTAACCAAATTAAACCTAACTCTTTAGATTTTGGTTTACCTTTTGTTATTAGTAGTAAGTTTGAGCCTTCTCAGTATCATTAAAAAATCTGTTAACACAAGGATCAATGAGTTTAGTTGAGATATCCTCTTTTTTTTTTTTTTTTTGTGGTAACCGTGGGTTTTCGGCCCAACTTACGCACACCGACTAATCCCCGGACGACCACGAATGGCCTGGAGTCATCGCAGGTGAACCTTCATGGCCACAAGAGCTTTGGCAGTGCCTGGATTTGAACCCTGGGTAGATGAGATCTTCCACTACATCCCCCAAAGTCTTTACCAGTGTACCACAACCCAAGGGCTTTTAGTTGAGATATCTGTAAACAATTGACACGGATATCCATAATTATGAAAAAATAAATCAAATCAAACTGGTTTACGAGATATGGAAGACATATTAATATCGAAGAAACCAAAGCCGAGTACCATTTAATTTTTTGGCATTTTCACAAAGGTTATTTATATGTCACTTTCGAAAACGATAGTTTAACACATTGACTCGATAAGTGTTCTCATTTGACTTTCACTTTGTTGATCAACCATTATGCTTTAAATGACCAATTCTAGACGTGTATACTAGACTCTTTCTTGAATGTGTCATGTAAATTGAACGTTTCAAAATCAAAATAAAACATGACATGGGTCGGGCCGGTTTCTATTCGATGGTTAGTCTCTGTCTTAATAGATAAAGATCCAATTGAGTTTGTACTTCTATAAATATATTTTGATTTCAATTGAATTCTTTAGTTGTTTAAAGAAGTATGACATATGCAATGAACATGACCAATTTCCTAATTCCATAAATTAAAAAATCATCGATAATTTCATCGAATAGTGCACATCTATAAAGATGAAAAAGCTGCTTTAGTTTATCGTTTATTATAGATAAGAGTTCACTTTTTATCTTTTATGACGTATGAAAACTTAGGGCGCGTTTGGTTTGCGGGATTGGAATGGATTTGAAGGGATTTGGATTTCAAATCCATTCCAATCATACGTTTGGTTTGCTGGAAAGGATTTCGTTGACCGGATTTCAAATCCGTTGACCATTTTCAAATCTCTCATATGATGGATTTGGAAATCCTTGACATTGGGTCTGGATTTGAAATCCAAATCCTATGGATTCTAAAGCATGATCCAGACTTCAAATTGTATCGATCCAAATCCGACGTTTACCAATAAAAATAAATTCTTTATAAAACAAACATATAATAAAAATAAAATAAAAAAACTCAATCCAAATGCAAATCCTACAAACCAAACAAGACTTGTAAAGAAATGGATTTGAAATCAATTCCAAATCCTATAAACCAAACACACGAGGGGATTTCAAATCCCCCAAATCCAAATCCCTTCTTGAAATCTAATCCATTTCATTCCAATCCCACAAACTAAACGTGTGTCTATTTTTTGACATTTTATATGATTTGTTAACCATCAAATACGCAAATTAAATATTAAAAGTGGGGTCTGATTTTGAATTATTTGGATGGTGGACAGGCGGAGGCACTGATTGAGCTTCTCAGGCGACCAAGATCCGGCAACGCGGCTGCCACCTCGGATTCATCAGAGTAAGATGTTCCACGTCACCAAACAGCAAAAAACATTAAAACAAAAATGCTTTTCAGAAATATATATAAAAAAAAAAAAAGGAAGAGTTTCTTTTTGGAATGTGTAAATATTTAATGGGGTTTAGCACTACTCTTGTAAATTGGTGAATGAAATACCTGTTTTCCCTTTTCCTTCTTCTTTTGGGTTTCTAGTTTGCAACTGAAGGCATCGTATGGTGGGTGGTTGTTTTCTTTTCAATTTTTGTTTCAAGTTTTAATATATATAATTATAAAATCAAAAAATATATGAATCAATAGAGCGAGAATCAAACGAGAACAGTATCAAAATAGGATAACATCAGCCAAGTTATTTTGCACTGAAATCACATACGAGTACGGAACACGGTCAATACATCGTGCACAAGCAACATGACCTGCTACTTAGGTTGCGGTCAAGGCTACGCCTAATCACGTATGATTTTACACTACACTCTACATCAAATTCTACTTCAAAACATATATATATATATGTGTGTGTGTGAGAGAGAGAGAGAGAGAGATAAATCATTGATAACATGGAAAGAAGTGGCGGAGAAGAATCTGCATTTGGACAACCAACCACGTCTTGCACATGTATCTTTTGAAAGATCTTTTTGAGACCAAAAATCCAAAGGTGGGTCTTGTTTTGATATATGATTCAGATATTGTTGATGTCAAATCTCATCATCATGTCCGTTTCCTATCAATCAATGAATGGTTGTGAATTATGACTCATTAATCGATTCAACTTATAAAGGATAAAATCCATCTTCAACCATATAAACCAAAGTCGTTAATTTTACAAAATTCCGATAAACCAAAATCATTAGTTGAATCAGATCAACCATCTTCATATAAGAGGTTTAATTAAATACGTCTTTATCATATTTGCACATGTCTAATAAATTAGTTGATGTATGTTAACCATTAGACAAGAGAACTTTCACTTCTTAAAATACGTTTTTTTCAATATTTTAATTAATTTGGATAACATAAACCATTAATAATGATTTAGTCATCTTATTCTCTCAAATTGGCCATTAAAAATACAAGTATGTGACAGATAAATATTTTTTCCTGACAATGTAACTAAAGACATTGTCAAGATATAATGATGCTTTATATATTATGTTTGTTGTAGCGTAACATAAACATACAAGACAAATGATTGTAATATGCACATCTCAAAATATGGGTCGTGTTACCTCAGACATAGGCCTATAGTTGTCGAGGTGTCGGTTTTATAAATTCGGTTACTCTCTTGCCATTTATAAATGGCTTGTGATTGGATCCACCTAAAAAGAACCGAACTAAACAAACACATCTTTTTTTAAAAGAAGCATACTCCAAGTTCGGTACATAGTAGGACCTCGACCTTACTAGCCACTCAGGTATATTCATGATAGGATGACTCAAAGACAATAAGATATATATCAGATAATGAAATGCAAATACTTAGAAAATTATAAAATTAATTTTTTACTCTATCAACAATAACAATAGCAGTGAGCACCCCCTCAAAGCATTGTGCAAGTAAACGTGAAAAACATTATGTTACTTCTTCATTTGCCTACGTTATATGCTCCTTTGAAGAACACTTGGATCCTCATGCCAAAAACTTCCAAAAACCTTTACCAAAGCTTGAACCCATCAACACTACTCTTCTAGATTTCCAAAATAAACCACAAACTTCTAATCTGCAAGATGGTAAAAAGGGTTGGATGAAACCCTAGAAAGTTTGGTGAAGAAGATGAAGATGAAAGGTTTATAGTTCTAGCTTCCAAAACTTGTTAGATGAAGAAGAATCATTGATTTTAGAAGGAAGACTCCCAAAAATGAGTTAGGGTTCGATTTTGGGGTTTGGGAGTCGGTTTGGGAGAGAAAGGGGAAGAGATTTGAGTTGTGGGTGAGAAAATGGGGGTCTAGGCCGATTTTTCCCCTTTTTGTGCGTCCAGCGGCTCTACGCGGATGGCGGCGCTGATTGATCTGCGCGGAGAACTGGGACAGAGTCCCGCGCTGATGGTGGCACTGATCTATCCGCGCGGAGCACTGCCGCCCGATTTTCTTCATTTTTCTTACCCGAACAATGTTTTGGTCATAACTTCTTTGTTTTAACTCCGATTTTGCTCCGGAAAGAACCGTTGGATTCGTAATTGAACCCTTCATCCAACAAGGCTATAGAATATAGGATTCGAGTCCAAAATCCTATTTCTTATCTTTCCTCTAAAATACCCATTTGTAGTACTTGAAATTATATCTTCCTAAAAATCGGGGTGTTACAACTTAAGTGTATATATAAAACTGGCAAAGCTTACTTAGAACAACCTAAACGTATATATAATGTGTAGAATGTACTTGTGTACCTATACATACATACACACACACACACACACACACACACATATATATATAGGTGTGTGTGTACGTAATACTACCTAAGAATGCCTAAAATGTAGGTACAATGACCTAAATGCACCAAAACCAACATGAATGTACCTAAAATATGCAAGTGTGTCTAAAACAAGTTGTACTGAATGTTAGACACTTCTTTATTTCAACATATATATGATGCTATTTTATAGAAGTTTTGCTTTGCCATATCGGTATGATTGTCATCATGACAAGACATCAGGGTAATAGTCTTGGTCATGATCATGGTCACAATGGAAACTTACAGATTTCTTCGTACTTGTTTACTTCTTTTTTTATACTGATGTGTGCGTGTACATTGTTCGCTAGAATATCTCAGTACCAATACCAATTTCACTTAAAAATAAACAATAAACATATGATTTGGATGGGTAAAACCCTTCATGTAACGAAATTATCAATTGTCATCTTGATGGCAATTTATCGAGGTAATGGTCTTGGTCATGATCATGGTCACAATGGAACCTTAAAGTTGTCCTTGTACTTAGGTCATTGAATTTAATTTGATGTCGATTTTGACTAGAGAGTATGGTCACCAGCCTCTGAACACCACATATTATATGTTAATGATCAATTGCAAGAACTTCGTATTGAAAACTTTTCATCTTAAGATGTTCGTATTTGTATTGATGTTTCACTTGTTTGTTACCTATACTTATATAACATAGCCTAAATGTATACATAACATACTTAGAACGCTTTAGAGAAGTTCATTATGTTTTAGGTAAATTTAGACTGTTTTAGGTACATCCGGTCGATTTAGGTACATGTAGTTTAGGTTTAGACCATTTAGTTAAGTTTAGGTCATATATAATATACTTTTAGGACATCTTATGCACATATAAGTATTTTAGGTACACTTTTGGTTGGGCAGTTTTAGGTTAGTATTGGTATGTCTATGTACGAGAAACCATAAAGGCCACGAAAGTAAATACTTTAAGGATAAGTAAATAGAAAAAATAAACTTACCGGTATATGTTGACAATGTAATTAATGTAAAAAATAACAAACAGTAAATTGCACCCAAATAAAACCAATTTTTCTTCGACCTTGTTTTGGAACTAACTTTTAATACACCATATTTGGGAAACCAACTATCAAAACTTCATATTTAGAGGAAATAAAATGATACCAACTTTGCTTTTGTTTCTATTTTTGGGGAACATGATTAGTTTGGTCAATAAGAGGGTCTTTTAAATAAAACTTTTTTAAATGGTTTCCCAAAATATGAATAAAAACAAAGTTGGTTTCATTTTAATACAATATGTTTAAAACAAAGATACTAAAAATAGGGGTAATATATACACAGGCCATCATATATGCAAAAACATTTCATAGGAACCTTAAGTAAAATGTTTCAGTTAGGCCACTAGTTATTTTACCTTTCATTGATAAACCTCTAACTTCAACGAAATTACATCAAACGATCACAAGCGAAGCTAGTTAAAATTGACATAATTAGCATCGACACTCTAATTTATTGATAATAATACACATACTCAATGAAAACCCTAAACTACAATTCCTAATCATAATCCCTTAACTGTAAACAACCACCCTTACTTTAGCTCATTTCCCTAACCCCTTAACCCTAAACACATTATCAGTTGGTTATAGTCGATTACACTACAAAAATGACCATTATTAGTGAGTAAAAATTTGTCGCTAATCCCTAGCTAAAGCTCAGATCCATCGCTGATATGTTGTTGATAGTTAGTGGCTCCAATAGGCGTAGGTGATGCTATTAGTGACGGATCAACGACGAACATCAGTGATGGATTAGCGAGGGACAAGTATCAACGAGGGATTAGTGAGAGACTTGTATCATCGACAAATTAGCGAGGGATTAGTATCAGTGACGGGTTACTGAGGGCCCTTATTAGCAACGAATTAGCGAGGGCCCTTATTAGCGAGGGATTAGCGAGGGAACCTATTAGCGACGGGTCCGCTAACTTTTAGCGACCAGTAGTTGATGATCTCCCGCTGCTATTGCTACATTCACAAGTTATATCATAATAGGGATCCTGGGAGGTCCCGAAACAACAAAAGACGACCCTTCTTCTGTCCTCCAATCTTCTGGTCCCAAAGAGATGCATCATCAAGAGGACTGGAGGAGGGGTGTCATGCTATGCACTAGAGTAGGCCACCTCTTTGTGCTCCTGAAAGCGTTCCCATGTTTACCAAAACAAAAACAACTGGGCTTAGTTATTTATGTAGAGATTTCAGTAGTATAACGGTTGTAAATCAAACATATCCAACACCTGCTTTTAACAATTATAACATTCTAGTTTTCAGTGGTTGTCACATTATCAACACGTATCTACTTAGCCTAACGTCTGCCCAACAGTGGCAACCCAAACTAATAGTATCACTACATTTATTAAAACATATTAATTTAAACCTACCAAATGTTTCTATAAAACAAAGTAATGGTTTTAGAAACTTACCACCACTCTAGCCGCTTTGGGGTAAATGAACTGAGGAGTAACAGTAGGTGGGCCAGATGAACTTGGAACAAGCTTCTGATTCGTGCACTCATATACCTCAGAACTACTCGGCTCCTGACCCAATATTCGTCTCTACGATACACAATTAAGTTAATTAGTTAGTAAACATACAAATCTAATTAGCTATTCAAAAAATTGTATATATATATATATATATATATATATATTTACCATCTGGTGTCGATGATGTGTCGTAGTAATCGATCCCCTAGTGTGCTTGGATGACACCCCCTCAAACTCAGTCCTCCGATTGACCTTATTGGCCCTAGACGTGAGTCTCCAACGTTCGATATCCCACACCTATTAAAAACATAATATATAAGTTGGTACAAAAACACATCGAAATGCACAAAGCTCACAATAAATATAAAAACCTCATCAACCATTTGATGCCAAAACCTCTCGGGGATCCAAGAAGGGTGGTGTGCTCTAAGGTGAGTGAAGTCCTCACCGTCCCACTCATGCTGCCAATTCTGATAACATTGTGTCATGACCGATTCACGTGCACCCTTCATAAAATCCGAGTACCTATTTTGCATGGCACGACCCATGCATCAAGAGCCATATCATCCAGCTCTAGGTCCCACTGGAACTTACTCTACATACACAAGATTTGTATCAAGGTAAAAACAATAATCTGATATGTACAATTACTTTAAAATGGATTCATGTACACCAAACATAAAGCGCTTTTAGCCTAAATCTAGCAAGGTGAGTTCAAGTTGATTTATGAAAATGTTGTACATGCCAAATTATCACTTGTTAAGTTATGTGATGGGTTTAATTATTTAAGGTGTTTGTCTTTATAAATCTTGTAAAACCCCCACATTTGGGACTTTTGGGTATTTTGTTAAATGAGTAATAAATGGACATTTGTTTTTAAAAATGTATTGCATAAATGGAGATTTCTTGGTAAAAGTGCATTTTTGTGTTTTGTTGGAAAATATGCATAGCTTGTGTTTTGAGACGTTTTGAAAGGGGTCAATGGTATAACCTTGTTTGGAAAATGATCTACCTTATTTTAAGTTGTGTTGGAGTTTGATCGTGTACTTTGGAACACATGTTTGCAAAAACGTTGGTCAAGTGTGTTTTATTGCATTTTGTCTTTTTTGACAATGAGTTCTTTGGTTGTTTGAGCCTGTGGATCGGTATTTTATTACGATTGGGTTTTGGGGACATTTGTCCAATTGTGATAGCTTAACGTAGAGCTTTGGTAATAATATATGATTATTGAAGATTTCATATTTTGAGTGCGTGTGTCATTCATTTTGGAGTCATGTGACTTAGATTACAATGCAATGGATCCATACGCATAGAAGTCGGCCTTATTGTGTAAATGTGGGATAGAATCCCCAAGTTGTAATTTGGAATAGGCATTGGTTACATGATAAAATTTCTAAATGAACAAACTTGTCGTGGATGGTGAGATAGCAATTACTAAAGACTCGGTTTGAGTTGATGTCCGATATGACTAAAGACTCGGTTTGAGTTGATGTCCGTAATGACTAAAGACCTGGATAGGGTTGATGTTCGCAATGACTAAAGATTCGGTTTGAGTTGATGTCCGTAATGACTAAAGACCTGGACAGGGTTGATGTTCGCAATAACTAAAGACTCGGTTTGAGTTGATGTCCGATATGACTAAAGACTCGGTTTGAGTTAATGTCCATAATGACTAAAGACTCGGTTTGAGTTGATGTCCGATAAGACTTAAGACTCGGTCTAAGTTGATGTTCGATATGACTAAAGACTCAGTTTGAGTTGATGTCCGATATGATTAAATACTCGGTTTGAGTCGATGCTTATAATGATAAAGATCTAGATTGGGTTGATGTCATAGGCTTTTCCATCCTCGAGACATGTTAATAACATAGATACGTGGCTTAGCTTGGTGTGCCCGCCACGTTCAATGGAGACGGGTCTCCCTCGTCACCGAAAGACGTTGTCTTGGGTATTGAGCATCATTATGTTTTGGTGACATTTTGTATAGGTATTGTTACCCATGAATTGTGGTTTTAACTATTAAACCTTATCCATGTTTTTGGATATTTTGGATAATAAAGTTTGTCTAGGTTTTCAGTATTGGGTCCCATTCATGTTTTGGGTGTTTTGTAATATGAAATATTATTCATGTTTTCATAAATTTGGAAGTCGATTCTACTCTCGTTTGAGTGAGTTTTGGGATGCATAATTTTATAAAGAATGTTTTGGGTTGAGGTGTTCATCTTGGAAAATACATAATGTTGGAGAACGAGTCGTTTTATACCTAAAGTGATCATTTTGAAAGATTATGATTTAAGTTGTATTCTTCTCTTTTATCAATATAATTATCCATGTTGTAAAACTCTTGAACTCATTAAGGATTAGCCTAACCTTTTTATTTGTCGGCATGTGCAACAGGTTCCGGTTGGGATTAGTGCTAGTAACTCTGTGAAGAGAGGAGTGTTGGTTGTGTGCTCGAGGAGTGAATAGCTTTGTGAAGTCTTCCGCATTAGGTTGAGGAGATCAACTATATTTGGGTTGAGTACCACCCGACTTCGGTCTAGTCCTTGTAAGTTATTGGAGTTTGTATATGTTGAGGTTATTTATCGAATTTTATGTTTTGAGGCATATTGAGTTTTGAATCGTAGGATGATGTGTTGTCTTTATGTGATGTTGTATCGAAAATTTTATTAGTTGCTCTTACCAAATTTGAGGGTGTTACAACTTGGTATCAGAACTTAAGTTTGAGAGATTTTAGTGTTGATTTTGGATGCCGAGACTCAAACTAGTGTTCTTTAAAGTGATTGAGAGAGAGAGAGAGTTGCACCAATAGGAACTTTAAGATTGGATGTCTTGAAGGCAATGGAGTCCCTAGGAATGGGAATCACGTCGGGGGTAACAAGGATGATCATGTACGGTACATTCATAATTGCACCTGGCTAGTGTAATGGTGAACCTACGAGTTACATGAATATGTTTGGACTACTTTGATGCGACGATCGTTGGGGTAGTGAAGAAGTTTCTAAGTGGGTAGCCGTTAGGAGAGGCTAACGATTTTAGCGTTCGTCACTTGGAGTTACAATAAGCACGGTGATTGCATTAAGTGGACCCTTCCGGGTCAGAATGATTGGTTGGATTAGAACCATAGACTTTTGGAATCGTCATTATTCGAGGGGAAATTGTAAGGTGAACCTATGGAATCCTTGACTATTATCTTAAGATGTTTGAGCATCCGAGAGACGATAGTGCGACTGCAAATTGTGGAGCGTAGTTTTGAGACGTTGAGTGTCGATCAAATTTGTGCACGAAACTTATTTCTAAAATGAATTGCATCAATTATCTCTCCTGTTTCCAAAAGCACCATGTGGATTATATTACGAAATCTTGGAAAGATGTGTAGCACACACAAGGTTTTAAACCATGATTTTAAACATGCATAAAACTATTCGATTGCATGATGTTGCAAACTTTGTCTAGACTTTCTTTACCCTCATGTTGTCCAACGCTAATTTCGGATATTACAATATTCGTATTTTGATGTTGTTTGGAGTCTTAGACAAGTAACTGCGGTTTATGACATTAACATTGGATCTCCTCCACGTATGTTAAGGTTTTGGATGAAGAGTTAGCTTTCATTATTTTGATGTTCGAGTTGTTGAAAATTTTATTTTGTGTGAGTTTTGTTGTGTCTTATGGAGTAATATTTTACGTTGTCTTGCAGCGCATGAGCGAACATTGAAATGCGTCAGCTAGATTCATTGTGTGTGTTGGTTTATGGTTTATTGAGAAATTTATTTCACGAGAGTTTTATTGGTGGATGTTACCCCACATGCTATTTTTGGAGTTCCAGTATCGTGTGATTTCTCTTTTGAGTTTTATACGAGCATATTTTGCTGCACACTACTTAGTACTACAACTGATTTATGCCTTTGGTGTGAATAAGCATATGGATGATTTATGACAGTTTGTGTTAAGCTTTTGCTTTTAACATCTTTGGGTTGTTGATTTTACTGTTATAGTCTTACACAATGCATTATAATGAGTTACTCGTGTGCATGGCATTATAGCCACTAACTTGGGTCAAAGAGCGTTTTACCATGCGGTTAAAAGTTGAAGTCGATTTAAATTATTTTATGTTTCACCGAATTGCAAGCACGTATCGTTTTACTTAGTTTGGGAAATAAACCGATGTATGTGGGTCTTGTTGGAAATTTTATCCCATGTCATTATATGGTTAAAAGAAACTTTTGGGATCTAATTATGTGAATTTCCCTTCTGGGGGTTTGTACAAACGTCTTGTTATACACTGTCTTAGTATGTAAAAGTGTTTTTCATTCATGACACAAAGAGATGCATGTTGGTACCATAGTGGTTCATTTGAAAGGTTTGTTGTACATCTTTCGTTGTCAACATTATTAGCTTGAATATTAATTAAACAATTTTTGAAATGGTTTTATACGTGTGGCATTTGTGGCCACTTTGCACAACTACCGAGTGGGTGTAGTGAATTTTTACTCCTATGATTAAATGTTATAAAGCTTTCACATTTAGAAATTTCATAAAATGTCAAATTGGCTTGTTAGTTTGAAAAACCTTGAACTCAATTGAGGCTATAGGGTTTAACCCTTCTGTAGAGAGAGTTGTAATTAAGGATTAGAGGAGTCCTTGGGATTTGAAGCTTCAGATGACTAACTGGTGGATTGATTTTCGACATCATGCATGGGTCAGATGTGTACCATCCGGGTGAGCCTTCAGGAATAAAGAAATTATGGTTTAGTACCATGATAAGTGTCAACTTTAATTCGTCAGTGTAAAATCTGGAAGGAAATATATGGTGTTGTATCCACGGTTGCGGTGTAGACATTTCGAGGATAGGGTCGACATTCGAATTTGGAGTACAGTAACCGTTGGGGTGCTTTCGTCCACTTTCGTTGAATTCGGTGGGACTGCAAGTTAAGTGGTAACCTTATGGATACTAGGAGCTGGCAATTAGGGGTCGATCGTTGGTAATTCTATAATCAACAAGGTTTCCGCTGATTTGCCAGTCGATGTTTGAATGCATTTCGGGAGTTGTGTAACCATGTAGTTTGGGGTAATCCGATATCTACACATGTTGTGTTGTGGCATTTTGAGGAACCAATTTATTGAAGATTGGATCATACCAATCTAGTGCTAGGAATTTTGTCAAGGAAAGGACGATAAACCTTTATGGTATTGGTTATTGGAAGAAGTAGTGAGACCGTCGAAGTAGACCTTAAGAAGAAATCGATTATTGAGGAGGCCGTGATGTGTTGGAATTAGAAGTATCTAAAGGAAAAGCTCGCTTTGGATTATCCTCGGTGGAAATGGCTAATTAACGTCGTAAGCTACTCTTGAGGTGGTATGTGCAACCTAAAATTGGGAGGCAACCGAGATCTTAAGGATAGGAAAGTGGTTTGATAAGGACTCGATGTTCATCCCGTCATCGGTAAGGTATATCAAACGTTGAGACCGGGTGTGTGGTTAAATGTTATGAGAAATACAGTGACAACCTTAACCGGGATGTAATCAGTTTCGTATATGAGGCAAGGTATTGTGAAAGTATCCCTTTTTGGATAGAGAGCCAATTGATCTCGCTTAACGCGACTTTGGGTGTTTGGTGGGGGTTAGATTTCGAAGACAAAATCTGTTTTAAGGTTGGGAGGATTGTAACACCCCGATTTTTAGGAAAATATAATTTCAAGTAATACAAATGGGTATTTTAGAGGAAAGAGAAGAAATAGGATTTTGGAATCGAATCTTATATTCTATATCTTTGTTGGATGAAACGTTCAATCACGAGTCCAACGGTTCTTTCTGGAGCAAAATCGGATTTAAATGAAGAAGTTATGACCAAAAGAGTGTTCGGGTAATAAAAATGAAGAAAATCGGGAGGTAGTGCTCCGCGCGGATGGATCAGCGCCACCATCAGCGCGGGACTCTGTCCCAGTGCTCCGTGCGGCTCTCCGCGCGAATCGATCAGCGTCGCCATCCGCGCGGAGCCGCTGCACACACAAAAAGGGGAAAAATCGGCCTAGACCCCCATTTTCTCACCTACAACTCAAATCTCCTCCCCTTTCTCTCCCAATCCGACCCCCAAACCCCAAAATCGAACCCTAACTCATTTTTGGGAGTCTTCCTTCTACAATCAATGATTCTTCTTCATCTAACAAGTTTTAAAAGCTAGAACTATAAACCTTTCATCTTCATCCTCTTCACCAAACTTTCTAGGGTTTCATCCAACCCTTTTTACCATCTTGAAGAATAGAAGTTTGTGGTTTATTTTGGAGATCTAGAAGAGTAGTGTTGATGGGTTCAAGTTTTGTTAAAGGTTTTTGGAAGTTTTTGGCTTGAGGATCCAAGAGTTCTTCAAAGGAGCTCAAGTTGGGTAAAATCTAGATTTAGCCTAAATCTAGCAAAGTGAGTTCAAGTGGATTTGTGAAAACGTTGTACATGCCAAAATTTCTATTTTTAAAGTGTTTATGTGTTTACATGAAATTATTACTTGTTAAGTTATTTGATGGGTTTAATTATTTAAGGTGTATGCCTTTATAAATATTGTAAAACCCCCACATTTGGGACTTTTGGGCATTTTGCTAAATGAGTAATAAATGGACATTTGTTTTTAATAATGTATTGCATAAATGGAGATTTCTTGGTAAAAGTGCATTTTTGTGTTTTATTGGAAAATATGCATAGCTCGTGTTTTGAGACGTTTTGAAAGGGGTCAATGGTATAACCTTGTTTGGAAAATGATCTGCCTTATTTTAAGTTGTGTTGGAGTTTGGTCGTGTACTTTGGAACACATGTTTGCATAAACGTTGGTCGAGTGCGTTTTATTGCATTTTGTTGTTTTTGACAATGAGTCATTTGGTTGTTTGAGCCTGTGGATCGGTATTTGATTACGATCGGTTTTTGGAGGCATTTGTCCAATTTTTATAGCTCAACGTAGAGCTTTGGTCATAATATATGATTATTGAAGATTTCATATTTTGAGTGTGTGTGTCATTCATTTTGGAGTCATGTAACTTAGATTACAATGCAATGGATCCATACGCATAGAAGTCGGCCTTATTGTGTAAATGTGGGATAGAATCCCCAAGTTATAATTTGGAATAGGCATTGGTTACATGATAAAATTTCTAAATGAACAAACTTGTCGTGGATGGTGAGATAACACTGACTAAAGACTCAGTTTGAGTTGATGTCCGATATGACTAAAGACTCGGTTTGAGTTGATGTCCGTAATGACTAAAGACCTGGATAGGGTTGATGTCCGCAATGACTTAAGACTCGGTTTGAGTTGATGTCCGTAATGACTAAAGACCTGGATAGGGTTGATGTTCGCAATGACTAAAGACTCAGTTTGAGTTGATGTCCGATATGACTAAAGACTCGATTTGGGTTGATGTCCGATATAACTAAAGACTCAGTTCGAGTTGATGTCCGATATGACTAAAGACTCAGTTTGAGTTGATGTCCAATATGATTAAATACTTGGTTTGAGTCGATGCTTATAATGATTAAGATCTAGATTGGGTTGATGTCATAGGCTTTTCCATCCTCGAGACATGTTCATAACATAGATGCGTGGCTTAGCTTGGTGTGCCCGCCACGTTCAATGGAGACGGGTCTCCCCCATCACCGAAAGACGTTGTCTTGGGTATTGAGCATCATCATGTTTTGGTGACATTTTGTGTAGGGATTGTTACCCATGAATTGTGGTTTTAACTATTAAACCTTATCCATGTTTTTTGATATTTTGGATAATAGAGTTTGTCCAGGTTTTCAGTATTGGGTCCCATTCGTGTTTTGGGTGTTTTTGTAATATGAAATATTATTCATGTTTTCATAAATTTGGAAGTCGATTCTACTCTCGTTTGAGTGAGTTTTGGGATGCATAATTTTATAAAGAACGTTTTGGGTTGAGGTGTTCATCTTTGAAAATGCATAATGTTGGAGAACGAGTCGTTTTATACCTAAAGTGATGATTTTGAAAGACTATGATTTAAGTTGTATTCTTCTCTTTTATCAATATAATTATCTATGTTGTAAAACTTTTGAACTCATTAAGCGTTAGCCTAACCTTTTTATTTGTCAGCATGTGTATTAGGTTCCGGTTGGGATTAGTGCTAGTAACTCTGTGAAGAGAGGAGTGTTGGTTGTGTGCTCGAGGAGTGAATAGTTTGGTGAAGTCTTCCACATTAGGTTGAGGAGAGCAACTGTATTTGGGTTGAGTAACACTCGACTTCGGTCTAGTCCTTGTAAGTTATTGGAGTTTGTATATGTTGAGGTTATTTATCGAATTTTATGTTTTAAGTCATATTGAGTTTTGAATCGTAGGATGATGTGTTGTCTTTATGTGATGTTGTATCGAAAATTTTATTAGTTACTCTTACCAAATTTGAGGGTGTAGGGACCTCCTTCCAAAGATGCCACAAACCATGAAAGAAAAATCTGAATATAGACGTCATCTCCCGAACATCATTGGTATCTAGAAACCTGTACAATTTAAAAGTATACACAAAAAAAGGCATTCATATCATTTTATTATGCAATATGAAGTCTTATATTGCACCTTTTTACCCCCCGGCTTCTATACTCAGATGCCTTCGCTAACTCGGATTACGTGGTGTTGACATCTCACGGTTGAGGCCTCTCCTCGACCCCGAACCAGTCGAAAGTGGGACCTCTGTCTCATGCTTCTAATCTAAATCCTGATCCTCGAGACTGAAGGTGTGCATGGTAGCATCCTCATGGTCATCGGCATGCAGGTCGCCATGCCCGCCAGTAGGGTTGTTGCCCCTACCAGACATGGGGCTATCTCTACCCCGGCTTCTACCACTTCCACTCATAAGACGTGACAACTTTGCCTGAAAAAACAAACATTAAATTTTATCCTAAAAAAGATAATGACAAATCGCAATAATGCAAGTTTGAAATAAATATACAGAAAATAAGATACTCATTAGAAGAATGATCAAATAACATTAGTTCATCTTCGTCGTCTGAATCATCATCAATGTCTTCAAATTTTGGTTCATCATCTCTATCATCGTCTAATTCGTCGCCAAATTCATCTTCATTAATATTATCGACCTCGTTTATCTCCCATGTGGCAAGACGAATGGAATCGAGCTTGTTTCCCGATGTGGACGTTGTATGAGTTACCCTTTCATTGATTTGAAAGAATTGTTCTCCATCCACATTATCATTGTCTTCAATATACTTAATCATGTTTGACATTTCATATATACCACGAGCCTTTGTCTTGACAACCATCCACCAATCTTTCGAATCATTTTTCATTGAAGGATATGAAGTATAGTAGACTTGTTCTGCCTATGATGCTAGGACGAACGAGTTGTTGGATACGAGTCTAGACTTATATTTGATATCTACCAAATTGTGTATAGGGTCAACTCTAACCCCTGACGGAGTATCAAACCAAGTGCATTTGAACAACACAACTACCTGTCGCCCAACACCATAATATTCCACCTCTAAAACATTATCCAGCAAACCACAATAGTCAAACTCACACTCGTCATAAAAGGCCCCCTGACACATACATCACTATTATGGGTAACCCGACCAGCACCATGGGTTGCTGTATGGAACTTCCAACCATTCACGAACTATCCCTGATGCTTGGTGGCATGACGTCCTGGTCCACGTGCTTGGGATTTCAATTGTTCATTAGAGTCATTTGACTCGAACATGACGTATAAAAGATGGCCACACGTAAGAAACACGTAATGTATATCATTGTATTCCGTATATTGATATTAGCTAGTATGTATACTCACGTGGTGCACGAATCAACCAGCAAACCTTTCCTCTTGGATTATATCAAGTGCAACATCATCAATATTCAGTTTCATTTGTCAAATCTTTTCATCAAAGGTCCACCGGAAAGGTTGAAGTTCTACAAAGTTGAACAAGACATATGTGTGGATCTTGTTCAGGTTATGGTCATTCAAGATTATTTGTTTCCCACCCTTCTCGAATAGTGGACGGTATGGAACATTGAATATGCTTAGTCGATTGTCGGTCCCCGAATAACTAAGAATGTCTAGGGCAAAGTTTCTTGAGTCACGATTATGTCTTGTTTCTATCGTTGGATCAAAATAGAGAGAGCAACAGGCAGACAATTCATTTACAAGGTATGACTCAATGATAGATCCCTCAACCCGTGCTTTGTTTCTAATTGTTCTCTTCAACAACCTAAGTTTCCTAAATAAACGATGAAATACACGTGTTAAGGACATAAAGATTATTTTATATGAATATATTGTACTAGATTTTAACAAAATTAGATTTCACCTTTGGTAGAGATAAATCCACCTATATTGGATCGGACCACCATTTATAACTTCACATCCAAATGTATCATCAGGTGTTCCATTAAATCAAAGAATCCGGACGAAAAGACCTTTTTCCAACTTGCAGATTGTTTGAACAATACTTGTTTTCAATGAAACAAAGTCTTTTATGTGTAAGACCCTTAAACATATTGCACGAAAGAATGTGCACAACTCCATTATTGCATCCCATATCAGAGTTGGTATCATCCCTCGTAAGGCAATATAGAGCAATCGTTGCATAAACACATGACAATCATGAGTCTTGAAGCAATAGAAGCTGGAGTCTTCAAGGTTCACACAACTCCCGATATTTGAAGCATACCCATCCGGAAACTTCAACTTCTTCAACCATAAACACACGTTTACTTGTTGTTTGCTCAAACTGTACGATGACTTCAGTTTCACCTCTTTGTTGCCCTGATGTGACAATGTGTAAACACAATGAACCTCTACATCCCTCCTCGCCTTTATATTGTCTTTTGTTTTAGTCGTATCCATTATGGTGTTAAATACGTTTTCAAAAAGGTTCTCCTCAATATGCATGCATCTAGGTTTTGTCGGATCAACAACTTCTTCCAATACGGAAGCTCCGATAAAATGTTTCTCTTTACCCAATTATGAGTCATTCTAAACCCGTGAACTTATGGATTCTTTGATCTAAACGGTAAGCCCTCCTAAATAGTTGGAAGGTGACGGACGAACTCCCAGATCTCTTCATCGGTTACCTCAAGTGGTGGACCAGCTGTCACCCTATTACCTTTAATGAATCATTTTCGATCACAGCGGAAGGGATGCTAGGTAACGATCTCCGATGACAGTCAAACCAACAAGATTTCCCTCCATATTTTAACTGAAAGGAATCTACCTCGCCCATGCAATATGGACAAGGCAACTTGTCCTATGTGCTTAAATCCGACAACATTGCATAGGTCGGGGAGTCGTTGACAGTCCATAGTAATATAATCCTCATCTCAAATTTATTCTTACGATACGCATCATACGTAAGAACGCCCTCCGTATATAACATATTTATATTGTCTATTAGTGGCCTGAGAAACACATCTAAATTCTGACCGAAGCTCTTTCTACCAGGGACGACCAATGCTAATTAGCGAGCGATTAGCGAGGAACTAGATTTGTGGTCAATCCCTCGCTAATTAGCAAGGATATTTGCCCTCACTAATTTCCGTCGCTAATACCTAATTTTCTTGTAGTGTTATTCGTTGATCAGTTATGTATTCGAAAATGGTTTTGACGAAACTATTCATAATTTGGAAGAATACCTTGAGAAATTTGCTGCAAAGGATATAGTAAAATTAGTTGCGTAATCATATTAACAAATAAAAAAAACTTTTGTCCACCAGTGCTAGTGAAACCGAGAAAACCTCAATGGAAAAACGGTTGATTATCCACGTGGAAAAAGTAGAGCTAATGAGAAAATTCACTATACACATGGAAAAACTAGATGAGTAAATTAACCAACAAGATGAAATAAGAAATAAACGTGAAACCGAAGGATGGTAATACAATTGATGCAAGTGAATATTTCAACCATGACTAAAGAAGAAGAAAAAATGATGTAAAATCAACTTCAACAACTTTTAAACCAATATATATTTTTATAGTATTATTTATGGCAAATTCTATCCCTACCCATTCCTGTAAAAATCTACTCCTTTTCTCATACTCATCTACACTAAAATACAAATAATTCCTAAAACCAATGCAACATCATTTTTATTTTTAACCTTTTTCATAATTTTCATTTTAACCCTTATATGTTTTTTATTTATTATTTTTAACCCATATTTTTCTATTACTCTCCTTAATTTTCTATTTTATACCCTAATCGTATTAAGTTTTTAATACTGTATCAACTAAAATATCGTATCTGTTAGTACTATAAAATTAAAATATCGAGCGATGAACAATATTTTAGATTACATAAAATTGAAGACACATACTTAATAATGATGACAACCCGCCAACCTATCACAATCCATAAAAGTTGGGTTAGAATACACTTTGTAACGTATTGGGTTAGGGCTGAGATTTTTTCAAACCACCATAATTAGGTTGAGTTGTTTAAATGTTTTAAATCATAAGTAAAACTTTGATTATAATTTCTTTATTCAATTTTGTTACTTGTTTTTCGTCTTTCATTTTTCATTTTACACCTTTATCATATTTATGACACAATATTTAAATCCAAAAATATTAAATATTAGGCTCATTTTAAAGGTATTGACGAAAAAAACTATAATGGTGTGATTTGTATAAAACGTATTTTAGTTAATATATGATAATTGTGTATGTTAATAAGATAAGATAAGGATGCAAAATGATAAATGAAAAGGTAAGAGATATATACAAATTAAATAAATAACAATATGAGTATAAAGTGTAATTTAAAAATATTTTTATAAAAAATTACTTATTTATAAAATTTAATAAGCTGATTAAATTAAAAAAATATTCAACATTTGACTCATATAAATGTACTAACGAAAGGATTATAATAGTGTATTTTGTATAAATAAAAAAGCATTTTAAACGTATTTCAGTTAATATATGACTATGTGTTGATTAGATTATGGTGTAAAATGAACAATAAAAAAATAAATGATATAAAACCACAAGGGTTGTGGCATACTGGTTAAGGCCCTGGGGGATGTGGTGGAATATCCCATCTACCCAGGGTTCGAATCCAGGCGTACACAACAATTGTGGCCACTGAGGTTTAACCAGGGCTGATGTCTCACAGTCAATAATTTGCCAAGCGATTAGTCTAAGCATAGCCAAAGACACCTTTCCCCAAAACAAAATGATATAAAAAATTTAATAAATAAATATAATGGTATAAAATGTAACTATTAAGAATAAATTCATACCATTTATGATATATAATAATATGATTACATCCAAAATATTTAATATTTGAGACATTTTAAAGGTATTAAGTAGCCGATTATAACGATGTAATTTGTTAAAAAGGAAACATATTTTTTAATGGTGTTTTAGTTAATATACGATTATGTATGTTAATATGATACGGGTGTAAAGTGAAAAATGAAAAAGTAAGGGGATATAAAGTAGTTTAAATAAGTGAGTATAAATATATAGGAAAACTGCATCAAAATGGAACTAACTTTGACATTATTTCTATTTTGGGGAACTAAGTTTTAAAATCATTATGACAAAGTATTCGTTTATTTAGGGCTAGATTTACCTATTGACCTCTTAATGATGATATGGATCAAGTATTTTACCAACTAAGCTCCATGTAAGAACCTTGTAAAAGAACCAATTTGTTTAAAATTTTGTGAGTATAGCAAAAACCCTAAGTGGTTCCCCTAGTGGCTTAAGGTGTTTCCTCCGGCCATTCTTCGACCACCCTCTGCTCGCCATCCACTTGTAGCAACCTCCCCCTTCTTCTCAGTCAAGCTTGTCTCCCTCATCCCTCCATCTCTCATGGCAACGAACCAAGAAACCATCGATAATCTCACATCCCTAACCAACAAGCTCCATGTAACCTAAACCCAACACTCTTCCGATGTGGAAGACGCTACGAAAAACATTGTTGTTCAATCTGTGGAGGAGCTCCACCTCGACGTCTTCGTGGAATCTACTATGGTTACGAGAGTTTTCTCTAGAAAAGGTTGCTCCGTCTCTTTTCTCAAAACGATTTTTGGCCGGATGTGGAAGTTCAGAGGACCATGGCAGGTACGATCATTGGGAACCGACGAGACCAGCTCATTCTTCGGTTTCTTCTTTTCAACCCCATCGGACCAAGTTTGGGTCCTTCACAGGATGCCATGGTGCTTTACCGACGGTTTTCTAATAGGCACGTCATGGCCTATTTCAGGCAAGTGGAAGGACGCTAAACTTGACACGATACCGCTTCACCTATCCATTATCAATATTCCTTTAAGGCTCTTTACGGAAAACAATCTCTCCTCTTGGATCAAAATGGCCGACCCCCAAGCCGAGCTTAAATGGAAAGGATCAAACCTTGATATGATTCGTGCTAGAACTACAACCCGAGTCAACCTTCCGGTTTATAAACGTCCATGTGTTGGACTCTTCATCTCTTTCGAAGGACGGAAAAAATGGCTTCAATTCAAATTTGAAAGGCTTCCAATTATTTGTTGCAGATGTGGTATTTGGGGTCATGACAAGCAAGATTGCACAAATAAACTAGTGGCGATTAGAGACCCGGATGACCCGGAAGGAAAACTCATGCAACTTTATGGTCCTTGGCTTTCCGGCAATTACGTCGGAGATTGCTTTACACCCTTCTATGCTAAGGACGAATGGAGAGTTGAGGAGCTCGTTTGTCCCAAGAAAATGACCTCAAATACCGAAGTTTCCATCGGCGGCGAAAATTCCGGTAAGTCTTTACTGCCGTCAGCACCACCTACCCAACAAGTTTCTCGACGTCCATCTTTTGTGAAAGATAAAAATAAAATTTCTTTTTACTTTGAAAAAGTCAACCATCCTAAAAAGAGTAACCATCATCTTTCCCACTTCATGACAAAACCAATCTCCAAGAAAGCTCTATTAGAATCTCCCTCATATCCTTTGGTCAATACCCACTCCTATGACAACATTATAGGCAAGGAGTTGAACCCTACTGTTTGTCTTATGGGGAGCACTTCACAAAAAAAAGATAAAGAGGATGGGACTTATGACTTTCCCTCCTCTTTGGAGACTTCCAATAGAATTACCTCTCCCCATGTCAACAGTACCTTCCCATCACACTCCTCACCTATTGAACCTACTACCCATTCATCCATCATGTCCATCCAAATAGATGGACCCCTCCTTCTTTCCACAAAATCAGACAACCACCCCCACCCACATGGAAATTTTGAAAATAAACCATACCAAAGTACTCCTACCCATGATACTTGTCACATTTTATCCCAAACCCACATATTCGTCCCTAATATACCCCATGCTAACCACCCTATACCTCCCCAAACCATGCAAACCATCGCCAATCAACCCATGCAAACCGTCGCCAATAATCCCATGCAATCCCACGTTCCCCATAGACCACACACCTTTGACATTGGGTTTTTAGATTCCGTCACCACCGCTCCGACTAGAAAACGTATCTCCATCAAAGACAAAGCCCGGAAGTTGAATGGAAAGAAAAGGAGGGCGAAAAGCAAGCCAACTGCTCCACCACCCCTGAGAAGGACGACTCATTGCATTCAAACATACCATAGGCGGGACTTGCATCGCAAGCCCGCCTACACAAATGATCATCACAGTTGGAACTGTCGAGGCCTCGCCAACCCTCGGGCAGTTCCGGTCCTTCGGGAGCTCATTCGTAGCTCTCGCCCAGATGTTCTTTTTCTTTACGAAACCCTTGTTTCCCAAATGAGAGCTTCTAGATTAAAATATTGTCTAGGCTTTAACTGTTGTTTTGCGGTGAGATGTATCGGCCACATTGGTGGCATTTGTGTTTATTGGAATGATAACTATCAACTTTCTCTTTTGTTTTACTCGCAAAATCATATTGATATGTATATCGTTGATAACGTGAATGTGTCTTGGCGAATCACCGGGTTCTATGGGTTTCCCAAACAGAACCGACGTAGAGATTCTTGGAACCTTCTTAGAACTCTTGCGGACGTTTCCAACCGTCCTTGGGTGGTCATGGGCACTTTAATGACCTTCTTTCTCAAAACGAGAAACGGGGTCTCAATGATCACCCAAATTGGTGTATTCATGGTTTTAGAGACACTTTGTCTGATTGCAATTTGATAGATCTCGAGATGCATGGTTTTCCTTTCACTTGGTGTCCGCACAAAGGAAAACCTAACGAGTTTTATGAACGTATTGACAGAGCGGTTGGGAATCATCATTCGATTAATCTTTTCCCCGACTATCGGGTTAACAATCTCGTCACACCTATATCAGACCATTCTCCGGTTGCCCTTCATACACAGGTTCGACCTTCTCTCCCTCGTTTAAAATTTTTTCGTTTTGAAAATAAATGGCTTCAGGAGGAGACGTTTGAGAGGATCTTCATTGATGCTTGGAAAAATTCCGGCAACTCTGACATCCTTGAAAAGATCTCCAAGCTTGCCAATGTCCTCAACAAATGGGGAAGAAACCTTAATGTCTCTTTCAGAAACGAAGTTAAGGAAGCCTATTCCATGTTAAAGGCCTTGAGTATCTCGAGAGACCACAGTGCTTCAGCAGCTTATGAGGAAGAAAGACATCGAATTATAGCTACGCTTGTCAAGGAGGAATCCCATTGGCGGCAAAGAGCTAAAGTCCATTGGCTCAAAGAGGGAGACCGAAACACAAAAATTTTTCACGCCTTCGTAAATGGGTGTCGAAAAAGAAACCGAATCATCAAGTTGAAAACCGATGAAGGCTTATGGATTGAGGACCCTGTCGAAATTCATAATCTTGTTACCGACCACTTCAATAGGACCTTCTCGATGAGTTCTGGAAACCCGGAGTGGATCACCAAATATGTTAACAATAGACTTTCGGCCCAAGATCTTACTCGCCTCAAAGCCCCTTTCGACAAAGAGGAGTTTAAAATCGTGCTTTTCCAAATGCATCCGGACAAATCGCCGGGTCCGGACGGCTTCAACCCTTGTTTCTTCCAAAATAAATGGGATATTTTGTGGGACGAAATCTTTAACGCCGGAAAACTTTGGCTTGATAACGGGTCCTTACCGATTGGCATAAATGACACTTTCATCACCCTCATTCCTAAAGTTGATAACCCGACGTCGCTTAAAGATTATAGACCCATCGTGCTTTGCAATGTAATTATAAAAGTGGTCACCAAAGTCTTGGCTAACCGAATCAAACCTCTCCTCCCTTCCATCATTTCGGCGAATCAAACGGCCTTTGTTAATGAACGCTTGATCACGGACAACATCATCATCGCCTTTGAAATGCTTCATTCTATGCATCGCAATAAACAGAAGAAGATGGGGGAAGTGGCTCTAAAAATTGATATTATTAAAGCCTATGACCGCTTGAATTGGGACTTTTTGCGACATATGTTAATTTCCTTGGGGTTTTCTTCTCATTGGGTCAACATGATAATGATGAGTGTCGAAACCGTTAAATATTTTGTGAAAGTTAACAACGCGATGGTGGGTCCGATTTTTCTGAAAAGAGGTATCCGTCAAGGTGACCCACTCTCTCCCTACCTCTTTATTATTTGCATGGAAGGTCTTTCGGATTTCTTGAACCACGAGGACGCAGCCGGGCAATTACACGGGTGTCAAGCGGCCAAAGGTGCACCCTCTATCTCTCATCTTTTTTTTCGCGGATGATGCTTTCCTTTTTTGTAGGGCCTCGACCGACGAGATTAGACACCTAAAATCCATGCTCACGACCTTTGAGGAAGCATCGGGTCAAGCCGTTAATTATTCTAAATCGGGCATTATGGGAAGTAGCAACTTGGCTCCCGATCTTATGCATGCTTTTACCCAAATCCTCGGGATCCACAACCCCATCAACACGGGTCGCTACTTGGGCCTTCCCTCTCTTATGGGCCGATCAAAAATTTTCATTTTCCGGCATATCTGCGATAGACTTTGGTCTAAACTTTAGTCTTGGAGCAAAAAACTCATCTCCTCCGCCAGAAAATCCACCCTCATAAAAGTCGTCGCCCAAGCCATCCCGATTTACTATATGAATGTGTTCCTCATCCCGAGCTCGATCATCCAAAGGCTCGAAAAAATGATAAATTCCTTCTGGTGGGGCCGTAAATCCGATGAACATCGCTCCATCAATTGGCTCTCATGGGATAAACTTTGCACCCCAAAAAAGTTTGGAGGCCTCGGTTTCCGCGATTTCACAGCTTTCAATCTTGCTATGCTCGAAAAACAAGGTTGGAGGCTTATTGCTAACCCATCCTCTCTCGTTGGGCGTCTCCTCAAAGCTAAATATTACCCGCATGGAGATTTCATGACGACTCATTTGGGAAATTCTCCGAGTTTCATTTGGAGAAGTATTTGGCATTCGCAACTTGTTCTCAAAGCGGGGTTATGGTGGAAGATAGGTAACGAGTGCACTATCAACGTTTGGAAAGACCCTTGGCTCAAAGACGATTCGTATTTTAAGATCGAATCCCTTTTGACGCTAGTCGACCCCAATTAACTATTCATGATCTCGTGGATCCCCTTACCCGTGGTTGGAACACCGTGTTGCTCACCCACTTATTTTTCCATCAGGATTATCTCAAAATTCTCAAGCTTTCTTCTCCTTCTGGTAATCGTGAGGATACACTCATTTGGCATTGGTCTCTTGATGGAATCTATTCCGTCAAGTCTGGCTATCGTACTATCACGGATTTTATAGCCCCGACTTCTCATCTGTTTTTTAGCGGTGATTAGGATAATCTTTGGAATGCCAACATCCCTTGCAAGGTCAAATACTTCGCTTGGCGTGCTATAAGAGATGTTTTACCCACCCGAAGTGCCCTTCAATCAAAGGGATCTAGGATCTCGGCCTCTTGTCCCCTTTGTAACCGAAACGTGGAAAATGTTTGGCACGCTTTGGTTGGTTGCTCTTCGGTTCAGCAAATCTGGCATGAGGCGGGTCTAGGGATTGAGATTGAGGAATTAGCGAGCTTGTCCAATTCCTTCCACGAGTTTATTTTTTCTTTCATCCATAACAACCCCGGTCAGACCCGAGACCGTTTCCTCATGTTATTATGGAGCACTTGGTATCATCGAAATGATGTTCTTTGGAATAATGGCCCTCACACACCATCTACTGTGATCCATCGTGCTAGAGTATCCTTGTCGGATTGGAGGGCTGCTAAAATCTACACTCAACGACTTTCAAGTTCACCCGATCCTCCTCACGATACTAGTTGGCAACCGCCTCGTTATGGGTTTCTTAAATGCAATGTGGATGTTGCGGTCTTTGACTCGAATTCAAGAGCTGGTATTGGCGCCGTTCTTCATGACAACACGGGTGTCTTCGTCTCGGCCTTTGCCTCCCCGTGCTCCTTTCTCCCATCAACTAGAGAGTGTGAAGCTATCGCTATTCGAGATGCTCTCCGGTGGATTACTAGACGAATCGATAGCCATGTCATCCTTGAATCTAACTCCAAGGTGGCTGTGGACGCGATTTATGACACTCACATTGACAATTCGGAGTTTGGAGACATCATCAAAGACATCAGACACATTCTAAATTCGAAAGATCACATTTCCGTTCATTGGATCAACAATCTTGCAAACGGTTCGACCCACTTAATGGCTAGACATGCTTGCAATCTTGTCCGTGATGTATATTTTGATAGCATGCCTCAGTTTCTTAATTCTTGTATTAACATTGCGTGTAACAACATCTGCTCTAATGTTATGAATGAGACACGACCGGGTGATGGCAATGTCGAAGCCCGATAATGGTCCCTGTCCCTTTATCTTAAAAAAAAACTCCATGTCATATTAAAATTTATCAAATAATAATTAAAATGATGACAAGACATCCAAAATTATGACATAGCATGTATATATTTTTATTTACAAACTAAATTTCATGTGAAATATAGTTAGAGCATCTCCAACAGCTTCTCCATTTTGGAGAAAATGGAAAAAAAATGGGGATTTTGGGTCTAAATTGTTCTCCAAAATTTTCCCCATAACTATCTCCAAAATGGAGAAAGTATGGGAGAGAATGGTGTTTTCTCCAAATTTGGAGATTACCCCAAAAATGATTACCAATAGAGAGGATCAATAGGAGACTTTGAAAATAAATTTGTAGAAAGAGAAATAATATTTTAATAAATGAATGGAATATTTTAATATTATAATTAATGTTGGATTCTCCAAAATGGGGAATTTATTGGAGATGAATGTATTTTTTTAGAGATTTTGACTTTTGGTTCTTCATTTTGGAGAAATTTTGGAGAAGCTGTTGGAGATGCTCTTAAGATATTTTAGTTATTTTACAATTTTTATAAAATAAAAATAATATACAATTCTTAAAAAGCTTTTGTAGAAATTCTTAACTTTGAAAAATACGAAAAATCTTAAATATAATAACCCTAAAAAAGTTACTGCCACCTTATCTTCTCACCATCTTCATCCTTATGCCGCCCCATCATCTTCTCACCAGTAACTAGCATCTTCATAGATAGTCACTAGCATCTTCAGAGCATCTCCAACAACTTCTTCAAAATGGGATTTTTGTGAATTTTTTGCTCCAACAGATTCTCCAAAACCTTTTCCAAAATAGAGAAAGTATGAGAGAGATGATGAAAATCTCCAAATTTGGAGATATCTCCAAAAATGATTACTTATGAGAGGGAAATAGATTTTTTATTCCTTTTACCTATGAAATTACTTTAAATAAAATGTTTATGAGAGAAATAATATTTTATGAGTTGTATTGAATACTCTAATAATATAATTAATTGTGTAATCTCCAAACTAGAGAATCTGTTGGAGATGAAGGTTATTTATTTTTTTATTTTTTTTTGGAGATTTTGACTTTTTTACTTCTCCATTTTGGAGAAGCTGTTGGAGATGCTCTCATAATCTATTTCCATCATCTATCTCGCCATCTCTAATTCATATTATTTTATTTACTTTATGTACGAATCGTCTAAGAAAAGTTGGTGAAGGAACGCTTATTCGAGATCACTTGTTGCATCTGTTGCATCAACAAAAAAATATGAATCTGAGCTTTTACAAATGAAAGTTAAAACGAAGAACTCAAATGTACATTCAACAGAGATTTTTGGTTAAACGAACTCAACAATTAAACGACGAAGGAACCTGTAACGGCCCAAAAACCATACTAGACAAATTCATAAATATAGAATCAAAAGATCTCAATATAACAAATTTAATCCATAACAATATTCTCGTTGTCTAGTAGCGGAAAACTCAACCCCAACTGAGATATTACAAAATTTTGAAACGAACTAAAGGAGTTCATTCCGATTCTGAATCTTTGTCCTTCACAACTTCTCTTGCCCTTAGAGGAGTCTCCCACCACTTTACTACCTGAAAATGGTTTTAAGTTTTGAAAAATGAGGCTTAGACCATGAGGTCTAGTGAATTCCCTCCCGAAAACCGTTCAACAATTCCAAAAATAAAATGCAAACCGCCATATAGGCCCATCAACAACCAATTAACAAATCAACTTCACATTTGGGTACTTGCACAGTATTCATAGCCCTCCCTCACTTTACAGTGATGTCCACGATCGGGGCCCAAGCAGACTCCTCTTTCCAACCTTTGGGGCCTAAGCAGACTCCCCGTGGCTCCCAATGGGTGCCATTCCCATAAGTACAGGAAACAGATTCCATGCACACGGTATGTATAAGTAAACTCCCAAGGTAAACTAATCCCATAGTGCAACTCGACTTCAAATCAATAAACCAATACATGAAAACACGTAAACAAAGCATATACAATAGTAAATAGTTTATGTCATACGTGATCAAAATATCCATAAGTGTTAATCATGCCATAATTCTCAATACCAAGTAATGAAAAACCTTGGCAAAATATTCATATGTATAAAAAGTGTTAAGGGAACTCACCTGAGCTTTGGCAAATCGTCACACGTCCTAAAGCTCACTTCTGTTCAAACCAAACACCTGAATCATGCGACAAACGAGGGTATTAACCTACTTAATTATCCCCTAAAACACCTCTTACAACCTCTGAGACAACCCCTAATTGGTGCCTCGATCCTAGCCCCAAACGATAAACGAAAATGCCTGACAGAGCCTGGCGCGGCCTCCCACGCGACCAAACCCGCGCTAGCAACCCGTGCCAAAACCCCAAACCCGAGCCAAAACCCATGCGGAGCACTGGACAACCCTACACGCATTTCTCAACCAAAATCTCACCAATTCTCATTTCTAAACCATCCCAAATCGATTTTAAACCTCCAAAATGAGGGAATCAAATCCCTATCCTTTCCCACCCATATCCAAACAATATAATTTCACTTAACCCATAGAAATTCATCTATTTAATGACCCCCTTTTCACAAAACCCACCAAATGGAGATTTCTTGAAGATGAACACCATCCATGGTGGTTTCTTTCTCAGAACTCCATATCAAACAATCCAAAGACGAAACATGTTAGAACATAAATGTTCTATTTAGAAGTTTTGTAAAGTAATATTGTGTTTTGTAGTTGGGCCTTGTACTTTGGGTTTGGGCTGAAAATGTACACAAGGGTGTGAGGGTATATATAGGGATCTGTTTATAGTTTGTTTTGTAAGTTTCATATTCACAATGTAGTCTGTATGTGTTCTGCGTGTTCTTGAGAGAGAATCTTTCTGCTCTCTCAAGTGGTGTGAATAATACAATAGATTCCTTCCCAAACATTCTTGTTTATCTTAATCATCAAATTAACTATGATCAATTGGACCTTACAAGTGCTATCAGAGCCAAACGAAGAAATTTTTCTACGGAATGACCGAGATCATAGTTTGATTGATGGAACAGTTCACGTTTGCATATTCGGTTTCTGAGAAGTTTGAATTTGTTAAATTGATGTCAATTTGATCGAGCCTTGATGTTAAATTGATTCTAAGTTTATTGTCGAATCACATTGAATCAATGACTATGTTTAATTTCAACAAATTTCGAAGATTTGTTAGTTTTTTAAAATGTTTGGGTCGTAAACTCTCATATTCTGTATAATGATCAAAATCAATTGATCATGTTTGTTATTGTAAAATTGATGTAAAAGGAATGTAATTGATCATCCAGCGAGCTCAATGTCAAATTTTGGTGAACTAATTCAAGGTTTTGAGCTGAAATCAGTGGATTTTTTCAAAAAATGTTCAAGATCTCGAGAATTCACATGATTATCGAAGAACTCGCATGAAGAACTCGCATGGAGATTTCGCATGATGAAAAGTTTGAGGAATTCGCATGAAATATCTATGGACACAACAATTTTTTCTAAGTCTGGAATTCGCAGGTAGTCATGTGCGAAAAGTACAGAATTCGCATGCTATTGTACACATGGTGTGTGCAAATTACATAGAATTCGCAAGTTACTTGATGTGAAATATCAGAATTCCCATGTTGGTATATGCGATAAGTGGCTTCTAGTATGGACAAAATGTTATAAGTGTAGAATTCGTATGGAGTCATATACGAATCGCGAGGAATTCGCACATAGGCACATGCGAAAAGATGGAATTCGCACGCAAGCCTATGCGAATTGTGGCATTTCGGCTATAGCCTCATGCGAGTTGTGCCCTTAATGCTTAAAGATCTACGAATTGTGAAGGTGATGTGAAAAGTTTTTGATTCTATGCGAAAAGTGACTGTTCTGAACCCTTTTTGCTACAAGTTTGCGCTGTTCGTGAGATTTTTCGCGTAATGCATATGTGACATCATTCCTATCTTCCGTTGGTCACATATTTGTAGCAACTGATCTAAATTTTCACGAGTGCTCATGCTTATCAAGATTTTTAGATACTGGATGTTTGAATTTAGTCTCTGATTGGATTGGATTAGCAGCTTGAGTATTTGCAATCAACAGTCTGGAGTACTTCTTTACGTTGTTAGACCGTTGAATGCTCTTAATCATTCTTCTGACCTGATCAATTAGAAGTGTGAGTGACTGCAATCATTGTTCTGATGCTTTGGTTGTGATTCAGAATCTTGAGTGCTTATAATCATCCAGCTGATTCATTAAGAAAGAAGTTCTGAGTTCGTTCGTTCAGTGTTCTGAAAAGCAGTTTGAAAATGAACGTCTTTCATCAGTTGTTGAACAATTATCAGAATTGTCTTCTAACCCTTGCATTGTGGTGTTTGCTACAAGATGCTTCCTTCTGCAAGCTGATCAAAATAAGTTCTTAAGCTGAATTCCTATTCAACTTGTGGTTCAAAGACAGATCCGGTGTTATAAATTAAAGATGCACTTTGGTTGTCACGTCATAATTCACACATTTCTTTCTTGTGGGCATAACGAATGTGTTGGATTTACAAGAGTTAAAAGTTGTCTTTATGTGCACTCAGTCGAGGTTACTATTTACATCAGATCTGTTATTAAAGTTGAAACTTCAAGGATAAGAGCTACTTTCAAGGGGGAGCTAGAGATGCTTTGATGTTTAAGCAACACAAAGTTTTTTAATGAAATCAAGGGGGAGAAAATATGGAGCTGAAAAGGATGATTCATTTACAAAACTTATGGGGAGAATGTTATAACATAAATGTTCTATTTAGAAGTTTTGTAAAGTAATCTTGTATTTTGTAGCTGGGCCTTGTACTTTGGGTTTGGGCTTAAAATGTACACAAGGGTGTGAGGGTATATATAGGGATCTGTTTGTAGTTTGTTTTGTAAGTTTCATATACACAATGTAGTTTGTATGTGTTTTGCGTGTTCTTGAGAGAGAATCTTTCTGCTCTCTCAAGTTGTGTGAATAATACAACAGATTCCTTCCCAAACATTCTTGTTTATCTTAATCATCAAATTAACTATGATCAATTGGACCTCACAAGTGCGAATTCTGTTGTGTGTGAATTCCTAAGGTTGTGCGAATTGTGGCTTTTGTGTGTTATGCGAAAAGTTTATTTGGACAAATTTTTCAAAGTTGAAATATGGTTTTTCAATGTCAAAAAAGAAGTCTATTTGTAATGACGATTGATTTATTCTAATGACTCTTGACTTCTTTTAATGAATCCCTGTGCTAAGTCTATGGAGGGGGACAAAGTTCTGATTGTGATCAAAGTTTCTGATTTTTGTTAACGATTTTTTGTGCAAGTCTTATCAAGATGGGATATTCTGATGATGAAGAATAAATTATTAGACTCAAAACAAAGAGTAAAAATCTCACTTCATCGGTTGCTAAGGGAAGAAGTCAATGCATTAAAGAAGATAAATGAAGATCTTCTGAAGCAGATTCCTGGTTTGGAAGTAGAAAAAGTACAGAGTTTGGAAACTGAGAATACTGATATGAAAAGAAAGATTGCAGACTTGGAAGCTCAGATAGATAAACTCAAGGAGGAAGTCTGTGTCAAGAAGAATGAGGAATCTGAAAAGGGTTTAGAAAAAGCTAATGTAGAGCTGACAAAGAAGTTTTCAGAATTAGAACATCAGATTGCCAAAGAAAGAACCGAATTTGAAAAGGAAAAGAAAGTGTTTGCACATAAATTTTCTGAATTCTCAAGAAAGACTTTCGAAGAGAAGAAAGTTGTAAAGCTTAAGTATGCAAAGCTTTCAAAAAAAGTATCAGATTTTGAGAAGGTTATAATTGTTGAAATAGACATACTTGAGAAAGAGAAAGTTGAGTTTGGATCTAAAGGAAAATCTCTCAAAGGAAATATTTCTGAATTAGAATGCTTATTGGAAAAAGAGAGAAAGGTGTTTGTGAAAGATAAGAAAAGATTATAACAGAAAAATGTTGGAATCCTTCAAAGAAATATCTTATCAGAGAAAGAATGTCGAGAAATATTTTGAGGAAGAAAGAAATATTTTTGAGTCAGAGATTAAAAAGCTTATAGAGTCTTTATCTGAATTGTCAACAAAGGCAATGAAGGAGCAAAACGCGAAGTCTGAATTTCAGAAACAGATTGACCTGCTCATCAAGAAAAAGAACAGTTTATCTTCCAAGATAAAAGAACTTAAAGATATTGTCTCTAAGGTGGTTTTGACAGAGTAAAAGATTCCAGATTCAATTCTTCAAACACCTAGAGATGATTTATATGATTCAGCTGATTCATAATGCTTATTCAAGACAACATCAAGTTCATATCATACAACTGTTTCTACAAAAAGGCCAGTCAATATTAAAGATCAGATTCGTATTACTAACATTTTCTATGATTGGAATGTTGATGGTTCAGGTACGTTTAGAAGAAGGATTGGAAAAGAAAAGTTGATCTGGAAAGTGAAACTAGCTTCTGATGAGAAGAATGGAAATAAATCATTTGTGCATACATCACATGCCAAGAAGAACAATGTGCAAAAAGTTAACCTGATCATGTTTATTCGAGAAATCAATTAATCAGGTTAGCTCATAAGAAGAGTTATTGTTCTTACTATCATGCAAATGATTTTATTCATAATACTTATGATCATTACTGGTATGGTTCTTATTCTATTACTCCTAATAGAACTGCAACTAATAAACATGGACCCAAATACCAGTGGTACCAAAGCCAAAAGATTCTTCTGTGTTGCAGGCATCTCAAGTCAAGGGGGAGTAAAAGAACCTAGGCTTCTGAATAAATCAATTTAGAACCCGTGCTTTAATAAATCATGGCTCTTGGATAACACAGTTCAAGACCCGTTCTTCAAAGATAATGTGTTTGACTTCTAAACACAACAGTTTAGGACTCGTTCTTCAATGATCAACAGAGATGATACTCCGATGCATTAATGAGATTGTACTTCGATACATAAATAAGATGATCAATCTTCAAGGGGGAGTACATATTTTTCATGTTGTTAAATATTGTGAATGCAATATTTTAGGGGGAGTAAATGACTTCTGATTACATCTGATCAGAACTCGTTCTTAACAAGTTTTATTGCTTTCATGTCTTTTTTTTAAATAAAGTTTGTGAATAAGACTTTGTGCTTTGACGATTTTTGACTGAATGCAGATTTTAAGGGGGAGCTTACATGATCATATCAATCATGAGCTGACTTTATGAGATTTAAGCTGAGCATAAGGATCATTCTAAACTTAGTCTCATACATGTCTGAAATAAGGACGACTTTCATATACGAAAACATGTTGTCAGTGCAGAAATATGTTGGATACAAGATCATAGAAGACTGAAGATGAAAGTCAAAGTCAAAAGCTTAAGTCAAAGCCCTTCAAGCTAAAGTCAAAGTCATTTGTAATAAAAGTCAAAGTCAAAGTGTATGTAGTGTGAGTGTTTAGTGGTACACGTGTTTTCTTGAAATAGGGATATGACTAATTGTATCTTGTTGAGAGTTGTGCGCGTATTTTGAGTTTAGAGAGAGAAAGTCTTGAGAGAACTTACTGTGTATCGCTTTCTAAGCATGAAATAAAATGGAAATTGATTGAATTCAATTGTGTCATCTTGTTTAGAACTGATTGTGGGACACACAATTGGTATCATAGCAATTGGTATCAGAGCTAACAGAAATTCAGAGATTGTGATCTAATTCGAAGATTCTTGGTCGACATTTGAAGAACACGCTAGTTGTCTGTGTTGGATTAGATTTTTGGATTTCAGTGTTGTTTTGAATTTGAAATGGATTGTTTTGGAATTGATTTGATGTATAGAACAATTTTTGTTTGAGTCACTTAGTCCAATTCTTAGCAGGTTATGTGAATTTTTGGATTTTATTGAATTTTTGTTCGAAGTTTGTATAACGTACTGTTCTTGATCGAGTTGTAATTGTCAGTGTTTGTATTTTGAAATTCGTTGATTGCAATTGGTTCGAAATATGTATTAGAAGGTTCTTGCAAAGTTTTAGATTGTTTGATAAAGATTTGAGTCGAATTCGTGTGAAAAGTTAGAGTTTTTGTCGAAAAACTCAAGAATACGCTAGATCTGAAGAACTCGCAAAGGCAAGAACACGCAAAGGCTAAAGAACTCGCACATCAAAAGTCTTTTGAAAAACATGAAGAACACGCAAACAATACCGTGCGAGAAGTAGGAACGCGCAAAACCCTTTGTGCGCGTTTAAACTGTTCATTTCATTCATAGTGCGGCAAAGTGGGATCTGCGCGAAGTGGTTCATCTGTGAGAAGTGATAGTTTGCGCGAAGTGAATGTTCAAAAATTTTTCTAAGTCTAGAACGCGCAACAGCATTGCGCGAAGTGAATTTCTCAAGAAACTCGAAAGGTTCATCGTGCGCGAACCCAAAACTTGCACATCCCTTTGTGCGAGAATTAAGATCTCTCATCCTTTGACGTGTGCGAAGCTCAAAACGTGCACAATACTGTTTTTGCGCGAAGTTTGTATCCTTTGTTATGCGAGTTCCATACTTAGAATTTTTTTTGAGTTTTTCCAGATTTGACCAAGTTTGACTTTTGAAGGTTCTTTTGTTTTTTAATTTATGAAGATCAATTTATTTCAGTGCTTGTCAAAGATGACTTCCAGAGAAGCTTTAGCTATCGGTACTGACATAAAGCCACCAGTGCTCTTTAAAGGAGAATACGAACAGTGGAAGGATCGTTTCCTAGATTTCATAGACCGGAATGACTTGGGTGACTACATCAGATTATCACTCAAAGAAGGAGTGATGAAACCTCCCACCAAGATTATGTCTACTGAAGGAGAAAATGGTGAGAAGATAGTCAGCAAGGAGTACCCATTGCCACTGGATGAATACGCAGATGAACAGAGAAAAAGAGTTAAAGCTGATAGATTGGCAAGGTCGGTTATTTTACAAGGGATTCCAAACGAGATATATGTCAAGATTGACAGTTACAATGCCACGGGCAAAGAGATGTGGGATTAGCTCGAAAAGATGATGTTAGGATCCAAGATCGGCAATCAACTGAAAGTCTCAAACTGTCTGAATAATTACGAAGAGTTCAAGGCTAAAGAGGGTGAATCTCTTGAAGAAACATATGATAGATTTGTGACCCTCCTGAACAAGCTCAGCAAGAACAAAGTCAGAAAGTCTCAAATAAAGTTGAATGTCAAATTATTGAGCATTCTACAACCCGAGTGAAAGAGGTTCACTAGGCAAATGAAGCAGATGAAGGACTTGAACGACATACCACTCCACGAGGTATACGAGACATTAAGGCAGAATGAAGAAGAGGTTGATGAGATTATAGATGAGAAAAAGAAAGCAAAGAAAGTGGTTGCAGATCAAATTGCTTTAGTGGTGAAAAAGAAAGAGAATAGATCTGTGAGCATGAAGAAGAAGAAGAAGGTTGTAATTTCTGAATCTGAGGAAGCTGATAGTGCGAAGCATTCTGACTCCGATGACTGTGAGAACCTGAAACATGCCATGCTGTTATTGACAAAAGCTTTCTAGAAGAAATTCTATAAGAAGCCAGGGTCGAACAGTCAGAGATATTCATCGGGTTCGAGAAATTACGAACACAAAGAGAAGATTGAAAGTAAGAGGTTTGAAGAGAGGAAGCCTGAAGAGAAGAGGTATAGGAGTGAGAAAAAGAAAGAGTCTGATCCAGTTAAATGCTACAACTGCGGGAAAGTAGGCCACTATGCAAAGGATTGTCGGAAACCGAAGGTCCGCAATTCCGAATACTACAAGAACAAGATGCTTTTTGCCAAGCAACAGGAAGCTGGCAAAGCACTTATGGCTGAAGACGAGTACTGGCTTGATCACTCTGAAGATGATGAAGAGAAAGAAGAAAAGGCTCATATGTGCTTTATGGGTAAAAATGATACTGAAGCGAAAGCAGATTCTGATGGTGAAGACAATGAAGAGGTATGTGATATGTCTGAATCAGATTTCCTTAATCAAATGCAAACTATGATGATGGAACTCTAGGAATTACAGTCTAAGCTTAAACGCAAGAAAGGTATCAATAAAGAGAAAAACCAGTCAATACTGAAACTCAACAATGATATTGCTGAGACGAACGTATTGATTGAGGCCTTACACAAGAACATTGATACCAACGCATAAGAGAAGACTATAATTCACAATCAATTTTCTGAAATTGTTAGGTCTGATTTTTTAGTAATCATTGTATTTATAGGGCTTGGTCAAATACTGTGTTTAGAGTCATATTGTGTTGTATCTGACCAAGGGTATTTAAGTCCCTTTGGTCTTGGTTTGTTGTAAGAAAACTTACGCACACATTAATCAGATTACACTTTGCGCATCCTTGTTACTCTCTCTCTACTTTCTCTCTCTAGGATTCATTGATCTTGGACTATCAATTGGTATCAGAGCCAACTGAATCTTGAGAGAATTGAGATATTGCATTTTCTGTATCTGAATTTGTGATTGAAATCGAAAATTTGATCGATTTTCTTGAATTTTACAAGAAAATCTCGTTTTCTTGATTTCTCATCAAATTTGGATGTGTTTGTGATCGATTTTGTGTGAATTTGATTTCATTAGTTTCGTTTTTGATAATCGATAACATTTGTGTCAGGATATTTTACAAGAAAAAATCAAGATTTGATATTCAATTTTGAGTTTTAAAGATTTTATGAAAACATGTTTTTCACGTACTGTTACATTTACAATGAGATTTTTAATCGAAATTCTTGGTTGAAATGTGTTGAAAAGGTGTTTTCGAGTGTTTTGTTATAAGAAATTTTCTTCAAAATCAGTGTTGAAATCGATTGTTTTGAAGTTTTTTTTTTTTTGAGTTTTGTCTTCGGTTTGCGCAACATCTACAGTTTGCGCATCATTCATCCTAGTTTGCGCAAGATTCATATTAAGTTGCATGTTCTACTAATCTTGTTTCTGTTTTTCAGGGTTTTTGCATCGAGCTACATACGCAAAGTCTCAGTTTGCGTATCAAGTGCCTTCCGAAAAGCTCAGTTCTCGGATCTTCAAGCATACGCAAAGTCTCATTTGCGCATCTCTCTTCGTCCGCAAAGTTTGGTTTACGCATCCTCCGTGTTACGCAAAGTCAAGTTTGCGTATCACACTACTTACGCAAAGTCTACTTTGCGCATCCCTCCTCATACGCAAAGCTCACTTTGCGTATCCTCCTTATAACGCAAAACTCACTTTGCGCATCTGCCTTCATACGCAAAGTCAAGTTTGCGTATCCTTCTTCATACACAAAGTCCAGTTTGCATACCCTTCAGCAAACGCAAAGTTTAGTTTGCGGATCTCCTTGATTACGCAAACCTTCTGTTTGCGTGTGTTCCAGACTTAGATTTAAAAAAAAAATTGTCATCTATGTTTAGTCTGGGACTATATTCAGCAAACGCAAAGTTTAGTCTGGGATTTTTTTTTTTGTCATCTATGGATTCTGCAAAATTTGGCTTTCAAGCTAAGTTCTACACGAGTGACCTCATGATGTCATTGGGTACAGAAATTCGTCATCCGGTCCTAGTTGACGAAAACGAATTCACTCAATGGCAAGATAGGTTCTTAAATTTCATCGAGCGTCAAACTAATGGAGATAACATGATGAAATCTCTCACTGAAGGACCTTTCGTAAAGCCTAATAAAGAGACTCATCCAACAACTGAAGAGGCTTCACGAATGAAAGCTGATCGAGAGCTGAAAGCTAATCTGATGCTGGCTTTACCAAACTCTGTCTACAACCGGGTTGATCACTGCAAGGATTATCCAAATCTGTTGTGGGCACAATTGGAAAAGATAATGCTTGGTTCTTCGGTCGCAACTCAGCTCCGACATACTCGATTCATGAACAACTTTGAGGAGTTTAAGGCCAAAGACAGCGAGTCTATAAAGAGTGTTTTCGACAGATTCTGCGCAGAGCTGAATGATCTCCGAAAGATAAATGTGATCAAGACAGAGCTTGAGACGAATCTGAAATTCCTTAATGCTCTTCAACCTGAATGGAACAAATCATGTCACAGACTGAGGAACGATGTTCGGATCTCCACAATGCAGATTCAAGAACTATATGAGATTTTGCTAACTGATGAGAGCTTGGTGATAGAGAAAAAGGCCAAGCTGGATAAAAAGAAGAAATCAGTAGACCCGGTTGCTCTTCTCACGAAGCAAATATCTGAACAAGCATTGTCTGAAAATGCTTACACCGGATCAACTGAAGATGATGGCGAGGCTTTACAGAAAGCTATGATCCTTCTCTCTCAACACTATCAGAAAAAGTTCCAACCCCGATCGAGTTCCAACTCTTCTCGCTTCACTTCCGGCTCTACAGTCAAAGTGTCCGAGCCTAAGACTTCTTCTTGTTATAACTGTGGAAAGTCGGGTCACTACTCAAAGGAGTGTCGAGCTAAGAAAGTTAGGGATTCAGCTTACTATAGGAAGAAAATGGAACTAGCAGAAAAGAGAGAGAACGGAACTGCTTTGCTGGCCGAAGAAGAATTCTGGCTGGATCAATCTGACGACGAAGCTTCAAACGTAGATATCGCTCACATGTGCTTCATTGAAGATGATCAGTCCGACGATTCAGATACAGATGAGGATGAGGTATATTCTGAATTTGACTACAAATTTATTACCTCTCAGTTTGATATCATGATAACTGCTTTATCTGATTTGCGTTCAAAGATTTTATCTGAAAAGAATTTAAATTCTGAAAAGTCAGATTTGATTGACAAACTGAACATTTCTTTGAAAGATGAAAAATCTATTTTAGAAAATACTAAAGACATCTTTCAATAGAAATTGAATGATTTGGAAAATTCAAATAAGACTTATCTTGAATCTTTGACGGCTATGACTATTTTAAAAGATGAATTTTCAGATAAAATAAATAAGTTAGAAGAAAAAATTTATCGAAGAGACCAATCTGAACAAACAATTTATATGAACAAACCGAGGAGTGAAGAGGCTTTAAAACAAAGATGGGGACTTGGTTTTGACAATCCTCATTGTTTAAACAAAGTGATAGACGAAGTTCCCACTTTATATAAATACGATTATCTAACTCTTGCACACTATGCTTCTCAATTCAAATTTCATTGGACTAGTGAAAAGGAAGTGTTAGATCTCGAAAATGAGAAAAGGACAAATAATAAGAAAACCGAAATTCCTTTTGTTTACACAAGCGAAAATGCCAAATATTTTCCTGAAAAATCAAGAAGAGAAAGAAGAATTTTAAATGATATATCTTCTATTAAATCTTCAGTATCTGATGATTTTGTTTCTTCTTATGCCCCTGATTCTGATAAGGAAAATATTTCTCCTATCATTTATGATTCGAAGAAATATACTCCTCCATTAGTTTTAGAAGGTAAAATCATTGATCTTGAAGATAAGATAGAAGATCAAAATATTTTAAAAGAAATTGAATCTGATATTTTTCTTTCTTTTATGACTTCAAGTCTTGAAAAAAATTTATTTTCTCAAAAATCAGATTCTATTTCTAACCTTTCTTCTGATTATAAGGAAAACAAAAAGGAAATTTCTAATTTTAAAATCTTTTCTCAAAATAATTCAGACTCCGAGGCTCATTCAAATTTATTAGTTGATCAGATTGGTTGCTTAGATAAATTTATTTCTTCTGATTTAAATATTAAGTCTAAAATTCTTGATGATTCTTTTATGCTTAATGATCAATATTATAAACCTAAGCATAAAAAAAGACGTTCAAAGAAGTCGAAGAAACGAGATACAGTTATTTCTGACTGTTCTACTTCTTCCGATTCTATTCTTTCAGATAGGACTGTGAGCAAGTCAAAGAAGCAAATCTGGAGAGCGAGGCGGACATCTGATGAACCTATTGTTGATGGGGATAAATGTGTAGACAAACTTTATAAGAGTGATTCATTTGCTAAATGTAATAAAATTTCAAAATACTCTATAAAGCAAATGATTCGAATTTCAAAACATGTCTCATGTTCTTCCTCAGATTCTAGTTCTGATGATTATGCTTTCTCTTCTAATGGTTGTGATTATTTTTCTGATCATATTTCTCGTGCTTTAAGTGTTAAATCTAACAAATATTTCCCCATACGAACTGCAACTAACAAACACGGGCTCAAATTTAAGTGGGTACCCAAATCTGAATCTGATTTAAAGTTGCAGGCATCACATGTTAAGGGGGAGTAAGAGGAAGTTGGCTTTTGAATAGTTCAGCTCAGGACCCGTACTTCATAGAACGACTTCTAAACAAATCAGTTTAGAACTCGTTCTTTAATGATTTAAGCTTCTGACTAAATGAGATACTGTGAGTACATCAATTTTATTTCCGCTGCATTTTATCTCTGATTATGATGTGTTCCAGTTTTTCTCATTATTTTTCAAGAATCTGAGCTTGTTCAACTATTTCTTAATTTTGTATAACCCAATTTTTTAATTTGAGACACAAATTATTTTTATAATGTGAAAGATGAAATAACTGAATTTCATTTTGTTCTAATTAAATATCAATTTGCCGAATTCTTTACAGTTTGTCTTTAATGAAAATTTTTAACATCGGCATATTGAGTTTAAAAGTTTAAATCTCTACAAATTTTATTCTATAAAGTAAAGTTTTACATTTTTTCTTTCTTTTGAATAAAATATGTGTCTAGGATAAATTTTAAGTTCTTTTGTTGTCAGGATCGAATTCTTAACAAGAATTAATACTCAGAAACTAATATCAAAGAAGTTGCGGAAAAACACTTTGATATTTTATAAAACAGTAATCAAACACAGTATATAATTATCAAACAGTAAACTTGTATTGAATGCTCAAAGTTACAAGATTACACACTCAACCTCAATATTGATGAACAGGCTCACCAATACGAATTCTACTTCTCTAGAATTAGGATCTATGCCTTGAGGTTATTTTTCTCTAAAAGAATGAAAACGTTATCCTCCTATTCTAAACAATACTATATATATATACTGAATACAAAGATAATTACAATGAATAAAATATCTTCAGTATATATTCTATGTATATCTCTAAGTATATCTTCAGTATATCCAGCTGTAGTACTTTCCATCCGGATCTCTTTAGCAGCACTAATAATGCTCAGCAGCATTAACTTCAACTAGCAGTATTAACTTCAAGCAGTACTAACTACTAGCAGTACTAACTAGCTAAGCAGTACTAACTTTGTTCAAGCAGTACTAACTTTAACTAGCAGTAGTAATTCTACTAGCAGTAGTAACACTTAGCAGTATTAATCTTCAACTTGTTCTGGCAGTAGTAACTACACTTGTACTAGCAGTAGTAACTACACTTGGTATAATCTTCAGTTCCCAACAATCTCCCCCTAACTTGACTTTTAGAAGAGAAGTCAAGTTCTTCAGATATTCTTCCAGATGCTCTTTTTGATGCTCCCAAAACTTCCAAGATCATGCTCAAAAGTCTGGATTCAGTCCCAAACTCTGATTGATTATCCTCTGAATTAGATACTTGGCCATTTCTGAATTTGGTGCACAACCCAACTTCTTCTTTAGCATGGCATGAACCTTCAGTCTGGTGTGATTATATACTCTATCCACTAGAAAGTATTCTGTGTGATTTCTATCCAAAGTCACTGCATATACTCCACTAGTTTCATATAGATTCCAACTTGTGACTTCTTTAAACACACTCTTGATGACCTGGTCCACTTCTTCAGGTTTGAACATCATGCATAGATACTCCATCACCAGTTTTGTAAGAGAAATTCCTGGAGTATTCAGATGATCTGCATACAGCTTAATTCCTATGTCAAACATCTCTTCTATATCAGATCTAGAGCATGTTCTGACAATCTTGACCCAAGTGTTGAATACTTCATACTTATCACCCTTCCTCTTGAGCCTGATATAATCTTTCCCATCCATTGTCAGTACATCCCAGTGAATGATCTCAGGTGGCTTAACTCCAACAGGTTCTGCAGAAATTGGTTCAGGCACTTTGTCCATCACTACCATATATAAGCTTACATCATCTTTGATCGATGACCCTTGCTGACTTGATGACTCAGGTGCCACTTCTTCTTCAGCAACATTTTGTTCTTCTTCTACTCTAGGCTTCTTATCTTTCTTTCTTTTGGCCATCATCTTGGTTCTTTTCAAAGTCTTTTGAACCTGTACTAGAGTAGCTTCCTTCTTCTTTTCTTCCTTTTCCCTTGCCATTTCTTTGATAGGAGTTCCCTCTTCACTTTCAGGAAATGGTTGATTCATATCTATATCATTACTCTCCTTGGCCTTCTTTTCAAACTCTACTCTTTTCTTTTCATTGCTCTTCAGATTCCCCATTTCTTTTTCATAGAGCTCTCTGATTTGATCAAAACTCATCTTCACAAACATTTCTTTCTTTACCCCAATTGCACTCCTCAAGAAAGTTATCATTTTGTTTCTTTCCTGAGTGGCAAGGTAAGTTTGTGAAGGTCTTCTTTTCTTTGCACTTGTATTAGCCATCATAGCCTTTCTCAGACTTATAGCCCTTTGTTTAGCCTTTTCAGTTTCAAGCCCCTTTTGATAAGCTTTATTTAGCTCAGTAGCTAAAGCCTTTGCCATTTCCCTGTCCTTCTCCACCTGAGCTCTTTCTTCTTTTTCCATCTCCTTCTGCATTTTCCTTGCTAAAGCTTCATCTGATTCAACCAACCTTTGCTTCTTGATTGGTTGATCAGATTCAACTAACTTTGCCTTACCTTTATCTTTACCCATCTCCTTCTCAATGCTAGAGTTCTTTGCTGCATCACCTCTTTCTTTTATGACAACTCCTTTGGCCTTTGAGGTGACCTTGGGAGTATCATGTTTTGCTTTGATGAGTGTTTCTGCAACCTCAAGCTCTGTAAGGACCTCTTTTACTTGTTCTGCTGCTTCTTTCAGCTCAGCAGTATTAACCATATCTGCTGCTTTACTTGAACTGGCAGTATTAATGGTTTCTGCTGCTGGCTCTGTTTCTGCTGCTTGCTCATTTTCCCCCTCAACAATATGTTTTTCCTCTTGCTCCCCCTTAGCTTTGGCATCAGCTTCTGACTCCCCCTTTTTGGGAGCATCAGTCACTGGTTCCCTCCTTCTGAGCACAAATTGTTTCTTCTTCTTTTGCAGAATCAGTTTCCTTACCATTTGCTTCAACTTGATGATTTGATCTTGTTGTGACAGTACAATGAGTTTTAGCTCTTCAATATCTTTGCCTTGTTTGAGTACATCCATGTTGATGTTGCCCATTGCCTCCATCAATTCATCATAGTTATATCTGTCCTCACCTTCTCCAGGAGTGTTACCCCCTATTGAAGGATCATTGGATCTTTTAGTAGTGGAAGTCTTCTGCCTAGCAGAAGCACTATCCACCCCTGTGGTTTCTTGGCACCAGGGACCTTCAAATGATTGCTCATTCAAAGTTGCCATGGGGGAGGTCTTATTGATGTTACCACTTTCCTCCTCTGTGTTAGCAGGAGTAGTGGCAGCCTCATCACCCATATGCTCTACCTCCTCCTCAGAGAGCACCTCCTTTGGGTTGGGAGACACCCTTGTGGTTTCCCTTTGGATATTCTCTAGGGGAGTATTCTTCCTTAGAGGGCTTAAAGGCTGTGTGGGTGATGGTACAAGAAGGGAAGGAGCCTTGTTTACCTGTTTTCTTTGATAAGTTTGGGTAATTGGAGAGGTTGGTTTTGTAAGAATGGACTGGGGAATTGTTTTTGAGTGAGAAGGTTGGGCTTGGCTAGCAGTGGGATGGTCTAATGAGGGCCTTGACCCTGCTGCCATACCTTCAGTGTTTTGGGACACCACCATCATTGTAGAGAACAATGGGGTGTCAACTCCTTCCGAGTCCCCAGCAGATCTTCTCATATTTGAGAAAACCTTGCCTTTTGGGGGTTTAGGTACATATACCCCAACAGGTTGAGGTATATCCGTCAATTCATGGTTAATTACTTCCTGAACAAATCTGGGATACATAAAGAAACTCTTTTTGTTTCCCATATTTGATACAAGATCACTGAAAATCATCTTTGAGAAATTGTACCTTCTGGATGTAGCCAAGCATACCAAAGCATATGCAATTGGACTGCTGAACTCACTCCATCCAGTGGTCTTTTTGGAGATGCAATGCATCAGGGTATGAACAAGAAAACGCCATTGGGGTGAAAACTTTGCTTTTGAGAATTTGAAAACACCCAATGGGCCTCCATACCCCATTCTAGTAAGATTAGAAAACAGTTCATCATTAGAGATAGACATTATACCAGAGGCATCGTCTAGACGTAGACTGATGCGAATGACTTCTTCAGTAACTGTAAGTGAGTGATCACAGATTCTTGTCTTGATCATTTGCACACCATTTTCCACAACAATGGTTGCATTAGCCCAGAACTGCCTTTGGTGCTCAATGTAGATTGTAGGTGAGACAGTAAGAGCATGTGCAATGTGACTTGACTTGAGGAAATCCACAATCTGATGAAATCCTGAAGCTTGCTTTGGCTTTTGTAGCATCGCAATCTCGTTGTGCTCGTCGATGAATGTCATGGATGCCATTGGTCTTAGTGAAAACTTGCCTGAAAACTACGAACTTGAGAGAGAAAAGGTTTTGAGCGCAAGAGAACAGTATGCAAAGAGTCGTTATGAACTTTTAGGCGGGCAAAAAGTATTTATAGTATTCAGAATATAAGCAGTATTAACCTAGAGCAGTATTAACTAACTAGCAGTATTAACCGCGAGCAGTATTAACCACGAGCAGTATTAACTGAACTAGCAGTATTAACCGCGAGCAGTATTAACCACGAGCAGTATTAACTGAACTAGCAGTATTAACTATTAGCAGTATTAACTGAAAGCAGTATTAACTATTAGCAGTATTAACTGAAAGCAGTATTAACTGAAAGCAGTATTAACCACAAGCAGTATTAACCACAAGCAGTATTAACTGAAAGCAGTATTAACCACAAGCAGTATTAACCACAAGCAGTATTAACTGAAAGCAGTATTAACCACAAGCAGTATTAACCACAAGCAGTATTAACTGAAAGCAGTATTAACTATACTTACTCCTTTTAAACTTTCTAAATACTGAGTACTGCTATGCATATCCTGAAAAGAAGATTAGTAACACCAAGAATAAAAATATACAGGTATAAAATCACTTTTTGAGAAGAAGATTATTCAGAGTTTATCATTCCCACACTTGTTACCAAGAAAGTGAATCTACCCACATCAAAAGCTTTAGTGAATAGATCAGCAAACTGATTATCAGTGTGAACTTTGACAACTTGAATAAGTTTCTTTTCATTACAATCTCTTATAAAGTGATACCTGATTTCAATGTGCTTTGTCTTTGAGTGCTTGACTGGATTATTTACAATGCTAATAGCACTGCTGTTGTCAATAAAGATTGGAGTGTGTAGAAAGGTTACCCCATAATCCAGCATTTGATTCTGAATCCATAAGACTTGAGAACAGCAACTTACAGCTGCTATGTACTCTGCCTCTGTTGTAGATGTGGATACTGTGGTTTGTTTCTTGCACTGCCATGAGACTAGTCTAGCACCCAAAAACTGACATCCTCCAGAAGTAGATTTTCTGTCCAAGTTTGCCCCACCTAGATCACTGTCTGAGTATGCTATTAGGTCAAAAGGGGAGTTATGAGGATACCAAAGTCCCAATCTGGGTTGCCCTTTGAGATATCTGAATATCCTCTTAACAGCTTGAAAGTGAGATTGCTTTGGCCTAACTTGAAATCTTGCACAGACACAGACTGGAAACATTATATCTGGCCTAGATGCTGTGAGATACATGAGAGAGCCAATCATGGATCTATAATAATGCACATCCATGTCCTCCCCCTCAAGATCTGCTGTGATCTGCTTGTGTGTTTCCATAGGTGTGCTGGCAGGTTTTGATTCTGAGAAGCCAAACTTGGTTAGAATATCCTGCACATACTTGGATTGACATATGAAAATGCCATCTGACTTCTGTTGAACTTGGAGTCCAAGGAAGAAAGTAAGTTCCCCCATGGAACTCATTTTGAACCTTTGATGCATTAAATCCTCAAACTCCTTGCACATGTTGTTTCTTGTAGATCCAAAGATAATGTCATCAACATAGATTTGGACCAGCAAGATATCCTTCTTCTTTCTTTTGATAAAGAGAGTCTTATCAATGACTCCTCTTTCAAAGTCATTTTCCAAGAGATAGGATGACAGAGTGTCATACCATGCTCTTGGGGCTTGATGTAGTCCATAAAGTGCTTTCTTTAATTTGTATACCCTGTCTGGATAGCTTGGGTTTTCAAACCCTGGTGGTTGGCAGACATATACTTCTTCTTCAATTGACCCATAGAGAAAAGCACTTTTTACATCCATTTGGTAGACTTTGAAGTTCATGTAAGAAGCATAGGCTAGGAATAGTCTGATTGCTTCTATCCTAGCTACAGGTGCAAAGACTTCTTCATAATCTATGCCCTCTTCTTGAGTGTAGCCTTGAGCTACCAGCCTTGCTTTGTTTCTTATAACAATACCTCTTTCATCTCTCTTGTTTCTGAAGATCCATTTTGTACCAATTGCTCTGTGACCTTTAGGAAGGTCTACTAGATCCCACACATCTTGTAGCTTGAACTGTAACAATTCTTCTTGCATTGCTTCTATCCAGCTAGATTCTTTCATAGCATCATGTGCCTTTTTAGGCTCAAGCTGGGATAGAAAACATGAGAGCACTGTATGCTGTTGATCTTGCATTTCCTGAAGCCTGCTTTGATGTCTAGTCATCATGGGAGAAGAGACATCACCTATTATCAACTGTGGAGGATGATTCTTTTGAACTCTTGTGTTATGACTAGGTTCTACATTTAGTCCAGCCTCTAGATTAGAGTCATGCAATTCAACTGAAGTGTCTTCAGATGTCACTTCTGATTCTTGAGTCTCCTCATCTCTAGTGTCTTCTTCACTCTGACTTGGTTCAGTAAATGATTCCTTGTCACAGTCTTCATTTACTGTGGGTATGGGAAAAATCACAGATTTAGATATACTTTCTTGAACTTGTGTGTTCTCTGATTCTCCACCATCTGTTCCTGTATACTCATTACTGAAACCAAAAGAGTTAGTTAGTGAATCAATGTCAAATAGCCATTGAGGTCCAGACCCAACAGGATTTGGTGTGTACTCATTGCATTTGACATTGTCACTTTCTTCAATTATTCTAGAAGAAGAGTTAAAAACTCTGTAGGCCCTACTCTGAGATGAATATCCAACAAGAAATCCATCATCTGCTTTGCTATCAAACTTACCTAAGTGAGATTTGGTATTTAGAATTGTACAAGGACACCCAAAAGGTTTGAAGAAACCAATAAAAGGTTTTCTTTTATTTAAAAGCTCATATGGGGTCTTGTTCTTTTGCTTGACCACTAGAACTCTGTTTTGGACATAACAAGCAGTATTAACTGCTTCAGCCCAGAATGTAATTGGCAATTTTGAATCAGCCAACAGAGATCTAGCAGCCTCTATTAGTGTCCTATTTCTCCTTTCAGCTACACCATTCTGTTGAGGAGTCCTAGGAGCACTATATTGTCTCTCAATACCTTTTCCTTCACAAAAAGTGTTTAAATCATGATTTTTAAATTCAGTTCCATTATCTGATCTAATGACTTTTACTCTTTGATTAGTTTGGTTTTCAATTCTTAGAATAAAGGATTTGATAAGACCACTTGTTTCATCCTTAGTCCTTAGAAAATATACCCAAGTAAATCTGGAGTAATCATCAACAATAACCAAGCAGTAAGATTTCTTTCCTATACTCATAACATTTGTAGGACCAAACAGATCCATATGCAATAACTGGAGACAAGAAGAAACAGAATTTAACTCTTTGGTCTTATGAGAAGTTTTGTGTTGTTTGCCTTTAAGACAAGCAACACAATGATCATCACATGAAAAGACTTTTGAAGGTAAACCTCTTACAAGGTTATTTTTAACAAGATTGTTCATAGTCTTGAAATTCATGTGACACATCCTTCTGTGCCAAAGGGAGGATTCATCTATAGAAGCTTTTGAAACAAGACAATTTAAAGATGAATCACTATTGACATTGTCCAAATCAAGACAGTAAACATTGTCTTTTCTTGGAGTTCTAAGTAGTATCATGCTTTCATCAACTACCTTGAACCCTGGAGCAAGAATCATACACTCAGTGTTAGTAAATAATATACTATGTTGTTTGTCACAAACCTGTGATACACTTAACAGGTTGTACTTTAATTGATCAACATAGTAGACATCCTCAAATGTCATCTTACCTTTGGTGACATTACCTTTTCCACTTATCTTACCACCAGTAAGATTGTCTCCAAATGCAACATGTCCTCCATTAATTTGCTTGAAATCCTGAAGGCATGACATGTTGCCAGTCATGTGCCTAGAGCAACCACTATCAACATGCCATATGCTCTTTCCCTTGAGCTGTTGGTTGCCCTGCACATTAAATAAATCAATTAGTATGATTGGGGACCCAAGCCAAAGTGATCTTGGGTCTTCCTTTCTCATCAAAGTATTTACATTCCTTTTTAATGAGTTTTTTAAACTCAGAGCACTCTTTATTAGAGTACTTTGTCAATATGATTGGCTTAGCAGAATCAACACTGGAAGCAGTACTAACCTTAGAAGTACTAACAGAGTTAGCAGTACTAACAGGTGTAGCAGTACTAACAGGTGTAGCAGTACTAACAGGTTTAACAGTACTAACCTTGTTAGCAGCATTAACATTGTTAGCAGTAGTATTACTTCTAGCAGCACTATCATTGTCAGCAGCACTATTTGTGGTAGCAGTACTAACAGTTTTAGTGCTTTTAGGAATCCACATATTGACACTTTCTTTAACAGAATACTTTTTCTTCATATGACTTGTAGTTTTAACAGTTTTCTTAGCCACATGATTCTTTTCAATTTTCTTATAATTAAAGGGTTTTTGCATGGATCTTTGGAAATTCATTCTTTGGTTCATAGGATTGAAATAACAGAATTTTGCAAGATGATTCAATTTGCCACAGATAAAACAAGGTTTTGGTCTATTGATTTTACTCAGATCAACCCCTTGTTTATGTGCCCATTGATTATTCCAGTTTCTTTGATTTCCCCTCTTTTTGTCCTGTTTTTGGGGCTTATTCTTCTTACAAGCACACTGTTTGCAAGGACCTGGATTCACAACTGTGGTCTGTTTATAATGGACCTTACCAGACTTTTCCTCTGTCTTCTCTATGTTCTTGGATTTGATCCAAGCCCTTCCACAATCCTCATTGGTGATAATGTTGTTTTCTATAGAAATCTCACCACTCACCTTGTTCTCCTTACTCTTGCCAACCTCTTTCTCAGTCTTATCCTCAACAATTACCTCATCTAAGGGATCTATTTCAGTGGCTCCCTCAGGCAAGTCCTTCCTATCTTTGGTGTCTAACAGGTCTGAAGTAGGAGGAATGTAATTGTTGTTATATGGTGGAGGTGTGGCATTATACCCAATTCCTCTTCTTAATTTATCGTGAATCTGATTTTGCAGTAAGGAGTCCATTGCTTTAGAAGCATTGGAAAACTTTTCTACATCAAGCTTAACCTTGGTTAACTCCTCTTTCAGTCTTTCACTCTCCTCTTTAGATTTGGTCAGTTTAAGTTCTAAATCCTTTTTCTCCCACTTCCAGTAATTAGTGTCATATGAGTGTTGTAGTTCATTGGCTTGAAAACCTTTGATTTGATCTTCAAATCTCTCTACTATCCTCACATAGTCTTTTATATCCTTTTCTAGTCTCTTCAGGTCATCACTCATCTTCTGATTGTGATCCCTGTACCTTTTAACAGTGTCTATGCAAGTTTTAGAGCAGAGATTAGAACTTACCTCAGATGGGAGATCAGATACTTTAGCCATAAGAGCTTGATTCTGAATAGCTTCTTCTGCTTGATCACTCCAATCAAACCCCATTCCTTGTTGAGAAACAAGGGCTTGAGCAGAGTTTCTGTTGTTATTGAAGCTTCCAGATTGAGCTTGTTGATGGTTGTTGTTGTGAGACATTCCACTTCTGCATTCTCTAGCAAAATGTCCCTTCAGATGACATTTGTAGCATTCTACCTTTGATTTATCAAACCCTGCTCCATCTTCTCTTCTTTGTGAGAAGTTGTTTCTTCCAGTCCTCTTTATAAACTTCTTAACCCTCATGGAGAGCATGGCCATCTGCCATTTAATATCCATCTCTTCCAGATCATCAGGATGAAGTTGTTCTAAGTCATCATTGATCAAAGAAGAATTTCCATGATTAGAAACAAGAGCTTCAAATACATAATCAGTGCTTTTATCTAAATTTGATCCATTAGCAGCATTAACTGATTCAGGGTTAGCAGTAGAATCAATTGATGCTGATAGGAGTGCAGCATTATGAACATATCCAGAAGGCTTCTTCTTTGCCTCCACCTCAGCTTCAAATACTCTAAGATCATTGTACAGATCATCAAGTTCTTTGTCTTCCAACTGATCATTCTGTCTGGATGACACAGTGTACATGGTCCATTCATCCCCAAGGGACCTTAAGAACTTTCTGTTCACATCATCTTGATCAATCTGTACTCCCATAGTAGCTAGTTCACCAATTAGTTTATTAAACCTGTCAAAAGTTTGAGTCATGGACTCATTCTTAGTTGAGATGAAGTTTTCATACTGTTGTTTTAAGATTGCCTTTTGATTTCTCTTGGTACTTTTAGTACCTGAGAATCTCTTCTCTAGAGCATTCCAGAGCATCTGTGCATCAGTACAATTGCAGAATTGGTGTTGATACTCATTTGGAATGGCCAAGAGCAGTGTGCTCAAGGCTTTCATCTCTGTCTGTCTTGATTTCCTGTCTGTATCTGTCTTTGGAGGAGTTCTTTTGCCATCTTCACCAATCTTTCCTCCATCAGATGGGCCATTCTCAATGATGTCCCACATAGAGTAATCTGTGAGGAGAATATATTGCTTGATTCTGATTTTCCACATGTCAAATTCATTGGATCTGAGCATTGGAACTTTTGAGACCAAAGTACTGCTTGATTCTGTAAGATTTTCCATGATGAATAACTGTTTCTGAGAGAATTTTGCTCTGATACCACTTGTCAGGATCGAATTCTTAACAAGAATTAATACTCAGAAACTAATATCAAAGAAGTTGCGGAAAAACACTTTGATATTTTATAAAACAGTAATCAAACACAGTATATAATTATCAAACAGTAAACTTGTATTGAATGCTCAAAGTTACAAGATTACACACTCAACCTCAATATTGATGAACAGGCTCACCAATACGAATTCTACTTCTCTAGAATTAGGATCTATGCCTTGAGGTTATTTTTCTCTAAAAGAATGAAAACGTTATCCTCCTATTCTAAACAATACTATATATATATACTGAATACAAAGATAATTACAATGAATAAAATATCTTCAGTATATATTCTATGTATATCTCTAAGTATATCTTCAGTATATCCAGCTGTAGTACTTTCCATCCGGATCTCTTTAGCAGCACTAATAATGCTCAGCAGCATTAACTTCAACTAGCAGTATTAACTTCAAGCAGTACTAACTACTAGCAGTACTAACTAGCTAAGCAGTACTAACTTTGTTCAAGCAGTACTAACTTTAACTAGCAGTAGTAATTCTACTAGCAGTAGTAACACTTAGCAGTATTAATCTTCAACTTGTTCTGGCAGTAGTAACTACACTTGTACTAGCAGTAGTAACTACACTTGGTATAATCTTCAGTTCCCAACATTTGTTTATATTAAAGTTTTTATATGGTCAAATTTCAAGTCTTACAAAAGTCGAAAAGTCAGCAACATGTTTGAAACTTTTATTACTGCTTTAAAGTTGTGTGATTCGGAATTTTTATAGTTTACTTTGCTTAGACTACCTAATTAATCAGAATTATAGATCAGAATGAAAATATGGGCTAAGCACTTAGATGTTGACCTGAGTGATTGAGATGAATTATAATTTCATAAAATACAGAAATCTCTAAGTTTAAAAGTTTGTACCTGTGGCCTTTCTGGTTTGGGAAAGTAAGTTCCTCGGGATGCTTGTCATCTGGTCCCCTAAGGTCAATTGGTCTGGGAGTGATCGAACCCAAATCCTTCAATAGAACCAGATCGAAAGTCATATTCTACTGGTATGAATGGGTTTAGGATATGCCGATGTAGCCTTTCTGATCTGGGAGAGTAAGTTCCAAGAGGTGCTTGACACCTAGTCCCCTAAGGCCATCTGGTCTGGGAGCGGCTGACCCAAATCCTGCAATAGGGTCAGATAGAAAGTTACGTTTACGGCATGTTCTTTACTTAACAAACTTTTTGATCAAAAGATGCCAAAGTGCAGGCGCTTAAAAGATGCCAAAGAGCACACTCATGTTAAGATGCCAATGTGCACAATGCTAAAATATGCCAATGAGCACACATCTCATGATACTTGGTGATATGTTTGAGTTGTTATAAATCTGTAAATTTATGAATATCTTAATTCTTGATGGCTTAGTATGAGTACATGCAAAGTTCTCTATAATATTTTTAGAATTGCATATTTCTTGAAGATAATTGAAGATTCGCATGTGAGCACACTGAATAGATTGATGGAAGTTTTTGAAACTGAACATGTTTTAACTTGATATGCAATGAAACTTGTTCTTGTATCCAACAACATATGTTTGATTTCAAATGATTGATAAATCTGTGATATTTTACTAAGTAGACTTTTATTTGTTTAGTGTTTAAAATTTTATATGTTTAGTTGTTTCAAAATTTACATTCAGTATATTTTTCTTTCTACATTAATATTTGATCATTGTGTTCTCATAAATATATTTTAATGGGTTTATGCATTATTCAAGGGGGAGTGAACAAAGAGAATATTTTTCAAAGATTATATCTGTTTTTGAGGGGGAGTATCTGATTTTCTTTATATGAATGCTAACTTGAATTGTCACATCTAGTGCATTTGTGTAGGGGGAGTCAAAGAGCTTAAAAAGGTAACATTTTTTCTGAGTTTAAGTCAGCTTTGCGCATTCCGTTGGTCACGCAAACCTTGTTTTGCGTATCCTTCGTGAAACGCAAACCTCGTTTTGCGTATCCTTCATGAAACGCAAACCTTGGTTTGCGCAACCAACGTGATACGCAAACCTCTTCTGTTTTCTCGGTTTCTTTGATTTTGCAGATTTTACACTGTCTCGTCTCCAACATTTGCGTGACCAAGTTGATCAAGATCATCAAGGTAAGTCAAGGAGAAGTTAAAGAGACAAAGAGCTCAAAAGTTTATCTGTTGATCAAGATTCGCTCAAAGATTCTATTCTCTCAGCCATATCAATTCTTTTGTTGTTCCTGCTCCGAACACCACAGTTCATTCAAGATCATTAAAAAAAGGTGTATCGTCTAGAGCTCAAGCAGCAAAGACAATTTCAATCTGAAAGATGTTGAGCAGAAATTTTTTCTTTAAAAAGTCAGAAAGCTTCATAAAGTCGCTTTGTTGGTCCGTGCTGTTATTGAAGATAGTTTTTGAAGACCAAAGCGCCAATGATTACTAAGGGGGAGATTGTTAGGTCTGATTTTTTAGTAATCATTGTATTTATAGGGCTTGGTCAAATACTGTGTTTAGAGTCATATTGTGTTGTATCTGACCAAGGGTATTTAAGTCCCTTTGGTCTTGGTTTGTTGTAAGAAAACTTACACACACATTAATCAGATTACACTTTACGCATCCTTGTTACTCTCTCTCTACTTTCTCTCTCTAGGATTAATTGATCTTGGACTATCAGAAACTACTTCTAAATTTAAACTGTGTGAATTTGAAGTTAACGAGGTTGCGAAAAAGTATTCATCATTAAAGAAAGAAAATAAATCTTTAACTGAAAAGTGAATGTTTTGGAAGAAAAACTTTATACTTTGGGTCAAACTGAACAAACCATTCACCTGAACAAACCAAAGGAGAGTAGTGAGTGTTGGGGTCTTGGTTACGAGAACCCACACTATCTCAAAAAGGGTATTTCTAAAGTGTCTGCTTTGTACAATTTTGGATTTTTAAAATTGGCACCACAATACCCTGAACTCAAAGTTAAATGGACTAAACTATCTGGTGAGGATGAAGCTAAGGAAAGGGAGAAAAGAAAGAACAAAACTAAAATGCAACTTCCATTTAGATATGAGAAGTTGAATTCTAGTTACAGTTCTAATCAATCAAAATTTCTTTCTACTGACTATTTCGAAAGCTATTCTACAGAGGAATTGGAGGCGAAACTAGTTGAAGGTAAAATCTATGTTCCTTCACTCGTGTTAGAAAGTAAATTTTCTGAACTCGAGAGCACTCTGGTAGAAGAAAGGATTTTAACTGATCTAGAACAAATAGTGTTTTCAACTGTTTTTCTTAACACTGATTTTCCAAAATCCTCTAACGCTTCAAAATCTGATGATGTTAAGAGTTTGTTTGATGAAGAGTTTGATTTCCTTAACTCTGATGGTTGTTTAGATGATTGTGTTGATCAATTTGACTTAAATGCAAAACTTCCTGATCATTCACAGGTTATCATTAATTCTTTTGGATTACCCAGTGTGTTTGAAAAGGGTGAAGCATCAACAAAAGTTGATAAACTAGTCTTTGTGAATACCAAGGATGCCAAAGGTAAGAAGAAGAAAACTAGGCATTCACAGAAACGAACAACCACTGGTAAATCTAAGAATAAGCATCTTTCAAATCTCACAGCTCTAACTTGAAAAGTTCAAATGTTCCAGATATGAGTAAGAGAAAGTTTGGAGTAAGATCAGAATGGCGACCAAGGCAGAAAGTTGATGAGACTGCAAAATCATCTTCTGATTCTGATTGTAATAGAAAGACTAGTAGTAAAACTGATGTAGTTGGCAATGTTTCTTTTCATAAACAAAAACTTGTAACTTCTTACAAGAGATATTCAATAAATCAATTAGTCCAATTATCCCCGTCAACTAATAGGACTTATACTTATAGTAGAAATGGTTTTGTGTCTTGTCAATATTCTGATGATTGGTTTGGTTCATACCATGTATATTTTTATTGTAATTTTAGTTTAGATCATTTGTGTTGACTTTTGTAAGTTTTCCTTGTTTCTTGTTTGACCTATAAATAGGTCTTCCTTGCTTTTGTTATAGAGCAAGCCTCATTTTGTAAAAATTCAGAGAGAATCCTTAGAGAGAGAAAACCTTGTAACCCTTTCACTTGTGACATTAATACACATGTGATTTCCCCATGAATTTCATTGTTCTTGATTGATTTGTGTGTGTGATTTGAGTGGACTATATCATTTGGTATCAGAGCAAACAAGAAGAAGCATATTTGGATCAGATTTGAAATTTTTTTTTTTGAAATATTTTTGGCGGACTGTTTCATTTTCACTGTTTGATCTTGATTTTTCGTGTTTTTGCACAATTAAATCAAGAAATTGATTTGATTGTGAACGTCTTATCATAAGGATCAACATTTGTTCAGATCACATAGTCAAATTCACACTTTAGATTGGTCAATTTGATCAAATTGTCAGTTTCGTGAATAGTAACGTCGAACACTGTAAATTGATCGAAACACTGTAATTTTCGGTTTCTTTTGAAAATTCAGTGTTATAATCTTGATCAGGTTGTTATAGTGGACTAATTGTGTGTTTTGCAGAATCAGAAATCAAGTTTTACTTGATTTTTGATCGAACAGGTGAAGAACTTGCAAAGGAACTCAAGAACGCGCTATATCCATAAAACGCGCAAGTTCTTCCCAAGAACGCGCAAATTTCGTGAAACGCGCACGTTCATCGCTAGAACGCGCAAGTTGAAGATTCGGTCTCAAACGCGCTACTCAAAGTTAGCGAGTTTATAAAACGCGCTAGTCGAAGTTAGCGAGTTTCTATAACGCGCAAGTCAAAGTCAGCGAGTTTCGTATTTCTGCGAGTTTGCTTGCGAGTTTGTTAAAACGCGCAAGTACCCATCTGCGAGTTTCACAGCTGCGGGTTTGTCTGCGAGTTTGCTAAACGCGCACGGTTCAGCTAGCGAGTTTCTTCGAAACAGTATTCTGCGAGTTTCCTCGGTCTGCGAGTTTTCTCGAAACAGTGTTGTGCGAGTTTTAGCGGTCTGCGAGTTTTAAGCTTGCGAGTTTGAGTACTTAGTCATTTTTAGTCCGTTGCTTCAAATTTGATCAGTATTGAATTTTACACACCGAGTGTAATCTGCACTTCTTGAACGATCAGTTCAAATCACATTTCAGTTACAATCATGTCTAGAGATCTACTCAGCATGGGTTCGAAATCCAAACCTCCGGTACTTCAAGTTGATGAATACCCACAGTGGAGGATAAGGATGATCAATTTCTTAAATAATCAAGATAAGAAATTGATGGATTCAATTCTTAATGGTCCACATTTTCCACATGTGACAGTTGCAAGAATTCCAGCTACTGATAATAGTCCTGAAATTCCCGAAAGGATTGTAGCTAGAGATCCTATTCAATACAGTGGCACTGATAGAGAGTTAGTAGAAAGAGATGCAACTGCTTTGACATTTTTGATAATGGCCATCCATAATGATATCATCAATCGTGTTAACAGCTGGGAATCTGCAAAGGACATTTGGGATGAGCTAGAAAAACAGTTCATGGGATCAGCAAAATCCATCAAGACTAAAAGGAATCAGAGTATCAATGCTTATGAAGGATTCAAGGCAAAAGAAGGAGAATCTTTGAGGGAAGCGTATGATCGTTACAACATCATTCTAAATGATTTGAAAAGGAACGGAGTTCAAAAGTCTGAATCTGAAATAAACTTCAAGTTTATCAAGAATCTTCAGCCAGAGTGGGATGTCTACACTATTCAAATGCAGATAAATAAAGACATGGATGAAGAAAAGCTGAATGATCTATTATGTGCTTTAAACCAACATGAGGACAAGATAAAGGAGCAGGCTTTTGTGAACAAAGAGTTGCTTCAGTTAAAGGACAAACAAAAGAAGGTAGAAGATTCTTTGGCTCTAATTGTTCAGGACAAGGGAAAGACAGTTAAGTCAAGTTCTGGTTCGGGAAAGAGTTTGAAAAAGAAAGCACTGATCACCAGCATGATTGACAGTTCAGACAGCTCAGAGGATGATGCTCCAGATGATTCTGATGATGATGAATTGAATGAATTTGTAGAGAAGCTTGCACTTCTGACTTCAAACTTTCACAAAAGGTTTCGTCGGAAGAAGTTTTATAACAAGCCAAAGTTCGATTCCTACAAGTACAGCAAGCATAAAGACAGATATGAAGAAAAGAAAGAGAAAGAGAAGAAAGAGGAGAGAAAAGAAGAAAAGAAAGAAGAGAAAGAAAAGTTTGATAAGTGTTTTAACTGTGGAAAGCCCAGTCACTTTATCAAGGACTGCCCAGAAAAGCGTGTTAAGAATTACGAGTATTACAAGAAAAAGGCTCAATTGGCGAAAGCAATGGAAAAAGGCACGGCTTTAAAGGCAGAAGATGAGATATGGCTTGGATACTATGATAATGAAGAGACTGAGGTTGCTAAAGTGAATCTGACTCAAGTCCATTACAACTTAATGGCACATCTGAATAATGAGTCAGATTCTGAGGTAAATTCTGATTCTGATCATTCTGATAATTCTGAATTTTTTAATGAAAATGATGAAGTAATGAACTTGATGTCCCAGCTTAATCTGATGAACTCTGAGTTTTTGAAATTAAAAGAAAATTTCAAACAACAAAAGAGTACAATTCAAGGACATCAAGATCAGGCTTACATCTACAAAACATTGGCTGATGAAAAAGAAGAAGAGAAAAATGTTCTGAAATTGGATATAATTAAACTTCAAACAAGGATTTCTGAACAGCAAAAAGAAATCATGACTTTAAAAGATAAGAATCTTGATCTAACACTTCAGTATGACATTGTTTTGAAAGATAGGACGGAAGCTTACATCAAGATCAAGGAATTGGAAGATCTACTTTACAAAAGAGGTCAAACGGAACAGACTCTTAAGATTCTAACAAACAATCAGAAAGACACTCGGTTCTATAAAGCAAAACCAGGATTAGGTGTCTCGGATGTGGATGTGTTGAAAAAGGCACCCGAAAATCTTTATAACTTTAAAAAGTCAGGTGATGAACCTGTTGTTTTAATTCCACACATCATAGAAAGATTTGTAAAATCAGAGACTCCTAAGTCTAAATCTCCTAAGACAGAAAAGGAAGAGACAGTAGAAGAAAAGACAGAAGTTGAAACTGAATCAGAAACTCAGCATTTTAAATCTGTTAAATTTTCATATGACGAACTAAATACTTCTTACAAAAGTAAAAAGGATTCGTTTGTAGAATATGAAAATCTCTTTAACGAAAAACCTGAGTCTTCTAAATCAAATTCTGATATTTCTGATAAGTCTACTTCCGTTTGTACTTCAAAATTTTCTGATCTTGAACATCAACAAGCCTTGGATAAAATTGAAGACTTACAAAGGCAAATATCCCATCTCAACATCATGATTGTTGAATTGGAAGACGCAAATGAGAATTTTGGGATGGAACTAGACTCAAGCTTTATTCAAAATGAATCTTTGCAAAAAGAAATCAGAAGTTTAGAATCTCAAAATTTCAAATTATCCAAAGGAAAAAATGTTATTGTTGATAAAGAAATTCCAATTTCTGTGATTAAATGTGAGTCTTCATCTGAATCTGGACAAGAAAAAGTTAAAGGTGAATGTTCTTATTCTTCATCATCTGTTAACATTTCTAAATCTGTTTCTATTTCAGATGAAACTGTGAAGAAAGACTGTTTGGAGTAAAAGAAGACTGTAGTGGAAAAGACTGTGAATGAAATGGATGAATGTCAATGTAGTAGAGTAGATAATTCTTGTTCTTCTGTCAAACAACAAAATTTCAATAAAACGAATATCTTTTCCCGAAAAGAGTTGTTGACACAAGCTACTACTAGATAGCAATGTTCATATTGTCTTAGTAGTTCATTCTCTTGGAAACAAAAGTCTTCAAAGAAAAATAAACATATCCAATTTAGGAACATAAAATCTCTTAATCGTTTTAAAGCCAACAATGCTGAGATTTATTCTTTAAAGAAGAAAAATAATGATTTTCATGCTAATAAACTTGCTGATGTGAAATTTGTGTGGAAGTGGATTCCAAAAGTTAAACTGAACACACAAACTCCACCAAACAGACCAAGATTTGAATGGAGAATAAAAGGGTCATCAGCAAATTTAAATACTATTAAGAGTACTAACAATAAAGGACCCATATTCATATGGGTACCTAAAGTTAAGTGATTCTTGGTTTCAGGCGTGTCATGTGTGGATCATTGATTCTGGAGCTTCAAGACACATGACAGCGCATAAACACCTGTTGTTCGACTACGTAGATCATTACGCAGGTACAGTAAATTTTGGAAATGAGATGAAAGGCTATGTCAGAGGTTACGGGACTATAAAGAACAGTATGATCACAATATCAAAGGTTCTGCATGTGGAAGTCTTGGCTTACAATCTGTTCTCCATAAGCCAATTTGCAGAAAAGAAATGCAAGATAGAATTTGATGCTGATTATTGTTACATTAAGGATCAGAGTGGAGCATAACTCATTAAAGCCAGAAGAATGGGATTATTATACGATGTTCACTTTCCAAAACTGAGAGCTTCAAAGTCAGTATGTCTAATCTCTAAGACATCAACAGAAGAAAGTTGGTTGTGGCATCGAAGACTTTCTCATCAACATTTTCGTGATTTAAACAAACTGAGGACACAACGGTTAGTGATTGGACTTCCTGAAGTAAAGATTGAACAAAATTCTCTTTGTTCAGCTTGTGCAAAAGGAAAGATGAAGAGAAGTTCACACAAACTAAAGATGCTATCCAACTGCAACAAGTGTCTGGAGCTAATTCACATGGACTTGTGTGGACCAATGAGTACTCAATCCATCAACGGAAAGAAATACATATTAGTGATGGTGGATGAATACTCTCGGTATACCTGGCTAGAGTTTCTACGAAAGAAATCTGAAGCTCCTGATCTAATCATCAAGTTCATCAAGAAGATTTAAGTTCTGCTGCAAAGCCCTGTTAAACAACTGAGGAGTGATAATGGAACAGAATTCAAGAATGCTACTTTGCAAACATTTCTAGAATCTGTTGGCATATCACACAATTTTTCTGCTGTGATGACACCTCAACAAAATGGGGTCGTTGAGCGCAAAAATAGAACTTTGGTTGAGGCTGCACGGACAATGTTGGCATATTCAGAACTACCAATGTTTCTATGAGTTGAGGCTGTAGCAACTGCATGCTTCACACAAAACAGGACTATTATCAACAAACGCTTTAATAAAACTTCTTATGAATTGATTAATGGTCGTAAGCCTACTGTTAAATTTCTTCGTGTGTTTGGATGCAGGTGCTATGTTCTTAATGATCGAGAGAACTTATCTAAATTTCAACCAAAAGCTGATGAGGGAATATTCATTGGGTATTCTCTCCAATCCAAAGCATACAGAGTCTACAATACTCGTACAAAGATGGTGATCGAAAGTGCAAATGTAATCTTTGATGAAAGCAAGACAAGGACTTCTGAACAAAGCAGTTCAGAACTCGGATCTAAAGAAAAAGACAAAGCTTCTACTTCATCAAGAGTAGAACCTGTTCAAAAACAGACTGAGACATCTAACTCTTTCACTGATTCAGATTTAGATTTACTGTTCTATGATGCTTTTGATGATTTTCGGAACATACAAAGTCAAAATGATATACCTATCACTGATACATCTACTACCACTGCAGATATATCAGGACTCTCTGAAGAAAATGGAGAAGCTTCTACATCTCAAGTACAAGAAGTTTCAGACAACACAACTTCAACAAATAATGAAGATGTTCCATCTACACCTGAAGAAAATGTGTTGGAAAATCCCACTGCAGAAGCTGTTCCATTGCAAAGCACATCAAGTCCAATTGTATCTAATTCAGAAGAAACAGAAATTCAAGTGATTTCAACTCTTGAAGAACCAGCAATACAAGATGAGTTTGATTCTTCTAACAATCAAACGGAGGTTGATGTTTTACCAAGCTCACACAGATGGACAAGGAATCATCCTCCAAAAAACATTATTGGTGACCCGTCTGCTAGAGTGACTACCAGATCTGCTTTTCCACCAGCAACTGCAAACTTCTACATGTTTTCAACTTTTCTGAGCAGCATTGAACCAAAGAAGCCATCAGAAGCGTTAAAAGATCCAGATTGGATAAATGCAATGCAGGATGAGCTGAATGAGTTCAAAAGAAATCAAGTATGGAGATTGATACCAAGACCTAAAGACAAATCAATTGTTGGAACAAAGTGGGTCTTCCGAAACAAAAAGGACGAGGCTGGAATTATTGTGAGGAACAAAGCAAGGCTGGTTGCAAAAGGTTACAATCAACAAGAAGGAATTGATTATGATGAAACCTATGCACCAGTTGCTCGGATTGAAGCCATACGGATTTTTCTAGCTTATGCGGCTCACAAGAATATCAAGGTATATCAAATGGACGTGAAGTCTGCTTTTCTCAATGGCATTCTTCATGAAGAAGTTTATGTGAGTAAACCTGAAGGTTTCGTGGATCCGAAGCTCCCAGATCATGTCTATGTTCTTGACAAGGCATTGTATGGACTAAAACAAGCGCCAAGAGCATGGTATGAAACTTTATCAGTCTATCTAACTGAATCAGGTTTTCGGAAAGGTACAATCGACACTACTCTTTTTCTTAAAAAGAAAGGTAAGGATATGATACTTGTACAAATTTATGTTGACGACATAATTTTTGGCTCTACTCACAAGATTTGTGTGTAGAATTTGAAAATATCATGAAAAAGCGTTTTCAAATGTCAATGATGGGTGAACTCACATTTTTCTTTGGCATGCAAGTCAAGCAAACCCCGGAAGGGATTTTTTATAAATAAGGCTAAATATATCAGAGACATGTTGAAGAAATTTGACATGAATTCTACTTCACCCATGAAAACTCCAATGCTAGCTGGCAGTTTGTTAGATGCTGATATCTCCGGAAAATCAGTAGACCAACATACTTACAGAAGTATAATTGGTTCTCTTGTTTATTTGACAGCAAGTAGGCCAGATATTATGTTTGCAACATGTTTTTGTGCACGGTATCAGGCAAATCCTAAAGAGTCTCATCTTTCTGCTGTCAAAAGAATCTTGAGGTATCTCAAAGGCACTCCGAATTTGGGCCTTTGGTATCCAAAAGATTCCAAGTTTGAATTAATTGCATATACTGACGCAGATCATGCAGGAAATAAATTAGACAGGAAAAGTACATCCGGAGCATGTCATTATCTAGGAGATAAATTGGTCAGCTGGTCATCAAAGAAGCAGAATTGTGTATCCACATCTACAGCTGAAGCGGAATATGTTGCGGCTACAAGCTGCTGCTCACAGGTTCTATGGATGAGAACCCAGCTGAGAGATTATGGATACACATTCCATAAGGTACCAATCTACTGTTATTCTAAGAGTGCAATAGCCATCACATCAAACCCTGTGCAGCACTCAAAAACGAAGCACATATAAGTCAGGTATCATTTTATTAAAGACCATATTGAAAAAGGTGATGTAGAAATGCATTTTGTTTCAACTGATCTTGAAGTTGTTGATTTGTTTACAAAACCTCTTGATGAAAAGAGATTTAGTTTTCTAGTCAGTAAACTTGGCATGTTGAACCTTAATGAATAGTTACATCATTCTTTATTTTTCTGAGGGGGAGCATTTCTCTATATCTGGTATGCTTGAGTAATTCATTTTTCTCAATTCCAAAAAGCTGGATACTGTTAACAAACCTGGACTCATGCTCAATGAGTACCAAAAGTTTTATCTGTTTTACAGGTTTTTGTATTGGACTATGACTTCTGATCATATCAGATCAGGACTCGTACTTCATGATTTGTGCTTCTCAGCAAAAATCAAGGGGGAGAAATAAAGATGAGTGCATACTTCAAGGGGGAGCACAATGGAAAAGTCTGTAAGTGTATGTAAGTTTGAAAAGTCTGAAAAGTTTTTTGAAAAGTCTGTGTTGCGAGTTCTGTGAATGAATAGTGACTTGCGAGTTCTTTGTGTTGCGAGTTTTGTCGAGTAAATATATATTCCGTCTCATTCTCTCTCATTATCAATCTGCGGGTTTCCACACTTAGCGATTTTCTCTATGATATTTTCTTGCGACTTTCAACTTATCAGTTCTTTTTCATCGAAGTTTCAAGTGTAGGTTGTTATTTTTCATACTATTTGATTGATTGTTGTTAGTTTTATCATTTCTAGGGTTTTGTTTTTCATGATTGTCGATTCAAAATGTTTTTTCTGTTCATCTTCTTTGCTTCGGTATGTTCTAAAATCGACAAGATACTGAATATTTTGGATTTAATCTTTCAAACTAATGTTTCGATATTAAAAATCATACTTGATGAAATCTGGGTTTGCTTGATATATTGATTTTTGCAGGTTTCCTTAACTTTTGGACTTCTAGACATTTGAACACATTAAACTGAACTGAACTGAACTCTTCATCTTTTGGATAAAAGATTCGATCTTTTGAACTGTAGTTATGAATCCATGGCTTAAAGATTCGAAACTTTTGAATGCTAAACAAGCGCTGGACTGAACTGAACTGAACTTGATTCATATTCTGGTCTCAAACTGATTTTCTGTACAAAACTAATTTTGACTTTAAATTGAACAAGTCAATTGAAATTGAAATGCAAGATAACATAATCAGAGTGAAAAGTTTGGACTTTATGGATAAATGAAAGATTTCATAATTTTTAATCATATTGTTCAAAGATTAATAGAAGATTAAAAGTCAAAGTGAAAAGTTTGAATTTTTGAAAGTCTAATTTGAATTTCAAAATTTTCAAATAAAAGGGTAATTTGTAAAGATTGTTCATTGGAGTTCATTTCAAAAAAAAAAAATTCAAAGTTCAAAAAGTAAAAAGTCTTGGTTACCTTTGCATAATTAGTATGTTAATTATTTTCCAGATTTCAAGTATTATTTTTTATATACAACATTAATTTGTCAGAATAAATTCGAAATGTGAAGTTTTGTTGTCAATTTTATGTTTTGTGTGTTGAAGTGTTATTTTTGTTCATTCAAAGTTGCAACTTGTTTTTTGCAACTTACTGTGCTTTTATTGCAAGATCTTAAAGTACATTGTTCTGTACTTCAAAATTGGTTTTTCTGAAAAACAGGTTTTTGGATTTATACTGACATATTGGATTTTATCCAATACATTTTATGATTTTTCAGAAAATCAATGGCGGAGGAAAATAATCATGACCAAAGTGTTCAGATGGATGAACATGATCCGAATATTTCACGGGAGATGCCCATGCCTTCTTCCCGATCCCATTTTTCTGAAGTTGGTGCTGATCCTGATCTTCAATTGATCAATCCTCAAGATTATCTTCCTTTATCACCAAACAATCACCATGTAATCTTTGAAAATCTGATGGTCAAGCCTTTGATAAAGGATATCCTGAAAAATCATCCCATCTGTACTGCCTTAACTGCAAATGCTAATGTACCAATGATCTACTTACAACAAGCATGGAGAACCATTGAGCATGTAGTGCAAGGCAACAGAAAGCATTTCACCATTCGCATCGACAACTTCACATCCATCCTGACCTTTCAAAGACTTCGTCTGCTTCTTGATCTACCTTTGCCAGATTCCAGAGAAGGAAAGACAGTTTTTGATCCCTATCCGACTGATCATGAAATGTATGCTGGTATTCGTGCTCTTGGTTATGTTGGAAATCTTACAAAGATGAGTGACTTTCGGAAGTCAAACTTGCCACCATTCTACTATCAGTTTTTCTCAGTAATCAACAAGTGCTTGACTTCACGACACTCTGGGCACGACAATACAAACATTCATACTCTCAGATTGTTTCATGCTATCATTTATGATCTGCATGTTGATTATGCTGTGGCCATCTGGACTGAGCTGTATGAGAAAGTTCTGAGCAAAAGACATTCAAAGAAGCCAAAATATGTGCCTTATCAAAGATTCTTACAACTTATGATCCGAGGTATACTGAGATCTAGCCCAGAGGTTCCAAAGCGATTACATCATGAAAGTGCTCCGGAAAATGAAATGACACATCTTCAAAAGAAGAAGCAATCCTTCCCTTTTGAGATGACAGTTCCTGCTGCACTGCTTACTTATGCCAATCCGAATGCTCCGAGTGTTAGGCAATATAGAGAGTCCATGGGATTGCCAGAGCCGGATATCCCTACCCAGGACTCAGAACAAGTTAGTCGAGCGGAGTCAGTGAGGGTTCAACATACTACGGGAGTAGTTGAACGGGAAAGTGAGCAGAGAGAAAATATAGAGAGGGGTTCAGGAGTGGGTCAGCCTTCTGTACTGGAGGGTGTGGGAACACAGGCACAATCTGCCACGCATTTAGTGATTCCTACATCTCAACCTGAGATTGCTATCATTCCTCAATTGAGCACTCAGGAAGAGAATCCCAATGAAAGTCAGAACTCTGAGAAAACTATATCGGTTGGACAAGCAAGTTCTTATAGTACTTCGGTACCTTCAGCAACATCAGCACAGGATGTAGCAGATCAAGGAAATGATCAAAATGTTAATATTGATGATAACTTGGGCCATAGTTTTGGATTTTTGGATAATGTTTCATTACACCAAAGTCTTGGTTCTACTGCAAGAGATCCTGACTTGGAAGGTGTTGATTCAACAATCAGGAATATTGTTTCTGATTATAGAGTTATAAGGCAGGAAGAGGGAGTATTAGTTGAAAACCCAGAAAATGTGAGGATTAGAGTGAATGTAGAAAAAGAACATGGTGAGAGTGTGTGTATCCGAACTTACCATTCTAGAAGGGTAGCCACATCTACTACCTCGCCGCATGTGTTGCGAGCAAGAGGTATTGAAACAGACATTAGTCGCCCACTAATGCATATGCACACCTCAGCCAGCCATTCTATTGCCTCTCAACAGGCTATAGTCTCATCTTTACACGGGGATTTAGCACATACTCTATCTGCCTTTCACTCAGTTGCCCCCGAGTTTGACTTCTTTCAGTGCACCTTTGAGTCTAGAGCCAATTGCTACATCTATTTTCATTCCTAGGACACAACCAATCATATCTGCTACAATCGGGAGTCTTAGTGCCCCGATCGGAACATCTGTAGTAGATCCGCATTCCGGACTACGAGGATCAGATGGAAGTCCTGTCATTGCTAACACTATGCCAGCTTTGAGCACAGGCCACACTGTTGCATCTTCAACAGCTGTGTTAACGGGAAGCTTGAGTAGCCCCGGTGTTAGTTTACCTGAATTCGTTTCAAGGGAATTTCTCAACGACGCACTAAAGGTTGTTGAAAACTCTTTATCACAAAAGTTTCAGTTGGAGATGAGTAAGGCAACTGAAAAGTTTGAGGAGGAGATTGGAAAGGTGATGAGAATGTTGAAAGGAAAAAATCCAGTTGTTGAGGAGCCTGAGCAAACAGTTCCACCACCATCTGTTCCACAACCACCACTAGTTCAATCAGTTTCTGAGCTGAAATCTTTACTTCTAGCCCAGCTGTTATCCGAAGCTCCAGCAGATCAAACCGAAGTAGATCTTATTGGTTTACTGAGGCAACAATCTCAACCAATTGTTCCTCAGATTTCAGTAGATTATGTCACTCAATCTCAGTTCAACCAGTTCAAAGATTCAGTGGAGAAGCACTTACATGATCTAACCACAGCAGTTCAACTTTCTTGCAAGGCTCAATCTGATGCAGTTTTAAAGAAGAGGCATGATCGTGATTCTGATCAAGATCATGAGGGGGAGATGAATAAGAGACAGAAAACTGCAGAAGATACTGTTATTGTTACTGTTGAGGAGCAGGGGACTGAAGTAACTGAAACTACACATGGAGATAAATCAGAAAAGGAACAGTTGGAAGAGAATGTTCCAGAGGCCGAAGTAGAGTTGATGATCTATGACAATACGGAATCGAGGGTTGAAAAGCCTGCGATTGCCACTGTTGAGGAAGTAATGGAGATGTTGGGAGTTACTGCTGAAAACTTTGTCAACCTAGATGATTATGAAAGTGATGATGATGAACAGGCTGCTGCTAGGTATGACAGTTACTGGAAAGTTAAGGAGGAAGGAATGAACGTTATTGAGCACAACATTCAAAGTGATGGACCAGATCCTGAGAATACAGTTACGGTTGAAGAGTTTGTACAAAATGCTATTTCTCAAGGAAATCTGGGTCAGAGTGAAAATGTTCTGGATGACTTGTTTGGAGAAAATTTAGATGAAAATTTTGATGATCTTGAAGGTGAAGATGAAGAGATTGTAGATCTTGATCAAACGTTTCTAGTTCAACAAGCCGAAGTTGTGGAGGTTGCACAGATTGCGAGTACAGTTGATTATGCTCCACCAAATTACAGATTGTTTGATGAAGATGAAATCTTGACTGCTATTCCGACAGTCTCACCCACAAGAAACTTCTTTGTTCCTGAAAACCATGATGCTTCTGAACCAAGAGTTTCTCTTCCCTTGCCTGAAGATTTTGATTCTGAACAACCAGCTGAACAACCTAAGCAGAAACCAAAAACTGATAAGCCCAAAAAGTCAAAAAGATCAAGAATTCCTACCCCAAAGCTCATACCAAAAGATCTTGAAGAAGAAAGGCCAATCATTATTGATATCCAAGACTTCAGGAATAAGTTGTACAAAGAAAGAAAACAAAGAGAAAAGGAGGAAAGACAGATAGTTAGAGAAGCTAAAGCTGAGTTAAGAAAAGAGGAAGAAGAAGCAGCTAGAGCAAAAGCTAGTGCACTTCCTTACATCCGAAACCCAGATAGCCCAAAGATATTAAGCAAAGCTGAAACCTCTATACAGTTAAAGCCAAATCCAGTTTTTGCTACTCCTATGGAAGTGGAAGAATTCTCAAAGGCTCATGATCTAGAACTTGAATCTATGCAAGCAGAAGAGTTCATCTCTTATGAAATCAGTGATATAGGGAAAGTTACTTTCAAAGGAGATGTTAGAGTTGGTGCTATTCCTTATACAGGATATGATGTTGAGGGAGATTCTTTGAAGTTCATTGAGATCATCAGAAAGTCTCTCAAAGTACCATTCCTGGAAGAGTCAACCAAAATATTTGTTTCTTCTCTACAGCCGATTGATGAAGCTTGTTTTTATTGTGTTGGAGAGAGAGATAAAGTTTATCAAGCCAATTACATCAGGTTCATGAAGACAATGTGTAGTCTTTCCCTTTATGCCAAAAGAAAAGAGATTCTGCAGGTTCAAAATGTTCATATTTGCAAGATTCTTAATGTCAACTATCCAAAGTTCACAGTTCAAAGAAAAGATATGAAGATCAGTACCTTTACAGAAGCTGATTTTGATAACTTGAACTTCTCAGACATTATGTTCATTGTGAATGAGTTCAGAGACAGGAGAAATAGAAGGAGGTCACAAGTTGTTGCTTATGCTTTGGATGCTATCAAAAGATTTATGACAAGGAGTGTCTACAATGCTTATTCATTTGATTTTTAGCTTGGCATTGAAACCAATCAGAACAGAGTAAACCTTCTGGCACCAAACTTCAACCATCCTAAGATCAAAGTTCTAGAGCCCTTTCAGATCTCCAGATATCCAGAGTTGGGTGTGATGTATGTAAACACCAAGTCTCATAAGAAGCAGTTCATGAGAGCATCAGAATTGGCTAAGTATTCAGATGGTACTTTGAAGTATGTGCGGAAAGTGCTTGAAGACAAATTGTTTCTGTCTGAGCAGGAAAGATTAAGAAAGAATGAAGCTATAAGAATTGTTGAGTCTCTTAACATGGAAGCTATGCTAGAAGAGATCAACAAGAAGATTGATTTCAGGGAGCACATCAGGAGGTTTGAAGCTTACCTTGGGATCAGAAGAATCTGCTTTAGAAGATGGGACCAGAGCAAAATTGTCAAATGATCTAAAAGGGGGAGATTGTTATTGTAATTTTAGTTTAGATCATTTGTGTTGACTTTTGTAAGTTTTACTTGTTTCTTGTTTGACCTATAAATAGGTCTTCCTTGCTTTTGTTATAGAGCAAGCCTCATTTTGTAAAAATTCAGAGAGAATCCTTAGAGAGAGAAAACCTTGTAACCCTTTCACTTGTGACATTAATACACATGTGATTTCCCCATGAATTTCATTGTTCTTGATTGATTTGTGTGTGTGATTTGAGTGGACTATATCATATATCATTCTCATCTTTCATAAGATTTTCAAAAGAAAAGAGGACCCAAATTCAAATGGGTGCCAAAATCATGTGCTAACACTGTAGGACCCATCTATAAATGGGTACCTAAACCGATTGTTTTTTGATTTCTCATGTACAGACCCGTCATATGTAGTACTTGGATTCTGGTTTCTCCAAGCATATGACTGGGCAGAAAGATATATTGTCTAATTATACAGAGAAATACTGCGGAAACGTATGATTTAGAAATGACCAATTTTCACCTATTCTCGGATATGGTGGTGTTATTCAAGAAAACGTAAAGATCAAGAAGGTGAGCTATGTATAAGGACTCGGACATAACCTATTCAACATTGGTCAGTTCTGTGACAAAGACTTAGAGGTGAATTTGAAGGCTAAAAGGTGTTATGTACGAACTGAAGATGGAAAAGAATTTTTGATCGGGGCGAGAAAGTCAAACCTCTACACGATTAACTTGACAAAAGTCCAGACTGATAATGAGGTGTGTCTACTTTCAAAAGCTTCTATGCAACAGAGTTGGTTATGGCATAGACGGCTATCTCACCTGAACTTTCGATACATCAACAAGTTGGTCACTGGAAATTTAGTGAAAGGACTTCCAGAGCTCAAATATGTTAAAGAACATCTCTTTGCAGCGTGTGAGAAGGGCAAGATGAAAAGAGCCGCTCATAAGCCTAAGCCTGAGCCAAGTACAAGTTCTACTTTGGAGTTACTGCATATGGATCTCTGTGGTCCGATGCGAACTCAAAGCATAAACGGCAAGAAGTATGTACTAGTTATTGTGGACGATTACTCCAGATACACTTGGGTCAAATTTCTGAGATCAAAAGATGAGACGCCCGAAGTCGTCATCACATTTTTAAAGACCACTCAAGTGAATTTGCAGAAGACAGTAAAGCTTCTTAGAATGGACAATGGCACATAATTTAAGAACATAATTGTTGATGATTATCTCGATTCGGTCGGGATAACACACCAATTTTCTGCTACCAGAACTACTGAACTTAATAGAGTCGTAGAGAGACGAAACTAAACACTAGTCGAGGTCGCTCATACTATGTTGAGTCAATCAGATCTATCTCTATTTCTATGAGCTGAAGCTGTGTCGACTGTTTGCTACACGTAAAATCGCTCTATTATCCATCGCCGGTTTGGTAAAACACCGTATGCTTTAATAAATAATAGAATACCTATCATAAAACACTTTCATATTTTTGGATGTAGGTGTTTCATGCTGAATGACAAAGAGAACTTGAACAAGTTCAGTCCGAAAGCTGAAGAAAGCATTTTTATCGGCTATTCTCAAACGTCAGCATCATACAGAGTATACCTGAAGAAGTCAAAGATTGTTATAGAGAGCGTCAACGTTACATTCGATGAAGAGATGGATTCTGATTGAAGCAGTTCAGAACCCGTTCTTACCGGAGTTTTAGCTTCTGGACAAATCAATCCAGAACCTGTGATTAGTGATAATAAATCGGATAAAGCGTCATCGTCGACATCTCATTTATCTGATTTATATTTACTGTTTGAATTATTTTATGATGAATTTCTCGGTACTAGAGTGACTAAACCTGTTGTGGTTGATAGATCGGACGATTCGAGGAATAATCATCCAACCACTTCAGATATATCAACTGAATCCAATTCCCCGATTCAGCAAGAAATTCCAATTCAAACGTCTACTCTATCAGTTGAAGCTGTATATATAAATGAAGAGCCAGAAGTAACTCAATCAATTGAGTGTACCACAACATCTACTCAACAGACATCCAATGTCCAACCAACTGAAGCTTCTGCACCGTCTACTTCAACTGAACCCCTAACTAAACAAAATGAAGAAGATAGTGGATTTTTAGATGAACATCATGATCAATCTACATCTAATCCACTCCCTCATGAACACAAGTGGACCAAAGAACACCCAATACATTAAATCATTGGAGATCCGTCCAAATCGGTGCAAACTAGGTCTGCTACAATAAATCAGTACATGCATGATTCATTCCTGAGCAAGATAGAGCCTACACGAGTATCTGAAGCTCTAGCTGACTCAAACTGGGTGACTGCATAAGAAGAGCTGAATCAATTCGAAGCGCTTAAGGTCTGGAGACTAGTGCCTAAACCTGAAGGTAAGACAATTATCGGCACGAAATGGGTTTTCACGAATAAGAAAGATGAAGATGGTATCGTTATAAGAAACAAAGCAAGACTTGTGGATAAAGGATATAGGCAAGAGGAAGGTATAGATTATGACGAGACTTATGCTCCAGTTGCGCTCATAGAAGCAATCCACATGTTTCTAGCATATGCCGCACACAAGAACTTCACTGTCTATCAGATGGACGTGAAGACCGCCTTTCTGAATGGAATTCTCAAGGAGGAAGTCTACGTCTCTCAGCCTGAAGGTTTTGTCAATCCAGATAAGCCAAATCATGTATACATTCTGGACAAAGCTCTTTACGATCTGAAACAAGCCCCTGGCGCCTGGTATGAAGTCTTATCCAAATTCTTAGTCAAGTCGGGCTTTTCAAAAGGTAAAATCGATACTACTCTTTTCAGTAAAAAGGAGAAAGCTGATATCATATTAATTCAGATATATGTGGATGACATCATATTTGGCTCAACAAATCCTAAGTACTGTAATAATTTTTCTAACCTTATGGTGTCACGATTTCAGATGAGTATGATGGGAGAGATGAATTTCTTTCTCGGATTACAAGTCAAACAATTTTCTACGGGGATTTTCATTAATCAAGAAAAGTACATTTTTGATATTCTCATAAAATTTTAAATGGAAAATTGTACTCCAATTGGTACCCCGATGGCACCTGGAACTAAGATCGGAGTTGATCCTTCTGGAAAAGCTGTCGATGTTAGAACCTACAGAGGTATGATTGGTTCTTTAATGTACTTGACATCTAGTCGTTCGGATATAATGTTTTCTACATGCTTATGTGCTAGATATCAGGCTTCACCTAAAGAATCCCATATGTCTGCAGTTAAGCGAATTTTTAGATATCTGAAGGGCACTACAGATCTTGGTCTGTGGTATCCTAAGGATACAGGTTTTGAGCTCACGGCATATTCAGATGCAGATCATGCAGGTTGTAAGCTTGACAGGAAGAGTACGTCAGGACACATACAATTTCTTGGAGATAAACTCATGAGTTGGGCTTCAAAGAAACAACTCTGTGTATCTACTTCAACAGTTGAGGCAGAGTACGTAGCCGCGACTAGCTGCCTTTATCAAGTGTTGTGGAGGCGGACACAACTTCGAGATTATGGCTTCAAGTTCGACAAAATCCCGATCTACTGCGATTCGAAGAACGTTATTGCAATATCTGCTAATCCTGTGCAACATACTAAGACCAAGCACGTCGATGTGAGATATCATTTTATATAAGATAATATTGAAAAAGGTACAATTGAACTTTACTTTGTAAACACAGATTATCAACTTGCTGACTTGTTCACCAAGCCACATGATGAAAAGATATTTAATTTTCTCATTTCAAAATTTGGCATGCTAAATCTCAAGACTTAATCTGTTGTTACCTAGTACAGTTTAGCTTTGTCATTTTCTTCATTTCTTTATTTTTAATCTGAAAGATATCTGCACTTAAGTTTGTTCATGATTTCAGGGGGAATGTGACACAAGAGTTAGATGATCTACATTTTAGGGGGAGTTAATAAATTTTTGCATGGATTCTTCACTGAAATATCTTTTAATGCATAATTTCAGGGGAAGTTAAGTAAGGACTATGATTTCTGATTACATCTGATCAGAATTTTTTCTTAACACATTTTATTGATTTATGTCGTTTACTTTTCAATAAATGTTGTGAATAAGACTTTGTGCTTTGACGATTTTGACTGTTTGCATATTTGAGGGGGAGCTTACATGAACATATTCAAATAGGACTTTTGAGATGACTTCATGAGATTTAAGTTAAGCGTAAGGATCACACACACCGATTTACAATTTTTCTTGATATGTTCTTACCGTGTCTCATATTGAAACAATTTTTTTTCGATGGTAAGACACCCCTCTTGATATTCAATGTTTGTTGAGCGTGATTTCATTCAAAACATTTCTTTCAAGAAATGTCTATATTTTGATTCGTATAGACTATATCCGATTTTTTTTCATGACCTAAGGCTTGTTTGATAAATCATTCATATTTGATCTTTTCATACGATGTTAGATTTTCAAACAAATTTCTTGTATTCATTTCAATTCTCTTGTTTGAAATATCTTCAATGTTTTTTAAAATGCTCAAATATTCATGATTGTCTTTATGAGCATACAAACATCTGACATGTAGTTTGTGATTTAACTGCAAAGTTAATCCATTTGAGTAACATGATGCTTTTAGGAAAACATGGGTTCATTGTGTGAGAACTTAACAAATCTTCTATGGATTCACGTTAACCATTGTTTCCAACCCAAGAAGTTATCCTTGAGTGATCGAGAGGCGAAGAGTCAAAATATTTGAGTGTGGGTATATGTGATGAGGTAAAATGAAAAGAGAGTTTGGTTAGACGCGAGCTCAATGTTTAAAAAGAAAGAGGGTGTGAGAACAGCGTAAAAGAATATCAAACTCTGCACCAAATTTTTTCAGATCCGGGCAACCACATTACTGATTATTTCACATTTCTTTGGTGAACATCATTGAAACAGACAACTAGTCCATGCCAAATCTTGTTTAAACCCCAACTGCTACTCATTTTTTTCTTAACAAAGAGATGTTTCAATTTATCTGGGGATGCAACATATAATCTATTTGATTTTCATTTGGAAAATTTGGATATTGAAAAAGAAGTAAGTCTGCCCCACCTTCGATCTTCGATCATGCACAATTGAGTCTGTGTATTACTGTTGTTGTCTCAATGGTTTATACAGTTTTGAGCCTATTATTAAAAGCAATCATCATGTGCTTAATTCTTTCATACAGAAGCATGTACACACAGGAAATTCATTTTTCTGTCTAAACGTTCATAGTTAACCTTGTGTTATTCGATGATTGAATGGAAGACCTGTGGGAGTGAACATCAAAAAGCTCATTTATAATGTGTATTTGTTACACACAGTGACTTCGTGTTACTAACATGCATTTTTAACTGATTCATTTGTTGATTCAGGTGTTACACTCATAATTTGTCTGATTTTGAAAAGATTCAGATGAATATCTTATCAATTGACGGATAATCAGAGGCTCAGTGGAAAAGATCATGGTCAGAATTTTAAAGGACATTTCTTGTCAAGTTTTGATGATTTCGTGCTACATCATCAAAAAGTGGGAGAGGTGATCAAAGAAATGTTTGTTTTGGAGAAATTTTGTTACGAAAGATGATTTGAAGACTACTTAAATAAAAGAGAGATTGTGATTCAATGCTTATTTTTCTGAAGATGGTCTTTGCTGAAAGAAATCTACAAATGGGAGATAAAGTTGTTAAAGATTAGTCAAAGAGGGAGATTGTATTGTAAAATCTTTTTAAAGATGATCTTGATCCAAAGGGGGAGATTGTCAGTGCAGAAATATGTTGGATACAAGATCATAGAAGACTGAAGATGAAAGTCAAAGTCAAAAGCTTAAGTCAAAGCCCTTCAAGATAAAGTCAAAGTCATTTGTAATAAAAGTCAAAGTCAAAGTGTATGTAGTGTGAGTGTTTAGTGGTATAAGTGTTTTCTTGAATATGAATAATTGTATCTTGTTGAGAGTTGTGCACGTATTTTGAGTTTAGAGAGAGAAAGTCTTGAGAGAACTTACTGTGTATCGTTTTCTAAGCTTGAAATAAAATGGAAATTGATTGAATTCGATTATGTCATCTTCTTTAGCACTGATTGTGGGACACACACATGTTCTTAAACGTTCAAACAACTTCTTATTCTCAAAATGATTTCATGAATTTAGAAGTGTGATTTTAAATGTTTTCATTTTACATATGCTTTCATGATTAACTAGCTGTGTGTTTCCAAAGATAAATACTTGTGTATTATCTATTCCATATACTTTCAATTATTCACACACACCGGTTTAGTATTTTTATTGACTAAGTTCTTACCATGTCTCAAATTTGGAACTAATTTTCGATGGTAAGACACCCCGTTTGAAATTTATTGATATTCGAGCGTTGATTCATTCAAAACGTTTCTTTCAAGAATGTCTATAATTGTTCTTATAGACAACATCCAATTTTCATGACCTAAACCTTGATTGTTAAATCATTCATAATTAATCTTTTCATACAATGTCAGATTTTCAAACAAGTCTTTTGTATTCATTTCATTTTTTCAATATACTTGTTTTTGAGAAAATCTTTCATGATAAAAATGCTCAAATCTTCATGATTATCTTACTGAGCATACATGTATCTGACATGTATTTCATTTTATGCTTTAACTGATAAAGTTAAACCATTTGAGCAACACTTTTCTTTAGGACAAATACATGGGTTTATTGTGTGAGGACTTAACAAACCTTCAATGGATTTACGTTAACCAATGTTTCCTACCCAAGAAGTTATCCTTGAGTGATCGAGAGGCGAGGTGTCAAAATATCTGAGTGTGGGTATGTGTGATGAGGTAAAATATAAAAGAGAGTTTGGTTAGAAATGAGCTCAATGTTAAAAAGAAAGAGGGTGAGAGATCAGAGTAAAAGAATATCAAACTCTGCACCAACTTTTTCTGAGTCGGACAGCCACATTACTATTGTTTCACAATTCTTTGTGAACATCATTGAAACAGGCAACTAGCCCATGCCAACTCTTGTTTAAAACCCCACCAACTACTTATCTTTTTCTTAAAAAGAAGATGTTTCAATTTTTCTGGGGATGCAACACATAATCTATCTGATTTTCATTTGGAAAATATGGATATTGAAAAAGAAGGAAGTCTGCCCCACCTTCGCACTTCGATCATGCACAATTGAGTCCGTGTAATACTGTTGTTGTCTCAATAGTTTACACATTTTTGAGTCTATTATTAAAAAACAATCATCATGCTTAATTCTTTCATACACAAGCACGTACACACATGAAATTTGTTTTTCTGTCTAAACGTTCATAGTTTAACCTTGTGTTATTCGATGATTGAATGGAAGACCTGGGGGAGTGAACATCAAAAAGTTTAGTGTTGTAATAAAGTTAAATTCAAAGTTCAGTGTTGTGAGTGTTTTTGTGTTGTAAGAGCAATCTTAGTATAAATAGATTTTCATTTGTAGAATCATTAGGTTAAGAGATGTTATGCGTGTATCATAGTGTAGTGAGAGAAAATATCGTGAGCTTCTGTGTAATCGGATTGGAAAATTAATAGAATTGAAATTGATTGAATTTGTTGTCATCTTGTTTGATTTTCACTGATTGTGGGACAGACAAAACAAGGTAGTGTTTCTTTAGGGTTTTCAATCCAAGAACATAAAAGAGAAAGAGTTCCCCATTCCTAACCATGGAATTCAATAACTCACAAAAAATGGTAGACATTAGGGAAGATGTTTACCTTAAGAATGAAGAGGATGAATCCACCTCCAAATTCCTTCTTCTTCAATGACTTCAACACACCCACACATATTTTATTTTTCTTCCCAACCTTGCTCTCTACAGCCTCCAAAGTTGTTTATGGTGAAAGATGAGAGAAATGAGGGTTGTTACCCTCATTCATCAAATTGCACATTGATCTCTAGAAGTTAGGAAATTTACACACTTCACCCTCAACTCCTTGTTTTCTCAAAATAAAGGAATAAGGTTATTACAGAACCTTCAACATATCAAATCAACGAACTTGATGAATCCATCAACAAATATTTTTGATTTCGAAGTCTGATAGGTTTGCGTATTCCAATTTAAACAACCCTCATATACAAAGAAATGTATAAGGTTTTGATTTGATTTGCAACTGGATTCAAAGTAGGTCTATTTAAATTTGTTTAGGGTTTTGAATTTTTTTTTATTTTAAGTATTTGATTTTGGTTTTTTGATTTTTTATGTATCATAAAATTCATGAATTTATTTGTTTAACATCTTATTATCTTTTGATCTAGGGTTCTTATTTGTATTTAGATTATGATTTAAGTTATTGTATTGTATGAATCTGATTTGCATAAAGAAATGTGGGTTTTGTTCGGATTTATGTTCATGTGTAACTATGTTCTCTTCTAGTGATGTTCATCTTCATCTTCACAAATTGATCAGGAAACTGTAATAACAATTATTTTGATGAGATGGAAATTAGTTAATGATGTGGAAATTATTAAAAAAATATTTACCATGTTATTATAAGGTAACCAGTTACCTGTTGAACTGATAAAATAGAGGCTTAAATAAATAAAAACTTTATTTTACACTTTTAAATGATGATTCTGAAAGTTGGTTCCGCAAAATAGAAATCAGACCAAAATTTGTTTTATTTTAATGTAATCCCCCCCCCCCCCCCCCCCCAACACACACACACATATATATATATATATATTCATATTTTATAAACCTTTTCTTTTATATTTTAAAACTTTTGTTAAAATACTAATATTTTGTCATTTTTACAAAAAAACAAAACAAAATTCTATCATTTAATAAATACAAGTTTAAATAAATAAATTAATTTTTTATATTGACTAGTAAAAATTGACTAAACTAGATACATTTATAAAAACTTTGATGGTTCAAATTTATAATTTAATAAAATGAAGTTGTATAAAATATTGATAAATTTGGTAAATTTTATAAATGCATTATGTAAGCATATGTCATGTATTTAAACAAGTTTGATTTGACCATAACAGTTACCAAACACAATTTCTTATTTAGATATTATATGATACAACTTTTAATATTATCTACTATTATATTAATTGGTTATTTTTAAGATTCAAGTTACATTTCATATCCTTAAAATTAGTTATTTAGTTTACTTTTAATTCCTTATTTTCAATTTTTTCTTTTAGACTTTATCATATTAACATAAATAATCGTATATGAACTAAAATAAATTAAAATATATATTTATTCTTTTTACAACTTATATTATTGTAATCATCTCGTTAATACCTTCGAAATGAACATGAGCTCAATATTGAATATATTGGATTTAATCATATTATTAAATATCATGATTAAATAAAAATTAATTTGTTTTATATTCCTTATGTTTTAACTTTTTTACTTTACATTATTATAATATTAAAAATACATAATCATATATTAACTAAAATACATTATAAAATGTTTTTTTTGTTACAAACTAGCATCATGTCCGTGCAATGCACCGGGTGAGTAAGGTGTAAAATTTTATCCTAAATGAAAAATTAAAAGCCCTCGAGCGTGTAGCTCCGTTGGTAAATGGGTTGACTGTTGAGAAACTTTGTTAACCATCCAAACAAAGAAATAGATATGTAGAAATGAAGGAAAGACAAACATATGAAGGAAACCAGATATGTAGAAATAAAAATTTGTTGTTCATAGTAAAGAAATCAAATATGCGAGAAACCGGAAAAATAAGACAAACATGATACCGCCATTTGAGATAAGTAGACCTGGAAAAAACTGACACGACACGCTAACCCGACACGAACTCGACACGAAATAAACGGGTTTGGGTAATACATTTCAACCCGTTTAAGTAAACGGCTTGACACGACACGACACGAAAATTAAACGGGTAAGGTCAGGGTCAAAAATTTCAACTCGAAAATGACCCGAATAACCCGTTTATATATATATATATATTTGTATATATATATATAAGTTTTCCTTTTGATGCTTTGGATTTTTAGTGTTTAGATTTGATTATAATTTTGAACTATAAATTTTGGATTTCTAATGCTTTCATTTGAATTTTGTATTTGTATTTTTTTGTGAATTTTCGATTTTTAATTTTAATTTTAATTTTATTAATGTTAAACGGGTTAAACGGGTTAGGCGGGTCGTGGCGGGTTAGGCGGGTCGGGTTAGGGTTGGGATTTTCTGACCCGTTTATTAAACGGGTCGGGTTAGGGTTAGACACTTTCAACCCGTTTAACTTTGAACCCGACACGACACGACACGTTTGCCAGGTCTAGAGATAAGACCACTCGATTGATTCTCTCAAGTTCCACCGATTGACGAGTCTCTTTAGATACAAACACAAACACCTCAAAGAAATCAAGAAGAAATCAAGAAGGACGGTAATAACAAATACACACTCAAACAAGTCAAACAAAAACGAAAAAGAAGACAAAACTTGATATAGTTGTTTGAAAAAGGCGCTACTCGATCGATCTTTTCGATTTCATCCTCATCTTCTCCATTCAAAATTCATGTTTAAATAAGGAGTGTTTAGAAATAGAGATACATGAAAATGATGATAACAATGGTTTTGAATTTCGATTTGAACGGGTTGGAGGGATTTAGGGATAGGAAGGAAGTTGAACTGGTTTAGGGATAAGGTTGAACGTGTTTAAGGATATGCATTGATAGCGTGCTTTAATAAGTGGTATCATAGGCAATAGCAAGTTGTAAACTTGAAATTTAAGTAAATTAACATTAATTGGTAGTACCAAATGCTTAAAAGATTGTTTTTAAAGAGTTTTGAATCAATGTTTTATAATATAGTATAGATATTGGATGGTTTTTAGAGAGTGATAATGGTTTTTTTTTTAATAAATTTGTTTAATTTAGGCTTAATAATATAATGTTTTTTATATAAAAAAAATCAAGTAGTTTGTTAAAATTCATTAATTATCTTATATATTTTAAATTTCTTATATTTAAATTGAGATGTTAATCTTGTTTTGATTATGTTTATCAGAAATAGATATTGGATGGTTTTTAGAGAGTGATAATGGTTTTTTTTTTTAATAAATTTGTTTAATTTAGGCTTAATAATATAATGTTTTTTATATAAAAAAAATTAAGTAGTTTGTTAAAATTCATTAATTATCTTATATATTTTAAATTTCTTATATTTAAATTGAGATATTTATCCTGTTTTGATTATGTTTATCATAATTCAAATTTCATAATTTTAGGGTTTGGGGATTAGAGATAAAGATTTTAGGGGATAATGATGGAATTTATTAATTAGGGTTAAAAGCATTTAAAAGTAGTACATATTGCTTCATTAGTTGTTTTTTAAGAGATTTTAAGTAGATTAGCATTAAATAATAGTACATAATGCTTAATGAGTTGTTTTTAAGAGTTTTTTATGTGTCTTTTATAATATAGTATAGATTATACCATTATAATTTTTCCGCTAATAATTTTGCAATAAGTTCATTATTGAATATTTTTTAATTTAATAATATTGTAAAATATAATAAATACGTATCGAGATTTTTCAAGAATGATATATCGAGATTCTTTTTAAACTTGTACATTTTAAACTTTTATTTATATTTATCTATCTATACTTCATTAAAAATAATTTATTACGGTTATTTTTTTATTTTTAAAAGGTACAAAATCTCGATACATAATGTACAAGTTTAAAAGTTTTAAAACGTTTCACGTTCAACATGATAATTAAAAATAAATTTATTTTTTATTTAAATTAGATTTTATAAGCTTATAATTAGTTATTTAATTACTTTCTTTTTTATTTTTCATTTTACATCGTTATCACATTAACATACATAATTGTATATTAACTAAAATATATTAAAAGATATGTTTCTTTTTTTACAAACTATAGCTTATAATTGTTTAATCAATACTTTCAACATAAGTTCAAATATTATGGGTTTGAAGACCTCAATATCAAGCAAATCTTTTTCAAACTTTTTTTACCGATTGACCATATTAACCTTGAATTTTATATACCCGACACACGATTTAAAAACACCTAAAATCATAAAATTGGCATCTGTGATGGAGAATAAAACTGAACATGAAACAAAATTATTCTTTCGAATTCTCAGTCTTAGATTCAAGATGTTTCGTGCCGCATCGCACACGAATACGTATCTAGATTCCTTAAGAGTCTTTTTACAATCCACATGATTTATTAAACAGATAGTTCTAAATTTTATTTATAATAAGATGAACTAGTTGTTATATATGACTTTAAGAATTGCTTTGACATTACTTTAATTAAGTGAATACTCTAAGGGGTTGTTTGGCCGTTACTGAATGGTTTGGTACAGAATGATTAAGTGGTCAGAATGATTAAGAGGCTCTTATGATATAGTGTAAAATGAAATACGATTGTTTTTTAATTGTTCAAAATGAAATCAGCACTCTTAATGGTTAAGGGAGGGTCAGGATACAAAATCATTCAGAGGGTTTTGGAACCATTAAGAGACAGACATTTTTTTTGCCAAACAAGAATTACATCTTAACGATTCAGAGGTTGCCTCTTAATGGAACCATTAAGAGGTAAACAAATAGCCCCTAAGAATGAAAAACGAAAGAACCGAGATGTTAAGATAGGAATTTAAGAGCATCTCCAACAGCATTGCTATAATAGAAAAAAATGACTTTTTCTTTGCTATTTCTCTCCAACAGCTTTGCTAAAAGGTTTGCTAAAATAGAGAAAGGGCAAAAAATCTCTAAATATAGAGAATTCTCTATAATCCCTAAAGTAGAGAGATAAACTATTATTTTAATCAATCCAACCAATAAGATTCAATTTTTAACATTTTATTTTAAGTTTTTTTAAAAAAATGTATTGGGATGATAAATTATGGAATATTATAATAATATAAATAATAATTGATTCTCTAAGATAGAAAAGCTGTTAGAGTTAGAAAAAAATGTTTTTAGAGATTTTGACTTTTCATTCTCTACTTTAGAAAAAATTTAGAAATGTTGTTGGAGATGCTCTAACAGGCACCAACCAAGCAAGCAAGTGTGATTAATTAAAATGGAAGAGGTTAGGAAAGTTCCACGTTGACCGCATTTACTCCTCATGTTTCACGTTTTAAAACACATGATATTTGGTTTGGTTTCTATCCACCCACCTCTCCTCTCTCTCTTAAATACTTCTATATTTTCTTTTCCAATGGGACCCTTCTTTTTTTTTTTGAAAGGCAATCAATTAATACTATCAAAAACTGTACAAACCATAGGATAAAGATACAGACCATAGCAACAACAAGACCAAGCAACGGTTTGCCGGGGGAAAACCATAACACATAGTCACGAACTAACACAATTACAACACCTATTTAAACGCCAAGGATCACACTAGTTTATCACGCTAATCAAGGATCCGTCTCGAACCTCTGGATGTTTTCCAAACTGTCCAACAAACCAGCCTCCAACCTCTGGATCACACTAATTTATCAATGGGACCCTTTAACATCAAATTATATAACTATTATCTTAAAAAACACTCCATTAAACTAACCTATTATGATAGTATACATATATTTTCTTTTTCTAATTAGGGATGTTCAAATAAACTTGATTTTATCTTGACTGATATCATAGAACCACTTGTCTCGTTTTAGAATTAGTATCCGATTCAAATATCGTGTGACAGATTGATGGTGTTTCACGTGGACTATTGTAGCAATCACACGTGAAGGAGACAAGAGAAAAATAAGAGAAGAAAGATGTTATGAGTGACAACTATGGGTAACATTGATTTTGATCCAAAAAAAAATCAGTTTTTTTTGTTATATATACTTCAATTATGTAGAGTAAATTACATTTATGGTCCTGTGGTTTACACGAAATCATAGCGTGCGTCCCAAAATTTTAATAATTATGGATTTCATCCATGTGATATGCATTTTAATGCCTTCAATCCCTTGTCCGAACTCCATTTAGTATATTTTGTAACTTAACTAACTTAGAAGGATATTTTAGTCTTTTACTCATTATCTATTGAAAGACAAAAATAATATTATACTTCCCAATAAAGTAATGCCACATGTTAAGCGACCATATCCAATCCTATCCCATCTTGTAACAACCCAATTTCAACATAACAATATAAATAAGAATAAACTCCCAAAACGGGTCCCAATACAAAATTTCGGAAAGAAAGGATTAACGTAGTCCAAACAGAAACAATTCTATCACAACCGAGAAACTATAATTTGCATCTACACCGCGACTAAGGCTCCGCTCTCCGACTAGCTAGCTCTTAACACTTCTCTTTTCCCTTTGAAGAACCGCCAACAGACCCCTTACCTGAAAAAGGTTTTTAAAAGAAAGAAAACGAGGGTTAGACCAATAGGTCTAGTGAATTCCCAATCCTCGTCTTGTTAACAAGAAAAAAAGATGATTTATTTTTGGTACGATAACAAAAATAATTGAATAAACACATCAATTGAATGTTACTTGAAACAACAGTATACACGCGTTCCCGCGTGCGTTCTCGGGGGCCCCAATAGATCCCCATACGGCCCCCTCGTAGATGTCATCGTCCGTATACATAGGAAACAAATTCCAAGCATATGGACCAACCATCCCCGATGGTTAAAGTATAGCCATGGCCCACAATCCAACAGTTACAATATAATTTCGTCATAAATGTGATACATATCCGTGTAAACATAAGGTTGGCAAAATCTATGTTGATCAAAAGTTTCAACATAATGCATATATATACAAGTCAATAAAGCATTTAGAAGTGACATCACATTCAGTTCAGAATTCTTTTAATAAGGGAACTCACCTGGGTTCGAGAAATCTGCCACACACATAATCCAAAACAAAGCAATAACCTCTTGGGAAGAACCCCCGCTAGGTGATTGCTTGAATACCCACGAACAATCTTCAGAGAATCGGCCTCACACAGAACTTCTTCACTTTATCTCTGTCCCTAGCGCCGCACTCTGCAGGAAGATACCAAATGAGGAAACTGCTTAGGGTTTTTAGATCCTAATTGGCCAATTTTCAATAAGGTCCTCCAACTCTCTTATTTTTCCACTTTTTTTACACCACTTTATTTTCTTAAATTTTATAACACAGAGAATTAACGATTGTTACAACACTCCCCCCTTTAGAAGAATTCCGTCCTCGGAATTTCCTTGTCGAAAAGGTATGGATATCTGGACATCATATCCGATTCTAGTTTCCACGTCGCTTCTCGCCCCTTGTGGAACTTCCATTGGACCTTTACTAAAATAATATCCTTTGTCCTTAAGCGTTTGACCTTACGGTCCACAATTGCTTCCGGTTCCTCGACGAAGTTCAATTTCTCATCCACTCGCACATCCTGTAAAGGCACCGGCATATCAACTTCTGCAAGACACTTTCTCATATTTGAGATGTGAAAAGTGTTGTGAATACCCTTCAACTCTTCGGGTAATTCCAACTTGTACGCCACTTCTCCAACTCGCTCAATGATTTCGAAAGGACCAATATATCATGGACTTAACTTCCCCTTCTTTCCAAAGCGGACCACTCCTTTCCATGGTGATATTTTCAACATCAATTTATCACCCACTGAAAATTCGATATCCTTTCGTCGCTTATCGGCATAGCTCTTCTGACGATCTCACGCCACCTTCAATCTTTCTCGAACTTGAACAATTTTATCCGCAGTTATCTGCACTAACTCTTGTCCAGCCAGCTGCCTTTCTCCAACCTCATTCCAACACAAAGAAGTGCGACATTTCCTACCATAAAGCATCTCATATGGAGCAGCTTTGATGCTCGTATGATAGTTATTATTGTAGGCAAACTCAATTAATGGTAAATTGTTTTCCCATGAGCCTTGGAAATCCAAAACGCACGCCCTCAACATATCCTCCAGGATCTGAATAGTTCACTCACTCTGACCGTCGGTTTGAGGGGGATACGCTGTACTCATCTTGATTTTCGACCCCATTTCCCGCTGGAAACTCTTCCAAAATGCAGACGAGAACCGACTATCCCGGTCAGACACAATTGACAAAGGTACTCCATGGCGGACGACAATCTCGTTGATATACAACTTCGTGAGTCTTTCCATAGTGTAAATCTCCTTGATAGGCAAGAAGTACGCCGATTTGGTAAGCCGATCCACGATGACCCAAATCGCGTAGTAACCTTCGGGGTTTTTGGCAACTTAGTCACAAAGTCCATCGTGATCTGTTCCCATTTCCAGACAAGGATATCTAACGGTTGGAGTTTCCCGTACGGTCGCTGGTTCTCCATCTTTTCTTGCAGACACGTCAGGCATCTTTCCACGTAATGAGCTATGTCTTTCTTCAATCCCGGCCACCAATAGCCTAGCCTCAAATCTCCGTACATCTTGTTTGTTCTCGGATGAAGAGAATACTTCGACATATGAGCTTCCGCTAGGATGACCATCATCAAATCCCCGAGTCTCGGAACCCAAATCCTCCCGCTGTAACATTTTAGTCCTTGACTGTCCTCCACTAACGAACTTGTAAGACCTACTACTCTCTCAGATTTAAGATTCTCAGGCCTCAGGGCTTCCACTTGGACCCTTTTAATCTCCTCTAATAAAGTTAGAGTCACCTCAACTTTCAAAGCTACCATCATTAGGTTTTCACTTCTTTCCTTTCGACTTAGAGCATCGGCTACCACGTTAGCCTTTCCGGGATGATATTCGATCTTACAATCATAATCAGTTAATAACTCCATCCATCTTCGCTGACGCATATTCAGTTCCTTTTGGTCAAACAAATGGCATAGGCTTTTGTGATCCATGAAGATCTGACACTGTGTTCCACAAAGGTAGTGTCTCCAAATTTTTAGCGCAAAGACCACAACGGCCAATTCTAAATCGTGGGTAGGGTATCGTGATTCGTGATCGTTCAACTGGCGTGATGCGTAAGCAATCACCTTCCCCCGTTGCATAAGAACACATCCCAAACCCAGCATAGACGCATCTCTATACACTACGAAGTCTTCCATGCCATCCGGCAAAGCTAAGATTAGAGCGCTACTTAACATATCCTTAAGTTTCTGAAAATCCTCCCCCTAAGCCTCCATCCATGCGAACTTTACACTCTTCTTCGTCAACGAAGTCAATGGAGTGGCGACTCGGGAGAAATCTTTGATAAACTTCCGGTAATACCCCGCCAACCCTAAGAAACTTCGAACTTCCAACGGATTCTTCGGTGCATCCCAATCACGAATTGCTTCTACTTTCGCCGGATCCACCTTGATTCCGTCTTGGGACATGACATGCCCAAGAAACTGTACTTCTCGCAACCAGAATTCGCACTTCAAGAATTTCGCGTAGAGCCTCTCTCGTCTTAGCAATTCCAGTACTGTTCGCAAATGCTCCTCGTGCTCCTTCTCGGTCTTCGAGTACACTAAGATATCATCGATAAATACGATCACGAACTTGTCTAAGTAGGGTTGACACACCTTATTCATCATATCCATGAAAGTTGCAGGAGCGTTGGTCAAACCGAACGACATTACGAGAAATTCAAAGTGTCTGCATCTTGTATGGAAAGCCGTTTTCGGTATATCTTCTTCCTTCACCTTGAGTTGATGATATCCCGACCTTAAGTCGATCTTGGAGAAGAAACTTGCTCCTTGAAGCTGGTCGAATAAGTCGTCTATCCTAGGAATCGGATACTTGTTCTTGATCATTAGCTTGTTGAGCTCCCTGTAATCTATGCACATTCGCATAGATCCATCCTTTTTTTTCACAAAAGGACTAGTGCTCCCCACAGAGAGGTGCTAGGCCTTATAAACCCCTTGCCAAGCAATTCTTGCAATAGCGTCATCATTTCTTTCATCTACGTAGGTGCTAGTCTATACGGCGCACGTACGATCGGAGCGGCGTCGGGAACCAGGTCGATCCGAAACTCGACCTGACGATCCGGAGGTAATTCTGTCAAATCCTCCGAAAAAACTTCCGGGTATTCGCTCACGATCCAAGCCTCCTCCACTCTACCCTTCTCTTTCTTAGCATGTACGACATACGCTATGAATCCCCGACACCCTTTTCTCAAACTCTTATTTGCTTTGATCATGGAAATAAAACTAGAACCCCTATCTCGTCTATCTCCATAAATTACTACCATCCCTTTCTCAGGCAATACCATACAAATCATCTTCTTATTACAGACAATACTAGCATCGTTTCTAGCCAGCCAATCCATCCCAAGAACCACATCGAACTCTCTCATTGCCATAGGGTATAACACCACTGGAACTAAACTCCCTTCGATGTCTATCACACACCCCTCAAACACCTCCCTAATCGCTACTTGGTTAGCATCAACGGTTTCTACCTCGAACGTCCGCTCTAAACGTTTAGGCTTTAACCCTAAACACTGAGCAAACACAGGAGATATAAAAGAGCAAGTAGCCCCCGAATCAAAAAATATTCTAGCATAAGTAGAGTTCACCAAAAACGTACCTGCAACCACATCAGGAATCTCCTCCATCGTCGTCATATTAAACGCCCTCCCTTTCGAACGAGCCGCTTCCCACTTCTTTGCCTCCCTTCTTCCTCCCCCACGCTCCCTAGTTTGAACTGGTCCACCCCGCTTGACTTGCGGGCAATCGGATCGAAGGTGATCTGGCGACCCATATTGATAGCAAGTCCTCTTGTTCGGGCACTCTCTAGACATGTGCCCCGCATGCCACACTAAAAATAGAATTTTTCCCCTGAACCACATTCTCCCCGATGTACCCAGTGACACTTTCCGCAAGGCTTATCTCCAAACCCTCGACCCCCTCTCAACTTTGCCCTAGAACTCTTTCCCTTTCTCGGATCTGTTGTCGGTCCATCCCATTTTCTCTTGTCACTAACCCTATAAGTCATCTGACGGTTCTTTTCCTTCTCTGTCATCTCGACCGCATGAATGGCTGCCTGAAAGGTGGTCGGTTCCCTTGCAGAAACCCACTCTCGCAAACTGCTTCTCAACCGAAAATATAGCGTTCCACTCGACTCTCCTCGTCTGGTAGATATGATCTGGCAAAACGAGACTTCTGAATAAATTTAGTGGTGTACTCTCTGACCGACAAATTCTTTTGCTCCAAACTAAAAAATTCTTCTTGCAACTTTTTCACTGCCGCTAAAGGGCAGAATTGCGCCTTGAATTTCCCCATGACATAACCTCAGCCGCCGACACTCCTTGTCCGCCAGTCTCTGTATCCCACCATAAGGTGGATTCAGACCTCAGCATGGACAAGGCGTAAGTTACCTTGTCTTCCTCAGCACATTTGCTGGTAGCAAACACTAGTTCCATCTCCTTGACCCACTTCATTACCAGCACTGGGTCACAGTCTCCTTTGTAAGTAGGGGGTTTGCAAGCGGCAAACTCCTTGTAACTACACCCCTTTGTAGACACCTTGTTTGCCATCAAGGTCACCGATGGAGAATGACCCTCCATTTCAGTCACAGGTGGACTCGACAGTTCTGTAACCTCCCTGCTCTCACTCTTGTCTCTACTTCCCAAGGTTGTCTTCTCCTGGTGAGCCAATAACGCTTGCAGGGTCTCTTAAAGTTTCCCCATTTCAGTGGCAAACGTTTCGTGAGTCACAAAGGCCTTATTTCGGCCCCGACCACGAGCCCTTGCGGCTCCCCGCCCTCTCACTGTCGCCGAGCTTTCTTGATGCGAGGTTTCCCTATCCATCGGAATCTCAACACTTCTCGCTCTGTGGGTGATCCGAGTCTTGGATTTTCCCCGATTCCCCGCATTGGTCCCCTCGACTTGAGTCGTAGCCTTTCGGGTGGTCCTCACGGGTCCACGCCCATGACCACAGCCTCTTCCTCGGGCTGTTGACTGCCCAGCAGGACCGCTCGGCATCTCAACACGAACCTCGTTCAGCGAAAGATTTTCTGCCATTGGCACTGCCCAATTCCGCAAAGCTCGCTCAGACATTACAACAGCTGGAATAACACATGGATAAACTTTAATTTAATAGACACATATGCAACAAGGTTTATAGGCACGAACATGTACCTGTGGATTTGCAATTACATTGGCCAGATGTAATCCCAAATTCACTATACATGTTAATCCCTAGCTCCCATCACATACACCCCTATAGTGGTAATCCCACGACGTCCTATTTCTCAGTTGTGTCCCGCCTACGGTTTAAGTTTAGGTAGGTGTAACGACCCAGTTTCCCAAATTTAACCACAATTACAAAAAAAAACCATCCAAATACGATTCGAAACGAATCGACTAAAATAATCTTCCCAGAATCACCTCAAGTACAATAACGGAAAGAAATAATTCTAATCGCAATAATAAATTTTAACCGAATATTTATATTTTTACCAATCTTTGATCACCCAAACTGATAACAATAACCCCATCAATACTAGCGAGTCAGTAATTGAATCCACCCTCAACTACCTTTTTCCCAAGCTAGCAATCCCAATATAAAAATCACCTGAAATGCATATGTTCAAAAACAAATTGAGGGTTAGACCTTACGGTCTAGTGAGTAAATCCCTGTTAGAGAAATAATTCAGTAAAATTACTTTGACATATTGCCATTGTCAGGATCTTAATTCTTAACAAGAATAAACACTCAGAAACAATATCAAAGGAGTTTGCGGAATAACACTTTGATATTCAATAATTAATGGAACACAGTAAATCAGAATAAGGACTTGCAAACTTTATTGAATGATTATAAAGTTACAAGATTCAACACACAACCTCAATATTGATGAACAGGCTCACCAATACGAATTCTACTTCTCTAGAATTAGGATTACAAACCTTGAGGTTGATTCTCTCTATGCAAAACAAAAACTCAGAATGCTAAAGTTAAAAAAAAAAATTAAATTTTTTTTTTATCAATTCTAAACTATTCTATATATACTGAAGATAAAAGATAATTACAAATAATAAAAGATCTTCAAAATAATCTTCTATCTTTATCTTCAAGCTTTCCTTAATCTTCAATCTTGATCTGCACGAATCTTGATTATCTCATAAGCAACACTAAGTCTTCAGCAGTATTAATACTTTGAGCAGTATTAACATTCAGCAGTACTAACTACTAGCAGTACTAAAATTGCTTAGCAGTAGTAATCTCCTCTAGCAGTATTAACCTTGACTTAGCAGCATTAATCTTGTTCAGCAGCATTAACTTCAGAAGTAGTAATCTTCAGAAGTATTAACCAAGTTCTTCTAGCAGTATTAATTATACTTGTCAAATTCTGAATTTCCCAACAATCTCCCCCTAACTTGACTTTTTAGGAAGAGAAGTCAAGTTCTTCAGATAATCTTCAAGATGCTCCCAAAACTTCATCAAGTCTTATACTCCTGTATTTACATCCAACCCCAAACTCTGATTTATAGTTCTTTGGATCAGATACTTAGCCATTTCTGAATTTGAAACACATCCTAGCTTCTTCTTTAGCATAGCATGAAGCTTCAGTCTGCTGTGATTGTACACTCTATCCACTAGGAAGTACTCTATGTGATTTAAGTCCATAGTTAGTGCATATACTCCACTAGTTTCATATAGAGTCCACTTGTTGACAGTTTTGAACACATTTCTGATGACATGCTCCACCTCTTCAGGCTTGAACATCATACACAGATACTCCATCACTAATTTTGTAAGTGAAATCACTGGAGCTTTCAGTTGATCTGCATACAAATTCATTCCTATTTCAAACATTTCTTCAAGATCTGACCTGGAGCATGTTCTTACAATCTTTGCCCAAGTATTGTGTACTTCATACTTTTCATCCTTCCTCTTGAGTCTGATGTACTCTTTACCATCAACTTTCAGTATATCCCAGAAGATGACTTCTGGAGGCTTCACACCAACAGGTTCAGCAGAAATTGGTTCAGGCACTTTGTCCATCACTACCATGTATAGATTTACATCATCATACCTTGCTGATTCTTTCTGTTCAAATGGCTTAGATGCCTCTTCTTCTTTAGCAACCTTCTCAACTTCTTCTGCAGCTATTCTAAGCTTCTTGATTGATTTTCTTCTTGCCACCATCTTGGTTCTTTTTAGAGTCCTTAGACTTTCACCAAGAGTTGCTTCTTTCTTTGGTGGTGTTTCTTGCTCATCTGGAAAAGGTTTTTCTATCATGAAATCATTGCTTTCTTTCATTCTCTTCTCCATTTCCACTCTTGCAGTTTCATTCCCTTGAAGCTTGAGCATTTCTGAATCATACAACTCTTTAATCTGTTCAAATGGCATTGTTGAGAACATCTCCTTTCTGACTCCTACAACACCTTTGAGAAATGTGATCATCTTGTTTCTCTCTTGGTTACCTAGGAATGTCTTTGAGGGTTGTCTCTTCTTTGCAGCCTTCTTGATCATCATAGATTTCTTAAGAGTTTCAGCTTTCTTCTAAGCCATTTCAGTTGCTAAGCTTTGTTGATAAGCTTTATTCAGTTCTGCAGCTAAAGCCTTTGCCATCTCCCTATCTTTGTCTACTTGAACTCTCTCTTCTTGTTCAAGATCGGCTTGCATCTTCCTGGCCAAAGCTTCATCTGACTTAACCAACTTTTGCTTTTTGATAGGATGATCAGATTCCACTAGCTTAGCTTTGCCTTTATCTTTTCTCATCACCTTCTCAATGCTTGATTTCTTTACAGCCTCAGCTCTTTCTTTGATGACAACTCCTTTGGCCTTTGAGGTGACCTTGGGAGTATCATGCTTGGCTTTGATTAGAGTTTCAGCAATTTCAAGATCTGTTAGTACCTCTTGTACTATTTCTGCTGCTTCTTTCAGATCAGCAGTATTAACAGTTTCTACTGCTTGGCTTGACTCACCAGCATTAACTGTTACTGCTTCTTGTTTTGTTACTGCTTCTTTCTCTTTTTCTGCTGCTTGTACAAACTCAGTTTCCACAGCTTGTTGCTCCCCCTCAACATCCACTTTCTCTTGCTCCCCCTTAGCTTTGGCATCAGCTTCTGACTCCCCCTTTTTGGGAGCATCGGTCACTGGTTTCCTCCTTCTGAGCACAAATTGTTTCTTCTTCTTTTGTAGAATCAATTTCTTCACCATTTGCTTCAAGTTGACAATCTGTTCTTGTTGAGACAGAACTATCAGTTTCAACTCTTCTATTTCTTTGCCCTGTTTGATCACATCCATGTTGATGTTTCCCATGGTTTCCATCAATTCAAAATAGTTATATCTGTCCTCACCTTCTCCAGAAGTATTACCCTCTGTTAAAGGATCATGGGATCTTTTTGTAGAAGAGGTCTTCTGCCTAGCAGAAGCACCTGCTACCCCCTTGGGTTCTTGGCACCTGGGACCTTTGAATGATTGCTCATTCAAAGTTGCCATGGGGAAGGTCTTATTTATGTTATCACTGACCTCCTCTGTGCTAGCAGGAGTAGTGGCAGCCTTAGCACCCATATGCTCATTCATCTTCTTGTTGAGCACCTCCTTGGGGTTGGGAGACACCCCTGTGGTTTCCCTGTTGATATTCTCTAATGGAGAATTCTCCATTAGAGGGCTTAGAGGCTCTATGGGTGAAGGTACAAGAAGGGAAGGAACCTTCTGTACCTTTTTCCTTATGTAAGTTTGGGTGATTGGAGAATTTGGCTTTTGAAGTAGGGACTGAGGGATTGATATGGAGGGTGAAGGTTGGGATTGGCTAGCAGTGGGATGGTCTAAAGAGGGCCTTGACCCTGCTGCGATACCTTCTTCATTGTGGGACACCACCATCATTGTAGAGAACAATGGGGTGTCAACTCCTTCCGAGTCCAATGGAGATCTTTTCATGTTTGAAAAGACCTTACCTTTGGGGATTTTTGGTACATATACCTCATCAAAGTGAGGCATATCCGTCAATTCATGGGTTATAACTTCCTGAACAAACCCGGGGTACATGAAAAAACTCTTTTTGCTTCCCAAGTTTGATACAAGATCACTAAAAATGATTTTAGAAAAATTGTACTTTCTGTCAGTGGCCAAGCACACCAAAGCATAAGCAATGGTGCTACTGAACTCACTCCAGCCAGTAGTCTTTTTGGAAATACAATGCATAAGGGTATGTACAAGGAAACGCCATTGGGGTGAAAATTTAGCTTTTGAAAACTTGAAAACACCCAATGGGCCTCCATACCCCATTCTTGTAAGAGTGGAAAATAGTTCATCATTAGAGATAGATGAGATACCAGAGGCATCGTCTAGACGTAGACTGATGCGAATTACCTCTTCAGTAATTGTCAAGGGTTTGCCACACACCCTTGTCTTGATCACTTGCACACCATTCTCAGTAACAATGGTGGCATTAGCCCAAAATTGTTGTTGGTGCTCGATATAGATTGATGGAGACACTGTCAGCGCATAGACGATATGGCTAGACTTCAGAAAATCCACTATCTGATGAAATCCTGCAGCTTGCTTTGGCTTTTGTAGCATCGCGATTTCATTGTGCTCGTCAATAAATGCCATAGACGCCATTGAGCTTGAATATTCTGGACTGAAAATCACTAGGTGCTTTGAAAGAAAAGGGTTAGAGAGCAGATGAATCGAAATCAAAGAGTCGTTATGGACTTTTAGGCGGGCAAACAGGGTATTTATACGATTCGGAACATAAGCATTATTAACATCTAGCAGTATTAACTAACTAGCAGTATTAACTGAGAGCAGTATTAACCACTAGCAGTATTAACTAACTAGAAGTATTAACTGAGAGCAGTATTAACCACTAGCAGTATTAACTGAGAGCAGTATTAACCACTAGCAGTATTTACTAACTAGCAGTATTAACTGAGAGCAGTATTAACCACTAGCAGTATTAACTGTGCACTGGCAGTATTAAAACTGCAATGGCAGCATTAACTATACTTGCACTTTGTGAAGCTTTGTGGTACTCTATGCAAGGTAATAGCTTCCTGGAAAAGATGTTAGTAGTACCAAAAAATAAACCAATAACAGGTATGAAAACACTTTTTAAACCAAATGAGCTTATTCAGAGTTGATCATGCCCACACTTGTGACCAAGAAAGTGAATCTACTCACATCAAAAGCTTTAGTGAATAGATCAGCAAACTGATTGTCAGTATGAACTTTAGCAACTTGAATTAGCTTCTTTTCATTGCAATCTCTGATAAAGTGATACCTGATCTCAATGTGCTTAGTTTTGGAGTGCTTGACTGGATTGTTAACAATGCTTATAGCACTGCTATTGTCAATGAAGATTGGAGTGTGAAGAAAGGTTACCCCATAGTCCAACATCTGATTTTGAATCCATAGAACCTGAGAACAGCAACTTGCAGCAGCAATATACTCAGCTTCTGTTGTTGATAAAGACACTGTGGTTTGTTTCTTACACTGCCAAGATACTAGTCTTGCACCCAAAAGTTGACATCCATCTGAAGTAGACTTTCTGTCCATGTTAGCACCACCCAAGTCACTATCTGAATAGGCAATCAAGTCAAAGTTGGATTCATATGGATACCAAAGACCTAATCTAGGTTGCCCTCTTAAGTATCTGAAAATCCTTTTAACAGCTTGCAGATGTGATTGCTTTGGCTTGACTTGGAATCTGGCACACAGACACACAGGAAACATGATGTCTGGTCTTGAGGCTGTGAGATACATGAGTGATCCAATCATTGATCTGTATAGATGGACATCAACATCCTCCCCCTTAAGATCAGCAGTGATCTGTTTATGAGTCTCCATAGGTGTGCTTGCTGGCTTTGAGTCTGATAAACCATATTTGTCCAAGATGTCTTTCACATATTTTGATTGGCTTATGAAGATCCCATCTTTCTTTTGTTTCACTTGAAGCCCAAGGAAGAAGGTAAGTTCACCCATTGAACTCATTTTAAAGCTCTTGTGCATCAACTTTTCAAAGTCTCTACACATTTGATCTTTGGTAGATCCAAAGATGATATCATCCACATAAATCTGAACCAATAGGATGTCCTTCTTACTTCTTTTAATGAAGAGGGTCTTGACAATTATACCTCTTTCAAACTCATTATCCAAGAGATAGGTAGACAGAGTATCATACCATGCTCTTGGGGCTTGATGAAGACCATACAGTGCTTTCTTCAGTTTGTATACTCTGTCTGGATATGATGGATTTTCAAATCCAGGGGGCTGACAGACATATACTTCTTCATCAATTGTACCATAAAGAAAGGCACTCTTCACATCCATTTGGTATACCTTGAACTTCATGTATGAGGCATAGGCTAGAAATAGCCTAATTGCCTCTACCCTTGCCACTGGAGCAAACACTTCTTCATAGTCAATGCCTTCTTCTTGAGTGTACCCTTGTGCCACCAGCCTTGCTTTGTTTCTTATCACAATTCCTCTCTCATCCTTTTTGTTCCTGAAAATCTACTTGGTGCCTATAGCTCTATGGCCTTTTGGAAGGTCCACCAAGTCCCAAACTTCTTGTAATTTGAACTGCAGTAACTCTTCTTGCATAGCTTCTATCCAACTGGAATCTTTCATTGCCTCTAAAACCTTCTTAGGCTCAATTTGAGATAGAAAGCATGAGAGTATTGTGTGTTGCTGATCCTGCAGTTCTTGAAGTCTGCTTTGATTCCTTGTTATCATAGGAGAAGAGATGTCTCCTATGACCAGCTCTAGAGGATGATTCTTTTGAGTTCTAGTCTGATGACTAGGTTCTTCAGTGATTCCCACATCCAGATTGGAATCATTTAAGTCAGCTGAGGGATTCTCATCAGCTGCTTCTGGTTCATCATGCACATGAGTCTCTTCATCTCTTCCTTCTTCTTCACTCTGAAGTGGTTCAGCAGCAGTCTCTTTTTCATATACATCAACAGGCTCTATTGTAGGACTGGGAAAGATCACAGACTAAGGAATAATATCTTGTACTTGTACTTGTACTTGTTCATCTCCTGATCCTCCACATCTTGAACCTGCATTGTAATCACTACTGAAACCTAAAGAGGTTGTTAGTGAATCAATGTCAAATAACCACTGAGGACCATACCCAATAGGATTTGGTGTGTTCTCATTGCACTTGACATTGTCACTTTCCTCAATTATTCTAGAAGAAGTATTAAAAACTCTGTAAGCCTTACTCTGAGATGAGTAACCAACTAGAAAACCATCTTCTGCCTTGCTATCAAACTTTCCTAAGTGAGTTTTGGTATTGAGTATGGTACAAGGACACCCAAATGGTTTGAAAAATCCTATAAAAGGTTTTCTATTATTTAAAAGCTCATAGGGTGTCTTGTTTTTAGGCTTAACTACTAAAACTCTGTTTTGGACATAGCAAGCAGTATTAACTGCTTCAGCCCAGAAAGTAATTGGAAGTTTTGAATCTGCCAACAGAGATCTAGCAGCTTCAATCAGTGTCCTATTCCTTCTCTCAGCAACACCATTTTGTTGTGGAGTCCTAGGAGCACTGTATTGCCTCTCAATTCCTTTTTCCTCACAAAAGGTGTTTAGGTCATGATTTTTAAATTCAGTACCATTGTCTGACCTAATAACTTTTACCTTTTGATTAGTTTGGTTTTCAATTCTTAGAATAAAGGATTTGATCAGTCCACTTGTCTCATCCTTAGTTCTTAGAAAATATACTCAAGTAAATCTAGAGTAATCATCAACAATAACTAGGCAGTATGATTTCTTACCAATACTCATAACATTTGTAGGACCAAACAGATCCAAATGCAACAACTGAAGAGAATTAGAGATTGTGTTCAACTCTTTGGTCTTATGAGAAGTTTTGTGTTGTTTGCCTTTGAGACAAGCAACACAATGATCATCACATGAAAAGACTTTGGATGGTAAACCTCTTACAAGGTTGTTTTTAACAAGTTTATTCATTGTTTTAAAGTTCATGTGACACATCCTTCTGTGCCAAAGTGACGATTCATCCAAAGAGGCTTTTGACACAAGACAGTTTAGGGATGAATCAGTTGAAACACTTTCCATGTCTAAGCAATAAACATTATCCTTTCTGGGAGTTCTTAGTAGTATCATATTTTCATCAACTACCTTGAATCCAGGAGCAAGGATAATACATTCAGAATTTGTAAATAATATACTATGTTTCTTGTCACACACCTGTGATACACTTAACAGGTTGTACCTTAACTGCTCAACATAGAATACATCTTCAAAAGTCATTTTACCTTTGGAAACATCCCCCTTACAACTTATCTTACCTCCATCTGGAGTATTACCAAAGGCAACATGTCCACCATCAATTTTCTTGAAATTCTTGAGGCCTGACATATTCCCTGTCATGTGCCTAGAGCAACCACTATCAACATGCCAGATGCTCTTGCCCTTGAGCTGTTGGTTGCCCTGCACATAAGGTTAAACAATTAGTATTGATTGGGGACCCAAGCCAAAGTGCTCTTGGGTCTCCCTTTCTCATCAAAGTATTTACATTCCTTTTTGATGAGGTTATTAAACTCAGAGCACTCTTTATTAGAGTACTTTGTCAATATGATTGGCTTAGCAGCACAAACACTAGAAGCAGTACAAACCTTAGCAGTACTAACAGAGTTAGCAGTACTAACAGGTTTAGCAGTACTAACCTTGTTAGTAGCACTAACAGAGTTAGCAGTATTAACTTTTGAAGAAGTACTAACAATGTCAGCAGTATTAACATTGTTAGCAGTAGTATTACTTCTAGCAGCACTATCATTTTTAGTGCTTTTAGGAACCCACATATTGTCACTTTCTTTAACAGACTTTTTTTTCATGTGGTTTTTAGTTTTAACAGATTTCTTAGCCACATGGTTCTTTTCAATCTTCCCATAACCAAAGGGTTTTTGCATGGATCTTTGAAAATTCATTCTTTGGTTCATAGGATTGAAATAACAGTATTTGGCAAGATGATTCAATTTGCCACAGATAAAACAAGGTTTTGGTCTATTGATTTTACTCAGATCAACCCCTTGTTTTTGTGCCCACTGATTATTCCAGTTTCTTTGATTTCCCCTCTTTTTATCATGTTTTAGGGGCTCATTCTTCTTACATGCACGCTGTTTGCAAGGACCTGGATTTACAACTGTGGTCTGTTTGTAATGGACCTTACCAGACTTTCCCTCTGTCTTCTCTATGTCCTTAGATTTGATCCAAGCCCTTCCACAGTCCTCATTGGTGATAATGTTATTCTCTAGAGGGATCTCACCACTCACCTTATTCTCCTTACTCTTGCCAACCTCTTTCTCAGTCTTATCCTCAACAACTACCTCATCTAAGGGATCTACTTCAGTGGCTCCCTCAGGCAAGTCCTTCCTATCTTTGATGTCTAATAGGTCTGAAGTAGGAGGGATGTAATTGTTGTTACATGGTGGAGGTGTGGCATTGTATCCAATTCCTCTTCTTAGCTTATCATGAATCTGAGTTTGTAGTAAAGAGTCCATTGCTTTAGAAGCATTGGAAAACTTTTCTACATCAAGCTTGACCTTGGTTAGTTTATCTCTCAATTTCTCACTCTCCTCTTTAGATTTGGTCAATTTAAGCTCTAGATCCTTTTTCTCCCACTTCCAGTAATTGGTGTCATATGAGTGTTGGAGTTCATTGGCCTGAAAACCTTTAATCTGTTCCTCAAACCTCTCAATAATTCTCACATAATCTTTGATATCCTTTTCTAATCTCTTAAGGTCATCACTCATCTTCTGATTGTGATCCCTGTACCTTTTAACAGTGTCTATGCAAGTTTTAGAACAGAGTTTAGAATTTACCTCAGATGGGAGATCAGATACTTCAGCCATAAGAGCTTGATTATGGATAGCCTCTTCTGCTTGATCACTCCAATCAAACCCCATTCCTTGTTGAGAAACAAGGGCTTGAGCAGAGTTTCTGTTGTTATTGAAGCTTCCAGATTGAGCTTGTTGGTGGTTGTTGTTGTGAGACACTCCACTTCTGCACTCCCTTGCAAAGTGTCCCTTCAGATGGCATTTGTAGCATTCCACCTTTGATTTATCAAATCCCGCTCCATCTTCTCTTCTTTGGGAGAAGTTGTTCCTCCCAGTCCTCTTTATGAACTTCTTTACCCTCATGGAAAGCATGGCCATCTGCCATTTAATATCCATCTCTTCCAGATCATCAGGATGAAGTTGTTCCAAATCATCATTGATTAAGGAGGAATTCCCATGATTGGCAAGAAAGGCTTCAAACACAGAATCAGTACCTTTTTCTTGATTTGCTCCATTAGCAGCATTCACTGATTCAGGGTTAGCAGTAAAATCAATGGATGCTGATAGGAGTGCAGCATTATGAATATATCCAGAAGGCTTCTTCTTTGCCTCCACCTCAGCTTCAAATACTCTAAGATCATTGTACAGATCATCAAGTTCTTTCTCTTCCAACTGATCATTCTGTCTGAATGAAACAGTGTACATGGTCCACTCATCTCCAAGGGACCTTAAGAATTTTCTGTTTACATCATCTTGATCAATCTGTACTCCCATAGTAGCCAGTTCACCAATCAGTTTGTTAAACCTGTCAAAAGTTTGAGTCATGGACTCATTCTTGATTGACATAAAGTTTTCATACTGTTGTTTCAGGATTGCCTTTTGATTTCTCTTGGTACTTTTGGTACCAGAGAATCTCTTCTCTAGAGCATTCCAGAGCATCTGTGCATCGGTGCAATTGCAGAATTGGTGCTAATATTCATTTGGAATGGCCAAGAGCAGAGTGCTCAAGGCTTTCATCTCTGTTTGCCTTGTCTTTCTGTCTGCATCCGTCTTTGGAGGGGTTCGTTTGCCATCTTTATCAATCTTTCCTGCATCAGATGGGCCATTCTCAATTATTGTCCCACATAGAGTAATCTGTAAGGAGAATATATTGCTTGATTCTGATCTTCCACATGTCAAATTCATTGGATCTGAGCATTGGAACCTTTGAGACCAGAGTACTGTTGGATTCAGCTGTGTTTTCCATGATGAATGAGATTTCTGAGAATACTAGCTCTGATACCACTTGTCAGGATCTTAATTCTTAACAAGAATAAACACTCAGAAACAATATCAAAGGAGTTTGCGGAATAACACTTTGATATTCAATAATTAATGGAACACAGTAAATCAGAATAAGGACTTGCAAACTTTATTGAATGATTATAAAGTTACAAGATTCAACACACAACCTCAATATTGATGAACAGGCTCACCAATACGAATTCTACTTCTCTAGAATTAGGATTACAAACCTTGAGGTTGATTCTCTCTATGCAAAACAAAAACTCAAAATTCTAAAGTTAAAAAAAAATTAAATTTTTTTTTATCAATTCTAAACTATTCTATATATACTGAAGATAAAAGATAATTACAAATAATAAAAGATCTTCAAAATAATCTTCTATCTTTATCTTCAAGCTTTCCTTAATCTTCAATCTTGATCTGCACGAATCTTGATTATCTCATAAGCAACACTAAGTCTTCAGCAGTATTAATACTTTGAGCAGTATTAACATTCATCAGTACTAACTACTAGCAGTACTAAAATTTCTTAGCAGTAGTAATCTCCTCTAGCAGTATTAACCTTGACTTAGCAGCATTAATCTTGTTCAGCAGCATTAACTTCAGAAGTAGTAATCTTCAGAAGTATTAACCAAGTTCTTCTAGCAGTATTAATTATACTTGTCAAATTCTGAATTTCCCAACAGCCATAAATCATATCGTCGATAAAGTAAGCTTTCAGGAACTACCGATCAGTTTTAAATAAATTGGCACTCAGGCACAATATCTCACCTAGGTAACTAACCACAACAGTCGTCACAATTTAATCGCACACACCCCGATATATAAGACCGCAATCAATATCGGTTGTGGCCCACCACACGAAACAAATTCGTGGACACTATATATGTATAACCATTTGCTCGGACCATCGCAGTCCTAACACACCCGACTTCTGTTTGGAAAGTCCTTTTATCTCAAAAATTTATAATCCAACCACATGTGTTAATAATAAACAACATGTAAAAATAACCATTTTATCACAGTTAACGGTAATAATTCAAACATACCAATCTGGTATAACATCGAAATAATAACCACTTGATAACATATGCATTTCAGTTCGAAAATGGTTAAACAAAAACTCACCTCGGATCCAATTATTTCACCTAGAGTTAATGGTTAAAAATACCCAAACTGAACATCTTGATAGATAAGAATTTCATCAAGATTAAACCCACAATTTCTTCACCATGGATGTATTCCATAAAAATTCCTTAAAAACTCACATATATGAGGGTTGAGAAAGAAGAAGGAAGCAAGAAAAATTAAGGCGGTAGAAAAAATGGAAATGGATGAGAACAAAAGAACAATTTCATCTTTATATCTCCAATTTTACAAAAAGATCCCTCAAAAATCGATAAATTACCAAAAACATCCTTTAACTTCCATTAATACTAAATTCGGTATTTTTTTCTAGGTTATTACAGAAGGTCACCTAAATCCCTTAAACTATGGCTCTGATACCAATTTGTAACAACCCAATTTCAACATAACAATATAAATAAGAATAAACTCCCAAAACGGGTCCTAATACAAAATTTCGGAAAGAAAGGATTAACGTAGTCCAAACATAAACAGTTCTATCACAACCGAGAAACTATAATTTGCATCTACACCACGACTAAGGCTCTGCTCTCCGACTAGCTATCTCTTAACACTTCTCCTTTCTCTTTGAAGAACCGCCAACAGACCCCTTACCTGAAAAAGGTTTTTAAAAGAAAGAAATTGAGGGTTAGACTGATAGGTCTAGTGAATTCCCAATCCTCGGCTTGTTAACAAGAAAAAAAATATGATTTATTTTTTGGTACGATAACAAAAATAATTGAATAAACACATCAATTGAATGTTACTTGAAACAATAGTATACACGCATTCCCGCGCCTGCGTTCTCGGGGCCCCCAGTAGATCCCCATACGTCCCCCTCATAGATTCCGTCGTCCGTATACATAAGAAACAAATTCCAAGCATACGGACCCACCATCCCCGATGGTTAAAGTATAGCCATGGCCCACAATCCAACAGTTACAATATAATTTCGTCATAAATGTGATACATATCCGTGTAAACATAAGGTTGGCAAAATCTATGTTGATCAAAAGTTTCAACATAATGCATATATATACAAGTCAATAAAGCGTTTAGAAATGACATCACTTTCAGTTCAGAATCCTTTTAATAAGGGAACTCACCTGGGTTCGAGAAATCTGCCACACACACAATCTTACTCCAAAACAAAGCAATAACCTCTTGGGAAGAACCTCCGCTAGGTGATTGCTTGAATCCCCACGAACAATCTTCATAGAATCGGCCTCACATAGAACTTCTTCACTTTCTCTCTCTCCCTAGCGCCGCATTCTCCAGGAAGATACCAAATGAGGAAACTGCTTAGGGATTTTAGGTCCTAATTGGCCAATTTTCAATAAGGCCCTCCAACTCTCTTATTTTTCCACTTTTTTTACACCACTTTATTTTCTTAAATTTTTTAACACAGAGAATTAACGATTGTTACACATCTCTCCCCTTCCCTACCCACATACGTACCCTTCCTTCCTTTGTTCGATATTGTCCACCATCTCCGACCACAATCACAAGCAACCACCATGACCCCCTCTCTTCTTTGGTGAAACCCCACACTTTGACACCCCCTTCCCCCTTCCCCCACATCACACAAACACACATAACAAAATTCAAGAAATCAAAAACTAGTACAAGAACAAAGACCAAATGTTACCAATCTTAATCACCTAAACCTCAAATTCAAGAAGGAAAAAGTAACATTTCCCATAACTCAAATGAATTGCAAAATAACATGTAATACAATAATTTAATTGAAACATATAAAGAATTACAAGAAACTACCTACTGGTGCCTAATCAACAAATACCATCTTCAATACTCGCCATTAATACCGACTGGTGCATCCATCTACCATCTTAAACAACTATAAAGAACAATCAAAGCCATGAAGCAACAATATTACGATGCAAATAATTTAAGAAATAGTGAAACAAGAACAATGAATCCCCAATCATCTTCATCAACATCTACTCAAAACACATATCATAGACCCCATCGGAGACTAAGATCGTAGTTTGTGGATCTGGATGAAGTTGAGACAGGGGGAGGGAGAGGGTTCACCAGAGATGGCGGTCGTGTTCTTTGACGTGAAGTAGAGGACGAGGTGGAGGAGGGAAAGGGGTTGTGGTTTTCACCGAGGAGTATTAGAGATAGGGTGAAGGGAGAGGAGAGGGAACTCGGTGAAGAAGGAATAGGGCGGTGGTCATTGGTGAGCGTGGGAGTCAAGAGCAGGAGTGCAACCGTTAGAAGGAACTAAGATAGGCGGAGAGGAGGGAGGTTTCAACCGCCTGCCGAAAGCCTTGTTTGGAGGGAAGGGCTTTGGAGCAGTTTGTGTGTGTGTGTATGTGTATGTGTGTGTGTCTATATATATATATATATATATCTAGATTATAGTAATACAATAACTTTATTCAAAAAAATACAATATAATAATATATTTTTAGATTTATATTAGAAATATGTGTAATGATGAAATGCCCCTAGAGTAAACCTACTTAACATATTTTTTTTTAACAGAGTTAGAGTTAGGGACTGACGATGCTATGAGATGCATACCACAAGAATTAAATTAATAATTATTTCAATTTAGGGACATATAATATGATCTCAGGTAAACCCATGGACCAAAAATGTAATTTACTCAATTATGTATCAAATCTCAAAACATCCATATTTATATGATAAAAAAATGGGTACTTTCTTTGAAATGAAGGCAAAGTTTCTTTCTATTATTCTATCTTAATTGCATTTGTTAAGGATGAGTATGAAACATGTATATTAAATCATTAATAATTGATTTAAAAGCAATAATTAGTGCCCACTAACTCAAATTATATCGGAGAGGGGGATTTAAGCATGTGATTTTCAAAGTTGTTTAGGTCCATTTCATATTATTTTGGTTAAGTAAAACAAGTGATAGGTCTCCATCATATCTTATGCATTTGTATTTAACTCTAAATGTTGTACCCTACACCACCTAACATCATTACATATCAACAAATTATTATGAAATGCAATTATTGGATATAATTAAGTAAATGGAAAATATAAAATTATTTGACAACTCAATTATTTGAAATTAAGTTAGAGGAAACATTAATAAAAAAAATACGATTATTTATGCAATTATGTATAAAAGATATAAACTGAATATCGATTTAAATAATATTTATGTTACGATGTATGCATATGAGGCTGACTGTTTTTTTCTCTCTCTTCATATTATAACTTGTTTCAATAAGACGATATATAGATAACAAATATACAATGACTAATCAAGTTTAATCACTTCTCGTTATTGCTTACAATATAACAAAAAACAAATATTGCATAATCGTTAAGTCATCAAATTCATTAATCAAAAAACAAACTTTATATCTATAATTCAATACAGAGGTGTGCAAAAAGTCATCCAATTCAATTAAAAGCGACTCATCATAATTGGACCGGATCCAAAATTTCAACATCTAAATCGGATCGGTCGGTTATTTGATGGCAATTCAGAATCCAATAAAACTGAATCTCTCTAATCCAATTATCATCAAATTACCATCAAATTATCTATCTAAATATCACCCAATTAAAAATACATATAGATAATTATATTTACGATATTGGTATTTGTATGTAGTATTCTTTCAAAAAATTGGGAAAATGTATAAATAATGGGTTGAAATGGTGGATCAATTGTTCTGAAAATTGGAACAAAATATTGAACAGATCTAATTTGATCCAAAAGATAACCAATAGCAATATCAAAGAGATGGAACATCTACGATCCAATCATCTATTAGATTGAATTGGATCGGATGGCAAAATCCAACATCTAATAGATGATTAGATCAGATCGAATCGAATCCACCTAAATTAATTGGATTTTGTAACAACCCAAATCCAAAAATCAACTAAAACATAGCAATACAACCGAAATGGTCCCAAATAAACTAAATACATTAACCTCAACCCATAATGCCTCGCAGCAGTTATACACATCCACAACTGAGATTTACTAGGCACCTACTGGAGACTACAAACCTTCGCCATGCCTCTTCTACTCCGCCACCTCTTCTCTATCCCTTTGGACGAACTCCCACTATACACTTGCCTGAAAAAGATTTTCAATTTTATAAAAGCGAGGATTAGACCGAAGGTCTAGTGACTTCCCTCAAGTTTCAGCATCGCACCACAAAATATCATTCAAAATGAGTTATAAACATTTACAAATAATTCACACATTTAAAATCACTATGCACACACACAACACATGTAGATGGCCCACACTAAAGTCACACACGCCTGTGACAGCATGTTCGGGCTCACACCTGCCCTCAAAACAAATCACATGAAACGAATTCTTGCATTCCAAATGGGTCACACCTCCCATATATAAGCCATCACATGCCCCACCCTCAAATGCATGCACACTTTAACAACTACACCATCAAACATATTTTTAAGCAATGTAAAACATGCATTTTGATAAGCATTATATGTATTTAGAGCTCGTACGCCAAATAACGTAAGTTAAGAAAAACTCACCTGTAGTTCATGCCAAAACTCACACCTTGAGTCACGAGACTCCAAACGGAACACCTAAATCACATGACACACGAGGGTATTAAACCACTTAATTATCCATCAAAATACTTGTTTGGGTAAAAAATAACCAAGGTCCTTTGTCGTACGTCTATAGATTCCAACAGTCCATTAACCCATTGTCGCACGACCAGAGAAATAACTGACGCCCTTCCTTTGAAGCGACTTCGACCAAACTATTAAAACCCGTCCACGATGGTTGTCGTACGACATGATTTCAGTTATTAAACTAACAACATACTTTATATTATGTTTAATGCAGGATTACAAGGACGATTATGATTAGAGATCATAACGGAAGACGTTACCAATAACAACGGATGTAACGGACGCTATCATCAATATTAAACGGACACTTTATTAAAGATATGCATTCAATACTTGCTAACGGACAATTGGAGTATAAATATGAAGATTGAACTTCACATTCGGACATCTGATTCTCAGACCTTACAAGCTCACAAATTACGTTCTCAAGCTCGCTCAGTTTCTCTCGAAGTTCATAAGATCCACTGCCGTTTTTCGTGTGACGCACGACCGAAGTCTAATTATACACGACGAACGACCGACTTTACTTTATTGTATTGCTTTACATTAAATTTCACTTGTAACATTTGTTATCAAGGACGACGTCCCTGATTGACGTCCATAGTGCACGACGACTCATACTCGTCCGCGGTTTTTACCCATTTTAGGGGTTTTCCGCGTCACCAATTCCCTTATCTCATTTATTTCACTTTTATTACTGTCGTGTGATTATTAAAGTTACTTTCTTTGGTTGGATCAAGCTCCACATTTACCTTAAATTTTTCTTGGGAGATTTTTGGCATAAACAGTTTGGCGTCCACCATGGGGCCCCATCCAAAGAAAATCTTCGATAATCTTACGACGTACTAACGTTTTCTTTCGAGTGTTCTCTTTTTTCAGTTATTCAAAATAATGTCATTCCAAGGAACTCAAGATCATGTTGTGGCCCAAATGAACATGGAGCTGACTGCTGCTCGTGCCCGTATTGACGCCCTAACAGCTCAGGCTCGACAGGCGGCAGAAACTATCGAGCATCTCAGAAGCCAAAGTGGAAACAATGTGATTGGGACTATGAATGCTTATACTGGTGCTTACAACGTACCTCCTCCATTGCCTAATTATCCTCGTCCACCACCAGTTAATCCTGCGACCTTCGTAATCCCAACCATGCCTATGACTTCTATGCCGTTCAATGGATATGCCTCTGATTCTTCGCAGCAGACTAACTTCAACGGATCAGGTTATGTTCCATTGGGTGTTCCGGGGGTATACCAATGGATCCCGTTGCACAACGATTGAAGTTTCTAGAAGAGCAGAATGAGCGTGTCTTGTTGATGCTGGCCAAATTGCCGGGGGCAGCATTTCCAGTTGATGTCGAGCCACGAATAGGATTTCAGGCGTCGCCATTCGTCGATGAAATCGCTTTGGTGGACATCCCAAAAAAGTATAGCATCCCGACCTTCTCCCCAAAATATTCAGGTGTCACTGATCCGACAGAGCACGTCGCCCAATACAAACAGCTCATGTGGACTATTTCGATACCGCATCAATTCCAAGAAGTTTGCATGTGCAAGAGTTTTGAAGCAACCTTGACTGGAGCAGCGTTACAATGGTTGATCAATCTCAAACCTAAAACTATCGGGTCTTTTGCAGAATTAGTGAACCAATTTTCTCAACAATTCGCTAGTAGTCGAAAAATGGAAAAACAAACGAGCGACCTTTATTATGTCGTACAAAAGAATGAAGAGTCCATCCGGGACTACTTTAACCGGTTCAACGCGGAAATGATTAGTATCCGAAATTGTGACGTGAAGACAGCAATTGAAGCGTATAAACGGGGTCTGGATGATAGTTCAGGGTTGTATCTCGACCTTACGAAGTATCCTCCATAAACCTTTGAAGACGTACGAGCAAGGACGCTTGCTCACATGAGGGTCGAGGATGACTTCGCTTTCAGAAATAAACACTCGGGCGACCGAAAGAGCCTAGGTGTCAAAAATCCAGACTTTAAACCAAAATCGATTGGTCGATCAGAGCCTACCAGACAAATTTCAAACGTCCGATTTGAAAAGAAAGGGCCGACGACTTCCAAGTCTGTCCAATATCCTAAAGTATCATCTTATGGTTTCCCTGGATCAGCTAAGAATATAGTCACGTCCCTAAAACAGCTCCAACAAAACGTTCGATGGCCAAAGAAAAGCGATAAAGACAGTGATAAGAAAGACAAGACAAAATGGTGTGATTTCCACAATGACTTTGGTCATATAACAGATGATTGCATCGCTTTGAAGAAAGAACTGTCCTGGCTTAATTCGAAAGGTTATTTACAAGAATTGACGGGAAAAAAGGATGTGCGTCCCACATCCCCAGAACATGCCAAAGTGATTAATTGTATCACCGGAGGCTCTGATGTCTGTGGGACCACATATTCAGCTGCTAAGAGACATGCTAGTCGCGGTCCCGACGACCGACCAATTCCAAAGGAGGCAAGACCCAAGGAAGACGCAGAATTAGAATCTATGCCCTTGACGTTCGACCAAGCAGACCTCGACGACATACATCAAAAACATCATGACAGACTAATTATCCAATTGAGCATTGGAAATTGTCTGACAAAGAGAATACTCGTCGACGGAGGTAGTTCAGCTAACATTATCTTTTTTGATGCAGTGAAAGCAATGGGAATCGAAAAATACGAGATTACACGACGTTTGACTACACTCGTTGGATTTAACGGAGGAGCGACAAGTACCATGGGGGAAATCACACTACCAGTATATGCTAAAGGAATCAACAGGCAAACGAAGTTCAATGTTGTCGATTGCTCATCAGCTTATAATGTTATCCTGGGGTAACCTTGGATTCATGACATGAAAGTTGTACCTTCGACGTACCACCAAACCTTGAAATTTCCCACGCAATGGGGAGTACAGGAGATCAAAGGCGAAAGAAAAGTTGCTAGGGAATGTTACAAAGTTTCTTTGAAGCCCCCGAAGCAAACAATATAGCAATTACAGAACCAGGACGTTCCTGGGACTGATGACGACTATCGCTTGGAAGTTGTCGTCCTAAGTCAGGATAAGCCTGATCAGATGGTTTACATAGGTTCGACGCTCGACCCTTCTTTTAAAAAGAAACTAATATCTTTTTTGCAGGATCACAATGATTGTTTCGCATGGACGCACGAAGACATGGTGGGTATTGATCCAAGTATCATTTCTCATAAACTCAACGTTGATCCATCGTTCAAGCCTGTTCAGCAGAAAAGATGAAAGTTCGCTCCTGAAAGAAATAAAGTTATCAACGACGAAGTTGATAATTTACTTAAAACAGGAAAAATACGAGAAGTCAAATATCCAGACTGGCTTGTCAATGTTGTTGTCGTCCAAAAGAAAAATGGAAAATGGAGAGTCTGCATTGATTTCACAGACCTTAACAAGGCTTGTCCAAAAGATCCATTTCCATTGCCACACATCGATTCTATGGTCGACGCTACAGCTGGACATGAATTACTCACTTTTATGGACGCATATTCTGGATATAACCAGATATTGATGCATCCTGACGACCAGGAAAAAACAGCCTTCATGACAGATAAAGGTATTTATTGTTATAAAGTAATGCCTTTTGGTCTTAAGAATGCAGGTTCAACGTATCAACGATTGGTGAATATGATGTTCAAAGAATATTTGGGCGATACTATGGAAGTATACATCGACGACATGCTTGTCAAATCAAAGTATACGGACGATCATATAGGACATTTGAAGCAATCGTTCGACATTTTGCGTGAGTACAAAATGAAGTTGAATCCAACAAAATGTTCTTTTGGAGTTCGAGTTGGCAAATTTCTCGGTTATATGGTCACACGACGAGGAATCGAAGCTAACCCAGACCAAATTAAAGAAATTATTGAGCTAAAGTCACCCAGAAATTTTAAAGAAGTCCAACGTCTAACAGGACGTGTAGCAGCGTTGAACAGGTTCATCTCTCGGTCGTCCGACAGATGTCACCTATTCTACAACGTCCTGCGAAAAAAATAAAGGATTCGAGTGGACTGATAAGCATGAGGAGGCATTGCAATAACTCAAGAAATACATGACATCACCTCCCTTCCTCTCTAAACCAGAGAAAGGTGAAGCTCTTCAACTCTATCTGGCCGTCAGCATTAATTCGGTAAGTGCAGTCCTTATACGAGAAATCGACAGACAACAACTGCCAATCTACTATGTAAGTAAAACTCTACTAGACGCTGAAACCAGGTACTCGTCTATAGAAAAACTTTTGCTTTCGTTAGTCATGGCCGCTAAGAAGCTACGGCATTATTTTGAATCGCATCCTATAACTATGGTAACTAACTTTCCATTAAAGTCTGTGTTAAGAAAACCTGAACTAACAGGACGACTAGCTAAATGGAGCATCTACCTCAGCAATTACGATATGGATTTCAAACCGAAGACGGCGATCAAATCACAGGTCTTGGCAGATTTTGTTACAGATTTCAGTCCGGAACTAGAAGAAGCGACGACGTCCAACGAGTTAATTGTGGCGACTTTGCACGACACTACTTGGACGCTCGACGTCGATGGTTCGTCGAACATACGAGGAACAGGCCTGGGTGTCGTCCTACAGTCCCCACAAGGGGGCAAAATAGTGTACTCCATACGTGCGACTTCAAGGCAACAAATAATGAGGCAGAATATGAAGCACTGATTGCAGGAATGAAAATTGCTCATGACTTGGGGGCAACATGTCTACATGTCCGGAGCGACTCGTCCCTAGTTGTTAACCAAGTTAATGGAGAATTTGCAGCAAAAGATTCAAGGATGATTGCTTATTATAAAATAGTAAAGGAAGAAGCAAAGAAGTTCAGTCGCTTCATAGTCGAACAGGTACCAAGAGATCAGAACACTCAAGATGACGCATTAGCCAATTTGGGATCAACACTTAATCAAACGACATTCGACAATATCCCAATAGTTCACCTAGCAACACCATCCATTAAAGACGATGGTAATATTTTGGTCGCACCAATTGAGGAAGAAAACTCTTGGTCGGATGATATTAAAAATTATCTGGAGAACGATCAACTGCCTGATGACAAAATGGAAGCAAGAAAGGTTAGATTTAAAGCATCAAGGTATGTTATGATTAGAGGACAATTATATCGAAGATCTTCGACTGGTCTGAATCTGCGATGTATCACCAACAAGACGCAAGTCCAGAAAATCCTACAAGATATGCACGATGGTGAATGTGGAAATCACTCAGGAAGTTGCAGTCTAGCCAACCGGATATCACGACAAGGTTACTATTGGCCGACATTAAAGCAAGATGTGATCAGGTATGTAAAGTCGTGCGACGCATGTCAAAAACACACAGGTATGTCTCATAAACCCTCTGAACCTTTACACTCAACTTTGATCCCATGACCCTTTATGAAATGGGGAATGGACATTGCTGGGAAATTACCACCTGCCCCTGGGCAAAAAGTATTTCTTTTAGTTTTAACAGATTATTTCTCTAAGTGGGTCGAAGCAGCGGCTTTCTCCCAGGTTAGGGACAAAGAAGTCGTTTCTTTTATCCAAACTAACAACATTTGTAGGTTTGGAATTCCATCTGAAATAACGTGGGACAACGGGACACAATTCATTAGTGATCGAACGCGAAGATTTTGTGAAGAAAGGAACATCAAGTTGGTAACATCAACGCCTCGATATCCACAGTCAAATGGTCTAGCCGAGTCGAGTAATAAAACTATCATCAATTCAATCAAGAAAAGACTCAAAGCTGCCAAAGGGAAGTGGGTGGAAGAATTGCCTTCCGTTCTATGGTCTAATCGTACGACACCTCGCACGTCCACAGGACAAACTCCCTTTTCCTTAGTCTATGGATGTGAAGTTGTGTTACCTATTGAGGTACGATTACCAACTTCAAGACATACGTCCGTTGAGCATAACTTAGTCGACCTAAGTTATGACCTCGACGCTCTAGAAGAGCTTAGAGAAGTTGCGTACATTCGCATGGCGGCACAGAAACAAGTGGTCGAGCGACATTTCAACAAAAATGTCCAAATCAAAGTTTTTCAAGAAGGTGATTACGTTCTACGTCGAGTATTTCAAAATACTCAAGAGGTCAAGGCAGGTAAGCTTTCCACTAAGTGGGAAGGTCCTTATCAAATCTCTAGCATCGTGGGTAAAGGAGCTTATAAAATCCAAACCTTCGACGGTCGAGATATCCCACGAAGCTGGAATGCAGTTCATTTAAAGAGGTATTTCTTTTAAATTTCATATTTATTTCCTTCGATTATTTATTAAGAAAGATTACTGACTTAAGCATCGGAGGGTCGTTGGTCAAACCAACGACCACCCCACTAATGTTGTTTTTCGCAGGGATGCACGACTTATTTAAAAATCTTTGTGTCGAGTAAAACTCATGTGATCACACGTATATGTTCGATTTCAATGGATGACAAAGGTTAAATTTTGTACTTGATGTTCAATACTTAACCATTATTATAAATTACCCAAGATCGATTGAAAGTTCTAGTTGATTTCTTTATAAATGATGGTATGGTTGAATGTCTGATATAATGTAGTTGTCCATCTACTTAAATTATTCGACATACGATTAATTATAAAAACAAGTAATAAGCAAAAGAGGTTTTTTTCATTGGATATCAAATTACAAATATAAAGGACGACCACATACGGCCGACCTTTAGATGATAGGTTCAAAAGAAATTAAGCAGGAGGAACGTCAGGTTGTCCCTGGACGACAACGGTCTCCTCTGCTGCCACTTCTTCTACGACATCACCCTCCTCCAATTCGTCGTCTTCATCCAGGTCCCTCTCAGTCCCGACAGTGTCGAGGTAAGTTTTGAGTTCTTCGGAGGCCGACGCCATAGGATCCTTCCCCTTTAAGTGACGCCTCATTAAAGCAGCTCGGGCTGTGAAGCGGGAGAAAGCCTCAATTTGCTTATTCTCCATCTCCAAGTCCTTCACGTCGCCCTCCAGATCTTCAACCTTCTTCTTCAGAGTCGCGATCTCATCAGCAGAAGCAGTATCAGTGGTAATAGCCTTAATCCTCTCGATCTCTAACTTTGTCGAAGACGCCTCAAGCTCAAAGAGACGGTCCCTGAGCTTGACCTTCTCACGATCCGAAATCTCTAGTAGACTCCGGGCATCGATGAGTTTGGCCTTAAGGTTTTCAACCTTCGCTTTTTCAGCCTCGACCGCCTCTAGAGCGACCTTTTCCTTTTCAAGAGCCTCGTCGGCCCTTTTCTTGACATCAGGAAAGGACGACCTAAGACCTTCTGTCTGAGCATAGAAGCTCAGACAAGCTTGGAAAGCCTGCACGACAAAAGGAAAAGAATTAGTAGTAAAAAATGAGCAACGAAAAAGGAGAATAAATAAAACTTACCATGAAAGAGAGGCCAGCAGCATGTGCCCCCGTGTCCTCAACCCGAGATTCTTTGTACCGATCGTAGAAAGTCGGGAGAAGAAATTTTGCCAAGTGTGGAAAAATGACGTCTCTTTCGAGAACGTCATTAGCCATAAAGTCAACTGGGAGAGAGGCTTTGAATATCATCTCTCCCACTTTTTCCTTATTCTTCTCCTCACTCCTAGAGGAAGAAGAAGGTGCGGCAAAGGACTTTTCAACGCCCGACACCCCCGTTGTTGGGGCATCCTTCGTCGCCTTGGTCGAGCCTCCAAGCTCGACCCCAGCAACGGTTTCCTTCGCTGGTATCGCCCCTGAAAGGAACGATAGAGTGGCATCGCCCGTCTTCTTGGGCGAAGACCGAGGCTTGCCTCGGACACGTCTCGGATCTACCCCCGTGGAAGGGGCAAATCTTTTCCTCGCTTTCTCTCTCCCTTGACGAGCGAGCTCCAGTTGCTCGGCTCGCTTAACGACATTTAACTTTACAGCTGCGTCCTCTGAAAAAAGAGAGCAAGTTTAAAAAAAAAAAAATGAAATGACATACGATAAATAAGTAAAGGGTATTGTCGAGCGACTTGCCGGTCATTTCTTCTTCTCTTTCTTCTTCTCTTTCTTCTTCTCCTTCCCTCTCTCCTTCTCTATGAGAACCCTCGACAGACGTCACCTCAGCTACAAAAACGGCCTCGTCTTCCTCGTCGTTCGACCGAGGGGAAAATGAACGATCAGTAATACTTCTCTCCAAGATCCTCTGAATCTTATCGTGAGAATCTCTCCTTGGCTTCACTTTAGTGAAGTCGATCACTGTCAAACAAAGAAAGACATCAGAATATACGCACGATAAAAACGCACGACAAAAATGCACGACAAAAACGCACGACAAAAATAATTAAACCTACCCGATTCGTTCCAACCGGATGACAACCATTGGCTGTCTTCGTCATTTACAGACGCCACTTGGAGGAAAACGTACTGACGTTTCCAACCACGATCGTTCACCGCGGTGTTATGTATCAGTACATTGTCTCCCTTCGAACGAGGGAACAGACTATACCGGTGATAATTATCCGGTCGAACACTATAGGCAGTCAAGAGGTCGTTTACATTGAACGGTACCTCCCAATCGGCCGTAAGACGATCGATCACCTGAACAATCCGCCAGAATTGAGGCATTAACTGTCCAGGCGTCAGGTCAAACGCATCTAAAAATGCCCTGACCAAAGGGCTAAAAGGCCAAGAAAAACCTATCTTAAAGGGATATTCATACAGAACACAATATCCCTTCGGAACTTCATCTGGCCTTAAATCTTCCGGCGACACCAGATTTATTTCATTTGGAAGCTTAGCCAAACTCTTAAAGTAATCTAAATGTTCTTCCTCCCTAAACAGGCTCACAGGCTCGCTCGACATCTGGAAATCCGGGATATTTAGAGTCGCACGCTAGTAACTAAGAATATCCCAAGCTTTCCTAGGCTTTCTAACTATGGACTTCTTATGCATAAATCGACACAGAGGGAAGAACGGAAAATCATACCTTAAATAGTGTTCTAAACCTCGAATTTAGAATGGAAAGGATTCTGGTCGCTCGGAAAGTGAATCTCGCCGGAGATATGTGTTCTTTAGAAAGGTAAACGTAAAAAAGAAAAGGATTGAGGGTAATCCTTATTTATACTGAAAATAGGAAACCAAATCGTCAGAAAATCGAATCACCAGAAAATAAAATCGACGGTCAATGAGATTGACACGTGTCGTTCGTGTCAGGCAACCACTCGAGTACACTCAACAAGAGTATGACACCTGTCCTTCATTAGCTGTCAAATTGTTTATTCTAATTGATATGACGTCATTATTCAGTTGAAAACGAACCAATTCAGTTCTATGCAAGTTACCCGCTTTTTCTTTTATAACACGTGTCTTAGTCTTAAATTTAAATTTCAAAAAGTTGTCGCTTGAATTTTAAATTTGGGGGCAAACTGTTTGGGTAAAAAATAACCAAGGTCCTTTGTCGTACGTCTATAGATTCCAACAGTCCATTAACCCATAGTCGCACGACCAGAGAAATAACTGATGCCCTTCCTTTGAAGCGACTTCGACCAAACTATTAAAACCCGTCCACGATGGCTGTCGTACGACATGATTTCAGTTATTAAGCTAACAACATACTTTATATTATGTTTAATGCAGGATTACAAGGACGATTATGATTAGAGATCATAACGGAAGACGTTACCAATAACAACGGATGTAACGGACGCTATCATCAATATTAAACGGACACTTTATTAAAGATATGCATTCAAGACTTGCTAACGGACAATTGGAGTATAAATATGAAGATTGAACTTCACATTCGGGCATCTGATTCTCAAACCTTACAAGCTCACAAATTACGTTCTCAAGCTCGCTTAGTTTCTCTCGAAGTTCATAAGATCCACTGCCGTTTTTCGTGTAACGCACGACCGAAGTCTAATTATACACGACGAACGACCGACTTTACTTTATTGTATTGTTTTACATTACATTTCACTTGTAACATTTGTTATCAAGGACGACGTCCCTGATTGACGTCCATAGTGCACGACGACTCATACTCGTCCACGGTTTTTACCCATTTTAGGGGTTTTCCGCGTCACCAATTCCCTTGTCTCATTTATTCCACTTTTATTACTGTCGTGTCATTATTAAAGTTACTTTCTTTGGTTGGATCAAGCTCCACATTTACCTTAAATTTTCCTTGGGAGATTTTTGGCATAAACAGTTTGGCTCCCACCATGGGGCCCCATCCAAAGAAAATCTTCGATAATCTTACGACGTACTAACGTGGAAGTCGCCCTAACCGATACCCTGATCCTAGTCCCAAACAATAGACAAAACAACATGGAAGTCGCCCAAACAGAGCCTGATGCAACTTTCCGTGCAACCCAATTCGTACCAAGACCCGCACCAGCACCCGATCCAGTGCTTGGCACGACTAGTAGGGCGACTTAGCCTGGGCCAGGACCCATGTGGGGCTCAGGTCCTGCTATGCACGAATTTACAGCCCGAAAATCACCCTTTCTCAAACCCTAACCAAAACCAAATCGATTTTAAGCTTCTAATTTGAGGGAATTGATATTCTAAATCTTTCCCAGCAATGCCCAAACAATATTAAAACAACATTTAATCCAAATAAATCCATCCATTGATGGGTTCTCTTTTCTCAAAACATAAAATGGAGAATCCTTGGAGAGAAACACCATTAATGGTGATTTTTTCCAAAACTCCATCAAAATCCAAACAATACTCAATCAATCAATGATTTCTTAGAGTTTTTATCCCAAACTCTTAACAAGATGATAACACCCCCAAAACTACAATCATAAAACTCCAAAACATAAAGGACTTTAGGGAAGATGATTACCTTGATGCTGAATTAACTTCCTCCCAAACCATCTTTCCTTCTCCAAGTTCCTCCAGCACACACACATACATCTTCTAACTCTCTCTCTAGCCTCGACAATGAAGAAATGAAGAAATAAGGAGGGTTTAGAGGGTTTTACCCTCCTCAGCCCTTAATTGTTCTTTAGTCCCTGGAGTTTGAGACATCAACCAAATTATCCTCAAGTCTCCCAAAACTTTACAAATGAGATTTATGTTATTACAGATTTCAACTAATAGACACCCCTAATATAATTTTATGTGTATATTTGCATGTATCATGAATGTGTGTATGTCTACATGATGTATATGAGTGTATGTATAAACTACTTTGCTTGATCATATTTTTTTTCTGTTGTAGTTATGATACTTTTTTGGTTGTATAAATTGTTTTGCTTGATGATTTTTTTGTGTCTAAATCAATATATGCACATAAACTAGAAAATACTATCATTTATAATTTAAAAAAATCTCCAAAATGGGGAAAGTGTTAGAAAGAGTGTAAACTTCTCCAAAATGTTAGAAATTTTTTGGACATGTTTTTGCTACAACAGATTGTCCAAAATGGAAAAAATATTACAAAGAGTGTACGCTTCTCGAAATTTTGAGAACTCCTCAAAAATGATTACAATGAGAGAGAAGTATATTTTAATATATTTCCACCCATAAGAAACTTTGAAATTAAAATTTTAGAAAGAGTAATAATATTTCACAAGACGAATGAAATATTTTAATAATATAATGAATGTAATCTCCAAATGAAAAATCTGTTAGAGTTGAATGTATTTCTCTTTTAAAGTTTTAAAATTTGATTCTCCATTTTGAATTTTTTTAGAGAGTCTGTTGGAGATGCTATAATAACTTGATCATGTATGTTGTCATTAAAATTCTTTTATTATTAGGAAAATGCCAAAAAATGATGAAATTTTAATTGGTATTTATCTGTATTTACAAAATAAAACATTAAAGGTAGAGAAAAATAACCAAAATGATGCCAATGCCCTAAAAAAATTACAAATTGTAGAATCTATTATTTGGCAGTTTAAGTTCATGGTTTATATTGGATCATCATACAAGCATGAATCAATGATATTTTTAAATTTATATTTTTCAAATAAAAATAAACACAAATATGTATTTGGTTAAATGTCTAATTTGAGACCAAATTAAACCTGTTAAAAGTTGCTTCATAAGTACCCAAATTTGAGACCAAACCTGTTACAAATATGAATCATGATATTTGTAAGTTCATTCAACCTTTCGAAGTTTACTTGCATAGGTACCCAAAATTTTCCAACATGTAAATCTCAAAAAATTAAATAACTTAAAAAAATCATCTTATTTTGTACGAGTTAAAAACTGTGACCTAACGAAGATGTTTATTATATTTTTGGACAAAAGTTAACATAATAACTTAAAATATAAATAAAATAACTGTAGGGACTTTCACCTTAACATAGAAACCAAAAATCTATTTTATAATTGCATTGATAGAGATGGAATTTTTAATGTCATAATTGGTATTTAAGTACAATGAAAAAAAACTTGATTAAAATTTTTTATGCTCTAATTGAATATAATATACATTTTTAAACTGCTGTGATAGTAAAGAAATCGTTGATGATAAGGATAATTGCAAAAATAATTAATAAAGCCAATGTAGCATTTAAAAATTGTGTTATAATCATCAATCAATATATATATATTAAAGGAGAAACCATGGGTGTTGACGTGGCCTCTCCTAAAGCTTAGAACTTCGCTTATCTATTTTCTTATTCATCCTCCCTATCTCCTCTCCATCTCCCACTATATTAAAGAAGAAACAATATAGCTCTTCTTCATATCTTTCATCTCCCTTTCTATATATCACTCGATGTGTTCTTCATTATTCTTCAAAAGATTTGTTTTTCAGGTAAACTCCTTCTCTCCCTCTCCATAACTTGATGTGTTATTCATTTAACAAACCAATTATTCTCCAACAAAATTATTTTTCACATAAACTCTTTTTCTTGCTCTGTATCACTTGATGCAATCTTCATTTCACAAACTTTTGTTCTTCAACATAATAGTTTTTTAACCAAACTCTTTAATCTTTCTCCATCACTTGACGCGTTCTTCAGTTCACAAACCGTTATTTTTTAACAAAAATTTTCAAGTTTACTTCGAGAATACTAATCCATGTATTATTCCTTTTTGACTTTTGTTGCGATTTTAGATTTATTTATTTTTACTTATATCTTCTATATTTTTCTTAAGGTTTTTCTAATGGAACCGAGGATTTGTTCTTGGCAATGATTTTACATGGCAACATTGTTGAATCTTGAAAGAACTACAATCTATGATATTAACAAGTCAATATTTAACAGTTATTTGTATTTTTTTTTTCAGTTTACTTCGAGAAGACTAATTCCGATATACATTCCTTTTGACTTTTATTGGGATTTTAGAATTATTTTTTTATTTCCGTCTGATAATATCAGAATTTGACATTATTTATACACTAAATTCGGTAGAAGTTGCACGATTCCGAGTGAAATGGTGGTAAAACTAATGGGTTTATGGAGGAATAGTACAGGTTGAAGCAAGATGGAAAAAAAGAAGACAAACGCGAGAGAAAACAGTATGGAATGCCAATTCAAGAAGCTATTTTAATTGCTGACGGAGAATAGCAAAAAATCAAGAACATGAGTGCAAAACAGTGGGCCACGCGGCTAAGCCACGACTTTCCTTGACCCCGTGACTAAGAGTAACACGGGCGACTTATGTCACGACTTCCACTGGCGCCACAAGTTGCGACAACCACTGAAACAGTCTTAATCGACTGTTTCAGCTAGGGTTGAGGTATGTAATTTTTGAATTAGAACGGCGGCGGCTGGAGAGGAATTTGGAGAGAAAAAGATAGGCGAAAAATGCAGAAAAAGGTGGGAAGACTTGGTGGAAACGGATCCTCAATCTTGTTACAATCATTTGCTGCAAGATTTAAGATCTCAGGGAGTGTTTTTATCTTTCGAAGCATTCTTCATTTCAGAACAATGTTTAGATCTATGTTCATTCCATTTCCCGTTTTCATTTCTGTTTACCCCAACATGAGCTAATCATCTCATGTTGGGGTTGGATGATTATTTGGTGATGTTTTTATTCAAACTTGTGATTGGGATTTGTAACTTTTGTTGAATCTTTATCAATGAAGCATATAACATATTTTTAATATAATTCCTTCAGTCTGATCAGCTGGTTGAATATTTCTTGATTATTTTGCTCTTTGAGAAAAGTGTAGGATAATTAGACGTGATTGTTGTATGCCTATGGTGTGATTTGGATAGAGATATACCAATTCCACCATAGATGTATTAATCCAGTTTTTATAAGCAAATTGCCTTGAATGTTGAGATCGGGAGATAAGAATTGATGGTTAATTACTATTATTGTTATAGCTTGAGAAAGTGTAACAATTATCTTTGAAATTAATTTCATTGAATCTTATAACATAATGGATAACCCTTCACAGTTAAAGTGAGATAAGCCAAATATGAATCCAACCCCCAATTTCTTATCAATTGTTAACCAGTCAAAGTTTACAAAGTTTTTCTTTAAGCCATCTCATTTTAATTCTGTTGCAAAACTCTCAATCAATCTTTCTTAATCAGTCTAGTTAATAATCGATATAGTCATTGTGGTACTTAATACTAAGTGCCTACGGTTCGATACTCGTACTTACGTACGTTTTACTTGATACGACACCGTACACTTGCGGTACGTTTGAGGAGGGTGTAAATCCGACTTATCACCGTCTTCTATATTTTTCCTTAGATTTTAATTTTAGTAATCATTTAAAATCTTATTAAAATCAATATTTTTAATTTACATGACACTTGAATATAGTAAAATGTGTGTTTTTATTTACATAACAATTAAAAATAATAATAAACTAGGTATAATTAATATAAATAAATAAAATGAGATTAAAAATTTTAGTTACACGAGAAAAAAACACTATTGCAATAAATATACATAAATAAAATACTTATGATAACTGAATATAGTATAACTTATCATTAATTATTAGTTACATAGTATTCTCATTTCTATATATTAGTGAATAATCGTTATATATTTTACACAACACACATGTAACAACCCAAAACGAAGGAATAACATAACAAGCAATTAATTACCTAAAACGGGTCCCGATACAAACATACGGAAACATAAAGTCATAATGGTTTAAAAGTAACAGTTCTATCACAATCGAGAAACTCTAGCTCGCAACTACACCACACTAAGACAACACCTTCCGCTCCTCTAGCTCAACACTTCTCGATCTTTACCCTTTGACGAACTACCGACAATTTCCTTACCTGAAAATGGGTTTGAAAAAAAAAATTGAAAACGAGGGTTAGACAAAAAAGGGTCTAGTGAATTCCCAACCTCGACCATTTTTAGATAACGGATTGCAAAGCAATTTATATAAATTCATCTTACAAAATTAATTGTCACACAAAAGTAAATCAAACCACGCCCAGAATCAAATCACGAGAATCTCGTGCTTTTCGTTCTTGGGGCCCCTAGTAGATCCCCATTCGCCCCCTAGTCGATGTCGCTCCCATGTGTAGGGAAACGAATTACATACACACGGTTCAACCATCCCTGATGGTTGTAAACAAACCATGGCGCACAATTCATCAATGATCTCAATTCACATATGAATAAATGCGTACGAGAACACATGCATAGTAATTGAATAAATCAAACACTTTATAAATCAAAAACATTTCACGACATGTAATATTCATACTAGCCATCGTTAAAAATACACCATTTCCACTTAAAAAGTTTTGATAAGGGAACTCACCTGGATTCGTGGAATTTAAACCCAATGAAAGACTCACCCCTCAGTGACACGAGCTCCTACAAAAGTTAAAGTCTCGAGATTGATCCCCCGGTACTAAATTAATATTCTTTCCAACAACCACTAATTGGTCCTCAATTTGAGAACACTCAGACCAAAAGGCGAGAATTAAACCCCGGGTCAGAACACTCTCTCGGAAGCTCCAAGAAGCCGAGGTGTTCGGATGGAAAAGATCACAAGGGACCCGGGTGGCCACTCCCGGTTAGACCCGGGTGAGATGCCTCGGTTGGTCCCGGATGAGAAGCCTTCCCAGTTGAGCCCCGGTTGGTGACTCCCGGGTGACCCGGTGTGGTCGATTCCCGGATAGGCCTGGGTGGGTTATACCGTCTAAGACCGGGTCGAGGACTGCCGGTTTAAACCCGGGGATTGGTCCTCCCAATTGATACCCGGGGTTGGTCCTCCCGGTTGCGATTTACAACGACGATTCACTTTGGGGAAGAAACCATACCATGATTCCAACCCCAAACACACATCGATAAACAGAAGGTTTCCAAACAGATTAAGACCCAATACAAATCTCAATCATTAAATCCAAAACATTAAATATAAAACATCAAACAAAGAGCCTTAATCCAGATTTCTCAACTGAAGAGCTCTTAGAAAGAAAGAAATGATATCCAGGCATTTCTCCAAAATAGATAGGGATTTTCTTAATCTAGACAATGATTTAGGATTACCTCTAGAAGAAGACTAGTCTCCACATGATACGATCACCATCTCCTAAACAATTTCTTCAATGGTTTTTTTTCTTCTCTATTTGGAACTCTTTGCCTTTCTACTTTCTTCCAGCGTCGCTCAAAATCCAAGAGTTATCCAAATAAGGTAAAGTTTAGGGTGCGTTTGGTACGCAGACAGGACAGGACAAGATGGAACATGATAGGACGGAACAGAACAGGACAGTTGTCCAGCGTTTGGCAAGACATCACAGAACTGGACAAAACAGGACTAGACTGATTAAATGATGAATTTAACCCTGAACTTAGAACAAGGGGAAATGACGGTTCGAGAGTATACAACAAAATTTCTCGAGAGGGCCCGTTTTGCTGAATCTATGTGCCTAACGAAGAACGTCGGTTGAATAGGTATTTATTTGGGTTGAGAAGCAATATCCGAGAATTGGCAGCCGCACGAAAACCTACTACCTTTCAAGCGACCGTTAACGCGGCCGAGATGACTGAGAAGGATAAAGCGTGCCAAACGTCTGAGAGGGGCAGTGAGAAGAGAAATTGGGAAGGGTCGGTTCGTGACCCAAAGAAGTTCAAGAGTGGCAGATCTGATCAGCGGGCGATGCCAAGGTTTGAGAGCAAGCCGTGCAGTAAGTGTAATCGAGTGCATAAAGGGGAATGTGCTATGAACCGTGACGGCTGCTTTAACTATGGAAAGGCGGGGTATATGGCTCGGGATTGTCAAGGACCAAGGTCTTGCTATCAATGTCGTTCTCCAGAGCACATCAAGACCGACTGTCCAAAGCTGAAGAAGGGAGCAGTCGGAGGATTTAGAGGAAAGGGAGGAAAGAGGAAGGCGGAGCCAGCTCGGGCGAGGCCTAGAGCATTCAATATGACAGCGGAAGAGGCGGTGGAAACACCCGATGTGGTGACAGGTACTTTCCCTATAGACTTGACATATGCTAAGGTGTTGTTTGACTCGGGCGTAAACTGTTCGTTTGTGTCACCGAACTTTGTTCATAACTTTCATGTGAAACCTAAGAAGCTTAATTGGGGGTTCGAAGTAGAGGTAGCAAACGATAGTCGAGTCTTAGTGGGGGAAGTATATGAAGGGTGTGGAATTGACATTGACGGTCATTTATTCCCATTGCGTTTATACCCGATGGGTATGGGGGAATTTGACGTCATTGTGGGAATGGACTGGTTGGCATCTAATGATGCCAACATAGTGTGAAATAAGAAGTTCATTCGTATAACTCTACCTGGGAAGGAAGAGGTAGTGGTTTATGGTGATAGTCGGGATAGGAAGTCATGTTGGATCTCAATGATCAAAGTTAGGAGGTGTTTAGTGAAGAGGTGTGAGGGATTTCTAGCGTACGTCGTAGACGCTAAGAAGGAGAAAAAGGGCTAGAGTCGGTTCTAGTAGTAAATGAATACCCAGAAGTGTTTCCGGACGACCTAACCGCGTTGTCCCCAGATCAGAAAGTGGAATTCCGAATAGACCTGATACCCGGAGCAGCACCTATTGCAAGAGCACCCTACCATTTGGCACCAGCCGAAATGAAGGAGATGATGACTCAACTGCAAGAGCTGCTCGACGAGGGTTTTATTCGTCCCAGTACCTTACCGTGGGGAGCACCCGTGTTATTCATTAAGAAAAAGGATGGGTCTATGCGAATGTGTATAGACTATCGCGAACTCAACAAAGTAACAGTCAAGAATAAGTACCCGCTTCCCAGAATTGATGATCTTTTCGATCAATTACAAGGGGCGAGTTAGTTTTCGAAGATAGACTTACGATCGGGCTACCATCAGGTGAAGGTGAGAGAAGAGGATGTGCCAAAGACGGCTTTCCGTACAAGGTATGGGCACTATGAGTTTTTAGTCATGCCCTTTGGATTGATTAACGCTCCAGCAATATTCATGGACCTGATGAATAGAGTTTGTAGTCCACTTTTGGACAAGTGTGTCATTGTTTTTATTGATGACATACTAATTTATTCACGGTCCATGAGTGAGCATGAGTCACACTTGCTAGAAGTGTTAGATTTACTCAAGCGCGAGAAGTTGTACGCCAAATTCTCGAAATGTGAATTTTGGTTAAGGGAGGTACAATTCCTAGGGCATGTAGTATCAGAATATGGAATTAAGGTTGACCCGGCTAATATTGAGGTTATCAAAGGTTGGGAAGTGCCGAAATCACCGACGGAAGTGAGAAGTTTCCTTGGATTGGCGGGCTATTATCGAAAGTTTATCCAGGACTTCTCGAGGATAGCCACTTAAATTTTTGTGGACGGAGGCTCAAGAAGATGCGTTCAATAAATTGAAGGAAAGTTTGAGTAGTGCACTGATCTTATCTCTACCCAACGGAACAGAAGGATTTGTGATTTACAGCGATGCCTCTAAATTGGGGTTAGGGTGTGTACTGATGAAAGAAGGTAAGGTGATCGCTTATGCATCTCGTCAGTTAAAAGAGCACGAGAAGAACTATCCATCACATGATCTAGAGTTAGCAGCGGTAGTCTTCGTGTTGAAGTTATGGAGACATTATTTGTACGGAGTTAAGTGTCAGATTTATAGTGACCACAAGAGCCTCCATCACCTGTTCAATCAGAAAGAGTTGAATATGAGGCAACGGAGATGGATGGAGCAGTTAAGCAATTATGATTATGAGATTCTTTACTACCCGGGTAAAGCCAACGTGGTGGCCTACGCTTTGAGTCGGAAAGAACGCGACAATGCAATGAAAGTGTTGGTGTTTCGAGTCGCGGTAATTTTTGACTTCTTGGAGAAAATCAAGAGCTTACAAAAGGAAGCGCTCTTAGAAGAGAATTTGAAGAGTGAGAGAATGGCCGGGAATGCGAGTTCGCTAACCATTGACAGTCGTGGAGTGAGATGTTTTGGTGGTCGAGTGTGGATTCCGAAGTGGGGCGAACTCCGAAAGAAAGTGTTGGAAGAAGCACATAAGTCTCGTTATTCCGTTCATCCAGGAACCAATAAGATGTACTGAGATCTGAAGCTAAACTATTGGTGGCCAGGTTTGAAGAAAGACATCGCTTACTTCGTCGAACGATGTTTGACGTGCCTAAGGGTGAAAGCGGAGCATCAAAGACCTTACGGAGAATTGCAACCGTTGGACATTCTAGTATGGAAATGGGATGAGATCGCGATAGACTTTGTTACGGGACTTCTGCGATCAGCTAAAGGTCACGACGCCATTTGGGTGATAGTGGATCGACTTACAAAGTCAGCACATTTCCTACCAATTAAGGAGACGTACCCGTTAGAAAAATTGGCTAAGTTGTATTTGGATGAGATAGTGTCTAGGCATGGAGTGCCGTCGTCTATCGTTTCAGATAGGGATGGTCGATTCACGTCAACTTTTTGGAAGAGTCTTCAAAGAGAGCAGGGTATGCAACTCAAGTTGAGTACTGCATATCACCGACAAACGGATGGCCAAAGCGAAAGGACCATCCAAACGTTGGAAGACATGTTGTGAGCATGTGCGATTGACTTCAAAGGTTCATGGGAAGTTCACCTACCATTGATAGAGTTCTCATATAACAACAATTATCATGCTAGTATACAATCAACACCGTTTGAAGCGTTGTATGGACGCAAGTGTAGAACACCCTTGTGTTGGAACGAGGTGGGAGAACGACAATTGACAGGTACAGAGATAGTACAAGTGACAGCCGATAAAGTGAACCAAATTCGAGAAAGGTTAAGATCAGCACAAGATCGTCAGAATATGTACGCGAATAAGCGAAGGAAACCATTAGAGTTTCAAGTGGGAGACAATGTGATGTTAAATGTCTCACCTTGGAAAGGCGTTGTGCGTTTCGGAAAGAAAGGAAAGTTGAAACCAAGATTTGTAGGGCGCTTTGTGATCAGAGAGCGTGTTGGAGAGGTGGCTTACAAACTTGAGCTACCCGATAACCTACGAGGAGTACACCCTACATTTCACGTGTCTAATTTAAAGAAGTGTTTAGTGGAAGCGGATGTAGTGGTGCCATTGGAGGACATTCGTGTGGACGAGAAGTTAGCTATGTCGAGAACCCAGTGGCCATCTTAGATTTCGAAGTGAAGAAATTAAGAAACAAAGAGATCCGTTTGGTGAAAGTTCAATGGGATTTCCACCGAGGGCATGAGGCAACAGGGGAAGTGGAGGCGGACATGAGGTCCTAGTACCCAAGTTTGTTCAGTGAAGGAATTCCGGGGACGGAATCCTTTTGAGGGGAGAATAATGTAATAACTGGGTTCAAGTATGAACTAATAAGGTTTGGGTACTAAAGTGATAAGGAAATAAAAGTTGAAGGGGGCTAGTGGTAACTGGGTAATAAAAGGGTCTAACCCTAGGGATCTTTATCATTTTACTCGGCGTCTGATTAACTAGAGAGAGAGAAGACCTTTGGGCGATTCTTGAAGGAGTATCAAAGGAGCATTTCTTATGGATTCAAGTCTGCATTGAATTGCTTCAAGGTAAGGTAATCTCTTCTTGTTATTTGTTTTTGGTATAGTAGAATAAGTCTAGTTGTTTATGATGTTCTTGTGGGGAACCTTTGAATCTGATGGAGGAATGTTAGGTCTTGGGTTTTCTTAGTCCATGTCGACTGATTAGGATAAACCCTCATAGCCAACTTAAAAAGGATTAAATCGATTAAACAAAGGGGATTTGGTCTAGAGTTTATCATCGGTATCGTGAATGGGATTTAATCTATCTCGATTAAAGATTGTTGTCGTTCGACGTTGGACGTAACCACCGGGCGACCCGGGGCTGTGAAGCCACCGGGCGACCCCGGGAAGCTAGCACCAGTCGATACCGAGACCCGGCGACCCCGGGTAGGTTGGCACCGGCTATGCTATTAATATCGTATATCGGTGGTGTATCGGTCAGGACCGATACACAATATATCGGAAATATCGGTCAAAAATATCGGTTCATATAATACTTCTCAGAATTATATAATATATATATATATATATCAGTAATTCAGTATGCAATCCATAAACTGATAAGAGAAGAAGTCGACCACTGTGTTGAAGAAGAGAAGAAGAAGTCGACACTGTTATTACTTGTCTCAGACTCTCAGTCGAAGTTTGATGTGATGAAAGAAAGAAGAAGTAGTCGTATATGCTAAATTGGTAATATAAAAACCTAACTTAGATTAAAATAACAAAAACATAGGCCCATATAACTAACAAAAAAAATTAAAAAAGCCCAACCCAGGATAAAAATGGCCCAAAAACCAGGATACATAAATATCGGTATTATCGCCCGATATTTTGGTCAAAATATCAGCGATATATCGGTCCATATCGCCGATATATCGCCGACCGATATAAATACCGATATTTCAACACCGATATTCTGAGAAGGAACGAAAATATAAGCCCAGCCCAGGATAAAAATGGCCCAAAAACCAGGATACATAAATATCGGTATTATCGCCCGATATTTTGGTCAAAATATCGGCGATATATCGGTCCATATCGCCGATATATCGCCGACCGATATAAATACCGATATTTCAACACCGATATTCTGAAAAGGAACGATACACGATATATCGACGATATATCGACGATATATCGCCAATATATCGCGATTTTAACAGCCCAGGGCACCGGGCGACCCCGGGGATGCTGACCCGGGCGATTCCATCACCGCCCCGGGCGGTGGTGAACCCAACCCTGGGCTTTTATTCTTCGGGCCATCCCATGATAGCCGAACCTTTACTCTGGGGGTTGTTGGGCTAGTCAGGCATTTCAGTTTGGGTCGAGGAGAAGTGGGTCACCCGATATTTCCCCTATCCTTCCTTTAGGGTGAAATTAGAAGGTGGTAGCGAGAGAAGTTTAAACCTAGTTTTATTGGGTCAATGAGGGGACTTACCGGTTTGCGCCGCTTTTGGTATAGGAGTTGTTCCCGACTATAGAAGTAATCGCAAAGGCGTAAGCAAAAGGCATCGGTTGAGTTTTTCTAAAATGAAATGTTGTTATTGCTATGATGCATGAAAGTTATTTAAAGCATTTATTCATTTATGTTACTTTATACTGGTGAGATTTATTTGGTGGGCTTTCATTAATATTGTTAGTTTAAATGTATGCATACATTATTGGTTGTGAGTTGCGCTTAAGTCGAGGGGTGTGTCCTGCATACGCTCAAGTCGGGGGGGTCCCGCATACGCTCAAGTCGGGGGGTGTGGCCCGCCTGCCCTCATACCGGGGGGTGTGGCCCGTATATGCCGTTGGGGGTGTGCCCACTTAAGGCAGTGTGAGCCAGACACGCCGTCACTTTGCAATGGCGGTAGTGTGAGCCCAAGTGTGATTGTAGTTGTAATGTTTTCATAAAACTGCTGGGATTATCGAATTTCTTAAATCTTTTCATTTTCTCGGTCGGTTGATCGGATGCCAGAGGGAACTCACTAGACCTTCGGTCTAACCCTCGTTCTTCCAAAAACAAAAATCCTTTTCAGGTAGGCGCGACGTAGGAAGATCAGGGAAAGGCAAGGAGAAGGTATGATCGGGATCCTGATACTAGAAGACTACCTTTTAGTTATTTCCTTATTTCTCGGTTATGTAATAGGTTGCCGTATCGCAAACCTTGTAGCCTTTTTGTCATACCGTGGACCGATTGACATAATTTTCTTATTTAATTTAGTTATGTTATATTTTTATTTTGGTTGAGGTATTTGGGTCGTTACAGTGGTGTTAGAGTGGGTAGGTGGGGTGGGGTGGGGTGACGACTATGACGACAAAAAATAGTGGCGTGGTGGTGATGATAAGGGGTAGGGATGGTGGGTGGCGTTGTTGGAGTGATAATATTAATTGATGGTGGTGATGAGGGTGACAACGGTGGTGGTGGCAGATATGTTGCAAGCTGAGGCCGGGAAGGGGGTGATGGTTAAATTGGATGCAAAGGTTATTTTTGTCTTTCTAAAACGAAATTATATATTATGTTACATTTGCCATGAAATGGAATTTAAATCCTTTACATATGCTAAGCAATGATCAAATCCCTCCACCGTGGAACTTGGTGGAATCCAATCAATTCATTCCGCGAACCAAACATCACTAAGTAATTTGGTCAAAGGAATTTTTCATTCCAATTCCATCAAATTCTTTTGAATTTCGTGAACCAAACAACCTCCTAAGGTTTTGGTAATTAGTTCATATTTTATATTTTATATTTTTCTTTAATCTTATCAGTCATTTTTTTTCAAATAATAAGGATATATGTAACATTCTTTGAATCCAAAAATTTATGTATCAAAAAAAATTATTCAAATACTTAATCATTTAAAAATATGAATGTTTATTGGATTTTTCAAATAAATTCCATTTAGAAATTATCCTACCTTCGTTTTCTTTAAATTGCTTTTTTGATTTGTATGCATAAATTCATCTAATGAAGGGTAACATCAATTTCTGCTTACGTTCAAAGATATAAAGTACAACCTATAAATTTAAAAGATCAAAAGTTAAAATCCCAAATATACAAGTTTACCCAAAGAAGAGGATTTCATCATCATTCATTACACCAGTCATCTTTCTTTCTTTACAGGTTACAAGGAGCGGATTTCATCATCATTCATCACACCACCGCAAGGAAAAGGTGGCTTGCGGTATTAGATTTTCGGGATTCTAAACATTTTTGGAAAATGATAATTTTGGTGGTTAAATTTTAAAAAACTTAACCCAATATGGCTATTTATGTAAATTTCTTCTATTTCTTTGCTCTCTTTCGTCCTTCAAAAGAAGAGAAGGGTGGTGGTCGGATTCATTTTTCTTTAAAGGGGTAAGCAAAATGTATTTCTATATACTGCTAAATGCATCAATACCTACTAAGTTTCTTCTTACACATATTAACATCAAGACTTATTACATTCTCAATACATGATTTGACTTGATTCTATCATAAAAGAGATACATATAATATAACATTACTTTTTTTTTTAAATTATTGTATCTTTTTTATTTTTTGTATTGTTCTCCGACAACCCTTTTTCACGGTTTATGTTGCTCCCATTTCGCTCGCCACTACTACGAAAATCGTTTTCGTTTCTTCTAGCTACTAAAATGTTTTGGTTTGCTAAGTTGTCTCTACCAGCCCATGGATTCAACAACAACAATAACTGATGGTAGCATAAAATGATTAACAATGGTAGCACCATTAAAGGTTTTAGAAATCACACTATGAGACACACACACATGAAACATTAATAAAGATCACTCATACACCCGACAATGTAATTTTGTATATGAAAATTATTAATTGAAATTGTTACAAAAATTTAATAAAATAAAGCATAACTAATTACAACGGAAAATAGTAAAACACTTGGCATTTAACCACCAAACAAGTAACAAAACATTAACACACTTATCCCTAACAATTAACAAAAATTAATAACAATCTTTAACTAACAAACTGTAACTCTTAAGACTATGTTTGGCAAACTAGCTGATAAGCTAGCTTATGACTGATAAGCTAGCTGGTAGCTGATAAGCTAGTCACCAGCTGGTGACTGATAAGCTAGCTGATGAAAAAGTCACGTTTGGCAAAATCTAGCTTATAATCATTTAAATTACCAAAAAGAACATTAATTATTTATTTATAATTAAAAGTTAATATATAATAATTAATATTAATAAGAGATATAATTGGAATATTTACAAAAAGCTCCTCATAAGCTACTCCAAGTAGCTTATCAAAAAGCTAGTTTATGGTCATTCAAACATGTACCCAGAAAATAAGCTAACTTATTTTTGCCAAACAATGTCTAACGATTCACATTTAATAATAAACAATAATCAATGAACTAGGGTTTAGAATATTGGCTATTTTTTGTATGGGTCTATGAAAATATGAAATTGTGTTGATTTTTTCTACATGATCAAATCTTAGGGCCTATACATGACTCTTTAATAGTGAATTAATAATATAAAAAATGCCTTATTCAGTAAGCTTGTAAGGGAGGCTTTATGCGAAAAGCTAAGTTTTTTTTCTTTCAAACATTCTCCTTCATCTATGAAAAAACTTTCTCAAACAAAAACCTTTCCGACATATACAGAAATATTAATCGACATAAAAAGTTTTTCATACAAAACTTAATAGAAAACCAACTAGATAGCCCTTTAATCTCTTTAGGGTCTAAACAAGATATATTTATACAAAATAAATTATATATAATATAGAAACAATTTATCTTCTGAAAATTGTGTTTGGCCACTCACGTACCCAAATCAGCTTAAAATTGTAGTCTTCATTGAACCCAAGAACACATCTAGGTTCTGGTTTAGTTAAAACATATAAAATACCAACAATCTCATCATGGGATTTCTAAATTTTATGTTTGTGAGGTTTAAATGAAATCTCAGGATTTCAAATGCAAACAATTTTTTAAATTAAACATAAAATTAAAAGTGGAATTGAATTTCAAATCCTATAAACCAAACAAACCTTAATAAACAATCTCTTAAATTATATTTACTATATATCTTCACTTCTTACATTTTTGTGTAAATCGATCGACAGGAAAAAAAATTTACTTCAAAATTAAACATAGAACTATCCTTTTTTTTCGTTTTGTATATATATGTCAAGTTGCTTCAACCATTTTCCATTTTTGAACTATATAATATTTATATATCCTAAATAAACTAATGTAACTTTATCATTTTTGGGGTGCATTTGGTACATACACATGACAGAACAACTGTTCAATATTTGATAAAACAGAACTGGACTAAACAAATAACATAACCAATTTACCCCTAATAAGTTGTTTATATATTATATATATTTTTTGATTAATTATGTAATTTATTAAATTATACCAAAATAAATATTTTTATAACAAAATATAGTATTAAAAAATTCTCTTCAAGATAGATTAAAGTGAAACAAAAATAAAAAGTTCATATAGTTTCCAATTTTTATTTATTAACCTTTTCTATATTTTTTTTACTATTAATATTTAATAATTTAAATAGATTAATCAAAACATATTAACTATATCAAAATAATATTTGACGACAATAAAGTGAAAATTTAAAGAATATAAAATAGAATGAATAATATTTAAAGAATGAATAAAATATAAAAAAAAGGTGTATTTAATGTTTTATAAGAATTAGAATTTATTTTGAGATATATTGGTAAAACATAAGTCTATTCAACCTTGTTCCATGGAATGGGGGTGGAACAGGCATGTTCCACTATGTTCCTGTCTGTTCCACCTAACAGTTCTGTCAAACGTGGAATAGTGATCCATGTTCTATCCTGTTCCTACCAATCGCACCCTTAAGGTTTGAACCCTATACCACTTAAAGATTGACTCTCTATTGGGAATGTGGATACACTAGGCCAAAGACTCTTTAATAATTCAACCTTCTTTCATATTCTTAACCAAACAAGGTAATATAGAATTATAGATGATTAATTCGATAATTTATATTAGTTATTTCAACAAGATTTAAGAAAAATAATATAATTAGTATTATTACGAAAATATAACTATTCAAGTGATAGATTTGTTTATATACATATTGAGGAAAAATCATCAAAATGTATGAAGTTCGATTTAATTCCTATTGATTGTAAGCAAGAATTTTTTTTTCCTCAACGAATATAACAATTTTTTTTTACTTTGTACTCAATGTAACATGTTGATTTTGTAACATTTAATCACGTCAACCCCATTTAAGAAAGCTTTATGAAACGTTTACGAAAGGTTAACGACAAAGTCGACAAACATACTAGACATTCACGTCAACAAATGTTACATTAGAAAAAAATATATATATAACTTTGTTACATTACACTTGTTGAAAATTTTTGAAACATTTTTACAATCTTAATTAAGAAATTTTTTTCTTTATTACACTATATATAAAATTAAACCAAATTTTGTTGATGCATTTGCAGTCAATATATTTGAAGCCAATACTTAAAAAAGAGAAGATACAAACATACCAGAATCAGAAACATGGCAGACTTGACTTCTTGTTGGTCTCTATGTATGTATACTTATGTTCATGTTGAAAAGGCTTCATTGAGGTGATGTGCCAACAAGACTGGAGCACTAAGATGGGGCAAATGCCCTTCGATATCTAACATCACCACCGTGTTCCGCCCTCCAAGTTTGTCCTTGAGGTAAGTGGCCACCGACGTCGGAACCGACACATCCTTGGCGGTCTGAATTATCCAGCACGGCGTCTTTACCAGCCCAAGAACCTCCCTCAGGTCACTGTTGAACACCGTTCGAGATACAAACAGTGAAATGTCCGGCCTCATGTTGAACAATGTCCGGCTGAATTCTTGCACCGCCACCGGAACATCAGCCCCAACGGCTAGAGGAGCGAATCCGTTCACCCATGCCTCGTAGTTACCTTCCATCGCTGCGAAAACCTTGTCGATAACAGCTTCCTCGAATCCTCCGTGGTAATCCTTATCATTTAAGAACCTGAAAATTGTTCATAAATCAGATGCTGTTCTTTCCTTTTAGGTTAATTACAGATTAACCAAAATAAGATCAATGTTTGTGTTTGAAATTGAGGCTTTATAAGATAATCAATCAATCACGCAGCCAATGGTTTTGATACGACAATGTGATTGTGCTGTATTTATCGATCATTATTCAGATCTTACTAGAAATAAATCAAACAATTTCGTTTCAGATACCTATTTTCACAGTTTTACTAGAAAACTCAAACAACATTTACGCAAAATTGTAATTGTTGAGCCAATGATTTTGATAAAACAATGTGATTGTGCTGTATTTATCGATCATTATTCAGATCTTACTACAAATAAATCAAACAATTTCGTTTCCGATGACCTATTTTCATAGTTTTACTAGAAAACTCAAACAACATTTACGCAAAATTGTTGAGCTTCAAAATTTGAATCATCGCCTACAGAAAACAGAGGAACATGTTTGGATTGGATTTGGAGATACAATATAACTTACCTTGGGGAAGCACCGATGAGGATGAGCTTGGAGAAGATCTCGGGACGGCGAATGGAGGCGAGAACACCTATCATCGCGGAAACCGAGTGGCCGACATAGACGCAAGAATTAACGCCGAGGGAGTCAAGGATGTGGAGGAGGTCGTCGGCGTAGGCGTGGAGAGAAGTGTAGCGGCAGAAATCGAAGTAGTTAGGGTTAACGGTGCCGGCACAGACGAGATCGTAGAGGATGACCTTGAACTGTGAAAGGAAGTAAGGGAGAATGCGTTTCCATGCCGATTGATCGGTGCCGAAGCCATGAGCGAGTAGCAAATATTTCCGGCCGTTGCCGACAACCCTGACGTTGAGCGCGTCCAAAAGACTTTGCCCCATTTTCAGTGCAGGTGGCCCGGTGGGGGATGCTATTGGTTGGTTATTTTTGTTTGGTTTTAATTTACGACATTATCTTGGAATTTTATTATTAATTTCTTTTTTAAATATATAATAGAGTAACTACAAATTTGGTCCACTACTTTTCGTTTTTAGTTTTGAATAAGATAGCCATTGTGGTTTATAAAAACGTCAGAATTTGGTCTCTATCTTTAATGGTCGTTAAAAAACTCTGTTAAATGAGAGTTATTTTCATATTTTTATTGATTTTTTTTTATCTTATAACCTATTAAAATCGATTTTATAATTTTGGTCTCTATGATTTTTGATTGGTAAAAAACAAAGAAATCAATAAAACGATGAAAATGCCCCTTATTTAACAAAAAGTTTAATAGACGTTGGAGAGAGGGGACTAAATCCAAAAGTTTTTGCAAACCATGATGGTCATCTTGTAATTTTAAAATTGTATGGACAAAAAGTGCAAACCATAAAAACCAAATATGTAGTTTACTCTATATACACAGACCGCAAATACAACTCAGTACAAGTTTCTCGTTATTATAAAAAATTACTCGTTATAAGAATGTTGGGTTACTAGGTATCATTAGGGTTTGCCTTTTATTAAAAAATATATTTTTACTATTACGTCCGTATTAAATATAGAATTTTATTAATATGCGTTTAGTATGTTGAACATAATCGGACATGACAAAATGAAAACTTATTATCTCATGATTAATGTGATATTAGATTGGTGACAAGACAACGACCCAGTGGGACAACCCAAATGGGTGGAACAAAAATCAAAGAGTTATGACAAGATGGGTAAATTACCAAATTTCTCATATTAAAATTTAATAATAAAAGAGATTCATTTAGGTATATAACTTTAAATGAGTTTTTTATTAATTAAATTCATGATCTTTTGGCGTACTAATAGAAAATTGGTTACATACTTATGAGAAGGTTATGTATTTAATTAAAAACTCATTAAAAGTTATATATCTAAATATCTCTAATATAACATTGCACAATTCTTTCACGCACCTACCTTACTCTCGTATGTCCAATCATATTACTCTCGTATGTCCAATCATATCATCTCTAGTCCTGTCCTAGTCCAGTTTGCGTAAAAGACGCACCCTTATTGTCTTATTATGAAAATATGTTTTACATTGTCATATGAGTATTCATCGAATTGAAGCATGATTTCATTGTTATAGAAATGGAGCATGATTTCATGTTTATTTTCCTCTATTATAGAGTTCGTTGCAGGTTTTAGTAATCGTCACTAAAATTTGATCATAACTATGATAGTCAAAAGCCAAAACGGGAGATTCACAAAGTCGTGAAAATAGCAATATTGTGGAGCTCAACGATGTAATAACCTTAAACCTTTAATTTTGAAGTTTTGAGGAGTTGTAGGGTGTTAAGTGGAATTTCATCAAATTTCAGGGATTGAAGTGTAAATATGGAATGGGAGGGGGGGGGGGGGAATAAAAACTCTCTTAAACCCTCTCATTCTTCATTCGTACAGTTTTTGGGTGGCTAGAGAGAAGATTTGGAGAGCTCTTGCATTCTCCATTGAAGGATTAGTGAAGGGAGCAAGTTTCACAAGCAAATCTTCTCCATCTTCATGGTAATCACCTCTACCCCCTAGTCTTCTATGCTTAATGGTGGGTTTTATGGTTTAAGTCCATTGGGGGTTTCAATATTTGGTCATTATTGGATTAAAACTCTTTGGAATAAGTGCTTTATTGGTTTACTGTTTGGTTTTTAATAAGTTTTGGACTAGAATCACCATTGATGGTGTCTACCTTCAAGGGTTCTTCTTCTTCTTCTTTTTTTTTTTTTTGATTTTTGGAAAAAACTATGGTTTTAAATGGATGGATTTAATGAGTCATTTGATGTTATAATGTTTGGTTATGGTTGGGAAAGGTTTAGAACATCGATTAAAATCGACTTGGAATGGCTTGGAATTGAGAAAGGATGAGATTTTGGGCTGAAAATGCGTGCAGGGCTGGATCGAGCTGTTGGGTTATGGGATCTTAAGCACAACGGAAAATAAAACCGTAACCCTCCAAGGACCTATACGAACCGGAATAAATGGGGTGTTTTTGAAATTATACCTCACAATTAACGAGACTTTGAATCACAACAACAAACAAAGCTTGATGCCTCCACGGTATCCACGCAAACAATCTGAATCCTTTGTCTTCTCATGATGCTAGTCACAGTTTCAAAACTTAGAAAGAAAAGGGAGCAATAGTTGTAGGTGATTTTGAGAGAGAATTGCAAGACTAACTCTTGCATAAAATGTCATACATTTTATATGGATATGAGAGGCATGACATGAAAGCACCACCATCCCTACACCTTACTTGAGTGTAGAAGTATCCATGCACCATTACTCGTCTTTTCAAGACCATACCTAACTATCTTTATTTATGTCTAACATAAATAATATCAGATTTTATTTAATCAGATTAAATCAATACAAATCATATATAATAATTAAACGTTTTAATTATTAAAACCCCTTATTCGAATATGTTCAATGTGTGTGACCCAATGAGTTCTCGACATGTTGGTAATAAATATAAATATCGTATTTATAGTTATAAACAATGAGCGGTATCTAGCAATACATCATCATCACCAAATGACGAGAATTGGTGATACAACAAATTATCGGTTTGTAGTCAATTTTAGTGTACATATTTAATTCTTTTGTCCTTGATGTCCAGATTGAACACGAGACATTGAATGTGTCATGCTCATATGTCCAATTTCTAGTTTCTTGATTGCCTAATATACTAATAAAAACATAAATTGATATCTCATATCATTTATCTGAGCATACATGTATTTCCTTAATATATATTTATCAAGGGGCCCAGAGACATCACTCCGGTCATAAAGGAGGGACAAATCCTATCTTTATACATGCTAGTTCTACCATGTGATTTATAACATACCCAACAATAATCCTATCACCCAGTTACGGAATGATTAGATCAAATGTCAAAATATATTACTCACACATAACAAACTCCATATTTCTTAAGTCAAAGAATTACATGTACATTAAGCACATGAGAAACACTTATGACACTCACATGACATCCAATGAAGTCTTCTTATAGCGAGTCACGTCCGATACACAAAATCTCTATTTTGTACCCATATGCAGATTCAATATCTCTATATGAATCCCTACATACGCTAGTCATTATTATATTACGTCAACCTTAAAACCCAAAATAATATTTAACTAGGGATATTTAGAATACATTATTCTAAGGTTATTTATTATGAATAATTAAAAACACAGAATATAACATAGACATAATAAATTGGGCAATGCCTTTTATTTATTTATTAATTTCATGAAACAAAACTCAAAATTACAATCATCGTATGATTAGCTTTTGGCATTCACTAACACGAGCTCCGTGCAGGTTCTGGTGCGGTTAAGGACGCCCGATATGTCGCGCCACTAGTCAGTGTCTGGTGCGGGTTTTGATGCGGGTTTGGTCGCACGGGAGGTTACCCCAGGCTCTGTTTGGGCGACTTTCGTGTTGTTTCGTCTATTGTTTGAGACTAGGATCGAGGTGTCGATTAGGGTTTGTCTTGAGGATGTTAAGGAGTGTTTTTTTTGGGGTTATTCAAGTGGTTTAATACCCTCATGTGTCGTGTGATTAGGTGTTCAGTTTGGACTCTCGTGACTCAAGGAGTGAGTTTTAGCGTAGACGGCAACTGAGTTTCCTAAACTTACTCTATTTAACGTACGATCTTTGAATATGCATGATGCTTATCAAAATACATGTTTTACATTGCCTTTAAAATATATTTGTTGGTGTTGTTGTTAAAGTGTGCATGCATTTGGGGTGGGGCATGTGATGGCATTTATATGAGAGGTGTGACCCATTTGGGATTCATGAATCCATTTCATGTGATTCAATCTTGAGGGCAGGTGTGACCCCGAGCACGTTGTCACAGGTGTGCGTGACTTAAACGTGTGCCATCCATATGTGTTGTCTGTGTGCATGGTGGTTTTAAAAGTGTGACTCATTTACTAATGCCTATATCTCGTTTATTTTTTAAATGATGCTTGTGGCGTGTGGTATGATACTTGAGGGAACTCATTGGACTTTCGGTCTAACCCTCGTTTTTATAGAAACTGAAAACCCTTTTCAGGTAAGCAAATAGGTGAAGGCTCGAGCAAGGGTAAAGGGAAAATGTGAGCTCGATGTATAAAGTGTAGTGCCAAGTTTTGTAACATGTGCTTAGACTTTCCAGACTTACTAGCTTTAGATTTCTTAGTTGTGCGGTAATTAATTACTGTATACTTGCGATGTAATCACCTTATTGACTTGACGTTTTGGGGACGTTTTGAAATTTATATTTATGTTATGCTTGGTTGGTGTTATGGGTTGTCACAAATCACAATTGGTATCAAAGCCGTAGTTTAAAGGATTTAGGTGACCAAACAGGCCTAAACTTAAACAGTGGGAGTGGGGGACATAGCTGAGAAATAGGAAGGCCTTAGGAAAGACCTCAGCAGGGACATGAATAATAAGGTAGTGAGGACTGTCATTTAAGGTAAACATGGAATTACATCTGGCTAGTGTAATTGCGAATTTACAGTTACATGTATGTGCCTATTTTTCCTTAATATGTTGAAATTGTTGAAATAAGCTTTTGTTATAATGTGTTATTACAATAAGCAATATGTTCGACCGGTCGTTGAAAAGTAGGTCGGTGCCGGTAGTGGAGACAATTTCGGTCGATTAGGTCCTTGTGGATGGGCCGGTGGACACTTCGAGACCAACGATCACCCGTAGGAGGGGAAGGGGCCGCGTAAGGGGATGGCGAAGAGCATCCCGAAGGGGCACCACTCAGGTTGATTGAAACAATGCTGGAGCCCGAGGATGGTCAAAGACACGTGTTTCTCGTCAGTCGAGGAGCGTAGAAATTCCAATTGAGCATGATGTTCCTCAGCAAGAGAGCTCGACAACGGTGAGGGGTCGGGGTCAAGCTAGAGGCCGCGGTCGAGGCTGCAATCAAGCTTTTGTGAATTAACAAACTTTTGAAAACGAGATTGGAAAGTTGCAAGAAATCTTGCAAGACTTGTTGAACCATCAAAGGAAATCCGTGTCAGATGATCTTGTGAAGAGTGGGAATGAAATTGGTGGGGAGGTGTCTAGCCTACCCACGACCGATGTGGGTGGTCATCTCAACTAACCCCTCTAGCACCTAGTGACCCTAAACCAACTCAAGGGTGCAACTTTAAGATGTTTTCGTCATGCAAGACTCCTTCTTTTAGTGGGGAGCCTAACCCGGTTTTAGCTTTGAGATGGATCCGAAAGATGGAGTTGGTGTTTGACACGAGTAAGTGTGCCGAATAGGATAAGGTGTTGTTCGCGATGTCGATGTTGAAATCGGACGCTATATATTGTTGGGATATCGAGACCGGTAGAAAAGGTTCGGAAGTGGCTAAGAAGACTATGTGGGAGTCATTCACTAAGAGGTTCAAGTCACAGTTTTGCCCGATAGCGGCGGTCAAGAAACTAGAAGAGGAGTTTCTAGGGCTTGAGGAAGGTGGAATGTCGGTGCAAGAGTACACATCAAAGTTCATTGGGAAGGCGCGCTTTGCAGAATTGTATGTGCCTACCGAGGAGCGTCGCATCAAGAGGTGTGTTTGGGGTTTGAAAAGTAGCGTGAGATAATTGGTGCAAACGAGGGACCCCATAACTTTTTCAAGTGGCAGTTGATGTGGCGGAACTTACCGAAAAAAGAGAAGAATCGACAAATGACAGAAAGAGGTGGAGACAAGTGCAAGTGGGAAGGACCAGGTAGTGACTCGAGGCGGACGAAAGTTTCTAGACCGAGTCGCGGTGGGTCAAAGGTTTGGTGAGAGATCGTGTGGGAAACGCAAACGGGTGCATCGTGGAGAATGATCTTTTGATCCTAGTGGATGCTACAAATGTGGGAAGGCGGGGCATATGGCTCGAGATTTCCCCAATCCAAGGGATTCTTATCATTGTGGCCCTCCGGATCACATGAAGTCGGATTGCCCGCAATTAAAGAAAGGCCCTGCGGGAAATTTCGGAGGCGACCATGTAGGGAGGAGCGGGGAGAATAAAGTGGAGCTAGACCAAATGAAACTGGGGGCGTTTCAGATGACGACAGATGAGGCGGTGGAGACTCTGGATGTGGTAGCAGGTACCTTTCTTATCAGTTTCACTCTAGCTGGGGTGTTTTTTGATTCGGGTGCAAACAGTTCATTTGTATCGCCGACCTTTGTAAGAAATTTGCATGTCAAACCCAAGAGGTTGGAGTGTGGGTTTGAGGTAGAGGTAGTAGAAGATAGTTGAGTCATGGTAGGAGAAGTTTATGAGGGATGTAAGATTGATGTAGATGGTCATTCCTTTCTGGTGCATTTATATCCGATGGGTATGGGGAAGTTCGATGTGATTGTGGGTATGGATTGGTTGCCTAGCAATGATGCCCATATAGTGTGTAACAAGAAGATGATTTGCATCACCTTACCCGATAAGAAAGAGGCGATGATCTGTGGTGATAGACGTGATTGGAAGTCTTGCTTAATCTTTCCATGATGAAAGCGATATAATGTTTAGGGGAAAGGGTGTCGTTGATTTCTAGCATATATGATTGACGCCAAGAAAGAGAAGAGAGGATTAGAAGACGTTCCGATAGTAAGTGAGTACCCAAAAGTCTATCCGGATGACTTGACGAGTTTACCACCGGACCGACAAGTTAAATTCAGAATAGATTTGGTGCCCGGAGCTGCACCAATAGTACGTGATCCATACCGCTTAACGCGAGCATAAATGAAAGAAATGATGACGCAATTGCGAGAGCTACTCGATAAGGATTTTATCCGCCCTAGTTCATCTCCTTGGGTGCGCTGGTGCTTTTCGTTAAAAAGGACGACTCAATGCGTATGTGCATAGACTATTGTGAGATCAATAAGATGACTATCAAAAACAAATATTCGCTTCCAAGGATCGATGATTTGTTTGATCAGTTTAAGGGGAAATTTTTAGGACATGTGGTATTGGGGGATGGCATCAAGGTGGACATGGCTAAGATTGAAGCAATAAAAGAGTGGGAGCCACCAAGATCGCCATCGGAAGTGAGAAGCTTTCTTGGCTTAGCGGGCTACTACCGGAAGTTCATTCTGGACTTTTCCTGGATAGCTACACCATTAACCGCTCTGACCAAGAAGAATGTTAAGTTCGAGTGGTCAGAAATGCAATAGGCCACTTTTACCACCTTGAAAGAGAAGTTGAGTAGCGTGTCGATCCTATCCTTACCTAATAGGTCAGAAGGATTCGTGATCTATAGTACGTCCAAGTTCAGACTAGGGTGTGTGCTTATGCAAAACGGGAAGGTGATTGCCTATGCATCCCGACAATTGAAAGAGCATGAGAGGAACTACCCTACTCACTATATGGAGTTAGAAGCGGTGGTTTCCACGTTAAAGATTTGGAGGAACTACCTTTATGGGATTAAGTGTCAAATTTACACCGACCACAAGAGTTTTAAGCACTTATTAGATCAGAAAGAATTGCATAAGAGACAGAGGCGATGAATGGAATCGTTGAGCGACTACGACTTTGAAATCCTTTACCATCCGGGAAAGGAGAACGTGGGGGTCGATGCTCTAAGCCAAAAGGAATGGGTATAATCGATCAAGGTAGGGGCCTTTCGAGCTGAAGCATCATCCAATCTCCTTGATGAAATTAAAAAAGTTTCAAGAAGAGGCGTTGTTGGGCGAAAATTTGAAGAGTGAGAGGATTGTTGGTTTGGCGGCATCGTTGATATGTAACAGTAGCGGATTGAAGTGTTTGGGGAACCAAGTGTGGGTTCCTAAGTTAAGTGATTTGCATAAGAATGTGTTGGGAGAAGCGCACAAGTCCCATTATTCTTTACATCCGGGGACCAATAAGATGTACCGGGATTTGCGGCAGTTTTATTGGTAGCCAGGGATGAAGAAGAATATTGCACACTTCGTTGAGCGATGCTTAATGTGTAACACCCTCAAATCTGGAAATAGCAACTTATTTAAAATTTTCTAAATACATCGATAAATGAATCATCTACAACCACGAATTCAGATTTAGCTACGATACACGTATACCGTCTTATAGTCACTATCTCCATAATGCGGAAGACTTCACCGAATACTTACTTTCGGATCTAGCTAAGGCTTTACTCTTCACAGGATTGCTAGAACCAACTCTCAACCTTGAAACCTGATGCACATACCGACAAATAAAAAGGTTAGGCTTAACGCCTAGTGAGCTCAAGAGTTTTAACATAAGTATATATCTTTAAAAGAAAAGAATTCAATTTAAAACAAGGTCCTTCGAAATATTACGCTTAAAAATGGAAACGACACATTTTCCCATAATATGCACTTTTAAGGCAAAGCTCCCAAAACACACATTTCTTATATAACGCGCAACACATAACTCACCCAAACGGGATCATAGTTCGACACTTATATGATGAAAACATGAATAACCATTTATAACCCAAAGTACCCAAAACGCGGGCGGGACAGAATGCTCGACTCATGAATCGTTATCAAAACCACATATACCGTACGTCCGAAAACATGGACACTTGGTCCAATACTCACGCGACCGTAAGGAACCAATGATAATAACATAAGACGTTCTTATATTTAACATACTGATAACCAACAACGGGGGAAACTCGTATCCGTTGAGGGTGGAGGGAAGACAAAAGTATACCACCCAAACAACGTTAATCGCATGACACCTCCCGACATCCCAGCCCGGTGTCCCTACGACTTTTTTACAAGTGTCACCCCAAGTCAGTTGACCTTGATGGATCATTATGAAGAACTCCATCCCGAAGGCCCGACACACTTAAAGACTACCTCCCAGGCATTACTTCAAGCGGCGGAGGTCCTAGCGCCTACTATTCTGGTAGCACTAGCCGACTCAACCCTCCTAGCGATCACTTGTAAAGTTTCCGGTCATAAAACATAGGTACCGAAGTTCAACTTCGCAATACCCAATTGACCATCCAAGACAGACTGACTCACGTGCCTATGGATCCATTACACACTGTCTAACGTTACATGACTCAATTGAAAGACCAAAGCTCCCAAAACATGTAACTCACCAACGACACAAATTAAGTGTCTTCATATCCAAAACCCACGACGGTTAAACATCCGGACAAATGTCCACACGACTCGTTTAAGCTAATACCGAACTAAAGAGCTCAAAATCTGTTTGACCAATAATCACTGGTCTCCAAAATAGTGAAATGTTTTTAAATAACGTTTATGAAGACACGTACCTCAAAGACTAGATTTACCCAAAACTCCATACGAGATGGGACTCAAGATTTCCAAAGTGTTTATGAATGCAAATACACCAAATGCATATAACATGAACTAGACTTTACTTGTACAAAATCGTCAAAGAAGTATAACTCATAAAATACACCTTACTTGTACAAAATCACCAAGAATACGTAATTCATGTTATTTAGTTGTTGGAAACGTTCAAAACCCAATAGAAGCATTTTAAGAGGTTAACACAGCCCAAGTTTACTAAGTAAGAAAACTTATCAAAATACTCACACTTTGACAAATAACTAAGTAAAACATATTTTACTTCTAAATACTCAAAACTTATCAGCAGTTAACCATTTCATGTAAAACACTTTAAAATACACATTTTGGCATGTACACCGTTTTCACAAATCAACTTGAACTCACCTTGCTAGATTTAGGCTAAATCTAGATTTCACCCAACGAGCTCTTTTGAAGACCACTTGAATCCTCAAGCCGAAATCTTCCAAAACCTAGATCCGAACATTTCAACCCATAAATACCCATAATCAACCATAAGGAACATTCTCCAAACATTATAAATCAAAATCCCAAACAATACCCAAAACCCTAATTTCTCCAAAACCACCAAATCCGAGATTTGGTATACCAAACACTAAGAGATCAACAATGGAGTATTTCAACCTTTAAAATCAAGAAAGTTTACCACTAGAGACGATGAGACCTTCCGAGGACACCCATAACAATTCTTCAACCCAAACTCCCAAACACGAACTTTGGGGAAGATGAAGGTGGAGGTTCTTGACCATAGCTTCCAATCTTTGTTGGGTTGGTGGGGAAACACTTGGAATATCATGGATTTGGTGACTTGAGGGTATAAAACCGATTTTAGGGTTTGGGTTCGGTTTCTAGAGAGAAAAGGGTGAAATGGGGGAAGTTGGAATGAGAGAGAGGCTGAAAATTCGACTTTATGCAGCTCTGCACTCCGCCGGCGACATTGCCACGCGACTATGCCCTTGGCATAGTCGCCGGGCATAGTCGCCCGAAGGAGAGTGCCCGCAGTACCATTCTCGCGACTGTGCCACGCGAGAGTGACACCCTGTCACAATCGCGGACATAGTCACCCAAAGTGTACTGAGGGTCCAAATTCCGACTTTTTCAACGATAAAGCTCCCGATACTCTGAGGGACTTGTACAAAGTATTTCCCCAACAAAACCCCACTGATTACAAGTCACAGAAATGTCCGGGTGACATTTACTTACCAAAATTACGGGTGTTACAATCCTCCCAACCTTAGAATGATTTCGTCCTCGAAATCACTCCTCTCGATGGAACGCCGCTAGTTGAAAAGGTTGTCCTTAATCCATTTGCGAAAACCATTACCACGACCCTTACACCGATATTCACGTGTGCTGCTCCTCTTGGGCACAACATACTCATAACTGAGCGAACACTGAACTCTCCAAAGTAATCTTTTACCCAAAAAGTTACAGTCGTCTCCCAACCTTGGATGACAATTACCACCTCCAGGTAACTTATGACTCCAAGTCTCACCGACCAATCTCCTTCGGATCTAAACGATCCCTGACCCAACATGAAAGATCATAACCACACTTCCAAATCCTCTTATTTCACTGATCCATTCCTAATATTTATAAAGACATTCTTCCAAGGCGCACCACAATGTCTTTCATGCAACCGGTTAACACAGATTCGACTGTCACTCAACTCCGATTCAACACCAATCTCACAACATTCCTAAAGTAACATCCTTATCACCACAGGAATGCTTGGGTACCTCGATACTCAATCCTCCATCCCCAAACTCCTTTCAAAATCCATTACCAAAAGGTCACTATTTTTCATAATCCAACCAGGTTACATCCATCCATTCCAAGATCCGTCGACCTCAAGAAAACAAGTCGACGCCTAGGACTAAACGGTGACCTCAAAAATGTGGACATCTCGCCCAAAATCCCATTCCAGACGGGTTGTCGCACTAAGGTTGACACCTAATCAGAGAGCTAAAATTTCAAATCTTACAACTCTAGCAGACAGATCACCAAAATTTCCTTTAATCGCGGAACCCGCTAAGACGGTACATCAACCACATAAGCCATGGTGTCACACCGACGAGCAAACCACTAAAACGAAACCCAATCTAATTGCCAATAATCACCTAACACTTTAACTCGCATGATCACCGAAGCATAAAAGTCACCCCTTAATTATCCGGGAAGACTTAAGTCTACTAATTCCACTAGTCGAGCACACCGATTCAACACTAAGGCTCAAGATCCAATACTGACCGCAAGACGGATCATCCGACGCTTCAAATCCCAAGGACTTCCTTAGTCCTTAATTACAACTCCTTTTTCTACGGGTTTAAATCTATAGGCCTACTGAGTTCAAGGTTTTCGACCAATATACAAATTTGAAATTTATAAAACATTCAAATACATAAGCCTTCTAACAATTAACCGCGCGGTAAAAACACACTACCGTTTACTCGATAGGTTTCAAAATTGACTATTGACACAACGCATACGAACCATTTCCAAAACTCATTTGTTCAATACTTACGATAGCAAAGACAATAAATAAACATGCGCAACAAAATTTTCAAACGGACTACCATGGTCCTAGTAATGCATCAATTTATACTATGCATATGCAAGATAACTTTCCGCACTATAACATGTGCAATAAAAGTTTGTTCAATTCCCAAAAGAGACATTTACAAATTAACTTTAAAGTTCTGACTTCCCAACCCAAAAGTCATTGCGACATAAAATTATTAACAACTCCATATGTAACAGTTTATTCTCCAAAGTTCGGTGAAATGATAAGAATGCAAATAATTCTCAAATCGAATTTAAAACTTTAAGTCGCCTCGATAAAACACATTTGACCAAGATGGTAATTACAACGGTATGCAATTCGAAAATTCATTTCATGTATTGCGGAAAATTTATAACAGCAAGGTCAACAAGCGAAGCATGCTTAGATTAAAATTTTAATATAAGACAACATAAATATTTCGCATATTTACTCACGCGAGTGAAAGTCGGATTCAACCCAAAATGATGCACCTATACTCATGTGAAACTCAAGATGCAATCATGCGACATTTAGATTTTTCAAGGTGCCTCTTACGGTTGCAAAAGTGTAGATGCAAGACTCGCATGAAGCAAGGTATCAAACAAAACTCGTAAATTAATGCACACAATAATGCCAATCTACACGTTCCAAAATTTCTTTTTATTACGCGGTTCGAATGGTCATAAAATAAAACGCCATAAACCCAACTAAACTTTCATAATTTTATTGACGGTAAAATCAAGCGGTGTCAAATCTCTGTTTCCCGACATAGAAGCGTAAAACGACAATAAGTCTAAAAAGGTTAAAAATTTTAAAACCATCACGTAAGATAAAGTGACCCTTTTCAACAAAACTCTCATGAGATACGACACTTAAAAACTCGTAAATTATACGACATAAAGTTAAAACTCACGCATCTCAAAATACACTTACGAACCCAAAAGATCGCAAAACCATACCCCGTAAAATTTAACACGACCCATACAGACTAAAATTACACAAAAAATCCCGACTCAAGAACAGCGGGACAACTCTTCCTTTAAAACCTTAACATACGTGGAGGAGATCCAATGTCAAGGTTAAAAATTCTACAGTCACTTGCCCAATACCAATGTGGTATTAAAATACGGATTTTAAGATGTCCAAAGACAACGTTAAACACAAAACAGGGACAGAGAGATTTTCAATATAAATTGCAACCACGAGAAACAGAACTATTTCATGCAAGATTAAGCTCACAATTTAAAATCTGATGAGGGCTAGATGTTTTACTAAAACTTTATAATTCAAAACACTTTAAGTTTGGCGAACATGAGAAACAATTTATGCAAACTCATTTTAGAAATAACTTTAGTGCATGAATTTGGTCGGCATCCACTCCTCTGGACTACGCTTCTCAACAACCCGACATACTAATGTCATCCGGGTGTATCAAGAATCTTAGGACAACAATCTCAGTTTCCTACTATTGTCATCCGGATACTCCACATCTTAAAGCAACACTCGGATATTTCATCGGTTCACCTTACAATCTCTCCTCGTATAACGTCAATTCCATGAGCTCAAGGTTCTAATCCAACCAATTATTCCTACTCAAGACAATCAACATAATGCATTCAATGCACTTAACTATCACTTCAACGTGACATTTCTATAGACATCCACGTTTCCTTAGATTACTCACTTAGAAACCTTCTCACTACCCCAACGGTAATCATACCAAGGTAGTTCAAGTATATACATGTAGTATGTAGGTTCACCATAACACTGGCCAGGTGCCATTATGAACGTACCGCACATGCTCATCCTTGCGACCCTCGACAAGTTTCCCGTTTCTAGTGACTCGATCAACTCCATAATATCTTATCTTAAGGTTCCCAATGTGCAACTTCACTTACAATCACTTATAAAAACGCTAGTTTGAGTCTAGGCATCCTACAATCAATACCTAATTCCCTCAAACTTAAGCTCTGATACCAACTTGAAACACCCTTAAATCTAGAAATAGCAACTTATTTAAAATTTTCTAAATACATCGATAAATGAATCATCTACAACCACGAATTCAGATTTAGCTACGATACACGTATACCGTCTTATATATATACAGACTATAAGGGACGGGTGCTACTAATACCCATGCATTGTCACTATCTCCATAATGCAGAAGACTTCACCGAATACTTACTTTCGGATCTAGCTAAGGCTTTACTCTTCACAGGATTGCTAGAACCAACTCTCAACCTTGAAACCTGATGCACATGCCGACAAATAAAAAGGTTAGGCTTAACGCCTAGTGAGCTCAAGAGTTTTAACATAAGTATATATCTTTAAAAGAAAAGAATTCAATTTAAAACAAGGTCCTTCGAAATATTACGCTTAAAAATGGAAACGACACATTTTCCCATAATATGCACTTTTAAGGCAAAGCTCCCAAAACACACATTTCTTATATAACGCGCAACACATAACTCACCCAAACGGGATCATAGTTCGACACTTATATGATGAAAACATGAATAACCATTTATAACCCAAAGTACCCAAAACGCGGGCGGGACAGAATGCTCGACTCATGAATCGTTATCAAAACCACATATACCGTACGTCCGAAAACATGGACACTTGGTCCAATACTCACGCGACCGTAAGGAACCAATGATAATAACATAAGACGTTCTTATATTTAACATACTGATAACCAACAACGGGGGAAACTCGTATCCGTTGAGGGTGGAGGGAAGACAAAAGTATACCACCCAAACAACGTTAATCGCATGACACCTCCCGACATCCCAGCCCGGTGTCCCTACGACTTCTTTACAAGTGTCACCCCAAGTCAGTTGACCTTAATGGATCATTACGAAGAACTCCATCCCGAAGGCCCGACATACTTAAAGACTACCTCCCAGGCATTACTTCAAGCGGCGGAGGTCCTAGCGCCTACTATTCTGGTAGCACTAGCCGACTCAACCCTCCTAGTGATCACTTGTAAAGTTTCCGGTCATAAAACATAGGTACCGAAGTTCAACTTCGCAATACCCAATTGACCATCCAAGACAGACTGACTCACGTGCCTATGGATCCATTACACACTGTCTAACATTACATGACTCAATTGAAAGACCAAAGCTCCCAAAACATGTAACTCACCAACGACACAAATTAAGTGTCTTCATATCCAAAACCCACAACGGTTAAACATCCGGACAAATGTCCACACGACTCGTTTAAGCCAATATCGAACTAAAGAGCTCAAAATCCGTTTGACCAATAATCACCGGTCTCCAAAATAGTGAAATGTCTTTAAATAACGTTTATTAAGACACGTACCTCAAAGACTAGATTTACCCAAAACTCCATACGAGATGGGACTGAAGATTTCCAAAGTGTTTAAGGATGCAAATACACCAAATGCATATAACATGAACTAGACTTTACTTGTACAAAATCGTCAAAGACGTATAACTCATAAAATACACCTTACTTGTACAAAATCACCAAGAATACGTAATTCATGTTATTTAGTTGTTGGAAACGTTCAAAACCCAATAGAAGCATTTTAAGAGGTTAACACAGCCCAAGTTTACTAAGTAAGAAAACTTATCAAAATACTCACACTTTGACAAATAACTAAGTAAAACATATTTTACTTCTAAATACTCAAAACTTATTAGCAGTTAACCATTTTATGTAAAACACTTTAAAATACACATTTTGGCATGTACACCGTTTTCACAAATCAACTTGAACTCACCTTGCTATTTTTAGGCTAAATCTAGATTTCACCCAACGAGCTCTTTTGAAGACAACTTGAATCCTCAAGCCGAAATCTTCCAAAACCTAGATCCGAACATTTCAACCCATAAATACCCATAATCAACCATAAGGAACATTCTCCAAACATTATAAATCAAAATCCCAAACAATATCCAAAACCCTAATTTCTCCAAAACCACCAAATCCGAGATTTGGTATACCAAACACTAAGAGATCAACAATGGAGTATTTCAACCTTTAAAATCAAGAAATCTTACCACTAGAGATGATGAGACCTTCCGAGGATACCCGTAACAATTCTTCAACCCAAACTCCCAAACACGAACTTTGGGGAAGATGAAGGTGGAGGTTCTTGACCATAGCTTCCAATCTTTGTTGGGTTGGTGGGGAAACACTTGGAATATCATAGATTTGGTGACTTGAGGGTATAAAACCGATTTTAGGGTTTGGGTTCGGTTTCTAGAGAGAAAAGGGTGAAATGGGGGAAGTTGGAATGAGAGAGAAGCTGAAAATTCGACTTTATGCAGCTCTGCACTCCGCCGGCGACATTGCCACGCGACTATGCCCTTGGCATAGTCGCCCGAAGGGGAGTGCCCGCGGTACCATTCTCGTGACTGTGCCACGCGAGAGTGACACCCTGTCACAATCGCGGGCATAGTCGCCCAAAGTGTACTGAGGGTCCAAATTCCGACTTTTTCAACGATAAAGCTCCCGATACTCTGACGGACTTATACAAAGCATTTCCCCAACAAAACCCCACTGATTACAAGTCACAGAAATGTCCGGGTGACATTTACTTACCAAAATTACGGGTGTTACATAATGTGTTTTCAAGTCAAGGCGGAGCATCAGAGACCTTTCAAGAAATTTCATCGTTTAGACACACCGGTATGGAAGTGGAATGACATTACTATGGACTTTTTCACAAAGTTTTCGCGGACACCGAAAGGTTTCGACACCATTTGGGTGATAGTCGATCGTCTCACCAAGTCACCTCACTTTTTTACCGATTAAGGAGATGTATTCAATGGAAAAGCTAGCAAGACTGTATATTGTTGAAATTGTGTCGTTGCATGGTGTGCCTTTGTCAATAGTGTTCGACTGCGATAGCCGTTTCACATCATCATTTTGGAGGAGTCTTCAGAGGGAGTTAGGTTCGCAACTCAAGTTGAGTACCTCTTATCATCTCCGAACGGATGGCTGATAACACCAATTTTTGGTGTTATTCTGATACCACTAGGCAAGTAAATGTGGCTTGTTTCGAGCAAATTAGTGTAATCTTTTGATCATTTCCAAGAAGTATTACAACATCTTGCAAAGAAAACCCATATCAGTGAAGAAGTAGCAATCGAAGGCGATTCTAGCAAGTTTCTTGGTGATTTGGAAGCCTCCCAAATGACCAAACGGTGAGTTGGGTGACATAAGCCGCGACTTCCAACCCGCGGCCTTCTCAGGACACGCGCGACTTACCCCGCGGCTGCCAAGCCGCGGGGTAAGCCTCAGGACTCACTGTTTTGAGTCCTGCACTTCTTAATCGAATTGGGAGAAGGTTTTTAGGGTTACACTATTTTCCAGCAGACGACGACAGCAAGGGACGATTTTCGGGAGCTAGATGAAGAACGAAGCGATACTAAAAGGTGGGGAGACTTGGTGGAAACGAATCCTCAATCTTGTTAGAATCTTTTGCTGCAAGATTCAAGATCTCAGGGAGTGTTTGTATTTCTTAATCATTTGTTATTTTCAACAACAATGTTCAGATCTACTTTTGATTCATTCCATTCTTTCATTTTTGTTAACCCCAACATGAGCTAATCCTCTCATGTTGGGGGTTGGATGATTTATTGGTGATGTTTGTTTAATTCATGATTTTGTTTGTACTCTTGTTGAATATTTTTGATCAATGAAGCATATGATGAGTTTTTATTGCAATTCATTTAGGGGGTGTTTGGGAGTGCTTATTTAAAACAACTTATGCTTATTTTGAAAAGTGCTTATTAACTTATGCGGTGTCAAACCGGAGTTTTTAAAAAAGTGTTTGGATTAGCTTATTGTGGTACCAAAACGTAATAAGCTAATAAGTTGTTATTTAAAAGTGTTTGGGATTGTTTATACATACAAAATAACCAAAAAAGTAATAAGCACTTTTCAAATAAGTTGATAAGTTAGAACAAAATGACTTATCAAAAATGGCTTTTCAGCGGTTTGGCACCGCTATAAGCTCTTTTCTTTTTGTTCCATCCAAACACTCAAAATGGCTTATCTCCGTGCCAAATCGCAATAAGCTAAAAAGCCCCTCAAATAAGCAATCCCAAACACCCCCTTAGTCTGATCAACTAGTTGGATCTTTCTTGATTATTTTACTCTTCGAGAGAAGTGTGGAAGGATTAGATGTGTTATCATATGCCTATGGTGCAAATTGGATAGAGATATACCAATTTCACCATATATCTGTTAATCCAGTTTTTTATGAGTAATCTAACTTGAGCATTGAGATCGAAAGAAGCAATTTCATTATTAGTTACTAGTGTTGTTATAGCTTGAGAAAGTGTAACAATCAATTTAAGATTAATTTCATTGTATCTCTTAACTTCATATTCAAACCATTTCATGTTTTCATCAAATAATCCTTTCATGATTTCAACCCCCAACTTTCTTATCAGCAGTTAACTGTTTCTATTTCCCAAAAGCTACCTGTAGTCGTTTTAAGTTAATTCCTTTGCACAACATCAAACCAATCAATTTTCTAATAGTCTAGTTAATAGTTAATATAGAGTTGTGGTACTTAACACCAAGTTCCTACAGTTCGATACTCGTAATTCCGTACATATTACTTGATACGACACCGTACACTTGCGGTCCGTGTGGGAAGGGTGTAAACCCGACCTATCAAGTTTTTGGCGCCGTTGCAATGGGATCAAGAATCTTTGTACGAATCATGGGAACGGTACAAGGGCATGTTGAATAGATGTCCGCATCATAGTGTACACGGGGGGGGGGGGGTAGTCATCCAAACGTTCTTTGGAGGATTTCAACCCCAATTCAAAAATGACATCACTAGGGCTGCGGGAGGAGCCTTAATGAACAAAACATATGAAGAGGCATGGGAACTCATTGAAAATTTGTCCGAACATAGCTATGCCACGCCAAGATCTGATGTTCAAAGGGTAGCTAATGTTCAAGATACTGATGAGCTTCGGCAAATTAAAGCACAGTTAGCAGCAATCACAAATCAGTTGAAGGGCACTTCCCTTCAAGGCCAAACGTCAAGTGATGAAGTGCTAGATCAATTTTCACCGTTTGAATCACCGGAGCAAGTGAACTTTCTTCAGAACCATAACCGTCAACGGAATGATCCCTTCTCAAACACATAGAATGAGGGATGGAGGAAGCACCCCAACTTTTCTTGGAGCCAACCACCAAACGGCCCAAAACAAACAATGAGGAATCATCAAAATTTTGGTAACAATTCTAACTTTACTCCTCTATCTAACTCTAACAATGTTTATCGTCATCTTGGTCACAACCAGCGGAGGCAAGAAGAGGGACAAACTTCCGATAAAAAGGCGGGCATGGAGGAAATGATGATGAAGTTCATGACTAAGATGGATTCAACGGTTGATGGCATTACGTCTTCTGTGAGCACACTAACCAATACAGTTAGTATAGTCAAAGCGGCCACCGATCAAAATGCCGCCTCTATCTAAATTCTAGAGAGGCAAGTGGGCCAAATTGCGGAGGCATTACAATCAAGAATCCAAGGCCAATTTCCGAGTCAAACGGAGAAACCGCCGAGGGAAAATTGTTACGCAATTAAACTAAGGAGTGGCAAAGAGCTGCAAAATAATTCAATTAAAGAGACAGAGGTGGAGAAAACTAAAGAACCGGAAGTGGTGGTAGAAGAGGAGGAAGATGAAGAGAGAGTAGATGAAAGCATGGAAATAGAGAAACCGAAGAAAAAGGAAGAGAAGAAAGACACGAAGCAAGTGAAGGATAAAGCACCGGTCAACCCCATAGCACCAAAAGTGCCCTTTCCGAACAGACTAAAAGCACATAAAGATAATGTTAATTTTGCAAAATTTCTTGAGGTATTTAAAAAACTGCATGTTAACATTCTTTTTGCCTATGCTTTGGCATAAATGCCATCATATGTCAAATTTCTGAAGGACATCCTCTCCAATAAGAGGAATATTGAGGAGCAAGCTACGGTGGCGTTAACCGAGGAGTGTAGTGCAATTATCCAACACAAACTTCCTCCTAAATTGAAAGATCGAGGGAGTTTCACTATTCCTGTTCATATTGGAAATTCTGAATTTAGCAAAGCATTGTGTGATTTGGGTGCTAGTATTAACTTGATGCCTTTATCTATTTTCAGGAAACTCGGACTTGGTGAAGTGCAACCTACTAATGTAACTCTACAGCTGACAGACAGGTCAATAAAATATCCATACGGAGTGATTGAAGATGTCCTTATCAAGGTGGATAAATTTTATTTCCCGGTGGATTTTATGGAACTTGATATGGACGAAGACAGGGAGATACCGCTAATCCTTGGCAGACCATTCTTAGCCACCGGTGGAGCGTTAATCGATGTGAGAGGAGGAATGCTTACACTGAGAGTTGGTGAGGAAGAGGCCGTATTTAATGTGTTTCAAGCAGCCAAGCAAAAGGTGGAGGTGAATTAGTGCCACCAAGTAAATGCTATTGAGGCGATAGTAAGAGAAAGTGGAGAGTTGATAGTGACAGAAGACTTGTTGTAGAAAGCGCTGACCGGTACTGATCCATATTCAAGAAGTGAAATAGTAATGCAGCTGAATGCATTACCCAACTATAAGGGGCATCGCAAAACAACAGTTGAGAATTTGGGAACACTACTCCCAAAATCTCAACCATCTTCAAAAGTACCCCCTCAGTTGGAGTTAAAGCAGTTACCCACACACTTGGAGTATACGTAACTAGGTGAGAAAGAAACATTGCCAGTAATCATTTCGGCTAAGTTGAGTTCAGAGAATAAAGATAAATTACTACGAGTCCTTAGAGAGCATCAAACGGCAATCGGGTGGACAATCGCCGATCTCAAAGGCTTGAGTCCAACCTTTTGCACTCATCGTATTAGTTTGGAAGAAGGGCAGCGACTGGTAGTTCTACATCAAAGGCGATTGAATCCGAATATGAAAGAAGTGGTTCGAAAGGAGATTCTGAAGCTTCTTGATGTCGGAATAATTTAACCAATTCCTGATAGTCCGTGGGTGAGTCCAGTACAAGTAGTACCAAAGAAGGAAGGCATTACTGTGGACAAGAACAACAACAACGAATTAATTCCATCACAGACAGTTACGGGGTGGAGAGTGTGCATTGACTATAGAAAGTTGAATTATGCAACCCGGAAGGATCATTTCCCATTACCATTTATTGATCAGATGCTTGAGAGGTTATCGGGGCATGAATTTTATTGCATTTTAGATGGGTACTCCGGATATAATCAGATACCAATTGCACCGGAGGACCAAGCCAAGATGACTTTTACATGCCCCTATGGTACTTTTGCCTATCGACGAATGCCATTTGGGTTGTGTAATGCTCCAACAACATTTCAAATGAGCATCATGGCCATTTTCTCCGACATGGTGGGGCGAAGCATAGAAATATTCATGGATGATTTCTTGGTATTTGGGTCTTCATTTGATGTATGTTTGTCAAGTTTGGAAGCTGTTCTAAGGAGATGCAAATAGACAAGTGTAGTGTTGAATTGGGAGAAATGTCACTTCATGGTGACGGAAGGAATAGTACTCGGGCACAAAATATCAAAAGCAGGGATAGAAGTGGACAAAGCAAAGGTGGCAGTGATAGAGAATTTACCCTATCCAAATTCGGTTAAGGGAATCCGGAGTTTCTTGGGTCACTCCGGGTTCTATCGGCGATTCATTAAGGATTTTTCAAAAATCACTAAGCCTTTATGTTCATTACTTTTTAAAGATGAAAAATTCGAGTTTACTAATGAATGCATTGTTGCTTTTGATAGGTTGAAAACATAGTTGATTTCAACACCAATCCTTACGACACCTGATTGGAGTCTTCCGTTCATACTTATGTGTGATGCGAGTGATATTGCAGTGGGAGCAGTCTTGGGTCAAAAGAAGGATAAGAAGATGCATGTCATCGACTATGCCAGCAAAATACTTGATGAGGCTCAAGTCAATTACGCTACAACTGAGAAGGAATTACTCGCAATTGTCTATGCTTGTGAGAAATTCCGCTCATATTTGGTCGGCGCCAAAGTGATAGTATACACGAATCATTCATCTCTTAAGTACCTTATGTTGAAGAAAGATGTGAAGTCGAGGCTCATCCGTTAGGTGTTACTACTCCAATAGTTTGACTTGGAGTTTCTAGAAAAAAAAGGTTCAGAGAACACGGTAGCAGATCACCTATCACGACTTGAAGAAAATGGAGGAGCAGATAAGTCGGCTATAAATGATTCATTTCCAGATGAACAAATTTTCAAGGTAAGCCATTTTGAACCATGGTATGCAGACATTGTCAATTATTTGGTGGGGTCCGTTCTACCGTACAAGCTGAATTCGCATCGAAGGAAAAATTTTCTATCTGATACGAAACAATATTATTGGTACGAACCATGTTTATACAAGTTGTGCGCAGACGGTATGATCAGACGATGTGTTCCCGACGACGAAAAGACAACCATTCTAGCACACTGTCACATGTTAGAATGTGGGGGTCATTTCAGTACTGATAGGACAGTGGCAAAGGTGGTGCAAGCAGGTTTCTTTTGGCTATTTATGTTCAAAGACGCCAGGGACTTCATTTTCCGTTGTGACCGATGTCAACGAATGGGTAATATAACGAAAATAGATGAAATTCCCATGAACATCTTCATGGAACTGGAGTTGTTCGATGTTTGGGGCATTGATTTCATGGGACCTTTTCCACACTCGTACCAAAATGAATACATTCTCGTTGCGGTAGATTATGTGTCGAAATGGGTGGAAGCAATAGCGACCCCTACAAATGATTCTAAGGTAGTGATCAACTTTCTGCGGCGACACATTTTCTCAAGGTTTGGGGTTCCAAGGGCGTTGATCAGTGATGAAGGTGCCACTTTTGTAACTGCTACCTAGATGTTGTACTAAAAAATTATTCAGTCAAGCATAGGGTGACCACTCCGTATCATCCGCAAGACAACGGATTAGCTGAAGTGTCCAATCGTGAACTTAAACAGATCCTTGAGAAGACTGTTAGTGCATCACAGAAAGATTGGTCGTCTAAGCTAGACGATGCACTATGGGCCTACCGGACAGCATACAAGACGCCACTGGGAACTACACCGTACCGACTTGTATTCGGGAAATCGTGCCATCTACCAGTTGAGCTAAAGCATAAGGCTTATTGGGCAATCAAACAGCTCAATATGGATTTAAAGACTGCTAGACAACGTCGGTCTCTACAGTTGAACGAGTTAGATGAGATCCGACAAGACGCTTTCGAAAACGCCGCCATTTATAAGGAACGTACAAAAAGATTTCATGACAGTCGCCTCCATCAAAAGGTAATTGTTCAAAATTTGAAAGTATTATTGTTTACCTCACAACTACGTTTATTCCCAGGGAAGCTAAAATCTAAATGGTCGGGCCCCTTCACCGTCAAGAAAGTGTTGCCGTATGGAGCAGTCGAACTACAAGGAAACGACGGGTCGGCATTCAAGGTAAACGGGCAAAGAATAAAGCCATATATCAGCGGTGAACCACTAGATGCCTCTAGCCTCTACCTTGACGTGCAAAAGGAGTGAAAGAGAACCAATGAGTCGTGCCACGACACTAAATATGACGCTAGGTGGGAGGTAACCCACCGAGGTTTGATTTTATTTTTTTTCCTTTTTTGTGATTTTCTTTTGTTATTTAATGGTTATCTCGAGTTATTTTTGTTATTGTTTGTGTTAGAGGGTTTGGATTTGGAAAATCAGGTTGATGAGAAGAGATGCATAAACAATAAGTTACGAGGGCTACCCCACGACTTAGAAGCCGTGGTGGAAGTCGCGTAAGTCACTGGAATGTTTGGGGTAATTGAAGCCCCAGGTTATTACGCCACATTGAAGTCATAAGAAAATCCGTGTAACTCAATGGTGTCGGAACAAACAGAGAGTTACGCAGTATACCCCGCGGCCTGCATCCCACGATTAAAGTCGCGTAAGTCACTGGAGTGCAAGATTCAGGCCATACCCCGCGGCTTAGAAGCCGCGGACTAAACTGCGGGAAATCCGCGGACATAACCCTAGTCGCAGGTCGATTTGAAGCTCTTTTTACCCAAAATCAACTTCTCAAATTCTCTCTCTAACTTCGAAATTTCATCTTCCAATACTCTTTTCTCTTGTTTGTTGAAGATCCTTCAAGTATTTCATCCATCCATGTAAGTGTTCTTATTTTCATTCCCTAGTTCTAGTTTCTTCTTCTCAAGGTATGTGTTTCCCTTTTCTCCCCAATTTCACCACTTGATGAAGTTTTGTTCAAAATAGTTTGGAGGTATGTGTTTTTGTTACTTCTACTTGCTATAATCTTGTAGTATTTGGGGATTGTTGGGTGGTGGGTGGAATTACTTAACTTTTAATGATGGTTTGGGTCTTGGATTCTTAGTTAATAGTTCATTATGGTTCGGGTTATGCTTTGATTTTTGTGATGTAATGTGGAATTTGGGACTAACCATTCTTGGACACAACTGCATTTCATTTTTGTGATGTAGTTAGTATTGTGTGATTGTCCGCCTGGGGTTTTACTTGACATCATGCATAATTTTGAGTAAATATAGAGATAGGTACTTTTGGCAACCTTAAATTTTACTCAATTTTGGGGTTCCAAATTGTACACCTTGGTTACACTAGGTTGGGGCATCTCATGTCAAGCTTGAGCAGCCACCGGAATGCACCATTCCACTTCTCGGAATACGATAGGTTAACTCCCGCACAAAAGGCTCACATGACTAATTTGGTAAACCCGGACGCAAGAGGAAGGCATGAAAGGATGGCACGAAAGAACTGGCAACCCTTTGCTGAATGAGGAATCAAACTAGCTGGGCTGCTTGCCGGTTCAAGGGTGGCCACTATCATCGCTCAATGACAATGGAATCATTTTATCCGAACCCCTCCGAAATTCAATGAGGAGATTGTTCAAGAATTTTACGCAAATATGATTCCTGAAGTTTACCTCAACAGTTACACAGTGATGGTCAGAGGGAAGAAGGTGCGCATATCACTTGATGATATCTGCGAATATCACCAAGTGCCTCGACGACCTGAGTTGGGGCTGATCTTTGGCATGTCAGCACATGTTGACTTTCACACCCATCTGAATCCGATAATAGCTGCTTCTTTGCAGCGGAATGGAGAACAAGGTTGGGATAGGACTTCTAATGACATCCTGAAAAGCGACCTACACATCGATTTGGCCTTTTTAATGCTTTTCATCAAGAGTAGCCTCAAACCCTCCTCCCACAATACCACCGCAGATCCACAAGTTGCACATGTCATTTTCTCACTCCAACATAATCTCCGAATGGGCAATCTAGCCCTCCTCCCACAATAATGCAGGTGTCACTCTTGATGGGGTTCTCCCTTTCCCTTGTATGATTACATATTTTTGCAGGCAAGCAGGAGTGGATGTTGTGGGAAATCTAGCTTCGAAAGCGGATTTTGCGTTAAAACATTACCGCATTCAAATCCGAGCAGCTGAGGAGTTAGATAAGAAGAGACGTGACGAGGAGAATGAGTGGCGCCAGCTACGCGGGTGGCAACCACTACCAGCCGAGGGAGCGGAACAAGAGTTTTCAGCCGGGGGACTGCGATGATCCTGATTTTGACCCTAGTGCACCATAAGCAACCCCGGAAGAGCACACTGGAACTACACCACCTTAGGCTACGCGGATGATGACCACAATCACACAAATTTTCGACGTAATCAACTACCGACTGTATAATTTTAATGAGCGGTTGAGCCAGGTTGTTCTAGAGTCCTCGGGATCTCAACGAAGTGGAAGGCGTGTGCAAGGACGTCAGACAGACGAGTATCTTCATCACACCGCTAGTGATCTGTGTTGGTAAAAATCAGTTTAGATTGCTTTCTTTGAACTATGGTTTATGCTTTCATTCGGATGACTGTACCTAATCGCATGATGGCACTTTCTGTTAATTTAATTGCATGTTGATATGTTCGTAGTGGTTAATCACTTCTACCTCTATCACATTGAGGACAATGTGTTGGTAAGGTTTGTGGTTGTCCGATTGGACATGCATTCAATCGATTTTCATACTTTATTTGCCATATCCTATACTGCACTAAATTTTTTCTTTTTAGCCACCTATTGGAAAGATGAACCAAATCGTTGTACAGAGAATTTCAGAGCAGTGAGGTAATTTCTGAGGGAAGACCAGTGAGGTGTGTGTTTACGAACATTATTGGAGACTACCGTGAGAATCACTTTGAACCTATACATTTATCGTTTCAAATTCTGAGTGTGATTTTTTTGACTAATTCTATACACCTTTCGTTTTTCTTAAAGATTGATAATAGTTAATCTCACTATTATCATTGTATCGAGTAGTAAAGATTAACACACAGACAGAAAGCAAGTTCAATTAAACTAATTGTGTAGACCTTAAGGATCAAGGTCAGGATAAGATATCAGGACCCCAGTTAAAGTAATTGATGCCCATTGCTACCTGTTAGTACACATCAACTCCAAGAATGAAGTCAAAAAAAATAATATATATATATATATATATATATATATATATATAAATGAATAAAGGTGAGTTCTGGGCAACTTCGATGAGTTAAGAAAAGGGGGAAGGAGTAGGACTTAAAAGAAAGAGGAATTCAAGAAAAAGTTCAAAAAACTTGTTCTTCCCATTTCTTGTAACACTCCAAAAAGTTCGATTACCTGTTGACTCTGAGGGAAAACATTGTTGGGTAGATGGAAATTCCTGACTGTCATGTCTTATTACTTGATTCCTTTCAGAGATTACGTTGCACACATTAAGTGTTATTTAGTTGTCATATCATGCAAATCTAATCTTGAGTTTCATTGTTCGTAAATTCTCTCTGTATTAATTGTTACGTGTGAAAGTCTAGGATTCGAGAGATGAGCGTATTCCGTAAGGTAGAGTCGAGGCGAAATGTTTTTCCTAACACTTTTTCGCTGGTACACAACTTAGCATGCACTAAACTACTTTGAATTAAATGTCCAATGGTCTTGGTGAAGTCAACCCAACAGGAGGAAATTAAAATTGGACCTCATTGTCTGTTTTTACCATGTGGAAACCGTAGAATGTGGATGTACGATTGTCCATCATGCAAATCCTTATGTCTTGTGATTATGGTTATGTTTTATTTTGTCGATCTTTTGCTTGAGGACAAGCAACACTCGGTTTGGGGTTGTTGCTAACACCAATTTTTGGTGTTATTCTGATACCACTAGGCGAGTAAACGTGCCATGTTTCGAGCAAATTAGCGTAATCTTTTGATCATTTCCAAGAAGTCTTACAACATCTTGCAAAGAGAACCCATAGTAGTGAAGAAGTAGCAATCGAAGGCGATTCTAGGAAGTTTCTTAGTGATTTGGAAGCCTCCTAGATGACCAAACAGTGAGTTGGGCGACATAAGTCGCGACTTCCAACCCGCGACCTTCTCAGGATACGCGCGACTTACCCCGCGACCTCCAAGCCACGAGACTCACTATTTCGAGTCCTGCACTTCTTAATCAAATTAGGAGAAGGTTTTTAGGGTTACACTGTTTTCCAGTAGACGACGACAGCAAGGGACGATTTTCGGGAGCTAGATGAAAAATAAGCGATACTAAAAGGTGGGGAGACTTGGTGGAAACGGATCCTCAATCTTGTTACAATCTTTTGCTGCAAGATTCAAGATCTCAGGGAATGTTTGTATTTCTTAATCATTTGTTATTTTCAACAACAATGTTCAGATCTACTTTTGATTCATTTCTGTCTTTCATTTTGTTTAACCCCAACATGAGCTAATCCTCTCATGTTGGGGGTTGGATGATTTATTGGTGATGTTTGTTTGAATTCATGATTTCATTTGTACTCTTGTTAAATATTTTTGATTAATGAAGCATATGATGAGTTTTTATTGCAATTCATTTAGTCTGATCAACTAGTTGGATCTTTCTTGATTGTTTTACTCTTCGAGAGAAGTGTGGAAGGATTAGATGTGTTATCATATGCCTATGGTGCAAATTGGATAGAGATATACCAATTTCACTATATATCTGTTAATCCATATTTTTATGAGTAATCTAACTTGAGCATTGAGATCGAAAGAAGCAATTTCATTATTAGTTACTAGTGTTGTTATAGCTTGAGAAAGTGTAACAATCAATATAAGATTAATTTCATTGTATCTCTTAACTTCATATTCAAACCATTTCATGTTTTCATCAAATAATCCTTTCATGATTTCAACCCCCAACTTTCTTATCAGTAGTTAACTGTTTCTATTTCCCAAAAGCTACCTGTAGTCATTTTAAGTTAATTCCTTTGCACAACATCAAACCAATCAATTTTCTAATAGTCTAGTTAATAGTTAATATAGAGTTGTGGTACTGAACACCAAGTTCCTACGGTTTGATACTCGTACTTCCATACATATTACTTGATATGACACCGTACACTTGCGGTCTGTGTAGGAAGGGTGTAAACCCGACCTATCAATGGCCAGAGTGAAAGAACTATTCAGACTTTGGAAGATATGCTTCCAGTATGTGCGATTGACTTTATGTACAACAATAGCTTCTATGTTAGCATTCAAGCGACACCTTTTGAAGCATCATACGGACGCAACTGTAATACCCCTTTATGTTGGAATGAAGTAGGAGAAAGACAATTGGTGGGTCTGGAGACTGTGCAAATGACCGTCGATAAGATCAACCAAATTCACGATAAGATGAGGGTGGCTCAAGACCGCCAAAAGATGTATGCAAACAAGCGGATAAAATCGAATGAATTCCAAGTGGGACACAACGTGATGCCTAAGTTATCGCCTTGGAATGGTGTGGTACGATTCGAAAAGAAGGGAAAGCTAAGTCCTAGGTATGTGGGGCCTTTTGCTATTACCGAACGTGTAGGGGAAGTGGCTTATAAATTGGATTTACCTCAGGTGTTATGGGGAATCCACCCTACATTTCATGTGTCTAATTTGAGGAAGTGCCTAGCCGACGCCAATATGACTGTTCCCTTGGATGATATCCGAGTAGACGAGAAGTTGAACTATGTCAAAGAACCGGTGGCCATTGTAGACTGTAAAGTTAGGAAATTGAGAACCAAGGAGATTGGCTAAATGAAGGTTTAGTGGCATTACCATAAGGGACAAGAAGCAACGTGGGAGATGGAGGCGGACATGAGGTCTAAGTACCAACATTTATTTGATGATGGAATCCCGGGGAGTGAATTCTTTTGAGGGGGTATTGTAATAACCTTAAACCTTTAAGTTTGAAGTTTTGAGGAGTTGTAGGGTGTTAAGTGGAATTTCATCAAATTTCAGGGATTTAAGTGTAAATATGGAATGAAGGGGGAAAACCCTCCTAAACCCTCCTCATTCCTCATTCATACGGTTTTTGGGTAGCTAGAGAGAAGATTTGGGGGTTTTCAATCTTTGGTCATTATTGGATTTAAACTCTATGGAATAAGTGCTTTATTGGTGTATTGTTTGGTTTTCAATAAGTTTTGGACTAGAATCACCATTGATGGTGTCTACCTTCAAGGGTTCTTCATTTTCTTTAATTTTTGGAAAAACTATGGTTTTCAATTGATATATTTAATGGGTCATTTGATGTTATAATGTTTAGTTATTGTCGGGAAAGGTTTAGAAAATCTATTACCTTAATTTGGAGGCTTACAATCGACTTGGAATGGCTTGGCCTTGAGAAAGGATGAGACTTTGGGGTAAAAATTCTTGTAGGGTTGGATCAGAGCTTCGTGCGGGTTCTAGAATGGTTTAGTCCGCCCCGGAGGTTGCGCTAGACATTGGTCAGTGTTTGGCGCGGGTTTTGATGCGGTTTTGGTCGCACGGGAGGTCGCCCCAGGCTCTGTTTGGGCGACTTTCGTGTTGTTTCGTCTACTGTTTGGGACTAGGATCGGGTTGTCGATTAGGGGTTGTCTTGGGGATGTTAAGGAGTGTTTTTAGGGCCATTCAAGTGGTTTAATACCCTCATGCGTCGTGTGATTAGGTGTTCGGTTTGGACTCTCGTTAAGCAAGGTGTGAGTTTTAGCGTGGACGACATGTGAGTTTCCTAAACTTACTCTATTTGACGTCCATGCTTTGAATACGTATGATGCTTATCAAAATACATGTTTTACTGTCAGGATCGAATTCTCAACAAGAATTAATTCTCAGAAACAATATCAAAGAAGTTTGCGGAATAACACTTTAATATTTAATCAAACAGAAAATCAAAACAGAATATAATCAACAGACTGTAAACTTGTATTAAATGCTTTGAAGTTACAAGATTATACACTCAACCTCAATATTGATGAACAGGCTCACCAATACGAATTCTACTTCTCTAGAATTAGGATCTATGCCTTGAGGTTGATTTTCTCTCTAAAAGAATGAAAACAAAAGTTAACTCATTATTCTAAACTATACAATATATATACTGAATACAAAGATAAATAAATAAAATATCTTCAGTATATCTTCCATGTATATCTCTAAGCTTCCATAATCTTCAGATTATCCAGCTGTCATTCTTTCCATCCGAATCTCTTTAGCAGCACTAACCATGATCAGCAGCATTAACTTCTTCTAGCAGTATTAACTACTAAGCAGCATTAACTACTAGCAGTACTAACTAGCTAAGCAGTACTAACTTTGTTCAAGCAGCACTAACTATGACTAGCAGTATTAATAATACTAGCAGTAGTAACACTCAGCAGTATTAACCTTTAAGTCTTCTAGCAGTAGTAACTTTGAACCAGCAGCATTAACCATACTTAATGAATTCTTCAGTTCCCAACAATCTCCCCCTAACTTGACTTTTAGGAAGAGAAGTCAAGTTCTTCAGAATTAATCTTCAAGATGCTCCCAAAACTCTATTATGGCCTAAATTCCAGTGTTTGCATCCAATCCCAAACTCTGATTGATGGTTCTTTGAATCAAGTATTTAGCCATTTCTGAATCTGGAACACACCTTAACTTTTTCTTCAGCATGGCATGTAGCTTCAATCTGCTATGATTGTACACTCTATCCACTAGGAAGTATTCAGTGTGATTTAAATCCAAAGTCACTGTATATACTCCACTAATTTCATATAGAGTCCAACTGTTGACTGACTTGAATATATCCTTGATCACATGCTTTACTTCTTCAGGTTTGAACATCATACACAGATACTCCATTACCAGTTTTGTAATTGAAATCCCTGGAGCCTTTAGAATATCTGCATACAACTTCATTCCTATCTCAAACATCTCTTCAAGATCTGATCTAGAACATGTTCTGACAATTTTTGCCCATGTGTTGAACACTTCATACTTTTCATCCTTCCTTTTTAGCCTTATGTATTCCTTTCCATCCACTGTCAATGTATCCCAGTGAATGACCTCAGGAGGCTTAACTCCTACAGGTTCTGCTGAAATTGGTTCAGGCACTTTGTCCATCACTACCATATACAAATTTACATCATCTGTGTTTGCTGGCTCTTTCAGTTTGGATGACTCAGGTGCCCCTTCTTCTTCAGCAGCCTTCTCAGCCTCTTCTTCAGATACTCTAGGCTTCTTGATTGGCTTTCTCCTTGCCATCATCTTGGTTCTCTTTAAAGTCTTTAGACTTTCTCCCAGAGTGGTCTCTTTCTTAGGGGGTGTTTCTTGCTCATCTGGAAATGGCTTTTGACAATCAAAGTCATTACTTTCTTTCATCCTCTTCTCCATCTCCACCCTAGCAGTTTCACTTCCCTGAAGCTTTAACATCTCTGAATCATAGAGCTCTTTGATCTTCTCAAAAGACATTTTGGAGAACATCTCCTTTTTGACTCCTACAGCACCTTTGAGAAATATAATCATCTTGTTTCTCTCTTGGGTACCTAGGAATGTCTTTGAGGGTCTTCTCTTCTTTGCAACTGTTTTCACCACAGATTTCTTCATACTTGCAGCTTTCTTCTGTGCAATTTCAGTTGCCATACTCTGTTGATAAGCTTCATTCAGTTCAGCAGCTAGAGCTTTTGCCATTTCCCTGTCCTTTTCCATCTGAACTCTTTCTTCTTTTTCAATATCCTCCTGCATCTTTTTAGCTAGGGCTTCATCTGATTCAACCAACCTTTGCTTTTTGATTGGTTGATCAGATTCTACCATCTTTGCTTTTCCTTTATCTTTGCTCATTGCCTTCTTACTGTTATCTTTCTTGATCACTTCACCTTGTTCTTTTATGATTACACCTTTGGTCTTTGAAGTGACCTTGGGAGTATCATTCTTGGCTTTTAGTAAGGTTTCTACAATCTCAAGATCTGTTAACACTTCTTTCACAGTTTCTGCTGCTTTATTAATGTCAGCAGTAGTAACTGTTTCTTCTTGCTGCTCCCCCTGAACATCAACTTTCTCTCCATCAAGCTCCCCCTTTCTTGTGGCTTCTTCCATGTTGATCTCCCCCTTTTTGGGAGCATCATCCTCAGTTGGCCTTCTCCTTAATTGGAATTGCTTTCTCTTCTTCCTTTGTACCAGACTAACCACCATCCTCTTCAGCTTAGCAATCTGTTCTTGTTGTGACAGAATTACTAGCTTCATTTCTTCAATTTCTTTGCCTTGTTTGAGAACATCTTGATTGATGTTCCCCATTGTTTCCATCAATTCATCGTACGTATATCTGTCCTCACCCTCTCCAGAAGTGTTACCCTCCTTTGAAGGATCATTGGATCTTTTATTTGTGGAAGTCTTCTGCCTTGCAGAGGCACTATCCACCCCTGTGGTTTCTTGGCACCAGGGACCTTCAAATGATTGCTCATTCAAAGTTTCCATGGGGGAGGTCTTATTGATGTTACCACTTTCCTCCTCTATACTAGCAGGAGTAGTGGCAGCCTCATCACCCATATGCTCTACCTCCTCCTCATAGAGCACCTCCTTTGGGTTGGGAGACACCCGTGTGGTTTCCCTTTGGATATTCTCTAGGGGAGAAGTCTCCCTTAGAGGGCTTATAGGCTTAGTGGGTAATGGTACAAGAAGGGATGGAGCCTTCTTTACCTTTTTTTTCTTGTAAGTTTGGGTGATGGGAGAGGTTGGTTTTTCAAGAAGGGACTGGGGAATTGATTTTGAGAGGGAAGGTTGGGCTTGGCTAGCAGTGGGTTGGTCTAATGGGGGCCTTGACCCTGCTGCCATACCTTCATTGGTTTGGGACACCACCATCATTGTAGAGAACAATGGGGTGTCAACTCCTTCAGAGTCCCCAGCAGATCTTCTCATATTTGAGAACACCTTGCCTTTGGGGGGTTTAGGTACATATACCCCAACAGGTTGAGGTATATCCGTCAATTTATGAGTAATAATTTCTTGAACAAACCTGGGATACATAAAGAAGCTCTTTTTGTTTCCCATGTTTGAGACAAGATCATTGAAAATCATTTTAGAAAAATTGTACTTTCTGGCAGTGGCCAAGCACACCAAAGCATAGGCAATAGTGCTGCTGAACTCACTCCATCCAGTAGTCTTTTTGGAGATACAATGCATAAGAGTATGGACAAAGAAACGCCATTGGGGTGAAAATTTGGATTTTGAGAATTTGAAAACACCCAATGGGCCTCCATACCCCATTCTTGTAAGGTTTGAAAACAGTTCATCATTTGGGATAGAGGTTATACCAGAGGCATCGTCTAGACGTAGACTGATGCGAATAACCTCTTCAGTAACCGTGAGTGATTGATCACAGATTCTTGTCTTGATCATCTGCACACCATTCTCAACAACAATGGTTGCATTAGCCCAGAACTGCCTTTGATGCTCAATATAGATTGTAGGGGATACAATAAGAGCATGAGCAATGTGGCTTGTCTTGAGGAAATCCACAATCTGATGAAATCCTGAAGCTTGCTTTGGCTTTTGTAGCATCGCAATCTCGTTGTGCTCGTCGATGAAAGTCATGGATGCCATTGATCTTAGTGAAAAGCTTGCCTGAAAACTTCGAACTTGAGAGAGAAAGGGTTTAGAGCGCAAGTGAACAGTATGCAAAGAGTCGTTATGAACTTTTAGGCGGGCAAAGAGTATTTATAATATTCGGAACATAAGCAGTATTAACCTAGAGCAGTATTAACTACTAGCAGTATTAACTGAAAGCAGTATTAACTAACTAGCAGTATTAACTGAAAGCAGTATTAACTACCTAGCAGTATTAACTGAAAGCAGTATTAACTACTAGCAGTATTAACCACTAGCAGTATTAACTGAAAGCAGTATTAACTAACTAGCAGTATTAACTGAAAGCAGTATTAACTACCTAGCAGTATTAACTGAAAGCAGTATTAACTACTAGCAGTATTAACTGAAAGCAGTATTAACTACTAGCAGTATTAACCACTAGCAGTATTAACTACTAACTTACTCCTTTAAGCTTGTGAAACACTGAGTACTGCTATGCATATCCTGAAAAGAAGATTAGTAACACCACGAATAAAAATATACAGGTATAAAACCACTTTTTGAGAAGGGGCTTATTCAGAGTTGATCATTCCCACACTAGTTACCAAGAAAGTGAATCTACCCACATCAAAGGCTTTAGTGAATAGATCAGCAAACTGATTATCAGTGTGGACTTTTACAACTTGAATAAGTTTCTTTTCATTACAGTCTCTTATGAAGTGATACCTGATCTCAATGTGCTTTGTCTTAGAGTGCTTGACAGGATTATTCACAATGCTAATAGCACTACTGTTGTCAATAAAGATTGGAGTGTGTAGAAAGGTTACCCCATAATCCAACATTTGATTCTGAATCCATAAGACTTGAGAACAGCAACTTGCAACTGCTATGTACTCTGCCTCTGTTGTAGATGTGGATATTGTGGTTTGTTTCTTGCACTGCCATGAGACTAGTCTATCACCCAAAAACTGACATCCTCCAGAAGTAGATTTTCTGTCCAAGTTTGCCCCACCTAGATCACTGTCTGAGTATGCTATTAGGTCAAAAGGTGAGTTATGAGGATACCAAAGTCCCAATCTGGGTTGCCCTTTGAGATATCTGAATATCCTCTTAACAGCTTGAAAGTGAGATTGCTTGGGCCTAACTTGAAATCTTGCACATACACAGACTGGAAACATTATATCTGGCTTTGATGCTGTGAGATACATGAGAGAGCCAATCATGGATCTATAATGATGCACATCCATATCCTCCCCCTCAAGATCTGCTGTTATTTGCTTGTGTGTTTCCATAGGTGTGCTGGCAGGTTTTGACTCTGAGAAACCAAACTTGGTTAGAATGTCCTGCACATACTTGGATTGACAGATGAAGATGCCATCTGACTTCTGTTGAACTTGGAGTCCAAGGAAGAAAGTAAGTTCCCCCATGGAACTCATTTTAAACCTTTGATGCATTAGATCCTCAAACTCCTTGCACATGTTGTCTCTTGTAGATCCAAAGATAATGTCATCAACATAGATTTGGACCAGCAAGATATCCTTCTTCTTTCTCTTGATAAATAGAGTCTTATCAATGACTCCTCTTTCAAAGTCATTTTCCAAGAGATAGGATGACAGAGTGTCATACCATGCTCTTGGAGCTTGATGTAGCCCATAAAGTGCTTTCTTTAATTTGTATACCCTGTCTGGATAGCTTGGGTTTTCAAACCCTGGTGGTTGACAGACATATACCTCTTCTTCAATTGATCCATAGAGAAAAACACTTTTTACATCCATTTGATAGACTTTGAAGTTCATGTAAGAAGCATAGGCTAGGAATAATCTGATTGCTTCTATCCTAGCCACAGGTGCAAAAACTTCTTCATAATCTATACCCTCTTCTTGAGTATATCCTTGAGCCACTAGCCTTGCTTTGTTCCTTATGACAATACCTCTTTCATCTCTCTTGTTTCTGAAAATCCACTTTGTGCCAATTGCTCTGTGACCTTTAGGAAGGTCTACTAAATCCCATACATCTTGTAGCTTGAACTGTAACAGTTCTTCTTGCATTGCTTCTATCCAGCTAGATTCTTTCATAGCATCATGTGCCTTTTTAGGCTCAAGCTGGGATAGAAAACAAGAAAGGACTGTATGCTGTTGATCTTGCATTTCTTGAAGCCTGCTTTGATGTCTAGTCATCATAGGAGAAGAGATATCTCCTATTACCAGCTGTGGAGGATGATTCTTTTGAACTCTGGTGTTATGAATAGGTTCTTCATTCAGTCCAGCCTCTAGATTAGAGTCATGCAACTCAACTGAAGTGTTTTCAGATGCCACTGCTGATTCTTTATTTTCTTGAGTCTCCTCATCTCTAGTTTCTTCTTCACTCTGATTTGGTCCAGTAAATGATTCCTTTTCACAGTCTTCAACAGAATTCACTGTGGGTATGGGAAATATCACAGATTTAGATATACTTTCTGAGACTTGTGTGATCCCTGATCCTCCACATCCTGTTCCTGTAGAATCACCACTACTGAAACCAAAAGAATTAGTTAGTGAATCAATGTCAAATAGCCACTGAGGTCCAGACCCAACAGGATTTGGTGTGTTCTCATTGCATTTGACATTGTCACTTTCTTCAATTATTCTAGAAGATGAGTTAAAAACTCTGTAGGCCTTACTCTGAGATGAATATCCAACAAGAAATCCATCATCTGCTTTGCTATCAAACTTACCTAAGTGAGATTTGGTATTGAGAATTGTACAAGGACACCCAAAAGGTTTGAAGAAACCAATGAAAGGTTTTCTTTTATTTAAAAGCTCATATGGGGTCTTGTTCTTTTGCTTGACCACTAGAACTCTATTTTGGACATAACAAGCAGTATTAACTGCTTCAACCCAGAAGGTAATTGGCAATTTTGAATCAGCCAACAGAGATCTAGCAGCCTCTATTAGTGTCCTATTTCTCCTTTCAGCAATACCATTCTGTTGAGGAGTCCTAGGAGCACTATATTGCCTCTCAATACCTTTCTCTTCACAAAAGGTGTTTAGATCATGATTTTTAAACTCAGTTCCATTGTCTGATCTAATGACTTTTACTCTTTGATTAGTTTGGTTTTCAATTCTTAAAATAAAGGATTTGATAAGTCCACTTGTCTCATCCTTAGTCCTTAGAAAATATACCCAAGTAAATCTGGAGTAATCATCAACAATAACCAAGCAGTAAGATTTCTTGCCTATACTCATAACATTTGTAGGACCAAACAGATCCATATGCAATAACTGGAGACAAGTAGAAACAGAATTTAACTCTTTGGTCTTATCAGAAGTTTTGTGTTGTTTGCCTTTAAGACAAGCAACACAATGATCATCACATGAAAAGACTTTTGAAGGTAACCCTCTTACAAGGTTGTTTTTAACAAGTTTGTTCATAGTCTTGAAATTCATGTGACACATCCTTCTGTGCCAAAGAGAGGATTCATCTACAAAAGCTTTTGAAACAAGACAATTTAGAGATGAATCACTATCAACATTGTCCATATCTAGACAGTAAACATTGTCCTTCCTTGGAGTTCTAAGTAGTATCATGCTTTCATCAACTACCTTGAACCCTGGAGCAAGGATCATACACTCAGTATTTGTAAATAATATACTATGTTGTTTGTCATAAACCTGTGATACACTTAACAGGTTGTACTTTAATTGATCAACATAGTAGACATCCTCAAATGTCATCTTACCTTTGGTGACATTACCTTTTCCACTTATCTTACCACCAGTAAGATTGTCTCCAAATGCAACATGTCCTCCATTGATATGCTTGAAATCCTGAAGGCATGACATGTTGCCTGTCATGTGCCTAGAGCAACCACTATCAACATGCCAAATGCTCTTTCCCTTGAGATGTTGGTTGCCCTGCACATTAGATAAATCAATTAGTATGAATTAGGAACCCAAGCCAAAGTGGTCTTGGGTACCCCTTTCTCATCAAAATATTTGCATTCTTTCTTGACAAGATTTTTGAACTTTAACTCCTCATTCTTGGAGTACTTTGTTACAATAATAGGCTTGGAACTATGTTTGCTAGAATCAGTACTAGTTTTAGAAGTACTAACTGCCTTGGCAGCACTTGCATGCTTAGCAGCACTAACCTTGTTAGAAGTAGTAACTGTGTTAGCAGCAGTAACTGTGTTGGCAATATTAACCTTTGAAGAGGTATTAACAGTATTAGCAGCATTAATATTTTCAGCAGTACTAACACTGTTAGCAGTAGTAACTGTGTTAGCAGTACTAATATTGTTAGCAGTACTAACACTGTTAGTACTTCTAGGTACCCACATTTTGATACTTTCTTTTAAAATCTTTTTCTTTAAAGTGCCTTTACTTTCAACAGATTTCTTTATCACATGTTTCTTTCCAGCCTTCCTATAACCAACAGGTTTTTGCACAAGTCTTTTAAAGTTCATCTGTTGGTTAATTGGGTTGAAGTAACAATACTTAGCCAAATGATTCAACTTGCCACATATAAAACAAGGTTTTGGTCTATTGATTTTATTCAGATCAACTCCTTGTTTCTGAGCCCATTGATTATTCCAGTTTCTTTGATTTCCTCTTTTTAAACCAGAATTTAGGCTCTTGGCTTTATTGCAATCACACTGTTTACAAGATCCAGGATTCACAACTGTGGTTTGTTGGTAATGGACCTTGTTATCATTTCCGTTAGTCTTCTCTATCTCCTTGGACTTGACCCAGATTTTCCCACATCCCTCATTGGTGATAATATTGTTTTCTAATGGTATCTTTTTACTCACATTATTATCCCTGTTCTCACTGGCTCCTTTTTCAGTCAAATCCTTAACTACTACTTCATCCAAAGGATCTATCTTAAAGGCTTTCTCAGATAAGTCCTTTTTCTCCTTGGTTTCTAACAAGTCTGAAGTAGGAGGGATATAATTGTTATTGTAAGGAGGAGGTGTATTGTTGTATCCAATACCAGGCTTCATCTTGTCATGAATCTGAGCCTTTAGAAGAGAATCCATTGCTTTTGAAGCATATGAAAACTTTTCTATGTCAAGTTTAACTTTAGACAGTTCCTCTTTCAGCCTATCACTCTCTTCTAAGGATTTAGACAGTTTGGTCTCTAACTCATTCTTTTCCCACTTCCAATAGTTTGTGTCATAAGAGTGTTGAAGTTCATTAGCTTGAAAGCCTTTGATTTGCTCTTCAAATCTCTCTACTATCAACACATACTCTCTTCTGTCCTTTTCTAATCTTTTGAGGTCATCACACATACTTTGATTGTGATCTCTGTATCTTGTGACAGTGTCAATGCAAGATTTAGTAAAAAGATTAGAAATTACCTCAGAGGGAAGATCAGACACTTCTGCCATAAGAGCTTGATTCTGAATGGCTTCCTCAGCTTGATCACTCCAGTCAAATCCCATTCCTTGTTGAGAAACAAGGGCTTGAGCAGGATTCTTGTTTTGATTGTAGCCTCCATTCTGAGTTTGTTGGTGGTTGTTGTTTGGAATAGCACTCCTGCATTCTCTAGCAAAGTGTCCTTTCATGTGACACTTATAACATTCCACCTTGGTCTTGTCAAAACCAGCTCCATCTTCTCTTCTTTGAGAGAAGTTATTTCTCCCAGTTCTTTTAATGAACTTTTTCACCCTCATGGATAACATGGCCATCTGCCATTTAATATCCATCTCCTCCAGATCATCAGGGTGAATTTGATCAAGATCATCATTAATCAGAGAATTGCTGCTATGACTGGACAAAAAGGCTTCAAATATAGTTTCAGTGCCTTTTTCTGAACTTACTCCACTGACAGTACTTACTGTTTCAGGGTTGGCAGTAGTATCAGTAGATGCTGAAAGAAGTGCAACATTGTGAATATAACCAGAGGGCTTCTTCTTGGTTTCTACCTCAGTTTCAAAAACTCTTAGATCATTGTATAGATCATCAAGTTCTTTCTCTTCCAGATTGTCACTCTGTCTATATGAGACAGTGTACATAGTCCATTCATCCCCAAGAGATCTGAGAAACTTTCTGTTGATATCATCTTGTTCCATCTTCACCCCTACAGTAGCCAGTTCACCTATGAGCTTATTGAACCTATCAAAAGTTTTAGTCATAGACTCATTCTTTGTGGAAGTGAAGTTCTCATACTGCTGCTTTAGAACATCTCTTTGATTTCTTTTGATGCTCTTAGTTCCAGCAAATCTTTTCTCTAGAGCATTCCAGAGAATCTGAGCATCAGTGCAGTTGCAAAATTGATGCTGATATTCATTGGGAATGGCCAAGAGCAGAGTGCTCAAAGCCTTCATCTCTGTCTGTCTGATCTTCCTCTCACCATCTGTCTTTGGTGGAGGTCTTTTCCCATCTGGTCCTATCCTTCCAGCTTCAGAAGGACCATTCTCAATGATATCCCACATTGAGTAGTCAGTGAGAAGAATATATTGTCTGATTCTGATCTTCCACATGTCAAACTCACTTGGTTTGAGCATTGGAACCTTAGAAACCAAAGTACTGCTTGATTCTGTAAGATTTTCCATGATGAATAACTGTTTCTCAGAGAGTTAGGCTCTGATACCACTTGTCAGGATCGAATTCTCAACAAGAATTAATTCTCAGAAACAATATCAAAGAAGTTTGCGGAATAACACTTTAATATTTAATCAAACAGAAAATCAAAACAGAATATAATCAACAGACTGTAAACTTGTATTGAATGCTTTGAAGTTACAAGATTATACACTCAACCTCAATATTGATGAACAGGCTCACCAATACGAATTCTACTTCTCTAGAATTAGGATCTATGCCTTGAGGTTGATTTTCTCTCTAAAAGAATGAAAACAAAAGTTAACTCATTATTCTAAACTATACAATATATATACTGAATACAAAGATAAATAAATAAAATATCTTCAGTATATCTTCCATGTATATCTCTAAGCTTCCATAATCTTCAGATTTTCCAGCTGTCATTCTTTCCATCCGAATCTCTTTAGCAGCACTAACCATGATCAGCAGCATTAACTTCTTCTAGCAGTATTAACTACTAAGCAGCATTAACTACTAGCAGTACTAACTAGCTAAGCAGTACTAACTTTGTTCAAGCAGCACTAACTATGACTAGCAGTATTAATAATACTAGCAGTAGTAACACTCAGCAGTATTAACCTTTAAGTCTTCTAGCAGTAGTAACTTTGAACCAGCAGCATTAACCATACTTAATGAATTCTTCAGTTCCCAACATTTACATTGCCTTTAAAATATATTTGTTGGTGTGGTTGTTAAAGTGTGCATGCATTTGGAGTGGTGTAACACCCCAAAAATGGGGATAACAAAATTCCAAAAAAAAAAAACGGAAATGCGGTATATAAAATTGCCATAGCACGAGCCTCCAAAAACGGGGAAATGTGTAAACCTGTTTAATTACAGTTTGTAAGTTAACGGTAATAAACAACAACCAACTAATCTAATTTGTACAATACAAATAAGATTACAAAAAGGGTGTCGCCTATAAAGTCAATAAAGTCTTCACAAAAAAATGCGCCCAATTGCACTATCCCCAAGCTCTCCCCAAGTCCGCCTAGACCTTCTTAGTTGCGGCGCCACTAGAACCTGAGATACACGTAAACAACAAACAAGTGTTAGGCCAAAAATCCTAGTGAGGTTGATGTACAAGTAATACATGCATGATTATCAATTACATAATTCTTTACCAACAATAATTTACCGAATCTGGAATCAATGGGGGAGACCCATAACACCAATCAAATTTCACCCAAGAGCCGAGATACCTTAGTGTCCACTTCCATGAGTGACACCACAAGGCCCGACATATCCGGGGGTATAACACGGCATTGCCCCAAATGGCGGGGGTCTAGGTACATACCAACACGATGGCACCCAAAGCTATGTCCTCCTAGTGCCTATTTGACTTGTTTCATCCACATAACTCATTCATGATCAAGAAACACCGTGTTATCCCAGATAAGAATGCAAATCAAACGATGATAAATAATTCCATCAAATCACACTTTGATTAATCTCAATTTCAATTACAAAGTACGCTCACAATACACTTTCTCTCACTAACTCTGGAACTCTCACAATGCTATATTTGATGTGTTCTCTGATGTTACAAGATTACACGCACAACAAAACCTATATATACACAACTAGAAACACGCACACTATTACACAAATAGAAACGCGCACAACTAAAACTCTCACAAAACTAGGAAAAACAAAATACAACTTTGACTTTGACTTTTATTACATTGACTTTGATTTTGATGCTTGAGAGTTGACTTCAGCTTTGACTTCAATCTTCAGACTTCTGTGATCTTGTATCCAACATATTTATGCTCTAACAATCTCCGCCTTTGGATTCAAGATCATTAAAAAAAAATTGCAGTATAATCTTCTCTCTTTAAGCTCAGTAACTTTAATCTCCCATTTTTATCAACTTTAACAATCTTCACAATCTTCAGTATTCTTTCCAAAATCTTTCTTCAAACAAATAACAATCTCCCCCAAAGATGATAGATATGCTCTTCAACAATCTTCTCAAGATTATCTCAAGCCTCTTTCAGACTTCAGAAAGAAATTATCTTCCGAATTTGCTCAGTTTGTTTCACCAATTTATCTTCAAAGAATATTTCTGTAAAATTCAGTACATCTTTAGAAAACTTTGAACTTTTCTCTTTTGAACTTTCACTCTTTGAAATTCTCTGAACTTTTCTTTTATCAACTCTCTCATTTCTTGTAACTTCTCCCCCATCTATAACATTCTTGAGACAAACATTTCTTGATTATGTCTCCCCACAACTAAAATTATCTTCACTTTTTCAACCAACATTTCTTGATTTCTTCTCCCCCTTTTTGATGATTAGAGCATTGAGATCATCAAAACTTTTTCCAAGAAATGTCATTATCAATTCTGACCACTGATCTTTTGAACTGAGCCTCTGATTCTCCGTCAATCCAAAATAAGGTATTCATCTAGATCTTTTCAAATCCAGAAAAATTAGAGTGTAACACCTGAATCAACAAATGAATAAGTTAAGATGTCTGTCAGTAACACAAAGTCACTGTGTGTAACAAATACACAATGGAAAGGAGCTTTTTGACGTTCACTCCCCCAGGGATTCCATTCAATCATCGAAACACCACAAAGATATTTCTATGAACGTTATGACAAGAAAACAAATTCCTTGTGTGTTCGTGCAAGTGTTAGAAAGAATTAAGCACATGATGATTGCTTTTATATAAGGCTCAACATTGTGTAAACCATTGAGACAACAACAATTAAACATAGACTCAATTGTGCATGATCGATGTGCAAAGGTGGGGCAGACTTCCTTCTTTTTCAATATCCAGATTTTCCAAATGAAAACCAGATAGATTATATACTGCGTCCCCTTGAAATATGAAACACTTTCTTGTTAAGAAGAAAATGAGTGGATGGTAGGGTTTTTATCAAGAGTTGGCATGGGCTAGTTGCCTGTTTCAATAATGTTCACGAAAAATTGTGAAACACTAGCAATATGGCTGCCCGACTCAGAAAATGTTGGAGCAGAGTTTGATATTCTTTTACTCTGATCTCACACCCTCTTTCTTTTAAACAATGAGCTCGCTTCTAACCAAATCTCATTCACATTTTACCTCGTCACACAACCCATACTCATTTCTTTTTGACTCCTCACACTCGATCACTAAGGAATAAATTCTTGGGTAGGAAACACTGGTCAACGTGAATCCAAAGAAGTTTCATTTAAGACCTACACATTGAACCCATGTATTTTCCTAAAAGTAAATGTTTGTCAACTTGTTTAACTTGTCAGTTATAGCACAAGATATATAATACAAGTCAGATATATGTATGCTCAGAGATGTAATCATGAAGATTAGGGAATTTTTAAGCATTGAAGACTTTTCAAACAAGATAATTGAATGAATGAAATGAATACAAGAAGCTTGTTTGAAAATCTGACATTGTATCAAAAAAATCAAATACAAATGATATAACAATCAAGGCTTAGGTCAACAAAGAAAATTGATATTGTCTATACGAATCAAAATATAGACATTCTTGAAAGAACGTTTAGATATGAAATCACGCTCAAAATTCATTGAAATTCAATCGGGGTGTCTTACCATCGAAAAATTTTGTTTCAATTTAGAGACATGGTAAAAACGAATTTACAAAAATTAAACCGGTGTGTGTGAATACTTGACAGTATATAGACAAGATAATACACAAGTATTTATCTTTGGAAACACACGGTTTGTTGATCATTGAAGTACAAAATGAAATGAAAACATTTAAAATCACACTTCTATATCCATGAAATCGTTTAAGAATCAGAAGTGGTTTGAACATTTAAGAATATGTTTTCTATGATTGAAAGTCGTCCTTCTTTCAACCATATATGAGATTAAGAATAGAAATAAACCTTTTCAATCTGTCTTAAATCTCATGAAGTCAATTTAAAGTCATAATGATATGGTCATCAAGTATCCTCTCAATCTGCATCAGTCATAAAGTCCATCAAAGCAACTTTATTCACAACATTTATTGAAAAATAAAATGAAATAAAGCAATAAAACTTTGAATGAACGAGTTCTAATCTGAAATAATCAGAAGTCATAATTCAATACTCCTTATCTTTCGTACTCAAACTCCCCCTGCATTTATGCATCATAAAAATTATCAGTTAAACATATTTAGAATTTTTAACTCCCCCTCAAATGAATATAGATCATCTTTATCATCTTCTCTCACTCCCCCTGAAAACACGAATACCCTTCAGTGCAGATATCTTTTCAGAATAAAGATAAAGAAATGAAGAAAAAATAACAATAAGAAAAACTTTAATAGGTAATCACAGATTATGTCTTGAGATTAAGCATACCAAGTTTCGAGACAAGAAAATTAAATCTCTTTTCGTCGAGAGGCTTGATAATCAGTGTTTACAAAATAAAGTTCTATTGTACCTTTTTCGACATTGTCTTTGATAAAATGATATCGAACGTCTATGTGTTTTATCTTTGTATGCTGTACAAGATTTGATGATTTGCAATGGTGCTTTTAGAGTCACAATAACTCGGAATCTTGTCTAATTTGAAGCCATAATCTCATAGTTGTGTCCTCACCCACAACACCTGAGAGCAGCATCTTGTAGCAGCAACATACTCTGTCTCAACCGTTAAGGTGGAAACACAAAGTTGTTTCTTTGATGCCCAACTTATGAGTTTATCTCCAAGAAATTGTATATAACATACATCCAGCATGATCTGGATCTGAGTAAGCCGTCAGTTCAAAACAAGTATCTTTAGGATACCACAGACCAAGATCTGCAGTCCCTTTCAGATATCTAAATATGCGCTTTACTGCAGACATATGGGATTCTTTTGGACTAGCCTGGTATCTTGCACAAAAACATGTAGAGAACATAATATCTGGCCTACTTGAAGTTAGATACATTAAAGAACCAATCATTCCTTTATAGGTTCTAACATCAACAGGTTTTCCCGAAGGATCCATGCCGATCTTAGTTCCCGGTGCCATCGGGGCTCCAATTGGTTTACAAGTTTCGATTTTTAATTTCCGAAGAATATAAAAAATGTACTTAGCTTGATTTATAAAAATCCCCTTTGAAAATTGCTTAACTTGTAATCTGAGAAAGAAGTTAATCTCTCCCACCATACTCATTTGAAAACGTGACACCATGAGGTTTGAAAAATTCTTACAGAATTTGGGATTTGTAGAGCCAAATATAATGTCATCCACATATATTTGAATTAGAATAATATCGGCCTTTTCCTTTTTAATGAATAAAGTAGTATCGATTTTACCTTTTGTGAAGCCCGACGTGACCAAAAATTTTGATAGTACCTCATACCAGGCTCGAGGCTCTTGTTTAAGACCATAAAGTGCTTTATCCAGGATGTAGACATGACCTGGTTTAGCTGGATTCACAAAGCCTTCAGGTTGTGAGACATATACTTCCTCCTTAAGAATGTCGTTTAGAAAGGTAGTCTTCACGTCCATCTGGTAGACAGTGAAGTTTTTATGAGCAACGTAAGCTAGAAACATGCGGATTGCTTCTATACGTGCCACTAGAAAGTAAGTCTCATCATAATCAATGCCTTCCTCTTGCCTATAGTCTTTTGCAACAAGTCGTGCTTTGTTTCGAATTACGATACCATCTTCATCCTTCTTGTTTTTGAATACCCATTTTGTACCAATGATAGATTTTCCTTCAGGTCTTGGTACAAGTCTCCAGACTTTCAAAGCTTCGAACTGATTTAGCTCCTCTTGCATTGCAGTAACCCAATCCGAATCAGCTAGAGCTTCAGATACCTGAGTAGGTTCTATCTTGCTCAGAAATGAATCATGCATACACATGTTTAATGTTGCAGACCTAGTTTGCACCGGTTTTGATATATCTCCAATAATCTGGCTTATCGGATGCTCTTTGGTCCACTTGTGTTCGTGAGGGAGCGGATTCGATGTAGATTGATCATACAAATCATCTAGATATCCACTATCAGCTTCTTCTTGATCAACATTGTTTGAGAGTACAGTTGAAGACTCTTGTACAAAAGTTTCAGTTGGGACAGCTTGTCCAGTCTATTGATTATCAATCACAGTGCAACCAACTAAAGTAGAAACTTCTGGTTCAACAATTTCAGGTGCAACTTCAACTGAAGGAGTATTTGTTTGAACTGGAGTTTCTTTCTGAACCGGGGGAACTAGTTCAGTTAATACATCTGAAGAAGTTGGATGATTAATCATTGAATCATCTGACCTGTCAACCACAACTGATTTAGGAAGTTTAGATCCTAGAAATTCATCATAAAATAATTCAAACAACAAATCTAATTCAGATAAATGAGATGTAGATGTAGAATCTTTATTCGAATTAGTTGCATTAGACACAGGTTCTGGATTGAGTTGTCCAGAAGCTAACACTCCGATAATTACGGGTTCTGAACTTCTTTGTTAAGAAGCCACATCCTCATCAAATGTAACATTGACGCTTTCGATAACAGTCTTTGAGCTCTTCAGATAAATTCTATAAGCAGCAGATGTCTGGGAGTATCCAATGAAGATTCCCTCTTCAGCCTTCGGTCCGAACTTTTTCAAGTTCTCTCTATCATTAAGCACAAAACACCTGCAACCAAAAATATGAAAATGCTTAATTTTAGGTGTACGATTGTTAATCAATGCATAAGGAGTTTTACCAAACTGTCTATGAATAATGGAGCGATTCTGTGTATAACATGCAGTAGAGACAGCTTCTGCCCATAGAAATAGAGGTAGATCCGACTGGCTAAGCATAGTGCGAGCGACCTCGACTAGCGTTCGATTGCGTCGTTCGACTACTCCATTCTGTTCTGGCGTTCGAGCAGCAGAGAATTGATGTGTTATCCCGACCGATTCGAGATAATCTGCAACAATTTTGTTCTTAAACTCTGTGCCATTGTCTGTCCTTAGAAGCTTTACTGTCTTCTGCAAGTTCACCTGGGTAGTCTTCAAAAAGTTGATGAGTACTTTGGACGTCTCATCTTTTGTCCTTAAAAACTTTACCCATGTGTAACGTGAATAATCGTCCACTATTACTAAAATATACTTCTTTCCTCATAGATCCATGTGTAACAACTCAAGTGTAGAACTTGTACTCGGTTCGGGTTTGGGCTTGTGAGCTGCCCTCTTCATTTTACTCTTTTCACATGCTGCGCATAGATGTTCTTTTTCATATCTCAGCTCAGGAAGACCTTTCACCAATCTGCCTTTGACCAATTTGTTTATGTACCGAAAATTCAGGTGCGAAAACCTTAGGTGCCAAAGCCAACTTTGTTGCATCGAGGCTTTTGTCAGTAGACAAACCTGATTGTCAGTCTGGACCTTTGACAAATTGATCGTGTAGAGGTTGGACTTTCGAGTGCCAACCAAGAGTTCTTTTCCATCTTCAGTACGCACCGAGCAACTCTTAGCCTTAAAATTTACCTCTAATTCTTTGTCACAGAACTGGTCAATACTGAATAGGTTATGCCCTAATCGTTCTACGTAACTCACCGCCGTAATTGTTACATTCTCTTGAATTACATCACCGTAGCCGAGAATCGGTGAAAATTGTTCATTACCGAATCTGACATTTCCGCAGAATTTCTCTGTATAATTAGACAATAAATCCTTTTGCCCAGTCATATGCTTGGAACACCCGCTATCAAAGTACCACATATGACAGGTCTGCATAAGAGAAATCAGGGAATAACAGATTTAGGTACCCATTTAAAAGTGGGTCCTTTCAGTTTAGCACAAGATTTTGGTATCCATTTAAAGATGGATCCTCTGACTTTTTGAAAAACTTTTGAAACATATGGATTATAAGAACAAACATGATAAGTACCAAACCAGTCATCAGAAAATCGGTGAGAACTAAAATCATTCCGTTTATAAGTAGATGACTTAGTAGTAGAATGAGATAATCGGAATAATTGCTTTATTGAATATCGCTTGTAAGGAATTACAAGGTTTTGTTTATTTGAAGCAACACTACCAACTACATCAGAAGAACTACTAGTATATCTATTACAATCCATATCAGGAGATGATTCAGAACTCTTATCGATCTTCCTTTTTGGTCGCCATTCCTTTCGTTCTTCAGATATTTTATTTTTCACTGAAACACAAGATTTAGATCTGTTAGGAAAATCAGATTTCTGATATTGTCTTTTTGTAAGCTTACCAGTGTTGTTCTGTTTCTGTTAGCGCCTTTTCTTTTGCTTCTTACCTTTAGCATAATCAGCATTCACAGAAATTGTTTCACCAACCTTAGTTGATGATTCACCAACTTCATGCACACTAGGTAAAGCTTGACCATTTATAACAAAAGTAGAATGATCTGGAAGTATAGCATTGAAATCAAACATATCAATCTCATCTACACACTCTTCATCAGAATTTAAAAAATCATTTGCAGACGCAAATAAGTCATCAAAATCAACTTCAGAGGTGTGAGGTGCTTTAGAAGATGTAGAACACTTTTGAGATTCAACATTTAAAGTTGTGTTCTTTAGAATAGTAGAAAATACATTTTGTTCAATGTCAGCCAATATTCTTTCATTAGATAAAACATTTTCAAGCTTGATTATTTTGCTTTCTAAAATGAGTTGAGGTACATAAATTTTAGCTTTTAAAGGTTTTGCCTCCAACTCTTTTGTCGAATAGCTTTCAAAATAATCATTTGAAAGACATTTTGGCTGATCTGATATATAACTATCGTTCAGCTTTTGATAGCAGAATGGTAGTTGCATTTTCTTTAAATTCTTTCTTTTCTCATCTTCTTTAGCCTCTACCTCGTCTGATGATTTGGTAACAAATTTGGGTTTCAAATGAGGAATTTACCAGCCACAAAAAGAAAATCAAAATTATACAAAGCTGGCTGTTTTCTGATAGCTTTCTTTAGATAGTGTGGGTTTTCAAAACCGAGACCCCACTTCTCTCTAACATCAGCTTCCTCATTTGGTGTGTTTAAGAAAATGGTTTGATCTGTTTGGCCTCTAGCATACAATTTAGCTTCCAAACCATTTACCTTTTTCTCTAAAGTCTTGTTCTCAACCTGCAGTTTAAAATCTTTTAGAACACTTTCTTGCTTTTCTGAAATAGACTTAGAAATTTTAGATTCAAAATCAGAAATCTTACTTTCAAAACAATCTTTTCTTGTTTAAAATCAGAAACAGATTTGCGTAGAGAATCAATCAAATCTTTGTTCCCAACAACTTTCTTGTTAAGTTCAAAGATCTTTTGATTTTTTTCTTTTCAACTCTTCTCTTTTCCTTTTTCAGTTTGTTTTGAAGATCTTGAGGTTCGACCATCATAGCTTCCAATTTAATCATAAAATCAGATGTAGAAAGATTAAGTACCTCACTAGCTGTTTCTTCATCACTATCATCATACTTCACAGTGTTTCCCATCAAACACATGTGAGTTGTTTCTTCTCTTTCCTCCTCATCCGAATGATCTAGCCAAAACTCATCTTCAACCATGAGTGCCTTGCCAACTTCTTGTTGTTTGGCTAAGAGCATCTTGTTCTTGTAATATTCCGAGTTTCTTACTTTTGGATTTCGACAGTCTTTTGCATAATGACCGACCTTACCACAGTTGTAGCATTTGATCAGATCATCTGTCTTCTTTTCACCACCAGCATAGTCACTAAGATACTTCTTCTTTTCTCCAGGCTTTCATTCCACATACCGGTTTTCCTCATATCTTTTGCCTTCAACTCTTTCCCGGTGTTCATGATTCTTTGAACCTGACGAAGAGTACCTCTGTGAGTTCGAACCCGGTTTCTTATAGAATTTCTTTTGAAAGGCACGGGTCAAAAGAAGCATAGCCTGCTTGAGGTTTTCACCATTGTCACTATCCGAATCAGACTCAGAATCAAAACTGGGAATCACTATCTTCTTCTTCTTTTTCTTCTTTTTCTTCTCTTTCTCTCCCGCTACCAAGGCTATGGGTTCAGCAACCTTTTCATCTTTCTTTTTCTTCTCATACCTTTTCTCTTTAACCTCCTCCTCATTCTGACGTGGTGTCTCATAAACTTCATGAAGAGGTATATCGCTCAAGTCCTTCATTTGCTTCATCCCGAAGGTATGCTTCTTCCATTCCGGCTGTAGAATGCTTAGGAACTTGACGTTGTTTTCTATCTGCTTCTTCTTCACTTTGTTCTTTGAGAGTTCATTCCGAAGAAGCACGAACCTCTCATAAGTTTCCTCCAGACTCTCACTTTCTTTGGCCTTAAACTCTTCATAGTTGTTGATACAGTTGGCCACTTTCATCTGGTTTCCGATCTTGGAACCCATCATCATCTTCTGTAACTGATCCCACATCTTCTTTGCATTAGCTTTGTAGCTATATATCTTGATGTATATCTCATTCGAGATACTCTGAAGTAGAAGAGATCTTGCTTGTTTATCGGCTTTGAAACGACTTTTCTGCTCTTCAGAATATTGAGCAAAGTCCTTCGGAACAGTTTTCATCGTTCTCACCCTGTCCTCGTCACCATCCTCATTGTCTGAAGATTCATCATCAGGTATTTGAAAAGTAGGTGGTCTCATGGGACCTTCTATAATTGATAGCAGAATGTTTTCCCCATTTGCATGACGGTCGACAAAGTCGAGAAAACGATCCTTCCACTGTTCGTATTCTCCCTTGAATAGAACATGAGGCTTTACGTCCGTACCGATAGAGAGAGAGCTTCTTTTGAAGTCATCTTTGATCAACACTGCTTACTCTGATTGTCAAAATTCAGAAAACAAACTAGATCTACAAAAATCAAACTCGGTTAAATTTCAGAAAAATCAGAAAAATTTTACCAAGTATAAAACGCGCATGACACAGAAAGGAAACACTTCGCGCAAAAACTCTATGCGAGTATTGAACTTCACGCACACAACAGAAACAAGTGAACACACTTCTCGCACCCAAGGTTATGCGAGAACTGAAGTTCGCGCACAACAAGGTTGCATGAACCAAAGTTCGCGCACAAAGACTTATGCGAGTTCTTAGTTCTCGCACACTACTATGTGCGAGTTTTGAAACTTCGCGCAAAAGTCTTGCGAGATCGAGAGTTAGAAAATTTTTCAAAAACTTGGTTCTCGCTAAATACATACGCGCAAGAACAGGGCTTGCGAGTTTTAGACTTAGAAAATATTTTGACAAGGATACTTCGCGCAAAAGACAAACGCACAAGGCTCACACTTCTCGTAGGAACACACTTCGCGCACGACTCATCGATTGAACAGTGTAAACTCACACCTAGTGATGTGCGAGTTTCTGCTTCCCGCACGAAACTGTTAGCGAGTTTCTTTGTTTGTGAATTCTTCTCTTGTGATTTCTTGATTTTGCGAGTTCTTCACTTTAAGTTCTTCATTAGCGAGAAGTTTGGATCTAGCGAGTTCTTCTCTTTAAGTTCTTCAAAAACTCGAACTTTCAAACTGAAATCGATCTAATCCTTCTTCAATTAGCTCAAAAATTTGCAGAGATCCTTGAATTCAATTTCAGAACAGATTACAATACTCGAATTACAAACAAAAACACCAAAATTACAACTTCGATCCAATTAACAGTGTTCGACTAAACTTGAACAAAAACTATTAAGAAATCCAAAATCCACCCTAAACAAATACGAATTAGGCTATGTGAATCAAATACAATTTGTTCTAGGCACTAAATCGAATCTAAAACAATCAAATTTACGTCCAAAACAACATAAAATCGACAAATTCAATCTCTCAGGCCATTTTTGCGAGTTCGTCCAAAAACTTGATCCAAAAATTCGAATTGATCCTTGTATGTTTTGAATTTTGTATGCTCTGATACCAATTGTTATCCCAGATAACAATGCAAATCAAACGTTGACAAATAATTCCATCAAATCACACTTTGATTAATCTAAATTTCAATTACAAAGTATGCTCAGAATACACTTTCTCTCACTAACTCTGGAACTCTCACAATGCTATATTTGATGTGTTCTCTGATGTTACAAGATTACACGCACAACAAAACCTATATATACACAACTAGAAACACGCACACTATTACACAAATAGAAACGCGCACAACTAAAACTCTCACAAAACTAGGAAAAACAAAATACAACTTTGACTTTGACTTTTATTACATTGACTTTGATTTTGATGCTTGAGAGTTGACTTTAGCTTTGACTTCAATCTTCATACTTCTGTGATCTTGTATCCAACATATTTTAGCTCACAATGTGTATTCAACACCCAAGTTTATCATCTGGTCCAATGATTCATATTCAATAACAATAGGTGTAAGTAACATAGAGACCTACACATTGTGACCATTAATGCATATGACCATACAAGAGATTACCCATAATGAGGAATATTTCCCAATCACTTAATCAGCAATATCATATGAATGTATGAGCATAAGTACCATTCTTTAGCCTATCCATATCACTAACATATACAAATTTCTTCCCTTCAAAACCAACCATTTATTTCCAAGGTAACATTAGAACCAACAAAACAAATATGAGGAAACCCTAGTTTCATAGAATAAAGGAAAACAATATTTAAGCAAGTAACCACATATGTCTCATTTAAAAAAGTTTAGAACACTCACAATCTAGGTTTTCACAATAAATATCCAAATGCTAGCCTTGATTACCCCTTTAATGTCTTCAACTACCCAAGGATGGAATTTAATGAAGGGAGAGGTTTAGAAGGGAGTAAAATTGCACCTAGAGGCTCAAAATCGGCTAACAAAATGATTTAGGAAGAAAAGTGAGGTCCAAATAAGTCAAGGGTTCAATTTAAAGTCTCAGGCCCCGTCAACGACTGTGCCCTGCGACAGTGCCATGGGCACAGTCGCGTGGCACTATCGCTACACCACCACCACTCTCGGGACATCGCCGGCAAGAGTGACACGCGAGATTGCCCTTGGGCACTATCGATGTCACAATTGTGTGGTTTGTACCATAACTCCTTTCTCCCTCGCGACCTTGACGTGTGACTGTGACACATGTCACTGTCGCATGGCACTATCGCCCAACACCTGGTTGAGTTTGAAATTTTGTCCGATCCTTCGTTTTATGTCCCGAGACTAGCATATTCAATTAAAACAAGAGTGTTTCCCAAATATTCGACTCGACCGAAAGAAAATAAGAAGAGGCACACAATAATCCAAATTAACTTACTAGTGGATTTTCCGGATGTTACAGGTGGGGCATGCGATGGAATTTATTTGGGAGGTGTGACCTATTTGGAATGCATGAATCCTTTTCATGTGATTCGATCTTGAGGGCAGGTGTGAGCCCGAGCACGTTGTCATAGATATCCGTGACTTAAACATGTGACATCTATATGTGTTGTATGTGTGCATGGTGGGTTTAAATGCTTGACTCATTTACTAATGCTTATATCTCGTTTATTTTTAAATGTATGTGATATGATACATGAGGGAACTCACTGGACCTCTGGTCTAACCCTCATTTTTATTAAAATTGACAACCCTTTTTAGGTAAGCAATAGGTGAGGGCTCGAGCAAGGGTAAAGGGAAGATGTGAGCTCGATGTCTAGAGCGTAGTGCAAAGTTTTGTAAACCGTGCTTAGACTTTCCAGACTTATTATCTTTAGATTTCTCAGTTGTGCGGTAATTAATTACTGTAGACATGAGATGTAATCACTTTATTGACTTGACGTTTTGGGGTCGTTTGGCATTTATATTTATGTTTTGCTTGGTTGGTGTTATGAGTTGTTACGAACGACCAAAAGAACCAAACTCAATGGGGCTCGAGGTATTGAAACAAGTGCTAGTATTGATTTGTAACATAGGAAATAATTATCATCGTTGATAGAGGTTTTATTCGGTCGGTTTATTTGGTTCAAGTTATTCAAATTTTAATTTTCTCCAAATTGCCCAATAATAGAACTAGATTGGGTTCACTTTAATCGGTTTTGGGCAAAACCAAATAAGGGAAATTGAAGTTCCGATGCTTAATGAAGCCATCTATATCGGATATTGATATTTAGTGTACGATTTTATTATATATATCTAGAGAGAGAAAGGGAGGATCAAACGAGAACAAACAAAATCACTATGTATCAATGTAAAATCACTAATGATTTTGTTAATTCTCGTGTTCTTTTAAATAGATATTGTTGTTGTTTGAACCTGACTCTCTCTCTCTATATATATAGATAGATAGATTATGAATCTGTGTATAAATTATGATTGAATATTATCTAAATTTTGAAATAGTTTATAAATACAAAATTTTGAAAAATAATAGCAGAATGGCTAATCGGATTTAGGACAAATTCTAAGGGAGTTTGCTTTAAATTCTATTTAGTTTAATCATTAATTTTTTTTTTCAACTAATATAATAAACTTCAATATTTCTAATTTGATACCGATTAACTTGATTATCAAGTAGAATCTTATTTGGCACCAATTTTTTGGTTGACTCCGCAATTGTTGTCTAGGAAAATTACTATGTATCATTGTAAACTAGTGTTATATCTGTTCGTTGGTCGGGTACACGATATGACTTTAATTTAGATTTCTAATTTCTAATTTTTAAATTGTACAATTTCTAATTTATAAATTGTATAACAAAATTGAACACAGATGGAAGGCAGAAACCAAACTGTCAAAAAATGAAGCTCTAAACCATTAAACTACTCCCAAGAATGTAATCAGGTCCAAAAAAGCCATCCAAATCTAAATACCAATTTCTACATTGAGACCAACAGTTAACACCAATCTGGAACAAACCATAGAACCATAAGGGAGACTGGCATATCTGAAAACACAACAAATCCCAAATGGAAGAAGTTTGATGATGACCCACAACCTCACCTGTCATCACCTTCTAGCTGCCTATGAACCTTCTCAACCTTCAGTCAAAACAAAACCATACTACTGATGAAGACAGGTATGGATTTTGACATCAATGTACAACTACAACCGCAGAAAGTGAGGCTTGCAATACATTCTTTGCAAACTAAAGCAACTAATACCTACTTTAGAACAAACTTATCAAATAAAAATAGAAACCTATCTGAATTCTTGTGTATATTTCCAAAAACAGGCTTCAGATGTAAAGAACTCAAGAATCTGGAGATATCGGGGAAAACTTTCTCACACGCCAACCTGCAACTCGTTTAGAAGTGTATGAACATCTTCATCATCATAATCTTCGCTTTCTTTAACTTTTGGCAGTTCATTTCCAGCATTTGAATCTTTCAAAGAAGATAACATAAAAGATTTTTTTTTTGAGAGGAAAGACTCCAGGCAATATATTAAGACCAGAACAAAGAGGCAAAAATCCTAATACAAAAACAAGTACTAACATAAAAGATTCATCTTCAAGAACAACCGATTCACGCGTCCTTGCTCCGTTCATCGTGTTCTTGCTCACACCTCTTAAAAAACGATATAATATTTACCGGTTTTGGTTTCCAAATGTTCAATTCTTCGTGTGAAAGTGCTTTTTCAAAAGCAAGACAATGCATCAGAAATTCGCTTGTGTTTAATATGACCTTCAGCAAGAATTTCCCATGTACTCGAATTTGCCTTTCCAGATTCCAACATTTCTTTTAAAAAAAGATTCGTCCAAATGCCCTTTTTGAATATACCAACCCAATAATCGATTCTCAATTATGGCGTCGTAAGTTGTCTTGACTGAAAGCCACTCCTCATAAAGCATATCTTATTCTTCAATTTCATCCATCCTGATAAAAGCCGAAATTACTACATGATAACCCATGTTCAGAAGATATGGGAAAACCGTTTTATAAGTTCCCCAAATCTGTTGAACTTTTTCCTTTCTGCCGATGATTAAGGATTGCGATAACGGCAACTGAAATGCCTTCTACTTTGGATACTAAATCTAATTGAATTGAAGCATCACTCAGGGCCATGACGACAAATCTCTCTGGTTTGTTCTTCATCCACCCGTAAACATGCAAGAAGCACAAGAAGTTTACTCATGATAGCAAAATTTTGCTAACATTCCTAAAAATTCTAACTTTCAAATGTAAGACATGATATATTGTAGATTACCATATGGTGGAATATTTAGAATCAAAATGTTGATGTCCAATAGTTTATTATACAACACTTTTAACATCAATGGTGTATTTTTCTTCGAACTAGCCAATCAATAACACATAGAAAGTAATGATTTCAGGCCGTTCATCAGAAATTAGATTAGAGAGCTACAAAAAGATAATTCAGTTGTTAATATTCTTGCAAAAGTCTACAAATAGTACTAATTGTTACAACACTTGCTACAGAACATTTTTTAGTCCACTTGTTTTTTGAAGCTCAACAAATTGGCACAAATAATTTTTCTTGTGCAACTTGGAAATGATTTTCGTAAAATTTTCGATTCTTTAATGTAGTTATCAAATTATAATAAAACCAAACCTAAGGTTAATTCCCGAACAACAAAACCAAAAAGAAAAGAAAAGAAACACAACTTTTGGATGTAATCACAAGAGAATTCAAGAAACCCATAAATTAAATCGATGGATAAACACCAAATACCTTAAGAGCAAGCTTGTAACGATCATATTTTCTCAATTCCTTCACAATCCTACAAAGCTCCCACTTGGTAAGAGTTCTACCTTCATTCTCCCACTGATTTAACACACCAGTAGACCCCTTTTCACGACTACCATCATCGAAATCCTCTTGTAAATAGCTTTCCATGTCACCGGTGTTCGTGAACCTGTCCCTCCTCTTGTAAATAGCCACATGATGTGCAAATCTTGTTTTCATGCCTGCCAAACAAAATCGACATCATCCCAAACACAAGGAACTATTTACAAACCTCAGGTTAAGGAATTTCACATCAAAATGAACAACGTAATTTATATTCAAGCATATAACACACTTATATATTTTTTAGTAAATGTGATGAACAATCCATTACTAAAAGTAAATGAAACTACAACAAAACAAACTAAAGAAACAATTAACTCTGAAGAAAATGATTGATAAAACTAAAGAAATTTAATTTAGAGAAATCCATAAAAAAAATCAATAAAGAGAAAATGCTCAAAACTGTGATGAGGTTTGAAGAAAACTTTTCTGTCGAGAGATTGAAGATAACAAAAGTTCCAATTTCTCCCAAGTCTAATCTTCTTTATGGATACCACTTGAAATTTTCTTGAACTCATCTTTTGTTCTTCAGTATGGGGCTAATGCACACAAGTAATTAAAACAAAATCGATGGTAAAGTAAAGCAAAGAGAAAACATTGTGTACCCAATTAGAGAATTTTAATTTTCCTGAAAACCTGAGGCATTTCACCAAACACGTGAATTAAGTTCCTGTGGTTCGAACAATGGGGATTTATTGGCGGTGGAGATTTTGGTTACAGATTGATAAGGTAGCAGAATGTTGAGCATCTGGAGATTTCGCAAAACAATATGGTTGATTTTCCGGTAAGGGATTTATTTGCAGTTAAGGGAAATATTTACCGATTGGAATCGAGGGGAGTGGGATGTGGTTTTTGAATATCAATCGCAGAGAATTGAGGAGAGTAGGTAGGGTTGCAGATAATTGAGGAGAGTGGGACGTAATCAAGAGGACGTGGTAAATTAAAATGCTATTCTCAGTTCAAGTTTACAAAGAGTAAAGATGTAGGCAAATTTGGTTAAGCTACGAGTCTTGCAAGTAAGCTCTGGATGTTGGTTGAAATCTAAGTACATTGAGATTATCTTGTTCCATGAGAGAATTGTTTCCAAGTAAATTATTAACAACTAAGAGACAACTTCCTCTCTTCTTCAACCTTTTATCCAGATCCCCATAACATATATCGTAAACTATAAAAGTTAATTACAACCCAAAAATGACTTGAGTAGTAAATCTCGCTCCATGTTGGGCCACTTATTCAAACATGGTAGTATTTCTTACGTATTCAGTACCACATGTATCTTCTTGGGGGTGTTTGGTTTGACATAATGTTTTTTATGGATATAGATTTCATGGCAGAATTTGGAATGGAATTGAATTCCATTCTATATAGATAATTTATAAAATAGCTAAATTACCTTTTATTAATTGATTATTACAAAACAACTGTTTTTAACATATTTTAAAGCATTATTACAAACAAATTCTATGAAATTCCGTGAAATACCAATTACCATGGGAATAAGACTTTTGTATAGGTATTTTAGGGTTGTCGTCTTGTAGATCGAAACCCTTTATATTCGAAACCCAAATTTGTTTGAACAACGGTGAGGAGCAGCAGACCAAATCCATCAATTCTTGGATTGGTTGCTTCTGAGAGAGCTGCTCGTCCGACTGCTCGTATTCATCCCTTCCCCATGAGGACAATCAGAGGTGGCAGTAGAGACGAGATGCAAAGACATCCTTTCTGTGGAAAAAATGAGCAACAATAAAATTTTAACCTGTCGAGAAGAAAAATGATCGACAAATCTTTTAAGAAGCAAAGACAAGAAGTTGGATGTGTTGGGAGTGTGTGTCTTGTTTCAAGGAGTAAGTCATTCCCTGTAACTTTATCCAAATCATGAAGGCATGACATATGAAGGTTCTAAAGTAAGGAGCCATTTACCAAACACTTACTGCGTAAGGGTTTATTGATAAGAGTCACTACCATTTCTCTCTGCCAAGGACGCTGACAGTTGACTTTGAGTAGGGCTGTGATTTGTATCTCATTTAGCATATTTGAATACATGCGGCCTCAACAATTTTCCACACCTGATGATTCAAAACATATCATGATAAACAATCGCAAAAGTAAAGATGAAGTTATTTAAGAACCTCTATAGGCAAATAAATAGGTCTCTAAGTATTTCCAATTTGCAGGCATGGCCATTTTATGTGTAGCAGCTTCTATAAGCATCTTTTATTCTTCTTTTTGTTAATCATTCCATTTGAAATTTCATCTGCAAAGTACCAAGCAAAGAAAGAAAGCAAGAAGTGAGGTTCTTGTTAAAACTTACCATGTAGCGTTCTTCTTTATAACTTTACAACTTGTTATCATTTTAATAATAAATGATATAGGTAAGATGTATCAGAAGCATACCTTGGTCTCCAAGAGTTTAATATTATGGACTTCTTCTTCGTGTTCCTCTTCAAATCCACCTAACCTTATTTCCATCATTACTGCATGTTCTTTGATGTATTCTTAGCTAGATGTTCTTGAAGTTCCTTCATATCAAATGAAAATGAATCCAAAATATCTTATAGTTCACTGAGATGTGCTTGCAACTACATATAGCGTTCTTCATAAAGGATTGAAAGGTTAAAAAGCAGTAGAGAGAAGCAATATAACAACAAATCCAAGAATTCTAAGGTAACGAATGTATACGTTCCACCAATCTGACACCTTAGATGAATTTTGTTGTTCTAACTAACACACTGAATGTCAGTCCAGAAATCCCAACCTGACCAATCATATGCACATCACACACCAGCCTTTATACATATCATGCAAATTTACGAAGAGTAACATTTTCTGTAAATAAGTATGGCTATTAATACTTGCATGGACAAAAACAGAAAATTGCAATTAAGAACATACTTTTAGGCCAATATTTTGCAGAAAAAACAGTGTCTCCAAATTATCACTAAATATACATGCTCACCAAGTACAATCCTTACTAATAAAGCTTAAAAAATGATCAACATACCCTATAAACATATCAATCAAATAAAGAAGAGTAGTAATTAATGAAGGTACCTTGGGGCCATTGATAAAGAGGCGAAAAAAGATAAAACTCAAACCCAAACATTGTTGTCAGATTTGTTTAAAAGTCAAAGTTTCAGATGGGTTCTACAAAGGGAAGTTTCAGACCAAAATCCATTATTCTTCTCATTTCAAATTTGAAAATTGAAATCTTGAAATTCATAGAGAAGAATAAGAGAGGAAATAGGCACCGAAGGAAGCATCTTTTGTCTGGAGAATTGTAATTATACAGTAGATGAAACTGATGGAGGAGAGGGGAAGGAAAATACTTTTAGGCCAATATTTCGACTGGAGTTTGGATTGGAGGCGATCGATGTCAGATAAAACGGCTTCGGTATACTTTTCTTCTTACTCGATGTACACTTCCATGTGATGCATCGCCAGTTTATCGTTGAAATTCGATCTCAATTTCAGAGTGACAATGGTGAATGATTAAAAATATTTCTTTTGCTTTGCCTCCCACCACCTGAAGTCTTGTTTGCAATGCTCCCATGGCTGTTATCCGATGAAGAAGAAACATGTGAACGCAACCCTAAACTTTCTACAGTGATTAAAAGATCTGATGGGCAGAATGGAGAAGAAGAAGAGAATTCCCAATTTAAATCCCTTTTGGTTCAATCTTAAAGTTCGTCTCGTAAAATAAAGAGGAGCAGTGATAGAGAGGAAGTGGGAGGTTGAGAGCGAAAAGTTTGGGGAGACGTGGAATATAACACGGAGGAGCCGAGGAGCAGCAGGGAAGTGAACTTCTCGTAACCGTAAAATTAATGATTTTAAACGGTCCAGATCAAATCTCATGTTAATTTAAACGGCCTAGATCAACCTAAAATACGGTTGACTCGTCTCCATCCATATATGTATATATATATATAATTAGTGATAAAATAACGAAATTTGTCTTAATTTCTATTAAGAGTAATGATAAACTTTTTTTTTCTCAATCAAAATATTTAATAAACATCCAGTTATTTTTATTTTAGTTACACTTTACCTAATAATTATGTAAAAATATGATGTGACACCCTCTTTTTTGTTGCGTTTGCAATTATTTTTTAAGAAATTTAACATATGACATTATAAATCATTATTATTTGATGATATGATATTTTAATTTTTTTCCTATTCCCCATCCTTCCTCTCCTCCGCTCTTTCTTAGGGTTTCTATTTATTTAGTTTCTACTTAATCACTTCTTTCTTTAATACTAAAATCTCTCAACATCCCCAATGCTTTCCGTTTCACCCCCCCCCCCCCTTCAAGAACGAAAAAATATTCAACTTCTTTGAACGGTTACTGATCAAAATCGAAATCTCACCCTATGCGAATAAGTGTGGGTATATTTTCTTCATATCTTCCTCGGCCTGTGACGTTAGCTCCCCGATGATGCTTCTATTGAACCTTGACCATGGTCACTTCCTCGTGACAAACACTTTTCGTCTTGGACTCTAGTATCGCCTCCGGTTCTTCCACACACACCAATTCCCGTTGTCCACTCGGATATCTGTCAATGGGATGACGCTCTCTTCCTCGGCCATTCATTTTCGAAGGTAACATGCATGAAAAGTAGGATGTATCCCATCCATCTCCGGTCGCAATTCTAACCGGTACGCTTGGAGTCCAATCTTCTCTAGGATGACGAAGGGTCCAAGGAAACGAGGGCTAAGCTTCCCGCTTTTCCCAAAACGGATTATCCCTTTCCATGGGGACACTTTCAACATCACCTGCTCACCTACTTGAAATTCGACCGGTATCCTCTTCTTGTCCGCATAACTTTTCTGTCGGTCTTGGGCCGCCTTTAAACGCTCCCGAATTTCCTTCACATTATCTGCAGTTTCTTGTACGATCTCTGGTCCGACAAACTGCTTCTCCCCTGCTTCAAGCCAACAAGTCGGGGTCTTACATTTTCGGCTGTAGAGAGCTTCAAATGGAGTCATCTCAATGCTCGAGGAATGGTCGTCGGCAAGCGATGGGTAGGAGCTTATGGTAGGAGCATGGGGGAGAAGTGGGAAGCAATGGAGGCGATGGGTTATGACCTGATACCTTTTATTTTTCTTAAGGGTATAAATGTCAAATTTTTGTCTTAATGGGGACATCACCCTCTTCCCCACTTAGCGTATAAACCCATCTTGTCTGCGCGAATAAGCCATTAAGCCATAAGTAAACACCCCCAAACGTTTGCGTAAATAAGTCGTTTTTATCATTAAGCTCATTAAGCCACAAGTAAACACCCTCTAAATGAGGAGGTATACATGAAGATTAAGCAAGGGCTTGGAAAACACGACGACACAAGAATGTGACGGTTAAAGAAGTCACTTTACAGTTTGCGTCAAGCCTCCCGAAATTGGTACATCAAGTTTACAAAGGCCTTATTGGATATTGCTTTCAGGAAACCCCATGCTAATCAATCTCTATTTATCTATAAAAGGATACATTGTTTGTCTCAACCCTCATATACGTTGAAGATGTCATAATCATGGGAAATAGCGATGCCAAGATTGAAGAAGTAAAGTGGTGCCTTGATGAGCGTTTAAGCATAAAAGACTTGGGTCCTTTGAAGTACTTCTTAGGTATTGAGATGGCCTGTACCCCGGATGGACTAGTGCTCAGTCAACAAAAATACATGTTAGACATTTTGGAAGATTGTGGCATTCAAGGTTGCAATCCTAGCACTTTTCCCATGGAGAAAAATGCACGAATGTATACAACAACTGATACTCCTTCGGTTGATGCTGCATAATATGCGATGGGTAGTCGGTTGGTTGAAATACTTACAAGTAACTAGACTTAACATCACCTATACAGTCAACATGCTTATCCAGTTCCTATGCATCCTCAATAGAGATATATAGATGGCAACAAGGATACTACAATATTTGAAATCGACTCTTGGACAAGGTATCTATTTTCCATCTCCAAGGCTTGGATTTAACGATTCACTGTGATGTGGATTGGCTTGGATGTTTGCTCACTTGACAATCACATACTAGGTATCTAATCATGTTGGGAGGCTTACCAATTTCTTGGCATACCAAGAACCAGTCGATTGTCTCACGCTCCTCTGCAAAGGACGAATATAGAGCAATGGCAACAACCGTTAGTCAAGTTTTGTGGATATTGTGGCTATTGTGTGATCTCTAAGCACCACAAAGTTGGACCATCTCCACTTTACTGTGATAATCAAGCTGTACGACACGTTGCAAACAATCCAATCTTACATGAGCGAACTAAACACATAGAGATGGATTGTTACTTTTTGTAAGAATAGGTTGAGTCCCAAGAAATCATACAAATGTGCATTGACACATGTAACACCCTTGTTTTTATTCCATTTGAAGAAAAATATTGAATAGGGGGAATCAGTAAAGGAAGAACCAAATATGGAGTATGGTTGTAGTGCCATGTGATTTTGTCATATGTCACAATAGCACCAATGGAACTTACAATAAGGACCTCTCGGCTATAGTGTCATGCAATTATGACATATGTCACAATATCAACGACGATTACCAAGTGGTTGGTCATCCCAACGACTTGGTGCCATGCAATTATGACAATGGTGTAACATCCGTAATTTTTGGGAAAGTACTCTTTCAAGTTAGTGTAGAAATCGCTTTTAAGATAAATAGAGAAAATAGGGTTTTGGGCTTAAATACTATATTTTATAGTATTGCTAGATGAGGAATTCAAATACGAGTCCAATGGTTCTATCCGGAGTAAAATCGGAGCTAAAATGAAGAAGTTATAGCCAAAACAATGTTCGGTACAATCTGAGCGATTGTGCCAGTGATTATGACATTTTCACTATAGCATGTCACAATCGCATAGGGGTACCAGTGTGCATAAAGTGGCGATTTTAAGCCACATTCTTCATTTCTTCACATCTCTCTCATTTCTACTCCGTTTTTGGTGATTCAAAGTGTTATGGCTTCGTTTTTTAGAGATTTTCAAGGACATATTGTTATTTTTGGAAAGATCCAAGAGTATTTGGTGGTGGATTGGAAGCAAATATCAAGATCTCATCATCATCACCTCCATCTTCAAGAAATTAAGGGATTTCTAGGTTTTCACCAAAACCTAAGTGGTGAGTTATTCCTCCTAGTTTATAAACTTTATTATGAGTTATAAATTCTCCATTGATTAATTCCTAGTGTTTATGTTTCTCAAATTTCGGTTTGGAGGATTTTGGGGAAGTTAGGTCAAAACTAGGGTTTTGGTCAAAATGGAGATTTTGATATAAGATGTTTGGGGAATGATTCTAAGTGTATAGATATGTATATTTATGTTTGGAAAACTTTTGAATCCAGGGTTTGGAGGAATTTCTTGTGGATTCAAGTTTCTCCAAGGAACTCATATTGGGGTAAAATATAGATTTAGCCTAAATCTCGCAATGTGAGTTCAAGTTGATTTTTTCCATTTTAGAGTATTTATGTATTTTACATGATTATTATCAAATGTTGAAATCTTTCATGAGTTTTGCTATTTCAACTAATAAGATTTTATAAACCTTGTGAAACACCATATTTGGTATTTTTAGACACTTTGACAAATAAATCATAAATGAATGTGTTTTGATGATTTATCTTATATATGGTGAATAATTGGTAGAAATGCACTTTTAACGCATGTTTTGGAAATATACATAGATTATCTTATGGGACGTTATAAAAGTGGTGTGAGTTTCTTTGGAAAAAGGGTTTGGCCCAACCCAATGTCGTGTTTTGGGTTATTCGTGAGTTTAAAGTACATGTTTGCACAAACGTAGGTTGTTTACGATTTACCACATATGGTCATTTGATTGGTTGAACTTAAGGCTCAATTTTTGTTTTTATCATGTCTTGAGGACATTTGTCCGGTTTTAATAGATTAATGTGGAGCTTGGGGAGTGAGTTGCATTTATTGTACTTTATTTGGAGAATACATGTTTTAAGTGAGTGTGTCATTCATTTGGAGACATGTATTTTAGATTGTAATGCATTAGATTTATAGGCATGTAAGTAAGTCATATTTAATAGTGAGAAGTCTTGATATTTTCACCTTGGAAAATATGTCGTGTTGGCATTATTGTTGTCCCGGTTTTTGTGGAGATGAACCTTTATGGGTAGTACTCCGGGACCATGGGTTTTGTGGTTTAGATGCTCTAACTCTTGTGCACGATGGTTAAACATCTTGGGGTCATCAAGTAAGGAGTTTGAGACTCCTATCTTGAATGCTTGTAAGTATGCCCTAAAGGTCTATTGGGAACCTTGAGGTTGTAACTTACTAGAAATTGAACAGGCAATAAGATTGTGTATTCTTGACGTGTAGCTTGGCAAAGCAGGCAGTAAAGGATACAACGTCATTGGGGACATGAGGTGTAGCTTAGCTAGCAGGCAATAAAGTCTGACTTGATGAGTAGCTTATTAAAGCAGGCAATGAAGTCACGATCTGAGGTCTGTTTCGATAACACAGATATGTGGCTTAACTTTGTGTTTCGCCACGTACAATGGAAGGGGGTCTCCCCTGTCACCAAAAGGTGTTGTTTGGGTATTTAATTTTATTATCCATGTTTTCGGTGACGTTATATATATATATATATATATATATATATATATATTATCTATGATTTATGGGTTGAGTACTATGCCCCATCCATGTTTGGATGTTTCGGGATATAAAGTTTTGTCCACGTTTTCATAAATTGGGAATTCATTTACTATTCGTTTTGGGTGAGTGTTGGGTTGAGTTTACTTTACGAAGGAATGTTTATTTTATGTGTGTTGGAAAACGTTTATATTGGTGTTTCCATCACCTAAAATGCATGTTATTGGAAAATGAGTCGTTTTCATATTTAAAGTAAATTATTTTGTAAATCATGATTTAAGTTGCAATCGTTCATTTTAACGATTTATATAATCATGATGAAAACTTTTGAACTCACTAGGCATTAGCCTAACCCTTTTTATTTGTCAGCATGTGAATCAGGTTCGGTTGGGAATGGTATTAGCGACACTATGAAGAGATGAGTGTGAGTTATATGCACGGGAAGAGAGTAGCTATTGGATGAAGTCTTCTGCACTTTGGGAATAGCAACTGGTATTGGGTTTAGTAACACCCGACCGATTTATTTGGTCTTTGTATAAGACTTAAAGTTAGTAATTGTTGAGGTTAAATATAGGATTTATCATGAGGTATTTCTAGGCATTGATTCGTAGAGAGGGATTTTATCCTTTATTTGATGTAATAATGAAACTTTTAAGTTAATTGTTCTTTCCAAATTTGAGGGTATTACAATACAATAAAACAAGTGGTTGATATCTTTACCAAACCGCTTAGAATAGAACAATTCCGTTATCTCTTTGGAAGTCATTCGTAACCTCCACACTCCAATTTGAAGGGGAGTGAAAGAATCCAAGATTCCTAGTCCTACTCCTCTTTGGTTTTTCCTTTTGCAATTATCCTTGATCTTTGTTTCCTTATATCGTTTGGTTAGCTTTGTTATTATGACTCATTTTGTTGTTGTATAAATATCCATGATATCAATGATAAATATTAAAGTTCTCCATGATACATAAATTTACAAATACCAACTACCCCTATCACATTTATAAATTTAATATTTGTGGGATTTTACTGAAGTAATGGGATTTAGTTCCAAACTTTCCTTTAAACCAAACGTGGAATTGGAATGAAATCCAATTTCAAATCCCACCAAATCCAACGAACCAAACGGGCCAAGTTTTTATAATAAAAATGAATAATGGAAGAATTAAGAACGTTGAAAAAGAATTAGAGAAATAATAGAGATATGGGATACAAAAACATCGTATTTGTTAGCTAGTCGTTTTGTACATATTTTCAATATTAATCTAATCCGTTTTGTATCTTAGTTTGGCTAATTTGTGCATAATTAGTTTTAATTGCATTGCATCCATCATTCGTTTCATAAAACTTACGTGTTTATCGAACTTCAGGTTGATTTAATGAATATGGCGCTCGGTTCGGTTAAAAAGGATGCCAAGGAATCAAACGGAAGCGAGAGAGAAAGCGGAAAAGAATGATAATGAAGAGCACGACCCGTGCAGAAATCAAGGCAAAACACGCACGACCCGTGCTCCCTCTTTTTGGACAGAAGCATTTGGCACGTCCCGTGCTCTTTTCAAGGCTAAAAATGCACGGGTCGTGCTTCCTCTCCTGACAGCTTTTTGCTTTTAGCCCCCTACTCTGCAACCTATGCCTTATCTTTTGAAGATATTTTTGTAAAGAATGTTTAAAGTTTTCCTTCCCCTGATCAATAAAGGGGCTGATGTAAGGAAAAATAGGTAGTCTTTTTACTTTTAAAAACCTTCCTTCTCCTTGAAGAATCCTTCATCTTCCATAGAACTTCTTGCATAATTGTTCTCGAAGACGGGAGGTCTTTAATTTTGTATTTTTGGGTATCATCTTGCAAAGATTAGGAGATTGTATATGGATTCTCAAGTTCATCAAAGTCTATATCTTTGGTTCATCAATTGAGTATTGTATCTCTTTCTTACTTTTGATTTATGCTTTTAATCTTGTCTTATAAATTCTTGTTATCCTATGAATATTGATGTTCATCTTGATTCATCTTTGTTTTATGATTCAATAATCATGAATGATACTATTGTTATTACGTTTTAAATGTGAATGCTAGGTTGAATGTTTTTACATATTTTTCATGTTTAGATATTTCATAGATATATGTAGGAATATTGTTTGATGATTTCCTTTATCTTTTCTATTGTATACTAGTAGCTAACATCGCATTATATTTTGTTTAGCTTATTAGTCGGTAAAAGTCGTTCATAGTCCCTTTCAAATATAAGATTGTGTGGTGACGATCAGCAGTTGTATTGAGGATTTGGTTAACTCGAAGTTAAACTTTTGGTTGTCGGATGTTGGTTTTACGGTTCATCACCAACGGAAGTTGGGGTTGTGATCGGAGACCGACTACTCGATAACCCTTTATCTTACAAATCAAATTATGAACGGAAGTTTGAATTTGGCTTTTGGTCGATTAACCACCGATTCTAAAATTATCATGGAAATAGGTAAAAGTAGGAATTAGGGGAATTGTTTTATCAAACCTTAATGCTTCTAGTTAAGTCGGTCAGAAGTAGTCAGACGCTTAACCAGGAAGGTTTGCTTCACCTTGGAAGAGGATCTTAAATGTTTTTAGAAAGATAAACCCCTACCTCGATATACCTGTTGGATGTCACCATTTCCATCTCATCTTTATGCCTTAGTTCGATATATATGTCCTAACTAGTCCTCTATTGTAATTTTCGAAGTTATTGTTGTAGATAGTTTGAGTCCCTTTAATGTGTTTATGTTTTATCCTTGTATTTTGATTTATAGGTTAATCCTTAGTTTATAAAAATCTCCATCCAATTGTATTTCCATAGCTAGTTCATGATTTATAGCAGAATTAGTATTTAAATCATTACTCGCTGTGATCGACCCGTATGCTACATAACCGGTACGCTTGCGGTTAATTTAAAACACATCGGTATTTATTCATTTTTTTCACGTATTTGTCCATGATACAAAAATGAATAACTATTTTACTTGTAGGAGTATAGACTTTACACAACTAACTTTTAGACTATGTTTGGTAAACTAGTTAATAAGTTAACTATAAATTAATCACGTTAGGCAAAAGCTAGTTGAGAAATATGAAATGACCAAAATAGACATGTTAAAAAAGTAGTAGATTTTTATATTTTGTAATATTTTTAAAACAAATCATTTAATAATATAATTTTAATATGAATAAAAATAAAGTTTGTCGATCTTACATATCTTAATTAATTAATAATTTCTCAAAAAAATTAATAATTAAATTAAATATTTTCTTAAAATCATTTATAATAATTTTATTATTTATGAAACCAAATAATATAACTTCAATCTTTATGTAACTTAGACATTTTTTTTAAATTGTTATATTTGCTTCTTGACGACTAAATATATTGAATAGTAATAATAATAATAATACCAAAATAATTGATACGATTAATAATATTAATGAATAATTTACAACTAAAACTGGTTAAATTTGCAATACTAATTATTATTTTCTATTTTTTATTAATTAATAATTAATAATTACAATTCGCATTTATTAATAACTAATAGTAATAAATAAGAATTTACTAGGGGTGACAAGTTTGTAATGAACCAAGCCGACCAATATAAGTATCAATCGTACCAATTAAATTGGTATCAATTTAATCGGTATCAATTGCAGTCCGTTGATTATACCATACCAAGTATAAATACTTGGTTGATACATAGTACTGGAAGTCTTGTACCATGATATTACAATGGTACAAATTTATTTAATTATTGAGTACTTTTGTATTTATTATGTATTGAATATTAAATATCGTAACCTTAACTTTTTGTTTAAGCATTTTAATGTTTGTAGGTTTTCGTTCTTTACAATTAAAAAAAAAAACTCTTAAATATGATGTGTTACTTGCAAACTCAAAATTTCACTCAAAATTTGAACAAAATTGCAAGTTTTTATATATGTAATTTGAAGTTGGTACAAAATCAGTACCAATCGAAAAAAGATGGTACCAAGCACAGTTTGTCTCTACATATGGTATAGGATTTTGCCTACCAATTATATTTGGTTGGTGCACTATATTGGAGAAAAAAACTTGATACCGTACCAAGTCGACCCTTACAATTGATATTAATCGAGGGTATAATTAGAAGAAAGTGGCAAAAAGCTTCTAGAGTTTATTGAACCGCTACTTATAAACTTGCTTATCAACCAGTTTTTGACCATCCAAATAGAACTCTTGCAATAAACTCAAAAAATAAGTTAACTTATTGTTTTGGGTCTTTACAAAATGGGCCTTTGGGCTTTTACAAATTGGATTTTGGGCTATTCCTATAACAATCTTGACCTCAAGATTATACAACAATGTTAGAATAACTAGACAATGGGTATTGATTCTCAAGCTTTTTAGACAAATTCCTTTGATATAATCCTTTTATGCATATTAAGGCAAGTAGGGCTACAGGTTGGTTGATTTGAAGGGTGTTTGAACGACTTAAGTTATTGAGTGTAGTCTAGAAAATCATAACCATTTAAATTCTTTTAAAAAAATAAACCCACCCTACACAAATTGTAGAGGTTAGGTTGTGTAACACCCTAGATTTTAAATGTTTTTACTCGAGGTTTAAATATTTGGTTTGGACCTTGAAAACCATATTTTATTGAGTTACTATGTACTAAAAAGGTTGGCAAGAAACTATGCTTGAAAACCCTCGAAAAAGGACGAAATCCGACAAAAAGGGGGACTGCCACGAGGTCGCGGACAAAGTCGCGTATCCTACTTTTGTGTCAGATTGTCAGGACGCGGAAACATATAGAGCCAAATTCAAGGATTTTGAGCTGATTTTTCTCATCCATTCCTTTCTCATCCAACTTCTTTCTCTACCACCTCATTATTTTGTTTAGAGGGCATTTAAGGCACCTTTCCAACACTTCCAAAAGAGTTTATCATCATTGAGGCTAAGGAATCCAAGTCTAGTGTTCAAGATGCAAATGTTTGTCCCACTTCTAGAGTTTTCTAGGTTTTTCTCAAAACCTAAAATTGTGAGTTTATTCTAACATTTTATAAAGTTTTATACATTTCAAAATGTTGTATTTTACTCTCTTAAAACATCCCTCTTGATGTATTTTACATATTTATATATTTTAACCAATTTTAGGTATATTAGAAGATTTAGGGGTTTTCACCCTTTTAATAAAATGAAGCTTTGACTTCTTTAAATATGTTATAAAGGTAAACTCTTGGCATATGAATATTATTATGACCCATTTTGAAAACTTTAAGTGGTTCTAGGGAAATGTTGGGATTTTACCCATTTTGTCCATTAAAAGAGTTTGTACCTTGAGAAATATTTATACACCAACTTGAAGAGATTATGTTGTAATATTTATTGTGATCAATGGTTTTCGAAACATAAAATCTTTTGGAAACTTAAACCCTTGGATTTGGACATGTTATGGTTTATTGATAAAATGGTGTAACACCTTAAAATTTATATAACAAAACAGGGAAAAATTCTGGAAAATGAGAATAATTAAAACTTCGAAAATAAGCCAACTAAAACCCAATTAAGTTTGGGATAGTTTGTACAAGTCCAAAGTATTAAATAATGAGACATAAACGTAACAACCTACTTAATCTAGACGTGAATTAAACTAGATTAATAGGGATGTCAAGTATATCTCCAAAAATCCCTCGTCACAACGCCCAAAATATCCGGTTCCTCGAGTGCCGTTAACCGCACCAACCGGTAATTCAACCCATCCAAGATTCCACCGTTAGTGGGGCCTGCGAACCAACAAACACCACAACAAGTGTTAGGCTAAAAACCTAGTGAGATCTTACAAGATAAACAGTTCACAATGAAATAATAATGTTACAAAATTTAAATGATACCGGATCCACTTTGATTGTATAAATACCAAGTCTCAACTTTGCAACGATGTTCCACACCTAAAATAAACACACAAGAGATTCCTCTTGAAGCACGGGGGAGACCCGTTTCCATCAAGATGACAAGAACACGTGAATGGTGTCATCCGGATGTTATTGGGTTACACCTCAAGTCCCGGTTTTAGTTCCCATGCCATCACGACATCACAACCTCAAACAATATAACATGCCTTTATTGCCTACCCCGTCGGGTTACACCTCAAGGACTTATGGGAGTTTATTGCCTTCCCAATATAGACGAGTTACACCTCAAGGACTTCTATGTCCTTTATTGCCTACTCGCTTGTGACCTAAAGTGGCCAATCAAAATGGATATAAAATCCATACGGTCTATATCTTCGTGCACAAGGAGATAGACATCAAACTCCACATTATGATCATAAACAAGTTTAGACATCATACTAATGCATATTTTATGACCAAACTCAAGAGAATCATATTTGTCACACAAAGTTCACAAGTTCCTTTCATGGCATAATCCATATTCATAGCAACCTAGCATGTCCTAATTTCCAAGCCAGTCCTTAAAGTAGTTTGATAAATATGAGGTCTAGTTACAAATATAAATTCCCTTGAAATAACAATATATTTTATAAAATGTAGCAAGATAAGAGTTTAACATTTTCATATTTCCAACCTACACATTTTTGAGTTATAAACCACATAAGCTATTATATTGCTAACAATCAATGAATAATCCATTATTCACCCATAACTCATAAAGCCATAGATTTAGGTCAAAATCTCCAATAACCATAAAATTTATGTTTAAAGCAAATAATAGTATTTAATGTGGTCTTGTGGGTTAAGAAACTTACTTAAGGGTTTGTAGGAGAAAACCCAAAAATAGATGAAACCCTAGAGTATAGAGGTAGAGACTTGAGACCCTTGCAAAGAGCTTGAGACGTGTAACCCTTGTAGCTTGATCACTTGGAACCCTAACCCCTTAGTTGGTGAACATTAATGGCAATAATACATGGGGCATTTAAAATGAGAGAGGAGTAGAAGAAAAGAAGGAGGGAGTCTTCCTAAGAGAGGAAAAATAGTTGGATTGGTTTTTGAATGGGGTGTTCTAACCAAAAATCAGGTTTTTAAGATAAAAACACAACTAGGGCCGTCGGCGACCTTGCCCTGTGATAGTGCCCTGGCATTGTCGCCAGGCACTCTCATCGTGGGTGTATCGCGGGTGGTCTGTCCCGTGCAATATTGCCACCGCGAGAGTGACCCTGGCATTGTCGCCGGGCACTCTTGTGCTAAAGGTACCGTAGCCTCCAGGCTCCCCGCGACAATGCCATGCGAGAGTGACCATGTCACTGTCGCCTGACACTCTCGCCGAAACACCATCGAACTCACTTTTGTCCTCATTTGACCCCCCGAGCTACAAAACCAATGATGGATTAACGAGATAAATTACCTAAGCAAAATACTTACTTAGAAATGACACAAGTCTAAGGTTCATAAATAAACTTACGACCCATCCAAGGAACTTTATAAAGGACATACTCTAAAATTTGGGGTGTTACAAATGGGGATTCCTCCCTCTTTGGGCACTTTATGTGTATAAAAATTGATGACTTGATGTAACTTGATACATCTAGAATACTTTTGAGTATTAGGCTGTAATGAAATGGATCCATAAGAATAGGAGTCGGTCTGAGTTGAAATGGGGTTGTTTTCTCGTGTTGTAACTAGAAATAGGTATTGGGTCATCGGCGACACTATGGTATGGACTTTTGGAGTCGAATACCGACCATTGGCCCTATGGTGTAATTTCTAGCAAATGAGCATAACTAGGATTATCAGGGGCCTTGAGCTATAAATCACGATTAATTGAACTAATTGGCCATTGATCCGTAGTAGGACTCTATAATAAGAGAATGTGGCCGACTTTTGTGTTCCGTCACTATCCATGGAAATCAGGTCTCCCTCGTAATCGTAAGATAAGTTTTGGACTTAATGGTTCTTAATTGATTTATGTGAACTCTTGGGTTTTATTCAAGTTTATAAAGTTTATCTCCATTTGTTTATTTTCTTTATTTATAAACTATTTGGATTCACTAGGCATAAGCCTAATAGTTTTTTCTTAAAATGGCATGCATATCAGGATCTCTAGGTGGCGGGGCTACTAATGCTTGAGCGGAGTGATGTTTGTCGGTAGAGGTGATTTTGGGGACATCATCTTTTAGAGAATATTTGGAGTTACTACACGATAGATTCTTTTGGAGATCGTAGTGACACCAGTTCATAATCTAAATCTAGAATTGGTTTAGGATAGTAGGTTGTTATCTGCTATCTAGGGGTGTGTAGAAATTCAACCGATCCAATAGAAAACGACCGATCCAATTAGAACCGACCGACCATAATTGGATATCCAATTGTAATTGGATCGGATCAAATTGAAAATCTCAACATCTAATTTGGATCGGTCGGTTCTTGGATGGCAGTCCAGGACCGACCAAAACCGACTGAACCGAACCGACCAACATCCGATTACCATCCATTTTTTCATCCAACTATCATCCAATTATTTTTTTTTCAATTTGCTTAAATCTAAATTTGTTTTGTGTTGGTTTTTGAATTTTTAGTCTCACTTATGTTGGTTTTAACTCAAACTAAAAGTAATTAATTAGAACATTGCATTAAATTAACACGTTGGATGGATCCGATCTGATCATCCATTGGATGTCAGATGGATCCAATCCGATCCAATGGATATCCAATAAGAATATCCGATGGATATCTAATCTGATCCAATGGACATCCAATAATAGCATCCAATGGATGGAACCGAACCGATCCAATCATCCATTGGATTGGAAAAATCCAACATCCAATGGATGATTGGATCAGTTCAGTTGGGAAAATCCAACATCTAATGGATCATTGGATCGGTTCAGTTCCCCTCACATCCATTGGATGTCAACCGATGAACACCCCTACTGCTATCCATATTATTTGATTTAAAATCTTATGCATTTCCCCTTTTTGGGTGATTTTATTAATTGGGCTATTATTCTATCTTATTTTATTGGTTTAAATTATCTCCTATTTTAGGGGTGTTACAAGTTGGTATCAGAGCTCTAGTTTAAGTGAACTAGGTATGGATTTAAGATGGCTAGACTTAAACTGAGACTTTAAGTGATGATTTGTGAGATGTGGATAAAATTCTTAAGATAGGAGAGCTATAGAGTCGATGAAAATGCACTAACTAAGAGTTGTAACAATGATAACAAGAATTCTTATGTGTAATATATTCAAAATTTTATGTGACCAATGATATTATGAATATCTTGTTACGTGAGTGTGCTTGAATTTGCTATGGTCGCATTGATAGATGAATGTAATTGAACATTTCATTGTTAATCTTGCATTAGCTTAGTTTATTGTGTTCATTGTCATGAATGACAACCTGATATGGTGAACACGCGGAGTAGACTGTCGATTCGAGAAGATGGCCAAGATGAGAGTGTGATGGCTCCAAATCAAGCTGTAGGGTCCAACAATGCATTACTCCAATCGTTGTCACCACTATTGGGTGGGGAACTAGAGCTTGTACCCAAGGTTTATTTGGCCTCCACCAACCTAGTATTTGAGGAAGTGAACCCTCAAACTGAGCTATTGATCGATGTCATGTAAATGATGGAATCCGCTATGGAGAGACAACATGAGATGTTAATGAAACTACTCATGGATAGGGACACGAGTAACCATTGATAGGGACACGAGTAACCATTGGAGGATCCGGGGTTACCGATAACGTGTTGGCATGAAGGAGCATGTTGTGGCTGGTGTAAGGCGAGGAGAGAAATGTTGTATGTACAAAACATTATTATGTAGAAAAACATTCGAGTTCTTGGAAGCCACTGAGCCCATTCTATGCATGAATTAGATCCAAGAGATCGGGTAGACGATCGAGTCCAGTGAGTGCGATGAATGCCAGAAAGTCAAGTTTGTGTCTCAGATGTTAAGGGGTAAAGCACTGAGGTGGTGGAATGTTACAAAATCCACCCTTGGAGCCGTTGTCATCCCTATGTTCACATGAGATACTTTTAAGAAGAAATTCATCGATCAATATTTCAATGAGAGGGCTTAGACCGAATTAAAGAGGGTTGAGATGAAATCAATGGTCTGAAACACCAAGGTTGTTATTCTTCAAGAAATGATGGAGGAAGCACAGTTGATGGAGGATGACCTTGCTCAATGCAAGGAAGAGAGTGTTGTGGTTGCAGAAAAGAAGAAATGGGAAGGCCAAGACGTTCAATAACAATCGAGGCATCAACTCACACCGGGAAACTAAATGGTGCCCGAGATGTAAAAGCAAGCAATCGGGCATGTGCGACTCAAACACAGGTGATTGTTCAAAGGCGGAAAGCTCAGACACTCAATAAGGGATTTTCCAGTAAAGAGGATTATTTGTTTCGAATGCAAGGAATCGGGGAATGTCAAGAAGGACTGCCCAAAGCTAAAACGGGCGGAATCTAAGGAAGGAAGGAGAACCCTCAAAGGGTTCAAGGCCGAGAATTTTAAATCACTATCGAGGAAGCTAAGGCGTCAACGGATGTGGTTTTTGGTATGTTCCTTGTAAACGTTGTACCCTCTCGTATATTATTTGATTATGGCATAAATAGTTCGTTTGTGTCGAATTCTTTATGCCAAAATCTATTTGTGCCTACTAGTAAATTATATGATGCCTTGATAGTAGAGGTAGTAAACGGTAGTCAAATTCTAATATGTGAAGTGCAGAAGGAATGTGTCCTTGAAATTGAAGGGAAGAAATTCCCGGTCAATTTATTGCCAATGTTCGTTGGTGGGTTCGATGTGGTGATCGGGATGGATTGGTTTGTAGAGAACCACGTAGAAATCCTGTGTTCCAAGAAGATGACTCACGTTTTAGTGTCGAGCAGTAATACCTTGCTTATCTATGGGGAGAAAAGGAAAGGAGACGCCATTGTCATATAGATGGAAAAAGCACGTAAGTGCATGGTTAAGGGATGTTTCTCCTACTTGGCGTATGTGTTGGACGCCAAGTTAGAGAAAAATAAGCTTTAGAACATGAAGGTCGTTTGCAACTTCCCTGACATATTTCTCGAAGACTTACCCAGTTTGCCACCCGACCGACAAGTAGACTTTCATCATCGATCTTATTGAGGGAGCCACTCCACTTACTAGAATGCCTTACTGCTTAGCTCCATCAGAGATGCAAATGATGGCACAATTTCAAGATCATCTCGAGAAGATGTTCATGTTCATTGACGACATATTTTCTTATTCCAAGAACAAGTCAGACCATGAGCAACACATCCGGGAAGTCCTAGAAGTTCTAAGGAAGGAGAAGTTGTATGCAAAATTCTCCTAGTGTGATTTTTGGTTGGAAGAGGTATAATTTTTGGGTCACATGGTCACCTAAGACAGGGTGAAAGTGGATCCATCGAAAATTGAAACGATGATGAATGGGAAACCGTCCAAGAGTCTGTCTACTTGGAAGAACGTGACTTTTTTTTGGACTGAGACTTAAGAGAAGGATTTCCAAACTCTTCAAAAGAAGTTGTGTGAAGCTCCAATTATGTCGTTATCGGAAGAATCCGAAGACTTTGTGGTGTATAATAACACATCCAAGATGGGCTTGGGATGTGTCTTGATGCGACGGGGAAAAGTGATCGCCTATGCATCGAGACGACTCAGGGAGCATAAACGGAATTATCCTACCTATGACTTGGAATTGGCGGCAATAGTGTTCACTTTAAAATTATGGCGACGTTATCACTATGGTACTAAATGTACATATTTTTACTGACCACACAAGCTTGAAGTACGTATTCGGCCAAAAATAATTGAATATGAGGCAGCGACGATGGTTGAAATTACTCAAACAATACGATTTGAAGTTGCCTTACCACCCAGGTAAGGCAAATGTGGTAGCGGATGCCTTGATCCGCAAAGAATATAGCGGTAGAATTTGAGCCACTCTTTCAAGAATTGCGCTAGATTCGAGCTTAATCGAAAGGATCAAAGCATCACAAGTCGAAGCATTATTAGAAGAGAATCTCAAGAGTGAGGTGATGGTGAAAATTTTGTTGTTGATGGAAAACGGTCAGGCTTTGAAACTCTTCCGGGGGCACGTTTAGGTGGCCAAGATTGAGGGCAACTGAGAATTGTTATTGCAAGATGCTCACAAGTCCAGATACTCCGTCCACCCAGGGAGTACAAAAATGTATCAGAACTTCAAGCTAAACTATGGTGGCTAACTATGTGGAATTGTGTGTGACGTATTTGCAAATAAAAGTTGAACATCAACGACCATACAGGAGTCTTTAATCCTTGGAGATCCCGAACGGAAGTGGGAACACATCACCATGGATTTTTTTACCAAGTTTCCGAAGACGTTAAGGGGTCACGACACGATTTGGCTAGTGGTTGACCGCTTGACCAAAAGTGTTCACTTCCTAGCCATGCACAAAACGCTACCAATGGACAAGTTGACGAAATTATACGTTGAAGAAGTCGTTTTTAGACATGGAATGCTCTTGTCAATTGTCTCGGATAGAGATAGTTGCTTCACTTCGAACTTTTCAGATGGCCTACAAAAAGTGTAGGGCACGAGGGTGAAGTTGAGTACGACTTATCATCCTTAAACCGCTGGTCAAAGTGAGAGGACCATTGAAACCCTCAAATATATGCTCAGATCATGTATCATTGACTTTAGAGGGAATTAGGACTCTCGTCAACCTCTTATGGATTTTTCCAACAACAAAAATTACCATTCTAGTATTAAAATGGCACCATTTGAAGCTTTATATGGTCGAAAATGTAGGACTCCCGTGTATTGTCTTGAAGCAAGTGAGAAACGATTTTCCGGTCCTTAGATCGTGCAAGAAAATGCTGAGATGGTATAGAGTATTTGTGAATGTCTGAAGGCGGCTCAAGATCGACAAAAGAACAACACTGACAAAAAGAGGAGGCCAATAGAATTCCAAGTGGGCGATCAGTTTGAGAAAGGTATCATACGGTTTGACAAGCATGGGAAGCTTAATACTCGTTTTCTTATATCATTCAATATTGTGGGTAGAGTGGGACTCCAAGCCTATAAATTGGAGTTGCCACCCGAGATGGCCGTGATTCGCAACACTTCCCACATGTGCTACCTACAGAAGTGCTTGGCGAAAGAAGAAAGTGTGACACCTGAGATTTTAAATGATTTTACTCGAGGTTTAAATATTTGGTTTGGACCTTAAAAACCATATTTTATTAAGTTTTTATGTACTAAAAAGTTTAGCAAGAAACCGTGCTTGAAACCCTCGAAAAAGTACGGAATCAGGCAAAAAGGCGACTGTCACGACCTGCCCCACAACCTCAAGTCATGGGTAAAGTCATGTATCCTACTATTGTGTCATATTGTTAGGTCGCAAGCCAAGTCACGTGGATCAGATCTGCGCGCATATAGGGTCAAATTCAAGGGTTTTGAGTTGATTTTTTTTTCATTCTTTCCTTTCTCCTTCAATTTCTTTCTCTACCATCTATTTTATTTTGTTTAGAGGGAATTTTAGCACCTTTCCAACACTTCTATGAGAGTTTACCATCATCAAGGCTAAGGAATCCAAGTCTAGAGTTCAAGATCCAAGTGTTCATCCTCCTTCTAGGGTTTTCTCGACTTTTCTACGTTTTTCTCAAAACCATGCATTGTGAGTCCATTCTAACCTTTTCTACACTTTTATACATCTCAAGTTTTTATATTTTAGTCTCCTAAAACATCTCTCTTGTATCTTACTTATTTATGGATTTTGACCAATTTTGGTATTTTAGGAGATTTGGAGTTTTCACCCTTTTATAAAATGAGGTTTTGGCTTCTTTAAATATGTTATAGAGGTAAACTTTTGGCATATGAATGTTATTGGGACACATTTTTCCTATTTAATGAATTTTGGTCATTTAGGTGGTTCTAAGGAAATGTTGGGATTTTACCATTTTGTTTATTAAAAGAGTTTGTACCTCGACTAATGTTTATACACCAACTTGATGAGATTATGAAGTAATATTTATATTGACCAATGGTTTTGGAACATAAAACCTTTTCGAAACTTAAACCCTTAGATTTTACACATATTGTGGTTTATTGATAAAATGGTGATTTCTCCCTTTTAGGGCACTTGATGTGCATAAAAGTTGATGAGTTGATGTAGATTGATACATCTAGAATAGTTTTGAGTTTTAGAATGTAATATAATGACTCAATAGGCATAGGAGTCGGTCTGAGTTGAAATAGGATTGTTTTTGCGTGTTGTAAGTAGAAATAGGCATTATTTCATTGGGAGCATTATGGTACGGACTCTTGGAGCCGAATACCGGCTATTGACCATACGGTGTAATTTCTAGCGAATGAGTATAACTAGGATCATCGGCGGCTTATAGCTATAGATCACGATTTGTTGAACTCATTGGTTGTTGATACGTAGTAGGTCTCTACATGGGAATGTGGCCTTCTTTTGTGTTCCGCCACTATCCATTGAAATCGGGTCTCCCTCTCATCTTAAGATGAGTTTTGGATTTTATGGTCTTTAATTGATTTATGTGAACTCTTGGGTTTTGATCAAGTTAATCAACTTTAACTCTATTAATTTGTTTGTTTTCTTTATTTATAAATTGTTTGGCCTCACTAAGCGTAAGCCTAACAATTTTTCTTAAACTAAAATGTATATTAGGATCTCCAGGTGGCGGGGCCACTAATGTTTGAGCGAGGTGATGTTTTCCGGTAGAGGAATTTTTGGGGACATCATCTTTTGGAGAATATTTGGAGTTACTACATGATAGATTCTTTTGGAGATTGTAGTGACACCCGATTGTAATCTAGATATAGAATTGGTTTAGATTAGTAGTTTGTTATTTACTATCCGTATTATTTGATGTAAACTTTTATACATTTCCCATTTTTTGGTGATTTTAATAGTTAGGCTATTATATAGCATTATTTCCACCTTTCATATATCACTAAATATTAATGAACTAATATGAGCTGGAATATAACCTTTAGACAAAGTCATCAACCTACTACAAGTGGTTGAGAGATAGTTATAACAAGGTTCTTTCGAATAACAACGATAGACATGTTGGGAAAAAGAAAATTCATGGGGTCAGTAATGAAGTGTTAGAGGTGGAAACAACTCCAAAGGATAGTGAGTTAAACATTCTCACACACGGCATCTATGTACCATGTAGACAAGACATTGAAAATCTCAGGGTCTAGGAAATAGTTGGTGTTAGAACATAAAATATGTTCACTTTAGAAGTTTAGTAAAGTAATCCATATGTTATTGTATTGGGCCTTGTATTGGGTTTGGGCTTAATAGTGTACAAGGGGTATGGGGTATATAAGGAGTCTGTATGTGTAGTTTTGTGTAAGTTTTCATTCCACAATGTAGGCGTACGAGTTCTTGTGTTCTGTAGTTGTAGATTTACTTTCCATAAATAAAACATCAGATTTCCAATTCCCAATCTCTTGTTAATCATTCAATCAATTCAATCTTTGATCTCATTGGACCTCAACAGTGGTATCAGAGCCGAACGTAGATTTTTCTACTACGATCGAGAGATCAGATTGCATTGAGAAGGATAGTCGATGTGAAGAAATTCGAATTCGTTAATTTGTGCTTAATTGTTTGTTCCTTGATGTTAAATTGATTCTGAGACTAAAGTCGATCATCATAGAATCAATTATACTGTTTTTATTTCATTAATTTGGACGAATTGATAGATTTTTTGAGTTTTTTGTTCGAAGATGAATGTTACTGTGGTTGGATCGAATTGGGCTATAGAGTCGTATTTGAACATGATTATCAACTACAAATGTGCTACAAAGTCATTTTTGAACCTGTGTTCAAAAGATCAACTCAAAATTCGAAGTTTTGGAGGTTCAATTTGAAGAAAGATGGAAAAATAGTTCGAGATCCACGGAATTCGCATGGTCTATCGAAGAACTAGCAGAAATTAAAGAACTCGCAGAGATATGAGAAGAATTCGCATAATAGTTGTTTTGTTTAAGATTTCGCATGCTATGAATTCGCACATCAATAGACTTTGAAGATAAAAATTTTCAAGTATAGATTTCGCATGTCAGTGTGTTGCGAAATGTGCAGAATTCGCTTAGTGGTGTACGAAAAGCTCAATACGAATTCATATGGTCAACAAGATTTCTAAGTGAAGAATTCGCAGGTAGACATATGCGAAATGTTGAGAATTCGCATGCTACCTTATGCGAATTGTGAGAATTTGTACGAAGCTTATGAGAGAAGTTATAAATTTGCATATGAGTGTGATGCGAAATGCAAGGAACTCGCAGAAGAGAGTCTTGCGAATTGTGGTTTCAGCTTAGTCTATCATGCGAATTATGCTTCAATGTCAATAGTGATCTGCGAATTTTTTCCTTAAGCGAAAAGTGTTGATGATTTTAAGAAAATTGACTGTTCTGAACCCATTTTGCTACAAGTTTGCCCTGTTCTTGAACTTTATACACGGAATTCATATGTGACATCACTCTTATCATACGTTGGTCACATATCTCTAGCAACTGATCTACATTTCACGAGTGCTCATGTTTTTCAAGATTTTCAGATTCTGGATTTGATGATTTGGTCTCTGCTTGGATTGAGTTAGCTGCCTGAGCATCTGCAATCATCAGTCTGGAAAGCTTCTTTTGTTGTTAGATCGTTGAGAGCACTTTATCATTCTTCTGAACTGATCACTCAGTAGTGTGAGTGACTGCAATCATTGTTCTGATGCTTGAGTGGTAATTCACAATCCTGAGTGCTTATGATCATCCAGCTGATTCGTGAAGAAAGGAGTTCTCGGTTTGATTATTCAATATTCTGGAAAGAAGTCAGAAAATGAGTATCTTCTACCAGTTGTTGAACATTTGTTTGCCTTCTAACCCTTGTCTTGTAGTGTTGCTACCGGATGTTACCACCCTTAAGCTTATCAGATAAAGTTCTTAAGCTGAATTCTTATTTCAACTCATGGTTCAAAGACATATCAGATGTTATACACTGAAGATGCACTTGGGTGTCACTCCATAATCCACACATGTCATTCTTGTGGGCGTTAAGGAATGTGTTGGGTTTACTAAAGTCAAAAGTTGTCTTTATGTGCACTCAGTCGAGGTTATAGTCTACATCAGATCTGATATTTCAGTTGATATTTCAAGGATAAGAGTTACTTTCTCGGGGGAGCAAGAGGAGCTTTGAAGTTTATACAGCACTAAGTTTTATAAAGAAATCAAGGGGGAGAGGAGCTGAAGCTGGAGTTGATCAGAGAATGATTACTTTACAAAACTTAGGGGGAGAATGTTAGAACATAAAATATGTTCACTTTAGAAGTTTAGTAAAGTAATCCATATGTTATTGTATTGGGCCTTGTATTGGGTTTGGGCTTAATAGTGTACAAGGGGTATGGGGTATATAAGGAGTCTGTATGTGTAGTTTTGTGTAAGTTTTCATTCCATAATGTAGGCGTACGAGTTCTTGTGTTATGTAGTTGTAGATTTACTTTCAATAAATAAACTACAGATTTCCTCCGTTAATCCTTGTTATTGTTTATGAATCAATTCAATCATGATCTCTATGGACCTAATAGTTGGGAAGGATTTCCAATCCCTGGAGCAGAGATACAACTATTGCCCAGTTGAGAAGAGATAGTCAAAGAAGAAATATATTAATTACCGCTTCTTTGAAAAGGGGAACAAGTAGAAAATAAACTATATCATATCTAAGATTGGTTGAGTATAAGTTTATCGAATGTATTTTAACTATCAAATTAACTGCATATGCATATATACACCCGAATTTATAACTATTACAGATGTAAAGAAACACATCAAAAACAAATACGAAATTCTCAATATTCTTCATTTCGTGTAGGAATGTATCGAGGAGAACTTGGGTGTTTTTGGGACATCTCATACAATCCTAAGAAATAGATTATTATTTATTGTTTAATTATCTTTAATTCATCCAACTAAACAGTTAGACGATGGATTGTCACTTGTTGCTTAATGACACGAGATCTGTCACTAAAGCACTATATGCATCGAACCTTCCTAAAATATTCGTTTGAAATGGAAAAACTTATTATAAATGGAAATGGATATATATATCACCTCTAATAAATATGGAAGGAAACATATATTAGAGAAGCAAATGTGTCAAACTAGTGGATTATCGAGGTCATTGGATCATATTTTTCACCAATAATGAACTCTGGGATAATGACACATATATGTTTCGGCATTACCATATGGAACACCATGATCATGACATAATGATCCGGTTGTTAAAAAATAGACATAGACACATTTTTTCGAGTTATAGGCAAATGCAGAAATGATCCAAATTGCAAATGTTGACTTCTGCAGCAAAAAAACAACTTCGCCATCGTAATATGCCCTCTCGAATACCTAGAACTTTTGAAAACCCTACTCCTTATCCAAAACAGGAACGAAACCGTCCTAAGCTAAGGACGTAATACAAAATGTTTCATTCACACAATGAATATAAGGTGATATTTGTGGACTATGCATCCAGAATGCAGGCCATTCAAGTACTTTAAAGTTTTGGTTGAAGTTTCGACACTATAAACGCATGTCGTATTATTGTCCACATGAAATACTGCATTCCTAGCACCAACTATATGTTTAAGGGCTCACAACCCTGATTATCTCATAACGTCTAAAGGAATTAGTAATGCAGGAGAATTTACATCATAAGAATTTAGTAATTATTGCATGTGTATTTGGATCAATGTAGAGCATCATATACCCCCGAGTATTCATAAAAAAAAGGTCTCACAGAAGTTATCGTCAAAACGGTATAGATGGGAGATATGGCATTGAATATGTGCACAATTTCACCCACATCTATTTGGGGTAGTGCAATATTACTTGCAGCTATACTTATTTGTTTTTTAGATCCACTACTAGCCAACCAGTATTATGCGTACTAGTTGGTAACTGGATAGAATCTTGATCTTTTACATTTACACATTTTTGGTAGAGGTAAGTCTCTTGTATATTTCAAACTCTATTATAAAGCTCTTTGTAGATCTAAAATTGTTACTTGTTGGTGGTCCATTTCTAGATTTGAGGAAATGGGTTATTTGGTAACCCTAGATCCTTGTTAGAGATGACTTGATGATGGTGAAAGCTTCATGTTTGGGGTCTAAGGATTCGAATATAAAACCTATGTTCAACCTAACCTAGCAAGGTGAGTTCGAGTTGCTTTGTGAAAACTTTGTACATGCCAAAAATGTCCATTTTGAAGTATTTATGTATTTTACTTGATAATTATCAAATGTTGGAATATTTGAAGAGTTTTGCTTATTTGGGGTATTTGATTTTATAAATCTTGTGAAACACCCATATTTGAGATTTTTGGGTATTTTGATAAATAAATCATAAGCGTATGTATTTTAATCATTTTGCTTATGAATTGGAGATCATTGGTTACAATGCACTATTAATGGGTGGTTTGGAGAAATGCATATTCTTGTGTTATGGGACGCTTTGAAAGTTTAAACGGTGTAATTTTGTTTGGAAAATGATTCATCCCAATCTAAAGTTGTGTTTTTAAGTTATTCATGTATTTGGAGCATGTGTTTGCATAAACGTGGGTTAATTACGTTTTATCACATAAAATGACTTTTATCAAATAATTAATTAATTTTGTTGAGCTTTTGGCTCGGTTGTGATTCAATTGAGTCTTGGGGATATTTGTCCAATTTTATTAGCTCGATAAGGAGCTTGGGATGTATGATGCATTTAACTGCACCTTTGATGAAAATTACATGTTGAGTGTGTTAATCATCCAATTGAGTCATGTAATGTTTTATAATGTAATGCATTTGATCCATAGGCATAGGAGTCTGCATGGAGTTTTGATGTCTACACTTAAAGTCTAGTGAGTCCTCCCCAATTCATGGGTAGTGAGCTTGCAGTGGTACCTATTAGGTCGTATAGGAGCTAATAGTCTATGGTGGAACTTGGTTGAGCGATATACGGGATTGGGTCTTGCTGCGGTGCTCATTGGATCCGTATACAAAGATTGATGACTTTTATGGTGAGACTCATCTAGAGGTCAAGTAGACACTAGGATCATTTTGGGAATCTTGCGGTGGTGCTCAATGGAGCCGTATACGGGGATCTAAGGCCAGAGGTGAAACTCAAGAACGTTGATAAGTGGTTTAACTTTGTGTTTACACCACATTCGATGGAATCAGGTCTCTCCCATCACCAAAAGGTGTTGATTTTGGATATAGAGTTTATCTATGTTTTCGGTGACATCTTGAGTATGTATTGTTATACATGAATTATGGTTTTGTATATTGAGCCTTATCCATATTTTTGGATGATTTGGATGATAGATTTTTATCCATGTTTTTGATATTTTGAATATTTAATGTCATTCACGTTTTGGAGTGAGTGTTGGGTTTAGAATTCATATTGAGTGGGTATTTTGATTTAGTGTTTTCATCATGAAAATTGTGGGCTTTAGAAAGATGTTGCTTTTATGATAAATACGTTTCATATGAGAAATTATGTTTTAAATAAGCAGTCCTTCGGTTATACCGTTAATAATTATGATGAAAACTGCTTGAACTCACTAGGCGTTAAACCTTACCTTTTTATTTGTCGGCATGTGCATCAAGTCCATGTTGGGAGAATGGTACTAGCGACATTATGAAGAGTTGAATAATATAAAACGCACATGAAGAATCTAGTTATTCGTTGATGTCTTCCGCATTCGGAGAGAGTGGTTGTTATCGGGTTTTAGTAACACCCGACCTTAATCTAGTCTTTATACAAGGCTTGGTTTATTATTTGTGGTTATTAAATCTGGAATTCTATTTGAGGTAATTGAAGTATTGAGTTGTAGAAATGGATTTATCCTTTATGTGATGTATTATTGGAAATTAAAAGTAGTAACTCTTTCCAAATTTGAGGGTGTTACAAGTTGGTATCAGAGCATAGGTTTGAGAGAATTAGCTATTGATTTAGGATGCCCAGACTCAAGATAAGAGATTTTGAGGTCGATAGAGACACTATCATCAAGGATCATCAAGATGGTAGCAAGGACACTCTTGTATTGTAAGTTCATGGTTACACCTGGCCAGTGTTATTATGAATTTAGAATTACATGTGTGTGCTTGAATTGTCTTTCTGTGATGATCGATTGGGTAGAGAGTGAATTCTCAGTGGATAATCGTTAGGAGAATTGAGGTTTACAACATTTCACTTGGGTGACAGTTAAGTACAGTGACTATGTTAACCCGATCATTTTGGGGTCAGAAATATTGGGCAAGATTTGAACAATAAGCTTGTTGAGTCGTCATTAATGTGAGAACAATTTTTAAGGTCAACCGATTTAGTTTCTAAGCATCGCCTTAAGATATTTGAGCATGCGGATGTCGGTAGTGTGATTAGTAGGCTTGGCGAGCATGGTTTTAAGACTTCAGATTTCAACCAAATGCATAGACGACATTCTTCTAAAATGAATTGCACAATTTATTTCACGCTTTATCAAGTCATTCATAATTGTCACGATGCGAATTTTGGAAGATGTTTTGGCACACACGAGGGTGTAACCCATGTTTTGAAATCTCCTAAATTGTTTGTCGCATAAGACTTGCATACAAGTTTTATTGAGAGTTTTCTTCATACCATTTTGCTAGTATTGCAAATTATTTAAGTGCATATCAGTAGATAGTTTTAAATATGAAACTGACAGGAACTGTTCGATTTCTTTCCCAAAATGTATGCACATATTTTATTTCCAGTATTGAGAGGTAAACTGTTGCATGTGAGAGCTGGGTCAAATTTTGAAATGTATGAAGTGACTTTATTGCATGTATTTGCATTCGAGTTTTGTTGGAATTTTACTTTATGTCATTTTGTGGCTCAATGGTGCAAATTTGGAATGCGTAGGATTGCTTTATTGCATGTGTTTGCGTATAAGATATTATTGAAAAATTTATCCTATGTGATTTTGCTTTTAGAAGTGGGTTTTGATGGCATTCAATTGTATAACTTTTCCTTGAGTTTTGTGCAATCTGTTTTGTTGCATATAATCTTCATAAATATTTTGTTTGGAGCTTTCTTCATGATATGTTAGCCAATATTTTAGAACAATAAAAACATAATGTTATTTGGCTATAAATTTGAGACCGACATAAATTGTTTCATGTTTTAACCAAAGCGCATGCACATAAATAAACTAACACATTCGAGTTTTGTTGGGGAATTTTATTCCATGTCATTTTGTGGCTAAAAGAGAAAACTTTGGAAGGTTGATGTCGTGTAAATTCTCTTTCAAGTTTTGTGCAAACATATTTTATTACACAATAGTTTTTGTACATAACCCGAGTAACATATATGATGTGAGTAATAGCCCAATTTGATTAATATGTTCTAATTGAAAAGTTTCGTTGTAAATATTCCCGTTGGTTGTCGTCACTATCTTGGGTCAACAAAATTTCATTATGCTATTCTGTTTTTATGTGGGTGGCATTTGTGGCCACTTCGCACGATCACGTAGTTGTGGTAGAAACTTTTATGCGTGCGTAAGATTGATTATAAAGATTTTATGTTTGGCAAATCTTCTACAAGTTATAATTGGCATAATTGTTGAAACTTATACTTGAATAACCTTGAACTGGTTAAACACATAGATTTAAGCCTTTGGTGAAATAACTTGTATTTGAAGACTAGAAGAGTCCTTGACAGCTGAAGGATTGGATGACCCAACTTGTGGTTGATTTTGAATCTCGGGATTTCAGTTTGAATAGTCGACGTATATGGAGAATTTTGAGGAATTAGACCTATAGGTCATTCCGGTTAGTAAGTAATGATCCTTCCGTTTCGATAATCTACGGGTTGAAGATTTATGTGGCTGGTCAGATTAACTGCGTTGATTTGACAAGTTGTCTGGATTGTCATCATATTGATTATTGGTGGTAGACCACTTAATGGTTCTTTGTTTTCAAAATAGATTGAAGGAATAGACTACTAGAGTGTCGTATTTATGATATTCAAGTACCCATATTAGGCATTGACTTTTCTTTTGAGGTCAATAACCATTAAAGCGCTTGAAGTTACTTACGTTGAATCATAAATAGTGTTTGTATTTTTATTGGTAAACCCTCAAAGACTAGATGGTGGAAATTAGGTATTATGATTAATATTTCTGTAATCGGTAAGACTCTCGTCAATTGGGTAGATGAGGCCTGAACACATTATGAGAGTTGTGCAATCATGGAGTTTGGGAAAATCGTTTATCCATGGATGGTAATGGTACTTTTTAATGAAACACTATGCCAATAGCTTATATGGTTTAATTAAAGGACTTTTGGGAATCTTTACTGTTGGTGTGGCTTGTGACAGTTTGGGAGCGGATTCAGAGTTGTGTTGAATCGGACCAAGCTACTTTTTAGGAATTCAGTCAAAGGAAAGATGATAAATATTTTATGGTAATGATTTTGGAGGAATTTAGTGCAGATGTCTTAGGTAAAACTTACGTGGGAATTGTTTTATCGAGGAGGTTTGGTTAGTCGGAGATGAAAATATCAATTAGCAAGGACAACGATGATCAACTCGATAATTTTATACGGATTCCTTTACCACCTAGGTAGAGTCAACATACTTGCGGGTACTCAGATTTGAAAGGATTTTGGTCGACTACGGCGGTTGGATCTCTTTTGCAAGGGTCGTTGTAGTCTTGATTTCAAGAAAATGGTGCAACTTTATTTCAATAAGGGATGTTTAGAAGCATTTAAGGGTGAATTCACTTTGAGTACCATTGGTGGAAATGGTTAATTAAGGTCGTAAGCTACTCTTGAGGTATTATGAACAACCTAAGGTTGGGAGACAACCGAGATCTTAGTATTGGAAAAAAAGATTAAGCAAAGGTTCAATGGTGTCAGGATCTTGATTCTTAACAAGAATAAATACTCAGAAACAATATTAAAGAAGTTTGCGGAATAACACTTTAATATTCAATAAAATAGTGAATCAGAATAACAACTTGTAAACTTTATTGAATGATTGTAAAGCTACAAGATTCAACACTCAACCTCAATATTGATGAACAGGCTCACCAATACGAATTCTACTTCTCTAGAATTAGGATTACAAACCTTGAGGTTGATTCTCTCTATGAAAACAAAAACTCAGAATTTCAGAATTAATTCTAAGGTTACAAACTATTCTATACTTATACTGAAGATAAAAGATAATTACAAATAATAAAAGATCTTTAGAATAATCTTCCATATTTATCTTCAAGCTTTCCATAATCTTCAAACTTGATCTGTACGAATCTTGATTATCTTTGAAGCAGCACTAAGTCTTCAGCAGCATTAATACTTTGAGAAGTATTAATGTTCAGCAGTACTAACTACTAGCAGTACTAAAATTGCTTAGCAGTAGTAACTTCATCCAACAGTATTAATCTTTGACTAGCAGCATTAATCTTGTTCAGCAGCATTAACTTCAGAAGTAGTAACTAAGTTCTGCTAGCAGCATTAACTATACTTGTGCATTTCTTAATTTCCCAACAATCTCCCCCTAACTTGACTTTTAGGAAGAGAAGTCAAGTTCTTCAGATGGTCTTTAAGATGCTCCCAAAACTTCATAGCTTATACACCTGTATTTGCATCCAACTCCAAACTCTGATTGATTGTTCTTTGGATCAAATATTTTGCCATTTCTGAATCTGGAGCACATCCAAGCTTCTTTTTCAACATTGCATGCAGCTTCAGTCTACTGTGGTTGTACACTCTATCCACAAGGAAGTATTCTATGTGATTTGAATCCATAGTCAAAGCATATACTCCACTAGTTTCATATAGAGTCCAGTTGATGACTTTTTGAAACACATTTCTGATCACATTCTCCACTTCTTCAGGCTTGAACATCATACACAGATACTCCATCACAAGTTTTGTGATTGAAATCCCTGGAGCTTTCAATTGATCTGCATACAACTTCATTCCTATTTCATACATCTCTTCTAAATCTGACCTGGAACAAGTTCTGACAATCTTTGCCCAAGTATTATACACTTCATGCTTTTCATCTTTTCTTTTGAGCCTGATGTATTCTTTTCCATCAACCTTCATTGTATCCCAGAAAATGACCTCAGGAGGCTTAACACCAACAGGTTCAGCTGTAATAGGTTCAGGCACTTTGTCCATCACTACCATGTACAAATTCACATCATCAGTACTTGATGGTTCTTTCTGTTCACTTGGCTTAGGTGCCCCTTCTTCTTCAGCAACCTTCTCAGCTTCTTCTTCAGCTACTCTAGGCTTCTTGGCTGATTTTCTTCTGGCCATCATTTTGGTTCTTTTTAAAGTCCTCAGACTTTCACCAAGAGTTGCTTCTTTCTTTGGTGTTTCTTGCTCATCTGGAAAAGGCTTTTCTATCAGAAAGTCATTGCTTTCTTTCATTCTCTTCTCCATTTTCAACTCTTTCCGTTTCATTCCGTTGAAGCTTGGTCATTTATGAATTGTACAACTCTTTAATCTGTTCAAAAGTCATCTTTGAGAACATCTCCTTTCTGACTCCTACAGCACCTTTGAGAAATGTAATCATCTTATTTCTTTCTTGAGTACCAAGGAATGTCTTTGAGGGTTGTCTCTTCTTTGCAACTCTTTTGACCAACACAGATTTCTTCATGGTTGCAGCTTTCTTTTGTGCTATTTCAGTTGCCAGACTTTGTTGATAAGCTTCATTTAATTCTGCAGCCAGAGCCTTAGCCATTTCCCTGTCTTTTTCAACTTGAACCCTTTCTTCTTGCTCAAGATCATCCTGCATCTTCCTGGCCAAAGCTTCATCTGACTCAACCAACTTTTGCTTTTTGATTGGTTGATCAGATTCCACCATTTTAGCTTTGCCTTTATCTTGGCTTATCACCTTCTCAACACTTGCTTTCTTTACAGCCTCACCTCTTTCTTTGATGACAACTCCTTTGGCCTTTGAGGTGACCTTGGGAGTATCATGTTTGGCTTTGATTAAGGTTTCAGCAATTTCAAGATCTGTTAGTACTTCTTGCTCTATTTCTGCTGCTTCCTTCAGTTCAGCAGTATTAACAGTTTCTGCTGCTTTGCTTGATGTTTCTGCTTCTTGTACAAACTCTGTTTCTTTTTCTTGCTCCCCCTCAAAATCAACTTTATCCTGCTCCCCCTTATCTTTGGCATCTTCCATGTTGGCATCAGCTTCTGACTCCCCCTTTTTGGGAGCATCAGTCACTGGTTCCCTTCTTCTGAGCACAAACTGTTTCTTCTTCTTTTTCTGGATCAATCTCTTCACCATTTTCTTCAGGTTGGTGATCTGAACTTGTTGAGACAGAATGATCAGTTTCAGCTCTTCTATGTCTTTTCCCTGCTTGATTACATCCATGTTGATGTTTCCCATTGTTTCCATCAATTCATAATAGTCATATCTGTCCTCACCTTCTCCAGGAGTGTTACCCCCTTTTGAAGGATCATGGGATCTTTTTGTAGTAGAGGTCTTATGCCTAGCAGAAGCACCTGCTACCCCCATGGTTTCTTGGCACCTGGGACCTTTGGATGATTGCTCACCCAAAGTTGCCATGGGGAAGGTCTTATTTATGTTACCACTGACCTCCTCTGTGCTAGCAGGAGTAGTGGCAGCCTTTGCACCCATATGCTCATTCATCACCTCATTGAGCACCTCCTTGGGGTTGGGAGACGCCCCTGTGGTTTCCCTGTAGATATTCTCTAATGGAGAATTCTCCATTAAAGGGCTTAAAGGCTCTGTGGGTGAAGGTACAAGAAGGGAAGGAGCCTTCTTTACCTTTTTCCTGATGTATGTATTGGTTATTGGTGAAGTTGGTTTTTGAACAAGGGACAGAGGGATTGATATGGTGATGGAAGGTTGGGATTGGCTTTCAGTGGGTTGGTCTAATGAGGGCCTTGACCCTGAATCCATATCTTCTTCATTGTGGGACACCACCATCATTGTAGAGAACAATGGGGTGTCAACTCCTTCCGAGTCCAATGGAGATCTTTTCATGTTTGAAAAGACCTTACCTTTGGGGATTTTGGGTACGTATACCTCATCAAAGTGAGGCATATCCGTCAATTCATGGGTTATAACTACCTGTACAAACCTTGGGTACATATAAAAACTCTTTTTGTTTCCCAAGTTTGATACAAGGTCACTGAAAATCATTCTTGAAAAATTGTACTTTCTGGCAGTGGCCAAGCAGACCAAAGCATAAACAATGGTACTGCTGAACTCACTCTAGCCAGTAGTCTTTTTAGAAATGCAGTGCATCAGGGTATGAACAAGAAAACGCCATTGGGTATAAAATTTAGATTTTGAGAATTTGAAACCACCCAATTGGCCTCCATACCCCATTCTTGACAGATTTGAGAACAAGTCCTCATTAGGAATAGAAGTAATACCTGCAGCATCGTCTAGACGTATACAGATGCGTATCACCTCTTCAGAAACTGACAAGGGTTTGTCACACACCCTTGTCTTGATTATCTGCACCCCATTCTCTGTCACTACTGTGGCATTTGCCCAGAATTGTCTTTGATGCTCTATGTAGATTGTTGTCGATACAGTAAGAGCATGGGCAATATGGCTGGACTTGAGAAAATCCACAATCTGGTGGAATCCAGCAGCTTGCTTCGGTTTTTGAAGCATAGCGATTTCGTTGTGCTCGTCAATGAATGCCATGGATGCCATGTTAGCTTGAGAGTTCTTGCCTGAAACTTACTAGGAACTTGAGAGAAAAGGGTTAGAGAGCAGATGAATAGAAATCAAAGAGTCGTTATGAACTTTTGGGCGGGCAAAAAAAGGTATTTATACGATTCGGGACATAAGCAGTATTAACTACTAGCAGTATTAACGAACTAGAAGTATCAACTGAGAGCAGTATTAACTCCTAGCAGTATTAACTAACTAGCAGTATTAACTGAGAGCAGTATTAACTAACTAGCAGTATTAACTGAGAGCAGTATTAACAACTAGCAGTATTAACTAACTAGCAGTATTAACTGAGAGCAGTATTAACTACTAGCAGTATTAACTAACTAGCAGTATTAACTGAGAGCAGTATTAACAGTGCACTGGCAGTATTAAAACTGCACTGGCAGCATTAACTATACTTACACTTTTTGAAGCTTGAGGTACTCTGAGCAAAGTAATAACTTCCTGAGAAAGATGTTAGTAGCACCAAAGAATAAACCAATAACAGGTATGAAAACACTTTTTAAGACATGAGCTCATTCAGAGTTGATCATGCCCACACTTGTGACCAAGAAAGTGAATCTACCCACATCAAAGGCTTTAGTGAATAGATCAGCAAACTGGTTGTCAGTATGAACTTTAGCAACTTGAATTAGCTTCTTTTCATTACAATCTCTAATAAAGTGATACCTGATCTCAATGTGCTTTGTTTTGGAGTGCTTGAATGGATTGTTAACAATTCTTATAGCACTGCTATTGTCAATGAAGATTGGAGTGTGAAGAAAGGTTACCCCATAGTCCAGCATCTGATTCTGAATCCATAGAACCTGAGAGCAGCAACTTGCAGCAGCAATATACTCAGCTTTTGTTGTTGATAAGGACACTGTGGTTTGCTTCTTACACTGCCAAGATACTAGTCTTGCACCCAAAAGTTGACATCCACCTGAAGTAGACTTTCTGTCCATGTTAGCACCTCCCAAGTCACTATCTGAATAAGCAATCAAGTCAAAGTTGGATTCATAAGGATACCAAAGACCTAATCTAGGTTGCCCTCTTAAATATCTGAAAATCCTTTTAACAGCTTGAAGATGTGATTGCTTTGGATTGACTTGGAATCTGGCACACAAACACACTGGAAACATGATGTCTGGTCTTTAGGCTGTGAGATACATGAGAGATCCAATCATTGATCTATATAGATGGACATCAACATCCTCCCCCTCAAGATCAACAGTGATCTTTTTATGAGTCTCCATAGGTGTGCTTGCTGGCTTTGAGTCTGTTAAACCATACTTATCCAGGATGTCTTTCACATATTTTGATTGGCTTATGAAGATCCCATCTTTCTTCTGTTTCACTTGAATCCCAAGGAAGAAGGTAAGTTCACCCATTGAACTCATTTTAAAGCTCTTGTGCATCAACTTTTCAAAGTCTCTACACATCTGATCTTTTGTGGATCCAAAGATGATGTCATCCACATAAATCTGAACAAGTAGGATGTCCTTCTTACTCCTTTTAATGAAGAGGGTCTTGTCAATTATTCCTCTTTCAAACCCATTCTCCAAGAGATAGGTAGATAGAGTATCATACCATGCTCTTGGGGCTTGATGAAGACCATAAAGTGCTTTCTTCAGTTTGTATACTTTTTCTGGATATGATGGATTTTCAAATCCAGGGGGCTGACAGACATATACTTCTTCATCAATTGTACCATAAAGAAAGGCACTCTTCATATCCATTTGGTATACCTTGAACTTCATGTATGAGGCATAGGCTAGAAATAGCCTAATTGCCTCTACCCTTGCCACTGGAGCAAACACTTCTTCATAATCAATGCCTTCTTCTTGAGTGTACCCTTGTGCCACAAGCCTTGCTTTGTTTATGATCACAATTCCTCTCTCATCCTTTTTATTCCTGAAAATCCACTTGGTGCCAATAGCTCTATGACCTTTTGGAAGGTCCACCAAGTCCCAAACTTCTTGCAATTTGAACTGCAGTAACTCTTCTTGCACAGCTTCTATCCAACTGGAATCTTTCATTGCATCATAAACCTTCTTAGGCTCAATCTGAGATAGAAAGCAAGAGAGTACTGTGTGTTGCTGATCCTGCAGCTCTTGAAGTCTGCTTTGATTCCTTGTTATCATAGGAGAAGAAATGTCTCCTATGACCAGCTCTGGAGAATGGTTCTTTTGAGTTCTAGTCTGATGACTAGGATCTTCATTGAGTCCCACATAGGAATGGCAATGGGGCGGGTTCGGGGCGGGTTTGTCGTCCCCCGTCCCCGTCCCCGAAAGTGAAATCCATCCCCGTCCCCGCCCCGTTCCCCGTCGGGTTTTTATTCGGGGCGCCCCGTCGGGGATTTTTTATGCCCCGTCCCCGTCCCCGACCCGATGGGGAATCCCCGATCCCCGAACCCGAACCCGACCCGAACACAATACAAAAAATCCAAGAGTGAAAATGGCTGAAAAATCATGTCGAGGTACGATGTAAATTAAAATTGTTGCTCCAAACACAATCCAAAAATCTAAATTAAAATTGTTTCTCCAAACACAATCCAAAAATCTAAAAGAGCAATTATTAAAGCAAACAAAAACTTGTTACAACGAAGATACAAACAAAATACTTCATCACATCAAGTCATCCAAAGACGTCGTGCCACTTTCTTTAGTACCTCCCTACATTAAGAAATCCATCAATAAATCAACCAAATTAAAAGAGCAATTATAAAAGCAATGTTACCAAAATTTTACAAATGTTATTACCTCTTCCACGTCCTCATCAAATTCAATGGACCGACAATATGCCTCGGTCTCTTCCGAACAAGTTTCTATAATTAAAACAAATAACACAAATATATTATTTAAAAAAAATAACACAAATATATTATTCATGAATAAAAATAACATATGAGATACAATATAGCGTTACCTCGAATCTCATTCAACAACCAACTTTGAGCACACATTAAAGCCTCCAAAGTTTTTGGGTGAAGCCTACTTCGGTGAGGACTTATTAATCTTCCACTTGTGCTAAACGCGGACTCTGAGGCAACGGTGGAAACTGGAATTGCCAATATATCTTTTGCCATCCTTTGAAGTGTCGGATACTTACCACCATTTGTCTTCCACCAAAGCAACAAATCGAGATCTACGTCCTTAGGCATAAGCTTCTCTTTCAAGTAGTTATCCAACTCCGCCATATCACCCGAGTCATCATTCTCGCTAGCAAGTACTTCAATGTCAGATAGAAATTTTTTGAATCCACCACGATACTCGGTTGACAACCCCGAACCGAAAGAAGATGAGCCAAAACCACCACCTATAGTTTAATGTGAAAATAAATCAAATATTAGCAATGTTTTATTTATCATATCAACAAAAAGTACTAACCAATATGATAATACCTTCATAGTAGCTTGCTGCATGTGAGTTGGTAGATTCATATTCTTTAAAGAAAGTTCGAACAAACCCCTCAAGAGTTTTAAACTCATTTTTTGCCTTTTCAGGTCCATATAAGGCAGGCATAAGCAACTCTACAAATTTTAACTTGTACCGTGGATCTAAAACCGCCGCCATCCCCATGATCCCATGAATTACGGACCAATATTTATCAAACTTGACCATCATTTTATGGGCCATCAAACCAATCTCATCAATAGAAGACTTCACCCATTCACGTATAGAAAAACTAATCTCACATATCAAAGGGAAAAAGACATTAGCTGTCGGATACTTGTTACCGGAAAACAAAAGAGTTACCTCATAGAATAGTTGTAGCCTGTCACATATCTCCTTTGCTAATTCCCAATCAAGGTCCGTAGGCAAACAAGTATATCTCGACTCTCTTTGCTTTAATCGCTTGAAAACATCTCTATAAGGTATAGCGACACTAAGCATCAAAAAAGTAGAGTTCCATCGCGTCTTGCAATCAAGGGTCAATTTCTTTGTGTATTCCATTCCTAACTGACGAGTTGCTTCCTCAAATCTTTGCTCCCTCTTTCCTGATGCAGACCAAAACGAAACACTATCTCTAATTCTTTCAATCCCCTCCTCGATAATAGATAAGCCATCTTGAACAATCAAATTGAGAATGTGCGCACAACAACGCATATGAAACAACTCGCCTCTCATCATGAGCGATCTCAGTGGAAGCTTGTCTAGTAACTTGCTAATAATTGCATCGTTTGTGGTGCAGTTATCAACGGTAAGTGTAGACAATTTTCTATCGAGATTCCAATCACATAAACTATCATAAAGCATCTCCGCTAGAACATCAGCTGTATGTGGTGCAGGCACATAAATAAACCTATTGATATAAGTGTAAAAAAAACATTTAAACTAACTTTATGCGAATATAAGTGTAAATAATACAATTAAACTACAATTATATTAGACCTGTAAAATATTTATGTTATACCTCATGATTCGGCTTTGCAAGTTCCAAAACTCATCTATAAAGTGTGCAGTGATGGCCATAAACCCTTTTCTTTGATGACTAGCTGTCCACATATCCGTAGTTATTGCTACCCTACTTGTGTTCCTCCCCAATAACTTCATTGTTTTTAACCTTTCAAAGTCATAAATCTTTAAAATGTCGCTCTTGACGGTATTTCGACATGGAACCTTAAACAAAGGTTGAAGGCCTCCAACAAACTTTCTAAAACCATGATGCTCCACCATTGTAAGAGGATACTCATGCACAATAATCATTTCCGCGAGATCTCTCCTTGAAGTGTCTGCATTAAATGTGTAGTTGGATAGATACGATGAACTACCGTCAACTTTCTTTTGCTCCTTAACCAAGATGCTTTGTCGTATATCTCTAACCGTTCGTCTTGGACAACGTTCAAAATGATCTAGTAGATGCTTTGTGCCATTTTTGCTATTTGCTCCTAGTCTTTTCTCACAATAGTTGCATTCCGCCTTATCTTCACCATTCACTTTCAACTTTTTAAAATGGTTCCATGCAACAGATCTTTTCCTTTTACCACCGGACTTTTCACCATCATTTAAAGCATCACTAGGGTTTGTTTCGCATTGGGTAGTAGAGTTAGATGGGGGTGGTTCATTAGAATCTTTTACCCCTTGACTGCTTCCTAGAGGAGTAGTAGGGTTTGACGTAGATTTATCAGCTTGTGATTCCATTTGACCTGAAATGGAAAAAACATGTTACAAATTTACAATTGTGTCTTGATAGCGCCATAACAAAGTAATGAATGTATAACCACCACTTACGAGTGTATTGATAATTTTATTTTTTTATTTTTTTAAGAAGGAATTACAAAAAAGGTATATAGAGTTAAGAGGGATATGCGAGAAAAAGAAAACACCCCAAGACCCGGACGGTTCCTCAACAAAAAATCGAGATGCAGCTCCACATACACCTTTTTCTTCACCTGAATATTGAAAAGGGACAACCAATAAAGAGGTGAAAAAATAAAATTGGTTAAAAAACAGGGAGTGTTCCATGAAAAAGTTCTTAACAGATGCAACTATACTAGCATGCCTGCTTGAACTAAGGTACCACCAGTAAGTTAGAGACCCGGCATTACAATTGAACCCTCATCCCCTTTTAGTATATATATCTCTAGTCTAGTCAATTTACCTTTTCTTAGAGGTCGTTTACTAAACACTTACCGAGTAAGCGCTTCCCGGCAAGAGTCACCACCCTCATTTACCTTAACGTTAACATTGCCGGTCATCAAAATGGATTGTTGGTAAGCATCTCTTACCCGGTAAGCGCTAACAGTTAAATATGAAAATATAACAAACTTTTTGTATGGAAGTTGAATTATGAAGGACCATGAAGATTGAAGCATATCAATTTGTTTGAAACACATATTTCTGGTATATATGCATCATATTTTTATTTCTCTTTCCTTCGAATCTTTTTTTCACTTAAAACCATGTTCCCTCATGCCATCTGATAACCACACAGTAGATACATGGCATCTTACTTTGTTCATGTATTGGATTGCCAAATTGTTATAACTTGAGTTTGTTACTGATCTCTGTTTTTGAACAAATTGATGATTGAAATGATACCATCGTTGTATTTTGCAGGTTCTTTATAGATTGTCATCTTCAAGTTGAGTTTTTTCCCTCGCAATTGGAGGTGAAAGAAGCGAATAGTTTGACAACGAGGAGTTCTTTTTGCTTGTTTGTTTGCAGTCCGAGGTGGGTTTTTGTGTTTTAGTATTAAGGATGCATAGTTTGTTTGTAGAAGGAAAACGTAGGTGTAAAATATTGATTGTATTGTATATATTGACTAGACTAGAGATATATATATTGAACAAAAAATCGTATGATTCATATCCATCGACATAGCAATTTTTCATGAGCATATATCAAATTTTCAGACTTTTCTAAAAGCATTGTTCCTCAAATAATGAGAAAAGAAGAGGCACCTGCAGATCGAGATTAGAGGGTCGAGAACTCGAGATTCAGTCTTCGGTCGTTAATCGTCGCGGGAGGGTGAACTGAAAGTTAAGCCGTGAAGTCAAAACCAGTTAACCAATTAGCCAAAGCCGTGAAAGAGGGAGATCGTGATTCGCGAGTGGAGAATACCTGGAGATCGAGATTAGAGAGTCGAGATTCGGTCGTCGCCTCGTCGGTCGTCGATCGTCGCCGGAGGCTGAAATGAAAGTGAAGACGTGAAGTTGGAGGAATGGAGGGCGGCTTGACTCTTGAGTAAATGTATTAAACTGATAATTGATAAACCCTAAAAATTAAAATTATATATCATATATATATATATATATATATATATATAATTTTATATTTTTTAATATATATATATATATATCGGGGCGGGGCGGGGCGGGGATACCTTGCCCCGATACCGAACCCGAACCCGATAAAATCCCCGAATTTTTCCCCGTTACCCGACCCGACCCGAAATTGCCTAACCCGACCCGACCCGAAATTGATCGGGTTTCGGGTTTCCCCGTCGGGTTCGGGGTTTTCTGCCATCCCTAGTCCCACATCTAAATTGGAATCATTTAAGCCAGCTGAGGGGATCTCATCAGCTGCTTCTGGCTCTTCATGCCCTTGATTCTCCTCATCTCTTCCTTCTTCTTCACTCTGAATTGGTTCATTCATAGTTTCCTTTGCACAGACATCAACAAGCTCTATTGTAGGTATGGGAAAGATCACAAACTGAGGAATAATGTCTTGTACTTGTACTTGATCATCCCCTGATCCTCCACTTCCTGAACCTGCAAGATAATCACTACTGAAACCCAAGGAGTTAGTTAGTGAATCAATGTCAAATAACCACTGAGGACCAGACCCAATAGGATTTGGTGTGTTCTCATTGTATTTGACATTGTCACTTTCCTCAATTATTCTAGAAGAAGTATTAAAAACTCTGTAAGCCTTACTCTGAGATGAGTAACCAACAAGAAAACCATCATCTGCCTTGCTATCAAACTTTCCTAAGTGAGTTTTGGTATTGAGAATGGTACAAGGACACCCAAAAGGTTTGAAAAATCCAATAAATGGTTTTCTTTTATTTAAAAGCTCATAAGGTGTCTTGTTTTTAGGCTTGACTACTAGAACTCTGTTTTGGACATAGCAAGCAGTATTAACTGCTTCAGCCCAGAAAGTAATTGGTAGTTTGGAATCAGCTAACAGAGATCTAGCAACCTCAATCAGTGTCCTATTTCTTCTCTCAGCAACACCATTTTGTTGTGGAGTCCTAGGAGCACTGTATTGCCTCTCAATTCCTTTTTCCTCACAAAAGGTGTTTAGGTCATGATTTTTAAATTCAGTACCATTGTCTGACCTAATGACTTTTACCTTTTGATTTGTTTGGTTTTCAATTCTTAGAATAAAGGATTTGATCAGTCCACTTGTCTCATCCTTAGTCCTTAGAAAATATACCCAAGTAAATCTAGAGTAATCATCAACAATAACTAGGCAGTATGATTTCTTACCTATACTCATAACATTTGTAGGACCAAACAGATCCATATGTAACAACTGAAGAGAATTAGAGATTGTGTTCAACTCTTTGGACTTATGAGAAGTTTTGTGTTGTTTGCCTTTGAGACAGGCAACACAATGATCATCACATGAAAAGACTTTAGAAGGTAAACCTCTTACAAGGTTGTTTTTAACAAGTTTATTCATTGTTTTAAAGTTCATGTGACACATCCTTCTGTGCCAAAGTGATGATTCATCCAAAGAAGCTTTTGAAACAAGACAGTTTAGGGATGAATCAGTTGAAACACTTTCCATATCTAAGCAATATACATTATCCTTTCTGGGAGTTCTTAGTAGTATCATCTTTTCATCAACTACCTTGAATCCAGGAGCAAGGATAATGCATTCAGAATCAGTAAATAATATACTATGCTGTTTGTCACAAACCTGTGATACACTTAACAGGTTGTACCTTAACTGCTCAACATAGAATACATCTTCAAAGGTCATTTTACCTTTGGTTACATCCCCCTTACCACTAATCTTACCTCCATCTGGAGTATTACCAAAGGCAACATGCCCACCATCAATTTTCTTGAAATTCTTGAGGCATGACATGTTCCCTATCATGTGCCTTGAGCAACCACTATCAACATGCCAGATGCTCTTCCCCTTGAGCTGTTGGTTACCCTGCACATAAGTTTAAACAATTAGTATTGATTGGGGACCCAAGCCAAAGTGGTCTTGGGTCTCCCTTTCTCATCAAAGTACTTACATTCCTTTTTGATGAGATTTTTAAAAGCAGTACACTTTTTATTCGAGTACTTTGTCAATATGATTGGTCTAGCATCACAAACACTAGAAGCAGTACTAACCTTAGAAGTACTAACAGAGTTAGCAATACTAGCAGGTTTAGCAGTACTAACCTTGTTAGCAGCACTAACAGAGTTAGCAGTATTAACATTTGAAGAAGTACTAACAATGTCAGCAACACTAACATTGATAGCAGTAGTATTGCTTCTAGCAGCACTATCATTGTCAACAGTACTATTTGGGGTAGCAGTACTAACAATTTTAGTACATTTAGGAACCCACATATTGACACTTTCTTTAACAATCTTTTTCTTCATGTGGCTTTTAGGTTTAACAGATTTCTTAGCCACATGGTTCCTTTCAATCTTCTTATAACCAAAGGGTTTTTGCATAGATCTTTGAAAATTCATCCTTTGGTTCATAGGATTGAAATAACAGTATTTGGCAAGATGATTCAATTTGCCACAGATAAAACAAGGTTTTGGTCTATTGATTTTACTCAAATCAACCCCTTGTTTTTGTGCCCACTGATTATTCCAGTTTCTTTGATTTCCCCTCTTTTTATCATGTTTTAGGGGTTCAGTCTTCTTACATGCACACTGTTTGCAAGGAACTGGATTCACAACTGTGGTCTGTTTGTAATGGACCTTACCAGACTTTCCCTCTGTCTTCTCTATGTCCTTGGATTTGATCCAAGTCCTTCCACAGTCCTCATTGGTGATAATGTTATTCTCTAAAGGAATCTCACCACTCACATTGTTCTGCTTACTTTTACCAACCTCTTTCTCAGTTTTATCCTCAACAACTACCTCATCTAAGGGATCTATCTCAGTGGCTCCCTCAGGCAAGTCCTTCCTATCTTTGGTTTCTAGCAAGTCTGAAGTAGGAGGAATGTAATTGTTGTTATATGGTGGTGGTGTGGCATTGTACCTAATTCCTCTTCTCAATTTGTCATGAATCTGAGTTTGTAGTAAAGAGTCCATTGCTTTAGAAGCATTGGAAAACTTTTCCACATCAAGCTTAACCTTGGTTAGCTCCTCTCTCAACTTTTCACTCTCCTCTTTAGATTTGGTCAGTTTAAGTTCTAGATCCTTTTTCTCCCACTTCCAGTAATTGGTGTCATATGAGTGTTGGATTTATTGGCTTGAAAACCTTTAATCTGTTCCTCAAACCTCTCAACAATTATCACATAGTCTTTTATATCTTTTTCTAATCTCTTAAGGTCATCACTCATCTTCTGATTGTGAACCCTGTACCTTTTAACAGTTTCTATGCAAGTTTTAGAACAGAGATTAGAACTTACCTCAGTTGGGAGATCAGATACTTCTGCCATAAGAGCTTGATTTTGGATTGCCTCTTCTGCTTGATCACTCCAGTCAAACCCCATTCCTTGTTGAGAAACAAGGGCTTGAGCAGAGTTTCTGTTATGGTTGAGGTTTCCAGACTTTGCTTGTTGGTGGTTGTTGGTGTGAGACACTCCACTTCTGCATTCCCTGGCAAAGTGTCCCTTCAGATGACATTTATAGCATTCCACCTTTGATTTATCAAATCCTGCTCCATCTTCTCTTCTTTGGGAGAAGTTGTTCCTCCCAGTCCTCTTTATGAACTTCTTCACCCTCATGGAAAGCATAGCCATCTGCCATTTAATATCCATCTCTTCAAGATCATCAGGATAAATTTGTTCCAAATCATCGTTGATTAGAGAGGAGTTTCCATGGCTAGAAAGAAAGGCTTTAAATACAGATTCAGTGCCTTTCTCTTGATTTGCTCCATTAGCAGCATTAACTGATTCAGGGTTAGCAGTAGAACCAATTGATGCTGATAGAAGTGCAGCATTATGAATATATCCAGAAGGTTTCTTCTTTGCCTCCACCTCAGCTTCAAATACTCTAAGATCATTGTACAAATCATCAAGTTCTTTCTCTTCCAATTGTTCATTATGTCTGAATGAAACAGTGTACATGGTCCATTCATCTCCAAGGGACCTTAAGAACTTTCTGTTTACATCATCTTGATCAATCTGAACTCCCATAGTAGCTAGTTCACCAATCAGCTTGATAAACCTGTCAAAAGTTTGAGTCATGGACTCATTCTTAGTTGATATAAAGTTTTCATACTGTTGTTTCAAGATTGCCTTTTGATTTCTCTTGGTACTTTTAGTACCAGAGAATCTCTTCTCTAGAGCATTCCAGAGCATCTGTGCATCAGTGCAATTGCAGAATTGGTGTTGATACTCATTGGGAATGGCCAAGTGCAGTGTGCTTAAGGCTTTCATCTCTGTCTGCCTTGTCTTTGTTTCTGCATCCGTTTTTGGTGGAGTTCTTTTTCCATCTTCACCAATCTTTCCTGCATCATATGGGCCATTCTCAATGATGTCCCACATAGAGTAATCTGTGAGGAGAATGTATTGCTTGATTCTAATCTTCCACATGTCAAATTCATTAGATCTGAGCATTGGAACCTTTGAGACCAAAGTACTGTTTGATTCAACTGTATTTTCCATGATGAATAAGATTTCTGAGAATACTAGCTCTGATACCACTTGTCAGGATCTTGATTCTTAACAAGAATAAATACTCAGAAACAATATTAAAGAAGTTTGCGGAATAACACTTTAATATTCAATAAAACAGTGAATCAAAATAACAACTTGTAAACTTTATTGAATGATTGTAAAGCTACAAGATTCAACACTCAACCTCAATATTGATGAACAGGCTCACCAATACGAATTCTACTTCTCTAGAATTAGGATTACAAACCTTGAGGTTGATTCTCTCTATGAAAACAAAAACTCAGAATTTCAGAATTAATTCTAAGGTTACAAACTATTCTATACTTATACTGAAGATAAAAGATAATTACAAATAATAAAATATCTTCAGAATAATCTTCCATATTTATCTTCAAGCTTTCCATAATCTTCAAACTTGATCTGCACGAATCTTGATTATCTCTTAAGCAGCACTAAGTCTTCAGCAGCATTAATACTTTGAGCAGTATTAATGTTCAGCAGTACTAACTACTAGCAGTACTAAAATTGCTTAGCAGTAGTAACTTCATCCAGCAGTATTAATCTTTGACTAGCAGCATTAATCTTGTTCAGCAGCATTAACTTCAGAAGTAGTAACTAAGTTCTGCTAGCAGCATTAACTATACTTGTGCATTTCTTAATTTCCCAACAAATGGTCATCCCGGCATCGGTGAGAGGTATCGAACATTAAAATTAAATTACTGATGGTTCGTTATGAGAAATAAAGTGGCAGTCTGAATATAATGTAATCAGATTGATAATTGAGGAGAAGTTATGTCAAGACATTCCCTTGTGAAGAGAACTAGTCGTTTTGTGATAATGTTGCTATCTAAGGTCTTCATTGAATGAAAGTTGGCATCTTTGGGAGGAGTGGATGGAAATTGTAACACCCGTAATTTTCAGTGGGTAAAGATCACCCGGACGTTTTTGTACCTTGTGTTTGGTGGGATTCATGTTGGTAAAACACTATTAAAAGTTCCAAAGAGTGTCGAGGGCCTTAGTATCAAAAAAGATCGGATTTTCGGGCTTCGGGGAGTCTGGGCGAAAGTGACAGCGAAAGTGACAGCGAAAGTGACAACGAAAATGACATGTGTCACAATCGTGTGTCACACTCGCGGAGGGCATTATTGCCCGCGGTACACTCTCAGTGAGAGTGCCAGCGAAAGTGACATATGTCACTTTCGCGGGGCATACTCGCCGTCGGGGTCCAACCCTCATTAAACCCATTTTCTCACTTTTCTCATTCATTCTTTCAACCCCTTTCACCCTCTTCTCTCCAAAATCGACCCTCAGACCCTAACATCAGATTTTACGCATCCAAGACACCAAATCTAAAGTGTTCCAAGTGTTTCTCCACCACCCAACAAAGCTTGGAAGCTAGGGTCAATAAGCTCCATCTTCAACTTCAACCTCAAGCTCTATTTTATGGTTTTCAAGGTTTTCGTCAAAACCTAAGTGGTAAGTGTATCTTCCCTATTTCTAAACCTTGTTATAAATATAAATGTTCTCTTGATGATTTCCTAGTATTATATGTTTCTCCAATTTCGGTTTGTAAGATTTTGGAGGAGTTAGGTCAAAATTAGGGTATTGGCCAAATTTGGGGATTTGATGTAAAATGTTTGGAGGACTATTCTAGATGGTTGAATAAGTATATTTATGGTTGGAAACTTGTGAATATAGGTTTTTGAAGGTTTTGCTTGTGGATTCAAATTTCTTCATGGAAACTCAAGTCGGGTAAAATCTAGATTTAGCCTAAATCTAGCGAGTTGAGTTCAATTTGATTTGTGAAAACGGTGTACATGCCAAAATGTTTATTTTAAAGTGTTTGTGTTTTACCTCAAATTTGTTAACTGTTGATAAGTTTTGGTTATTTGGATATATTTAACTTTATAAACCTATGTAACACGCAACTTTGTGATTTTTGGACATTTTGACAAATAAATCATTTTGATATGTTTCTTTGATGATATAACATATAGATGGAGTCCATTTGATTTAAAGGTCATTTGATTTAAGGGTAAAGAGTCCATTTGGAAAATGGTTTGCCTTAACCAATGTTGAGTTTGAGTTAATTATACTTTTGGTCGTTGTGTCTACATCACTGTCGGTTAAACGTGTTTTACTGTTTACAAATGCTTTCGTTGGAGATTTACGTAAACTATTGGGTCGTTGGCTCGGTTTTGACTAAATAGAGTTCTTGAGGACATTTGTCCGGTTTAAAAACGGTTGTGGAGTTTTGGAGTATGATGGCGTTTAATTCATGTCATTTGCGAGTTACATGTTTTGGGTGCTTTGGTCATCCAATTGGAGTCATGTAATGTTAGACAGTGTCGTCTTGGATTCATAGGCACGTAAGTCTGTCTGTTTTGTAGGGCCTGAGATTTTGGTTACGATTATTGACCGCTTGGGTTTGCTAGCGAGTAGGCAATAGGTGGCGCGATGCTGCTGAGTTGAAACTCGTATAGACTGGATAGGCATCCGTGTCCGTAAGTCCTTGGGGTGGAACTCGACGGAGTATGGCCAGAGGCATAAACGGGCTGAGGATTGTGATGTCTGGCATGGCATGGGAAGTAGGTCCGGGATACGTGGTGAAATCCAGTAACATCACGGGTGACCCCATTTACGTGTTCTCATCACCCAAGATGGAAACGGGTCTCCCCCGTCGTCGTCCATTAGCATTTTAAATGCTAACGTCATACTTTATTATCGTTGGTTGTGTGGTCGACGGTAAATGATGGCCTTAATATTGGGTTTCCCCCACGTATATTAAGGTTTGAATGAGATACGTCACTTCCACGTTTCCGTATTTGGGTTCTTTCCATTTTATGGTCGTGTGAGTCTTGGGTCTAATGTCCGTGTCTACGACGATATTTATTTATATGGGTATTTTCGTCAATGGATAAACAGTTGTGTGTGTCGTGTCCCACCCGTGTCTTGGGGTGTTCCAAAATATAAAATTGTTACCCGTGTTTTATAAAATTGGGAGTCCTCTCTCTATTTTCCTTTTTGACCAAGTTTTCGGTTGAGCTTAAATTTATGAAAGAACTTTTTATATTGGGATCTTTGCCTTCAAAACAGTTTGGTTTGGTTAGCGGTTAACTCGGTGTCTGTTTCGTTTAAAATGCATAATTATTAGTAAACGAGACGTTTTCATAAGTGAAGAATATCATCTTGAAGTATTATGATTTTAATTGCATCCTTCCTTTTTTTAAAGGATTAATTTATTTATGTTGAAAACTCTTGAGCTCACTAGGCGTTAAGTCTAACCTTTTTTTTTGTCGGCATGTGCATCAGGTTCCAGTTGGGGGTTTGGTTCTAGCAGTACTATGAAGAGATGTGCTTAGTTTTTCACAAGTGTAAGTATTTGGTGAAGTCTTCCGTAGTTTGGAGATAGTGACTATTATTGGGTTTTAGTAGCACCCGTCCTTGTTATAGACTGTATGTAGAGAATAAATTGTGTGTGTTGAGGTTAAACCTTAAATTGTGATTGTTTATGAACCATTTATTGATGTATTTAGAAAAATTTTAAATTAGTTGCTATTTTCATATTTGAGGGTGTTACAAGTTGGTATCAGAGCATAAGTTTGAGAGAATTAGGTATTGATTTTTATGCCTAGACTCAAACTAGTGTTCTTTTAGGTGATTGAAAATGAAATTGCACATTAGGTACCTTAAGATACGATATTTTGGAATTGACCAAGTCACTAGAAACGGGAAACTTGTCGAGGATCGCAAGGATAATCATGTACGGTACGTTCATAATGGCACCTGGCCAGTGTTATGATGAACCTACGTGTTACGTGTGCATACTTGAACTGCCTTGGTATGGTGACCGTTGGGGTAGTGAGGAAGTTTCTAGGCAAGTAGTCGAAAGAAGAGCTGATGTTTATAGCATTGTCATATTGGAGTGATGGTTAAGCATGCCCGATGTAACTAGTTGACCATTTTGGGTCAAAATCATTGGTTGACTTAGAAACATAAGCTTATTGAATTGACTCTATTTCAAGGAGAGATCGTAAGTTGACCAAATTAGGGTGATTGCTATCTTAAGATGTTTGATGCTTCCGGATGACTATATTATGACGGGAAATTGAGAAGCGTAGTCCTAAGATGTTGAGTGCCGACCAAATTCATGCACAAACATTATTTCTAGATAAGTTTGCATAAATTGTTTCTCATGTTTTCAAAGTATAAAGTGAGTTATGTTACGTAGTCTTGATAAAGCTTTTAGCACTCATCAGATTTTAAACCATGAGCTTAAACATGCATGATTGTGGCACATGGTTGCAAATATTTTATTGAAAATCTCTTTATCCCCGTTTCGTGTCAAACACTATTTACGGATCTTGTAATATCCGTGTTTTAATATTATTTGGGGTATTGGGCAAGTGACTGTGGAATTTTTGACCTTGACATTGGATCTCCTCCACGTATGTTAAGGTTTTAAAGGAAGAGTTGTTCCCATGTTTTTGAGTCGGAATTTTCTTGGGAATTTTAGTCTGTACGAGTCGTGTTGAATTTTATGGAATATTGTTTTGCGACGTTTTGGGTGCGTGAGTGTACATTGAAATGCGTGGGTTTTAATTTTATTGCGTGTAAATTTACGAGCTTTTGAGCATCGTGCCTCATGTTAGTGTTGTTGAAAAAGGGTCGTTTTATCTTACGTTGTGGTCTTGAGATTTTAAAAAATTTAGATTATTTGTCGCCTTATGCTCTTATGCCGGGAAATGAAAATTCTGACGCGTTTGATTTTAACGTTAGTGAGTTTTATGAAAATTCAGTCGGGTCTTACGGCGTTTTATTTTATGACAGTTTGAGTCGCGTAATAAAAGGAAATTTTGGAACATGTATACATGATTATTGTGTGCGTTAATTTATAAGTTTGATTAATAGATGTCATCCCGACGTGTTGTTTTGGGGAAGTTTCATTTTCACGTAATTTATCTTTAGGCTTTATTCAAGTGTCCATCGTTGTATACTAATTGTATTTGGATTAAATTATGTTGTTGGTGTGAGTAAACGTATAAAAGATTTATGTTGTTTCAGATAGAACTTTTGCTCAGAACATGTTTCAGTTGCTGATTTTACTGTTAGAAATTTTTCGCAATGCATTAAATGAATTATCGGTATTCATGTCGTTGTAGTTACTATTTTGGTCAAGTGTGTTTTATCTGTGTGGCTCAAAGTTTTAAACTCGATTTAAAATTTATTTAAGTTCCTATCGTGTTGCTAAATTTGGGGAAATAAACGGACGTAAATGGGCCTTGTTAGGGATTTTATCCTCCGACGTTTTGTGTTTTTAAAGGAGAAGATTTTAAAGTTGAAATTGTGAATTTCTCTTTTGGATTGGACAAACAGTTTGTTGCACAGGTTACAGTGCGGAAAATTATTTTTTCATATACATAGTATAAATTGATGCATACTAGGACCATGGTAGTCCATTTGAAAATTTTGTTGTGCATCTTTTGTTACCGTTTTTATTAACGTAAGTACTGATCAAATGAGTTTTGGAAACGGTTTTATATGCGTAGTGTTGGTGATCAATTTTGAAACCTATCGAATGAACGGTAGTGTATTTTTACCGCACGATTAATTGTTATAGAACTTATGTATTTGAAAGTTTTATAAATTTTAAATTGGCATACTGGTTGAAAAACCTTGAACTCATTAGGGCTATAAATTTAAAACCCCTATCGTGAAAGTAGTTGCAATTAAGGGACTAGAGGAGTCCTTGAGATTTGAAGCGTCGGATGATCCGACTTGTGGTCAACCTTGAATTTAGGTTTCAGATTTTGAATCGGGTCATGCATGAATAATTGAGGCATTAGATTTATGCTTTCTCCCAATTAATTAAGAGGTGATCTTTCTGCTTCGATAAATCTTCGGGTTAAGGCTTTGTGTGGTTAATTGCTTATGGTTGGATATGGGTTGTTGGGTTGATCGTTCGACATCGTGCATGTGTTGGGGGATGTGCCATCGGGGCAAGCCTTCAGGATTAAAAGGAATGTTGTGGTTCATTTGTTAGAGATGTAAGATTAGGAATTTTAGTGTCATGTTAAGTGTTAACTGTAATTTGGAAATGCAAATCTCGAATGAAATGTTTGCCGGTGTACCTACGTTTTCAGTATGACCATCTTGATTTTAGGCGTCGACTTGTTATTTTGAGCTTAACGAATCTTTGGAATGTTTGGAAGTTTCCCCGTTGGATCATGAGAAATGTTAGCCTTGCGGTGGTGGAACTTAAAGGAAGTTAGATTGTTGGTAATCAAGTATTGATGCATATGATTTTCTTGATGTGGTAAGGATCTTATGGACGGAATGTTTGAGGTTTTGAGAATAGATCGGAGTTGTGTAATAGCCTCATCTAAATTAACCAACCCCTCGTAAAGCGTAGTGGTACACCCTTGGAAGGAAGGCCTTACCAGTATCAAGGGTGAATTTTAAGGAATTTTGGGAATTCTTTGGGTTGGTGTTGATTATGGGAATGCGGATTCAATGAGAAGTCGAGGTCACAAGCTGCCTTGGGTGTAGTACGTGTCACCTAAGGTTGGGAGACGACCGTAGCCTTGTGGTTAGGGGCTACTCTAGTAAGTTAACGTTCATTCGGATATAAGTGCAATGTGCTCGAGGGGACATTTGTCGAAAGTATCAGCATAAAGTTATCATGATTGTTCTGAAAAGTGGATTAGAGGCAACTTCTCGTAAACATAGACAAGCTATTATGAGGGTAACGTTAAACGGAAAGCTAGATTTCGAGAACGAAATATCTTTTAAGGTTGGGAGGATTGTAACACCCGTAATTTTCAGTGGGTAAAGGTCACCCGGACGTTTTTGTACCTTGGGTTTGGTGGGATTCATGTTGGGAAAACACTACTAAAAGTTCAAGGAGTGTCGAGGGCCTTAGTGTCGAAAAAGATCGGATTTTCGGGCTTCGGGGAGTCTGGGCGAAAATGACAGCGAAAGTGACATGTGTCACAATCGCGTGTCACTCTCGCGGAGGGCATTATTGCCCGTGGTACACTCTCAGCGAGAGTGTCAGCGAATGTCACTTTCGCGGGGCATACTCATCGTCTGGGTCCAACCCTCATTAAACCCATTTTCTCACTTTTCTCATTCATTCTTTCAACCCCTTTCACCCTCTTCTCTCCAAAATCGACCCTCAAACCCTAACATCAGATTTTACACATCCAAGACACCAAATCTAATGTGTTCCAAGTGTTTCTCCACCACCCAACAAAGCTTGGAAGCTAGGGTCAAGAAGCTTCATCTTCATCGTCATCTTCAAGCTCAAGCTCTATTTTATGGTTTTCTAGGTTTTCGACAAAACCTAAGTGGTAAGTGTATCTTCCCCATTTCTAAACCTTGTTATAAGATATAAATGTTCTCTTGATGATTTCCTAGTATTGTGTTTCTCCAATTTCGGTTTGGAATATTTTGGAGGAGTTAGGTCAAAATTAGGGTTTTGGCCAAATTTGGGGATTTGATGTAAAATGTGTGGGGGGGCTATTCTAGATGTTTGAATAACTATATTTATGGTTGTAAACTTGTGAATATAGGTTTTGGAAGGTTTTGCTTGCGGATTCAAATTTCTTCAAGGAAGCTCAAGTTGGGTAAAATCTAGATTTAGCCTAAATCTAGCGAGTTGAGTTCAAGTTGATTTGTGAAAACGATGTACATGCCAAAATGTTTATTTTAAAGTGTTTGTGTTTTACCTCAAATTGTTAACTGCTGATAAGTTTTGGTTATTTGGATATATCTAACTTTATAAACCTATGTAACACGCAACTTTGTGATTTTTGGGCATTTTGACAAATTCGGGTCGGGCATGGACGAGGCTATGGATCGGTAACGGTCCACGGTCGCGAGGATTAGTCGGGTGCCCGTATGGATCCTGGATACCTCGTCGACTTCGGTCGAGGCGGGTTTGTGCGTTTAAGCTGTCGTTCAAAAAAAATCATTTTCATATGTTTCTTAGATGATATAACATATAGATGGAGTCCATTTGATGTAAAGGTAATTTATATGAACTTGAACTTACAACTATTTGGAAAATGTATATAATTGTATTATGAGGCATTTTGGAAATATAAGGGTAAAGAGTCCATTTGGAAAATGGTTTGCCTCAACCAATGTTGAGTTTGAGTTAATTATACTTTTGGTCGTTGTGTCTACATCACCGTCGGTTAAACGTGTTTTAATATTTACAAATGCTTTCGTTGGAGATTTACGTAAACTATTGGGTCGTTGGCTCGGTTTTGACTAAATGGAGTTCTTGAGGACATTTGTCCGGTTTAAAAACGGTTGTGGAGTTTTGGAGTATGATGGAGTTTAATTCATGTCATTTGGGAGTTACATGTTTTGGGTGCTTTGGTCATCCAATTGGAGTCATGTAATGTTAGACAGTGTCGTCTTGGATTCATAGGCACGTAAGTCTGTCTGTTTTGTAGGGTCTGAGATTTTGGTTACGATTATTGACCGCTTGGGTTCCCTAGCGAGTAGGCAATAGGTGGCGCGATGCTGCTGAGTTGAAACTCGTATAGACTGGATAGGCATCCGTGTCCGTAAGTCCTTGGGGTGAAACTCGACGGAGTATGGCCAGAGCCATAAATGGGCTGAGGATTGCGATCTCTGGCATGGCATGGGAACTAGGTCCGGGATACGTGGTAAAATCCAGTAACATCACGGGTGGCCCCATTTACGTGTTCTCGTCACCCAAGATGGAAACGGGTCTCCCCCGTCGTCGTCCATTAGCATTTTAAATATTAACGTCGTACTTTATTATCGTTGGTTGTGTGGTCGACGGTAAATGATGGCCTTAATATTGGGTTTCCCCCACGTATATTAAGGTTTGAATGAGATACGTCACTTCCACGTTTCGGTATTTGGGTTCTTTCCATTTTATGGTCGTGTGGGTCTTGGGTCTAATGTCTGAGTCTACGGCGATATTTATTTATATGGGTATTTTCATCAATGGATAAACAGTTGTGTGTGTTGTGTCCCACTCGTGTTTTGGGATGTTCCAAAATATAAAATTGTTACCCGTGTTTTATAAAATTGGGAGTCCTCTCTCTATTTTCCATTTTGAGCAAGTTTTGGGTTGAGCTTAAATTTACGAAAGAATGTTTTATATTGGGATCTTCGCTTTCAAAACAATTTGGTTTGGTTAGCGGTTAACTCGGTGTCTCTTTCGTTTAAAATGCATAATTATTAGTAAACGAGTCGTTTTCATAAGTGAAGAATATCATCTTGAAGTATTATGATTTTAATTACATCCTTCCTTTTTTTAAACGATTAATTTATTTATGTTGAAAACTCTTGAGCTCACTAGGCGTTAAGCCTAACCTTTTTATTTGTTTGCATGTGCATCAAGTTCAGTTGGGGGTTTGGTTCTAGCAGTACTATGAAGAGATGTGCTTAGTTTTTCACAAGTGTAAGTATTTGGTGAAGTTTTCCGCAGTTTGGAGATAGTGACAATTATTGGGTTTTAGTAGCACCCGTCCTTGTTATAGATTGTATGTAGAGAATAAATTGTGTGTGTTGAGGTTAAACCTTAAATTTTGATTCTTTATGAAGCATTTATTGATGTATTTAGAAAAATTTTAATTAGTTGTTATTTCCATATTTGAGGGTGTTATAGAAATCCATCTCTCGAACTTATGTTCCAGGTTGAACGACCTTTTGAACCGTCATGTGCGTCTCTTGAGATTCTTGTGCTTTCTTGAAATTGGAAAATCATAAGATATTACTGTCAGAAGAATACTTGAGTCAAAGTTTGGTTACCAGGGAGGACCGAAATATGGAGAACCAATTAATCCTGTTAAGCACGACATTCGAGTGTTTGGTTGGTGCTAGATTTTATGGACGAAATCTTCTTTTAGGTTGGGAGGATTGTAACACCTGTGATTTCCTAATGATGGTCGACGAACGGCCAAGACAGCAGTCACCGGTCGGCCGAGAGAAATGCTCAACACGAGGCACGGGAAGGCGTGACATGCGGTACGTGCGGCTTGTCCCGCGGCCTCAATCTGCGACTAGGGACACGTAAGTCCCTGTGATGTGCGTTTTAGGAACACGTGCCACTTGGCCCGCGACTTGAGGTCGCGACTAAGGCCGCGGGAAGCAGTCTGGGAGATTTAAACCTAGTTTTTAGGGTTTTCTCTCATTTACTCCCACTCTCCACTTCTTTCTTCCTAAGAACTATTTTTAGAAATTAAGAACCAATTTTGGAGCATCTTAGTATAGATCTACCCTAGAGAGATGAAAGAGTTGGTGGCTTGAAGCTTGGCTATGGAAGGGGTGAAAGATTTCATGGGAGAAATGTTGGTGTAAGATTCAAAATCTTGGTTGAGTTGGTTGAGGTAAGTCTCTTGTATATTTCAAACTCTATTATAAATATCTTTGTATATCTAAAGATTCTTACTTGTTTGTGGTCCATTTCTAGATTCGAGGAAATGGGTTATTTGGAAACCCAGATCCTTGTTAGAGATGACTTAATGATGGTGAAACCTTCAATTTTAAGGGCTAAGGATTCAGGTATGAAACATAGGTTCGACCTAACCTAGCAAGGTGAGTTCGAGATGCTTTGGGAAAACTTTGTACATGCCAAAAATGTCCATTTGAAGCATTTATGTGTTTTACTTGATAATTATCAAATGTTGAAATATTTGATGAGTTTTGCTTATTTGGAGGTATTTGATTTTATATCTTGTGAAACACCCATATTTGGGATTTTTGGGTATTTTGATAAATAAATCATAAGCGTGTGTATTTTAATGATTTATCTTATGAATTGGAGACATTTGGTAAAGATGCACTTTTATTAGCTCGATGAGAAGCTTCGGACGTATGATGCATTTAACTGCACCTTTGATGGAAGTTACATGTTTAAGTGTGTTAGTCATTCGATTGAGTTATGTAAAATTTTAGACTGTAATGCATTGGATCCATAGGCATATGAGTCCATCTTGTTGTTAAGCGTGGATTTTTGATGTCCACACTTAAAATCTAGTGAATGGTCCCCAATTCATGGGTAGTGAGCTTGTGGTGGTACCTTATTGGATCGTATACGAAGCTAATAGTCTCCGATGGTGCTCGGTCGAGCCATATACGGTACTGGGTCTTGCAGTGGTGCTCATTGGAGCCGTATAAAGAGACTGATGACTTTTGTGGTGAGATTCATCTAGAGGTCGAGTAGACACTATGGTCATTTTGGGAATCTTGTGGTGGTGCTCAATTAGGCCATATATGGGGATCCATAGACCGAGGTGAAACTCGAGAACGTTGATAAGCGGTTTAACTTTGTGTTTGATAACGCCAACTTCGGCACTATTTTAGAGCCACTTTTCGAGTAATTATGTTTGTTTCTCCAAACAAATGATGCGTCTTTTCACATTTATTCGTTAGTTTTTCAGGTATCTATCTTTCGGGAATAAATTAAGAAAATGGGTCCAAAAGAAGCTAATTATAGACGAGAATGGCACACCTGATAAGTTTAATGGCAAAGCAAAGCTCATGCAAGTCAAATCTGGGATCAAGGCTCGGGAAAATGCATCAAAGTGAAATTCTGGAGAAAAAGTGTTCACCGAGACTTTTACCGATAGTTAAGTCTCGGTGTAACTAGCATCAAAACCTGATTTTGGAGAAAATTTCTCACAAAGACTTTGACCGAGACTTTTGTCTCGATACAACTAGCGCTAGTGAGCATTATAAGAAACAGTGCCCGTCGAGACTTTCACCGAGACTTAAGTCTCGGTGAAAGTACCGGTAACATGCTGATTGCGTTTTTGTTAGAACATATTTTATGTTCTTATTAGAAGTTTTATAAAGTAATCTATCTTAAATGTACTTAGGCCTTGTATTGGGTTTGGGCTTATAGTGTTTACAAGGGTTATGGGAATATAAATAGGAATCATGTATTATATTTTAGGTTAACTTTCTTTTGAGTAATTTTCAATCAGCCACAATGTAGCCGCTTTCTTCATCTTGTTCTTCTTAGTGTAGATTTATTTTCTTGCATAATAATCTACTGATTTCTACCCTTAATCTCTTGTTCTTCATCTAAATCAAACCAATCATGATCTCAATGGACCTCACAATTGGTATCAGAGCTTAACAGAAAACATTTTTCTGCACGATCGGATATCTGGTTGTGTTTTGAATGGAACAATCCTGTGAAAATCGATTTCTGTGATTTTTGTGAAATTGATTGTTCTTTGTTGTTTAATTGATTTTGATATTATTGTTTATCATTATCGAATCATTAGCTAGCATCAATTTCTTTCCAGAAATCAGATCTGTTGATTTTCTGAGTTATTTTGTTCGAAAATATGTATGTACTGTGGTTGAATCGAAGTATGCTCCAGAGACAGATTTAGTCTTGGTGATCAACTACAAATGTGCTTATTGGTTATTTTCGAATTTGTGGATAAAGTATTAGCTCAGAAATCGATGTTTTGAATAATCTGTTGAAGAAAGTCAGAAAATATGTTCGAGATCCATAAGTTTCGCAAGATCCGTGAAGAACTCGCAGAATGAGAAGGATTCGCAGAAAGTTTTTTTTACATTGGACACAACAATTTTCGTTTAAGTGTAGAATTCTCAAGTTGCACATTGCGAAAGTTTAAGAATTCGCAAGCCACTGTGCTTTGTTGTGTGCAAATTCTAGAAGAATTCGCAAGCCACTTGATTTTATTGTCTAAGTTTCGCAGGTTTCATGTATGCGAAAAGTGGCTTCCAAAATTCATGAAAAACGTTCTAAGTATGGATTTCGCAGGTATGCGAACTGCAAAAGTTGGGAATTCGCAGGACAGTACATTGTGAATTCTGAAGAATTCGTTGATGTGTTGTCTGCGAAAGGCGAGGATTCGCAACCATGAGACTTGCGAAAGGTAAGGTTTCGCAATGCAAGCCTCTGGGAATTTTGTGGTTTAAGCTATGTTATCTTGCGAATTGTGCTCAAACGTCTATAAGGATCTGCGAAGTTTAATGGTTTGCGAAAGTTTTGATGATTTTTGAGAATCTTGACTGTTCTAAACCCTATTTTATACAAGTTTTCCCTGTTCCTGAGCTTTATACGTTGAATGCATATGTGATAGTTGGTTGGTCACATATCCTTAGCAACTGATCTATATTTCACGAGTGCTCATGATCTGCAAAGTTTTTCAGATTCTGGATTTAAGATTTGGTCTCTGCTTGGATTGAGTTAGATGCATGAGCATCTGCAATCATCAGTCTGGAAAGCTTCTTCAGTTGTTAGACCGTTGAGAGCACTTTATCATTCTTCTTACTTGATCACTCAGTAGTGTGAGCAACTGCAATCACTGTTTTGCACTTTGGTTGTGATTCAGAATCCTGAGAGCTGATAATCATCCAGCTGATTTGTAAAGAAAGGAGTTCCGAGTTTGATGACTCAGTATTCTGGAAACCAGTCAGAAAATGAGTACCTTTCATCAGTTGTTGAACATTGCTTGCCTTCTACCCTTGCATTATAGTGTTGCTACCGGATGCTACCGCCCATATGCTTATTAGATGAAGTTCTTAAGTTGAATTCCAAATTCAACTCATGGTTCACAGACAGATCATATGTTATATACTGAAAGATGCACTTGAATGTCACTCCATAATCCACACATATCATTCTTGTGGGCGTTAAGGAATGTGTTGGGTTTACCAGAGGAAAAAGCTGTCTTTATGTGCACTCAGTCGAGGTTATTGTCTACATCAGATCTGATATTTCAGTTGATACTTCGAGGATAAGAGCTACATTCTAGGGGGAGCTTAAGGATGCTTTGAAGTTTATGCAACACTAAGTTTTATAAAGAAATCAAGGGGGAGAGGAGTTGAAGCTGGTGCTGATCGGATAATGATTACTTTACAAAACCTAGGGGGAGATTGTTAGAACATATTTTATGTTCTTATTAGAAGTTTTATAAAGTAATCTATCTTAAATGTATTTGGGCCTTGTATTGGGTTTGGGCTTATAGTGTTTACAAGGGTTATGGGAGTATAAATAGGAATCATGTATTAGATTTTAGGTTAACTTTCTTTTGAGTAATTTTCAATCAGCCACAATGTAGTCGCTTTCTTCATCTTGTTCTTCTTAGGGTAGATTTATTTTCTTGCATAATAATCTATTGATTTCTACCCTTAATCTCTTGTTCTTCATCTAAATCAAACCAATCATGACCTCAATTGGACTAACAGTTTTAGCCCTTATCTCTTAGGGTTTTGACTCACTTTTCATTATATTCTCAATTGAACGACGGGAGGAAGAAAAAGGGAGACTTGGGGGCGATTTTTGCAAGAGGAGAACACCAAATTGAAGCTAGGAAACATCTTGGAGACGCGATTCTTACACGGATTTCTTCCAATTCTTCGTCGGTATCACATAATCCAAGAGAGTTTTCAATCTTTGATTCTTCGAGAGATTTTTCTTAGATCTATGAACTCTTCTATGATTTTATTGTTTAATACCCCCAACATGAACTAATCTTTAGATGTTGGGGGTTGGTTTGATTTTGGTTTAAGCTTATGAACATGTAATTTGGGATTTTTATCAGTTTTTCCTAACTAATGAAGCATATGATTTGGGTTTTAATGCTTTTGTGAGTCTGATCAACTTTCATCTGATTTGTCCGTTATAAATTAAGTTCGAGAGAATTAATTGTTAACAAGAACTAGAACTATATGCCTAAGGTGAGAAATTGGATAGAGGTATACCAACTAAACCTTAGTATCCTAATAATCTAGAACTTAATGTGTTTTGAACTCATGTGTTAAGATCGAGAGATGAGACTTATGTTTTCAAAATAAAATCCGTTGTTGCTTGAGAAAGAACAACGGTGATTTTACAGATTAGATTTTTATTAAAGGGTTTAACTGATAATTGTTTTCAAGAATATTGTTCATTAGTGAAAACCATAGGATTTCCAACCCTCAACTATTTGTCTCCATAAAAGTTTTCCAAAGTCGTTATTTGAATAGTGTGTTTATTTGATTTATTTTTATTATTATTTAGTTAATCACTCATAAAAATTCATCAATTGGATCGTCCAGTAAATAGTGATTATAGTAATTGTGATACTCAGTTCCTAGTTCCCTTGGTTCGATACTCGTACTTCCAAGTACATATTACTTGATTCGACCCGTACACTTGCGGTTAGATTAGGCGGGGTGTAAATCCGCCTATCAGTGTTCCCGTCACATTCGATGGAATCGGGACTCCCGCGTCACCGAAAGGTGTTGATTTTGGATATAGAGTATATCCATGTTTTCGGTGAAATTTTGAGTATGGATTGTTATCCATGATTTGTGGTTTTGTGTATTGAGCCTTATCCATATTTTTGGATGATTTAGATGATAGAGTTTTATCCATGTTTTCGGTATTCGAATATTTAACGTCATTCACGTTTTGGAGTAAGTGTTAGGTTTTGAATTCAAAGGAAAAAGATGTGACACCTCCATCAAGGCCGATAGTCAACCCTTATGTGCCACCGCTACCTTTTCCAAATCGATTGAAGGCACACATGGATGAAGAACAGTTCAAGATATTTCTTGACGTCTTCAAGAAATTGCACATCAACATTCCTTTTGCAGAAGCCCTTGCTCAAATGCTGACATATCTCAATTTTATGAAAGATATTCTATCCAAGAAAAGGAAGATCGAGAATAAAGCTAATGTGGCACTCACTGAGGAGTGCAGCGCAATTATTCAGAATAAGCTTCCCCTGAAACTTCAAGATCCAGGGAGTTTTTCTATACATATACAAATAGGAAATTTTTGTTTTGATAAGGTGTTATGTGATTTAGGAGCTAGTATTAATTTAATTCCTTTATCAATTTTCAGGAAATTAGGTATTGGAGAAGTAAAGCCGACTTCGATGACATTACAATTGGCAGACCGATCAGTAAAGCACCCACATGGAGTAGTTGAAGATGTGATGATTAGAGTCGATAAATTTTACTTTCCGGTTGATTTTGTGGTTCTAGATATGGATGAAGACAAGGAGGTCCCGCTAATATTGGGAAAACCATTTCTGACCACGAGCAAGGCGATTATTAACATGGAGAAATGTGAGATGATATTAAGAGTTGGCAGTGAAAAAGTGACTTTCAAGGTGTTAGAGAGTGTAAAGGGTCGGACTGGACAAGAAATCGATGATCACGAAAAACCAAATGTGGGAAAGTTTGCAGAAAACCGTATGTGTGGGCGGTACAAATCTGCAAGCGATATCGAGCCAAGTTGAGAGTCACACAGTCGTGTCGCGACTATAAATAAGGCGCTAGGTGGGAGGCAACCCATCAGGTTTGTTTTCGTTTAAGTTTTGTAGCGTCAGTTTTTCATTATGTTTTAGTTGTTCATTATGTTTTAGTTTCGTGTCGTTGTGGCCTCTTGTCAAAAATCCGAGTTTTAAACGATTCCCAGCGATTATCGCAATTTCGATGGTAAGTTATGGCCTTGAGGAGTTCATGATAGCTTTATTCAAGTTAGTAAATCTTGGCCTTTACGAGTTTTTACCGCTAGTAAAGTCTCGGGACAAGTCCCGGTAGCCACTGAAAATTCTTTGAAAATTTAGTCTTTGAGAGTTTGCTCGACAGTTAACTCTCGGTGAAAGTACCGGTGGGGGCTGGAATGTTTGGAAATTTTTACTCACCGAAAGTACCGATGGGGGCTGTTTAAGTTAAACCTCTCTCAAAAGACTGTCGAGACTTATACCGAGACTTAAGTCTCGGTACAAGTAGCGCTGGAGGCTGTTTGCAACTAAAACCCTCTCCAATCGATCCTCCGCTTATTTCCCTCACCCTCGCTCAACACCCCCACTCTCTCGACCTCTCTCTCTTCGATCGACCACAACTCGCCTATCGATCCATCCACCCATTCTCACCAAACTCGATTCAAACCTAGGTTTCCACCTAGGTTTGGGGTGGACATTCTTGGGATACCTTATATGACGAAGTATGAGCCCAACTTAGGCCTCGGCCTAGGTTTGGAGTAGTCGGTCCACCAACACCTTATCTAGTGTTGGTAAGGTTTGGGGTTTCATCTATTCTCCTGATCATTCGAATTATGTTAACCTTTGTTTCAGGAAATGGGAAGAAGCAACCCGACCACTACCACCCCCAGATGGTCGACTTATGAAAAACTTACACCTGTGGAAAAGGCCCAACTACGTCAAGAGCCAAACACGGATATCATAAGAAGAAGAGCGTTAACTGAAAAAAGAGAAGGGTGATAAACGAGCGTGGGATCCGACTTCAAGGACTCCTTGATTTCCTCGTACATTCTACTTATCGGCCGTATGGATGACTGTACTTAACTACTACTCTTGTCACTACTCATACTCACGTTATAAGCTAATTGTCATGCAATTATCTGAGCATTGTGCTATGAACTATTGTTTGCTGGTGATTTATGCATATCTTATTGTCTTTACTCAAAACCAAGCTAACACATTGAGGACAATGTGTCGGTAAGGTTTGGGGTTGTAGGCACGGGTATACTCATTATTGTATAATTGCATTACACTGTTTTGGGCCAACATTTTAAAAAAAAAATTAGGATGAGGACACGGGATTCTATGAAAAGCACAATTTTCACAAAATTTATATTGTCTTATGAATCTGAGAACGGTGATATAGTCTGGATCAACAATTAGAAGATTGCTTGATTATGAGACATTAATGGAGACCACCCGTGAGATGTTGAGCCTAATGAACACCGATTCGATTCTGAGAGATATAATGCAAAATAGTCTATACACTTATCTGTTACTCTTTCATTGTGGTTATAGCTTGATCTCACTATAAATTGCATCAAGTAGCAAGGACGTCCATCAGGATATTGAGTAAAGGTTTAGTCACCTATTTGTATGGACCTTAAGACATGATTTCAGGCATTGTGTGTGAATTCTATGATTTAATTCTTTTGCCTATCGCTCCCTTGTTTTAATTGTGTGCACCCAACCCCTTTTGTAGCCTTTTACTGTTTAAATATTCGTTTCTTAACCCACTTTTGACCCCAGCCTAAACACTAGCCTACCCTTGTCCTAAGATGTGTCAATCACAAGCGGTTAGTAATCATGGTAATGGTAGATAGAAAGGAATGAAAAAAGAAAGGGATTGGGAAAAAGAAATAAGAGCCAATCAGACTATAGAGCTGCTAATAAAAGAGGGCCAATGGTGCCCCAGAAAAAAAGAAGAGAAGAGCAACAGGGTAGAGAAATACACCCAAAGGGTGTAATGGTGGAAAAAGGAAAGTGAAAAAGAAAGAAAAGGGGTGAGTAAGGTGAAAAGTCGAATGACCGTACAAATTATTGACACATCTGGGCTTTTGTTCCACTTTACCCATCGTTTCTTAGCCATAACCCCTAGCCCCATTACAACCCGTTAAAAGACCTGAATGATCTTCTGGAAAATGTGATAAAGGTAGACTAACTCTTTTACTAATATCCCTTGTCTTGTTGCTCGATTCCCTTCCGAGATCACCTTGAATTCATATGTGCGTTTTTAATTTATACATCATGCAGTTATTAATTGATTTTCTTTGTCTATAAACTCCACCTGCATGAAATATATGTGTGATAGCATAGGATTCGAGTGAATCGAGTGCATCCCGTGAGGTAGGGTCGAGGCAAAATCCTCTCTGAAAGTGTAATTGAATAGTTGTAGTTCAGTATGGTGTCGTTGTTTTCAGTTCAATTTTCAATGTTTAGTTTGTTGTTAATTGTGCTATGATTGAATTCTTACCGTCTTCTCGTTATTTTTCACGACTAGTTGGCACAATAATAGTTCAAACTTCATGATAAGTATACCCGTAGAGCACTGTTGCAGAATCAACTTGCTTTTGATCTTTTCTTATTTTATCTTTGTCGCTAATTTGCTTGAGGACAAGCAACGCTCGGTTTGGGGTTGTTGATAACGCTAATTTCGGCGCTATTTTAGAGCCACTTTTCGAGTAATTATGTTTGTTTCTCCAAACAAATGATGCGTCTTTTCACATTTATTCGCGAGTTATTCAGGTATCTATCTTTCGGGAATAAATTAAGAAAATGGGTCCAAAAGAAGCTAATTATAGACGAGAATGGCACACCCCATAAGTTTAATCGCAAAGAAAAGCTCGTGCAAGTCAAATCTGGGATCAAGGCTCGGGAAAATGAATCAAAGTGAAATTTTGGAGAAAAAGTGTTCACCGAGACTTTTACCAATAGTTAAGTCTCGGTGTAACTAGCATCAAAACCTGATTTTGGATAAAATTGCTCACCGAGACTTTGACCGAGACTTTAGTCTTGGTACAACTAGTGCCGGTGCACATTATAAGAAACAGTGTCCGCCGAGACTTTCACCGAGACTTCAGTCTCGGTGAAAGTACCGGTAACATGTTGATTGCGTTTTTAGCCCTTATCTCTTAGGGTTTTGACTCACTTTTCATTATATTCTCAATTGAACGACGGGAGGAAGAAAAGGGGTGACTTGGGGGCGATTTTTGCAAGAGGAGAACAACAAATTGAAGCTAGGAAACATCTTGGAGACGCAATTCTTACACAAATTTCTTCCAATTCTTCGTCGGTATCACATAATCCAAGGGAGTTTTCAATCTTTGATTCTTCGAGAGATTTTTCTTAGATCTATGAACTATTCTATGATTTTCTTGTTTAATACCCCCAACATGAACAAATCTTTAGATGTTGGGGGTTGGTTTGATTTTGGTTTAAGCTTATGAACATGTAATTTGGGATTTTTATCAGTTTTTCCTAACTAATGAAGCATATGATTTGGGTTTTAATGCTTTTGTGAGTCTGATCAACTTTTATCTCATTTGTTCGTTATAAATTAAGTTCGAGAGAATTAATTGTTAACAAGAACTAGAACTATATGCCTAAGGTGAGAAATTGGATAGAGGTATACCAACTAAACCTTAGTATCATAATAATCTAGAACTTAATGTGTTTTGAACTCATGTGTTAAGATCGAGAGATGAGACTTGTGTTTTCAAACTAAAATCCGTTGTTGCTTGAGAAAGAACAACGGTGATTTTACAGATTAGATTTTCATTAAAGGGTTTAACTGATAATTGTTTTCAAGAATATTGTTCATTAGTGAAAACCATAGGATTTCCAACCCTCAACTATTTGTCTCCATAAAAGTTTTCCAAAGTCGTTATTTGAATAGTGTGTTTATTTGATTTATTTTTATTAGTATTTAGTTAATCACTCCTAAAAATTCATCAATTGGATCGTCCAGTAAATAGTGATTATAGTAATTGTGATACTCAGTTCCTAGTTCCCTTGGTTCGATACTCGTACTTCCAAGTACATATTACTTGATTCGACCCGTACACTTGCGGTTAGATTAGGGGGGTGTAAACCCGCCTATCAGTGTTCCCGTCACATTCGATGGAATCGGGACTCCCGCGTCACCGAAAGGTGTTGATTTTGGATATAGAGTATATCCATGTTTTCGGTGAAATTTTGAGTATGGATTGTTATCCATGATTTGTGGTTTTGTGTATTGAGCCTTATCCATATTTTTGGATGATTTGGATGATAGAGTTTTATCCATGTTTTCGGTATTCGAATATTTAACGTCATTCACGTTTTGGAGTAAGTGTTAGGTTTTGAATTCATATTGAGTGGTTATTATGATTTACTGTTTTCATCACGAAAATTATAGGCTTTAGAAAGATGTTGCTTTTACGATACATACATTTTATATGAGAAATTATGTTTTAAATAAGCAATCTTTCTGTTTTACCATTTTATAATTGTGATCAAAACTGCTTGAACTCACTAGGCTTTAAGTCTTACCTTTTTATTTTTCCGCATGTGCATCAGGTCTTTGTTGGGGGAATGTACTTGTGACACCATGAAGAGTTGAGTGCTATTAGATGAACGTGAAGGATCTAGTTATTCGTTGATGTCTTCCGCATTCGGAGAAAGCAACTGTTATTGGGTTTTAGTAACACCGACCTTAATCTAGTCTTTATACAAGACTTGGTTGACTATTTTTTTATGTTAAATCTAGAATTCTATATGAGGTAATTCAAGTATTGAGTTGTAGAAATGGATCTATCATTTATTTTATGTATTATTGGAAATTTTAAATTAGTCGCTTTTTCCAAATTTGAGGGTGTTACATAGTCGAAGAATGTCAACAAAGAGCAAGGTTGGCCTAAATGAAAAGAAGCAATCGAGGATAATTGTATTATTTGACAAGTGAACCGGTATTTGGTTCGATAGTGTTAAGCCACCAACTGTAAAGTCTGTAGGACATAGATAAATCATTTGTCAGAGAAGCGTAATGAGAATAATTAAGACATAATTTATAAGGCTCTCCTTTGGCACAAGGTTTCTCATAACACCCAGGATTGAAAAGCATAATACTTACTCTCTCGTGATGGACGTTATAACGTTATGCTAATTAATAAGCCTAGTAGTTTCCGAAGTATTGGAAAATGCAGTTCATTGATGTGGTTACTACATATCTCTATGGAGATCTAGTTTCTGAGATATATAAAAGTGCTTGATGGCATTACATTACCCAAGTCAAGTAACTCTAAACCATGGAGTGCGTTTGCAATAAAATTGAAACGCTCACTTTATAAATTAAAGCAATCTAGTTCGATGTGGTATACTCGGACAATACACTTGACTATATATTGCATTTCACAATGAACTTGTTAGTTAGTTTTAGCTCAGCGTCAATGCAACGCCATTGGAATGATATCAAATTAATCTTTTGGAAACATTGACATGGGGTTATACTTTCCCTATAGAAACAAAAAATTGGATTGATAATGGAACTTCAGTACCTACTAAGAATATGGGCGGCCAATGTACCAACCCCTTATAGAATAACACCAAACAATGTATTGGTATGTATTTGCTGATATTAGGTATCTCTCTTACCTATACAAAGTTTGTTCCTAAATTGGATAAGGAATTACCATAGGGAACATGTTGATTGCTTGGAAGTAAACTAAACAAACCTCATGTAGCTACCTCTTCAAACTATTCCAACAATATTACTCTATATAAGATTGTTCACGAGTGTACATGGTTAAGGACTATCATTAAACATATTAGAGGAGATAGTATTTTTGAGTTATATCCTGCCCACATATATGGAAATAATGCATTATGTATCAAAGAAATGAAAGTAAGATACATCAAGGGTGATAACACAAAGCATAGTCTGCTTAAGTTTCTATATAATTAGCAATAACAAACTCTCCTCTAGATTTAAATGAATCATGTAAGATGCCAGGAGAATGTGGCATATTTATTTACTAAATCATTACCTAAAACCATATTTGGGAAACATGTAGTAAGTATTAAAATGCAAATGTTTTCCAAACTCCATAGATTAATGTACGAGTCAGGGAGAGTAATAGACAAAAGGAGGTGTCTACTAAACATGTACTATTAGTTGGTTGTGCTCTTTACTTCGCCCAAAGTTTTATTTTTCTCACTGGGTTTTGTTCCTTGGTGCAAGGTTTTAGTGAGGCGACAATTTATAAATCATCTTGTTTTCTAGAACTGTTGATTGACGTACAAATCGTCTAAAGTTTTTACTTTTACCACTGGGTTTTGTTTCTTTAGCGTAAGGTTTTAATGAAGCAAGAACAATGCATCAAGTAACACCCTGATTTCTGGGTAAGTATGATTTCGACTTAGTACAGAAATCGATCTTTTAAGAGAAATCAAAGAAATAGGATTTTGGGATTAAATCCTAGATTTTGTAGTCTTGTTGGATAAATAATCCAAATATGAGTCCAACGGTTCTTTCCGAAGCAAAATCGGAGCTCAAACAAAGAAGTTATAGCCAAAACAGTGATCGGGAGCGAGCAGTGTTTTGGGCGAATTTGGGGGGACTTTGGAGGTCTGGACGACTTTTCCCGCGACCTAGGTCGCGTGGAAAGTCGCGTAAGACACTAATGTCTGCATAAAGTTCAATTTTCTTGGATCATCTTCATTTCCTCATAACTTCTTCATCTCAACTTCAATTTTGGTGATTCTTTTTGCTATAATCTCATTTTGAAGAGCTCTTCACGATTAGAACAATATAATTATATTGTAAGATCCAAGAGTATTTTGTGGTGATAAGCTCTTCATCTCTCTTATTGTTAAACTAGGGTTTGGTGTTCTCATCTTTTTTCCCATTCATCCTTCAACTTTGGTGTGATTTTGATGACTTGTATGGTGAAGGAAATCTTTTGGATGTATTGGATCTGAGATCTAGGTAGATTGCTTGGAGATTTCAAGTCTTCATCAAAGGAGATTCAAGTTTTTGGGGTAAAACCTAGATTTAACCTAAATCTAGCAAGGTGAGTTCAAATTGATTTGTGAAAACTATGGTGGATTTTGACCACATAATTTTTGAGCATGAGTTTGCCTAAACTTTGAGTAAATGCATATTTTGTCTTATGTTAGACTTTTATTGAGTAGTCACATAAGTGTGGAGTCCAATGAGGCGTGCGAACTAGAGGTACTCAGTCCTTGATGTGACACCGAAATAAGTGGTGTATACTAAAGGCTATGATGGCTTGAGGTGACTCTTAATAGAGTGTGCATTAAAGTTACCGATCTGAGGTGTAGTTCGATAACATAAATACGTGGCATACTTATGTGTTCCCGCCACGTTCTATGGAAACGGGTCTCCCCCGTCACCGAAAGGTGTTGTTTTGGGTATTGAGTATTATCCATGTTTGCTGTAATGATTTGAGTATGAATTAGTATCCTTGAATTGTGGTTTTGTATTATTAAGTTTTATTCATGTTTTTTGGGGAGTTAGATAATAGAGTTTTATCTGTGTTTTAAGGATTTGGTTATCTAACTCCATTGTGTTTTGGGAGTGAGTGTTGAGTTTTGAATTTATTTTAAATGGGTATTTTGATTTAGTGTTTTTCATCATGAAAAAAGTGAGTTTGGAAAGATGTTGCTTTTACGATAAATGCATTTCATAATGAGAAGATATGTTTGATTAAGCAGTCTTTCAACTGTGCTATTTTATAATTATGATGAAAACTGTTTGAACTCACTAGATGTTAGCCTAACTTTTTTAATCGTCGGCATGTTCATCATGTCCTTATTGGGGAATGGTACTAGTGGCCCCGTGAAAAGTTGAGTACTAGTTAGATGCACGAGAAAATTGTAACAATTCGGTGAAGCCTTTCACACTTTTGGAGATAACAATTTGGTAATGGGTTTAGCAATACCTGACATTTATTTAGTCTTTGTATAAGACTTGGGTAAATGATTGTTGAGGTTAATTCTAGAATTCAATTGAGGTATTTCAAGAGTTGATTTGTAGAAAAAAGGATTTTATCCTGTATTTGATGTATTATTGAAAATTTTAAATTAGTTGATCTTTCTGAATTTGAAGGTGTCACACATCATCACTCATTTGACTCGGTAGAAGAGGGGGTGTTGTAGGATTATGTATCATAATTAAAAGAAAACGATTATAAGAATACTTTCTAAATATTAGAATTTATCATAATAAATGTTTCTTATTAATTATAAGTTTATCCTTATTTAAAAGACTTATAATTAATAAAAAATATATTATTCTCTCCGTTTATTGTCCTTATGTTTCGTTTTCCGTGCAACAAATTTTATATTTTTTTAGAAAATTTATTTAAGATGCTCTAGTCATTTTAGGGGAGAAAAAAAAAGAGGGAAAGAAAGAGGGAAACAAATGGTAGTTGGGGAGGAGTCCAGTGTGGCAGAGAAGGCAGGTAATGCACTTTCATGTTTTGACCGGTCAAACTTTCTATCCATGAGTTGGCTTTTAAGATTCTGATAAATCCAGGAATCTCCCCACATATAGAAAAATTGCTAAATGCAAATGCCACTCAACATCGGGATTTTCAATTTCCTTTTATTTCCTTCAATTTATTTTTTAAAAGAACATGGGATTATATATATATATATATATCTATAATATATTATGAAATACGGATAAAAAACTCTTAAATACAAATTATTAGACAAAATGTACCATCATTTTATGCAAGATTTTAAAAATCTCTTAATTTATCAATATCAAAGCACAAGATACATATTACTACTGCAGACTTCTAACACCCACAAATTTGGTATGTGCAAAGTTTTCATTTTATGTAGACATTTTCATGTACCACTATTAATTAATATATTATATTACTATAATTTTGTTTTAATTATATTATTAAATATGTAGTTGGTTATTTTTTTCTAGATGTCATTAGAATATATAAGATAATCATTGAATTTTAACAAAATGCTTAATTTTTATATAAAAAATATTATATTATTAAGCCTAAATTAAACAAATTTATAAAAAAAAACATTATCACTTTCTCAAAATCATCCAAAATCGTATTGTAAATCGACAAAAAAAACAAAAAATAAAATGAAACATTAAAATCGTGATATATCTCGCTGCATTGCACGAGTACGCTTCTAGTTTGAGTAAACTTCGTTTCTAGTTCTTGAGTTTTAGCGAAAAACTTTAAAGTGAAATATGAACTTTGATATGTTTTGAAAGTGATTTTTGATCATTATGGTTATATTTGACAAACTAATTGATGATTGATAAGCTAGCTGGTAGCTGATAAACATGTAAAATGACTAAAAATAATATCTTGAAAAAATAATCAATTACAATATTTCATAATATAATTAAAACAAATTTATAGTAATATAATATATTAATGAATACAAACAAAATATTAAAAAAAATAATATAATATGTTAATAAAAAGAATTTAATTTTTTTATTATATATATACTATAAATTTTGAATTTGTAAAAACAAATATTAGAAAAAAAAAATCTACATTAACTTATGATTTTAAATAACCATTACATATAATATGAACAGAAATAAATAAATGTATAATTGAAAAAAGTCACAAAAATTTCCTCATAAGCTACTCCAATTAGCTTATCATTAAGCTAGTTTATGTTTATCCAAACATGTACTAAAAAATTGAATTAGCTTACTTTTGCCAAATGATACACAACTCCTTTGCCAATATCAGGGTGAACTTTAATTTTGGTACCCCCATTTGAATCCCCATCGATGCCATCCCTTCCCCTCGCCCTCCAGTCGTTCCCGCTCGGGCAAACTGCAACACCATTCAGCCACCACCTACAACATACCCATACACCTCCCCTCGTCATTTTTGTGAATCATAAAACAAAATCTAATTCGTCTCCAAGTTTCAGATATGTTTGTCTTCTTGCAGATCGACTATATGATCATTTTAATTATGGATGTTGATATATGTATATTTATTTCTATCAAAATCCATTAACCAAACACCCCTAAGGGCGCGTTTGGTTTGCGGGATTGAAATGGAATGGATTGGATTTCAAGGAGGGATTTGGATTTGGGGGGATATGAAATTCCTTCATGTGTTTGGTTTGTAGGATTTGGAATGGATTTCAAATCCATTCCTTTACAAGTCTTGTTTGGTTTGTAGGATTTGGATTGAGTTTTTATTTTTTATAAAGAATTTATTTTTATTGGTAAATGTCGAATTTGGATCGATACAGTTTGAAGTATGGATCACGCTTTAGAATCTATCGGATTTGGATTTCAAATCCAGGCCCAATGCCAAGGATTTTCAAATCCATCATATGAGGGATTTTAAAATGGTCAACAGATTTGAAATCCGGTCAACGAAATCATTTCTGCAAACCAAACGCAAGATTGGAATGGATTTGAAATCCAAATCCCTTCAAATCTATTCCAATCCCGCAAACCAAACGCGCCCTAAGTATTGATATTGATATATGAAAGGAGGGAATTAATAAGTGTGTATACATTTTGCCCCTTTTAAATATACATCCTCTATTGCGATTTAAACGACTTTTTACTAATTTCTTCATGCATACATAATTTTAAAAAAGTTTTGTTGTATTTAAAATTTTTCGATTTGATCCAAAGAAGGGTCCGAATAGCAACCTACTATTTTTTGACTTTTTATACTAGGATAAAATACATGCCAATGATTGATAATTCGTAAAATAACTGAGCATCGATATCGTATCTAAATTGAATCAAATACTTGGTTTTCAATAACCGACGGCCAAATCCAAGCCTTTGGGTCTAAATCAAATGTAGTTTTTGAAACAAAAACGACTCAAAAAAAACTTCAAAACTTATTTAAGTGATATAAACTTGAAAAACATGAGAGCTATTAAATATTATAATGTTATAAAAATAACTAGAAGTGTAATCGCGTAATGCAGCGAGATACATCACGATTTTAAAGTTTCATTTTATTTTTTTGTCGATTTACAGTACGATTTTGGATGGTTTTGAGAAAATGATAATATTTTTTTTATAAATTTGTTTAATTTAGGTTTAATAATATAATGGTTTTTATATAAAAAAAACTAAGTATTTTGTTAGAATTCAATGATTATCTTAATGACATATAGAAAAAATAATCAATTACATATTTAATAATATAGTTAAAACAAATTTTTAATAATATAATATATTAATTAATGGTGATACATGGAAATGTCTGCATACAAGAAAGGTCCTGCAGGTGGCCACTATGTTGCCACAGTGGCGGTGCAAGTGCACACCGGACACTATGATCGCTACAAGTAATAAAGTGGTAGAGTACCGAGATCGTTTCCACAGGGACTAGTCAACTAAGAATCAGAGAACTTTTCATGAACTTCTAATGTTTGGTTGATTTTTGAGAACAATATCAATATTTCGCGAGTTTTAAGCAACTAAACAACGATTAAACGGAATTAACAGTATTAAAGATAGGATGTGGGTACAAGCATTAACTAAGACTGATGTAGTAACAACTTGGTCAGAAACAAAATGACACACGACAGCCTTAAAAACCTTTTTCTCTCGAAAATAAGTTTCCTCGGAACGTGGCCACGTTGTGCCCACTTTGTCACCACGTTGGCCAACTCAAGACTTGTCGTCTTAACTAAGGGGTTGTTTGTTTTTTTTTAAATCTCTTAATGTCTCTTAAGTCTGAATCATTCAGACATTTTTACACACCACCTCTTATTAATCATAACTAAATTAAGACTTCAGACTTTAGACCTCTTAAAAAACAAACGATACCTAAGTAAACCTCTAAGGATTTCAGTTCCACCAGTATAGATGTAAATGCCCAAATCTCTTTGTGACACCCATATCGACCGACATTTGAACCTTAGTTAAAATCATGCAAAAACCCGTATCTCTACGTGGTTATAAAAGACTTTCTCAAATCTTCTTTGCATCACTCAAGCCGTATTTCGGATCTGCCCCTCTCGAGGTCTAAGATCTAATATTAACACTAACAAGTGATCGGCTTGTCCGCGTTGAGTTGAAGTCCCGACTTGAGTGACCAAGTCTAAGAGTTAAAAACGATGGCAACACCTAAGTGTTGCCTACTAGTCTTAGCCTTGGCTCATACCCACACCCAAAGGGGTGTTTAGCTCATAATAAAAGTAAAAGACATGATGGAGGAAGGAGATAACATAACTTAAATTGCATAAAAGAAACTAAAGAGCTGCTGCCAAAGTGGTGACAAGGTGGCCACTTTGGTGACAGCTATTACAAGAAATTTAAACTTACAACAATTAAATACAAACAAACTACAAGGAATAAAAACTAAATATTGCTACTCCAGATGGTGTTTAATGCTCCTGCCAATGATGCCCAGAAATGGTTCCTCCAAGCTCCAATTTATAGCCCAAGGAAGAAGAGAATGTTGATGTGACCAAACATAAAAGTTGCTTTTTAGGAAGAGTATAGCACCTTCCTTTGACTTACACTTTTTGTCCTCTTCCTTGATTATTCTTATGAATGAGCAGAAGGGTCTTTCACTTTCTTCAGAAGGCAGACTTCCAGAACTGGTAAAATCTTATCCAAGCAATTTTGGCCAGCGCCCCAACGTGGTGACAACGTGGGTGCAACGTGGCCACGTTTTGCACAAAAGTTAGTAAACCCGAATTTCTTTTGCATTTTTGGGATTTCATCACAATGTTTGAACAATTAAGACCAAATGAAGGAGATGAGGAGCAAATTGGGTGAAAATGTGGTAAAATAAATATAACAAGAGAGGAATTAACTCTCAAAATTTGAGAGTTATCACACCCCCAAACTTGAGTAATTTCTTGTCCTCAAGTAAAAAAAGAAAAGAAAACAAAATGAACATGGAACTCGAGCGATGACCAAACAGGCTGACGAATTTGCTTTAGAAAGGAAAACTCATGCTGAAAAAAATTGGTCGCTCCGTGTTTTGAGTGAAGCGAACTCTTCTTGTTTGGAAAAAATGCCGCTTCCTTTCATGCTTCCCATGAATTCGACTTTAATCAGTAGGGCTTGTGTATTTGGGTTTTCGATTCGTATTTTTCGTAATGACCCCCAAACTTGACTTTTTGTGCGGCTCCCATTCTCTTTGGTGTTTGACTGTTTATTCTTTGTATTGTCTTCACCTTTTTTTCTTTTGACTAATCCCATTTGGAGTTTTCGTTTAATGCTGCCAAAGTAGTGACAACGTGGCCACTTTGGCTTTTGGGTTATCAAAAAAATGTTGTTTTTGTTTTTCAACAGCCCCCACCCCCCAAACTTAAACTTTCAATGTCCCCATTGAAAAGCGCAAGATAAGTGGCTATTAGGACGTAGAGGCTAGGTGACAAGCGGAAAAGTGTTTGGGCTAAAAATAAAAAAGACGGCCTAAATCATTTTAAAGTCAGAAAACAATGGTAACAATCCAGAATGCGCCCTGCAAAACAGATAATCAACAACAAGAAATGCAAGAAATAAGGAACGATCATGAGTGGACCAAGCAGATGTACATGAATGAGCGTAGCGTCAGATCAAAAAGACACGAGTCCGAAACATAAAAACACCACAAGTCCCAAAGAGAAACTAAAGCAAACGAGTTCAAACATACGTGATGAAATACCGAAAATGGTCACGGCTTACCCACGTCAGCAGAAGGGCCAGCCGCATCGTCGTCAGCGTGTACGGGTCAAAGGCGGTTGGAGGGGATGGATTGGCCTGGCCAGAACCCGAAGGAGATGCGCCAGACGAAGTGGCGCTCGACGTGGCCACATTCTTGCCACGTTGAGGCGGACTGTCGATGATCGAAGTGTCCTTCGGCGAGGTTGGTGGGTTGACTGGAGCGGTGGACGCAGGGGGATCGGACGTCGGATTGGAGGAACTGCTGGCGGCGGCCGACCGGCGAGCCCGTCGACTATTTGGGAAAGGGTTGGCGAGGTGCTTCATTCGTGCCATGGTGGGGGGAATCGACCGAGTGAGCGGTGGTGGAAGGTGACAGGGTGGTTTTGGGGGGGGTCAGAGGAGTTTGCGTGGGAGGGACGAGAGAGAGGGAGTTGAGGGGTTGGGAGGGTAATGATGTTTTCTTGGGTTAATAAAATTGAAAAGAAGTTTGCTTTTCCCAACTCCACCTTTTTAGAACAAAACCCTTTTAAACCTCCAGACTTTAGGGGCCACACCTGCAAACTTAAATCTGACCTGCACAAGAAAACAAAAAGAAAGGAGAGTGCTCAAAGAAAACAAAGGACAAAAGAGAAACATGGATTAAACTGTGAAGCTGATATATGCATGGAAAACCAGTGGACAAAAAGAATAATTGAAGTCATGCATAAAAAGAAATTTTAAAACAGATCTGGAAATTAAATTTCACAGATTTTTCCAACAGCTCAGTCCCCAACGTGGCCACAAAGTGGCCACTTTGCACAACTCCGAAAATTTTCAACTTTTTTTTTGCAACAAAAATTGAAAGTTGTAAGACTAAAAATGACTGAAAAAAAAACATTTTATTAAAAGGCTATTTCTAGCCTTCTCGATATTCAACAAGATGTTTTAGAGGATGACGACACACCATTAGACAAAAAATGTTTCTTTTTCTTGTGTTTATGGTGGCTCAATCTTACATCTTTCAAACATGGTTTCCCTCTTATTGGTGGTTGGATTTTCTTTGTACTCTCAAACCGAAGTTCATTTTTGCTCTCTTCTTCAAACTTCTCACCACACATTTCAATATCTACACCTAGGTCCTTACTCAACAAATTTATGGCCGAACAATCTTCCACTTCATCATGGAACTTAAGGGACTTGAAAACATTAAATGTCAATTGTTGGTCATTCACTCTCATGGTTAGCTCTCCCTTGTGAACATCAATTAAGGTTCTACCCGTTGCTAAAAATGGTCGCCCTAAGATGATTGGGACGTTCCTATCGGCTTCATAGTCCAAAACTAAAAAGTCGGCCGGGAAGATGAATTTGTCAACTTGAACCAAAATGTATTCAATTTTTCCTTTGGGATAAGCCAACGATCGATCCGCTAATTGTAGAGTAACGGTCGTGGGTCGGACTTCTCCAATTCCTAATTTATTAAAAAACGAAAGTGGCATAAGATTAATGCTTGCCCCAAGGTCACAAAGGGCATGACCTACCTCTTTTCCCCCTATTGAACAGGGGATGGTAAAGCTTCCCGGGTCCTTGAGTTTGGGAGAAATTTTACTCGTGAGCAAAGCACTACATTCTTTTGTTAAGGCCACAGTTTCGTACTCACTTAACCTCCTTTTCTTGTTGAGAATATCCTTTAAAAATTTAACATAACTTGGCATTTGCTCGAGAGCTTCAACCAAAGGTATGTTAATGTGCAATTGTTTGAAAACGTCCAAAAAAATTTTAAATTGCACATCCTCATTTTTACTCTTCATTCTACTGGGAAAAGGGAGGTCTCGCAAGTCCAAATTTGATTGGTTTGAATTTACCCTTATGGACTGTGAAGTGGGCACCTGCGCACCACCTTGGAGAGGTGGATCTGAAGGCAGAACAGTCCGTGAAGGGGCTGTCATATTCTGTCCCGAAGGTGGGCACGTTCCAGCCACGTTGGCTGGAAACAAGGACGGGAATTTTTCTTTGTCAAAAGCATGTGTGGTGTTTTCTTGCACAACGGTATCAATTAAGACTTCCTCACTGGGTTTGGATGCTCTTGTTTCACTTCTTAAAGTCATGGCCTTAACGTGTTCCTTACCCTTAGGGGTCTCGGTGTCACTAGGTAAAGTGCCCACTTGTCTTCCTTTCAACTCGGCGACAAATTGTCCCAATTGAGTCTCAAAACCTCTCAAAGTTGCATTGGTTTGGTTTATAAAACCTTTGAGTAAAGATTCAAGTGAACCATTACTCTCCGATGCATTTTGTTGTCTCGGTACATACGGTTGTGAGGATTGCCCACTTTGGTACGTATGAGATGGTCCTTGTTGAAATCCCGGGGGATTTGGTGGTCGGTTTGGGACTTGATGAACCCCGGGGGGTTGAAGTCCTTGATTACCCGACCATGAGAAGTTCGGGTGATTTCTCCAATTTGGGTTGTAAGTTGGAGAAAATGGGCTATTCCTAGAATGGTTTCCTACATAGTTAACCGAAGCGGGATTACCGGGACAACACTCAAAAGCATGGCTCTCACCACAAAACACACAAGATTCATTTATGGCTTGGACTTGGTTCTTTTCTCCATTTAAGTTTGTGTTATTTTTTACCAAGTTAGTTAAAGCTACAATTTGTGCGTTTAAGGCGGTGATGGCATCAATTTCGTGAACACCCGATGCATTCTTAGGAGCAAGAGCGCGTGGGTTTGACCAATCGCTGTTATTGTTGGCCACTTTCTCCAAAATGTCATATCCTTCGTTATAAGTTTTAGAGGTGAAAGCGCCACCGGCCGTAGCATCAAGAGTAATTTTAGCGGAATTAGTGAGACCATTATAAAATGTCTCTAATTGGATGCAATGAGGGATTCCATGATGAGGACATTTTCTAATTAAGTCTTTGAATCTCTCCCATGCATCTGAAACCGCTTCTTCCTCCTCTTGTCGAAACATCAATATTTCATTTCTAAACTTCACATTTCTAGTTGGAGGAAAATATTTTTTTTTAGAAATTTTTCGGCCAAACTTGTCCAACTATCAATGGAATGAGGAGGTTGAGAATTTAGCTAAGCTTTGGCTCTATCTCTCAATGTGTAAGAGAAGAGCGTAAGCCGTAGGGCTTCTGTTGTAATACCTTGAATGCGAAAATGATCCGTCATTTCTAAAAATGATTTTAAATGTGAGTGCGGATCTTCCGACGGTAACCCTCCAAATTGACCCATTGCTTGGATCATTTGAAACATTACCGGTTTTAGTTCAAAAGTTTGTGCTACAATGTTGGGCCTAAGAATACCCGATTTTAATTGATCAAATTCGGGTGTTGCATAGTCCCGTATTCCCCGTTCTTTATCGTCGGCAATTCTTATGGTTGTTTCATTAGGTGGTGGTGGAGGATCTCCACCATTTCCATCCATGTTTGATTTTGCCGACCTCTTCTACCTCTTATTCGTCTTTTAACGGTTCTTTCAATTTCGGGGTCAAGAGGTACAAGTTCACCGTGTTGTAGCCTTGGCATACAACACGGAAAATACTAAAAATAAAAGACACAAGCAACTCAGGCTCGAATGAAAAGTCAATATCTTAGGATTTAAAATCGCGCTAGTCCCCGGCAACGGCGCCAAAAACTTGGTAACGGAAAACCGTATAGGTCCACAAGGTGGCCACTATGTTGCCACAGTGGCGGTGCAAGTGCACATCGGACACTATGATCGCTACAAGTAATAAAGTGGTAGAGTACCGAGATCGTTTCCACAGGGACTAGTCAACTAAGAATCAGAGAACTTTTCATGAACTTCTAGTGCTTGGTTGATTTTTGAGAACAATATCAATATTTCGTGAGTTTTAAGCAACTAAACAATGATTAAACGGAATTAACAGTATTAAAGATATGATGTGGGTACAAGCATTAACTAAGACTGATGTAGTAACAACTTGGTCAGAAACAAAATGACACACGACAGCCTTAAAAACCTTTTTCTCTCGAAAATAAGTTTCCTCGGAACGTGGCCATGTTGTGCCCACTTTGTCACCACGTTGGACAACTCAAGACTTGCCGTCTTAATTAAGTAAACCTCTAAGGATTTCTGTTCCACCAGTATAGATGTAGATGACCAAATCTCTTTGTGACACCCATATCGACCGACATTTGAACCTTAGTTAAAATCATGCAAAAACCCGTATCTCTACGTGGTTATAAAAGACTTTCTCAAATCTTCTTTGCATCACTCAAGCCGTATTTCGGATCTGCCCCTCTCGAGGTCTAAGATCTAATATTAACACTAACAAGTGATCGGCTTGTCCGCGTTGAGTTGAAGTCCCGACTTGAGTGACCAAGTCTAAGAGTCAGAAACGATGGCAACACCCAAGTGTTGCCTACTAGTCTTAGCCTTGGCTCATACCCACACCCAAAGGGGTGTTTAGCTCATAATAAAAGTAAAAGACATGATGGAGGAAGGAGATAACATAACTTAAATTGCATAAAAGAAACTAAAGAGCTGCTGCCAAAGTGGTGACAAGGTGGCCACTTTGGTGACAGCTATTACAAGAAATTTAAACTTACAATAATTAAATGCAAACAAACTACAAGGAATAAAAACTAAATATTGCTACTCCAGATGCTGTTTAATGCTCCTGCCAATGATGCCCTGAAATGGTTCCTCCAAGCTCCAATGTATAGCCCAAGGAAGAAGAGAATGTTGATGTGACCAAACATAAAAGTTGCTTTTTAGGAAGAGTATAGCACCTTCCTTTGACTTATACTTTTTGTCCTCTTCCTTGATTATTCTTATGAATGAGCAGAAGGGTCTTTCACATTCTTCATAAGGCAGACTTCCAGAACTGGTAAAATCTTATCCAAGCAATTTTGGCCAGCGCCCTAACGTGGTGACAACGTGGGTGCAACGTGGCCACGTTCTGCACAAAAGTTAGTAAAACCGATTTTTTTTTGCATTTTTGGGATTTCATCACAATGTTTGAACAATTAAGACCAAATGAAGGAGATGAGGAGCAAATTGGGTGAAAATGTGGTAAAATAAATATAACAAGAGAGGAATTAACTCTCAAAATTTGAGAGTTATCACACATACCAAATTGGTGGGTGTTAGAAGCCTCCAGTAGATCCTCATTCGGCCCCCTAGTAGATGTCGTCTCCTTGTGCACAGGAAACAAATTATGGGCACACGGTGTAACCATCCTCGATGGTTTCCAATAAGCCATTGCGCACACCCCTTAAGATGTAGTAACATTTCACATGCATGACAACACATAGGAAAATATATACACGATAATAATAACAAGCTAAATAGTTCCATACAACGTACTCATTAAAAAACAGGGTAAAAGTCATCATAGTATTCCATTTCCAGTTTATAACAAAATCGTTCACGGGAACTCACCTGGATGACAGAGTGTTGGCACTACACGGAACCTACTTCAGCTAACCCGAACTCCTACAAGTCAACACAACGGAATTATAATTGAAAATACAGTTTGTTTGGAGAAAAGTCGAATTTACAAGTCTAACAACCCCCCCCCGGCTCCTGGGTGATCCAAGTACTCCCGATGAGCATTCCCCTTCCGGGTTGGCCTCCCGGTACGAGTGCCTACCGGGTCTCTTCCCGGTCATCGGCCTCCCGGGTCACTTTCCCAAATCGAATGCTTCCCGGGTTGGTGACCTTCTGGGTTCCCTTCCCGGTCGATGGCCTCCCGGGTTAGCTCCCGGATGATGGCCTCCTGGGTTGGGTACCCGGTTTGATGGTCTCCCGGGTTCCCTTCCCGGTTAGCTCCCAGACCAAGGGCCTCTCGGGTTGGGTTCTCGGTCCTTCACACATGTCGGGTTCCTGGCTCCCACACACGCCGGGTTCCCGGTCCTTGGTTTCTTGGCCCCGATTGCCGATTGAGATCACACACACACCCCTCCATTTTCAGAGGGTTTTCACCCCCATTTAAGATCAAATCTCCAAAAGTTAAACCTCTCAAAACTTGCAGAAGCAAAAACTCTACATTAATTACCCATTTCATAATAAAAACAATTATCCTCTTCAAAAACCAAAGATCGACACCCAACATTCCTTGGAGTCGGGGTGTGGATTACATTCCAAAACTTCTTCATTTTCTTAGTTATTTTGTCAGCTTAAAACCACAAAGTAGCAAGACGCACAAAGGAAACATCAAGAAGTTACCTCAGCTGGTGAATCCTCACATATTACTCTAGCACCCCTTAATCTAATGCTCTTCTATCTGCTTATTCGCTCCCTCTTCTCAAAATTCTAAGCCGCCTCTAGGTTTCTCCTAGAGAAAAATTAGGGAATCTCATTCCTTTTATATTTGCCAAATATACGACTTAGTCCCCCAACTTCCTTAATCCTGACTTTAGCCACCATTTTCCCAAACGCAAACATTTTAGAATCTTGGTTATTACAATTCCTCCCCCCTTAAAGGAATTATGTCCCCGAAATTTCCCTGTCGAGCAAGTGTGGATATTAGACCCTCATCTCGGAATCTACCTCCCAAGTCGCTTCTTGACTGTAACTATACAGTCAAAGACCGCCCCCGACCGTACAACACAGTTCAACTTTTCACCCAATCGCATTCCTTGCAACGGTATCGACATACCAACTTCCAACAAACATGTTGGGAACTGAAGAATTTATCAAGTGTGGTTAATGCTGCCAGTTGTAGTTAATACTGCTGGAACAAAGTTAATGCTGCTAGTTCATCATGATTACTACTTCTGTGGTTAATGCTGCTGGAACAAAGTTAATGCTGCTCTTCAAGATTAGTACTGCTGGAGTTACTACTGCTAAGAGATTAATACTGCTCAGAGTATTAATGCTGCTTATGATTAATACTGCTTATAAGATGGAGATCTGTATGGAGAGGATGACAGCTGGATAAACTGAAGATTATGGAAAGCTTAGAGATAATGATAGAAGATATTCTGAAGATATTTTATTGATTGTAATTATCTTTTATCTTTAGTATATGTATAGAATGTATAGAATAGTTTGAAGATTGATTCTAAGTTTTTAGTACTAGAGAGAGAATCAACCTCAAGGCATAGTTCCTAATTCTAGAGAAGTAGAATTCGTCTTGAAAGAGCTTGTTCTTCAAGATTGAGGTTGAGTGTGTAATCTTGTGATTTTAATCATTCAATACAAGTTTACAAGTTGTTAATCATACTCACTGTTTGTTTACTGTTACATTGAATATCAAAGTGTTATTCCGCAACTTCTTTGATATTGTTTCTGAGTATTCATAATTCTTGTTGAGAATTCGATCCTGACAAGTGGTATCAGAGCAAGTTCTCTCAGAAACAACTATTCTTTCATCATGGAAAACTTTGCAGAATCAAATAGTACTCTGGTCTCTAAGGTCCCAATGCTCAAACCCAGTGAGTTTGACATGTGGAAGATCAGAATCAGGCAATACATTCTTCTCACTGACTACTCAATGTGGGATATCATTGAGAATGGTCCTTCTGAAGCAGGAAGGATTGGACCAGATGGGAAAAGACCTCCATCTAAGACAAATGGTGAGAGGAAGATCAGACAGACAGAGATGAAGGCCTTGAGCACTCTGCTCTTGGCCATCCCTAATGAATATCAGCATCAATTTTGCAACTGCACTGATGCTCAGATTCTCTGGAATGCTCTAGAGAAAAGGTTTGCTGGAACTAAAAGCATCAAAAGAAATCAAAGAGATGTTCTAAAGCAGCAGTATGAAAACTTCACTTCTTCAAAGAATGAGTCTATGACTCAAACTTTTGATAGGTTCAACAAGCTCATTGGTGAACTGGCTACTGTAGGGGTGAAGATGGAGCAAGATGATATCAACAGGAAGTTCCTCAGATCTCTTGGGGATGAATGGACTATGTACACTGTCTCATATAGACAGAGTGACAATCTGGAAGAGAAGGAACTTGATGATCTATATAATGATCTAAGAGTTTTTGAAACTGAGGTAGAAACCAAGAAGAAGCCCACTAGGTATATCCACAATGCTGCACTTCTATCAGCATCTACTGATACTACTGCCAACCCTGAAGCAGTTAGTGCTGCCAGTGGAATGAATTCAGAAAAAGGCACTGAAACTGTCTTTGAAGCCTTTTTGTCCAGTCACAACAACAATTCATTGATTAATGATGATCTGGAACAACTTCACCCTGATGACCTGGAGGAGATGGACATTAAATGGCAGATGGAGCTGGGTTTGACAAGACAAAAGTGGAATGTTATAAGTGCCACATGAAGGGACACTTTGCTAGAGAGTGCAGAAGTGGTGTGCCAAATAACAACCACCAACAAGCTCAGAATGGAGGCTACAATCAAAACAAGAACCCTGCTCAAGCCCTTGTTTCTCAACAAGGAATGGGGTTTGATTGGAGTGACCAAGCTGAGGAAGCCATTCAGAATCAAGTTCTTATGGCAGAGGTGTCTAATCTCCCCTCTGAGGTAATTTCTAATCTTTGTACTCAACCTTGCATAGACACTGTCAAAAGGTACAGGGATCACAACCAAAACATGTGTGATGACCTCAAAAGATTAGAGAAGGACAGAAGAGATTATGTGTTGATAGTTGAGAGGTTTGAAGAACAAATCAAAGGCTTTCAAGCCAATGAGCTTCAACATTCTTATGACACAAATTATTGGAAGTGGGAAAAGAATGAGTTAGAGGCCAAACTGTCTAAGTCCATAGAAGAGAATGATAGGTTGAAAGAAGAACTATCTAAGGTTAAGCTTGACATAGAAAAGTTTTCATATGCTTCAAAAGCAATGGATTCTCTTCTAAAGACTCAGATTCATGATAAGATGAAGCCTGGTATTGGATACAATAACACACCCCCTCCTTACAACAACAACTATATCTCTCCTACTTCAGACTTGTTAGAGACCAAGGAGAAAAAGGACTTGTCTGAGGAAGCCTTTAAGATAGATCCTTTGGATGAGGTAGTTGTTAAGGATATGACTGAGAAAGAAGTCAGTGAGAATAGGAATAATGCTGTGAGTAAAGAGATACCCTTAGAAAACAACATTATTACCAATGAGGGAGGTGGAAGGATCTGGGTCAAGTCTAAGGAGATAGAGAAGACCAAAGTAAAGGATAACAAGGTCCATTACAAACAAACCACTGTTGTGAATCCTGGACCTTGTAAACAGTGTTCTTGCAATAAATCTGAGAGCCTAAATTCTGGTATAAAAAGTGGTAACCAAAGAAACTGGAATAATCAATGGGCTCAGAAACAAGGAGTTGATCTGAATAAAATAATCAGACCAAAACCTTGTTTCATATGTGGTAAGTTAAACCACTTGGCTAAGCACTGTTTCTTTAACCCTATTAACCAACATATGAACTTTCAAAGATTTGTGCAAAAACCTGTTGGTTATAGGAAGGCTGGAAAGAAACATGTGGTTAAGAAATCTGTTGAAACCAAAGGCCCCATGAAGAAAAAGGTTTTAAAAGAAAGTATTAAAATGTGGGTGCCTAGAAGCACTAAAACTGTTAGTACTGCTGACAGGGATAATGCTGCTGGAAGCATTACTGCTGCTACCAGTGTTAGTACTGCTGAAAATATTAATGTTGCTAATACTGTTAGTACCTCTTCAAAGGTTAATACTGCTAACACAGTTACTGCTGCTAACACAGTTACTACTTCTAACAAGGTTAGTACTGCTAAGCATGCAAGTGCTGCTAAGGCAGTTAGTACTTCTAAAACCAGTACTGCTTCTAGCAAATGTGTTTCCAAACCCATCATTGTGACAAAGTACTCCAGAAATGAGGAGTCAAAGTTTAAAAATCTTGTCAAGAAAGAATGTAAATATTTTGATGAGAAAGGGGTACCCAAGACCACTTTGGCTTGGGTTCCTATTTCATACTAACTGATTTATCTTATGTGCAGGGCAACCAACAGCTCAAGGGGAAGAGCATATGGCATGTGGATAGTGGTTGCTCTAGGCACATGACAGGTAACATGTCATGCCTTCAAGATTTCAAACATATCAATGGAGGACATGTTGCATTTGGAGATAATCTTACAGGTGGTAAAATAAGTGGAAAAGGTAATGTTACAAAAGGTAAGATGACATTTGAGGATGTCTACTATGTTGATCAGCTAAAGTACAACCTGTTAAGTGTATCACAGGTTTGTGACAAACAACATAGCATATTATTTACTAATACAGAATGTATGATCCTTGCTCCAGGGTTCAAGGTAGTTGATGAAAGCATGATACTACTTATAACTCCAAGAAAGGACAATGTTTATTGTCTTGACATGGAAAATGTTTCAAGTGATTCATCCCTGAACTGTCTTGTTTCAAAAGCTTCTGTAGATGAATCCTCTCTATGGCACAGAAGGATGTGTCACATGAACTTCAAGACTATGAACAAACTTGTTAAAAACAACCTTGTAAGAGGTCTACCATCAAAAGTCTTTTCATGTGATGATCATTGTGTTGCTTGTCTTAAAGGCAAACAGCACAAAACTTCTCATAAGACCAAAGAGTTAAATACAATTTCTTCTTGCCTCCAGTTATTACATATGGATCTGTTTGGCCCTACAAATGTGATGAGCATAGGGAAGAAATCATACTGCTTAGTTATTGTTGATGATTACTCTAGATTTACTTGGGTATATTTTCTAAGAACTAAGGATGAGACAAGTGGTCTGATCAAATCCTTCATTCTAAGAATTGAAAACCAGACTAATCAAAAAGTGAAAGTCATTAGATCAGACAATGGGACGGAATTTAAAAATCTTGATCTAAACACCTTTTGTGAAGAAAAAGGAATTGAGAGACAATATAGTGCCCCTAGGACTCCTCAACAGAATGGAGTTGCTGAGAGAAGAAATAGGACACTAATAGAGGCTGCTAGATCTCTGTTGGCTGATTCAAAACTGCCAATTACCTTCTGGGCTGAAGCAGTTAATACTGCCTGTTATGTCCAAAACAGAGTTCTAGTGGTCAAGCCAAAGAACAAGACCCCATATGAGCTTTTAAATAAAAGAAAACCCTTTATTGGATTTTTCAAACCTTTTGGGTGTCCTTATACAATTCTCAATACCAAATCTCACTTAGGTAAGTTTGATAGCAAAGCAGATGATGGATTTCTTGTTGGTTACTCATCTCAGAGTAAGGCTTACAGAGTTTTTAACTCTTCTTCTAGAATAATTGAAGAAAGTGACAATGTCAAATGCAATGAGAACACACCAAATCCTATTGGGTCTGGTCCTCAGTGGCTGTTTGACATTGATTCACTGACTAACTCTTTTGGTTTCAGTAGTGATGATTATGCAGGTTCAGGGAGTGGAGGATCAGGGACTACACAAGTTCAAGACAGCATATCTCAATCTGTGATCTTTCCCATACCTACAGTGGATCCTGTTGAAGACTGTGAAAAGGAGCCATCTACTGAACCAAATCAGAGTGAAGAAGAAAGAAGAGCTGAGGAGAGTGAAGAAAATAAAGAACCTGAAGTAGCTGCTGAAATCACCTCAGTTGAGTTGAATGACTCAAATCTAGAGGTTGGACTCAATGAAGAGTCTAGTCATCACACTAGAACTCAAAAGAATCATCCTCCTCAGTTGATAATAGGAGATATCTCTTCTCCTATGATGACTAGAAATCAAAGCAGGCTGCAAGAGATGCAAGACCAGCAGCATACAATGCTTTCTTGCTTTCTATCCCAGCTTGAGCCTAAGAAGGCACATGATGCTATGAAAGAGTCCAGTTGGATAGAAGCTATGCAAGAAGAGCTACTGCAATTCAAGCTGCAAGATGTTTGGGATCTGGTAGACCTTCCTAAAGGCCAAAGAGCAATAGGCACAAAATGGATCTTCAGGAATAAGAGAGATGAAAGAGGCATAGTAATAAGAAATAAAGCAAGGTTGGTGGCTCAAGGGTATACACAAGAAGAGGGAATAGATTATGAAGAAGTCTTTGCACTTGTGTCTAGGATAGAAACAATTAGATTATTCCTGGCTTATGCTTCTTATATGAAATTCAAAGTTTATCAAATGGATGTAAAAAGTGCATTTCTATATGGCTCAATTGAAGAAGAAGTATATGTCTGTCAACCACCAGGGTTTGAAAACCCAAGCTATCCAGACAGGGTATACAAATTGAAGAAAGCACTTTATGGACTGCATCAAGCTCCAAGAGCATGGTATGACACTCTGTCATCCTATCTCTTGGAAAATGGCTTTGAAAGAGGAGTCATTGATAAGACTCTGTTCATCAAGAGAAAGAAGAAGGATATCTTGCTGGTCCAAATCTATGTGGATGATATTATCTTTGGATCCACAAGAGACAACATGTGCAAGGAGTTTGAGGAACTAATGCATCAAAGGTTCAAAATGAGTTCCATGGGGGAACTTACTTTCTTCCTTGGACTCCAAGTTCAGCAGAAGTCAGATGGAATCTTTATCTGTCAGTCCAAGTATGTGCAGGACATTCTAACCAAGTTTGGTTTCTCAGATTCAAAACCTGCCAGCACACCTATGGAGACACACAAGCAGATAACAGCAGATCTTGAGGGGGAGGATATGGATGTTCATCATTATAGATCCATGATTGGCTCTCTCATGTATCTTACAACCTCTAGGCCAGACATAATGTTTCCAGTCTGTGTATGTGCAAGATTTCAAGTTAGGCCAAAGCAATCACACTATCAAGCGGTTAAGAGGATATTCAGATATCTCAAAGGGCAACCCAGATTGGGACTTTGGTATCCTCATGACTCATCATTTGACCTACTTGCATACTCAGACAGTGATCTAGGTGGAGCAAACTTGGACAGAAAATCTACTTCTGGAGGATGCCAGTTTTTGGGTGCAAGACTAGTGTCATGGCAGTGCAAGAAACAAACCACAGTGTCCACATCTACAACAGAGGCAGAGTACATAGCAGCTGCAAGTTGCTGTTCTCAAGTCTTATGGATTCAGAATCAAATGCTGGACTATGGGATAACCTTTCTACACACCCCAATTTTTATTGATAATAGCAGTGCTATTAGCATTGTTAATAATCCTGTCAAGCACTCAAAGACAAAGCACATTGAAATCAGGTACCACTTTATAAGAGACTGCAATGAAAAGAAACTTATTCAAGTTGTAAAAGTTCATACTGCTAACCAGTTTGCTGATCTATTCACCAAAGCATTTGATGTGGGTAGATTCACTTTCTTGGTAACAAGTGTGGGAATGATCAACTCTGAATAAGCTCCTACTTAAAACGTGGTTCCATACCTGTATATTGTTTATTCTTGGTGGTCCTAATCTTCTTTTTCAGGAAAAGTAAAGCAGTACTCAGTCCTTCACAAAGCTTAAAAGTGTAAGTATGATTAATACTGCAAGTGCAGTTTTAATACTGCCAGTGCAAAGTTAATACTGCTAGTGGTTAATACTGCTCTCAGTTAATACTGCTAGTTAGTTAATATTGCTAGTGGTTAATACTGCTCTCAGTTAATGCTGCTAGTTAGTTAATACTGCTAGTGGTTAATACTGCTCTCAGTTAATACTGCTAGTTAGTTAATACTGCTAGTGGTTAATACTGCTCTCAGTTAATACTGCTAGTTAGTTAATACTGCTAGTTAGTTAATACTGCTAGTGGTTAATACTGCTCACTGTTAATACCGCTTTCACTAAACTTTTAGGGTTAATACTGCTTATAATCCACAAGCTATAAATACCCTTTCCCCGCCTAAAAGATCATAACGACTCTTTGTCTACTGTTCATCTTCTCTCTTACTATTTTCTCTCAAGTATCCAGTGCTTGCTAGTCAAGAATCCTTGCGTACAGATGGCTTCAATGGTGTTTATTGACGAGCACAATGAGATTGCAATGCTAAAGAAGCCGAAACAAGCCAATGGATTCCACCAAATTGTGGACTTTCTCAGGTCAAGCCACATTGCCCATGCTCTCACTGTATCACCAACTATCTACATAGAGCATCAAAGGCAATTTTGGGCCAATGCCACCATTGTTACTGAAGATGGTGTCCAAATGATCAAGACAAGGGTATGTGAAAAACCCCTAACAGTTACTGAAGAGGTGATACGCATCTGTCTACGTCTAGATGATGCTGCAGGTATAACCTCTATTCCTAATGAGGAATTATTCTCAACTCTTACTAGAATGGGGTATGGAGGCCCATTGGGTGTGTTCAAGTTCTCAAAAGCTAAATTTTCACCCCAATGGCGTTTCTTTGTCCATACCCTTATGCATTGTATCTCTAAAAAGACTACTGGATGGAGTGAGTTCAGTATCACCATTGCTTATGCTTTGGTGTGCTTGGCCACTGCCAGAAAGTACAATTTTTCTCAAATGCTTTTTAATGATCTTCTCTCAAACCTGGGAAGTAAAAAGAGTTTTTATATGTACCCCAGGTTTGTACAAGAAGTAATAACCCATGAATTGACGGATATACCTCATTTTGATGGGGTATATGTACCAAAAATTCCCAAAGGTAAGGTCTTTTCAAACATGAAAAGATCCCCTCTGGACTCGGAAGGAGTTGACACCCCATTGTTCTCTACAATGATGGTGGTGTCCCACACTGAAGAAGGTATGGCAGCAGGGTCAAGGACCTCATTAGACTATCCCACTGCTAGCCAATCCCAACCTTCCCACTCTATATCTATCCCACAGTCCCTACTTCATAAGCCCACTTCTCCAATTACCCAAACTTATACAAGGAAACAGGTAAAGAAGGCTCCTTCCCTTCTTGTACCATCACCCACTAATCCTTCTAGACCTCTAAGGGAGAATTCTCCCTTAGAGAATATCAATAGGGAAACCAAAGGGGTGTCTCCCAACCCCAAGGAGGTGCTCACTGAGGTGGAGGTTGAGCATATGGGTGTTAAGGCTGCCACTACTCCTGCTAGCACAGAGGAGGTCAGTGGTAACATACATAAGACCTTCCCCATGGCAACTTTGGGTGAGCAATCATCCAAAGGTCCCAGGTGCCAAGAAACCAAGGGGGTGGATAGTGCTTCTGCTAGGCAGAAGACTTCCACTACAAAAAGATCCAATGATCCATCAAAAGAGGGTAACACTTCTGGAGAAGGTAAGGACAAATATAACTATTATGAATTGATGGAAACCATGGGAAACATCAACATGGATGTACTCAAGCAGGGCAAAGATATAGAAGAACTTAAACTTGTAGTTCTGTCCCAACAAGTTCAGATTGCCAAGCTAAAGAAAATGGTGACAAGGTTATTGCACAAGAAGAGGAGAAAGCAATTTGTTCTAAAGAAGAGGAACAATGCTCAAGATGCTTCCAACAAGGGGGAGAAGCAAGAAAGGGAAACAGAAAAGGAAAGTTCAGTTGAAAAGAGAGTTGAAGTTGAGGGGGAGACTGAAGTTGAGGGGGAGAAAGAGGATGCAATAGAGGCAGAAACAGAAGTTGCTCAAGCAGCAGAAACTGTTAATGCTGCTGAAACAGCAGAAACAGAAGAAGCAGTAACAGGGCTCTCTGTAGAAGAACTGGAGATTGCAGAGACTTTGGTTAAAGCCAAGAATGACACTCCTAAGGCTAGTCAAAAGGTCAAGGGAGTGATCATTAATGAAGGAGGAGGCTCAAAGATGAGAAAAGAAACAAGTCAAGCAACTTTGAAGGGAAAGGGAAAGGGAAAGGAAAAGCTTATTGAAACTGAGCTGCCTTCAAAGAAGAGGAGTCAGATTGAAATGGATGAGGAGATGGCAAAGAAGCTTCAAGAGCAAATGGAAAAAGAGGAACAGATTCAAACAGAAACAGATAGAGAGCTTGCAAAGATAATGGCCAGAAAACTAAATGCTGAGTATCAAGAAAGTTTAAAAGCAGCAACTGAAGCCAAGAAAAGCTCTGTGAAAGTGTCTAAGCAGAGAATGCCAGTAATGAAGCAGAAAAGACAACCTTCTAAGACCTTTTTGGCCAATCAAGAAAGAAGAAGAATGATTAACTTCCTGAGAGGTGCAATTGGTGTCAAAGGGGAAATGTTTACCAATATGGCATACAGTCAGGTTGAGGATCTGTACAAGAAAGAGATGGCTAAGCTTCAAGGGGACTCCTCACAAAGGGAAGAGGCTGAAAGAAGAATGAAGGAAAGACATGATCTAAACATTCAGCAACCATTTCCTGAGGAAGTTACACCTACAAAAGAAAAGAAGGAAGAGCCTGAGTTTGTAAGTGTAGAGGCAAAATCAGCTAAAAGGGTGAAGACAATTGCTTCCAAAAGGCAGTCTAAAAGGACAAGGGTGGAAGAAGCTGAAAAGGAAGCAGAACCTTCAGTCACACCTTCAGCAGAACCTGTGCAGAACCCAGAACAGTCCAAAGAGCAATCAGATGAGCATATGGGGCTGTATATGACTATAGTAAAACCTGTACAGGCTGTTCCAATCTCCATGAAGGCTCCAGAGATCATCTTTTGGGATATCCTAAGAGACAATGGAAAGGATTTCTTTAGACTCAAAAGAGAAGGTGGTGCATTTGAAGCATATTCAACATGGGGGAGAGTTATTAGAAGCTGTTCAAGAGCAGATATAGAGGAAATGTACAAAGTGGGAATGAAACTCTATGAGCCTGTGTTGAAAGGTACTGAAGAAATTCTTCTCAAAGTGGCAATGGAATACTTATGTATGATGTTTGATCCAGAGAAGGTGGTGCATAGGATTAAAGATCTTCATCATGAGTATGTGTTCAAAAAGATTGATCATTGGATACTCTTTGAAAACTGTGGTGTGTACATGATTACAATTGATAAATGTTATCATGAATACTACCTAGTTGACAAAATATATGATCATAGCAAGCAGAAACTTGAAGGGATGCTGAAAGCTAAGCCAGTATGTACTAAGGATTCAGAAATGGCCAGAATTGTGGTGAGAAGAACTATCAATCAAAGTCTGGGCCTAGATCCAAATTTGGGCAATTGAACCTGAGGTGTTGAAAGCATCTTGAAGATCAAATCTGAAGAACTTGACTGCTCTTCCTAAAAGTCAAGTTAGGGGGAGATTGTTGGGAACTGAAGAATTTATCAAGTGTGGTTAATGCTGCCAGTTGTAGTTAATACTGCTGGAACAAAGTTAATGCTGCTAGTTCATCATGATTACTACTTCTGTAGTTAATGCTGCTGGAACAAAGTTAATGCTGCTCTTCAAGATTAGTACTGCTGGAGTTACTACTGCTAAGAGATTAATACTGCTCAGAGTATTAATGCTGCTTATGATTAATACTGCTTATAAGATGGAGATCTGATTGGAGAGGATGACAGCTGGATAAACTGAAGATTATGGAAAGCTTAGAGATAATGATAGAAGATATTTTATTGATTGTAATTATCTTTTATCTTTAGTATATGTATAGAATGTATAGAATAGTTTGAAGATTGATTCTAAGTTTTTAGTACTAGAGAGAGAATCAACCTCAAGGCATAGTTCCTAATTCTAGAGAAGTAGAATTCATCTTGAAAGAGCTTGTTCTTCAAGATTGAGGTTGAGTGTGTAATCTTGTGATTTTAATCATTCAATACAAGTTTACAAGTTGTTAATCATACTCACTGTTTGTTTACTGTTACATTGAATATCAAAGTGTTATTCCGCAACTTCTTTGATATTGTTTCTGAGTATTCATAATTCTTGTTGAGAATTCGATCCTGACAAAACACTCTCTAAATTATAGGTGTGAAACGAATTATGAATCCCTCATAAACTCATCGATTACATCAATATAAACGCCATCTCTCCAACTCTTTCAATGATTACAACAGGCCTAAAAAATGTGACTTGACTTCACTCTCCTCTCAAATCATACCACTTCATTCAGTGGGGATGCCTTCAGCATCAAGCTGTCCACCAACATGGAATTTTAAAGACTCATGCTTTTCAGTCTAATCAATTTTGCTCCATTCCATTTCCCAGGAGATTTTGATCAAAAGCATATACGTACGACATCCCTCAAAATCGCCCATTGATTAACTACGACTTCCTTAATTATGTCGGGTGATTTGTAGAATATGTTTGTACCCACCCAGATCAACTGAGCCATCTATAACATCTGCAACATCCCTAGTGCACCTCCCAAGCCAACCGAACCAGATATAGTCCAATTTGTCCACACGCCTAGACTCACGGTTTTAAAACGCGTCTAAATTTAGGGCTTCGCCCACAATTTTATTTCCTTTGGAAAGAATTACAGAAGTCACGCCCCTAGTAACATGAATCCCGACTACTAAAATAACCATTTAATCTGCCAATTTCACACAAGGCCACCCTTGAGTTTCATCTCCAAGATCACTGATAAGAATTTCTTTATTAAATAATACAATCCTTAGTAAAGCCCACTAATATGCCTTGCACCCAACACTAATAACTCATCATCCTAACACGACGTAGATCACTAATCCTTTATATGATAAACAATTCAACTGTAGAGTGCATATATCGCCTAAAATATCATCCTCATTTATTCCTTTGGATATCTACGTATACACATATGAACATACACTTTTCTCTATTCCATCGCCCATATATTCCATTGGAAAACTGAGGCAGTCCCAAAACACATGGCAGAATACCACTGAATCTATCAAATCCCAAAAAAATTCGAATCAAATCCGAGTTCCTCTCCTTATAAAAAGGAGCGACACTCTCCCACAGAAGTAGCTTGATTTGCACAACATTACACAATGCTCACTCAGAACATCCATCGCGCTAATACTTACTCACATCCGCCGATCTACCCTCTGAGTATCTCGATCAACCACTTTACCATGCCTTCCGAAAACATAGAACACACGTTTTCAAAGAAAGATTTACTAACAGGATAGCCCTTTTACTCGTATCCTCATGAGTTCATATGCTTGTCAATTGACAAGTTTTAATCATACATCACATTCTTCTGTTTCACCAGACGAACTTCTTACTTCAATTTTACTCACTCATTGCGACGTATCAACTTCACCTCCTCATGCTAACCTGAAGCATTGTTCCACTCATCCCCACTCGGTTTTCACCACAATCCTCACTTGAGGCATTCATCCAGGTCATCACGAAATAATACCCAATGCTCAAAATACCAAACATTTCCTATTCTCCAAACAAAGTCGATCTAACCACTGGGGGTCCATTCATACTCAAGGAATACTTCAACATTCCTAGTTAAACTTCACATCTACATCAAAGCACCACGAACACGAGTTCTTCTTTTAGGTGATCGCCAATTAACATTCAACCTTTTTGGCCTCAGAAGCAGTAGTAGCGTAACACCTATATCAAGCACACTTGCCATACATGAATCTATCCCCAAAGTCTCCAAACCAGGATTTACACTTACCCTTGTCCCACCTTACAACACAAATTCACCATTCAACATAACGACAATCCATCATTATATCAATGGCTTACACGTCTATCTTGGCATACAATGCCACCAACTTGCTCACACAACCATCACACCACGATATCTCATTGCAAGTAAAACTCCCAAGATTCCCTTTATATGCATAATAGACTCCCCTTCTTCACACCAAACCTAACACAATTATATTTGAAACAAAGTCAAGACACGTCTTTGTCTTTCTCGAATTTAGATAAACCACAATCATGATCACCTAGATCACTCGAAAAAAAGGTAGTCCAAAAAGGTTAAGGCATACTCCATTGCAGACCAAATGATTAGTGCACACCCACCTCAGTCGAGCTAAATGTTTCACCCCCTTACGGATCACCGAAACCTCATAGGAAATCGGCTACTCACACTAACGACCTTCTTTTTTCAAGACACCTACACAAGGTGGTTTAACATAATGACAAACATACATCACCCTGTGAACAACCCCTTATAACCCTGTGTCAGCTTAGGAAAAAATAACCGTACCAGAAATACTCCTCAAACTTACCCAACACGACCTCCACACTATATAGTTCAAAACGATCGCTGACTTCGATATCAACGACTACAAAGGTGATTCTTTAACAATTTATTTTTCGACAACCAAGAATACCCTTCGAAACCTACATCTTCCAATGCCTCATAACTTGCTTTATACTCCTCAGTCCTCGCTTGAGGAAGGCACAAGGCTTACTTTGTAAGTAGTCTTATTACAAGACCACATCAATGCTCAGGTTTAACATCGATAACCTTTCATCCAAAACACTGCAACGTCACTTTTTATCATGCTACTAATAGAAGCATCTTAACAACTTCCCAATTCACCCCAGTCATAACCGCTCACAAACAACCACATCCCAAATTACCGAAAAAGTATACACTACCATATCAAGAACATTACCAACTTTAACATCTGAGATATTTATTATCTACCACCCTTTTCTAACAAAACAATAGAGTCATAATTTAACCATAGATGACTCAACCAACACATTTCAACTCCAGAATCCTTCTTATCCTTAATTGAAATATCCTTTACGACCTAGCGAGTTCATAGTCTTCATGCATGATGACACAACGATTGAAATCATTTTGCATTTGAAAATTTAATGAGTAAGACAACATGTAATAAACTCGTGCATGCAAGAAACAAATCACCGTAGTTGGATAGTCAATCACAAGGATCTCGAGGATACTTCCCCCGTAACCCCGTAGTAAACATCTCACTGACCATCCAAGCCAACGTTGATAATAACAAAATGCATGCAATGAAATGCTTCCATGCAATTTTATAAAAGTTCTAAGCACAAACACCTACCATGGGTGAGTCAACCGACTCTCACTCTCATGGGTTTGACAACAACATGTCCATACTAATTTTAGTTATGAGAACCACGCGATCAAATGTTGTCATGGCCACTACAATAAAGGTTAACTCAACAAGAAAGAGATGAAATAGCTCACCAATTTTTGACATCAAAATTTCCACTTTGCAACACAAATAAGTTTGAAATTTTTCCAAAACATATACTACACGCTTGAATGTGTTGCATTATTTCCAAAACAAGAAACCCAAAATACACATAATTAATTTCTTTTAATAGACAACGACTTATATAGTCCATTTAAACCACAATGCATGGAACTCTCTTTGCTTTTGAAGACTATTCACTCTAACAAGGTCGAACATTTTGCATTCATAACAATTTCTCACTACATATTGCTTTTGACCAAATGGTCGGGTTTCCCACCCTTGCACAACCTTAGGTGTCAGTTATTCTCAACATACTTGTTCTCCCACACTACACGGTTCCCGAAATTGATCCTTGGTGTGCAATTTATACCGTTCCAAACCTTGACTAGAATAGGCCTAAAGGCGATCATTAGCTTTTCTTTCTATCCCTTCTCCATACTTCAAATCAGCATTGACATCTTTCCTCCATTATCCTTGTCACCCTACTACTTGACTAAGGAGTAAAAGGGCTCCTTACTTTAGCTCAATCTTGTGTTGAAGCTCTCAAGACCCAAACAGGCTCCCCCCCCCAATACCAATTGCTCGATACCTCACACTCCAGAAACGGAGCCTCACTAAAAATGGATCACACTCTTAACCAAATATATATCCTCTCTTGAACCCTGGAAATAACCTCACACAACACATCCAAAACTCTTGCTAATCATTTCAAGGTTAGAGCTTAATACTGCCACATCCCCCAATCATCTCAACAATAAAAGTCGAGCACACTCATGCACCTGTAAATTCACATTGGCATTGTCCAGATGCGATTTTCAATTTACCTTATGTGAGAGTCCTCACTACTATTATCATGACCCTCTATGATTAAGGTCTTTCCTAATAGCTTCTTATATCTCAGCTATGTTCCCCAACTTCCTAATTTAAGTTTAGGCATATTTGGTCACCTAAATCTCTTAAACTATGGCTCTGATACCAAATATAACGACCCAAAACAAATATAACATAATATAAATATAAATCCCAAACTTGTGTCCCAATTACATGGCATACGAAAGAAGGTTAACATCAATTTAGAAACGAAAGGTTCTATTACAGCCAAGATAACTATATAGTCTACAACTATCACTGCCTCTAAACCGAGGGTCTCTGAATCTATAACACTCTAACACTTCTCCTTTCCCGTGGATGAGGTTCCAAAGACTCCCTTACCTAAAAATGGGTTTTAAGAAGTTTGAAAGAGAGGGTTAGACCAGAAGGTCTTGTGAATTCTTACCCTCGGACAGTTTAAAACAATTTAAGAAATTAAAGCGACAAACGTTTAATTTGACGAAATACCAATCCTCGCATAATATTGAAATCATAACCAATTCTGCGTCTGGAATTGGTTCCCGAATATTTGCAGAATAACCACACTCGGGCACCCCAGTAAATCTTCATTCGGCCCCCTAGTAGATGTTGTCTCCTTGTGCACAGGAAACAAATTCCGGGCACACGATGTAACCATCCCCGATGTTTTCCAATAAGCCATTGCGCACACCCCTTAAGATGTAGTAACATTTCACATGCATGATAACACATAGGAATATATATACACGATAATAATAATAAGCTAACTAGTTCCATACAACATACTCATTAAAGAAACAGGGTAAAAGTCATCATAGTATTCCATTTCCAGTTTATAACAAAATCGTTCTCGGGAACTCACCTGGCTGAGAGTGTGTTGGCACTACACGGAACCTACTTCAGCTAACCCAAACGCCTACAAGTCAACACAACCGAATTATAATCGAAAATACAGTTTGTTTGGAGAAAAGTCGAATTTACAGGTTGAATAAACCCCCCCTGCTCCTGGGTGATCCAGGTACTCCCGATGAGCATTCCCTTTCTGGGTTGGCCTCCCGGTACGAGTGCCTACCGAGTCTCTTTCCGGTCATCGGCCTCCCGGGTTGCTTTCCCAAATCCAATGCTTCCCTCGTTGGTGGCCTTCCGGTTTCCCTTCCCGGTCGATGGCCTCCTGGGTTACCTCCCGGATGATGGCCTCCCGGGTTGGGTACCCGGTTTGATGGTCTCCCGGGTTCCCTTCCCGGTTAGCTCCTGGACCAAGGGCCTCTCTGGTTGGGTTCTCTGTCCTTCACACATGCTGGGTTCCCGAATCCCACACACGTCGGGTTCCCGGTCCTTGGTTTATCGACCTCGATTGGCGATTGAGAGCACACACACACCCCTTGATTTTCAGAGGGTTTTCACCCCCATTTAAGATCAAATTTCCAAAAGTCAAACCTCTCAAAATATGCAGAAGCAAATACTCTACATTAATTACCCATTTCATAATAAAAACAATTATCGTCTTCAAAAACCAAAGATCGACACCCAACATTCCTTGGAGTCGGGTTGTGGATTCCATTCCAAAACTTCTTCATTTTCTTAGTTCTTTTCTCAGCTTAAAACCACAAAGTAGCAAGACGCACAAAGGAAACATCAAGAAGTTACCTCAGCTGGTGAATCCTCACATATTACTCTAGCACCCCTTAATCTAATGCTCTTCTATCTGCTCATTCGCTCCCTCTTCTCAAAATTCTAAGCCGCCTCTAGGTTTCTCGTAGAGAAAATTAGGGAATCTCATTCCTTTTATATTTTCCAAATATACAACTTAGTCCCCTAACTTTCTTATTCCTGACTTTAGCCACCATTTTCCCAAACGCAAACATTTTAGAATTTTGGTTATTACAATTCCTCCCCCACTTAAAGGAATTCTGTCCCCCGGAATTTCCCTGTCGAGCAAGTGTGGATATTAGGTCCTCATCTCGGATTCTACCTCCCAAGTCGCTTCTTGACTGTAACTATACAGTCAAAGATTGCCCCCGACCGTACAACATAGTTCAAATTTTCACCCAATCGCATTCCTAGCAACGGTATCGACATACCAACTTCCAACAAACACTCTCTAAATTATAGGTGTGAAACGAATTATGAATCCCTCATAAACTCATCGATTACATCAATATAAACGCCATCTCTCCAACTCTTTCAATGATTACAACTGGCCTAAAAAATGTGGCTTGACTTCACTCTCCTCTCAAATCATACCACTTCATTCAGTGGGGATGCCTTCAGCATCAAGCTGTCCACCAACATGGAATTTTAAAGACTCATGCTTTTCAGTCTAATCAATTTTGCTCCATTCCATTTCCCAGGAGATTTTGATCAAAAGCATATACGTACGACATCCCTCAAAATCGCCCTTTGATTAACTACGACTTCCTTAATTATGTCGGGTAATTTGTAGAATATGCTTGTACCCACCCCGATCAACTAAGCCATCTATAACATTTGCAACATCCCAGGCCAACCGAACCAGATATAGTCCGATTTGTCCACACGCCAAGACTCACGGTTTTAAAACGCGTCTAAATTTAGGGCTTCGCTCACAACTTTATTTCCTTTGGAAAGAATTACAGAAGTCAAGCCCCTAACCACATGAATCCCGACTACTAAAATAACCATTTAATTTGCCACTTTGACACAAGATCACCCTTGAATTTCATCTCCAAGATCACTGATAAGAATTTCTTGATTAAATAATACAATCCTTAGTAAAGCCCACTAATATGCCTTGCACCCAACACTAATAACTCATCATCCTAACACGACGTAGATCACTAATCCTTTTGATGATAAACAATTCAACTGCAGAGTGCAAATATCGCCTAAAATATCATCCTCATTTATTCCTTTGGATATCTACGTATACACATATGAACATACACCTTTCTCTATTCCATCACCCATATATTCCATTGGCAAACTGAGCCAGTCCCAAAACACATGGCAGAATACCACTGAATCTATCAAATCCCAAAAAATTTCGAATTAAATCCGAGTTCCTCGCCTTTCAAAAAGGACCGACAATCTCCCACAGAACTAGCTTGATTTGCACAACATTACACAATGCTCACTCGGAACATCCATCGCACTAATACTTACTCACATCCGCCGATCTACCTTCTGAGTATATCGATCAACCACTTTACCATGCCTTCCCGAAAACATAGAGCACACGCTTTCAAAGAAAGATTTACTAACAGGATAGCCCTTTTTCTCGTATCCTCACGAGTTCATATGTTCGTCAATTGAGAACTTTTAATCATACATCACATTCTTCTGTTTCACCAGACGAACTTCTTACTTCCATTTTACTCACTCATTGCGATGTATCAACTTCACCTCCTCATGCTAACCTGAAGCATTGTTTCCCCTCATCCCCACTCGGTTTTCACCACAATCCTCACTTGAGGCATTCATCCAGGTTATCACGAAATAATACCCAATGCTCAAAATACCAAACATTTCCCATCCTCCAAACAAAGTCGATCTAACCACTGGGGGTCCATTCATACTCAAGGAATACTTCAACATTCCTAGTTAAACTTCACATCTACATCAAAGCACCACGAACACGAGTTCTTCTTTTAGGTGATCGCCAATTAACATTCAACCTTTTGGGCCTTAGAAGCAGTAGTAGCGTAACACCTATATCAAGCACACTTGCCATACTTGAATCTCTCCCCAAAGTCTCCAAACCAGGATTTACAGTTACCCTTGTCCCACCTTACAACACAAATTCACCATCCAACATAACGACAATCCATCATTATATCAATGGCTTACACGTCTATCTTGGCATACAATGCCACCAACTTGCTCACACAACCATCACACCACGATATCCCATTGCAAGTAAAACTCCCAAGATTCCCTTAATATGCATAAAATACTCCCCTTATTCACACCAAACCTAACACAATTATATTTGAAACAAAGTCAAGACACGTCTTTGTCTTTCTCGAATTTAGATAAACCACAATCATGATCACCTAGATCACTCGAAAAAAAGGTAGTCAAAAAGGTTAAGGCATACTCCCTTGCTGACCAAATGATCAGTGCGCACCCACCTCAGTCAAGCTAAATGTTTCACCCCTTTACGGATCACCGAAACCTCATAGGAAATCGCCTACTCACACTAACGACCTTCTGTTTTCAAGACACCTACACAAGGTGGTTTAACATAATGACAAACATACATCTCCCTCTGAACAGCCCCTTATAATCCTATATCAGCTTAGGAAAAAATAACCGTACCAGAAATACTCCTCAAAGTTACCCAACACGACCTCCACACTAGATAGTTCAAAACTATCGCTGACTTCGATATCAACGACTACAGAGATGATTCTTCAACAATTTTTTTTCGACAACCAAAATACCCTTCGAAACCTACATCTTCCAATGCATCATAACTCGCTTTATACTCCTCAGTCCTCGCTTGAGGAAGGCACAAGGCTTACTTTGTAAGTAGTCTTATTACAAGGCCACATCAATGCTCAGGTTTAACATCGATAACCTTTCATCCAAAACACTGCAACGTCACTTTTTATCATGCTACTAATAGAAGCATCTTAACAACTTCGCAATTCACCCCAGTCATAACCGCTCACAAACAACCACATCCCAAATTACCGAAAAAGTATACACTACCATATCAAGAACATTACCAACTTTAACATCTGAGATATTTATTATCCACCACCCTTGTCTAACAAAACAATAAAGTCATAATTTAACCATAGATGACTCAACCAACACATTTCAACTCTAGAATCCTTCTTATCCTTAATTGAAATATCCTCCACGACCTAGCGAGTTCATAGTCTTCATGCATGATGACACAACGATTGAAATCATTTTGCACTTTGAAAATTTAATGAGTACGACATCATGTAATAAACTCGTGTATGCAAGAAACAAATCACCATAGTTGGATAGTCAATCACAAGGATCTCGAGGATACTTCCCCCGTAACCCCGTAGTAAACATCTCACCGACCATCCAAGCCAACGTTGATAATAACAAAATGCATGCAATGAAATGCTTCCATGCAACTTTATAAAAGTTCCGAGCACAAACACCTACCATGGGTGAGTCAACCTACTCTCACTCTCATGGGTTTGACAACAACATGTCCATATTGATTTTAGTTATGAGAACCATGCGATCAAATGTTGTCTTTACCGCCACAATAAAGGTTAACTCAACAAGAAAGAGAGATGAAATAGCTCACCAATTTTTGACATCAAAATTTCCACTTTGCAACATAAATAAGTTTGAAACTTTTCCAAAACATATACTACACGCTTGAATGTGTTGCATTACTTCCAAAACAAGAAACCCAACATACACATAATTAATTTTTTTTAATTGACAACGACTTATACAGTCCATTTAAACCACAACGCATGGAACTCGCTTTACTTTTGAAGGCTATTCACTCTAACAAGGTCGAACATTTTGCTTTCATAACAATTTCTCGCTGGCATATTTCTTTTGACCAAATGGTCGGGTTTCCCACCCTTGCACAACCTTAGGTGCAGGTTCTTCTCAACATACTTGTTCTCCCACACTACACAATTCCCGAAATTGATCCTTGGTGTGCAATTTATACTGTTCCAAACCTTGACTGGAATAGGCCCAAAGGCGATCATTAGCTTTTCCTTCTATCCCTTCTCCATACTTCAAATCAGCATTGACATCTTTCCTCCATTATCCTTGCCACCCTACTACTTGACTAAGGAGTAAAAGGGCTCCTTACCTTAGCTCAATCTTGAGTTGAAGCTCTCAAGACCTAAACAAGCTCCCCCCCCCCCCCCCCCGCAATACCAATTTCTCGATACCTCACACTCCAGAAATGGAGCCTCACTAAAAAAGGATCACACTCTTAACTAAATATATATCCTCTCTTGAACCCTGGAAATAACCTCACACAACACATCCAAAACTCTTGCTAATCATTGCAAGGTTAGAGCTTAATACTGCCACATCCACCAATCATTTCAACAATAAAAGTCGAGCACACTCATGCACCTGTAAATTAACAATGGCATTGTCCAGATACGATTTTGAATTTACCTTATGTGAGAGTCCTCACTACTATTATCATAACTCTCTATGATTAAAGTCTTTCCTAATGGCTTCTTATATCTCAGCTATGTTCCCCCACTTTCTAGTTTAAGTTTAGGCCCATCTGGTCAGATAAATCTCTTAAATTATGGCTTTGATACCAAATATAACGACCCAAAACAAATATAGCATAATATAAATATAAATCCCAAACTTGTGTCCTAATTACATGGCATATGAAAGAAGGTTAACATCAATTCTGAAACGAAGGGTTCTTTTACAGCCGAGATAACTATATAGTCTACAACTATCACTATGGGTTTTGAGAAGTTTGAAAGAGAGGGTTAGACCAGAAGGTCTAGTTAATTCTCACCCTCGAGCAATTTTAAACAATTTAAGAAATTAATTCGACAAACGTTTAATTTGATGAAATACCAATCCTCGCATAATATTGAAATCATAACCAATTCCGCGTACGGAATTGAATTGGTTCCCGAATATTTGCATAATAACCACACTCGGGGTAGATCCCCATTCGGCCCCCTAGTAGATGTCGTCTCCGTGTGTACAGGAAACAAATTCCGGGCACACGGTGCAACCATCCCCGATTGATTCCAATAAGCCATGGCACACACCCTTTAAGATGCAATAACATTTCACATGCATGATAACACATAGGAAAATATATACACGATAATAATAACAAGCTAAATAATTCCATACAAGGTACTCATTAAAGAAACAGGGTAAAAATCATCATAGTACTCCATTTCCAGTTTATAATAAAATTGTTCACGGGAACTCACCTTACTGACAGAGTGTTGGCACTACACAGAACCTACTTCAGCTAACCCGAATGCCTACAAGTCAACACGGCGTAATTATAATCGAAAATACAGTTTGTTTGGAGAAAAGTCGAATTTACAGGTCCAACAACCACCCCCCTCCGCTCCCGGGTGAGCGTTCCCCTTCCAGGTTGGCCTCCTAGTATGAGTTCCTACCGGTTCTCTTCCCAGTCATCGGCCTCCCGGGTCGCTTTCTCGGATCGAATGCTTCCCGGGTTGGTGACCTTCCGGGTTCCCTTCCCGGTCGATGGCCTCCCGAGTTAGCTCCCGGATGATGGCCTCCCGGGTTGGGTTCTCGGTCTGATGGTCTCCCGGGTTCCTTTCCCGGTCGATGGCCTTCCGGGTTGGCTCCCGAACAAAGGGCCTCCCGGGTTGGGTTCCCGGTCCTTTACACACGTCGGGTTCCCGATCCTTGGTTTATCGGCCCCGATTGGCGATTGAGAGCACACACACACCCCTTCATTTTCAGAGGGTTTTCACCCCCCCCCCCCTTAAGATCAAATCTTCAAAAGTTAAACCTCTCAAAACCTGCAGAAGCAAAACTCTACATTAATTACCCATTTCATAATAAAAACAATTATCCTTTTCAAAAACCAAAGATCGACACCCAAACATTCCTTGCAGTCAGGGTGTGGATTCCATTCCAAAACTTCTTCATTTTCTTAATTCTTTTCTCATCTTAAAACCACAAACTAGCAAGAAACACAAAGGAAACATCAAGAACTTACCTCAGCTGGTGAATCCTCACATATTACTCTAGCACCCCTTAATCCAATACTCTTCTATCTGCTCCTTCGCTCCCCCTTCTCAAAATTCTCAGCCGCCTCTTTGTTTCTCCTAGAGAAAAATTAGGAATCTCATTCCTTTTATATTTGCCAAATATACAACTTAGTCCCCCAACTTCCTTATTCGTGACTTTAGCCACCATTTTCCCAAAACGCAAACAGTTTAGAATTTTGGTTATTACAACTATTGATTAATATTGATTATTATTTAATATTAATTATAAATTATTAGTTAATATTAATTACTAATTATTGATTAAATTATTTATTAGTTAATATCAATTGTAAAATATTAACTAATATTAATTATTTAAAATTATTATTATTCATATAATTATACTTATATTATTATTATTCAATATATTTAATTATCAAAAAACAAGAATAACAATTTTAAAAATGTTTTGTAAGTTATATAAAGATTTAAAGTTATATTTATTCTATTTCATAAATAATATAATATTTAATTATTATTTTTTGAAGATTTATTAATTAGTTAAGATAAGTAAGGTTGATAAACTTTGTTTTATTCATTTGACTAATTATTCAAAATTATCAGTTAGTGTAAATTTCTCTAAAACTTTCGTATTTAATTACAGAAATCCAAATCTATAGTATGATATATGTATAATTAATAATCAAATTGAAATTCTATTAATTAATATATTTAATTATTTTACCATTTGGTCTGTATTAGTTAACATGTTATATTATTAGTTTTTTGTTTTTATTTATATTATAAAATGTTACATTTGACTAATTTTTTAACATATACTTTTTTATCATTTTACATTTTTCAGTTAACTTATCAACTAGTTTTGTTCAACATGATTATTTTGTCAGTTCGCTTATTAGCTATCTTATCAACCAACAAGTATCTTATCAATCATCAACTGGTCTACCAAACATAGTCAAAATAAAATATACATTGTTATTGTAATGTGAGTGCTATCAATTGTCAATTATAATTAATCACTTCATGGCTTATATATTTTGTTTTTGAAAGCACCACTCCTGCCCATAATATCATTTTTAGATTCTCTTTGTTGTTTGTTTAATGATATAAAGTAGTTTGCTTTCTTTTGTTTGTAATTTAATAATTAACCCATCAACAAAATTGAGTCATGTTATTTTAACCTTATTTTTCTCTTATATTTTTGGATTTAAAAAGACAAAAATTAAATTTAAGATACTCTCTTATATATTTAATAATTTGAAGTGTTATAAAAAATATTTTTAATATGATGTAGTTAAATGTAAATTCCGTCCCTATGATTTATATAAATTAATGAGTAAGGTTATTGAAAAGAATTTTTAACGAATGGTATCCCTATAGTTTTATTTTTCTTTAACGGATATAGTCCCTCCTAACAATGCCGTTAATTAGAGTGTCAAAAATTGTGTCCATTAAACCTTCCTTAACATTCAATTTTATAACGAATTTAGTCTCTCCCTCTATTTTTCATATTTATAACAGATTTGGTCCCTCCCTTTACTTTTATTTTCATAACGGATTTGGTCTCTTCCTTTAATCAATAAAAATTTGGTGGGACAAACATATATCTTTCTGATTATAATACGCAAAATAACTAAACAAATCATGTCAATTCGGTATTCAACTCAACTATAAAATAAGTAATTCATAAATAAGAAAGAGATAGGTTACTGATTCACAAAAAAATAACACTTTCAATTTGAAATTACAATTGTTACAATCACATTTAAAACTCAGATCAAACTATTTTTTTAGTGTTTTTAAATTAGAATATTTAAATGAAAATGTTAAAAAAAAGTTAAAAATATGTGAAGAATTAGGGAAATTAATTAAAATACCCGTATTTGAATCCCGTATTACCAATATGCCCCAAATCTTTCTCATTTTGCCGAAATACCCCTTTTTCCGGGATCGTGGCCGGGATTGACACCCATCCCGGGGTTACCTTCATCGGCGGCATGAATAGTGGCCGAAATACCCCTTTTGGCCAGGATCGTGTCCGGGATTGACACCCATCCCGGGGTTAGCATCATCGGCGGCGTGAATAGTGGTTTTCCCGGCGTTAAGCCGGGATGAATAAGGGAATCCCGGCATTAGTCCGGGATGAACAGTAATTTCCCGGGGTTGGGGGCCGGGATGGAAGAGATGTCTTGATCAAAATAAAATCGACGGTGGGGATTAACTTAAATTAGGTTTACAAGTGTTCCCCCATTATTATAAAAGCATATGGTCCCCAATTCAAACCCCACCCCACACAACCACTTCCTCTCTTCTACTTCTAACTCTCTCTTCTATCTCGTGTATATCACGCTCGGATTTCGACTCGAGTTATTGGAGTTTTAGCAATCTTCGATATGTCTCGTCTACTTACTTTGGTAAGTTTTCTTTTAACCCCATTGTAGTTTTATATTTTATAAAATATTTGTTATATGTTATTTAGACAATGTGTTTGATTATGCGTTTATTTTAGAGATTATGTGTTATGTTTATGTTGTTAATATGCTAGAGTATTTCGTGTTTTTTAGAGTGTTGCGTTAATTTTAGAGTGTTGCGTTAATTTTAGAGGTTGCGATAATTTTAGAGATTACGTTAATTTTAGAGTGTTTCGTTAATTTTAGAGGTTGCGTTAATTTTAGAGTGTTGCTTTAATTTTAGAGTGTTGCGTTAATTTTAGTGAGATTGCGTTAATTTTAGAGTGTTGCTTTAATTTTAGAGTGTTGCGTTAATTTTAGAGAGATTGCGTTAATTTTAGAGTGTTGCTTTAATTTTAGAGTGTTGCGTTAATTTTAGAGAGATTGCGTTAATTTTAGAGTGTTGCGTTAACTTTAGAGTGTTGTTTTACTTTTAAATATTTTAGAGTGTTGCGTTTATTTTAGAGGTTGCGATAATTTTAGAGATTGCGTTAATTTTAGAGTGTTGCTTTAATTTTAGAGAGATTGCGTTAATTTTAGAGTGTTGCGTTTCATTTACAGTGTTGCGTTAATTTTAGAGTGTTGCTTGATATTATATTGTATGTTTGGGGCCATTTTGGCATTATTATAAGAAGATTAAATTGTTATCTTGCTATTCTTTGGTTGGGTTGTTACATAAAGTTTTTTATTTGGTACATATTTCCAAAAACATTTAATTAAATGAAATAACGATACAGTTTTTAAACCCAACTTAAAATAAGTATTTTTGGAAAGTGTAGACAAAGTTTCATATATAGAGGTTGCGTTAATTTTAGAGTGTTGCTTTAATTTTAGAGTGTTGCGTTAATTTTAGAGGGTTGCGTTAATTTTAGAGTGTTGCTTTAATTTTAGAGTGTTGCTTTACTTTTAGAGTGTTGCTTTAATTTTAGAGTGTTGCGTTAATTTTAGAGTGTTGCTTTAATTTTAGAGTGTTGCGTTAATTTTAAATAGGGCATGAGAGGTCGATGGGTACACGGCAGAAATTGCGGCACTTATTGAAGGAGACCTGTCAGACATAAACACCAGCCCTTCTGGGACTCCGATACATTCTCTCAACCTAGACAGAAACCAACCCCACTCCTCCCCCGTCTCGGACTTGCCTACTCCGAAAGCCAAGGACACGATGTTGTTATTTCCGTCCATGGCAACCGCCAAGAACATCATACCTAGGTAAGGTCCCTTTAAATGGGCAGCGTCTATTACGATGACAGGACGCAGGTTTGCCAAAAACGTGCGGATCTGCAAATAACGTACAATTATTGTACATATACGTGGAGCAACTTTGTAAATGTTATAATTTATAATATGTAAATATATGGCGTGTTGATATACGTACCGCACATCCAAGAGAAGCGAAACAAAACTCAAAACGTCCGTGCGAATCCGTCTTTATTCTGGTGTGTGTACCCGGATTCTTCAACTCCAAATTATATAAGTACATAGGGAGTCGTTCGTACGACTCCACGGGAGTGCCTCTCACCATTAGCAGGGCCTTGCATCGCGCACGCCATCCTTGGTGGTAACCAATATTGAGCCCGTACTGCTGGTTGATATCGTCGACGATGTCATTCGGCCGAAATGACCTGCTAGCGTCAATAAACTTCCCTTTCAAAATGTGGCCCAAAGTCCTTCTGTTGGCCTGTCGGTGTCTGGAATTCAGTTGCGTCCTAGAACAAGTGTGCACGTCGTTCAGTTTCCTAACGACAAACATCCCTCCTTTTGGGCCCACGGACTTCGCCGACATACGCCACTTACAATTTTCTTGCTCACAGACAGCCACATATCTGCTATTGTCGGATTTATCTGTTCTAAACACAAAACCCTCTTCCAAGAACTTAATTTCGAGCTGTATGGCCATTTCCTCATTAGTATCAAATAGTTGTCCTTCATGTATGCTTGTACCGCGATTGTAAGGTACGGGTTGGTAGGGTGGTATATTGGTCTCCGGGTTTGGAAGGGAAAGAGGCATATCAAAATAATCGTTATACTCACCAAGTGATTTATTGCTAGGGGTATATGTTTCTTCTTCTTCGTCCTCATCGGTATCGGTATTTGATCTGTCCAGATCAGATATACCCGTTGTGAAAACATGGATTTGTCATGAGCAACTCCAGCAAATCGTCTTTCTTCGTCTTCTTCTTCTTCCTCTGCTTGTTCTTCTTCTTCTAGTTGTGTCTCCGGAACAACATCGGGATAAGAGTCGTAAGGACGATATGAATGATCAGAATAAATTGTGGTGTCGTAGGATGCCTGAAATTGAGAATCAGGCTCCTGTTGACTACCACCGAGATGGATTTCGTCATCACCTCCGGCATCATCTTCGTCATCACCTTCTTCGCACACCAATGTTGCCTCATACACAAAGACTTTTGGAGGTGTTTCTGAATTGGCTGCAATTTGCATAAAACCAAGGATTAGTTCATCGCTGTTTAGCTCCACTAGTAAGCGATCTTCACGTTTGAACACCAACTTGCAAGTAGCAGAATCTTCGATTCCACATTTTCCTATGGCGTAATGAAGAAACCTCTTATATGTATAGATTACTGGAATCTGTACACCACGCTTTGTGTACCCAATATAATCCCACTCATTGTTGTTTTGAACCCACTGGCCATCGAAACATAAATAGAGCTTAGCTTTTACAACAGGTGAACTCATCTTTCCAATTGTATGAAAAATGAAGCAATTCAAACAATGAAAGTTGAGAGAAAGAAAGAAAAATGCAATGGATGTGATGAATGCCTTGCATTATACTGATCTTTAAAGGCAAAATTTATAGCCGACTATTATTAGTTCAAGGACAAATACAATTCAATGTCAAGTACAATTATTGTATGACAAAGTAGAAAAAAACAGTAGAAAGAATCAGCAACAAAAACGTGAAAAACACTGGAATCACATGAAATCATAGGACCAAACCCTCTTTTTCTCAAACCCTAACCCTAAATTACCCAATCCCGGCCCCCATCCCGGCCTCCTTCCCGGCCCACATCCCGGCCCACATCCCGGACTAATGCCGGGATTTCACTATTCATCCCGGCCTAACGCCGGGATTTCACTATTCACGGCGTCTTTGAATGTAACCCCGGGATTGGTAAGCATCCCGGCCACGGATCCCGGAAAAAAGGGGTATTTCGGTAAAATGAGAGAGATTTGGGGCATATTGGTAATACGGGATTCAAATACGGGTATTTTAATTAATTTCCCGAAGAATTATTTACTATTAGATGTATTTGATCTGATACAAACAAAAAGTAAAAAGTAAACCATTTTTAATTACTATTAGCCAATTAACACTTACATAATTTGTGTTGATAGACAGTACAATAGGGTTTGTATGTGATTATGATAATTATTTTTTATACGTTAAGTATTTTTGACAAATTATTACTATTTGATCAAGTAACAAATTTACATGCAATCCATAAAATAAGAGAGAGAGAGAGAAATTTTCAACTTTATTATAAAATTTAATAATTAACTTTATTATAGTTAACATCCAAACTAATTATTTAATTAATTATGATAATTATTTTTCATATGTTAAGTATTTTTGACAAATTATGACTATTTAATCAATTAACAAATTTACATGCAATCCATAAAATAAGAGAAAGATGTTGAAGGATTATGTGTCATCATCGAAAAGAAGTGATTGACATAATATTTTCCTAGTATTAGAATTTATCATAATTAATGTTTCATTTTCTTTGTAAACTCATCACTATTTAAAGGGTTTATAATTAATGAGAATTACAGATTTCATTCTCTCTATTTACTGTTGTTCTGCCCTGTTTTTCCTATAACACGTTATCAGCACGTACGTTCGATCAACTCACCAATAGATTTTCGATCTTTCAACTTCATCAATCAATCTCCAATAGTTCAACAATTCAAGTAAGCACCTCATATTCTCATATTTACAGATTGACATGGATTATTGAATTAAGATATCCTCTTTAGTAGGGTTTTGCTTGCTTTTGGATTTCAAGTTTACTGCTTTAACCATATTTTTTTTATTTTCTTTGGTTTCTTCATTTTTTACTCTTTAGGATTGGTCTAGATTTTTAGTTCCAACTTTTTTTTCTTCAAAACCAAGCCTGAATTTTTAAAAGGCAGACGAGATCTTCTTCATGTAGAAATAAAATATTGCTCGTGTTTTTAAATAAACTATAAAGATATAAGTTTTGATTAAATCATTTCAATTTAAATTATAATACCTTTAATAAATTGAAATCTTTTACTTTTAAATTATTTATTTTTGGAATTAGAATAATGCATGTTTATTAAAATTTTAACATTTCATTTTTTATGTTAATTAGACTATTAATTTCGATTTAATCTCATTTGATTGCAATGGTGTTATAGATTTTTATAGTTTTAATTATTGTTATTTATTTATGTATAATCGGTAAATTTAATCGTATCATTATTATTTACTTATATGAGTTGATTTGGACTCGTTTTTAAATGTGTTTACTTAGTTTTATTTAATTGGATCTAGTAAACCTATTTTTTAGCACACTCCAAATAATGAATTAGACTATTACATATTTCAATATTGGTTCCACTAAATTTACTTTAATTTAATTGGGTTAGTATAATTTTTTTACTTTGGACATATCGTTCTTTATATATACATCTCCAATTAGTTACAATTTTGGCATGTTTAATTGGTTATTTTAATTACATTAATATTATTTTATTTAGATCAATTACCGTTTAATTATGGATATGATATTTATTGTTTTGAACTATTATTATTATTTATTAATGTTTATCAAATTAGATTACAATATTCATATATCTAGATGGTTAATTCAAATGTTCATCTTAATACTGGTATGTTTAGATGTTTATCCAATTAGTACACAATGCTGATATGATAATAATTTTTCTGAATTTAATTTCATTTTCGATCTCTTGTCAAAATCTACCAATTAAATAAATTGCAAGATATCGAAAGGATTTTGTCAAACGGGTGTAAATAACCCTAAGGTTTGTAGGGACTTAAGAAATCCACGTGATTCCCCTACTACCTGGAAATTCAATATATTGAGTGATTTATTCTCGAAAGTGGGAATATTGATGAAGTATTATCAACCAAAATATGCTAACATGCAAAAATCCAATATTGTTATGATAATGAAATTTCACATGCATCATAATTTATTGTCTTATGAACAAAAAGAAAAGAAAAGAAGTTCATATATTATCCCTTATTTATGTAAATAGCTGAAACAACTCATCCGTGTTCAGTGTCCTAAACTCAAAAGAACTTGAGCACAAATATGAATATTCAATGTAAAAACAATTATTGTCGAAAAAGTACAAGAATATACCTAAAGTCCATCAACTCTATATTGACCCCAAAACCAACCTCCTGAAAAAGGTATAAATAAATACCATCATATTTTGATACGACATATAAATCCTAACTTTCATAAAAATACTTTACTAGAACCCCCCAAAGAACTGTGGGATGCCCCGAAAGGTAGAATCGAGAGTAGTCATGAATATGTACTTCTAAAACTAATCGTACAGCGGAATGAAACCCACTTACTTGATTACAAAAGGGTAATTGATCTCAACAAAGAAACGTGATATCCAAAATGTGTCTCAATCTCTGTGGCAACGAACTCACAGATGATAACATGATTTATAACATTATTTTCACCTTTCATATATCAATAAATATTAATGAACCAATATAAGTTGGAACACAACCTTTAGACAAACTCATCAACCTACTGCAAGTGTTTGAGAGACACAAGAATGTTCTTTCATATAACACCAGATATTTCGGGACAAAGAAAATTCCCGATATCAACGCAACGTCATTGTTAGCTAGATTTAGCTCAACGCCAATGCAACATCATTGGAATATTATCAAGTTAATCTTTTGGAACCATTGACATGGGCTTATACTTTCCATATAGAAAGAAAAATGAGATTGATAATGAAACTTCAATACCTCCTTAGAATGTAAGCAACAAAAGTACTAGCTCTTGTAGAAAAACACCAAACAATGTCTTGGTATGTCTTTGTTGATATTAGGTATGTGTCTAATCCATACAAAGGTTGTTCCCAAACTGGATAAGGAATTACCACAGGGAACACTCCAATTGCTTGGAAGTAAGTTAAGCTAACCCTTGTGACTACCTCCTTGAACGATTCCAAGAATATTACTCTCCCTGAGACTGTTCAAGAAATGTATATGATTAAGGATTGTCATATTATATATTAGAAGATCTAGTAATTTTGAGTTCAACCAGTATCCTACTTGCATATATGGAAATAATGCATCATGTATCAAAGAAATGAAAGAAAGATACATCAAGGTTGATAACACAAAGCATGTTCTGCTTAAGTTTTATACAATCAACAATAACAAAACACTCTTCTAGATTCAAGTGAATCAAGTAAGATGTCAAGAGAACATGACACATTTTACCAAATCATATTTTGGGAAGCATGTAGAAAGTAAATGAAAATGTTTTCCAAATCCCTTGATTAATGCACGAATCAGGGGGGGTAATAGACAAAAGGGAGAGCCTACTATACATGTGATGTTAGTATGTTATGCTTTTTCCTTCAACCAAGGTTTTATTTTTCCCATTGGGTTTTGTTCCTTGGTGTAAGGTTTTAGTGAGGCAACAAACTATATACCATCATGCTTTCCTAACTCTCATGATTGATGTTCGAATCTAAGAGAAAACTAGACTAAAGGAAAAGTCTATGTATTGCAAAAAAAGTTGGTGCGTTGTACTCTTTCCTTCGTCAAACTTTTATTTTTCCCACTGGGTTTTTATTTTGGCGTAAGATTTTAACGAGACAACAATTATGCACTATCACTCATTTGACTCGGCACAAGGGGGAGTGTTGAAGGATTATGTGCCATCATAAAAAAGAAGTGATTGACAGAATATTTTCCTAGTATTAGAATTTACCATAATGAATGTTTCATTTTCTTTGTAAACTTCTCCCTATTTAAAGGACTTATAATTAATGAGAATTACAGATTTCATTCTCTCTATTTACTGTTGTTCTGCCCTGTTTTTCCTATAACAAGAGAAATATTTTCAAACTTTATTATAATATTTAATAATTAATTTTATTATAGTTAACATCCAAACTAATTATTTAATTCTCAAATATTCTAATTATAGTAAATAGAACTAGGTTATTCATTGATGGAAAATTGATATTTGAAAAACTGAAATTTCAATTAAGGGTGTTCGCAGTGTGGTTTAGGGAAAATTGCAAATACTCATATGCATTTTGAGCATTTTCCCAAACCATAAGCCGCATTGCACATACTTCAACCGCAAAAAACCGCACCAAGAAATAAGGTGTGTTGTGCGGTGCGGTGCGGTTTGGTTTATGCGTTTGTACATAATACACTTGATGCCTACAATCCTCTAATTATAAAATTAAAACTTCAATATAAAATCAAAGATAACATAACCCGCTACTAGAAAACTGGGTATTAGCGACGGATTTGAGTGACGCGCGAGAGATTTATTTATTTTTCTTGTTTTCTCATTTGAATGTGTTATATATACACATATGTATGTGATGTGTTATGTATATACATGTGTATGTGTTATATGGTTCCGTCGGTCCTTATACATATGTATGTGTATGTGTTTGTGTTAGATGTATATACATGTGTATACATATGTTATAGTATGTATATGCATGTATGGTGATACATATATACATGTGTGCTTGTATGTCTATGTAGTTCATTAAGAGTAACTATAGCCCAAGAAGGCCTAATACAGTTCATTAAACCACTAAAGCTCATGAAGACCCAATACAGTTCATTAAGGGTGCGTTTGGTATCAGGACAGAATAGGACAGGACAGATGTTCAGCGTTTGGTAAGACATAACTAAACTGGACAGGACAGAACAAGCCCGATTAAATAACCTGTTGGGTCTGAAATGTGCTAAGGATAGATACTACTGTTGGTCTTAAGGATTAATACTGCTGAAGATATTAATACTGTTATTTGAAGATTACTACTGCTAGTAGAATTACTACTGCTTGAAAAGTTAGTACTTCTAGAAGAATAGTTAGTACTGCTTGGAGAGTTAGTACTGCTAGTAGTTAGTACTGCTTGAAGATTAATGCTGCCAGCATGATTAATACTGCTATGGAGATTAATGCTACTTCTGATGATCGTGAAGATAAAGATGGATTAAACGAAAGACTAGGAGCTGAAGACAATGATGAAGATAATTATGGAATGAATGCTAAAGATCAATATTTCTTTTGTAATTATCTTGTAATTAATTCTGTATATATACTTTAGAAGTCTTTGATAGTTAGATACAGTTTTCATATAGTTTTTCATATACGTTTGGTTTAGAGAGAATTAACCTCAAGGTTCTTTGTAGTCCTTTCAATAGAGAAGTATTGAACGTCTGTTGAGCTTGTTCAACAGATTGAGGTTTTGTTTGTAATCATTAAGTTAATCAATATAACTTGTGATTTGAGTTCATACACTGTTTAATTGATTTATTGTTAAAGTGTTTTTCCACGACTTCTTTAACATAGTTTCTGAGTGTTTATTAAATTCTTGTTTCGAATTTCGATCCTGACAAGTGGTATCAGAGCCTTCAACTCAGAAATCAAAAATCATCATGGACGGATCTCATGACAGTGTTCTTGTTTCAAAGGTTCCCATGCTCAAACCCAATGAGTTTGACATGTGGAAAATCAGAATCAGGCAGTACATTCTTCTTACAGACTACTCAATGTAGGACATCATTGAGAATGGTCCCTCTGATGGAGGAAAGATGGGAGCAGATGGCAAGAGAACTCCACCAAAGACTGATGGTGAAAGAAAGATGAGGCAGACTGAGATAAAAGCCTTGAGCACTCTGCTCTTGGCAATTCCTAATGAATACCAACATCAGTTCTGCAACTGTTCTGATGCTCAAATCCTGTGGAATGCATTAGAGAAGAGATTTTCAGGCACTAAGAGCACAAAGAGGAATAAAAAAGCAATTCTCAAGCAACAATATGAGAATTTCATGTCTACAAAGAATGAGTCTCTGACTCAAACCTTTGATAGATTCAACAAGTTGATTGGAGAGTTGGCCACTGTTGGTGTCAAGATGGACCAGGATGATGTCAACAGAAAATTTCTAAGATCTCTTGGTGAAGAATGGGTGATGTACATTGTATCCTTCAGACAGAATGATAATCTGGAGGATAAGGAGCTTGATGATCTCTACAATGATCTAAGGGTGTTTGAAGCAGAAGTTGAATCTAAGAAAAGGCCATCTGGATACTCTCATAATGCTGCCCTCCTATCATCTACTACTGATTCTTCGGCTAATACAGAATCAGTTAGTACTTCTTATGGCTCAAAACAGGATGGATCCAATGATTCTGTTTTGGAAGCATTCCTTGCTAGTCATACTAAATCTGCTCTTATCAATGATGATCTGGAGCAGATAAATGTAGATGACCTTGAAGAGATGGATATCAAGTGGCAGATGGCAATGCTCACCATGAGAGTCAAAAGATTCATCAAAAGAACAGGTAGAAACAATTTTTCCATGAGAAGAGAAGATGGTGTTGGATTTGATAAATCCAAGGTGGAATGCTACAAATGCCATAATCTGGGACACTTTGCAAGAGAATGCAGAGGAGGAACTGCTCAACAACATGGAAGCAATAATCAACAACCAAAGTCCACTAACTATAACAGGAATTCATCTCAAGCTCTTGTTTCACAAGAAGGGATGGGCTTTGATTGGAGTGATCAAGCAGAGGAGGCAATACAGAACCAAGCATTGATGGCTGAGGTTTCAGAGTCATCAAGCACTGCAATCCCCACTGAGGTAAAATCTAACCTTTGCTCTAAAACCTGTCTTAAAACTGTTAAAAAGTACAGGGATCACAATCAGAGCATGTGTGATGACCTTAAAAGGTTAGAGAAAGATAGAAGAGAGTATGTTGTGATTGTTGAGAAGTTTGAAGAACAAATAAAGGCATATCAGGCCAATGAACTTCAACATTCATATGATCTCAACTATTGGAAGTGGGAGAAGAATCAGCTAGAGATTGGACTAGAGAAGGCCAAAGAAGAATGTGAAAAAGTTAAGAGTAAATTTGAGAAGGCCAAACTAGACATTGAGAAATATTCCAATGCTTCTAAAGCAATGGATTCTTTACTTAAATCTCAAATTCATGACAAACTAAAGAGAGGTATAGGATACAACAACACCCCTCCACCTTACAATAATAACTATATTCCTCCCACCTCAGACCTCTTAGAAAGACAGGATAAGAATGACTTACCTGCAAGAGCCACAGAAGTAGATCCATTAAACAAAGTAGTAGTTGAGGCAGATTCTGAAAAAGAGAACTCTGATGGTAAGAATAAGGAAGACCATAAATATATTCCCTTAGAAAACCTCATTCTTATAAATGAGAGAGGGGGTAAATCATTTATCAAGAGTGATAAAGTGGAGATGTCCAAGACAGAGAAAGAGACTGTCAAGAGTGAGAAAGCTGAGACCTCTAGGAAAGGAAAAGAAAAGGTACAGAGAGTTCACTACATGCAAACCTCTATTGTAAATCCCTGTACTTGTCAACAGAACAAGCCCCATAAACATGATAAAATAAGGGAAAATCAGAGAAATAGAAATAATCAGTGGGCTCAAAAACAGGGAATTGATCTAAGCAAAGTCAATAGACCAAAGCCTTGTTTCATTTGTGGCAAGTTAAATCATCTAGCCAAACATTGTTATTTCAATCCTATTAACCAAAGATTTTCTTTTCAAAAACAAACACAAAATTCAGTTGGTTATAGGAAGCAATCAAGAAATCACATGGCTGCTAATATGAGAACAGTACCAATGAAAACTGGGACTGCAAAATCTCATATTCAGAATAAGTTTGCTAAATCAAAAGAAAATACTCCAAGCAAGTCAAGGAGTAACTCACAGAACAAGAAAGCAAACAACTTTGTCAAGATTTGGGTTCCAAAAGTCAAGAAACCTGTTAGTACTGCTACCTCAAATAATACTGCTAACAGAAATAGTGCTGCTGATAGCAATACTACTGCTAACCAAGTTAGTACTGCTAACAAGGATAGTGCTGCTACTAGTGTTAATGCTGCCAAGCCCATATTTTTGACAAAATATTCCATCAATGAGATTCCTAAATCTGATCATCTCATCCAGACTATGATTACTGATTATAAATATGTTGATGAGAAAGGACAACCCAAGACCACTTTGGCTTGGGTTCCCTCTAAAAACTAGTTGTTTTATCTTATGTGCAGGGCAACCAACAGCTCAAGAAGAAGAGCATTTGGCATGTAGATAGTGGTTTCTCTAGGCACATGACAGGTAACATGGCCTGCCTTCAAAACTTCAAAAAGTTTGATGGAGGACATGTTGCTTTTGGTGACAATCCAGCAGGTGGTAAGATCAGTGGAAAAGGTATGGTATCAAAAGGTAAGATGTCCTTTGAACATGTATACTATGTTGAGCAATTGAGATACAACCTGTTAAGTGTATCACAGGTCTATGACAAGAAACATAGTATATTATTTACAGAGACTGAATGTATTATCCTTGCTCCTGGATTCAAGGTAGTTGATGAAAATATGATACTACTTAGAACTCCTAGAAAGGATAATGTTTATTGTTTGGACTTAGAGAATGTATCATCTGATTCATCATTAAACTGTCTATTTTCAAAAGCTTCTTTAGATGAATCATCTCTGTGGCACAGAAGGATGTGTCACATGAATTTTAAAACAATGAACATTCTTGTGAAAAACAACCTTGTAAGAGGTTTACCTCAAAAAATGTTTTCATGTGATGATCATTTTATTGCTTGTTTTAAAGGCAAGCAGCACAAAACTTCTCATAAGTCCAAAGAAATAAATACAATCTCTTCACCTCTTCAATTATTGCATATGGATCTCTTTGGTCCTACTAATGTGATGAGTATTGGAAAGAAATCCTATTGCTTAGTCATTGTTGATGACTTCTCTAGATTTACTTGGGTATTTTTTCTGAGGACTAACGATGAGACAAGTGGACTGATCAAATCCTTTGTTCTTAGGGTTGAAAATTGTAACACCCAAAATTTTGGATTATTGGTTAAATTGTATTGTGTTATGTCTGGTTTCGTTCAGCTATTTCCGTCGAAGTTGAGTGGTGTTTGCATTGTGGAAAAAACGTCAAATTTCGTCTAGGAAGAGCAGGTTGGCGAGAGTGCCCGACGAGAGTGCCAGGGTCACTCTCGCGGAAGGCACAATCGCGGGGACTCGATGGGCCGCGGTATATATTCGGCGAGAGTGCCCGACGATAGTGCCAGGGTCACTCTCGCGTGTCACAATCGCGAGAGAAGGGGAAGCCGCGGTACATTCTCGGCGATAGTGACTGGCGATAGTACCCTGTCACTATCGCGAAGTCACAATCGCCGACGGGGGTGTTAGCTTTAAATGTCTGATTTCAAGAGGGGAGCTCATTTATTTCATTTGGGGTTTTTGAAGGCAGCCAATTTTCTCTCCTAGGTAATATTTCTTCACCTCAAAACTCAATCTCTTCAACATTTAATCCTCTCTAGAATCTTGTTGGGTGTATTAAATGCTAACCTAGGGTTTCCCTCCTTTGGTAGTCAAGTTCTAGCCATTTGGTGAACCAAGGTTTCTCCTCACCTACTTCTCATCTCCTTGAACCATCTAGGGTTTGGGGTATTAAAGCAATCTAAGTAAGTTTTCTTAACTTATGAACATGCATACTTGCACCATTACCTGCTTATATGAAATATATGAAATGCATGATGTTGACCTAAAAACTAGGGTTTTGCTTATCTTCAATAAATAAGGTTTTGGGGGTTGGTGGAAGTGTTTAAACATGTGGAAGAGTGTTATTTACAAGTCTTATAGAAAAGGGGCAAATCATGGTGTAGGTCTACATCTCTACATAATGAAATGTCAAATGACTAAATTCTTATCAGCAGTTAGGGTCACTATACTAGTTGGGGATTTGTATGTGGTTAAATGAGTTGTAGTTTCTTATGGTGAATATGTATCAAGCATGATCACGCTATTTGGGCCAATAATATGTTTGCATGAAGATTGTCATCTATAATTGTTCATAACTCTTGTTGGGAGCCTTATATCTATTTCCTTGTGCACGAGGATTTAGATGGTATGCATGGTTATTGTCGTTGGGCATTTTGAGTACACAATAGGGGGCGCAAGTCCCTTAGTTGTACACTCGGCTAGATTGGATATGCACCTTAGCCTGTAAGACCTTGAGGTGTAACCCGACGGGGTAAGCACTAGAGGCAGAGAGGGTTTGAGGATTGTGATGTCCGGCCTGTCATGGGAACTAGAACCGGGCTGGACGGTGAAATCCAATCTAGATCGTGGGTTACCCGCTTTATATGGAAGATATTTGTGTATTATTTGTACAGGAAATTACAATGTCCCTGTTGGGAGGTTTGGCTTTGACCTCCATGCATTGGGAGCCGGTAACATTTAATTATGGTACTTGTTTGCATTATAATTGGTATCGGTATAACAACCAATAGACTTCGTTCTAACACTTGTGTTCATGTTTAAATGGTTCACAGGTTCCGTTAGCGGTGCGAGTAGGATGTATTGATCAGTCGGGATCGCACCTAGGATTCCTCCTTGGACCGGGCATTTTTGGGATTTGAGAAAGAGCGCTTTTGAAGTCATTGTGACACCCATTTTAATCTAGTTGTTAATTGTTCTATATTGAATAGGTTGTCATATATATGTCTTATTTATTCCACTACTTCATTATAGAACTACCCTGTCTCTTTTAGGTTTTAGTCGACATGTTTACAGGTTTTGGATTCGCCTTATTTTAGGCGTTATATTGCAGAAATTTTAGGTTTTATTTTACCTTGAAATTTTAGGGTGTTACAAGTTGCTATCAGAGCTCTAGTTTAAGTGAACTAGGTATGTAGACACGATGCCTAGACTTAAGCTGAGACTATTAAGCTATAAACTGTGAGATTTGGGTAGAATTTCTAAGATGGGATGACCCTATAGTTGACAGAAACTACGTCGTTGAGAATTGTAAAAGTGGTAGCGAGAATTTTTATGTAGTGTATGTTCATAATTTCAATTAGCTACTGTTGTTATGAATATATGATTACGTGAACGTACTTGAATTACTATGATTATGATGATCAATGGACCGTACGAGTATGTTTCTTGTGTATTTTAGTGTTGCTTATTTCCATTTCCTTACTTCTTGTGTGGCAGATACGAAATGGTAAATACTCGGAGTCTCCCACTGAACGGGGGAGAGAAGCCTGAGGATATTTCATCTTACCCGAACCCCATGATTCGAGTGGCAAATGTGGTTCCTCCCGGCATGCCGCCGATATTTACCGGACCAGAGGAAATCATACCTAGAGTGGAACTAGCATCCACAAGTCCGGTCATTCAGGATGCAAACCCGCAAGCTGACATGGTGGCCAGTGTTATGCAAATGGTAACATCGGCGATGGAAAAACAACAGGAAGCATTCCTGAAAATGTTAGAAGACAGAGATGCCAGCCTTCGGAGGCCAGAGGTGGTGGCAGAGAACGCGGTAGCTGGCTCGGGTGGTACCGGAGGCGAGAACCGTACTGAGGGAGTGGTGGTCTTAAAGACAGGGCAAACAGGAAAGGGTTGTTCGTATAAGTCCTTCATGGGGTGTAAACCGCCAGAGTTCGTCGGGGCCGACGATCCCGTAGCTTGCATGAAATGGTTGAGGGAGACGGAGCAGGCCTTCCGGGCTTGCGGATGTGATGAGAATCAGAAGGTGAATTTTGGTTCCCAAATGCTTCGGGGTGCGGATTTAATATGGTGGGACGTCCACACCGCAACCATAGGGGAAGCCGTGTTAGCAAAGATGTCATGGGCCACCTTCAAGAAGAAGGTTATAGAAGAATACTGTAATGAAAACGAAATGGATCTGATCGAGGAAGAGTTCCGAGCACTAAAGAAAGGGGATCTGACGGTGAGGGAATATACCCGTCTTTTCATGGAGAAGCTGAATCTTGTGGGGCATGTGGCCCCGACCGAAAAGGAACAGATAAAGGCCTATCTGAAGGGCCTACCCGCGGACATGGGAAACCGAGTCCAAAACTCGAAAGCTACAAATCTACGAGAGATCATTGAGGAAGCCAAAGTAATGGAAAGAGTCTACGCTAGAGACAAGGAATAGAAGTCGAAGGCCGCAGAAAAGAGGAAGAGCGAAGTGCCGCCGAGTTCATTCAAGCGACCGAAGTTCCAACCGAACGTTAGAAACTTTGATGATCGCCGAGAGGCGAATTTGTGTCCCAAGTGCAAAAGCAAGCATTTTGGTCCTTGCAACTCCAACCCCCGACAAGTCGTGTGCTTCAAGTGTAATAAGTCGGGTCACACAAGTCCGCGTTGTCCCATGCCGGGGACACTTTGTTTCTAATGCAAGGAGCCAGGGCACATTAGGAGGGATTGCCCCAAGCTAAGGGGTGGAGCTAGAGAAGGAAACCCACCAATTCAACCGAAGAGGGAAGCCGTCCCTAAAGCTCAAGGGAGGGCCTTCCAAATGACAAGAGAGGAAGAGAAGGAAACCACCGACGTGGTGTCGGGTACGTTCTTACTCAATTCACTTGCTGCTAAGGTGTTATTTGATTCTGGTGTGAATTTTGTCTTTCGTGTCTCTTGACTTTTGCAAAGAATTGAACGTGCCCTCTAGTACTCTTAGCAATGCCTTAGTAGTAGAGATAGCAAATGGGGAACAAGTGTTATTGCGGTAAGTGTTGGAAAAGTGTCAGCTAGATATTGGTGGGGAGTTGTTCGTTGTGGACCTACTCCCTATGGCAATCGGGAGTTTCGATGTGGTGATCAGAATGGACTGGTTGTCTCATCACAAGGCGGAGATCTTTTGTTCAAAGAAGATGATCAGATTACCGACTTCAAGCAGAAGGTTTGTCTTTGTCTACGGGGAGAAGCGTAAGGGTGAAGTGGCTCTTATTTCTTCCATCAAGGCAAGTAAGTGTCTTGCGAAGAATTGCCCTTCGTTCCTTGCCTACGTGTTGGATGCCAAAGCAGAGAAGAAAAAGATTGAAGATGTTCAAGTCGTTAGTGAGTACCCAGACATCTTTCCTGACCATCTTTCGGGTTTGCCACCTGACCGCCAGGTGGAGTTTCGAATCGATTTAATCCCGGGGGCAGCGCCGATTGCCCGTGCACCGTACCGTCTTGCTCCGACCGAAATGCAAGAAATGATGTCACAACTTCAAGAGGTGTTGGAGAAGGGATTCGTGAGGCCGAGTTCCTCTCCTTGGGGAGCTCCGATACTCTTTGTCAAGAAGAAGGATGGATCGATGCGGATGTGCATCGACTATCGGGAGTTGAACAAGGTAACCGTAAAGAACAAGTATCCATTACCCCGAATCGACGATCTCTTCGATCAACTGCAAGAAGCCGGATGTTTCTCAAAGATCGACCTTCGATCGGGTTATCATCAAGTTAGAGTTCGAGGAGAAGACATTTCCAAGACCGCCTTTAGAACCCGTTATGGTCACTACGAGTTCTTGGTTATGCCCACGCGCCGGCGGTATTCATGGATTTGATGAACCGTGTTTGCCGACCTTTCCTAGACAAGTCGGTCATAGTGTTCATCGATGATATCTTGGTGTACTCGAAGAATGATGAAGAACATGAGCGACATCTTCGAGAAGTGTTAGAGGTGTTAAGGGACGAGAAACTCTATGCCAAATTCTCCAAGTGTGAATTTTGGCTAAGAGAGGTCCAGTTTTTGGGTCATGTGGTGTCAAGTGAGGGAGTAAAGGTGGACCCATCAAAGATTGAGGCTATGATGAATTGGGAACCGCCGAAAAGTCCCATGGAAATCCGGAGTTTCTTGGGTCTAGCCGGTTACTATAGAAGATTTTTCCAAGATTTTTCCAAGATCGCCTCACCGTTGACATCTCTGACAAGGAAGAACGTGAAGTTCCTTTGGACCGAGAAGCAAGAGCAAGCCTTTTGGGCCCTCCAAAGGAAATTGAGTGAAGCGCCAATCTTATCTCTACCCGAGGGGACAGAAGACTTTGTAGTCTACAGCGATGCGTCTAAGATGGGTTTGGGGTGTGTCTTGATCCAAAGGGGAAAGGTAATAGCTTATGCATCCAGGCAATTGAAGGAGCATGAAAAGAACTACCCAACTCACGATCTCGAGCTATCGGCAGTGGTGTTCGCCTTGAAGTTATGGCAACACTACCTTTACGGGACGAGGTGTACCCTTTTTACCTACCACAAAAGCCTGAAGTACGTCTTCGATCAGAAAGAGTTGAATATGCGACAAAGAAGATGGCTCGAACTACTCAAGGATTATGACTGTGAACTTCAATACCATCCCGGAAAACCAAATGTGGTCGCGGATGCCTTGAGCCGGAAGGAGTACAGTCATGGAGTTCAAACCACCTTTGCAAGGGTAGAGGTAGTCTCAAGCCTAATCGATAAAATCAAAGCATCACAGTCGGAAGCCCTTCTTGAAGTTAACCTCAAAAGTGAAATTATGGTGAAGCAACATCTCCAATTGACCGAGGATGGAAGAGGTTTAAAGTTATATCAAGGTCAAATTTGGGTGCCAAAGATTGGAGGATGTCGGGAGCTACTATTGGAGGACGCGCACAAGTCCAAGTACTCGATACATCTGGGAAGCACTAAGATGTATCGTGATTTAAAGCTCAATTATTGGTGGCCAATGATGAAACTAGACGTGGCTAGTTATGTGGAGCAATGCATAACTTGCCTACAAGTGAAGGCGGAGCACCAACGACCATGCGGTAGTCTCCAATCCTTGGAAATACCGGAGTGGAAATGGGAGCACATCACCATGGACTTTGTAACCAAGCTACCGAGGACTTTAAAGAACCACGATACCATTTGGGTAATAGTGGATCGTTTGACCAAGAGCACGCATTTCTTGTCCATGCGAGAGACCCTACCGATGGACAAGCTGGGAAAACTGTACATTGATGAGGTAGTCTCGAGGCATGGAGTGCCACTTTATATTGTGTCCGACCGCGATAGCCGCTTTACATCACACTTTTGGGATAGTTTACAGAAGGAGTTGAGCACAAGAGTAAAGTTGAGTACCGCCTATCACCCGCAGACAGACGGACAGAGCGAGAGGACCATCCAGACCCTCGAAGACATGTTGAGGTCGTGTGTTATCGATTTCGGGGGAAATTGGGATGCAGACCTTCCACTAGTGGAATTCGCCTACAACAACAGTTACCACTCAAGTATTGGTATGGCGCCATTTGAGGCATTGTATGGAAGGAAGTGTAGGACACCCGTGTGTTGGCTGGAAGCGGGTGAGAAACAATTTGTCGGACCGGAGATCGTTCAAGAGACGGCCGACAAAGTGAAGGTCATCAGGGAGCGTTTGAAAGCGGCACAAGATAGGCAGAAGAGCTACGCGGACAAGAAGAGAAGACCGGTCGAATTCCAAGTGGGGGAACGTGTGATGCTGAAAGTGTCACCATGGAAAGGATTGATAAGGTTCGGAAAGCAGGGGAAGCTCAGTCCCTGTTTCCTTGGGCCTTTCACTATCCTTGAACGTATTGGTCTACAAGCTTACAAGTTGGATCTTCTGCCGGAGATGGACGGAATCCACCCCACCTTTCATGTGTGCTACTTGCGGAAATGCCTAGCCGAGGAAGAGAGTGTCATTCCACTATCGGAAAACAGAGTGGACAACAACCGTTGCATAGAGGATCCCGAATCTATCCTGGAAAGGAAGACGAAGAAGCAACGGCACAAAGAGGTGGTTATGGTGAAGGTTCAATGGAAGCATCATCGCGGGACCAACGTGACTTGGGAAGCGGAGGAAGACATGAAGAGGCGATACCCTCATTTGTTTGGTTAGTTAGGATTTCGAGGACGAAATCCATTCTAAGGGGTGGAGGATTGTAACACCCCAAATTTTGGATTATTGGTTAAATTGTAATGTGTTATGTCTGGTTTCGTTCAGCTATTTCCGTCGAAGTTGAGTGGTGTTTGCATTGTGGAAAAAACGTCAAATTTCGTCTAGGAAGAGCAGTTTGGCGAGAGTGCCCGGCGAGAGTGCCAGGGTCACTCTCGCGGAAGGCACAATCGCGGGGACTCGATGGGCCGCGGTACATATTCGGCGAAAGTGCCCGGCGATAGTGCCAGGGTCACTCTCGCGTGTCACAATCGCGAGAGAAGGGGAAGCCTCGGTACATTCTCGGCGATAGTGACTGGCGATAGTGCCCTATCACTATTGCGAAGTCACAATCGCCGATGGGGGTGTTAGCTTTAAATGTCTGATTTCAAGAAGGGAGCTCATTTATTTCATTTGGGGTTTTTGAAGGCAGCCAATTTTCTCTCCTAGGTAAGATTTCTTCACCTCAAAACTCAATCTCTTCAACATTTAATCCTCTCTAGAATCTTATTGGGTGTATTAAATGCTAACCTAGGGTTTCCCTCCTTTGGTAGTCAAGTTCTAGCCATTTGGTGAACCAAGGTTTCTCCTCACCTACTTCTCATCTCCTTGAACCATCTAGGGTTTGGGGTATTGGAGAAATCTAAGTAAGTTTTCTTAACTTATGAACATGCATACTTGCACCATTACTTGCTTATATGAAATATATGAAATGCATGATGTTGACCTAAAAACTAGGGTTTTGCTTATCTTCAATAAATAAGGTTTTGGGGATTTGTGGAAGTGTTTAAACATGTGGAAGAGTGTTATTTACAAGTCTTATAGAAAAGGGGCAAATCATGGTGTAGGTCTACATCTCTACATAATGAAATGTCAAATGACTAAATTCTTATCAGCAGTTAGGGTCACTATACTAGTTGGGGATTTGTATGTGGTTAAATGAGTTGTAGTTTCTTATGGTGAATATGTATCAAGCATGATCACGCTATTTGGGCCAATAATATGTTTGCATGAAGATTGTCATCTATAATTGTTCATAACTCTTGTTGGGAGCCTTATATCTATTTCCTTGTGCACGAGGATTTAGATGGTATGCATGGTTATTGTCGTTGGGCATTTTGAGTACACAATAGGGGGCGCAAGTCCCTTAGTTGTACACTCGGCTAGATTGGATATGCACCTTAGCCTGTAAGACCTTGAGGTGTAACCCGACAGGGTAAGCACTAGAGGCAGAGAGGGTTTGAGGATTGTGATGTCCGGCCTGGCATGGGAACTAGAACCGGGCTGGACGGTGAAATCCAATCTAGATCGCGGGTTACCCGCTTTATATGGAAGATATTTGTGTATTATTTGTACAGGAAATTACAATGTCCCTATTGGGAGGTTTGGCTTTGACCTCCATGCATTGGGAGCCGGTAACATTTAATTATGGTACTTGTTTGCATTATAATTGGTATCGGTATAACAACCAATAGACTTCGTTCTAACACTTGTGTTCATGTTTAAATGGTTCACAGGTTCCGTTAGCGGTGCGAGTAGGATGTATTGATCAGTCGGGATCGCACCTAGGATTCCTCCTTGGACCGGGCATTTTTGGGATTTGAGAAAGAGCGCTTTTGAAGTCATTGTGACACCCATTTTAATCTAGTTGTTAATTGTTCTAGATTGAATAGGTTGTCATGTATATGTCTTATTTATTCCGCTACTTCATTATAGAACTACCCCGTCTCTTTTGGGTTTTAGTCGACATGTTTACAGGTTTTGGATTCGCCTTATTTTAGGCGTTATATTGCAGAAATTTTAGGTTTTATTTTACCTTCAAATTTTAGGGTGTTACAAAAACCAAACAAATCAAAGAGTTAAAGTCATCAGATCTGATAATGGAACAGAATTTAAAAACTATGACTTAAACAACTTTTGTGAGACTAAAGGTATTGAGAGACAATACAGTGCTCCTAGAACTCCTCAACAAAATGGTGTTGCTGAGAGGAGAAATATGACACTAATTGAGGCTGCTAGATCTCTGTTGGCAGATTCAAAGCTACCCATCACTTTTTGGGCAGAAGCAGTTAATACTGCTTGTTATGTCCAAAACAGGGTTCTAGTAGTCAAATCTCAAGGCAAGACACCTTATGAACTTTTTAACAAGAAGAAACCTTTTATTGGATTTTTCAAACCTTTTGGGTGCCCTTGCACTATTCTCAACACCAAATCTCACTTAGGGAAGTTTGAAAGCAAAGCTGAAAATGGATTTCTTGTTGGATACTCCTCTCAGAGTAAGGCATATAGAGTATTTAATAGTTCTTCAAGGATTATAGAGGAAAGTGACAATGTCAAATGCAATGAGAACACACCAAATCAAATTGGTACAGGTCCTGATTGGTTGTTTGACATTGATTCACTAACTAATGCATTGGGTTTTAGTAATGTGCAAAATGCAGGAACAAGCTCAGAAAAAGGTACAAGCACAGAGTTCAGAGTTTGTGCTGTTTCCAATACCTACAGTAGATCCTGTTGAATTTTGCCAGCAAGAAAAGAATGATGCTTCAGAATCAGAAGATTCTGATCCAGACCAAGATGAAGATGCTAAAGCAGATGAAGAGGACAAAGGTGATGAAGAGAATAAGAATGATAAAGAGGATGATCATAATTCAGGAAACTCAGGACCTGAGATGCCCATACTGTCAGAAGATGACACTGATGATGAAAATTCTTCAGTATATGGTGGAAGCACTCCAGAAAAGAATGGCTCCAATCTCGAAGCAAATCTTAATGAGGAGGTTGTCAATCATACAAGAACTCAGAAGAATCATCCTCCTCAATTGGTGATTGGTGACATCAATTCCCCAATGATCACAAGGCAACAAAGCAAGTTAGGGGGATTGAAAGACCTACAATCAGGCTTGCTATCTTGTTTTCTATCCCAGATTGAACCCAAAAAGGCTTATGATGCAATGAAAGACCCAAGATGGATAGAAGAAATACAAGAGGAGTTGCTGCAGTTTGTGCTGCAAGATGTATGGGATCTAGTTGAACTTCCACAAGGACAAAGGGCAATTGGTACAAAATGGGTTTTCAGAAATAAGAAAGATGAGAGAGGAATTGTGATAAAGAACAAGGCCAGACTTGTAGCACAAGGGTACACACAAGAAGAGGGAATAGACTATGAAGAAGTATTTGCTCCAGTAGCCAGAATTGAGGCAATTAGGCTGTTTCTAGCCTATGCTTCTTTCATGAAGTTCAGAGTTTATCAGATGGATGTCAAGAGTTCATTCCTATATGGGACAATTGATGAAGAACTATATGTTTGTCAGCCTCCAGGGTTTGAAAATCCTAACTTTCCTGACAGAGTATACAAATTAAAGAAGGCACTTTATGGGCTACATCAAGCACCAAGAGCATGGTATGACACTTTGTCTACCTATCTCTTGGAAAATGGTTTTGAAAGGGGAATAATAGACAAGACTCTGTTCATCAAAAGGAAGAAGAAGGACATCCTGATTGTGCAAATCTATGTGGATGACATCATCTTTGGATCCACAAAAGATTATTTGTGCAAAGAGTTTGAGGAGCTGATGCACAAAAAATTCAAGATGAGCTCTATGGGTGAACTTACATTCTTCCTTGGGCTACAGGTTAAACAGAAGAAAGATGGTATCTTCATCAGCCAATCCAAGTATGTGCAGGATATTCTTACAAAGCTTGGATTTTCATATTCAAAGCCTGCAAGCACACCTATGGAAACACACAAACAGATCACTGCAGATCTTGAGGGGGAGGATATAGATGTTCATCATTATAGATCTATGATAGGCTCCCTCATGTATCTAACAACTTCAAGGCTAGATATTATGTTTGTTGTCTGTATGTGTGCCAGATTTCAAGTAAGACCTAAGCAATCTCATTTTCAAGCAGTCAAGAGGATCTTCAGATATCTCAAAGGACAACCTAGGTTGGGTCTTTGGTATCCTCATGACTCACCATTTGATCTACTTGCATATTCTGATAGTGATCTGGGTGGTGCAAACTTGGATAGAAAGTCTACATCAGGAGGATGTCAGTTTTTGGGTACAAGACTAGTTTCATGGCAGTGTAAAAAGAAAACCACATTGTCCACCTCTACAACAGAAGCAGAGTACATAGCTGCTGCAAGCTGCTGCTCACAAGTGCTATGGATTTAGAATCAGATGTTGGACTATGGTGTTACTTTTCTGCACACTCCAATCTTCATTGACAACAACAGTGCCATACGCATTATTAATAATCCAGTGAAGCACTCAAAAACCAAGCATATAGAAATAAGGTACCATTTTATTAGAGATTGCAATGAAAAGAAGCTAATTCAAGTTTTGAAGGTACACACAAGTAACCAATTTGTTGATCTATTCACCAAAGCTTTTGATGTGGGTAGATTCACATTCTTGGTCACAAGTGTGGGCATGATAAACACTGAATAAGCATCTTTTGATTTTCTTTATGTACCATTTCTATATACATTCCTTCATGTTTACTTTCTCATAATATATTGTGCATGGTGCTGCTAACTTTGTGTGTTTAAGTGTTTCAGATTACCTTGCTGATTAGAAACTTGGTACGTATAGTTAAGTTAATACTGCTATCACTATTAATCCTGTTGCCAGTTCAAATATGGTTAAGTATGGTTACTACTGCTTGGTGGTTTATACTGCTAATGCAAAGTTACTATTGCTTACCTTATTTCTACTGCCAGATAGTGTTACTACTGCTGGTAGGTGTTAATACTGCTAGTATATGTTAATACTGCTGGTATGTGTTACTACTGCTAGTCTGTGTTAATACTGCTAGTCTGTGTTCATACTGCTAGTATGTGTTACTACTGCTTATATGGTTAGTACTGCGGGTTTGTTAATGCTGCTAGGGTACTTAGTACTGCTTCTAACTGAAACCCTCCACCTATAAATAACCTCTTTGACCGCCAAAATCCAAACGGCTCTTTGAATTTCCTACGAGTGATCTTTCTCTCTCTTTCTCTCGAATTCTTACTTACCAGTGCGTAACCCTAATTTTGATCCTAACAAGTGGTATCAGAGCTTATATAGCAAACTATTGGAAGAAGCTGGGATGAATCTAACAAAGATGGCCATGGAGTACTTGTGTATGATGTTTGAGCCTGAAAGAGTTCAGTATGTTATCAAAGACTTGCATCTTGAGAATGGATTCAAAGGAATAGATAATTGAATGTTGTTTGAAAACTGTGGAGTCTTTGTGGTAACTATTGACAAAAGCTATCATGAGTACTTCTTGGTGGACAAGGTGTATGACCATAGCAGAGCAAAGTTGCAAGGAATGCTGAGAGCAAAGCTGGTATGTCCTAAAGATTCAGAAATGGCCAGAATAGTAATCAAAAGAACTATTAATCAAAGTCTGGGACTGGATCCAAATCTTGGGAATTGAATTGGAGTTTTGAAAGCATCATGAAGACCCTATGCTGAAGAACTTAACTTCTCAATTTGAAAAGTTAAGTTAGGGGGAGATTGTTGGGTCTAAAATGTGCTAAGGATAGATACTACTGCTGGGCTTAAGGATTAATACTGCTGAAGATATTAATAATGTTATTTAAAGATTACTACTGCTAGAAGAATAGTTAGTACTGGTTGGAGAGTTAGTACTGCTAGTAGTTAGTACTGCTTGAAGATTAATGCTGCCAGCATGATTAATACTGCTATGGAGATTAATGCTGCTTCTGATGATCGTGAAGATAAAGATGGATTGAACGAAAGACTAGGAGCTGAAGACAATGATGAAGATAATTATGGAATGAATGCTAAAGATCAATATTTCTTTTGTAATTATCTTGTAATTAATTATGTATATATAGTTTAGAAGTCTTTGATAGTTAGATACAGTTTTCATATAGTTTTTCATATACGTTTGGTTTAGAGAGAATTAACCTCAAGGTTCTTTGTAGTCCTTTCAATAGAGAAGTATTGAACGTCTGTTAAGCTTGTTCAACAGATTGAGGTTTTGTTTGTAATCATTAAGTTAATCAATATAACTTGTGATTTGAGTTCATACACTGTTTAATTGATTTATTGTTAAAGTGTTTTTCCACGACTTCTTTAACATAGTTTCTGAGTGTTTCTTAATCATAAAATCCCAATCAATCAAGCTAAGTACTCATATGAACATTAAGATCAAGAACTAGAGAGAGAAAGTCTAGAGAGAGAAAGTAGATCTTGAATTAGTCACAAATCTGATCTTACAATACAATGCACTCTAGTTCATTATTACATGATTACACAAACCAAACTATATATACCATCTATCTAAAACAAAGCCTTAATGGCTAAGGAAACTAAACTAGCTTTGACAAAGACAATATTGACTTTTACATTGTTGACTTTCCTATTAAATCTTGGATACAATATTTAGACCTAACAATCTCCCCCTTTGTATTCAGGATTTAATAAAAATTTGATGCAGATCTTCAACTCTTGATTCTTCATCTTTTGTCTCTTGAAGCTTTCAAAAACTTTGCTCTTTTGCAGCTTTTGAAGAATATTGGAAAGTCTTTTCAATCTTTGAAGCTTTGGAAAGTCAACATGTCTTGAACAGAAACAAAAAAACTTGAAACTTCTTCGAAACTTGAAACTTTAACTCTGAAAAATCTTTTGTCTTCAATCAAAATTGTATCTTCATCACTTTGATCACTGAATCGTCTTCGGAAGAACAAACCTTCTTGAAACTTGAAATTCTTTATCAGAAATTTTTGACTTTGAATCAGTCTTTGAAACAGCGGAAGCAAATTGAACTTTAGGCTTGAATTTTGAACTCGAACTCTGAAATTGAATCTTTATATCATTCTCGCCCTTTTTGATGAAGTGAACATCATTATCATCAAAATATCATCAATTTCAGCATAGGCTTTGATTTCCCCCTTTGTGAACAACAAACTATCTCCCCTTGATATTGCCGTACTTTTGATCTGAAGAGCCGAATCATGAATATTATATATCCGAATCTTTTCAAATTCAGATATAATAAGCGTGTAACCCTGATTCAACAAATGAAACAGTTAGAAGTGCCTGTCAGTAACACAAAGTTACTATGTACAACGGATGTACAATTTAAGGAGATGGTTTGATGTTGACTCCCCAGGACTTCCATTCAATCATTGAAAAACACAAGGTTTTTCTAAGAATGTTCTGACAGAAAAACAAATTTTCTGTGTGCTCGTGCTTGTGTCTGAAAGAATTAGCACAATGATTGTGTTTCATAAGGCTCAAAGTATGTAAATCACTGAGACAAGAATGATTGTACATGGACTCAATGTGCATGAGAAAGGGTCGAAGGTGGGGCAACTTTCCTTCTTTTTCAATATCAGTATCTTCCAAGTGAAGATCCGATAGATTATGTGCTGCTTCCCCATAAAATGTGAAACATTCTCTTTTTAAGAAAAGAATGAGTAGCTGGTGAGGTTGTATGCAAGAGATGGCATGGGCTATTTGCCTATTTCAATGATGGTCACCAAAGAAATGTGAACCAATCAGTAATGATATTCTTTTAACTCTGATCTCACACCCTCTTTCTTTTTATCATATAAGCTCACATCTAACCAATCTCTCATTTCCATTTTACCTCTGCTCACTCCCACACTCAATTCTTTTAAACCCCTCTCCCCTCAATCACTCAAAGGATTTCTTCCGGGGTAGGAAACACTGGTTATCGTGAATCCATGGAAGATCTATTAAGCACTCATACTGAATCCCATGTTCCTAAAAATTACATGCTGGTCAATGATTTTTCTTGACATGTAAAGCACAAGAAATCATATGTCCGTGTATGTATGCTCATTGAAAAATATGAATGAAATTTGAGCATTTGATCTTTGAAGATTTCTCAAAACAAAGATATTGAATGAATTAAATGAAGTTAAGAGAATTGTTTTGAGAATCTGACAATGAATTAAACAGATCAAATCAAATGGTTCGGGTATCAAAGAATTGGATATTTTGTTTATATGCACAAATATAAACAATTTATCAATGAAAGCACAAATATGAAAAAGATATATGATGCTTATCAACTTTGAACGCAAAAAGGGAGTATTTCCATCGAAAAATTGGTTCGAATTTGAGACATGGTAATAACGTTTTCAAATAAAATACTGAACCGGTGTGTGAATACTTGACAGTATATAGACAAGATAATACACAAGTATTAATCTTTGGAAACACACGGTCAGTTAAACAATAAATTGCAAAAATTGAAAAACATTTAAAAATCACACTTCTAAATTCATAAAATCGTTTGAGAATAAGAAGTGGTTTGAACATTTAAGAAAATGTTTTTCATGTTCAAAAGTTGTCCTTCTTTCAAACAATCAGAGATCTAGGATCAGAAAATTTTTACCTTTGTGGCTCCCCCTCAAATCATGATCAAATGATTTATATCTTTTGAGCACCCCTGGATATTAGCATAATATCCTTCTTTGATCGTTGAAAAACGGGTACGGATCTGTCATTTGATCAGTAGCCACTTTATTCATATTATTTATTTAAAAAATAAAAGACAAAAAGCAGTAAAACGGTTTTCTAGAATGAGTTCTGATCTGAAATAATCATAAGTCATCACCTTTACTCCCCCTTAAATTAAGCATCTGAAATATGTCAGTTAAAACAGGATAGAGATAAAACACTCCCTTTGAATTGTTAGACCATCAATATCAGAAAAATCTAGCAAAGAAAAAGTTTAGGATAGAGATCAGATCAATTCACTCGGGATGAAGACCATCAATATCCATCGGATGCAAGCATTCAGGAGTAAGGTCTTTTTGATCACTGAGGTCCGAGTCCTAAACTGTTGTGTTTAGAAGTCAAACTCCGTTGAAGACCGGGTCCTAAGCTGATGTGCTTAGAAACCATAATCTTTTATCCTTGAAGTCCGGGTTTTGAACAGTTGTGTTCAAAAACCATTGTCTTTCTTACTCCCCCTTGGAATGAGGTGCCTGCAACACAGATTCAGGTTTCGGTTTTGGTACCCACTGGTATTTGGGTCCAGAAATGTTAGTTGCAGTGCGTGTGGGGGTTATGGAGTAAGAACCATACCAGAAATGATCATTTGTTTTGTGAAAATGATCATGTGTACAACAAATAGAACAATAAAATTTCTTACCGTTAGGTGCTTTATTCTTCTTTGCTTTGTGTACATGTACACATGATTTCTTCTCTTTTAGCTCATTTTCCTTATCATCTTTGACTGGTTTCTTTTGACAAACCAGTTTCTCTTTCTTGAAACTTTTCCTCGGATAAGTATCTGAACCATCTAAATAATCATCATAGAAAAGGTTAGTGCGACGAATCTGATTAAAGGATTTGACTGACCTGTTTGAAGAGATGAATTTCTGATTTGAACTTGAAACAGAATTTTCAAGTTCTTTGATCTTTGATACAAAATTATCTCTTTCTTTCACAAGCTGGTCAATCTTTGTTGTGAATTCAGACTTCGTCCTTTGCTCTTTCAGCGCAACTGCAGACAGTTCAGACAACTTAGAAGTCAGTTTCATGATTTCAGATTCAAAGATTAATCTTTCTTCTTCAAACCCTTTTTCTGAATCATTTCGCTGGCCAGATAACTCTTTAAAAAATTCTACATTCTTCTGTTCTATGGCCTTCTTTTCTTTATCAAACTTCTCTCTTTCCAATATCAGTACTTTCTCAAAATCTGAGATTTGTTGAGAAAACTTGATGCCTTTAAGCTCCACTGACTTCTTTTCTTCATAGCACTTCTTGGAAAAGTCTGAGAACTTCTTGGAAAAAATTTTATTTTCACTTTCAAACTCAGCTTTATTTGCAACAAGTTGTTTTTCCAAATCAGATAAATTCTTTTTAAGCTCAGTGTTCTCAGATTCCAATCTCTTAACTTTCTGCTCATTGCTCTTAACAGAGACTGTCTGCTGAATTTTAGCTTCCAACTCAGAAATCTTTCCTTTTAGATCTGACACAACTGTTGGCCCTATCATTGTCCATTCAAGATAGTCCCATATATCCTTTCCTGTTGATTTGTACAAATCTTTTCCTGTCAACTGATATGTATCTATGTGACCTTTAATCTCATGACGAATACTATTCAACAGAAAAGTTCGAGCCATATTATCAGCATTCTTTCTTTTCTCTCGATCCTCAGTACAATCTTCTGTTGGAGTATGAGGTGTCATCTCTCCTTCAGTCAATGACAATCTGATATAACAACTCAGCTCATTTGTATCTACAAATTTGAGAAAATCAGCTTTCCACTGCTTGTATCTTCCTCTGAGCAAAATTGGTGAACTCATCTCTCTCTTAGAAATAGCTTGATGAGAATGATCGTTCCCAAACTGTATATCAGAAAATCAAAAATCAGATCAAATTGAAATCTTAAAAAAAATATTTCGTGAAAATTGAAATTTGAACAATACTTGTTATTTCGCAGTGTAGAAAAATATATTTCCAAAGATGACCAAAAAAATTTTCCAGACTCGTTTTTTTTTTTTTTTAAACAGGGAGACCCGCAAACTTGAGGTATTCGGGTCACAGAGGTATTCGGGTAACAAAGATATGCGTGACCAGAGAGATATTCACTTCGATGCTTTCCTTAGAGAGATATGCGTGTCCAGAAAGATATGCGTGTGTAGTGTGAAACGCACATCTCAGTTATGCGTGTGTAATGTGAAACGTACATCTCAGCTATGCGGGTCTAGTGTGAAACGCACACTCTACTATGCGGGTCTAGTGTGAAACGCACACTCTGATATGCGGGTCTAGTAAGACACGCACTTGATGATCTGCGTGTGTTGACAGATACGTACAAGAGATATGCGTTTCCAAGAGAGATTCAAACTTATGAATCACACGCACAATAGGATGAATGACCCGCATTCTATATGAATCACCCGCATACTTTGATGAACACACGCACACCACTTAAAATCAATCAAAATCACACCAAAACACATCTAGACTTCGAATTTCAATCTGAAAATTTGACAATTCACTCACCTACACAATTCGAACACAACTCTAGCAAGCAATTTCGATTAAAAACACAGAAATCAACAAATTTGATTCAAGAACAGTGACAAAACACGTTTTCACAAAAATCTCAAAAATGAAAAATTGAAACCGATTTTGTTCGAATTTCAAGATGGAATCAAAACAACAATCAATCACTACACCAAATCGAACACAATGAATCCAATTTCTTGCATTAAAAACGATTTTTCACATGAAATTCGATGAAACGGTAACAAACTCATTTCTTGAAAATATTTTCGAAAATTCAAATTTTCGATTTTAAAACTTCAAATTTCAATTCAAATCATGATAAAATCTTTTCTGAAAAATTTGGTTCAGCTCTGATACCAATTGTTAATCATAAAATCCCAATCAATCAAGCTAAGTACTCAAGATATGAACATTAAGATCAAGAACTAGAGAGAGAAAGTCTAGAGAGAGAAAGTAGATCTTGAATTAGTCACAAATCTGATCTTACAATACAATGCACTCTAGTTCATTATTACATGATTACACAAACCAAACTATATATACCATCTATCTAAAACAAAGCCTTAATGGCTAAGGAAACTAAACTAGCTTTGACAAAGACAATATTGACTTTTACATTGTTGACTTTCCTATTAAATCTTGGATACAATATTTAGACCTAACAGTGTTTATTAAATTCTTGTTTCGAATTTTGATCTTGACATGACCAATTTACCCCAATAAACTGTTTAGTGTTTTTTTTTTTATCAAATAATCAATCTAAATGATAATTAACAAATAATATTATAAAATACAAAAACAAAACACAAAGTTTAAAAGTATATAAAGCTAAAATATACCAAATTTAATGGAAAACCATAGCCACACTGCCTCTATCTAAAAATGAATTTTGAAAGAATTCAGATTTTCATATGTTGAAGACCTCGATTTTCAGATGTTGAACAACTTTGATTTTACGAAAAGAAATTGATTTCCAGATGTTGAAGGCGTGGGTTCTTGCAACCAGAAACAGAAAATCGATGTTGAAGAACTCAACTTTGCAAAAAGAAATCGATTTCCAAATGTTGAAGACGTGGATGTTTGCAACCAAAATAGAAAATCGATGTTAGAAGAACTCAACTTTGCAAAAAGAAATCGATTTCAAGATGTTGAAGGCATGAGTCTTTGCAACCAAAATCAGAAAGTCGATGTTTATTGAAGGGGTGGGTCTTTGCAATCAGAAAATGAAAGTCGATGGTGAAGTCAGATGGGGGAGGCGACAATGTTGAGAAAAATATCAGATGAGGGAGGCAATAAGGTGGCAAAGATCATATGGTGAGAAAGAAAACAGATGAGGGAGGCGATGGTGAGAAAGAAATCAAGGGTATATTATACATAATGGCCTTGTTCTATCTACTTCCAGGGGAGGGGTACACATGTGTCCCATGTTTGTCCAGGCTAGTTCATGTCTATTCCACATAAAGACATGCCAAACATGGGACATGTTTGTTCTGTTTTGTCTTGTTCCATCTTATTCTACATACCAAACTCACCCTAAAAGTCATTGAAGCTAATAAATGGCAATATAGTTCATTAAAGCCACCGAGTTCATCAATCCTAGTACAGTTTAATATCATTCACTATAGCCTATAAAAGTCCCAATACTGTTTATTAAGAGTCACTAAAGCTTATTAAGGCCTAATACAATTTATTGACAACCATTGAGTTCATTAAGACCCATCAATACCCAATACAGTTCATTACCATCCATTATAATCCATTACATATATATATATATATATATATATATATATATATCAACTATACACACTATATACGACCCACCAAGGCAACATACAGTTTAGTTAAAGTCATTGAAACTCACCAAAGCCCGATACAATCAATTAAGAGTCAATGTAGCCATGAAGACCCACTACAGTCATTAAGTGCCAATGAGTCAAATATGACCCACCAAGGCTATTACAGTTCATTAAGAGCCATCAAAGTTGATCAAGGTCTAATATAGTTCATTAACAGCAACTGAAGCACATGAAGGTCCAATAGAGTTCAATAACAACAACCAAATCTAATACGACCTATTAGAGTTCATAAAGAGCCGTAAAGCCCATCAAGGCCTAATCAAGTTCATTAAGAACCATTAAAGCCCACGAATGTCCAATATATACATACATACTAAAGCCACTACACACACACATATACATACACAAAAAATGTATAATCTTTAATTTGACACATATATCAATAATTTTTGGGTTTTTTCTATCAGTTTTGTTCAAATTACCTAGATATGTATCTTTAATTTAACATTGATTTTGATGTATTTTTTCATTGGTTTTTTGGTGTTATGAAGCTCGACCCATTAAATTAAATGAGTTTTAATGTGTGGTCAAGATCGACTTGAGTTCGAGAATTTTGTGAATGTCATTTGATTACGTTCTACATATACATAGATTTCAAACGAGGAAGATATAGATTTGATATGTTCGAAACGATTTCAAACCTTTTTTTGAATAAATATTTAATAAATATTAAATATTACGTTAAAATATTAATAATTTTTTCTAAAATAAAAGTAGATATCTTAGAATTTTATTTCACCACATACATACTTACATCATGTATATATATATATATATTTAGTAATTATTTAATAATAATTTAGTTTCATTATATTAAATTTAGTTAAATATTAAGTTAAAAAGAATAGTGATTAATGAAATTTTCACAAGATGTTAACAAAACTCAATTCCTCCCTCCTTTTTCCCTCCAGTCCTCCACCCTCCCCGTTTTCCCATTTTTCCCCTCCCTTTTTTTACAATGTTAAAACAAACCCTCCCTTTTTTTTACTATGTGAAAACAAAATAATGTTACCATCATCTCCTACCGTTTCGCTTTTGAAGGAATAACCATAAACCCATTTCATATTCCATCAATCGCAACTCGATCGACCCAGTTTGAGATTTGATTCGAGCTATGGAGTTTTCGAGAATTGGGGTATTCAATTGGGTGTAGAGGAATAATCGGGTGGGTCTGAAACAAGATGGGCATGTGGCTCTTAAAAAAAGGGTAGACGTCACCCTCTGAGGAGCCCCCATCGCATCGGTCCCACGGTCATCATTATGAACAAATAGTATAATTTGTAATTGAATTGACTTGTTTCTTACATCAACCACTATGCAGTATATATACACAATTTGAGAAATAGAAACTCTATCCTACAGATTACAAAACTAATTACTCTATCCTAGAGATTACAAAATTAATTACATAAGATGTAAAAAGAGAATAAATCAAGGGATATTATTTTGGTGATCAAGAATGTGATTTTGGTGATCAAGAGATATGATTTGGCATATCTCTATCATGCCCCCGCAAGATGGACGATCAATTAGTGAGACTGATCTTGGACATGAGCTCAAGAAACCGTGTCCGAGCAAGAGGCTTAGTGAGAGTATCGGCAAGTTGATTGTTGCCAGAAATGTATGACACACAAAGTTGTTGGTTTTGAACACTTTCATGAACAAAATGATAGTCAACTGCCAAGTGTTTCATTTTGGAGTGGAAATTCGGATTTGCAACAACATATGTAGCAACTGCTCGATACTCGGCTTCAGTTGATGATTGAGCAAGGGTTCTTTGTTTACGGGAACTCCAAGAGATAGGATTGCAACCCAAATAGACAATGTAGCCGGTTGTAGAAATATAGTTATCTTTATCACCGACCCAATCAGCATCTGAAAAAGCATGGAGAGTAGTCGGGGAGGCTTGGCGAAGTAGTAAACCTTGAGTGGTAGTTCCAGCAAATCGTAATAACCTTTTAAGAGCGGCCTAATGATCTTGAATAGGCCTGTGCATGTATTGAGATAACATATTCACAGCAAAAGATATGTCAATTCTAGTTAAAGATAGGTATTGTAGACTTCCCACAAGTGCTCAGTATTCGGTGGGGTTGGCTAGAGGAGTTCTGGTGTGAGTGGATAAGGGGGGTTGGGTAGCTATGGGAGTTGGTACGGGTTTGGCATTTAACATATGAGCACGAGTTAGAAGGTCTTGTTTATATTTTTGTTGGCTAAGGAAGATGCCTTTAGGATGGGGTAACACTTCCACACCAAGAAAATAAGAAAGATTACCAAGATCTTTGTGTGAGAAACGATAGGAGAGTTGAGATATGAATCTGTTTAAGAAGGTAGAATTGGAGCCAGTGATGATAATGTCATAAACATAGACAATTAGATATATAAGATCAAAATTATGACGAAGAATAAATAAGGATGTATCAGAGATGGAATTTTTGATCCCAAGTTGAAGAAGATAGATTTTGAGTTCGTTATACCAAGCTCTTGGAGCTTGTTTAAGACCATAGAGAGCTTGACGAAGTTTGCAAACATAGGTAGGATGCGATTGACTAACAAAGCGAGGAGGTTGGACCATATAAACATTGTTCTTAAGAGATCCTTGGAGAAAGGCATTATTAATGTCAACTTGAAGAATGGACCAACAATAGACAAAAGGATACAAACAGTAGCTGGTTTGACTAAGAGACTAAAGGTTTCAGTGTAATCTAAGCCTGGATGTTGGTGGAATCCTTTGGCTACTAAACGAGCCTTGTAACGATCGATGGAGCCATCCGGGTTATATTTCGTCCTAAAAACCCACTTACAACCAATTAAATTTTGTGATGGAGAAGGAGGAACGAGATCCCACGTTTATTTTTGAGTAAAGCATTATATTCGGTTTGCATGGTATCACGCCAAACTGGGCTTTTGAATGCTTGAGTGATGGCAGTGGGCTCGGTAGAGGAAGATTGGAAAGAAACATGGAGGTTCATTTTATTAATGGGTTTTCGAATATTATTTTGTAGGCGAGTTATAGGTGGGTATGGACGTGGTGGGGAAGGGACTGTTGAGGATGAAGCTTGGGATAGGTTATGGGGTTCAAAAGTATGAACTGAGGAAGGACAGCCATGAGAAGGGATTTCTGGCATGTTTTGTGAGAGAACGACATTTTCAGTTGGTGGTGTATTGGACATGACAGGAAGTTGAAGATCACACCACACGTCTGCTTGAATAGTTGTGCAGGGTGGTGAGGACATGGAAGAGGTTGAAAAAGGAAACTCATGTTCTATGAACTTGACATGACGAGAAACATAAATTTTGTTAGATGAAGAATCAAGACAATAGTAAGAACTTTGGGTGGCAGAATAGCCAACAAAGATACAAGGAGATGAGCGGGGATCAAGTTTATTTGAAGTATAGGAAGGATGTAGATGTTAGAAGGAACGCGATTTTGGTGGTAGAGGTTTTGGTAGTGGCAGTTTGGGTTTTTAGCTACATGGTTGATAGTGGCAGGGAAGGGGTTTGAGGAGGAGTTGGATTTGTGTTTAAGGGAAAGTTCACGGTTGATGAGTTTCTCATGTAACTCATCAAATGTGATTGGGTTCTCTCAGATTTGAACGACATTGATAACATTTTCATAGTCTGGGTCATTGAGTTGGTCAAGTACTTTATCAACGATGTCATCGGGTTCAAGAGGGCGACCAGGATATGCTAGTTGATCGGTACAACTCTTGATTTCATGCATATATTCATAGATAGAATGAGTGTCCTTGGTAATATTTCGAAGATGATCTTTTATTTGTTTAAGATGGCCTTTGGAGGGATTGGCATATGTCTTAGCAAGAGTTTGCCATGAATCATAGGTGGTACGACATTGAGAGATGAGAGGGACAATTTGGCTAGAGAGTGTTCCGGCAAGAGCTCCAAGTATGAGTTTGTCTTAACAGAAACAAGTGGTGTAAGAGGGATTGGTAGTAGTGGTATTATTGTTGGTAATCATCTTTGACGAAGCGGGGTAAGAGCCATCTATGAATTTATGTAAATCATATCCAAGGAAAGTTGCTTCAAGTTAGGTTTTCCAAGAAATATAGTTTGTAGAAGTGAGTTTAATGATATGGGAAAGAAAAATGATGTTGAAGGGTTTGGTAGGTTTTATAGTGTTAGGAATAGTGGATTCTTCATTGGGTGCCATGGAAAGAAAATAGAATTTGGAAGGGGAAAAAAACAAGGGAAGAGCACTATCGTGGGTAGCAAAGGAGAAGAAAGAAAAAAATATGGATCTTTTATGCTCTTGATACCATATGAAGAAATAGTATAATTTGTAATTTAATTGACTTGTTTCTTACATCAATCACTATGGGGTATATATACACAATTTGAGAAATAGAAACTCTATCCTAGAGATTACAAAATTAATTACATAAGATGTAAAAAGAGAATAAATCAAGGGATATTACTTTGGTGATCAAGAATATGATTTTGGTGATCAAGAGTTATGATTTGACATATCTCTATCAATCATGGGGAGGTAAATTAGTGCATGCATCCCACTGGCAGAGGAGCAATGCCTAGGCTTGAACCTAGGACCTCACACATATGGATTACACTCACACCTCTACCGCTAGGAGAGATCAGCGGGGGACCTAACAACATGCTAAGGTTCGGGCTTCGATTATTTGGAGCAGAACCATTCGCCATTACTAAGGTTTGGGCTTGAGAAAGAATGATGATTTGCTATGAGTTTCAATGATATTTGATGATTTTAAAGTCGAAATAACCAAAATTTGTACATTTTCAAGCACAAAATTTTCCTTTTTATTAACATATTAGAAGTTAAAAAATAGTTTCTTTTTTCTATACCAAAATCTGTATGCAACTTATAGCCATTGTTTTTTGTATTCCATTTTCAACTTATTGTTTCCCATGATTGTAGTTCCATACATATATGAGAGTTTAAAGGTTGTGTGTTCCTGAAGGCTAAGTCGTATAATTTTATTACTCTTGTCATTTTTTCCATTATCGCGTTTTTATAACTATTATGGGGAGAGATAGCTAGATCTTCTGCTTTAATTACAACTCCTTTTGATATGGTGAAGACGAGATTACAGACGTAGGTTCGTATTCGTTTAGGTCGTTAAACATTTTTATTTTTATTTTGTCATGGTGTGATAATGAATATGTGATTGTGGTGATAATCAAAAGTTTTAATATTCGCTTGATGGTTTTCTTAAGAAATTTTTTGAGTTCTCTTGATGGGTATCCTCTTAATCTTTACTTTCTTTCATTCCTCGTTGATGAATTTGATGGTTTTTTCAAGAAAAGATTTGAGTTATCTTGATGGGTATTCTTAAATCTTTACTTACTCTTTCTTGGTAAGTTTAATGTTCCACCTAAAATTATGAGGTTGAGAATAAAGCTTAGATGGTTACTTGGGTTTGCTTTTTGGTGCTTTGAACTATTAGTTAATGATTCTTATTATAATATTGAATAATCTTTGGCAAAATGGTTATATTTTACCAATTATTGAATTGCTAGCCTTTTGGTTTGATCTCTTGTTTTTAGATCTACTGATTCTTTTGATGATTTATTATTACTCCACTTGTTTTCCTCTATTCTTAATAAACTGATTCTTCACAATCTTGATGCAATGACCTAAATCGGTAGTTGACTTTTCATTTGTGGAGTCAATGCATGTCAAGTTCCCAAAATCCCGAGCAGGGATAATTGTTTTTCAACAAACCCATTAAGCTACTGTAGGGGGTTTAAATGTATTTTAGATTTTGTTGGATGGATGGATTGTGGGTCTATGCATATATAATAAACGGATGGAGTTACAAAACCATTGATGTTTGCTTTTAAATAAATATGTTAAAAGTGGTAGAAGAACTCCGTTATCATCGGTTCTTTGTTTTCGTTTCTGTTTGTGTTTGCTTTTAAATGATATTTTTATTTCTATAATTTACATCTCTGTAACATCCGTAATTTCAGGTAAGTTTGAGGCCTTATTAATCTGACGTGTATGTGTTTATCAAAGTAGAAATTGTATGCTTAATTGCCATTTCCGTCTATGATAGTTGCTTGGTGTCGGATTGGAAGTTTTAGACTAGCAATTGTTGAGCAGGGAGTTTCGCGACTTAGGCGCGAGTGAAAGTCGCAGCATAAGCCGCGTAGTCCACTGGAGTGGTTTGGGTTTGAGGAACCTCACGACTTAGGCGCGGGTGGAAGTCGCGGCACAAGCCGTGTAAGTCACTGGAATCGTTTTGGTCTGGCACAGGGGCGACTTATGCCGCGGGTGCAAGTCGCGGCACAAGTCGCGATCGACCTGCAGGTCCCCAAAACCTCCTTCTCTCGGTTCTAAATCACAAAAACACACACACTGATTTGGGGAGCGATTTTCTAGGGTTTGGGAGCCATTTTCTTCCTCTTGCTATCTAGAGCATTTATTGCAAGGCTTTGGGAGGTAAAATATCATTTATTGGGTTCCTTCTACATCAAGATCTCAAGAGTCCATGTCTCCATCATTCCCATCCAACTTCTAGGGTTTTCCATTTTCTAGGTTTTGGTTCAAAAACCTAGATTGTGAGTTTACTAACCCTTTTGTTAAAACTAGATACACATCATAATCTTCTATTTGTATCATTGTTACATTCCTCATGTTGGTTACATTTATGTATTCAAATACTTGATAATAGTATTATGTACATTATGTTGGGTTATCTTCTATGAGTATTTGCCATGTTTACTTTATTGGTTGTATATTTGGGATTGCCCCCATGAATGTACATTGTTGGCAATTTGGCATGAAATGGATTATATGTGGTATAGTAGATGATAAAATCTACATGGAATGCCTTTTGGCGATTGAATATCTAGACATTGATTATGTTGATATTTGGGTCTCATGATAGACTTATGTGATAGGATGGTAGCATAGTACCCATGGTTGGTATCGAAATGCTTTGGTAAATATATACCTCAAGACCTCCTATATGTATTATGTTGGACGAACCAAGTCAGTAGACACTAGGAGGATGTAGTCTTGGGCGCCACCGTGTGGGTATGTGCCTAGACCTCCGCCATCCGGGGTATTGCCATAGTTGTATTTGTCGGATGGGTCGGGCCTTTGGGTGTCACTCGTGGTAGTGGCACTAAGGTACATTGTCTCTTGGGTGGAACTGATTGGTGCTACGGGTATCCCCTGTTGACTCCACATATTGTTGAGCTCTGGTTAACTGCTGATAAGAATTGTAACTGCTTATGCATGCTTATTATTGTTCAACTCACTAGGCTTTTTGGCCTAACACTTGTTTGGTGTCGATGTGTATCTCAGGTTCTGGCGGCGCTGGTCCTAAGCAGGCTTAGTTGCTTTGGGGTGAGAGCTTGGGGATTTTTGCACATGGAGACTTTATATCTTGGAATGAACCGTTGGGTTTATAGATGACAACCCTTTTGTAATCTCTTTTCTAGTGGTAGAAATTAGATTAGTTGGTTGTTATTTATTGTCCGTTAAATTACAACTATAATTAAACGGGTTGTTTATATATATTCCCCATTTTTGGGAGGCTCTTGCTATGGCAATATTTGTATACCTTATGTCTGTTTTGCGGATTTTTGTTACCCCTATTTTTGGGGTGTTACAAGTTGGTATCAGAGCTTTAGTTTAAGTGAACTAGGTATTGATTTAGCATATCTAGACTTAAGCTTTAGACTTTTTGACTTCACTGTCCACTTGGGTAGAAATCCTAGGTGGGGAGAGCGTTAGGATTAGGGAATTACTTTAATTGAAAGTTGTGATGATGGTGACAAGAATTCTTGTGTATGGTTCGTTCATAATTTCACTTAGCTATTGATATTATGAATGCATTGTTACGTGAGCATGCTTGGTTTACTGTTGTCATGATAATTGATGAAGGTATTAGTACGTACAATGAGTTTAACTCGTTTAGTCTTTTCTCAATCTATTTCTCGTACTTGAATGGCAGATTATAATGGTAAACACTCAGAGTAGGTTACCGGACATGCCAGAGGGTCGACCAGAAGTGGAATCTGCAGCTGTACGACCTCCTGTGGGGGCAACCTCCGATGGAATTCCCGTACCCAGAATCTTGGGAGGCGGACCTGAACATATTCTGCGCCGGAACTTCAATACAGGTGATGCCCTTATGGAGGAAGTTACCATGGAGACCTGGATTCGGGATAGCATGATGTTGGCCATGAACTCGGCCATGGCTCAACAACAGTTTGCCATGAATTCGGCCATGGCTCAACAACAAGAGTTTTTCATGAAACTCTTAGAGGATCGAGGCGCCAACAACCGACAACCTGAGGCTATGGCGGAAAACATTGTTGTGGGGTCGGGTGGACCAATTGTGGTATCGGTTGAAGACCCATCTGATGAGGGGAACAAGACGAAGACTAAATGGCGCACCTACAAAGCGTTTCTTGGGTGTAATCCGAAGGAGTTCTCGGGTTCTGCAAACCCAGTGGCATGCATGTATTGGTTGAAGGAAGTGGAGATGGCTTTCGAGTCAAGCGTGTGCGATATCTCGCAGCGGGTGAAGTTCGCTTCCCAACTACTTCGGGGAGAGGCCCTGATCTGGTGGAACCTCACTCGGTCCGCCCTTACTCCCGAAGTTTTGGCGAAGTTGACTTGGCCGGTTTTCAAACAGAAGGTCATGGAAAAATACTGCAGCGAAAGATCATTAGATAAGCTGGAAGCGGAGTTTCGAGGGTTGAAGAAGGGGACCCTAACCATCGCAGACTACTCCAAGATTTTCTTGGAAAAAACTAAATCTGGTGGGACACCTCGTCCCGGATGAGAAATCGAAGATAAAGGCTTACCAACAAGGACTGCCGGCAAGGATGAGAACGGCAGTAAGGAATGCTAAGGGCGTGACCCTTCAAGATATGATCGAGGAATCCTTGCTGATAGAGGATGACTTTGAGGCCGAGAAGGATGAGAGAACTGCTGTAGGAGAGAAGCGGAAGTGGGAAGGTCCGATGGGCCCGTTCGGCAATACAGACCCTTTGCAAGCGGAAGAGCGGGTGATCAACGCCGCGAGGACCGATGGTGCCACAAGTGCAAGACAAAGCACTCGGGGCCATGTAGTACAAGAACTTACTCCGGTCCAACCGGGTGTGTCAAGTGTGGTAATAAGAGCCACACAACTCGAGAGTGCCCTATCCGGGGGACGGTGTGCTACGAGTGCAGAGAACCGGGACATATGAAGAGAGAGTGCCCAAGGCTAGTTAGAGGAGGTGGTGGAAATTTTGTGGGTTCGACGGCTAGAGTCGAGCAACCACCAAAAGCACCGAGTCGAGCTTTCAGGATGACTACTGAGGAGGCAAAGGAAGCAGCTGGTGTCGTTTCGGGTACGTTCCTAGTAAACTCCTTGCCAACTCGTGTTTTGTTTGATTCGGGTGCTACATATTCTTTTGTGTCGGATACCTTCTGTAAGAAATTCACTACTCCTCTTAGTGTTCTCCCCGATGCGTTAGTAGTAGAAATAGCAAATGGGGATCAAGTAATCGTTTGGAACCGTTTCTGTGATTGCACTTTAGAAACTGATGGGTGTTCTTTTGGGGTCGACTTGCTACCTATGACCATAGGCGGGTTTGACGTGGTTATAGGCATGGACTGGTTAGTAAGACATAAGGGGGACATCTTTTGCTCTAAAAAGATGATCCAAGTACCATCGCCGGAAGATGGTGTGGTTACCATTTATGGGGAGAAAAGCAAGAGGAATAATCCCATTATTTCATCTCTTAAGGATCACAAGTTTCTAGCGAAGGGTTACCCTTCGTATTTGGCCTGTGTGGTGGACGCAAATAAAGAGAAGAAGTCAATAGAAGATGTAGAAGTAGTGAAAGATTTCCCGGACGTCTTTCCGGAAGATTTACTCGGGTTGCCGTCGGAACGACAAGTAGAGTTTCAGATCGACCTCACACCGGGAGCGGCTCCGATAGCTCGTGCTCCTTATTGTTTGGCACCAACGGAAATGAAAGAAATGATTACACAACTGCAAGAGTTGTTGGAGAAGGGCTTCATTCGACCGACTTCGTCACCTTGGGGAGCACCGGTTCTGTTCGTGAAGAAGAAGGATGGATCCATGCGGATGTGCATAGATTATCGGGAGTTAAACAAAGTCACAGTGAAGAATAAGTACCCTCTATCGTGTATCGATGATCTTTTTGATCAACTTCAAGGCGCGAGATGTTTCTCCAAGATAGACCTTCGATCCGGTTATCATCAAGTGAAGGTGAAGAGAGAAGACATTCCGAAGACGACTTTTCGGACGCGATACGGTCATTATGATTTTTTGGTTATGCCTTTCGGTTTAACCAACACTCCGACCGTGTTCATGGATTTGATGAACCGTGTGTGTCGCCCATTCTTGGATACTGTGATCGTCTTCATCGATGATATTCTAATATATTCAAAGGATGAGTCCGAGCATGGGAAACACTTGCGGGAATTTTTAGAAGTTCTAAGACGGGAGAAGTTGTTCGCGAAATTCTCTAAGTGTGAGTTCTGGCTCCAAGAGGTGCAATTCTTGGGGCATGTGGTATCAAAGGACGGGGTAAAGGTGGATCCGGCAAAGATCGAGGCAATGATGAGTTGGGAGCCTCCAACAAGTCCGACAGAGATTCGAAGCTTCTTGGGTCTGGCGGGTTACTACCGGCGTTTCATTCAAGACTTTTCCAAGATAGCTACACCGCTCACCTCTCTTACAAGGAAGAACGTCAAGTTTATTTGGACAGATGCACAAGAGCAAGCCTTTCAGAAGTTCAAGAGGAAGTTGTGCGAAGTTCCGATCTTGTCCCTACCCGAGGGATCGGAGGACTTTGTTGTGTTTAGTGACGCTTCCAAGATGGGGCTTGGGTGTGTCCTAATGCAAAGGGGGAAAGTAATAGCCTACGCGTCATGACAGTTAAAGAATCATGAGAAGAACTATCTGACTCATGATTTGAATTGGCGGCGGTAGTTTTCGCGTTGAAATTATGGCGATACTACTAGTATGGGACAAAGTGTACCCTTTTCACCGATCACAAGAGTCTCAAATACATCTTCGATCAAAAGGAACTCAACATGCGGCAAAGGAGGTGGCTTAAGCTCTTGAAAGATTACGATTGCGATCTACTCTATCATCCCGATAAGGCCAATGTGGTGGCGGATGCGTTGAGTCGAAGGAGTCATGATAGAGGCGTCAAAATGTCCCTTACGAGAATCGATGTGGTGTCGAGTTTGTTGGAGAGTATAAGGACAAGTCAAGCGGAAGCACTTAAAGAAGAGAACCTCAAGGTTGAGGTTATGTCGAAGCAAAAAGAACTTTTAACGGACGATGGTCGTGGACTCAAACTCTTCCAGGGGAGAATTTGGGTGCCGAAGGTTGGGGGAAACCGTGAGTTACTTCTCGAGGAAGCACATAAGTCGAAATACTCTATACACCCCGGTAGCACCAAGATGTATAGAGACTTAAAGTCAAATTATTGGTGGTCGGTGATGAAACTAGACGTGGCTAGCTATGTGGAGAGGTGTGTTACGTGCCTTTAAGTCAAAGCGGAACCTCAAATACCGTATGGAAGTTTGCAACCGTTGTCCATTCCCAAGTGGAAGTGGGACAACATCACCATGGATTTTGTGACGAAACTACCAAAGACCTTGTGTGGTCACGATACCATTTGGGTGATCGTGGACCGGTTAACCAAGAGCGCGCACTTTCTTGCGATGCAGGAGACCTTGCCAATGGAGAAGTTGGCTAAGATGTACATCGACGAGGTGGTGTCAAGGCACGGAGTTCCGTAATCTATAGTATCGGATCGGGATAGTCGCTTCACTTCGAATTTTTGGGCTAGCTTGCAAAAGGAGTTGGGTACTAGGCTGAATTTGAGTACGGCATATCATCCTCAAACGGATGGCCAAAGCGAGAGGACAATCCAAACGCTAGAAGACATGTTAAGATCGTGTGTTATAGACTTCGGGGGAAGTTGGGATTCACACCTACCTTTGGTGGAGTTCGCCTACAACAACAGTTACCATTCTAGTATCGGAATGGCACCGTTCGAGGCCTTATATGGACGGAAGTGTAGGACTCCGGTTTTTTGGCTAGAGGCGGGCGAGAAGCAATTCGCCGGATCGGAAATTGTTCAAGAAACGGCCGACAAGGTGAAAGAGATTCATGAGCGACTAAAGGCGGCGCAAAACCAACAGAAAAGTTATGCAGACAAGAAAAGAAGACCAGTCGAGTTTCAAGTGGGCGACTGTGTCATGTTGAAAGTATCTCCGTGGAATGGAATTATCCGTTTTGGGAAGCGTGGGAAGCTCAGTCCTCGTTTCCTTGGACCCTTTGTTATTTTAGAAAAGGTTGGACTTTAAGCATACCGGTTGGACTTACCACCGGAAATGGATGGGATACATCCCACCTTTCATGTTTGTTATTTGCGGAAGTGCTTAGCCGAAGAGGAAAGTGTGATTCCTTTGACGGAAATCCGAGTAGATAATGGAAACCGTTGTGTGGAAGAACCGGAAGCGATTTTGGAAACGAAAGTAAAGAAGTTACGACATAAGGACGTGGTCTTGGTCAAGGTTCAATGGAAGAACCATCGTGGTGCTAATGTCACTTGGGATTCCGAGGAGGATATAAAGAAGTGTTATCCTCATTTATTTACATAGAGGTGATTTCGGGGACGAAATCCAAATTAGGTGGGGAGGATTGTAACATCCGTAATTTCAGGTAAGTTTGAGGCCTTATTAATCTGACGTGTATGTGTTTATCAAAGTAGAAATTGTATGCTTAATTGTCATTTCCGTCTATGATAGTTGCTTGGTGTCGGTTTGGAAGTTTTAGACTAGCAATTGTTGAGCAGGGAGTTTCGCGACTTAGTGTTAGATCCTAATACAGACAAACAATTGAAGATACTCCATAGAAAAGTAGATATAAGATAGAAATTAACAACAATGATAAACAAGAACTTATCTCATATGCTTGGATTGATAGATGGAGGGGATATTGGGAAGAACACCACAGTAAACTAGTAAACGACTCTCATTAGTCTGTTTGTGTGAAAAGTGTTCTCCCAAAACCTAATGAGACAATGAGCCATTGGTACCTATTAATAGGGCCCATTTACAAAGAATTGGCTCAAGCCCACACAACTAATTATAAAGCCCAAAATACAATTCTTTATAAAACATTCAATTAAATTAGGGACTAATTTAATCTAACAATCTCCCCCTAATGTTTTATAAAGAAAGCATCATCATATAGTCTCCCCCTTGCTTTCTTTATAAGCTTTGGTGTGTTGTTCATCTAGTCTTCAAAGCATCACAAGCTCCCCCTAAAATGTAGGCTCATATTCTTGAAAGACCGAGACAATTTACCCCTTTTTGTCCAACTTTCATGTCTCAACTTTACCACTGTTTTTGACCATCAAGGAGTCTTATTGAGAGAAAACATAAAGCATACACATTGAACTCCAGCCTCATAGATTTTCAACAAGGTTTGATTCATCCATTTTGGATGAAAACTGAGTGAGTTGTGCAAGATTTTCCTCAGTTGCGCAAAATGGTTGTCAAAACAGAAAATTTGACTCTTCAAACCTCGTTGAGTAAACGTTAAGCACCGAGCCTTAAACTTGAATAATGGAGGAGGGAGTGAAAAACTATGTTTCACAGTAGCAGCTTGAAACTATGAAGAAACGTCGAGAGAACACCGTTCTTGAAAGCGGAAAGAGCGCGAGTGAAATGCGATGCTTTCGGTCCAGCACTCTAACGCAGACTTTGAAGTAGATTCTGGCATATCAGATCACGGAATTTGAGAAAACTCAAAACATCAAAGTCGTACGTCTGTGTTTTAGAAATACAACGCAACTGGACTCATGTAAATTGGAGCTTTAAGTACAAAGTTGTGCGCGTGTTTCTGAAACAGCGCAATGCTGTCAGAAAATTCGAAAAATTCGGGCTTCTGGATCTTGGCTCATTGCGACTTCTGGACCATCGACCTCTGATATTCTTGGGTCTACCTCTGGTCCTCCCCTTCTGGTCGCTGTTCTTCAGAGGTTTTGGTCCACAGAGGCTCTGTGGACAAGTTAAGAGCTCTGAATTTTACTTCTGCACGTGCTCTGGACAGCCTTAGAGGCTCTGTCCATTTTACTTCTGCAACCTTACAGAGGCTCTGCGATCTACCTCTGATGTGTATTTTCTGCACAACTTATGCACGTGCACAAAGGTTATGTGCATGCCTCTTTGCACAACATCCTCTGTTTAACAGCCTCTACGTTCTCTGGATGAACAGATCTGCACAAATATTTTTTTGGACAACTGTTGATCACACGCAGAAGCTATGGACAATCTCTGAACTTTTCCTTTTTTTTTTTTGATGCACAACATGAACACAAACAGCAAGAATCTGATGTTGATAGACTGCACATATTGAATGGAGTCTGCTTTGCTCTGGAAGAGTATCCTCTGAAAGCTCTGGATATGTAGAAGTTTATCACCATTAAAAGTTGAGCTCTGCTGTCAAATTTATCGAGAGGAAAAAAAACATGGTGCTGCAGCAACACGATTGCAAAAAGAGACAACTGCAAATGAACGTGGTTCAGTACTCTTGAAGGTTTTCTGTTCCAGAAGTTCTGCAGGTCTTCCAGCAACTTCAATTGCAATTTCTCTGTCCAAGAAAACAAGTTCCACATACTCCATGCACTTATTATAATTGTAGAATGCATCGTTCACCTCAGCAACTACACGACTTGTAGACCCGCACCCTTGTTCTTCAGAATATGATAGAATGCATCGAAGGAACTCTTCACATGAAATTCGAGCACCAGAGTTTTCTAAGCGGCATACAAACTGATCGAATCATGGACTGTTATCACTTCCACATTTGCTGCACAAAATTGACATGGACAGCAGCAAATTCAGTTTTCACAGCAGCCATATACTGACTTTAACACAGATTATGGCCAATCAGCCCACTGATTCAGAACAAAGTCAAAACATGAAACTTGTTCATCTGTGTCTTAGGAATCTAACGCATCTAGAATCATGAAATTTGGAGCGATAATGAGAGAGATATGATCAAAATTCTACAGCTGCGCAAATCTGACAGCAACTCTGGACACAACAACAAACAGATTCGATTCTTCGATACACAACTGTTGCTGCATCTTTCGAGCACCCAATGATCAAACAACATGGACAGGCTGCACAATCTGTTTCTGTACAGCTTCTGTATGTTTCTTGGATGGCCTTTGTGCTCTGCCCATAAACACAACAGCGGTTTCTATCAATGCCTCTGATCGGTCTGCACATAACTGAACTTTTCAAGTTCTGCATAGGCTGGACAGCCTCTGCGTGGCTTTTGGACAGACTTACAGAGGCTCTGCGTAGCTTCTAGATAGCAACCTCTGCAACATATCTTTAACTTCTGGATAGTTTGCAAGTCTACCTCTGCATTTCAAATCTGCTACACAATTCAAATGTGGTAGCTTCTCTATTGATCTATACATGAATATTAAACACAACATGTAGTATGTCATTCTGAACTGTGCTTAATCTAATTTGAGCAACCCAACAGCAACATTTTGTGTTCATTTTCTATGATCAATGAACCATCACAACATCTCTGCATGTACACAGCTCTGGGCAGGCTCTACATGAGTTCAGAGGCTCTGAGCATGCCTCCAATCAATCTCTGGAGTTATGGACAACCTCTGATCAAATGAATAGAGGTCTTCTGCCATAACTCATTATCGAATCTGCTGCCAATATTGCTAATTTTCTGTTTTGACTTAGAATAGCAGCAGGTTCAGAACCTTTTTGATGCATAACTTGAACATAAACATCAACACAACAGCCATGGATAAAATTTTGCACAAATTGAGATCTGGAATTTGAACTTTCATGCACATCAACCTCTTTCTGATTGAGAACTGATTTTCTTCTTCCCAATTAAGCTACTGCGCCAGATCCAGGTTCCAAGCAAAGTCCAGAGATGCACGTTAGTTGGTGTGGCATTTCGAAATTGTCACAATAATTTTCTGCTTTGAATGCCCCAACAACAAGTTGTTTTGACAGCTTTCTCCACGTGCACAGAGCTCTGCACATATTTGCAGAGGCTCTGCGATATGCCTCTCTAGTTTTTGATCGAGCTCTGGACAGCTTCTGCAGATTTGACAGCATCTCTACGTTGCTTCTGAGGTACAAAATCTTTCGATCTTCATGACTAATAGGTACATCGACATTCAGTTTAAAAAGTTGCCTATGTAGTTGACCTCTGCATAAAAGGTCATGGTTGTACTTTGAACACAGCAGCTACGCGGGATATTTGCAGCAGTAGATAGTCCCACACGCTGGACTCCAATCCTCTACTAACAGTAGCATTCCATGGAACAGGTTGCCTTAATCGAAGAGTGATTGCATGATCAGAATTCTAGAACAATAGGCAGCAGCAAATTTTGGACAATCCTTGATCCAAATCTGCACTAACAGATTGAGCAACAATCTCCTGTACTTTTACAATCTTGTCACAAATAAGGTTTTGGAGTAACCATGGACAGATTTTCACATCAAATTTGGATCAAAAGGCATTTTCTGATATAGAATCAATTATGAGCAGCGGAAAATAAACAAATCTGGATAAAAGAAAGTCCAATCTCGGATATGGATAAGGCCATATCAAAGATCAACAACCTTGAATCCAAGATGCCACAAAAGCTATGGACTAAAGCACACACAAGGACGAGATCATAGATCAAACATCTACTTAGTGCTATCAAATTTCAGACCAATAAACGAGAGAGATTTAAAGATACACACATGTAATAAAAACTGATCAGATTTAACCAAAATGAAATTAAATCTTCTCATAGACATTTCATCAAACATGTGGTGTGCAGAAATCATATTTGGTCAGAAATCAATAAAATCTTCAATCAAAGATCATCCAAATCTCATCTAAATCAAAAAATGGATTTCCAATAAGCACAAAACAGAAAATAAACCATAGAAAAGATATTTGTGTTTAGGCTCATGTGATTGAATCAATCTAAGCACCAAAACAACAAAATCAATCATCCAATCTTCAACTGTTGCCATAGATGACCGAAATAAAGAAGAGTTTCTTCATTTGGCTCTGATACCAATTGTTAGATCCTAATACAGACAAACAATTGAAGATACTCCATAGAAAAGTAGAGATAAGATAGAAATTAACAACAATGATAAACAAGAACTTATCTCATATGCTTGGATTGATAGATGGAGGGGATATTGGGAAGAACACCACAGTAAACTAGTAAACGACTCTCATTAGTCTGTTTGTGTGAAAAGTGTTCTCCCAAAACCTAATGAGACAATGAGCCATTGGTACCTATTAATAGGGCCCATTTACAAAGAATAGGCTCAAGCCCACACAACTAATTATAAAGCCCAAAATACAATTCTTTATAAAACATTCAATTAAATTAGGGGCTAATTTAATCTAACACTTAGGCACGAGTGAAAGTCGCGGCATAAGCCGCGTAGTCCACTAGAGTGGTTTGGGTTTAAGGAACCTCGCGACTTAGGCGCGGGTGGAAGTCGCGGCACAAGCCGCGTAAGTCACTGGAATCGTTTTGGTATGGCACACGGGCGACTTATGCCGCGGGTGCAAGTCGCGGCACAAGTCGCGATCGACCTGCAGGTCCCCAAAACCCCCTTCTCTCAGTTCTAAATCACAAAAACACACACACTGATTTGGGGAGCGATTTTCTAGGGTTTGGGAGCCATTTTCTTCCTCTTGCTATCTAGAGCTTTTATTGCAAGGCTTTGGGAGGTAAAATATCATTTATTGGGTTCCTTCTACATCAAGATCTCAAGAGTCCAAGTCTCCATCATTCCCATCCAACTTCTAGGGTTTTCCATTTTCTAGGTTTTGGTTCAAAAACCTAGATTGTGAGTTTACTAACCCTTTTGTTAAAACTAGATACACATCATAATCTTCTATTTGTATCATTGTTACATTCCTCATGTTGGTTACATTTATGTGTTCAAATACTTGATAATAGTATTATGTACATTATGTTGGGTTATCTTCTATGAGTATTTGCCATGTTTACTTTATTGGTTGTATATTTGCGATTGCCCCCATGAATGTACATTGTTGGCAATTTGGCATGAAATGGATTATATGTGGTATAGTAGATGATAAATTCTACATGGAATGCCTTTTGGCGATTGAATATCTAGACATTGATTATGTTGATATTTGGGTCTCATGATAGACTTATGTGATAGGATGGTAGCATAGTACCCATGGTTGGTATCGAAATGCTTTGGTAAATATATACCTCAAGACCTCCTATATGTATTATGTTGGACGAACCAAGTCAGTAGACACTAGGAGGATGTAGTCTTGGGCGCCACCGTGTGGGTATGTGCCTAGACCTCCGCCATCCGGGGTATTGCCATAGTTGTATTTGTCGGATGGGTCGGGCCTTTGGGTGTCACTCGTGGTAGTGGCACTAAGGTACATTGTCTCTTGGGTGGAACTGATTGGTGCTACGGGTATCCCCTGTTGACTCCACATATTGTTGAGCTCTGGTTAACTGCTGATAAGAATTGTAACTGCTTATGCATGCTTATTATTGTTCAACTCACTAGGCTTTTTGGCCTAACACTTGTTTGGTGTCGATGTGTATCTCAGGTTCTGGCGGCGCTGGTCCTAAGCAGGCTTAGTTGCTTTGGGGTGAGAGCTTGGGGATTTTTGCACATGGACACTTTATATCTTGGAATGAACCGTTGGGTTTATAGATGACAACCCTTTTGTAATCTCTTTTCTAGTGGTAGAAATTAGATTAGTTGGTTGTTATTTATTGTCCGTTAAATTACAACTGTAATTAAACAGGTTGTTTATATATATTCCCCATTTTTGGGAGGCTCTTGCTATGGCAATATTTGTATACCTTATGTCCGTTTTGCGGATTTTTGTTACCCCTATTTTTGGGGTGTTACAATCTCGGAGCTGAATATGCCTTCTGTCTTGAATACATAATCTTGTGGTAAGAAATGTATTAGCTTTTTTGTAACTATTGTGGTTAAAAAATTTGAATGTGTTAGCTTTTTGAAATTCTTCATCAATATTTTGGACCATTCTAATATTCTTGTTTAAAGATTCATTGGAGATTGAAGCTAGGAAAATTCTTTATTTGTTACACAGTGAAGGTGAAGATCAACCGGTTGAAAACCTTTTTGCTTATGTTCGTGTTCAAAGGGACTATGTTATAGAGCCTTTATATTATGACATAGTAGACTGTGTTCAATAACTAATTGCATCTGAGGAATAGCCTATCCGAATCCTGTGAAGTTCAACTATGCTTCCATAGTAAGTAATTCTTGTTAGTGATCCCACTCTTCTGTTTATCACTGTTGGGTAATTTACCTTTTCTCATATGGAAGCCTGTAATATAATTCTTCTTTTTACTATTTTCATGGTATCTAAACCAATTTTATGTATACTTGGTTATCAACCAATAGTTGGAAATTAGAACCTGAAGGAAAATGTAGACGATCAATCTAGTCCTATGTGGCCCAACATCTGTCAGCCCTAACGAGATCTTCTCTAGAAGTCAATGGCTGCACAGCATGCCTTTGGCATTTAAATGCACTCCATGGGATTCGAACCCGTGATCTGCTCTGATACCACATGTTAGGATCATGCGCTTACCACTACGCCAAAAACAATTGCTGATGGAGAAGGCGCAACTTTATTTCCTTATAGCGTAGCAGCCAGGGTCACGTTTCAATTTAGGAAGATGCTTGTCAATGACCCAACAATATTACTATACTGAAGTTTATAGCATGTTGCTACATGTAGGGAAATGTTTATGTCAAACTTGAATTTTTTTTGAAAAATCATATTTTATTTTCAATCTCTTAGACTGAATATTTACTATAAGTTATAGTTTTAATAAGCCATATCACTAGAAGGGTTATTGTAACGCCCGTAAAATTTTTGGTAAGTAAGTTGATTCTAATGCCTTTAATAATATTTCCTTAGTTTTATTCAATAGAAAAGGGTCTAAGTTTGACTCCAAAGCGAATCGAGAGTGTTTCATAGGAAAAAATGAAGTTTCAGGGTTCGGGAGGGCTGGGGTGACAATGCCAGGCGATAGTGACATGGTCACTGTCGCCGATGTCACAATCGTCGGGCTTGAAAACCCCACGGTACAATCGTCACAATCGTTCGCTGATGTCAGTCGTTTATCCATTGCTAATGGCATCACCCACGCCCTTTTGGCCCACCGACTACCAGCGACGGATTTTTCCCTCGCTGATGGTGGTCATTTTTGTAGTGGTCGTAGTCTCAAAAAAGACTTTTCAACACGTTCGATTCCCAATACATATTACATAAATTAGAAAGTCTAAGAAATTAAAAAATAACTTAAAACTAAATCGTTGAGGCTTGAGAGTAAACTAATGTAGAAAGCAGAAGCCACAAATCCACACAAATTTGAAAAGAATGGTGAAATCATGTCGTGGATGTTGCTTAAAGTCTAACAGCGTCTAATGGATTATTGGGTTACAGTTTATTAATATTATGGATCATAGTCCAAAACTTTGAACTTGTTAATGGACCATTGAGAAAATAGATTAAAAATAATTACATAAATTTAGCAATTATTCTCTCTCTCTCTCTCTCTCTCCATATATATATATATACATGTGTGTGCGCGTAATATATAAAATATATATACATGTGTGTGTGCGGTGCGGTTCAAACCACCGTTTGATAACTTAAAACCGCTAACCGCACCATAGTGCAGTATGGTAAAATACAAACCGTGAACTGCAACGCAAAAGTTCTAAACCACATTTCACAGTACGGTGTGGGTAGTTTAACGGTTTAGATCAACACCCCTAATTGCAATAAAGACAACCATGTTTTAAACTCAAATCAAACTAATTTTTTATTGTTTTTTAATTAGAAAGTTCAAATGAAAAGGAAAATAAAATGGAAAGATTATTAACTATTAGATGTATTTGATGCAATAAATATGAGTAACTTAATTTTTTATGCTTTGGAAGATATAGTAATAAATTATAATTTTATATCTTGATAAAAGTTTATATCTAGAAAAGTAAAGTAGGTTACACAATTTTCAACCGAAAGTGCTAAAGATAGCATTAGTGTTAAAGTTTAGCACTCAATTTTTTTAATATTCCTATAATAACACTAATAATATTTAACCGATTATTCCTAAATTATAACATTTTTATATATTTGACATATATTTATTAATTTTTCATTTAACTATAATCATTTTAAGTGTATATTAAATAGTTTAAGTAAATTAGTTAAATTTATATTTTTGTATCTTCTTTACCTATAATAACTCTTTTGTATATATTAATTAAAGGGAATGATCAAATCCGTTACAAAATGAAAGTAGAAGGAGAGACCAAAATTTGTTATAAAAATGAAAAGTAAATGGAGAGACCAAATACGTTATAAAAATGGAAGTAAAGGGAGAGGAAGGGTTAATGGACGAAAATACCCCTCACTAATCGGATTCTAATTGACAGTGTTATTTAGAGGGACCATATTCGTTATAAAAAAAACCATAGGGACGTTCTTCGTTAAAAATATTCTTCAAGGACCTTACTCGCTAATTTGTGTAAACCACATAGACCAAATTTGCATTTAACTCTATATGAATAAATATATATATATATATATATATATATATATATTAAAAAAGAAGAACCAAAGGACTTTATATGATGAATTATAATATTAAGAGTAAACTCCAATTTTGGTCCTGATGTTTACTGAAATCTTTGAAAATGGGACCTGAACTTTGCTAAGTCTAGAAATAGTCCTTATGGTTTTCATTTTGCTCTGAAAATGGTCCCTAACCACCAACTCCGTTAACTTTCTTTGTTAGAGGGAGGGACATTTATAGTTCCCATTAACTTGCTAAGTCTATAAATGGACAAAAATACCCCTCTCTCTAACATAGAAAGTTAACGAAGTTAGTGGGTAGGGACCATTTTCAGAGCAAAATGAAAACCATAAGGACCATTTTTCAGAGTAAAATGAAAACCACAAGGACGATTTCTAGACTAAGTAAAGTTCAGGTTCTATTTTCAAAGATTTCAGTAAACCTCAGGGACCAAAATTGAAGTTTACTCTAATATTAATATACTTATTTATATAAAGAAAAAATAAAAAATATTGAGGTAGCATCATAAAAATTAAATATTTTCAAATCTAGCAATTTAGTTAAGTTTTGAGAGTTCCTACATTGGTGAGGAGTTGTTACATTTGTAGAGGGGTACATGTATATTAGAGATGGATGAGATTCCTTTAAAAGAGTGGTTATTTGACTATATATGTCATGTTTGCCCTTTGATTATTGGAATAAACAGTTTTCTTTTATGAAACTCTCTCATTGGTATAAATATAAATGAAATAAGAATTTCTTTATGAAGGCAATATAAGTGATAATCAAATATCAATAGCAACAGTGTATTTTAAATACAAACCATATAAATCAATCTTAACCGTTTTTATAGTCTAATGAATACTTAGTATCATAAATATATCGATACTTTCTTAATATAAAGCATTGATCATAATTAATAAACTCTAATCATCTTCCATAAATATTCTAATCACAATAAATGAACCCTTATCATTTCCATAAATATCTCAATTGATTGTTTTGTATAGTTTATAGGAATGACATTGTTTGTATGCGAAACCTTATATATATATATATAGGCGAATGACCGTGTGAAAATTTGAGGTTAATGTGAGAAGTGTGAAAACTGGATCTGAGCCGCTGATCACTTTTAATCAAATTCACTCCCATGAATTGTGGCTTAGAAAAGAATTGGTCCGGTGCATTTTGGTGCATCTCATCCTAATATGCATCTAATTTTCATCCAACGGTTGATAACCATTTCTCATGCTTCTCAAATTAACCTCAACTTCTCAACAGAGCCCAACACACACTCTCTCTCTCCATATATATATATATATATATATATATATATATATATATATATATATATATATATAATATCATTTATCAATCAATATATCAATATAAAGAAAAACCATAAAATATTAAGAAGGCATCGAGAGGTTAAGTATTATCAAATCTTACGATTTGGTTAAGTTTTGGATATCCCACGCTAATAAGTAATTTTAAAATTGTATAATTTTGATCAACGTTTATTTATATTTGTATACAATATAAATTTTTATTGATATTTACCTAGTTTAAGCCTCATTCTCCGTTTTTTGTCATTTTTGGAACATAATTTTCTCCATTGTTTTGCTTAATTTTCATTATCCATTTATATGTTGTTACTATCTGTCGTAAATTCAATAACAACAAAAGAATTATATTATGTTACACATACAAATGTATGAAACTGAGCAATATATAACTATATAAATACTTATATAGGGGCATTATTTTGAGATCCGTACAATTTGTGAGATCCGCGAGATCCAATTTAGTCTACGAAAGATTAGTTGAAAAATGAAATTTAATACAAAATAAAAATCCTCCTCTCCTATTCCACTTTTTTTCTCTCGTCTTTTCTATCTCATCTCATTTCATTTTTCTCTCCCCTCTCTCCATAACAAATATTACGCACGTAATTGAATATACAAAATAAGTGAACACTTTCTAAAAATTATTTATTATTATTTGTGAACACATTGTGAACACTCTATAAATCTAGATTTGGTATTGCTTGTGAACATATTGTGAGCGTCAACTACATCATCAAAACTAAATCTATCACTTGTGAGCACCATATAAACCTTTGTAAATTGTAACATCCTCCGTCCCCGTGGTCTGGAAGGGTGATGTCACTAACGGGCTTAACATAAATACACAACTAATTCAGAGTTATTAATAAACTCTAAACATATATTACAATCCAAAATATCTCACTTCAAAAAGTGTTTATAAACATAGAACGTTATATGAATAAGGTGAATCTAAGAACTCCAAAATTTCACACTCGATCTCAAGTCCCGTCCCCGTAAGCATCACTTCGAACCTGCCGTGTCAGAAAACAAAAACATGGCTGACCACGGGGCTCAGTGAATGGATTATAATATAAGTTCGAATGTAACAATAAACAAATCGATAACAAAGCGGAAGACTTAAAAATTCAATTCGAAGAAAGTTCTTGAAACTGAAGTTCATAGTTCATTTAATTCAAAAGAAATGTTCAGTAATATAATCAAAAGCAATAATCTTAAGAACGGTTCATACTTTAACTTCAAAACATAATATAAATAAAGTCTGTCAATTCCTGTTGTGTTTGTGGGGTGGCCAAACCACACAAACTATTAGGTGGGCGTGCGGGCACACACACCCGAATCCCCCGTGAATCTAACCACGGTCACATAATCTGTGGATAAAAGTTCTAGGATCGATCCATCCGCCCTGGAGCCAACAAAGTCGGCTTAGTCCCCAGAGTGGGTTCACGTAAGCCACTAATGGGCAAAACTCTGGTGGACCGAGTCCACCTGCAGGACACCATGACTACAAAGTCGCCATGGAAGGCATCCCAAATAATGTGCCCATTAATTTGGTTGTTCTAAAAACAACGAAAACTAAATATATGCCACTTACCCGAATGACATTCATAAAAATGAAGTTCAATATAGTTCACAAGTTACATAAACAATTCCACACGAGACACATTTTTAATGAAACACTAAAAGGTTCAAACAAATGATTCATAAATCGACTTCAATATGAGACAACAAAAAACGAAAACGTTCAAACATAAGATTTAAACCAAAATCAATGTGTGTGTATATGTGTACACATTTCATCGATCATGTTTAATTGATCAATCACCAGGTGGTGAACCACCTTTAAGAATGGTCAACTACAACAAATAGTTGCCCACGATTCAAAAAAAAGTGAAATACATACCTTAACCAAATTGAGATGCAACACGCGATCAACCGAGACTCATGATGAAGTTTAACTCGTTCGATTGTCTATTTAAACCATGAATTATTATTACTCGCATAACATGAAACTCAACGGTTATTATCCTAAGCTTAATCACGAAATTTTATTCTCTTAGGCATTAAACCGAACACTTGGTATGCAATTTACCGTATAACCACCATATCATCAATTTGATTCTAACTTTACCCTTTTTCAATTGTGACAAAATCAAACATTTCTAAACATGTAAACTATCATAACTTTGCAATAACACATCATAATCTGTCAACCAACTTCAACTACCCTAACCTACCAACTTAAATAACTTAAGAAGAAACTTATACCTCTAGGAAGGATTCGAAGCGTGGATTCCGAATATGTAATTGTATCGTTGTTTCCTTCAACGATATGATAGATTTTTTAGAGAGAAGATGAGAGAGTTTTAGAGAGAGAGAGAGATGATAATGACGGTGATGGTTCATAAAATGGAGGAGACGATGGATTGAAAGTTTACTCTTATTATTTTTTGTACTTTATATATATATATATATATATAATAGAAGTTTAGTTAAATGATGGTTTTAACCCTTAACTATCTTTGGTTGTCATTTTGATTACGGTTCAATTTGGGTAAGAATAAATACACGTTTTTTTAAACTGAGTTTTACAATTATTCCCTCCCTTAAAAGAGATTTTGTCCCCGAAGTCGAATTTAAATAGGAAACTTACATCGATTAAAGAACTCGGGGTACTCCTGTCGCATGTGTTCCTCAGTTTTCCACGTCGCCTCACGTTCCGAGTGATTCTTCCAAAGAAATTTTACAAAAGGAATCACTCTCTTTCGTGTACCTTTCTCATCAGGATCAAGAACCGCTTCAGGGTCCTCGCAATAAGAGAGAATTGGTTCTATGTGCCCCAAGGGATATTTAATGACGTATAAGGGATGATAGTTGTACCCTCGAAGTGAAGAGACATGAAATACGCTATGTACGTGGGATAATTGCGGTGGTAAAGCTAATCGGTATGCCACAACTCCGACCTTTTCTAGAATTTCGAAGGGACCAATATACCGTGGGCTCAACTTTCCTTTGAGACCGAAACTTCTGATACCACGAGTTGGGGAGACCTTCAAGAAAACTTTATCTCTCGGTTGGAACTCAATAGGTCGTCGTCGCTTGTTGGCATAGCTCTTTTGATGAGCCTGAGCCTCTTTCATCATTTGGCGCGCAATCTCGACCTTCTCAGTAGTAACTTGTACCAATTCTGGGCCTTCGAGAATACGTTCTCCGACTTCATTACAACAAGTCGGTGTTCGGCATTTTCAGCCATAAAGTGCTTCATACGGGACCATGCCGATACTCGACTGCCAGCTATTATTATAGGAGAACTCTATTAGGTGCAAGTAACTATCCCAACTTCCATGCCATTCAAACGTACATGCTCGGAGCATATCCTCCAATGTTTGAATCTTACGTTCAGATTGCCCATCAGTTTACGGATGAAAGGTTGTACTAAAATTCAAACGTGTGCCCCAAGCTTTATGTAGACCTTCCCAAAATCGAGATGTAAAACGTGGGTCTTGATCGGAAGTAATCGATACAGGAGTGTTATGGAGACATACAATCTCACGTTGGAATACTTCTGTCAATTTATCAATCGACCAAGTTTGTCGGATAGGAAGAAAATGAGCCGATTTCATCAGTCAGTCAACCACTACCCAAATAACAGCGTGTTTCAAGTACAAAATCCATAGTTACGTGCTCCCATTTCCAAACTGGAATGTTCAACGATTGAAGAAAACCACCTGGACGTTGATGCTTACTTTTAACTTGTTGACAAATGAGGCAACGAGCTACGAAGTCGGCGATATCTCGCTTCATTACAAAACAACAGTAATGGGTCTTTAAGTCGCGATACATTTTTGTTGTGCCTGGGTGAACAGAAAACATAGAGTTATGAGCTTCGGTCAGAATTAGATCTTTAAGCTCCGAGTTATTCGGAACACAAAGACGATCCCGAAACCACAACACGTAATCATCATCGATCCTGAATTCCGAACTAACACTCTCTTGTGCCTGCTGAAAGTTTGCCCACAATTCACTATCGTCTTGTTGAGCTTCTTTGATTCGAGAGATTTGAGTCGGTTCTACCATTAGATTCGATAGAATTTCCGTTTGAGAACTCGGATAGATTTCTAATCCAAACCGTTCGATTTCCAAAGCCAACTCTGTAGGAACAAGTAACGAGGAAACCTGTTATACAACTTTACGACTTAAGGCGTCGACGACTACATTAGCCTTACCCGGATGATACTATATATGAACATCGTAATCCTTTTGAAGTTCGAGCCACCTTCGCTGACGCATATTTAACTCTTTTTGCGTAAATATATATTTAAGGCTCTCGTGGTCAGTGAAAACTTCACATGTCTCACCGTACAAATAATGACGCCAAATTTTGAGTGTGAAGATAACCGCAGACAATTCGAGGTCGTGAGTCGGATAATTGACCTCATAAGGCTTTAATTAACGTGAAGCATATGCGATCATTCTTTCGTTATGCATAAGAACACAACCGAGACCTTTCTTTGAAGCATCACTGTAAACTTGAAACTCGTCGGTTCCAGACGGTAATACAAGAAAAGGTGTGGTAACCAATCGATGCTTCAGTTCCTCGACACTAGATTCTTGTTCGGAACCCCAATTGAATTTGACTCCTTTTCGGAGTAATCAGGTTAACGATAGAGATATTTTAGAGAATCCTTCAAAGAATCGTCTATAATAACCAGCCAGACCCAGAAAACCACGAACTTCAGATATATTCATAGGTCGAGGCCATTTAGTGACGGTTTCAATTTTCGTTGGATCGACTTTGACACCTTCCGCAGAGATTACGTGTCCAAGAAAAGACACTTGATCAAGCCAAAATTCACATTTGGAACTTTTTGTGTATAACTTCTTCATTCGAAGAGTTTCCAAAACGATGTGAAGATGTTGATCATGTTGCTCTCTTGACTTTGAGTATATCAATATGTCATCGATAAACACGATAACAAAGTCGTCGAGATAATCCTTGAAAACCCGATTCATAAGATCCATAAAGACCGCTAGAGCATTAGTTAGCCCAAAAGGAATTACTAAGAATTTGTAGTGCCTATAGCGAGTTCTGAATGCGGTTTTCGGAATATCACAATCTTGGATACGAAGTTGATGGTACCCGGACCAAAGATCAATTTTGGAAAAATATCGCGCCCCTTGTAATTGATCGAACAGATCGTCGATTATCGGCAACATATATTTATTACGAATCGTCACCTTATTAAGTTCCCGGTAATCAACGCAAATACGCATCGTATCGTCTTTCTTTTTGACAAAGAGAACTGGAGCTCCCTAGTGTGAGACACTGGGTCTAATGAAACATTTCTTTAATAAATCATCGAGTTAAGTTTTGAGTTCCTTCATTTCAGTTGGAGATATTCGGTAGGGAGCCTTGGAAATAGGAGAAGCTCCCAGGACTAGATCGATGGTAAATTCGACTTCCCGGACTGGTGGTATACCCGGTAGATCGTTGGGAAACACATCAAGATATTCGGAAACAACATGTATGGGTGCAGAAGTAGGGAATACCTGTTCGGGATCTTGTAACGAGGCCAGAAAACCTTCGTTACTTTGCCAAGTATAATGTTTCACAGTAATAGAGGCTAGAGCGCTAACATCTTCTCTTAGAGTACCTCCTTGAAAGATTGCCTCTGATTTGTCAATTTCCCCAAAAAATATTTGTTTGGCGTTACAGTCTATAGTTGCACGATGGTATGACAACCAGTCCATGCTCAATATTAATTGAAAGTGGGACATATGCATTGGAAGTAGAGTGACCTCCCGGCTCCCGTATGCGGTCTCCAATAAATAACGGACATTTTGAAAATCGAGTTAACACACAGATTGAACCAACCATAAGGGTAGATATCACGACTGGAAATTCAGTGGTTTGTTCATAAGGATTTTAACCGGGATTCTAATTGTTCAGAAACAACAGAGTGTGCCCCCCAGTATCAATTAAGCATAAACAGATAAATCAGTTAAGCTAACATGGCATGCTCAAGCTATGTAGGCATCATACTTGACATGGTCTGACGGACCACATCAGCGATATTTGGCTCACTTGTACCCCCCCCCCCCCAATGGGTTGGGATATGGGTTACCCTCAGGTTGAGATATAGACTTACGTGGGCGACCACGTCTAGACATTCTAACACAGAACAATATCAAGATTAGAATTCAAAACGGTTACAGATTGAAATCAGTAAATAGAATTAAATAATAGTCTACTCATTCTAATGTCTACCCAATCCTCACAGGTCAAGCCTAGTTAATCTACAAGTAGAAACCTATGCTCTGATACCACATTTGTAACATCCCCCGTCCCCGTGGTCCGAAACGGGTGATGTCACTAACGGGACTTAACATAAATACGCAACTAATTCAGAGCTATTAATAAACTCTAAACATATATTACAATCCAAAATATCTCACTTCAAAAAGTGTTTATAAACATAGAACGTTATATGAATAAGGTGAATCTAAGAACTCCAAAATTTCATGCTCGATCTCAAGTTCCGTCCCCGTAAGCATCACTTCGAACCTGCCGTGTCAGAAAACAAAAACATGGCTGAGCACATGGCTCAGTGAATGGATTATAATATAAGGTCGAAAGTAACAATAAACAAATCGATAACAAAGCGGAAGACTTAAAAATTCAATTCGAAGAAAGTTCTTGAAACCGAAGTTCATAGTTCATTTAATTCAAAAGAAACGTTTAGTAATATAATCAAAAGCAATAATCTCAAGAACAGTTCATACTTTAACTTCAAAACGTAATATAAATAAAGTCCGTTAATTCCTGTTGTGTTCGTGGGGTGGCCAAACCACACGAATTATTGGGTCGGCGTGTGGGCACACACACCCGAATCCCCCATGAATTTAACCATCCGCCCTCGAGCCAACAAAGTCGGCTTAGTCCCCATAGTGGGTTCACGTAAGCCACTAATGGGCCTAACTCTGGGAAGTCTACCTGCAGGACGCCATGACTACAAAGTCGCCATAGAAGATATCCCAAATAATGTGCCCATTAATTGGGTTGCTCTAAAAACAATGAAAACTAAACATATGCCATTTACCCGAATGGCGTTCATAAAAATGAAGCTCAATATAGTTCACAAGTTACATAAACAATTCCACACGAGACACATTTTTAATGAAACGCTAAAAGGTTCAAACAAATGATTCATAAATCGACTTCAATTTTATTGCATACCAAGTGTTCGGTTTAAATTGCAAAAGAGAATAAATATATGAAACGCTGAAGGTTAAGACCCTGAAGGTAGCGTTTCATACATTTTTCATGATGAATAATATATGAATGACCCTGAAGGTAGGTACAATAATATAAAATGTATCATTCAGAATGAATAATACAACATTCAGGGTGAATAATATTTGATTCATGATGAATAATACATGAATCATGAATTCGTGTATTATTCATCATAAATGTTGTATTATTAATCCTGAATAATGTCTTATTCATCATTAATAGTGAACGAACGTTCACCTTTGTTATTCATACTAAATGTGGACACCCGAGGACGTGCATGCATATTCATAATGAATATAACACATATATAGCATTTCACGTAAAAAATATTAAAATGAAAAAAAGAAAAAGAAAAAGAAAAAAACTATATTGAGATGGATGTCATGTCGAAGAACATGAAATTCTCATTTTTTTATATAATTTGTTTGATTAAAATATTAGTAATTTTTAAGATAATTTATTTTAAACTTTAAAGAGGTAAAAGTTTTTTAATTAAAAAAATAAAAAATCAAATAAGGTAGGTGCTGATTCAAATTTCCAATTTTGTTCCTAATCACTTCTCATTTAATCTTATTATGTCTTAACCATTGACTAGTTTTCTAAGTTTTGATCAATGGCTAAGATTGGTACTCACGTACACAATAAAAAATGAGTTTTCATTAGGCATGAGAAGGGGGCGGGGATCCCAATCCCCGTCCCAGATCTCAATTTCTGTCCCCATCACCGCCGTGGAATATGATCACATCCCCATCCCCAACAGGTGATCAGAGATTTTTCCCCGTTTATGTGATATATTTTAAATGAAACGTGTTGAGCACTATACTCGATCGATAATGGTCCATGTCTAAATCTCACATATTTCTAAAATTTGTTTTTACGGATTATCAAATATTCATGTGAACAAAATCACAACATCATTAGTAATTGTTTGATCAAAAGCTTTCGGCTCTCCGTGGTTTTTATCAGAAAAAGTAAGACAAGTCTAAAAAAATGTAATAAGAAAGATCAAAATACCATTTCTAAATCTAAAAGATACTACATCTAAATCTTTATAAATAATATATTTGAAAATAGATATACGATATATTTAGTAATAAATATACATAATATGTAGTAATAATTATATAATATATTTAATATATGGGGACGGGGCGGGGATCACGTTACCCGTCCCCGTTCCCATCCCCGGTTTTTAACTTTTGAGGATCCCCGTCCCCATCCCCGGTTTTGCAGGGAATCCCCGTCCCCGTCGGGGCGGGTACACCTGGTTCCCCAATGGGGGTGAGTCTCATTCCCATTCCTATTTTTCATTTGAACCCATCTATATATATATATATATATATATATATATATATATATATATATATATATATATATATATATATATATATATATATATATATATCTTGGTTCGGTGAAGGCATCAAACAATTTATTCGTTTGTTGTACGTACTTATGTATAAATAATTTAATATCATATATTTGTTATATGTATAAGATTAAATCGAGCGATGCACAATATCAAAGACACATACTTATGTAAAATAATGAGAGCAACTTGTCAACCCAACCTTTAAACTTTGGAATGAATTGGGTTGGGTTGAGATTTTTAAAAATCGCCATAAATGAGTTGAGTTGTTTAACTGCTTCAAACCTTATGTAAACTTTGATTATAAAACTTTATTTAATTTATTTACTTTACTTCTTTTTTTATTTTTCATTTTATATCCTTATCATGTTCCCATCACCATAATTAAATCCGAAAATATTCAATATCGAGCTCATTTTAAAGATATTAACGAGAGGATTATAATAGCGTAATTTGTAATAACAAAAAAAAGAAATGTATTATTTTTAACGTATTTTAGTTAATATATGATTATGTATGTTAATAAGATAATAATGAAAAATGAAAAAGTAAGATATAATAGAAATTAAATAAGTAACTATAAAGGTATAATGTGTATCTTAAAAATAAATTGTAAAAAATATATATTTATGATATTTAATAATATGATTAAATAAAAAAATATTCAATATTTGGTTTATTTTAAAGGTATTGACGAAAGGATTATAATGATGTAATTTGTAAAAAAAATTATGTATTTCAGTTAATATATGATTATGTATATTAATAAGATAATGTGTAAAATGAAAAATTTAAAAATAAAGGATATATAAAACAAATTAAATAAATAACTATAAGAACATATAAAATGTAAATATTTAAAATAATTCCGTAGTATTTACGATATATAATAATATGTTTAAATCCAAAAATATTTAATATTAAACTTATTTTGAAGGTATTGATGTGACAATTATAATGGTGTAATTTGTTAAAAAAGAAAACATATTATATAAAACATATTTTAGTTAATATACGATTATGTATGTTAATATGATTAGAATGTAAAATGGAAAATAAAAAAGTAAATGATATAAAGTAAGTTAAATAAGTAATTATAAGGGTATAAAATGTAATTTAAAAACTAAATATGATTAGGTTTAAGGGTGTTAATCGGGTGAAATCCAATGGATTTAGGTGGATCTGATCCAATCATCCATTGGATCTTGGATTTTGTCATTTTATCCAATCCAATTAACATTGGACATCTTATTCAATCAAGTCCAATGGATGTCTGGATCGGTTCGGTTCCATCCATTGGATATTATTATCGGTTATCCATTGGATCATATTGGTTTCATCCAATATTTTAAACCAATTCTCAACCAATCAATCTACCACTTTGACCAAATATTCATATATTTTTTTAGTTTATTTAAAAAACAACTACCTATAAATATCAACTAAAAAACAATATCGTAAGATGTTAATAATTATAATAGTTATTAATTGGATGACAGTTGGTTGATCATTGGATGGTCATTGGATTAGATCGTTCGATTTTATTGGATTTGGATTGTCATCTAAGAACCGACCGATCCAAACTGGATGTTGAAATTTTGGATCCAATCCGATCCAATTACAATTGGATATCTGACTACGGTTGGTCGGTTGTAATTGGATTAGTCGGTTTAAATTGGATCGGATCACTTTCTGTACACCCCTAATTAGGTTTAACCTTGTTGAATTTTTTTCTGAGAGAAAGTAGGTAGTAGGAGGGGGTATAAATCATTATAGGGAGGGTATGTTGCATTCCTTTTTATATATGAAAAGAGCAACCAAAGGTATTTGAACGAGGTGACATTGTAAGATTTGAATAATTTTGACTATTGCATTATCATGGTGTTTTAGTCATCTCACACTGACAAGGAAATGTTAAATTTGAGAATGAAGATGGCTATAAGAAAGGAGGAAGGATAATTTTGATAATCAAAAAGTTTACTTTGGCTAAAAAAGTCTTTTGACCAACCCTTAATGGAGAAATTTTACAAAACATGACATAAATCCTTGTATATATAAACAAATTAAAAAATAATATCTTTATCTTTCTTTCTCTATATGCATAAAAGACCATAAAAGAAATAACAATTGGTATTTGAAATGACATTGTTAGATTTAAGTTTTCTCTAATATTGCATCGTGATGTCCTTTTAGTTATTCCACATTCGTGAGAGAATGCTAGATTGGAGGGTGAATGTGGCTATAGAAAATGAGGAAAGAAGGTCTTATATAATCTTGAAATGTAGTGAGTTTGGTAATCCCATATTGGTGAGAATGTGATATATTTTTTTTAATGAAAGATGTGAGTATATATTGAAAAGAGGAGATGATGCCTATTTGTGGCAACTCATAGAGTTGACTAATTTTAGCCGACCTTTTTTTTTGAAAAAAAAAACTTCAAACTCTTTGTAACAACAATACTAATATGATTGTGCAACATGTCGTTTGAGTTCAAAATTATATATATATATATATATATATATATATATATATATATATATATATATATATATATATATATATATATATATAACCATAGGTAATGATTTGATATCGTGATAATGAAATGTTTTTTATCTTGAAATGGTGCTTTTTTGTGATAGCTTTTAGGGTTAGCTAATTTTAGTAGAAAAGGTAGTAGACCCCTTTTCTGGGAAAATATAATTTTCAAAATCTTTGTAGTAAACAATAGTGATATGGCTATGAGACATTTTCAGTTTGAAATAACATAACAACATAATTATTACTGATACATCTCAAACTCTTCGTAAAAACAAATGATTATCAGCATATGAAATTAACTACTTATAAAAATACATTCATTGTTTTAAATTGTATCTAATTAATTGTGAATCGTGAAATTCAGTTTTTTCCTTAAAAAATGTATCACTACCATGCAACTCGCATAACCCACAACAATTATTTAGGATGAAAACAACCACCATTTAAATCTTCTCATAATTATTAGAGGGTTCGTCTAATTATCAACTTCTAATGTTTAGAATAGATACCCACACTTTTAGAAAAATAAATTTTCATTTTATATGGTGTAATTGTAATTTGTAAACCTCAAAAATGTGCTTTTATTCTCATTTTTTTCATTTTTCCTAGCACAACTTTATCAATGTAAATTATATCAAAAAACAGAATTCTACAAAACCCAAACAAGGCCATTCAACCAAATAAATCGGATTCCTTTCTTCGGGTTACCGATTTGCCGACTTCTCACATTCATCGAATGCCAGCCTTTTTCTTTTTGCTCCTACTGTTGGATTTTCAAAACTCTTTGCCAAATCCGGTCTGGAGACGTTAACTTCAAGCGGCTTGAGTTCCAGCATTTGGCTATAACAAGTATACACATTCTCCTATTTCACACCAGCATCCAATGAGTCGTTAGCATTTCATTCATCTAATTATAAAGCCGATCTAAATTATCAAGAATCAACAAATAGTATAATTTGGTTAAACAAATTAGACAATAAATTTATCATAGATTTTATAATCTTATTTAATATGCTAATTATTTTTAAAATCCAAGAAAGAAAAGATGTTACAGAGTCAACTCAACACAAATCATTTTGGCTAATCATAAAATTTTACTTGGCTTTACCTAAATTCATTTAGCCTATTCCCCAACTTACTTGACTCATCCATGTCGATAGAAGTAAACACACAAGTTTTTATGGGGTCTAATTTCATTTCCGATCTATATCCAACAAATATAGGATGAAAAAACTGTTGAAAGGGTGCCACGTGCATATGATGGTACTTAACATAGTATATGTAACAACTTGAAAACATTTACATAAATCAATCATATATGTGTTATAATTTATTGATTATGGATCCAACATGTCAAACTACAGTATGTACTTAAAATGGAAGAGGTGAAACACTTAAAAGTCATCCAATGTGTGATTAAATTCTTACAAAGTCAATCTAGCATGATCTAACTTGCATACACAATTACTATCCATTTGACTTGGAATCCATTTTATTCTACTATCTACTCCATGTGATTCGGCACCTATATAATATAGGTTAAAATAAAAGTAAATATGAGATGGACATGAGAAATATACATGTTGATGGATATAAATATGCATCTTTAAGATATCTCCAATTCAATCACTAAAAATAAAACACTAAAATCACTAAAAAAAGTTGGTTACATTGAGCATTAAAAAAACTAACTCCAACCAGACACTAAAAAACATCTTTAATATTGTAATAATAATAAAATGATATATTTATTTATCATTATACTATTTTATTAGAACATAATAATCATGATATATGATCACTGTTCTAAAAAACTCGCCGCACAGCCGCCAAGGCGCGCCATGGCACCAAGACTTGTGTCTCACGCCACGTTAAGCCTGTGGCACGCCATGGCCTAATACACAATTTCGTAATGCAATATTTGATTTTTTTTTACGTTTTCCATGTCTTATTTGCAAGTTTTTTAATATATATTATAATTTAACTTGCTTATTACTATTGACTAATTGAGTAACGCTACAAAACATATGTTTTTATATATAATAATATATATGAATTAAAAAAATGACGCCATAAGTCACGCCCCTAAGGCTTGAGGCTTGGCCTCGCCGCCACGCCACACCTCACGCCATTTAGAACCTTGTATATGATTAATAAATAATTATCACTTTATTTTAAAATAATTTATTTAATGAAACATCATCAAAATTACAATTTAATTAATAAATATTACATTCCAAAAGCAAAATAAATTACAATAAAAAAATTAATCAATATATATAACCATAAAAGTTCATTTTTAATAAAAAAAAATATTTAAAAATAATTTACAGTATGAAACCATAAAATTGCTAAATTATAAACTTAAAATATCACTTCTTATATTAAACTATTAATCAATATATATATATATATATATATATATATATATATATATATATATATATATATATATATATATATCATAACTATAAAAGATTATTAAAATATTAAAATATAAAAAATGTTGAATTCTATCCATACCACCTCCTATGGGGGTATGTGAGTGAGATAGGAGGGGGTATGAGGGATTGTGTGTGTGGGTTTAGCCCAAGTTGCCTTACAAAATAATAAAAAATTAATAATTTGTCACAAAAAGCTTAAAAATATTTCATTAAATAAATTTCTTTTTAGGATCAAGTAATATTAATTAGATAAAACAATTACATATTATAATTATTGAGTTTTAATAAAAATAGTATAATAATAAATAAATATATTTTATTTATTATTAAAATATATTTTTAGTGTTTTTTTAGTGTGTGATTGAAGTTGAATCTTTTTTAATGTTTGATGGACCTATCATTTTTAATGTGTTTAATGATTATTTTAGTGATTGGGTTAGAGATGGTCTAACCCAATACAAATCACATTTTCACATTAATTTTATAGCAATTAATTCTAACTCAGACATTAATTGTTGCATTATTTTGATATTGCTAAATAATATAACACAAGATTTGGTGGTTTTATATTTTGTTTACACAAACTTTTTTTTTTTTTTTGGGAAAGGGTATCTGGGCCTATGGCCCAGACTAATCCCTAGCAATTAATTATTACACAAACTTATTGTTAAACTATTTTAAATTACAAATCAGTTATTAAAGCTTGGTATTTATGTAATTTTAATATATTTAATTATAAATAATATTTTGATTATAGTAGTTGTTAATATTATCTGTTTCAAACTTATTTAGGTATGTACTATGATATAACTATTCTTAATACAGTGATAACTAATTATATGGAAATGATATACAATTAGTTTATTTTGGTAACAACAAAATATTATTATTTACAAAGTTATCATAAAATAAATAAATTATAATTCGACTTTGTAAACAACTTTTATATATAACTATATTATTGAAATTTTATATAAGTTATAGATAAGATGTATATTTGGTATTAAAAATTATATAAAACTATTTACACCATCTTATTACAAAATGGTGAATTCTCTTCACACCGCTTCTATATGGGTAGAGTTGGGTTCCGGTGAGAAGTTGAGTTAACGGTAACCGTTGCATGAGAAATGGACACACATTAGGATAAGATGTACCGATATAAGATGCACCGGATCAATTCCCTTCTAAGCCGCAATTCATGGGAGGACTTGAAATTAAAAGAGATCAATGATTAAAATCTACTTCTTACGCTTCTCACTATTAACTTAACTTCTCACACGATCCTTGGCCTATATGGATAGGGGGTAAGATATAAGTGGCATGTGAAAGAGGGGTATGAATAGCAAACCCCTACTAAATATGGTGCAAACAATTGAAGATGGTTCAGTCATGTTATGATGTAGTACGCCCCGTTGGGTCCCTACAAAGATTATCAAAATAAAACTACAATCACTCACATGATCAAAAAGCCAATTCAACCGAGTAGTCTTCATTTTAATCTCCAAAGATTCTCTAGTCAAATTTTGATCCATGGCCATCAATGTAGCTGCCATTGCTACGGTAGACGAACGATGTCCCATTATTTTCGTATCTATAATGTACATTAGATCAAACAATCAAATAAACTCCGTCAATCAAACACCATAAAACGAAGATTCAAATCTAAAAAAAGAAGATTCAGGAACTTGCCTTTTATTGTAGCAAAAAGGATTTGTGTAGTTCGAGACACAAAATGTCTCTTTGAATATTCTGCACAGAAGCATGAAATAAAGCAATGGATGAAGTCAAAAGGAGTGATTGAATGCATTCTCCAATCCAATGCGGTCAATACCAAAAGCTCCATTCTCAGGATCACACTGCTGTCGAAGTTGTATACATCGGTCGGATAGTTACTCAACGCCGGAGCGATGCGATTTTCCATTTTTGCCGCCAACGACAAACAGGCCACAGATAGTAATCGGATCGCCCAATGCTTATCACTCAGCTTCCAAATTAAAACAAAAATAACAAAAATAATTAACATATTCTCGATCGATAATGGATAGAAGGTTCTAGAAGATAAAACTTACATCGATAAGTCCTTTTGAAAGGAATCGATCAATGTATGTAACTGACAAGTAAGCAGTACTGAATCGCAATCGGAAAAATGCTCTGGTCTGTGAATCAATCATGAATCAACATTAAATCTTAACGAAAATTGATCCTGAGGATTAAATGCAACAAAAACATAAATGACGGATTAGGAAAGAGTGAATCGAACATTGATTATCCATTGGATTGCTTCCGATCGAGCGGATATAATCCAATCATCGACACGCGATTGAATGTGATTCCGATCTATCTCCTTTTCTAGTAACATTTGAAAATATCCTTCGTCTTCAATCGACGTTTCATCTTCATCATCCTCATCGTCGTCTGCTACTCCAGTCTCTGTTTGTAGAGAAAGAAATCCAGAGAGAGAAAACTTAGAGCGAGAACCTGAATCTGCCATTTCGTACAACTTACTTCTTCTCCCCTCTCTCTCTCTCTCTCTCTCTCCAATCTTCAAAAATCTAACAGAAATCTTCAGCGATGAATACGGCGGGATTTGATAATGTTGTGTATTTATCTCTAATAAACTGAAATGTGTTTGTGATAAACGTCAGGTATGGTTTTATGACGGTGGCGTTACGGTGGAGATGGTGGAGGAGGTGATGGCGGGGATGGTGGTGGGGGTAGGTGTTTTTTTTAATTCCGGTGGCAGAGTCAAAGAGTGAAGGTTTGACTAGAAATGCGTCGTTTGGTGAGTGAAGGGGGCCTGGAGCCGAGCCATGCTTCTTTTGGGTTTAATAATAACTGTTGAGGCAGAGTGGGACTCTTTATGTCAATTATTTTGGTATTATTTCATGGGTGCATGGATATACGTGAAATTAAATAATTTAGAATCATATATCCAAGCAAGTTATAGTTTTGGTGGTTTCGATTGTTACTCATTATCAACTCTTATTCATTTTTGTTTTAGGCTATGTTTGGCAAATTATCTGAAAAGCTAGCTTATAACTGATAAGCTAGTTGGTGACTGATAAGCTAGCTGATGAAAAAGTCATTTTTGGTAAAAACTAGCTTATAAGCATTTAAATTACCAAAAAGAACATTAATTATTTATTTATAATTAAAAGTTAATATATAATTATGAATATTAATGAGGGGCATAATTGGAATAATCACAAAAAACTCCTCATAAGCTACTCCAAGTAGTTTATCAAAAAACTAACTTATAAGCTAGCTTATGGTCATCCAAACATGTACCAAGAAAATAAGCTAGCTTATTTTTGCCAAAAAAAGCCTTAATCTAATTTTATTTTGGGAAATTAATTGTCTTAGTTATTTTTTGAAAATAGTTTAACCTACTAACCATTTTCTTTCAAGAATTGAGAAAATAGCTGACACCTTCGTAACCACCCATTGCAATTACGAAGACATTCAAAGAGGCCCTAAAATTTTTACGTATGTGTCCCCTGTTCGTGAAACACGTTCGTAATTACCAACACATTTGAAAATCCCTTAAAAAAAATTGCGAACCTAAAAAAATTGAAACCCCATTTACATATTGCGAACCTAAACAATTGAAATCCCATTTACATTTGAAAATCCCTAAAAATTGAAAGAAATTGCGAACCTATTTACATTTTACGAACATAAATAACTTTACGAAAGAGGAATTTTGAAATTGCGAACCTGGTCCCTGGAGTTTGAAATATTACACTTTTCAACCAGGTTCGCTATTAGTTTTACGAAGAGGGGCTGAAATTGTGTAAAATATTTCTTATCTTTTGCATTAGTTCGTAAACGTGAAGGTTTTTCACGAAGGTTTGGCCCATTTCAGTAAGAATAGGGAGAAGGTGACTAGGAGGTTAAACTATCAACCAAAAATGGTTAAAACAATTAATTTCCCTTTCATTTTTGATCATTTTGGTTGTCACTTTATTTCGAATTTAGTCTCTCATATTAAATCATGTTTAAAAAGTCCGTTAACTCAAGGGTATTTTGGTTTTTTTATTATTTATTTGATTTTAATTAAAATTTTAAATACAAAGTTAATTATATATATATACACACACATATATATATATATATATACATACACATATTTATAAAGATAAGTAGCACCGCTCCCACACCCTTCGCCTTCCACTTCGGTCACCACCTGTAACACCCTCAAATCTGGAAAGAGCAACTAAATTAAAATTTTCAATAATGCCTCAAAAATAGATAAGATCACTTACAACAAGTTTATACTTGAAATATTAAACTAGGTCTAACCATCAACGAAGGTAAATAAATTCTTCTACAAAGACTAGTTAGAGGTCGGGTGTTACTAAAACCCAAATACAAGTTGCTATTCCCAAGACTAGGCGAAAGACTTCACCAAACTACTCACCCTCGAGCATGCGTCTAGCACCTCTCTCTCTCTCCAAGGTGTCATTAGAACCAATCCCCAAACGAACCTGTTGCACATGCCGACAAATAAAAAGGTTAGACTAACGTCTAGTGAGTTCAAGAGTTTTACATGAGTAAATATCTTTAAAAATGATGAACTTCGCTTAAAGTCATGACATTTCAATTGATGCACTTTAAAACGTAGAAAACAACTCTTATCCAATGTTATGCACTTTCAAAGATGGACACCTCATTTCAAACATGTTTTATAAATTGATGCAACATAAACTAACTCGAAACATGAATATGAAATTACTCCCATTTAAGAAACGCCGATAAAATGTTATATCCCAAAACACCCAAACACGGGTGGGGCAAAATACTCGACCTATGATTCATCATCAAAACCACATATACCGTACGTCCGAAAACATGGACACTAGGTTCAATACTCACGCGACCTTAAACGAAAGGAATCTAACTACCAACACAAGGGGTTGAAATAATTCATTCAAACCTTAATATACGAGGAAGGAGGTCCAATATTAAGGCCCTCATTCATTGTCGACCATAAAGAAACAATGACAATAAAATAAGACATCATTCTATTTGAAATACTTATAGCCGACAACGGGGGAGACCCACATCCGTTGAGAGTGGAGGAAACACAAAAGTATGCCACCCAAGCAACGTTAATCACATGACACCTCCCGACATCACAGCCAGGTGTCCCTACGACTTCTTTAACAAGTGTCACCCCAAGTCAGTTGACCTTGATGGCATATTCCTAAGAACATCCACCCCAAAGGCCCGACACACTTAAAGACTATCTCCCAGGCATTACTTCAATCGGTGGAGGTCCTAACGCCTACTTCTCCGGTAGCGCTAACAGACTCAACCCTCCTAGCGATCACTTGTAAAGTTTTCGGTCATAAAACATGGGTACCAGAGTTTAACCCCGCAACACCTAATTGACCATCCCAAAACAGACTGACTTACGTGCCTATGGATCCAATGTGACACAGTCTGACCTTACCGTACTACACATGAATGACCAAAGCACTCGAGCCCGCAACCAACCTCAATACGCAACACAGCGCATTAGTACGTACGTCATATCTGGACTCTACAATGAGCCATATAAAACCGGACAAGTGTCCTCAAGGCTCCTTTAAAACGACATCGAGCCAAAATACTCAAAACCTCTTTTTGACCAATGATTAACACTTTTCAAATTATAAATGTACTCAACCCATACCATGAAATCACACACTCCAAAATACTTGAATGGACTCCAACACAGTGTAAGTCGGGACAAATTGTTTTTTCCAAATAGATTTATACTCTTTATCCTTTCAAAACGTCCCACACACACGAAATTTAACCTTTTACCCAAACAAACACTAAAAATGCTTTTTTTTACCAAATAATCTCATTTATGCAATAAATTACCAAACACACCCATTTAGGACTCATTTATCAAAATGCCCAAAAATCCCCAATATGGGTGTTTTACAAGGTTTATAAAACTAAACTTCTCAACTAACCAAATCCCATCAAGTAATTCCACAAATGAAAATTTCATGTTAAACACATAAATAAAATAAACATTTTGACATGTACAACGTTTTCACAAATCAACTTGAACTCACCTTGCTAGATTTAGGCTAAAATCTAGATTTTCCTCCCCAACTTGAGTTCCTTTGAAGAACACTTGGATCCTCAAGCCAAAAACTTCCAAAAACCTAGATCCGTACATTTCCAACCATAAATAATCATATTCAACCACCAAGAATCGTTCCCCAAACTTGATACATGAATAACTCAACTTATGTCAAAATCCTAAATTCCATAGATGAAGAAAAGAGAAGGTTACCTTACCCGTTTTGGTCATAACTTCTTCGTTTTAGCTCTGATTTTGATCCGAAAAGAACCGTTGGACTCGGAATTGAATCCTTCATCTATCAAGACTATAAAATCTAAGATTCAAGTCCAAAATCCTTTATCTTATTTTTTCCCTAATATATTGGTTTCTGCATTAACTTGAAATGATACCTTTCAAAAATCGGGGTGTTACACCACCGCGACTTCCACCACTCCTATTCCCGTCTACGTGACCCCACTATACTCCAGCCACCATTGCTATCATGCATTGTCGCCCTCTCCCTCGTGTTTTTATTCCCTATTCTCCAGCAAACCCTTTCACCGGGAAGCACCACACCTACAACCCTAAACAGTGAGAAGAATCCTCCATCACACCTCCCCTGCCCCTGTTGCAACAATGAACAACAAGAAGTCCCCCAAACAAAGAGTGTCACCTCTGATCCAACCAAACAACCTATAATGTCGAATACCATTCTATTAGAAATCGGGATCATTCCGATCACCAGACACAAACTCACATGTCATAATTTCAATCAGTGGTCACACTCCGTGATGATTTTCATAAGTGGAAAACGAAAGGAAGAGTACTTGACAGGAGCAACCCCACCACCAAAGGAGGATACTCCAAACTATTGCACATGGAAGACGTACAACAACATGGTAATGTCTTGGCTTTTGAATTCAAAGACTAATGAAAGAGGCGAGAACTTTATGTATTACAAGACAACCAAGGAGATATGGGAAGCAGCTCGAGATACATACTCCTACAAAGATAAAGCCTCCGTGATCTTTGAAATAAAGGGACTATTACACGATTTATGCCAGCAAGAAAGAACAGTAACATAATACTTCAACTTGGTGATTCGTCTTTGGCAATAGTTGGATGTCTTGGATGAAATTTCATGGAGCTATCCCACTGATATGAAGAAATACAAATAGATCCAAGAAAAAGAGTGGGTTTACAAATTTATGCTTGGTTTGAATCAAAACCTTGATGAGGTCTGAGGAAGGATATTAGGTTGTACCCCCTTACCAAGCGTATGAGAGGCCTTCTAGAAAGTTCATAGAGAAGAAACCCGAAGAAAAATGATGTTGGGATCAACAACTGTTGAACCAAACAGACAGATTGCTTGGTGCTGGCGGCCAGAAGAGAGAACACTAGTACGTATAGGGTAGCCAACAAGGAAATTATGGCCTGAAAAAACCAGAAGGAAAATTCCACAGCAATGAAACCAACAATGGTCAACAATCATGTAACCATCCTTAGAGTGACCACTGCAAGATTCCAGATCATACAAAGGAGAATTGTTGGAAACTACACGGAAATCCACAAACAAGACAATCATCCAGGTCGTTCGGTCATATAGCAGAAGCATAAAAGAATCTATTTAATCAAGAACAACTAGAAATGTTGCAAAGGATGCTGCAGTCAACCATTCAATCAGCGATGGGGGAGGTGGGAACTTCACAGTCGTTGTGGCTCAAGGTGATCACTCACCAACTACCCTTAATGCGAAATTAAATACAGATGAATGGATTATCGATCCAGAGCTACTGATCATATGATCGGGTATATTAATGTCTTTAGTGAACTGCAGCCGAACAATACCGAAACCACAATTTGTACTGTTGATGGGATATTGTCAGATGTAAGGGGTATAGGTTCTGTTATTATCTCAAAAGAGGTAACTCTCAATTCAGTTCTCTATGTTCCTAGTCTTACCTATAACTTAGTATCCATTATTAAACTCATGAGAGATCTCAATTGTATTACTAAGTTATCTCCTACTTTATGTGAATTTCAGGATTCGAACTTGGGGAGGACGTTTGTAGTGCTAAAGTGCGTGGGGATCACAACCTCTTGAAGACAAGTTGTATGCCACTTAGAAATCCTATCAGTGCTATTTCCCAATTCAACCCAAATAAGAATATCATCCATCTTGTGCATCGTAAGTTAGGACATCCAAGTTTCATGTACTTACAAAAATTATTTCCAGGACTGATTAGTACAAGTACAGTTCCGTTTAAATGTGAAGTTTGTCAATTCTCGAAACATACTCGAAATTCATACCCTTCCCATCCATACAAGGATTCTCACCCATTTCACTTAATCCACAACGATGTGTGAGGACCATCCAGAATAAAAAAATATCTCGGGTTCGAGGTGGTTTGTATCCTTTTTCGACGACCACACTCGAGTCACTTGGATATTTCTTATGAAAGAAAAATCTGAAGTACGATATATCTTCCAAGACTTCCACAAAACGATTGAGAATCAATTTCACACAAAAATCCAAGTCTTAAAAACAGATAACGGAACCGAGTTTTTCGAGTCAACCCTAGGATCCTATCTCAAGGTAAATGGAATTATCCATATTAGTTCATGTGTAGGCACTCCCAGCAAAATGGAGTGGCCGAAAGAAAAAACAAGCATATCCTAGAATTTGCACGCTCACTTCTTTTCACCACCAACATCTCATCTGTTTTTTGGGGTGATGCCATATTAACGACATCATACCTGATCAATCGGATGCCATCCAGAACCCTAAATTTTCGAACACATCATCAAACACTCATGACCACGTATCCACATCAGGTTTATGTCAAATATCCCTCTATGGATACATTGATGTACCACCTGGTCTCGACTCAGAAGGATCATTTGGCAAGTTATGTAAGCTAAGAAAGTCACTCTATGGACTCAAACAGTCACCGAGGGCATGGTTTGAAAGACTGACTCGAGTCATGAAGCAACAAGGGTTCGTTCAATGTCAAACCGATCACACTATGTTTATCAGAAATTGTTCCATGGGGAAGAAAGCCATCGTGATCGCCTATATAGACAATATCATTCTAAAGGGTGATCATGTGGAAGAGCTTAAATGTATAAAGGGAGTACTTACGAAGGAATTTGAGGTTAAAGATCTAGGGATGCTTAAATACTTTATGGGAATGGAGGTTGCGAGATCACACAAGGGTATCTTTGTGTCACAAAGAAAATATACAATCAATCTTTTGAACAAAACTGGGATGTTGGAATGTAAACTAACGTCAACACCGATGGATCCGCAAGGAAGACATCAATTAGAAGATGGCAAACTGATCGATGAAGGAAGCTATCAATGATTTGTTGGAAAGCTAATCTATCTGTCACACACTCGACCTGATATTAGCTTCACAGCTTCACAGTAAGGATGGTCAGTAGATACATGAATCGACCAACCAAAAATCACCAAGATGTTGTGTTCGACATCCTTTAATACTTGAAACAAAGCCCGAGAAAGGGGTTGTTTTTCGGCAAGACCACTAAGCGACAGATAGAAGTTTACACGGATGCGGATTGGGGCGGATCAAGAATGGATGGGAGATCCACTACAGACTACTGCACTTACATTTTGGGAAACTTAGTCACGTGGTGAAGCAAAACATAAGAAGTTGTCTCCCCGAGCAGCGCCGAAGCTGAGTTTAGAGCTATGTACCTTGGAATTTGTGAAGAGATTTGGCTAAGAAGGATGTTGACATAACTAAACATGGTTCCTGATAGTCCAATAATTCTGAACAACGACAACACAACAACTATTGAAATCGCCAGGAACCCGGTGCACCATGAGAGAACCAAGCATATGGAACTTGATCGACACTTTATCAAAGAGAAACTAGAAAATGGGGAACTGTTACTGAAGTATGTGCCCTCCAAGCAACAAGTATCAGATATCCTTACAAAACCTTTGCCCTGGCAGGGGTTTGAATAATTAAGGTCCAAGCTGCGTATGATTGACATTCATAACCCAGCTTGAGGGGAGTATAGAACTCAATCAGAAAGTTCCAGAAGTTCCCAGGAGATAATCAAGGGATCTTTTTTATCCTTTAATTAGGGGAGTTTGTTAGTAATTTGTTTTGTTTCTTTTCCCTCAAATAAAGGCCAATTAGTGATATCTAGCTATAAATAATTGTGTTTCTGGTTTCTTTATTTAATTCGATCAATAAGAGAAAATCTCATTCTCTCTTGTTCATAATTTACTATAAATAGTATAGGTTTTCATTTTTGTATCTGAGTTTTGCTTTGTTTAGGATTCAAGATTCATCATGAGATAATTCCTTCGAAGATATTATGGTTCATCCTCTGACCAAGCACAAATCCTCCACATTTTGTCATGAGAAATTATGGTTCATCTACTAACCCTCTCGATTTTCTCATGTTGTTTGCGTATGTGTGTAATGCTTCTGTGTTCACCAATAATTGTTTTGGTTTGGGTTTGTTTCGTTGAATAAGAGAACGAGGAGGGAGGGGTAGGATGGGGTTGATAGTGAAGGAAGGGGTAGGGTGGGAGTTGTTGGGTAGGGATGAGGTGGTAGGATGGGGTCAAAGCGGTGGTGGAAGCTGGTTGTAGGTGGATGAGGTTGTGTAATATGTTTTATATTAAAATGTGCTTAAAAAGACAAAAAAATCTGGTAAAAAAAGATAAAAGATGAAAAAAAGTAAAAGACCAAAATGTCATTTAACTTAACTGAATTTTTTAACAATGCTAACAAGATGAACCAAATACGAAACAAAACGGCAACCAGATGAACCAAATCTAAAATAAAGTAGTAACCACAGTGGTCAAAAGTGTAATTAGTTCAAAATATGGATGGGAAATTGATAGTGAGTGGCAACCACATGGATCAAAAATGTAATTTACTCTATACTTATTTTATGTTAATATAAATGTATACATTTTTGTTTTTATTTATTTTAAAGTAGAGTTGTTCACGGGCGGTACGACCAGCTAGACCCGGCCCGCTCGGCCCGTTAGAAAAGCGGCTTGGACAATCATTCTTGAAAAAAATGGGTGGGTTCGAGCTGGATCGCTAAAATTGATGGGCGGGTTTGGGCAATGAAAAATAGAATTCGGACAAGCCCGCCCAACCCGTTATATTATTATAGTTGATTAAATCTTATATATAATTAATAATTTACTTTTTAATTATAAAGATTTAGAAGTGGCTTTGGGTTGGATTACCTATGTTATATAGTACGTCTCAAATCTCGATCTTGAAACATTAGGTGGATAAATATTTTGTTATTGAAAAAAACTTGGACTTTAAAAGTTGATAAATCATTAGAGTGAAAATGTTCATGTTCCATGTATTATATAACTACTTTTTTTTATATGTTATGTACATTGATATATTTTACGTCTTATTTTATGCTCGAAAGAACTTACGTAATTTAAATGATTTTACATAACTTATAAGTTTATATAAATTTTGTTTTTCATCGTAAAATAAAATAAGTCTGCTAGCCCATAGGCAAGCCTGGCCGTTTATAAGGCGGGTATGGGCAAATCCATAATCCCACAAAAAAGGGCTTGAGTTGTCTATATTAGGCCTGCTGGACAAAAAAATTATGTTAGGCCTGGCCTGGCCCGGACCCGACCCAATCCTGTAAATGATCACCTATATTTTAAAGTAAGTTTTTACTTTTAAAAACAAGTGTTTACTTTCTAGTTCTATATTTAATTATGAGATAAATAAATTTATTACACCCTCTACTATTACAACATCCTTAATGAAAGGTTCTTATAAATAACTAACAATTTTATGTTTAATTATAAGCAAACAAAATGTAGTTTTTATAAGTCATTACCATTGTGGAGTAACTTAAAACCTTACAATAGAGCAATTTACAAGAACCTCTTTTGTAGGTCACATGTATTTTATTACCATTAATTTATATTATATATTTTCAAATCAATTAAAAAACTATTAAAATAACATTTCATATAAATTTAAGTTAAGAACTCCAAAAATATGGGTGACTTGTAATGCAATGGTAGTGGCCTAGAGCATATACTATATTTTATCTTTCTTTTTCAAACTTGGAGATTTTTCCATTCTCATCTCTTCTTTTTTTCCATCTATTTTAGAGGAGAGTTTGTTGGAACAAAATTTTCCCAAATCTGCAAAATTTCTAAAATAGCATAGTTGTTAAAGCATCTCCAACAAATTCTCTATAATTTCCATAAAATATATAGCCAAAAATTATAATTCCTAAAAGGTTACATTGAAATCCAACAGATTCTCTAGTTAAGAGATTTCAACAATAAATATATTATTAAAATATTCTATAATTTCAACAAAATACACTTTTTATAAAATTTTATATAAAATAGTTTGACGAATTCTATTTTTGGAAAGCCGTTTTTTTAGTGTAAACTTAACCAAGAAGTTTGACTCACCAACTCTACCAACTCTTACCCTGGTATGTGAGCATGCTCAACATTTCAATCTAAGTAAGTTCAAAGGTATTACTTTATTAGTACCTATTTTCTTTACTGTTCCCTCGTCATACATAAGGATGGTTCATGTTAACAAACGTCTACATCAATCTCAAAAAGCTAAAATGAAGAGTACACGTATGCACTTGCATTGATCAACAAATCAGATGAAGACATGCTTTAAAGTTGGATAATAGCATTAAACGCAATTGTGGCTATAAAAGGCGACCTTTGTCAAATGTTGCAACTCACCCATTTTGGTAGGAATTACTAAGTGATAGTTTCTTAGGCAAAATCAACATCAATATCTTAAAACTATCTCAGTTATTCAAATCTGAAAGGGTACCTTCTTCTACTACTATTTTTGTCACTAGAAAATTTGTGATCAACCATGAGGTCTTACCTCCCTAGCTTCTGCAAAAAATATGTAATTCTTTTGTTTTATAAAAATACAAAATTAAATAGTGAAAATTTGTTGTATTTGTATTCAACTCCCTTATACAAACACTTTCTGTGTTTATTATCAAAGAAGTTCGTTTAATTTCATAAAAAGATCTATAATGACTTTCATGAGTAATGATAATGACATTCTATCCAAACATCCTCGTTTTCAAAAAGACAACTTTTCTTTTGGGAAAAATACGATGATCCTTTTTCTTAAAGGAGTTGACAATCAAATTCCTGCATCCTTAAAAATGGTCCATTTGTTCTTAGTGCCTTATTACCATATGATAGTGATGAAAATGACAAAATTATCGGAACAGAAAGGAAAATCATCAAAACTCATGGACGAATGATGATAGGAAACAAGTTGCAATTGATACAAAGGCTAGAACCATCATTATAATGTCATTACCAGAAGATGTATATCACTTCATCATGAACCTTACAACTACAAGAGACATGTGGAACACACTCATTGTTCTATATCGTTTACGACATGGACTACCAGGGCAGTGGATTTTTTCCGTCCCTTTTGAGACCATTCATATGAAGATACATCAGAAATTAAGCAAAGCAAAAAAAACCAGCCTTATCAAACAGTATGAGTTATTTGTCTGGAATAAGAATGAATCACTTATTGAAGTCTATAATAGGTTTAACTCTGTCTTAAATGATCATAAATTTCATGACAAAGTTTTTGATAATGTTGAAGTACTTTGCAAATTTTGGGATTATTTGCCTAATTCTTGGGAAAATGTTATTGTGTGTTCAAAAACATCTAAGGATCTTCATCACATGCCTTTAACTACCTTATATGGAATTTTGTACAACTATAAGAAACCTTAGTTACTAAGAAAAAATGTCTTCCAAGATTCCAAAAGTACAAATATAGCTTTTGTTTCTTCTGACTCCAAAAAGTCTAGATCTATGTCACGTTCTATTTATGACACAAATTCTAAAGATTATGACGATCTTCAGCAGGGCCGGTCCTGATATTTTGGATGCCCATGACAAAGAGTCGTAGCAATGCCCATGGAGGGAAGTAATGATAGTTCAATATTGTTGGGTTACGGGATCTCAAGCACAGCGGAAAATAAAACCGTAACCCTCCAAGGACTCATACGAACCGGAATAAATCGGGTGTTTCGAAATTATACCTCACAGTTAACGAAACTTTGAATCACAACAACAAAGCAAGCTTGATGCCTCCACGGTATCCACGCGAACAATCCTAATCCTTTGCCTTCTCGTGATGCTAGTCATGGTTTCAAAACTTAGAAAGGAAAGGGAGCATATAGTTGTAGGTGATTTTTAGAGAGATTTGCAAGAACAACTCTTGTATAAAATGTCTTACATTTATATGGATATGAAAGGCATGGCATGAAAGCACCACCATCCCTACACCTTACTTAAGTGTAGAAGTATCCATGCTTGAGTGTAAGACTTTCCATACACCATCACTCCCTTACAAAGGCCATCCCTAGTCAACTTTATTTATGTCCAACACAAATAATATCTGGTTTTATTTAATCAGATTAAATCAATACAAATCAGATATAATAACTAAACGTTTTAATTATTTAAACTCCTTATTCGAATATGTCCAAAGCATGTGACCCAATGGGTTCTCGACATGTTTGGTAATAATTATAAATCTCGTATTTATATTTATAAACAATGAGCGGTATCTAGCAATACATCATCGTCACCCAAATGACGAGAATTGGTGATACAACAAATTATCGGTTTGTAGTCAATTTTAGTTTACACATTTAATTCTTTTGTCCTTGATGTCTAGATTGAACACGAGACATTGAATGTGTCATTCTCGTTATGTCCAATCTCTAGTTTCTTGATTTCCTAATATACTAATAAAACAGATCATGATATCTCATATCAATTATCCGAGCATGCATGCATTTCCTTAGTATATATATTTATCAAGGGGCCTAGAGACATCACTCCCGTCATAAAGGATGGACAAATCCTATCTCGATATATGCTACTTCTACCATGTGATTTATAACGTACCCAACAATAATTCTGTCATCCAATTACGGAATGATTAGAACAAATGTCAAAATATATTACTCACACATAGCAAACTCCATATTTCTCAAGTCAAAGAATTACATGCACATTGACCACATGAGAAACACTTATGACACTCACATGACATCCAATGAAGTGTTCTCATAGCGAGTCACGTCCGATACACAAAATCTCCATTTTGTACCCATATGCAGATTCAATATCTCTATATGAATCCCTACATATGCTAGTCATTATCATATTACTTCAACCTTAAAACCCAAAATAATATTTAACTAGGGACATTTAGAATACAGTATTCTAAGGCTATTTATTATGAATAATTAAAACACAGAATATATTATATACATAATAAATTGGGCAATGCCTTTTATTTATTTATTAATTTCATGAAACAAAACTCAAAATTACAATCATCGTATGATTAGCTTTTAGGCATTCACTAACAATCTCCCACTTGCACTAAAGCCAATCATCCATGCATCGTATACCAATGGATCTACAGTGGCCATCATGCTTCTGATGTGTTAACGGCTTGGTTAGTGGATCAGCAACATTGCTGTCAGTTGACACTCTACTTATACTAACATCGCCTATTTCAATAATCTCTCTAATGAGATGATATCCTCTAAGAATATGTTTGGATCTTTGGTGAGATCTAGGTTCCTTGGCCTGTGCTATAGCTCCATTGTTGTCGCATAACAACTCTATAGGACAATCACTGCTAGGAACAACTCCAAGTTGAGAAATAAATTTCTTGATCCAAACGGCTTCCTTGGCTGCATCTGATGCTGCGATGTACTCAGCTTCCGTTGTAGAATCAACTACTGTTGCTTGCTTGGAACTCTTCCAGCTCACAGCACCACCATTAAGACAAAACACAAAACCCGACTATGATCGAAAATCATCTTTATCCATTTGGAAACTTGCATCAGTGTAGCCCTTTACACTTAACTCTTCTTCACCGCCATATACCAAGAATGAATCCTTTGTTCTTCTTAAGTATTTTAGGATATTCTTGACGGCAATCCAATGACCATCACCTGGATTCGATTGGTATCTACTCGTCATGCTTAAAGCATACGATACATCAGGTCGAGTACATATCATAGCATACATGATAGATCCAATTGCCGAAGCATATGGAATCTTACTCATTCGTTCACTCTCTTGAGATGTAGTAGGGCACTGCGTCTTAGAAAGTGATATGCCATGAGACATTGGTAAGAACCCTTTCTTGCTATCAGACATGTTGAACCGTTTCAACACTTTGTCTATATATGTACTCTGACTTAAGCCAAGTAATTTTCGCGATCTATCTTTATAGATCCGAATGCCTAATACATAGGCAACTTCACCTAAGTCTTTCATTGAAAAACATTTTCCTAACCAAGCCTTTACAGACTCAAGCGTCGGAATATCATTTCCAATGAGTAATATGTCATCTACATACAATAAAAGAAATGATACGGTGCTCCCACTAACCCTTTTGTAGACACAAGGTTCATCCTCATTTTTTAGGAAGCCAAACTCTTTGATCGCTTCATCAAAACGATGATTCCAAGTCCTTGAAGCTTGCTTCAATCCATAAATAGATCGTTGCAACTTGCATACCATATGAGATTTTTCAGGAGCGACAAAACCTTCGGGTTGTATCATATATACATCCTCAAGTAGCTTTCCATTAAGGAAAGCTGTTTTGACATCCATTTGCCAAATCTCATAATCGTGATATGCTGCAATGGCTTGTAAAATTCTAATAGACTTAATCATTGCGACTGGAGAGAAAGTTTCATCATAATCAACACCTTGAATTTGTTTGAAACCTTTTGCAACCAATCGTGCTTTATAGGTAATCACATTACCATCCATGTCGGTCTTTTTCTTAAAAACCCATTTGCACCCTATAGGTCGTACCTCGTTGGGTGGGTCAATTAAGTTCCAAACTTGGTTTTCATACATGGAGTCCATTTATATTCTCATAGCTTCTAGCCATTTCTTGGAGTCAGTGCTTGCCATAGCATCTTGGTAACTAGTGGGCTCATCATCCATGAGCATCACATCCCCGGTATGAGTGATGAGAAATCCATATCTCTCAGGCTCATTCCGTTTTCTATTAGATCTACGAGCACTTTGTGTTACGACATCAGACTGCCTTTCCACATCGCTTTGTGGATCCACAATTACTTGTGGTGTCTGTGTTAGTTCCATATGTGTTGAAATATTTTGATCTTGAACAACTTCAAGTTCTACATTCCTCCCACTAATACCTTTGGAAATAAATTCCTTTTCCATGAAGACACCAGTACGCCCAACAAACACTTTATTGTCGTGAGGATGATAGAAGTAGTATTCCATAGTTTCTTTGGGATATTCTACAAATATGCATTTATCAGATTTTGGTTCTAATTTAGTTGTGATTAGACGTCGTACGTAAACCTCACAACCCCAAATCTTCATAAAAGATAATTTAGGACTCTTCCCAGTCCATATCTCATATGGTGTCTTTTCAACAGATTTTGATGGAACTCGGTTTAGTGTGAAAGCCGCTGTCTCTAGAGCATATCCCCAAAAGGATGTCGGAAGGTTAGATTGACTCATCATAGATCTTACCATGTCCAACAGTGTATGATTCCTCCTTTCGGAGACACCATTTCATTGTGGTGTTCCAGGTGGAGTGAGTTGTGATACAATACCACAATTTCTAAGATGATCAAGAAAAGCGTGGTCTAAGTATTCGCCACCTCGATCAGATCGAAGAATCTTAATACTCTTTCCAAGTTGGTTTTGTACTTCATTTTGAAATTCTTTGAACATTTCAAAGGACTCGGACTTATGTCGCATTAAATATACATAGTCGAACCTACTGAGATCATCAGTAAATGTAATGAAGTATCTATAACCACCTCTAGCATGTATGTTCATTGGACCACATACATCGCTATGTATGATTCCCAATACATCACTTGCTCTCTCGCTTTGTCCAACAAAAAAAGCCTTTGTCATCTTTCCAATTAAACAAGCTTCACACGTCCCATATGATTCAAAATCTAATTTGTTCAATAATCCATCTTTATAGAGTTTGGAAATGCGAGTTTCGTTTATATGACCAAGACGACAATGCCAGAGATAGGTTAAATTTGAACTATTCGATTTGACATCCCTTTTATCTATGTTATAAATCGGATTATCCATATTAAGAACATAAAGACCATTAATCAAACTTGCGTCACCATAATATATATTAACAAAAGAGAATGAACAACATTTGTTTCTAATACTGAAGGTAAAACCTTTCTTGTCCAAACAAGATACATAAATCAAATTTCTAGAAATAGATGGTACACAATAACAATCATCAAGTTCTAATAATAATCCGGTCGGTAAAGTTAACAAAATAGATCCTACGGCTATAACAGCAACCTTTGCCCCATTTCCAACACGCAAATCAACTTCACCTTTACTCAACCTTCTAGTCCTTTTGAGTTCTTGCACATTTCTACAAATATGAGAACCACATACAATATCTAATACCTATGATGTATAAGAAGTAGAAAGATTAGCTTCTATCACATAGATACCTGAAGTGGAAGTTACACTCCCTTTCTTCTTTTCCTGAAGGTAAAGAGGACAGTTCCTCTTCCAATGCCCGGGTTTGTTGCAATGAAAGCACTTACCCTCCTTAGGTACAGTTACTTTAGGTTTCTTAATGCCTCCTTTTGGCTTCAAAGATTTAGAAGTGGGTTTGGCAATGTACTTTCCTTTGCCTTTCCCTTTCTTGTCTTTACGGACCATCAAAATGGTGGACTTGTTCTTTGCAAGCTCTTGCTCGGCTGTTCGTAACATATTGAGCAATTCTGGAAGGGATTTGTCAAAGTCATGCATGTTGTAGTTTATCACGAATTGACTGTAGCTATTTGGCAACGATTGCAAAACTACATCAATGGCCAACTCCTTTCGTAAAGAAAAACCTAGTCCTTCAAGACGCTCAATATGCCCAATCATATTAAGCATATGAGTGCCAACAGGACTACCTTCGGACATTCTACAACGGAACAGTTCCTTGGATGTTTCGTACCTCTCATGTCTAGCTTGCTCTTGGAATAGCAATTTTAGGTGTTCGATCATATCGAACGCCCCCATGTTTTCATGTTGCTTCTGAAGCTCAGGTTCCATGGTTATTAGCATTAGACATAAGACGTCAAAAGCATCTTCATCATGTTTTTTAAAAGTGTCCCTTTCATTTCTAGGAGCACTAGAATTAGGTTCTTTAGGGATTTGTTGCTCCAAGACATACAATTTCTTTTCAGCTTTGAGGATAATTCTCAAATTACGATACCAGTTGATGAAATTTGTTCCATTTAGTTTTTCTTTCTCAAGAATCGATCGCAAAGTGTTTTTGTTTCCATTGTTGGTTTGTGCCATTGGTAATCTACAATAGAAAAGCAGAGTTCTTAGTGTCATGAAATTTTATTGTTTAATAAGGACTTTCATCAAACAAGCTCCCACTATTTTAATCAAAACAACAACCCTCTTTTATTGTTTCGAAAAACGTCATAAGCTTTCTAGCGGGCCAAGATCCATATTCTCATTATCGATCAATTTAACTTTAGCTAACTGATCAACCAATAATGTTTTAGGTAAGCAACAATATTGCTAATTACATCTCTATGTAACTCTTGGATAGTTAGGTGAATAAATTTTATTTAAATTCATCAAATGAATGTTCCCAACACATGCCTCCAAATCCCCAATCCTATTAGGCTTAATTTGGTTAAGTCCGACCCAAAATGGCTTGTAGGAATCCTATGCTTACCTTATCTTACTAAGATTAAAGAGAGTACCCAACTTTATCATGACCCACCCTCAATGATCAAAGTCTTGACAAGTGTCATGTTTGGAAGGCGTCTTAAACTTACTATTTTGGTGAGGGATTTTAGTTAGTTTGATCTTACCATTCTTTCGTTTGTAATAGATCGTTTCCTCATAGTTTGATTTAACCGGAATCCAGATTGGAGGAGGATCACGAGGATCACTTAAATACCTTCCTTTCTTTTGCGGTTTAGGCCTTTGTGACAAAACCGGTTGAAATCTTACTATGATGTACTAAGACCTTATCACTCAAGATCGACGGTTCACTTTATATCTTATATAAATATCAATTTTTATTTTATCAAAACTCATTTTGATTTGTAAAACTCCTTTTACTTATATATTTTAAAATCATATTTGTTTTTAAATGTTGTAACAAATATCACATACATACAACCACGCATAATATATCATAATATATAAAGCGTAAAATAAAACATAAAAATAAATGTGAGATGGTTATAGCCCCCCTATGCGATATTCATAGAGGCAAGTATGAATATCATTACATAAAATAAACTATTATGGTTCTAAGTCTTCTCATCTTCATCACTTCATAACGCCTCCATCTCTTGCTTTCTTTTATACAAAATATTTTACATTTCAAACAAAGAAACCTCGAGTTACATTCGAGGGGATTGGATGAGAGGAGAATGTACAAAGAGAATATATAGAGAAAGGCACGACATGCAAGTCTTATTTACCAAATATAATACATCCATGACTAAGGGCTATAACCATTCACCAAGCAAATCATATTATACATATTCACTCATATTGAAACATAAAGCCGATTTGCAACACCACCGTATAAAATTAATACAAAATTCATACGATATCGAAAAAGGGTGATTCAAAGTTCTTTGGAAAACTAACAAAAAGATACACATCTTTTATGTTTTAGGATTTCAAATATCTAGAACTCTTATGGGTCGAAAATCAAGTCAAACCCGTAGTGGGTTCGATTTTCGGACAACATTGCGACACTGTCGTAAAAAATTTATAAAAAATTCATACGAAGTCGAAATGATGCGATTCAAAAGCCTGTGGAACCCTAATAGAATGATCCACGTTTTTCATGTCTTAAGTTTTCTCAGATTCATAATATTTCTGGGACGAAAAAACCAAAACATTTACGAAACAAAAACATACAACAGCAAAACAGTTTTCAAAAATGCATGCATGTCACCAAAAACCGATCTAGATGTTCGTAAGTAGCTCTGATACCACTGTTGGGTTACGGGATCTCAAGCACAGCGGAAAATAAAACCGTAACTCTCCAAGGACCCATACGAACCGAAATAAATCGGGTGTTTCGAAATTATATCTCACAGTTAGCGAAACTTTGAATCACAACAACAAAGCAAGCTTGATGCCTCCACGGTATCCACGCGAACAATCCGAATCTTTTGCCTTCTCATGATGCTAGTCACGGTTTCAAAACTTAGAAAGGAAAGGGAGCATATAGTTGTAGGTGATTTTTAGAGAGATTTGCAAGAACAACTCTTGTATAAAATGTCTTACATTTATATGGATATGAAAGGCATGGCATGAAAGCACCACCATCCCTACACCTTACTTGAGTGTAGAAGTATCCATGCTTGAGTGTAAGACTTTCCATACACCATCACTCCCTTACAAAGGCCATCCCTAGTCAACTTTATTTATGTCCAACACAAATAATATCTGGTTTTATTTAATCAAATTAAATCAATACAAATCAGATATAATAATTAAACGTTTTAATTATTTAAACTCTTTATTCGAATATGTCCAAAGCGTGTGACCCAATGGGTTCTCGGCATGTTTGGTAATAATTATAAATCTCGTATTTATATTTATAAACAATGAGCGGTATCTAGCAATACATCATCGTCACCCAAATGACGAGAATTGGTGATACAACAAATTATCGGTTTGTAGTCAATTTTAGTTTACACATTTAATTCTTTTGTTCTTGATGTCTAGATTGAACACAAGACATTGAATGTGTCATTCTCGTTATGTCCAATCTCTAGTTTCTTGATTTCCTAATATACTAATAAAACAGATCATGATATCTCATATCAATTATCCGAGCATGCATGCATTTCCTTAGTATATATATTTATCAAGGGCCCCAGAGACATCACTCCCGTCATAAAGGATGGACAAATCCTATCTCGATATATGCTACTTCTACCATGTGATTTATAACATACCCAACAATAATTCTGTCATCCAGTTACGGAATGATTAGAACAAATGTCAAAATATATTACTCACACATAGCAAACTCCATATTTCTCAAGTCAAAGAATTACATGTACATTGACCACATGAGAAACACTTATGACACTCACATAACATCCAATGAAGTGTTTTCATAGCGAGTCACGTCCGATACACAAAATCTCCATTTTGTGCCCATATGCAGATTCAATATCTCTATATGAATCCCTACATATGCTAGTCATTATCATATTACTTCAACCTTAAAACCCAAAATAATATTTAACTAGGGACATTTAGAATACAGTATTCTAAGGCTATTTATTATGAATAATTAAAACACAGAATATAACATATACATAATAAATTGGGTAATGCCTTTTATTTATTTATTAATTTCATGAAACAAAAACTCAAAATTAGAATCATCGTATGATTAACTTTTGGGCATTCACTAACAAATATATGGGCCTAACTCCTAAGCCCATAATCACATATTCTAGGTGTAATCGTATAAACGATTAGCGAATAATAAGACAATGATGTGATTTTCTTAGTCAAGAATAAGATTATTATATGCTACTTCCTTTAGTCAAAACGTTATACAAGTAAGGTTCAGGGGAAATAAAGTAGTATGCTTATTTGGTTGAGAAATGTAATGTAAGGTTAGAATTCTATTTGTAGTAGTTAGATGTTTTCGAGGAAGAATTAGTTAATTGGGAGAATTACTTGACCTCTTGTAATCCTGAGCCATAAGTAGCTTGCCACAAACCTCAATCCATGGAAACAAGCATCAAAATGGAAGTTATACACCTTCAAGCCACGTATATCCAAGTTCCCTGTGTAGTTGAAATATTCACTGCTAGCTAGAAAAGAACATAAACGATCAAACTGAAAACCAAATTTCTCAATAAACTAAAACCCGGGATGGTTGTTTAAACTAAAAATCATCTAAAAAATGAATGATAACATCAATCAACCAGTTAGAAAGTTCTATATTGATTTTAATCAAACCTCAAGATGATCACAATTCAAACCCCTAAAAACTAGTTTGGAAGATCCATTGCCAATATAAAATAAGTAACCTTAAACAAAAGAGTCTTAGTAAGTGGTGTACAAGATCAAAAATCAATCATGACTTAAAAGACTAGGACTACACACCAGTCAAATCTAGGCCAATTAGCAGCAAAACACTTCCTTCATCATTTCTACATTGTTGGCTTGAGAACTTAGAACAGGCCATTGGAGGCGGACATAGACCTTTTTGCCCATTTCTACATACCATAACCACAACTTGCTTTTAACATGGTGATCTTCATATGAACAAGGGTTCATTAGCTAACAACATTTATAAAAAGTAAAATAGCAAATTCAAGAAATACCAAATAGAGAACCAGAATTATACCAATAAAGACACCGTTTACCTATTTAGAATTGGTATCGGCAATGCACTAGTCATGAAAACTGCTCTCTAGTAATAGAGTTCACAATATTACGAAAAATCCATTTCAAGCGGCAATATTTGAAGTGTCAAAAACCAATAACCAAATCGAAACAAGAATTATACATCATATAATCCAACAACTTAAAACCCAAAAAAGAAATCATCTAAAATCCTAATTAATATGCTATAGTTTATATAGTTTAATAATTAACATGAAGAATTAAATATTGATGGTGGAAATCATAAACTCAATTGAAGCCATGAACAGAAAAACTTACATGTAGGGCTGAAGAGTGAATAGTCGATTTAAGGTGAAATCAAACACTTCAACCATGTGTGATTAGGGATTTGAAACCCCTAACCAAGTGAAAGTCGAGATTCAAGAAGAGAAAGTGGAGGATTAGTCTAGATTCTTTCATAGTGTGTAAAGTCGCTCCATAGTTCATTCAATCGCTCCGGAATGGCGTAATCGAGAGCATTTAGGGCAAAGTTGCAGAAGGAACCGTAGAGAAATCCTGTTCACGAACTCGGCCTACCAAAGCTATAATGGCATTGGGCCTATGATTCCCTTTTGGGTTTTGCTGCCCATGGTCGTCGCCCTCATGGCCTATAGCCAGAGCTTGGCCTGATATTCAAGATAATGTCACCATCGTCCTACTTGAGATCTAATAGTGGGATTAGTTATTCCTTACCCTAGTTGCATATAACCTTAACAAAGTTGCTAGAAGAGGTGTTTTATTCTTTAGAAAGCTACCATCTATGAATCAGAAGATGCTTTCCTAAAGCAAGTCAAAGGACGAGGCTACCATCTAGGTCAAAATCTTCCCAAACCTTTCGAACCTCCAATAAAGGATCAACAGATGATAGGTGACGAGAAAAACATAGAATTGAAAACCAAGAAACTTAAAGGAAGGGAAAATGCATGGTAGCTGAAAACATGACTATATAGACTCATCTTCCAATGATGAACAAGTAGATAAAGCAAACTTGTGTTTTATGGCTCATCTCACTGAATTCTATGATTAAGATAAAAGAAAAGCTAGTGGGTCATCACCATCTCCCAAGATTGAGTCTTCAAATATTTCCAATCTCGAGAGTAAGGTAAACTTTCCTTCACCATCATATGATCATATGTATGTAGAAATATGTAATGCATTGGAATCTAAAACAAAGCAGAAATCAAAGTAGAAGAACTAATTGTCAAACTATTTGAATGTTTTGAAAAGTTAAAAGATTTTTAACAAAATTCTAAATGATTTAGAAGATCAAAAGATTGTCGATGTAAATTTTTAAATAATGAAAAACGTATTATTGCTTGAGAACTAGCAAAAAAAAGTTGTTAAGAACTGGAATCAGACCTTCGTCGATCATAGAAAATCTTAGAATATCATATTCCAGAATGTGGTTATGGCTCGGATTTTTCCTCCTTTCTAAAAGATTATGACATTTTGTCAAATGATTTCACGTACTCTAGAAGAATCTCCTTTTCAAAACACCATCCTTGTGACTCTTTAGAAAACTCTCAACAATCCAAAAAAAATGATCTTTTAGATGTTTTCATTCAAGCTTCACATCAAAAGGCAGAAAATAGTGAGTAGGAATTTGTAGGATCTTCTACTAATCCTACTCACAAACCCACTTCGTCTAAAGGAAAAAAAAAATCTATCAAAACTTATGTCCCTCCTAGAAATTTAGAAATGGGGATTATTGGTTCTAAACCCACCTCTCTTAATAGGCCTTCTTCTCCCACAAAGAACTTTCACTTTCGAGGCAAAGCAAAAAAAAATATCTTCTAAATCTTCTAGAAAATGCTATATTTTTTAGAGCATTTTCATTATGCTAAAGATTATCCTCATGACAAAATGGATAGTCATGATGTTTTTACCAACCCTAAAGAACCCACTAAAATTGGTACCTAGGAACTTACTCCTTTTTTTATTGCAGGACCACGTCATACTCAAATATAGTACTTGGATAATGGATGTTCAAAACACGTGAATTGTAGTATTTCCCTACTCATACTATGTGTCAGAAAAAGGACAATTAGATAGTTTTGGAGGAAATTCTAAAGGGTCAACTCAAGGGTATGATGTTCTGACAAATGGGTTAGTAACTTTCAACAAAGTGGCATGTGTTGAAGGACTGATGTAACACCTTAAAAATGAGAGGGATTTTAAATTGTGAAAATTCGGCAATATGATGGCTATAAATGGAACAAAACCTGATTATAAAGGTAATGACATTTCACCCATAAAATACCATCCCAAAATAGGGAACAAAGTATGACGTTTACAACCCAAAGAATAATTAAAGTTTAACTCAACAACCTACTAATCTATACACAAATAAATCTAGATTAAATTTGGGTGTTGGCGCTTTTCATTCCAAAAGTATACCAAAGATAAGTCGGGTGCACGTCCCTATATCCTCCAAAAATGCTACTATTCCTCAAACTCTCTTCACTCAAGCCCGAGGAGTTCCACCACTAGAATGACATGTTATACATGTCATTTTAAGAAAAAGTGTTAGGCTAAAGCCTAGTGAGATCAAACATTTATATTTAGAAATAATCAATTATAAGCGGAAGTAAGAAAAGTGTAATTCGTAATAATAATGATGCAATTCTTCACTATAAACAATCACCTCTTGGGTTAACGGAGGAGACCCGCTTACTAACACAAGTGATAGAACATAATAGTCAGCCACTTAACAAGTTAGTAAAACCAATACACATAATAAAGTATACGCAAGGGATGTTAGGCTCGATAGCTTTAAACGTACACCCACGAAAAGTCAACTTCAACCACATAGGACCCTTATGTTGAGATCCTCATCCAATATCGTATACTAGCACGTAGGACTTATAACCCTATCTGATGCCTAAACGTGCCTCAATGTGGAAAACTAGCGTTCCATCATTGGACAAAATGATACAAACAAGTGCGGGGTCATGACTCCCAAATGCAACCATTTATGCATATACTCATATAAGAAGCCAATAAATCTTACTTAACAATTAGTTTGCCATTAAAATATATAACTAAGATTCCAAGTAACTTCACACGTAATTCCAAAAGATTCCAATAGAATTTCATGGGTAATATTCTACCCGATAACTTGTTTCATTCAATTCCTCATCAAGTAGAACCATCAATATCTCAAATTCCATTTTTACTTCACAACATCAACTAGAGAGTAAAAGAGACATGATGCTCATGTAATAACCACATATTAATCCCAGATATAAGTTTCTTTTCTTGAAAACCTACTTAATCACATAAACCCTAGAATCTCTAAAATTAGGGTTTTGGTGAAAGTTCACCCAAATCAAGAAGTTTAAATGGAGATGTATAGTAGGTTGAAAACCATGATTTTAACATGTATAAAGTTTTTTTTAAGAAAAGATGAACTCACCTTGGTAGTTTTCAAGGAGAAAGCCAAACCCTAGAATGAAGATGATGGATTGAGATGAGGTAGGCTTGAATTCTTATCCTAAAAGCTTATAAATACCTAGGAGATGATCATAAATGATCTGGAGGTGGTAGCTATGAACATTTATGAGGAGGGATGATGAGGAGGTGTTCTTACCTTAAAAGTGCAGAGAAAACGACTTAGGAGCTTTTCCCAAAATCAGATAAATGAAATAAAAATGGGTTGCTCAATAAATACTCCAAGCCTCCCCCGGCGATTGTGTTATGGCGATAGTGACATTGTCACTATCGCGTGGCACATTCGCTGAATACGTACCAAGACTCGGTTTCCCCCCGCGATTGTGCCTCGACGAGAGTGACATTGTCACAAGCACCGGGCACTCTTGCCCAAACTGTACCGCGGGGTCCCTTACCCCAGCAATTGTGCCCAGAGAGAGTGACATCTTGTCACAATCGTTGGAACTCTTGCTTGCCTTGTATCGCGACTCCCAAAAGTTTCCAAGTTCGTGGTTGCACATGTTCATTACAAGAAACACAGTTTTACTGATAAATAAATTTTAAATAAGAATAGGTAAGTCTTAAGATTCACAGATTCTAGGGTGTTACAACTGAAACATAGCATTTTAAGCATAAGTGAACTAGGTGACAAAGGTTTTTCAGTCATAATTGTTGAAGGAAAATACACTAAACTTTCGACTGACAATAAGGAAGTTCTGTCAGGGTTCCGAAAAAACACTGTCTATGTGATTGACATGTACTCTACATGTTCTCCCACTTTCTAAAAAGTCTATGTTCTATCTAAAGCTACCTCTGAATAGAAATACTTTGGCATAAAATACCTTAATCATCTGAACTTCAAAACTATCAACAATTTATCTCTAAAAAGGTTGGTGAAAAGTCTTCCTCCTGTGTCCTTTTCAAATGAAAAACTTTGTCAATCTTGCGAAAAAGAAAAACATGCAAAGTCAAGTTTCAAATCAAAGAGTTGTTCATCTATCATCACTCATCTTCATCTTCTTCACATGGATCTATGTCGTCCAGTTAACGTCCAAAGTTTGGGTGAAAAATGATATATATTGGTTATTGTAGACAAATATTCCAAGTACGCTTGGGTATTCTTTCTCCGGGTAAAAAGTGATACGGCTAAAGAAATTACCAACTTTATTAGAAGGATCAAAGTACTAAATGACAAATCAGTGCGATTTCTGAGAAGTGATAACAATAAAGAATTCAAAAACAAGGTTTTGAAGATTTTTGTTCTGACAAAGGAATATCTAAAAACTTTTTTGCTGCCATAACTCCCCAACAAACATAACTCTATGTGAGGCTGCTAGATGCATGATTAGTGAATCATGTCTTCCTATATACTTCTGGGATGAAGCTATAAACACTGCATGTTTTACCCAAAATAGATCTATATAGTTGGGAAAAGATATTTTAAAGACGCTTTATGAACTATTTCATGGAAGAAAGCCAAATATCAGTTTCTTTCACATTTTCAGATGCATATGTTATATTCTAAATAATAGATATCATTGCGGAAAGTTCGACCTAAAATCCGATGAATGAATTTTTGTCGGATACTACTTAGTCTCAAAATCTTGTCGTGTCTACAATAGACACCGCCAGTGTACTGATGAAACTATTCATGTTCACTTTGATGAATGTAGTTCTACACCTTCATCCTCTATAGACACATTCATTGAAGTAAAACTAAATGAATGGCTTTATACTTATATATTAGAATCTTTTCAGGATGCTACTTCACGGATTGGTCTAATTTTAACTCCTAAACCTCCTTCGGGTTTAGTTCGTAAGCCTCATATGGATTCAACTCCAACTATTGAACAACCTAGTACATCTAATAACACTGACATTTTCCTAATTGAGGTCGATCTTAATATTTTAGAACCTCCTTTAAACTCATCTCAAACACCTTTTCAATCCGAAGTTGGAAATATGCCATCCTCCTCAAATGATGTATTCGAACCTACACTATCTACCTCTTCCTCCTGCCACAAAATGTACAAAAGGTCATCTGATTGATCAAATAATCGAAGATCATCATACATGAGTGAAAACAAGAAGATATGCAAATATGTGCATGTATGTTAACTTCTTGTCTCTACTCGAACCCAAAAGAGTGGAAGATGCCATTAAAGATCCAAGCTGGATAAGTACTATGCAAGAGGAACTGATGCAATTTGAATGCAACAAAGTCTAGAAACTTGTTCCTCGACCTTCAAATAAAATCATCATTGGCACTAAATGGATATTAAAAAACAAGATGGATAAAGATAATCAGTCATTCGTAATAAAGCCAGACTTTTCGCACAAGGATACATACAAGAAGTAGACATTGATTACGATGAGACATTTTCTCCGGTGGCAAGAGTTGAAGTAATCAAAATCTTTTTGGCATATGCTTCTTACAAGGATTTTAAGAACTATTAGATGGACGTGAAAAATGTCTTTCTAAATGGTAAACTCTCAGAAGAAGTCTATATGAAACGACCTCTAGGCTTTGAAGATTCGAAGTCTTCTGAGTATGTATACAAACTTGATAAAGAATCGTATGGGTCTCAAACTGGCTCCACGTGCATGGTATGACACTTTATCTTCGTTTCTTCTAGAGAATAACTTTTCATCGGGTAAGATTGACAACATCCTCTTTATTAGGAAATACAAAGGTGATCTCATTCTAGTACAAATTTATGTAGAAGAATTAGTTTTTGGTGCAACAAATGTTTTTCTATGTGAGAAGTTTTCAAAATTCATGAAAAATAGATATGAAACGAGCATGATGGGTGAATTATCATTTTTCTTAGATTTAGAAGTTAAACACCCCCTAAATATGCTAAGGATTTATCAACTAACTTTGAGTTTGATAAATGTTCACTTATGAAAAAACCAATGGCTTATCCATTAAAATTACGTATAAATCTAATTGGTAAATCAGTTGATATAACTAATTATAGATGAATGATTGGTTCTTTTTATATCTCATTGTACGTCGACCATATATTAAGTTCTCCACATATCTCTGTGCCATATATCAAGCAAATCTGAAAGAGTCTTATTTGACTGTTGTAAAAAGGATTTTCACATACTTAATAGGCACACCAACCTCGGTCTTTAGTACCCCAAAGACTTTGGTTTTGAAATAATTGTGTATTCAGAATTTGACTATACAGGTTGTCAAATAGACAGGAAAAATACTACTGGAAATTGTCAACTCCTAGGTGGTAAACTTGTAAGTTGGTCAAGTAAGAAAGAATCAGTCTCAACCTCTACTGCTTAGCTGAATATGTGGCTGCCGGAAGTCGTACAACTCAAATCTTATGGATGAGAAATCAACTTGCTGATTATGATATAGAATGTCAAGCTATACCTATTCCATGTGATAACTCTAGTTCCATAGCAATCATCAACAATCATGTTTTACACTAAAAGTCAAAGCATGTTGATATCAGATATCACTTCATCCGAGACCATGTAACAAAATGTGATGTAGAACTTCGTTTTATTCCAACAGACTATCAATTATTTAATTTATTTACTAGACCTCTTGATGAATCAACATTTAAGTTTTGATTAGTGAATTGGGAATGATAAATATTGAAAATTAAGTTATTATTAGTGACTAAGTTATATTTTAACTAGTCATATCATTTTAACTCTTAAATATCAATATTTTTCACTAAATAGTTCAAAAGAATAAAATAAACTTTACATCATTCAATGTTCATAATCCGCCCAAGAAGAAAGCACTCAAGTCCATCATTAAGTCAAACATCACGTATTGTCGTCTAACCACAAACCTGCCTCATGATCTGAATACCTCTTTAATTTGGTTAAAGAACTTTATAACCCAGTTTCTCAAACGAATTAATAATCTTCATATTTTTCATTCTCTATTGGATTTGTATTTATCGAAAAGGTAAACATTCATCAAAATCAGACTTCATCTCATCCAACGCTGACTTACTCGGATTAATCACATCATAACCAACTTTTTTGTCCCAACAGATTTGATACATATCCGACCACCCTCTACCATTTGATATACATTCTATCCAATTTCCCACACACATCTACATCCGGTTTCTTTCCACATTCAATATTTTATCTGATCAGAGTCATTATTCAAGTAAACTCTAATATATTTCAACCTCATCTGATATGACCATTTCATCTGGATGTCTCTACATATTCATCTTTCTATATGTGATTCAAACATTGAATCAGATTTATTTACCTTATCTGATTGCAACCTGTATCTCATCCAAAACCCTTTTCAAATTTTGATTTATTCCTATCAAAGAAACCAATTCTGAATGATCTTTATCTGTTGGAGAAAACCAAGGGTTTTTGCCTTTTTACAGGGCTAATCATGACTATGTGTCAGAATTGGATGTATGGAGAGCGGTTTTCAAGATAAAACAATCCAATCAACCACCAAATTTAATTCTAATCCTCTGAAAGTCATAATTATATTTCTATCTTCTCTCTCTACAAATACTTTTTGTATCTTTAACCCCACTAAAGTTTTCACCTGTTCAATATCCTTATATCTTTGTGCACATATTCATAATCTTCATCTCTCACAACTTCTTCTTCATCATCTAAAACCTTATGGCAATGACATTTGTAACATCTTCGGCTCCAAACACCTCATTCTCTTATGTATAGTGTCAATTTAGGGCAACAAACTACATTACCTTTCTCTATAAAGATGAAGGGTCATCTCAACCCCATGACATTATGGATATTCTGACAAAAATTCCAGTATCATATGCTCTAACAGTCACATCACATATGAGTACCATACTCTTGAGAAACTTTTGATGCTCTTGTGTTTACAATGAAGAGACTGAAGAAGTTATTGCAAGCTCCTTATCAGACAAACTACTTGAAAGAAGTAGTAATCTTAGACTATGTTGGCAAACTAGTTGATAAGCTAGTTGGTGACTGGTAAGCTATCTGATAAACAGGTCATATTTGGCAAAAACTAGCCGATAAACATGTAAAATGGCCAAAAATAACATCTTGAAAAAATAGTCAATTACAAATTATTTCATAATATAATTCAAATAAATTTCTAACAATATAATTTTATAATAATATAATATGTTAATTAATACAAACAAAATAGTAAAGAAATATTAAATAGTATAATATGTTAATTGAAAGGATTTAAAATTGGTTATTATATATATACTATAAATTGTGAATTTGTTAAAACAAATTTTAGAAAAAAGTCTACATTAATCTATGATTTTGAATAACCATTACATATAATATGAATAACAATATAATTGGCCAACCTCAAATATCCTAATTAATTAATATTTTTTAAAAATATAATTAATAATTAAATTAAATATTTTATTAAAGTTATTTAGCAGATTTTAGTTATCTATGAAATAAAATAGGTATAACTTTAATTTTTATGTAGCTTACATAAACATTTTTATAATTGTTATATTTTCCTTCTGATATCTAAATATATTGAATAATAACTAAATAAATAATTAATATAGTTAATAACATTTATAGATATTAATATCTATTGTATAATTAAAATTAATCAATAATGTATAACTAAAATTAATTAATAATTGTTAATTACTATAAATTAATATTTATGAATAGTTAATATTTATGTATACATAAAAGCTAATATTTATTAATAATTAATGTTAATCAGGGTTGTAATAGGAAAAAGTGTCAAAAATCTCTTCATAAGTTACTCCAAGTAGCTAATGTGCATCCGAATGATTACCCGCAAAATAAGCTAGCTTATGTTCGTCAAACAATGTCTTAATCGGTTGACTAGAAGTCTATCTCATGCCCCTTCATCATATTATTTAGAGCTCAAATTTCTAGCTCATTCTATTTTGGTACGACCGTGGAATTTCTTTGTTTCTGTATTTCTAGATGTCATTACGGTAGAAGATATTGCTCAAGTTCTTCATCTTCCATTACCTGGCTCCCATGCCTTTGATGATCTTGCATCTGATGAAGACCAAGAAGACGTTTCCACAATTCTCGAATACCGGTCTAAAGACCCATCTTCAATATCAACAAGCACTGTTCTTCGCAAGAACATGTCAAGTGTTTGCTACTACTTCTATTCTCAACTTACCTATTGTTTGAGCAGCAAGACTGGTGGCTGTGATCAAGCATCAAGCTACTCAAACCGTATGGAACATGCACTAATATTCCAAAGGAACATTAACTTTGTCAAACACTTCTTCAAAGATTTGGTGAAGAATAACAAGGCCAAAAGTAAACAAGCCCAAATACCTTACATCTGATTTATTGCGATGCTGATTGCTGAGAAATTGGAAGATAAAATTCCATCAGACGATTTCTTTTTTTGATTTAAATCTAAATTACCTATCCTTTCAATCTGTGAAAACTGAAGTGCTTTCTCAAAACCCCAGATCCCGTAAGGTATGATTTCTTTTGTTAACTCTCAAGGTCTTTCTTGGATGATCTGTCAACCACATAAGCAACTAGGCTCTTTCTTCAAGCCAAAATGGAATCTTTGGTTTAAAACATTCCAAAAAGACTCATCTTTCTTCAAGTTCTAATAGACCAACAAATAAGTCTAGGACAAGACACGACACTTCTGAAACGGAATCTCATGTTCAAGAAGTATCTCCTCTTGTCCTTACTTCAGATGTTGAAGTCTCCGTTTCTACCTCCGCTTCTGAGACCATGATACCAATAGAATCATTGGTATCTTCCCAGTCCGACAACCCTCTAAATCATGACAAGAATAGATAGCTTCATATCAAGCCAAGCGAGAAGCTTTACCAAAGCTATCGTCTAGTCAAAGGGTCATTAGCAACACTCTAGATAATGATTCTCAGCAGTCTGGTGCTATTGAACTTGGCCATTTAAGACCCATGGCATTCACAACCACCTTCTCAATGCCTTCTCAACATGACGTTGTTGAAAAAAAGGTTTCAGCCCCTCAGACAACTACTACATATCCCAATGTAGTTATTGGTGATTCGAACTCCTTTGATGTCCTCCGACTTAAAAACATAATTTTAAGCCCTTCCAAAATTGATTTACTTGATAGTCTTGGTACTATTTCTCCTCTCACCATAACTAATCCAATAGTTCCCAGCTCGGATGTATTATCAAATTCACCACCTTTGTTTGCTCCAGTTAATTCGTCTACTACATCTTTTACTCTTCCGCATTCCATTAATTAACTTCTTCACTCTTTGCAAAGTCAACTTAATGATCTTTCGAATGCTCATGCCTCATCAGACAAAGTTCTTGGAGAAAATTTCAAACTCCGAGAAGAAATGGCAACAAATCTTGTTCATTGTTTTGTTACATTCCCTAGAACAACTTCACTCCAAGATGAACTCTCAGTGTACCAAGTCTACATGGTGTTTCAAGATTACCTGACTTCATCTCATCCTGTTTATTTTAAGTCAGTCTGTTTTGGTGGTCAATTGGGTATTGGGGGGTTGGACTCCGGGACCCATGTTTTACGACCGCAAACTTTTCAAGTAGGCACTAGGAGGGTTGAGTTTGGAAGTGCTACCGGGGAGGTAGGAACTAGGATCTCCGTCGCTTGAAGTAATGCCTTGGAGATAATCTTTAAGTGTGACGGGCCTTCGGGGTGGAATTCATTGTAATGTTCACCAAGGTCAACCGACTCTTGAGGTGAAACTTGTTAACAAGTCATAGGGACACTTGGGCTTTTATGTCGTGAGGTGTAATGCGATTAACGTTCCAAGAGTGTCATACTTTTGTGTTCCTCCACTCTCAACGGATACGGGTCTCCCCCGTCGTCGGCCAACAATATTTTAAATGTTAATGCCTTACTTTATTATCGTTGGGTTTGTGTTGTCGACTGTAAATGATGACCTTAATATTGGGTTTCCCCCGCGTATATTAAGGTTTGAATGAAATACGTCATTTCTATGTTTTGATATTTGGTTTCCTTCCATTTTATCGTCGTGTGAGTATTGGGCCTAGTGTCCATGTTTTCGGTGACGTATCGTATATGTGGGTTTTTAACCATGATTTATAGGTTGAGCATTTTTCCCCACCCGTGCTTGGGTTTTTTAGGATACAACGTCTTATCCACGTTTCTTAAATTGGGAGTTAATCCCTATTCTCGTTTCGAGTGAGTTTTGGGGTTGCATCATTTTATAAAGAATACTTTGTAACGAGGTGTTCATCTTTGGAAATGCATGATATTGGGAAAAAGGGTTGTCTCCAAGTTTAAAATAAATTATTTGAAAGATTATGATTTTAAGTGAAGTTATTCCGTTTAAAGGTATACTTATTCATGTAAAACTCTTGAACTCACTAGGCGTTAGCCTAACCTTTTTATTTTTCGGCATGCGCAACAAGTTACGTCTGGGAATAGTTCTAGTGACACTGTGAAGAGGGAAGTGCTAGTTGTGTGCTCGTGAAGTGAGTAGCTCGGTGAATTCTTCCGTTTTTGTTTAGGGAGAGCAACTTGTATTTGGATTAAGTAACACTCGACTTCAGTTGAGCCCTTATATGTTATTGGAGTTTATAATTGTTGAAGATAATTATAGAATTTGTATTTGAGGCACATTTATCTTTGATTCGTAGGGGGAAGTTTTGTTCCTTACTTGATGTTATATCGAAATTTTTAATTAGTTTCTCTTACCAAATTTGAGGGTGTTAGAAGTTGGTATCAAAGCTTAAGTTTGAGAGAATTGGGTGTTGATTTTGGATGCCTAGACTCAAATTAGTGTTCTTTTAAGTGAATGAGGGAGGAAATTGCACCTCTGCATCTCCGACAACTAACCCACTTTTTCATATCCAGTAAATTTGAACCCCATAGAATGAATCGAACTAGTGGTTGCAATAGTAGTTTTTAATGAGAAACAAATAACATAACCAGTGGTGTTCATCTGGGTTGGGTTTCTTCTATTCCGGTGGACAAGATTCAAAGATGGATTTGGGCTTGGAATTCTGGAAGTTGCAAGTTCGTGGTCTTTGTTTTGGGGAGGATGAGGGGGAGGAGAAGAGTTGTTTAGGATGGAGAGGACTAATTTTTTAGATTGGTTTTGGACCCGACCAGACAAAAACAGGGAAAGAGGATGTAGTCGGAGTTATAGGTTAGTATTCCTTATTCTTGAAGTAAGGGGAGGGAATAGGCTGTTTGGGGTGGAGTGGAGGAGAGAAGGGTGGTGGAATTTGGTTGCATATGTAGACCTATAAAGAGGTGCCGGCAAAACGAGGAAGGTTGAGGTGGCCAGAGTTGCAGGTTCATGGTGTTCCTTTTCGCCTCCTTCCCTCTGTTTCAAATCGTCATTGCATCCCCTATCTACGACAACCACCGTATCCTCTTATTCCCTCTATTGCATTTGGGTTTACTTTAGGTTGATTTTTGGTGGTTACGGTTTGAATTTGGATTGATTTTGGTTGAGTTTTGATAATTAGGGTTTTTATTTGGGGTGTTTTGGTATGTGTAGTGTCTTTTTATGTGTGGTTACTGGAGATGGATTTTGGCCGGGGAAGATGACCGGAGATGCTATTAGCGGGAGAAGATGACCGGAAAATTGCATGAGTATGTATTGTGTTTATACATATATTAATTATATAATACATAATATAATATAATATTGTTTTAATTTATTAGAAAACAAAATAAAAATAATAAGAAAATTATGCCCCTAACTTAATGAAGTATTTTAACAAAAGTAAGCTTCAAGGACCTCCATCAGAACCAAAGTGAAACCATAGGAACCTTATCCATGAATTTTAGGGTTCAAGGACCCCCATCGTAATCAACATTAAACCCCAGGGACGAATTTTGTAATTTACTCTATTACAAAAGAACCCTCCCTAAGGTTCTCTCAACCGTTTTCTTGGTCGTTCTCATGGCTGTTTTCCAACCGTTTTTCCCGGCTGTTCTTCAAAAAATTTTTGCAGCCGTTGCCCGACCATCTTCTCACCGTTTTTTCCGACCGTTTTCTCAAAAATTATGGGTGTTACGTTCAAAGAAGAGAAAAATTGCACGAATGCATCTTGAAAGATATTATCCTTAAAAGTGTTCTTTTGTAACTTTTAAATTCTTGCCTAATTTAAATGAAAGTTTATATGTTTTAGTGTTTTGTACTTTTGCACTATTTGTTTATTTTCAAGTATATGTAATTCGAAAACAAAACAAAAAGAAAGGAAAAAGGAAAAAAAATAAAAGAGAAGAAAGAGAAAAAGACCTACAAAACAAGTGAAAAACAGGAAAAAAAGGAAAAAATAATTTAGAATGGATCACTGAACTTATGAGTCTGAATATGTTTTATCTTATGAGTTTCGGTACCATTCTATTTCTAAGTGTTTTTGGTATTATCTATCTATTTGTATTATTAAGGGGGAATTGTTGATCTCAACCATTTGATTTGATGATAACACAAATACATCTGATCTAACACTTTGTACCATATTTTCTTTACTGTTGTATGGGAACATGTTAAGCATGTTAGAACAAGTAAGTTCTACTAGTTTATTAGTGTCATACTTTCTTTGCTTTTTTCTCTGCATGCAGAAAGATGAATTGTATTAATGAACGTCTACATCAATCTCAAAAGGCTGAAATGAATAGTACATGCATGCACTAATCAACAAAAAATCAGATGAAGACACGTGTTAAAATTAGATAGCAACATTATATGCAACTGTGGCTATAAAAGGCGACCCTTGTCCAATGTTGCAATTCACATGTTTTAATAGGAATTACTGAGTGATAGTTTCTTACGGAAAATCGGTGTCAACATCTAAATACTACTTCAAGTCTTCAAATCTAAAAGAGTACATTCTTTCTACTACTCTTTCAATCTCTAGCAAATTTGTCACCAGACAGATTATTTAAAATCAAGTCTTATCCTAGCTTCCATAGCAAATTTGTATTTTTTTTTGTTTTATAAACGTAAAGAAATAAAAAGTGAAAATCTGATGTATTTGTATTCAACCCCATTTCTATAAACATAAACTTTATTAGTCATTACCCTTTTTAGGATCAACAAAGTATAATGATGTCAAGTATTATAATCAAATTAAAAGAAGGGGCCTTTTATTTTAATTTAAAAATAAAAAAATATTACTTTTTATATTTTAGGAAAATGTCAAGTATATAAAACTAAATATTAAAATGTCATCTTTTTACCTCCCAACTTGTTCATTAGAATAAATATGGTAACCAATTTGAATGTTATTAGAAGATGTCCCTAGTTAAATTAAAGGGTGTTATTTGGCCGGTTAAATCAGTTTTTGGGGTATCCGGTCTATAATTAACCTGTTCTAACCAGATTAAATAATGTTTTGTTTAATTGGTCTGTATTTATTCGGTTTTCGAGTTATTTGGCTTTCTGGTTAAACCGAATGAAAGCTTATATTTTTGTCGTTAGGCACTTGTCTCCAATAACTTTTTTGAATGCAATATTTGTTGCTTCTAATTATTCCAATATATAATTGTATTACACACGTATACCGGACAACTAAATTAATACCAAACAAAAAACATTATATAACAAAATATTAGTATCTAGCAAAAAAAAACCTCTTCACCCTTTATCGTATATTAAGCAAAAAACCTTATTAAAAAAAAACATGATTTCACATCAAACAAAAAGTTGAACCGCATAAGTAAGTTTATTCGATCAACCAAACCGTTTAAGTTAAAAATCGAAGAGCCCAAAAATGTTAATTAATCCAAACCTCATTATGCTCAATTGGGTTATTTGATTTTTTGGTTTCTTTTAAACCCCAAGTTAAACCAAAATTTTTAGTTTTTCTAGTTTTCAACATATTTTTAAGTTATAGCTCTAGGTTTTTCCTTAAATCTTTAAGGTCCGTATATGAAGTATCCGTACACCCGACCCAAGGTTTATGTCAGAAACAGTTATCCCAATTACATAAAGAATACAAACTCTGATGGCATCTCTTTCAGGAAAATAAAAGTGTTACAGTTTTTGAAATGACAAAGAGGTTGGATACCAAATCTTGTCTGCGATTCGTTTCCCAACACTTTGATCGACCTTCAAACCCATTCTTGCAGTCTCCTCACATGGATGCAACTACGATGTCTTTCTTTCTACATCGTTTTTCCCGTAATCCTAATTTTTTTCTTTTCATTTATTTATATGAATAATGTTTGGGCATTCAGGTTTTAGATCAATAATGTGAATTTCATATATTATTGAGATATATAGAGAGCATCAAATACAAATATTTTAATTAGTATAAACAAATTAAAGGAGATATTTGTGGAAACAATGAGAATTTATTTGTTGTAATCTAGATATCTATGGAAGACGATCATAGTTTCTTCATTATGCTTAACACTTTAGATCATAAAACAATCAAGATGTTTATGAAATCATATATTTATTATCTAGTTAGACAACTTGAGATTAATTTTTAAAACAACCCAAACTTTCAATCATTAAAGCATAAACAACATAATAAAATTAATGCCAAAAATGGCCCAAGATAACAATAAAATCTTAAGGTTTGCGAAGAACAACCTATTACACAACTGAGATCTAACTGAAATACTAAAAAGGGGTCTTCTAACGATGGATGCAGCTTAAGCCCTGATCCATCAGTCTCACGCCCACCTAAAAAGGTTTTTAAGTTTTGAAAGAGCGAGGGTTAGACCAACGGTCTAGTGAGTCCCCTCTAATAACCGATTCAACCCAACAGATATTCAAAGAATTTAATAGTAAAATAAACCATTTTCAGATGCAAATAGGATAATCAAACTTCCTATAAACTGCTCAGCTCACACAACCGCCACCCTAAGGTGACAGAGTATCTGTGATTCACACTGCTTTGCTGGGACACACCCCTAACGGCATAAATGAAACAACCCCCCCTCCCGGTATGAGCACAGGCGGGACACCCCCCCCCCCCCGACTTTGAGCCTAATACACTTCTGATCATGCATGCATACATTTCTACTTTAACCGCCAATACAATTAAACTTTAACATAAATAAAGAAATCTCGCAAGTGATTATCAACGTAACAACATTTCATGATTTCATAAAACTCATATACATAAAGCATAATTTCTTTGTTATAGAAAGCTTTAGTTCAGAAAACTCATCTGGTGTCCTGCTTACTCTTTGCGTCTACCCTTACGGCCCGAAATGAATCCTATAAAAAGACATAGACCGATAAACTCTCGGTACCTTCTAATTCAACACGTAAACCGATCGAAACACTCTATAACGCCCAAATGGTTGGACCCAATTATATTAATAGGACCCAACCCACAAAAATCTATCAGACTAAAACATATGTACAAAAGTACAATTGTCCTGCTACTAAATGCCCAAAACCCATAGATTAAAAGACCATGGGCTGCGCCCAACACTCCATCACCCGAACCAGGCCCGAGTTCCTCGACCGGGACTTGAGTCGACCGGGACTCTCGTCGACCGGGGTCCGGTCGATCGACAACAGGTTCTCGACTAAGGAGTTTTTGACTTCTCCAACCAACAATTAAAAACCCGAATCCCCTTCCTTGATTTGGCTACAAAATTACTAAGTCTAGGCTAAGCCTTCACCTCCATTTTGATACCCAGATGACAAAACCCCAAACTCCCATTCAACAAATCATCAGATTACACTCTCAATTCCCAATAATCAACTTAAAAGAAAAGAAATCCTCCAAGACCCAAAATAGAACCGAGTACGAGAACTTACCTTGAAGAAGACCACACTCTGTTTGGATAGTTGAATCGATCTCTCTCTCTTGCTTCTTCCCCAAAATCGCCTATTCTTACCTTCTACGTTCGGCCGCCAACAAAATACCCTAACCCAAAAGAGCCTTTAGATTAAAACTCCAACTTTTCCCAAGCTTTTTCTTTGGGCCACCAAACTGGGCCTTTTACACAATTTCCCAATCTTCTAAATTCTTTACTTTTAGCCCAGTTGTTACAATTTTTATGGTTTGAACTAATTAGAGGTTTGTATTTGAAACTCACTCACACACACACACACACATAGGAAGGTTCAAACGAGAACGCTAACTATTTAAAAAAAAACAAGAAAACAACAAATCATGTACAAAATCATATGTGATTTTACATTAATCCGAAAAAAAGGACGCATGCGACTTTGGGCACGACCTAAAGTCGTGCACAAAGTCGCATGAATCATATATGATTTCGTATGTACTCCATTGTTCTCGTGTTTTCTTAAATAGATGTTGTTCTCGTATGAACTCACCTCTCTCTCTCTCTCTCTCTTTATATATATATATCACAATTATTTTGCAACCCAGTAAAAAGTTATAACCTACAACCCTCATCTAAACTATTCATTTAGCCCATTGCATTTGGATTCTCATTGATTCTCTAGATAAATTTACCTGATTTCTTCGAATTTTTACAGCAAATGTCGATGCACATAACCGTTCATGCGATGTATCGGATGAAGATGGTACTTTCATGAACAATATGCATTCCATGTTAATGTATGCATTTAATGAAATACTATGCATTGCAAGTAAGATTATTGCATGGAACTAATAATCATTTATGCAATCAATAATGAATGGGCTAAATGAATGGTTTAGATGATTGTTGCACAAGGTTGTAACCTTTTACTAGGGAAAGGTTCAAATGAGAAGTGGCAAGTGTGTGAGAAGTAGAGAAGTGATCCTAGCCCTTGGATCAAACAATCAAATTATCCGGTGCTTCACAGTCAAAGCCGCAAATCTTGACCATTTTTTAGAGGGTAATATGGTAAAGTGGCGACGAAAATCAAGATCGATCTGTTAACCATTGATCACTTCATCGTATCGTTGACAATAAATGATATCGATCCCATTAAATGATTCTAGCATCGATTTTTTCTCGACCATATATCGCAATTGGTTATTAAAATTATCAAATTTCTTAATCTGTGAATCAATTAAATAGTTCATATGTGAATGACTTAAAAATAGTTCATATGTAAATCATTCGGGTTCATATATAAATCAGTTAAATAGTTCAGATGTAAATCATACGGGTTCATATGTGAATCAGTTAGATAGGTACACGAGTTTAAATATGAACATATAGTTCATATGTGAATCACACAACATATAGTTCATATGTGAATCACATATGTTCACATACACACTTGTTTGCCGCTTATTTGTAAAAGTTACGAAATGATCCCTGTATCTTTCGCATAGTTGTTATCATGCGACTGAATTATCTGGTGCTTCACGGTTAAAGTCGCTAATTTTGACCATTTTTTTAGATGAAGGGCTAGGATCACTCTCGACTTCTCACACATTTAACACTTCTCAAATGAACCAATGCCTATATATATATAATCAAATGAAAATCACAAAAAAGTTAAGAATTATGAGAACCACTACTCATGTATTATTTCATATCGTAAAATAATGTATGTGAAAAGTATATTATTGTTTCACAATGTGAACAAAAACTATACACTAAAAATAAGCACTTTGCGAAATATTATTATACTTTTGTATACATTGTGTCACAATGTGAAACAACACAATTAGTGATTCCTACGATTTCTTTTTGATTCTCATTCGATTGTTTCCACAAACACACACACACACTAAAAATATGCATGCACAATACGACGCAGTTCAATCTTGTTTCTAAGTTGAGAATTAACTCTTAATCTTGTTTCATGCTTCTATATATCGTCCGTCCATCATAATTTTATTTTTATGGTTTACTATACGTTGGCTATATAATAACTTCTAAACTTCAATTTTAAGATATTCATGATAAATTTCATACTAATATGAAGAGCTTTTATAAACACATGTAACATGAATAATTACAATGAATAAATACATCAGTTTATGTATAAGCCTTTTAAAACTAGAAAAAAAAGAAAAGAATAATATGGGTATAAAGGCAAAGAAAATAAAATGGTTGTTTTTTTTAGATAATTTGTTAGTTAATATATGAATTATATTTAATATACCAAATCGTAGGTTGAACCGAACCAAAATAAGACAATTATCTGCAGTTTAGTTCACGATTACTTAAATTTATAAAAAATATCATTAACAATATTACACTACAACTAAATAAAAATAATACAACTAGATAAAAAAATATACAAGCACTACAAATCAAAGTAAATTTAATTGTTTGATTGATTGATTTCGACTCCTTAACAACTTTATACCACCAAAACTATCTAACTCAAAATGTAAAAAACGTTTACTTTTTTTAGCTCTAAATTAACAAATAAAGAAATAGCAATGTAAATATTTAATTTTAATATATAAAGATATATTAAAACTGACGGTGTCATCATTTTCATTTGGAAGTTGGCCTTAGGTCCAAGTCCAAGACTGGTTAGGACCGATTATGAGCTCAATTAAGGCCCGATTTTATTATGTATAGGAGACAAGGTCATTTGTCCTTATATCCATTTTGAAGATTCCATTATCGTTAGTAGTTTTGGCATCCATATTAGAAATAAAAGTGAGAAAGTCATGAATTTAATTAAAATCTCATTTAGATATATAATCTTAAATGAGATTTTAATTAAATTTATGAATTTTTTACGAGTATAAAACCATTTTTCCTTTGATAAGTCAATAGGTAATTGATTTAAATAAAAATTCATTTAAAGTCATATTCCTTAAAATAACGACAAACTATTCTCTCTTATCAAATTCGGCATTTCTTTAAGCTTTTGTTAACATCTACGGTGCTCTTCTTCCCCTCTTCATTCAATCACCATTTGACCTGTTGAAAAGCTATCTAAACTTTTATTATTGCTATTTATCAAGAGATCAAAGCCATCATATATATTAGCAAAATGGATCAATATCATATTATCAATTCACTATAACAAAGTTGGGTTTATAGGACGTCAAAAATGTCATAATAGACTTCTTTATAAGACTTCAATTTATAGGAACAAACAGTTGTGTGTCATATGTAAACGAATTGGAATAAATTTATAAGACATTTTGAGCGTCTACCCAAGTTTATAATTGGTATCAGAGCCTAACCTCTATCCTGTCCATCCACACCATTTCTTTACTACTTATCTAAAGAATCGGATTAGTATGCTCTGTGACTGTCGCTTTGCGGATCGTTCACATCAGAAAACCATTCTACAGATAAAAGGTTAAAAAATAACCATATAGTTTGTCTTAGGCATTCCTTAAGTTTTATCTTGTTAAATAGAGTCAGTAAGACGACGTTGAGTGAAGTCGCAACCAACCTCTGTAAAACAAGACTAAAAGTTGTGTAGTGCCTTTAGAACAAATATCCGTCTCAACCCCATCATGAACCCAGAATCCAGTCTGTCACGATCTTCCTCTAGCTTTAGACAATCCTCTGCCTCAAAAATAGACCAGTTATATGAGATTTCTTATGTACCTGATGACTCTAAAATCCCTATCACTAGTATGCCCCTAGTTAACCCTTATTCTGTATTCTTTAAACCTAATATTTCATTTTCAAAAAAAGTCAAAAAATTTATAGGATCTACTTCTAATCAACACATAAAAGAGTTTGTCCAAGCCTCTAAATTTGACTCTCATCAACTCCTAGCCACTAGTTCAGAACATATGGTCATACTGTCTCTTCCACCAGACCTTGCTAGACATTGCTAGACATTGTATAGCCCAGGGATATACACATATCCACTTTGGTGCTATCAGGTTAGCCCTCACCTTCCATGGTAGAAAAGGTCTCCCTGCTTTTTCCCTAATAGCCCTAGTAGACACAAGGTTTGTAGAGTACCAACATACTTGCATAGGAACGATACAAACCACCTTAAATGCTGGAACTATTTTTGTTACCTTTTACACCAACTTTAATATGCCCCTTAATGACCCTTCACTCCACACAACGCTCAAAGCCCAAATCCAAATTGGGGGCACTCCCCAAGTAAACACTTTCCAGGCAACATTCCACTACCAAATGGCGTATAGAGTTCAGAATCACTCTCTCGACATCATGGTGCCAGATCAAGAACATGCCGGAGATGCATTTCTCATTAACGTTGACTCCTGTGCAACACCAACCTGCACGCATGTTCCCCGACAGTTGTCTAGAGAAGAGTTACTAAAACTCCTCCCTAAAAAGTGGGTGACGAATTATGAGCAGATCCACCAAACCCCTGTTCAGACTACTACCGCACCAGACTTCATCTGCCATGAAAACGGACTTGTCGAGGTCAGTTTCTCCTCTCAACAGAAGACAAACGTCTTCCCAACCATCCATATGGTTCAGCCAGTTCAAGCTCCAGCCCCAACCAAACAAGTTGATCATTGCTGGTATGATGTCTGCGATTGCCAGGACTGTCTTGATGAATCATACCGGGTTGACTACAACGATAACACCCAAGGTAAGAGGAAGAAAAGATCACAACAAAAGCTAAAGGAAAGATATGAATCAGGAGATCCTGCTGTAGGACTCCTTGGTGAACCATCGGGCAAGTTTGACTACTATGTCCTTTACAGAGATTCACCAATATCAACCCTTAAGTCATGTCATGATCTACCTCCTTCAAATCCTCCAAGGCGAGCCCAAGGATAATGATGTGTTATTACCCCCTCAGCTACATCGTCTGAATACCAGGCTGAGTTCCCACCTTTAAGCTCGTTTGAAGACACAAACCAAAGAACTAAGCATGAGTGGAACATCAAAAACCCCACAACCATAGGTCCCACAGGGATAGCTACTCAGATCAGTCCTGCTGAAGCTACTCTTAATTGGCAAAGTGAGAATGTTGTTGCCCAGAACAAGGTGCTCCAAACTCTCCTTACGCAACAAACACTATCCTTGCAGACACAAGAAAATCTTGTTACGAAGGTACGGTCCCTTGAAAACATGATCCAAGAAATCAAGATGAAGATGCAAGGACTCCACAAAGAACTTCTTGAGATAGTTCGTACAATTCCTCATTCTCAAGCCTCTAGTGATCTTACAAAGAAAGAAGCCGAGATGAAGTTCTTAAAATCACAACTTATTGATTTGGAGAGGCAACACAAGCAGCAAAGAGTAGTACCTCAAATTGATGATCCGTAGACATTATCTTCTACCCCTTTTGTTGGAACATCCTTTGATCCACAACCACTCCTACTCACAACTTTCCCACAAAAATCCCCATCACTCTCTTTATGGTCCAAAGAGCAAGAAAAGAGAAGAGCCAAAGCTTTACGAATTTCCCTGAAGCCTGAAAAAGCCTCAATGGTTTCCTCAGAAACACAAGTTCTTTTTGACGATACTTCTGCCACAGCCTCCTCAAGACCACCAAACGTCCTTCCAATTGAAGGCGTAAATCCGATCTCATCCTTTTTACAAAACCTAACCCAAAAAGAGACATCCTCTAGTTCACCCTTTGTTGCACCCGTGGTTACAACATCTCCAGATCATACAGAAAGTGACCTCTCTGAAGCCTTTGAACATCTGTTCATGACAGACCCGAAATCGTCTACAGCTCGCAACTATTTTGATGACAAGTATGTAGTAGAAGATGACGAAACCTTCCAACCTGCACCACAAAAAAGAACCAAAGTTTCAAAGTCAAATTCTGGCCAAAAGTTTACCTTTGATGATATTCCGCCGTCACAATGGAGAGACAGAAGTATAGAGATGCTGACATGGTGCTCAGCGGAACTACAGTACTATGACATGGATATGGTGATTAAAAGTTTTTTAACCAGAACTCAAGGTCGTCTCAGAGATTGGTACATGAGTCTTGGAGAGTATCGACAATTGCAAATCCAGCAAGCACAATCTCCTGAAGATTTCATGCATATGATTTATGTTGAGTTCATTGGCAACCTGGTTGAACACATCGCTCAAGCAAGGAAATAATTCTTAAAAATGAGATGTTGTTCATTCCAAAAGAAGGACCTTGAAGAACATTACAATCGCATGTCAAAAAGATTTTATTGCCTGCAGGGTATTGATGATGTCAACCTCAAGCAAGTTTTTCTGAATTCTTTCCCAGAATCTCTTGCCAGTGAAGTATTCAGATCATTGGAGTCAAAAAAACGTCTCAATTGCTAATACCACACTTGGTGCCCTATACCAAATGGTCCTCAATACACTTGCCAAGTTTTGTAATTCAAGGAAGTTTATGGACGAACTTGAAAAAACTGGCAAACATTTTGGTTCAGCCTGTGATGAAAAATACCTCCAGATCAAATGTAAAGATAAATCTTCCTGTGACTGCTCTCGTACGAAGAAAAAGTCCCATTTCAAGAAGTTCTTTAGCTCTTCCAGAAGGAAAACCACCAAGGGTTTCCCACGGAAGAAATGGAAGTTCATCAGGAAGAAAACACACTGAGGACGCACTTCTGACAAATGCTATGTATGAAACAAGAAGGGTCATTTTGCGAAGGATTGCAAGGACAAAAGAAAGTCTCAAGCATTGATTCAGATTCTCAATCAGATTGAACCAGTTGATATTTCTGATTTAGAGTCCCTGTACTCCCTTGACGACGAACCAGATGATCAAACGATATGCACCATAGCCTACTATGATTCATCATCAGATGAGGAATCTGAACCAGACCACTTGACTGAACACTCTGATATTGAAGTGTTTATGACAAGCCCCCTTCCACTTCCTCTCCACTCCTCTTTCCCATCTGTTTTACCACTACAAAAGTCGCAACCAACACCTTTAGCACAGGATCATATGCTAAACCCATTTCGGTCATAGCCTTCTTTGACACAGGATCATCGGTCTCAATACTAAACCCGAAAATTCTCCCTAGCAGTTACTGGAAACCACATCATCAACAATTTCTAGCAGCTAGTGGTGATACGTTTGTTATTGATAAGATCAGTGTCCCAATACATGTACGACTATTTCCAAAATGTGTGATAAGACACAAGTTCTTAGGATCGATCTCCCACGGTAAAGATCTCCTCATCGGATTCGATATTCTTCATACCTTGCCAAACATAAGGTTTGCTGAACAAGGTCTCCGATACAAAAGTTATCTAAACCCTTGGAGTTCCGTACCTAAACTCTATATGGCATCCACACTCACTATAGAAGCCCTTAAACAACAAATCATCCAGACATCATGTGCTTCTAGTCATACAGAGTTTCTTACAAAGAGCAAAAACCATTTATGGTTAAATCCTTCGTTTTTTGATACCCTTTCGTTCAAACAAAACGAGGACGTCAACCCGACAAGGACAAGCCATCCAGGAATGAACCCTGACCATAACCAGCTTACGGTCCAAGAATGCTCTGAACTTGTTCGACAAGGCATTATTGAACCCACGGTTTCACCATGGGCATGCGAAGCGTTTTATGTCAATAAGATAAGCAAACAAGTCAGAGGCAAGCTGAGGCTAGTCATAAATTATCAGCCACTTAATCATTTTTTGGTTGATGATAAGTTTCCCCTGCCTCAGAAAAGGTCATTATTCCAGTCTCTAGCAAATGCAAAGGTCTTATCAAAATTTGATCTTAAAGCTGGATTCTAGCAATTCGGCATACATCCTGACGATCGGCCGAAAACTGCTTTTTGTATTCCGGATCATCATTACCAGTGGAATGTTATGCCATTTGGATTAAAAAATGCCCCTTCGGCATTCCAAAAAGCAATGGTCAAAATCTTTGAGCCTATCCTTCAAAACGCCCTGGTCTACATTGATGATATTCTCCTGTTTTCTCCTGACGAAGATTCCCATATTAGCTTGCTCTCGAAGTTTCATTCCATAATTCAACAGTATGGCATTATGCTATCTAAAAAGAAGATGGAGATAGGAGTTACCTCCATTAACTTTCTTGGAATGAAGATTTTTTATGGGAAATATCAATCACAACCCCATATCGCTCAAGAACTCCACAGGTTTCCAGATGTGCTTTCGTCACAAAAGGAAGTCCAACAGTTCCTTGGTCTTGTCAACTACATGGCTGATTTCTTGCCAAAGTTGTCACATCATACTGTACACTTATTCCCTATGCTAAAAAAGGAACCACCACTTTGGGTTGTACGACAAACAATAGCTGTTAGAGCTATAAAGGAACTAGCCGACAAGATGCCACCTCTAAAGATTCCCACTACTACTGACAAAAGAATTCTCCAGACAGATGCGAGTGACGAATACTGGGGAGCAGTTCTATTGGCACAAGATGACAAAGGTGTCAGAACAATTTGTGGTTACAAGAGTGGCACGTTCAAAGCCTCGGAGCAACATTATCATTCAACTTTCAAAGAGATTCTAACAGTCAAAAGAGGAATAGAAAAATTCCAATTCCATCTTATCGGTCACTGTTTCCAGATTGAGATGGATATGTCCTCTTTCCCATGTATGCTCCAATTCAAAAGAAAGATGCTTCCAGAGGCACAACTTTTAAGGTGGGAAAATTGGTTCTCACAGTGGAAGTTTACAGTAAAACACATCAACGGGTTAGAAAATATTCTCGCAGATTTTCTATTAAGGCCAAAGCACTATAAATATAGTGGTCCTGAAAGGGTTCCCCAACACATGGTCATCCCATTAGTGTTTGCTATGGATAAGGCCAACTCCAGCTCATCTACTCCCCAAGAAGCCTCTTGCACAACCACCCAAGATCTCCCTGAAGAGGTAACCGAAGTCATTGCTGATTTGACCCTGATCCAAAGGTCCTTACTGAATTGGAAGACATTTTATAATGTCCTTCTTGCAAAACATGGTCCCTTCATGAAAAATTACATGTTTCATCCCGACTACCCTTTCCTCAACATTTTCCATATCCATGAACTGTTCAGGCTTCCTAAAGAAGCACTCTGCTTCTTCTGGTATCTCTTCGAAACCCATATCGTCGCCATCTCCTTCAACACATGCAAACTGTTCACATACATGTTCCAGTGTCAGTTTGCACGCGTTCCCCCTGAACAAAAAATATGTTCACCATTCTCCAATGGTTCCTTCTTGTCCATCAATGGATCCAGCGGCTGCATGTAAGTCACAAAACTTACGTGCTAATCTGCTTCAAAAAACCATGCTCCTTTCTACACGGAAATACTCTCACTAACAAACAACCGCTGATTTACCATTTCCCCAAAACCTTCATCCATACTTGGCATGATGTCAACCCAGCCAGCCGATCCTTCCAGATTAATCATACCCAGAGACTCTTGGAAATACGTAATGATTTGGCGTTTGCAAACAACATGGTTCCTCACAATATCCCGACACAGGTGATGGAAGGTGCAGAGATATGGCCAGACAGACACCCTGACGTGGCATTATGGAAAGAGACGCTCAATCAATGGTTCAACACCCACCTTGCCAAATCCATTGATTCCTCTGAAGATGACTTTGACATTTCCGACAACGAAGATGACTATGCTTTCCTCAATGACGAATCTTATGATCCATATGAAGATGACCCGTCGCACCCAGATTCGCGTTGGAAATAAAAACATCAGTTTAAAATAAAATTATTGTGTGCTTGTATTTTTCTTTATTATTAAAGTTTTATTAGTTTAAAATGATGATGTAAAAATGATGGAAGCATGAAATCACTTTTTTAGTGATGTAAGCGCTTACCTCATTTGTAGAATTATTTTTTGCTTATGTAATGTTTACGTCATGCTTGTGTAAGAGGACCTTTTCCTTGCCTATAAAAGGAAGGCCTCACCCTCATTTGTAAGGTATCCTTGAAAGAAATAAAATCCTCTTTCATAACTTTCTCTCTCTACAATTCTCTCTTTACAAGTCTTTTAGTCTTTTAGTATAAGTCCGTCAGTCCTCCACCCTAAGTCCTCCAGTCCTCCACCCTAAGTCCGCTAGTCCTCTTCCCTATCCTCCTGTCTAAACTTTTATTATTGCTATTTATCAAGAGATTAAAGCCATCATATATATTAGCAAAATGGATCAATATCATATTATCAATTCACTATAACAAAGTCGGGTTTATAGGACGTCAAAAATGTCATAATAGACTTCTTTATAAGACTTCAATTAATAGGAACAAACAGTTGCGTGTCATATGTAAACGAATTGGAATAAATTTATAAGACATTTTGAGCGTCTACCCAAGTTTTTGGGAAACTTTTGAAATAAAATGTCCTATGCAGTAATGTTAAAACTTAGTCTTGATATTATCCAATCTTGACACTTTCAGTCCTTTATTGTATTAATTTATGTTTGTAAATTGGTTTTGTAAAGTTTGTATCATTGATGGGTCATTTCAGCATATTGAATAAAGCAGAGGGGTATGAGGGTTGCACTAATAAACTTGTTGATTCAAGGGTAGAGGAGAAATATTGTAGATTCTTGAAGGATTACCTATTTCTAGACTTTGTATAATCTATACCATATTATAAAGCATTTAGGTCATACTCTTAAATACAAATTTTTATACATAAGGTATCATTGCTTGTGTTGATCAAGGGTTTTCTTTCACAAATCTCATGAGGTTGCTATCAAAGAATAAACGTCCATAGCCTTCAATCATCACCACCGATGATATTCAGTGGAGATAGAATTTTGGAGCTGAGAACAGAGCGGATGATTTTGAGCTTGGGCCCTTTTGCAATGGTTGATCTTGGAAAATGCTAAAACAACAACCTTGGATATCATGAATGCAAAAGGAGTTTGTGGACTCATTGGATGTCACGATGGTTGTTTAACCGGAGGATGGAATTTAGTGCAGTTGATACAAATGTTTAGTTTTTGGCTGGTTCGATGATTAGGATTTCAGTTTGTACAATTAAGATAATGTACTCTTTTCTTGATCGTATTTATTAGATATTTGTTTTCGCCGTTATTGTAATTATTTGGGGCAACATACTCGATTTCCTTGCATGTGTTCAATAAAACTCAATCAATAATGAATCTAATTTTCACTAGGTGACCTTATGTTTTTACATTTTCCTTGATTACATTTCGTTGCTTCGCATGGATAGACAACTAGTATATATTAAATGAGTCGATTGATTTTTCCATATCTCATATTCATTTTTCCTTTTACATTTTGTAATCAATGTCCTCTGTTTTTCCCTCCCTCCCTCCCTCCCTCCCTCTCTCTCTCTTTGTTGTTTAGAGCTTCTTTTGTATTAGTTTAAGGTTTGTTGTATTTTCTTTTCAGTGTAATAGTTTGATAAATAAAACGAGTTTGCAAGTTTTTTACAAGTAGCAGATTCAGAAATTTTAGTAATATGATCGGAATTTAAATTTATATATTTTTGGAGGTCAAAAGTAGATGTAAATATGTATAGAAATTAAATATTATAATATTATATAAAAATAAACTTTTGAAAATTTGTGTTGGGCAAAAATTCTCCTTTGATTATATTAACAAATGTGTTATAAAAAGACTTATAGAACACTTTTAAAAAATGTCATGTAAAAAAACAACTAATATGACACTTAAGTTCAAAAATGTTCTATAGAACTTGTTAAAACGCTAAAAAAGTTATATAAACTTATTTCAATTTTCACGTAGGATGTTGTTGGGTCATCTGAAGAGCTTTAAAGATGACCTCCCAATCATCCATTTTATATCATCCCACTTAGAATATTATGAGGTTCTTTCTAGCAGCTTAGTTACAATACAAATGTTCGGTGAAGTCGAAGATCAGCCGAAAAGTCAAAGAAGAAGTGTATCTGTCAAAGCAGATTGAAGATGAACTTCTCAGCCTAAAGCTAAGTTGCCTGCCTACATGGATCAACACCATCGGCCAGGATGGTGCCCATCTCACATCCTCAGGAACCCGGAAGATGATCTCACATCTTCAAGAACCCTGAAGATGATCTCACATCTTCAGGAATCCTGAAGATATATGTGGTGATCTATCATATGTGTCAACTTGTCTCTCTATTCACCAAACTTCTCTTTGATAAGTTTTGGTGGGAAAATATCATCGACACAAAACATTGTACTTTTCTGATAAAATATATTTGTGATATCTTGTATTGATGTGGACCTCATATGAAGATCAGAAAAAGTGTGTTTTGTCTCTTACACTCTTTTAAGGAAAGGTCTACACCATCCTCCACAGGTCAACACTTCAAGCCAAAACACTCCAAAACAAAAGGTACATCATGCTTTCGCAGTCGGTTTCTTTGCCAAGGGATTAGTCTGGGCCAAAGGCCCAAGATACCCTTTCCCAAAAAAAAGGTACATCATGTACCTTGCAAAAGACCTGTTGTCCTACCCTTGCTTGACAGGTGTCTCATGCATTAAATGCATGAGGCACTATATATAGAGGATCCTCCATCGCATGCAAAGATGAACAAGTTCCACAATCCTTCAAGTTTACTAAGTGCTAGCTATTTTCTCTCTATGAAGTTCATTGTTTTCTAAGTGTTTTTCAATGTTATTCATTCTCTTTGTGTAAGACTGTTTGAACATATTTCATTTGTTCTCTTTCGCAACAATCAAAGTTTTCTATGTGTAATTCTTGATTTTATATCAAGAAGAATTAAATTAAGTGAAAAAATGTTAAGTATTGTATTCAACCCCCCCCCCTTCTACAATACTTGTTGTGTTTACGTTCTGTTAACTGGGACCAACAAGTGGTATCATAGCAGGCCAGTTTAACACAATAAACTAGATCGGCAATGGCATCCACTTCATCTTCTTTGAAAAATGCTTCTTCTCAAAACACTACTGTTGTATCATACGACAATGGCTCTATAGCCAAACCACCAAAGTTCAATCCCAATAACTTCTTCCTGTGGAAAAGTCGTATGATACTCTTCTTAGAAGGAGTTGACAACAGATATCCTACTGTTTTATATGAAAGTCCTTTTATTCCTAGAGTTTGGGACCGGTACAATGCCAAAAAAGTCAGACAAGGCAAATGCTGATGAAGACTCTTCTGAGGAAGAAAGAACTCCATCTACTGGGAGATACATTGTAAAGAATCCCAGTAAATATAATGATGAAGACAGACGTATTATAGCTCTTGATATTAAAGTCAGAGCCATCATTGCCCTCTCTCTGCCTGATGAGTTCTATCACTCTCTTGTTAATTTCTCTATTGCTGAAGAAATGTGGTCTACTCTGTGTGTTCATTATGAAGGTACGTCTGAGGTGAAAAAGAGCAGAAAGATTGCTCTTGTAAGAAAGTATGAACTATTTTTGTATGAAAAAGGATAAACTCTCTCAGACTACTATAACCGTTTTAATGGTCTTCTTAATGATCTTAAACTTATGGGTCACATTTATGATAATGAGGAAGTCTTGTGCAAGTTCATGGATTGTCTTCCCGAGTCTTGGGAAAATCTTTGTACTTGCATAAAGTCTACCAAGGCTCTTGACTCAACGACACTCACTGATCTGTATGGCATTCTTTTCAACTATAAGCAGACTAAACTGCTAAGGAAGTCTATCATTAAATATATAAGGAGCTCCTCTCCAGCTCTTATCAGTGATTCTTCCAAAAACTCTATGTGTGTTCCAAGAATTACCTATCTCTCCGATTCTGACCATAATAGTCAAGAGGACCCTAATAATCCTTTAGAAGCCTATCTTAGTAAGACTGATGATGAAGGGGAGGAAACCTCCGTTGCTCAGTTGTCAGATGGTGTTGCCATGCTGGAAGGTTTTTCTGAAGCTAAATCTCGCTTCTCTTCTGGAAAATATAAGTTTTCAAGAAAACCCACTTCCACTTTTTCAAAGACCACCACCTCTGACAAATCCAATGAGGAATGTTACGGATGTGGGAGGAAAGGACACTTTGCTTCTGAATGCAGAAGTAGACCATCTGATAAACCCAGACTACCATCCTCTAGTCGTATCTCCTCTCGGTATGTCAAAACCAAATCTGAATCCTACCAACCTTTTTTCCAAAAGCCAAATATGTCTGTATCCTCAAACTCTGACCGTGCTGAGAAATACAAGGCAAAATATAAGAGAGAGAAAGAAAGAAATGCTATCCTAGCCAACAAAGGAAAAAGGTCCTTTTGCTGAATCTCATGATCGGGCAGATGAACCCACTTCTGAAAGTGACAAAGAAATGGCCAACCTTTGCTTCATGGCCAAAATTGATGATGTTGATGACAGTGAAGCTCAATCCTCCTCTATGGCCCTTGTGTCTGTTGAGTGCTCTTCCTCGTCCTCCTCTCAGGTACATCCCTTCCATTCTTTTTCTGATTCTGAAAAGATTGAGGTCTTTGACTCTTTAACTGTTGACTTTTATAATGAAAAAAATGCAAAAAGAAAGGCAAATGCTTAAGTCAAATCTCTTTCTTCTCAACTTCAAATTTGCCTTTCTCAGCTTAAACATTTTGACAAAATCAAGGCTGAACTTGAAGATTTAAAAACCATTAATTACATTATTGCCAAGGAGAAAAATAAAATGTTTAAACGTCTTAAAAAGGAGCAAGAAATTGTAAGTAATGGATAAGCTCTTCCAAAAACCTTGAAAAGATCTTTCAAGATCAAATGTCATGTGATGATAAGTCTGGTCATGGTTTTGGAAAAAAAGAAGTTGATTTTTCTTCTACTCACGTTCCTTCTTCCTTTTCAAAACTTCCTTCCTTTTCTCCAGAGTATACCGAGTCTGATTCTGAAGACTCTCACTCTATGCATTCTTTTGATCTTCGTGATTCCTTAAAATTTGGAGTTTTTGTCAAGGCCAAATATTCTACTCCTAAACCTTAATCTAAAGAAGCTTAAGGATCAAATGAGATTGTAAAGCCTATTCATGCTCTCTTGAAATCTCTAAATCTTGATGAGGCTACTATTTCTTCTTCTTCTAAACCCTCTAAACTCCCAAAGAAAAACTCTCAGTCCCCCTCAAAGAAGTTTTCTAACCTTGATAAAGGAAAATCAGTAATTACTGACCTACCTTCAAAAGGAAAACTACCCTCTCATTTCAAAAATGAACCTCTTATTCACCCTACCAAGTTCATTCCCAGATCTGTGAACTTGAAGAAGTCCAAATCCAAAGGTATCTCTACCTTTCCTCTCCCTTCTTCTGAAAAGGGAATCCTTGGACCCAAACCAAGCCTTTCACCTTCCTCTTCCAAATCTTTTAAAGTCAACATTAAAGGAAAGAAAAGGATCTGGGGCAGAAGTCTTAAAATATGATCATTTATAGAAAATGTTATAATTGTGGGGACACCCTTCACCTTGCAAATGATTGTCCCAAAGAAAGGATAGAAAGAAAGAATCTTGATGACTCTTCTTCTTCCTCCTCTAACCCTACAGGACCCACCTCAAAATGGGGACCAAAGAAATGATTTCTCTGTGATTGCAGGTGGTTGAACAACAACAAATCTTATAAAGGAATCTTTGTAGGATATTCTCTCTCTTCGAAGTTATATCGAATCTTAGGAGAAAATGCATTAATGAATCTACTCATGTGAAGTTTGATGATCTTAAGTCATCATATCTTCATGTGATGATAATGAATTAAATCGGTTGATTTCATCATGTGTTGGTGAAGATTCTCAAAATCCTTCATCTAGCTCAAATCCATATGTTCCTTTCTCCTCAGATACATCTCATCAAAATGATGATTTACCCATTTCCTCATCTTCAATCCTCAATCTTCAAATAGTCATTCCTGAAGATCAAAATCCCTTTGACCCTATTCTTCTAGATCTTGTTCAACCTAAACCTTCCTCTATCATTCCTACCTATCTTCTCAACTCCAATCCCTGATCTTCAGATAATCATCTCTGAAGATCAAGATCCCTCCTATCCTATTCTTCCTCATTTCAATCAACCTGAACCTTCCTCCATTGTTACATTTCACACCATCCGATCCCATTTCTCATCATATCACTTCTCCTTCCTCCATCATTCCTACCGATCTCCCATTTTCTCATCAACCTCAGAAAATGTTGCCACCACCTCTTTCACCTGCTACTAAGTGGACAAAAGATCATCCTATTGACCAAATCATTGGTGATCAACAAGCTGGAGTTCAAACTTGAAGAGGGATAGGAGATATTTGTCTCTATGTGAATTTCCTATCCATCTTTGAAACAAAAGGAATTGAAGAAGCTCTGGCCGATCCATGTTGGATAACAGCCATATAAAAAGAGCTCTCTCATTTTGAGAGAAATAAAGTATGAAGACTTGTTTCTGAAGAAGTCTATGTGAAACAACCACATGGATTTGAAGATCCTTCACATCTTGACTATGTGTATAAATTGGACAAAAATCTACATGGCCTCAAACAGGCTCCCCGAGCCTGGTATGGTACCTTGTCCAATTTTCTTCTAGAAAACAAGTTCTCTCGAGGCAAAATCGACAACATCTTGTTCCTCAAGAAGACAACAGGTAATACAATTATTGTTCAAATCTATGTGGATGACATCATATTTAGTGCCACCGATAAATCTCTTTGTCGGGAGATTTCCTCTCTCATGAAAAGTTGTTATCAGATGAGCATGATGGGAGAGCCTACATTTTTTTGGGTGTACAAGTAAAACAAATTTCTGAATGGATCTTTATATGTTCTCCTAAAGAAATTCATTTTTGAAAATTGCTCTCCTATGAAAACTCCAATAACACCCTCTCTTAAAAACATTCAAAAAATTTTAAGTTGCCGATTGTTTTATAAAAAAAATCTTTTTCCTTTTCTAGCCGATAGATTTAAAAAATCTAATTTTTTTTCCAGCTAGCCGATGTTTTTTAAACAAAAATAATAAAAAATCAGCTAGCCGATGGATTTTAAAAAAAAACTTTTTTTCTTATTTTTTTAAAATTCCTGCCGATGATTTTAAAAAAAATATAAAAAAAAGATCAGCTAGGCAATAGATTTTTGAAAAAAAAACTTTTTTTTTATTTTTTAAAATTCCTGCCGATGGTTTTGAAACAAAAAGAAAATTAAAAAAAATATCTTCTCTGTCGATTTGAATGTTAAAAAAGAAAAAAATTCTTAAAGTTTTTTTTTCCTTTTTTCCCGATAGATTTAAAAAATTCCCAATTTTTTTAAAGAAGTGGCCGATTGAAATTTTTTTGGTCTCCGTTTTTTTCTTCCCTCTTTTTCTCCATTCTTTTCTCCCCAAAATTTCCTACCGAAATTTTCTCTCTGAAATTTCACCCCGAAATTTTCTCTCCAAAATTTCTCTATGAAATTTTCTCCGAAATTTCTCCCCGAAAGAAACTTTTCGAAATTTCTTCCCTCAAGAAACTGTGTGAAAAGTTGTTTACTTTTGGTATCTCTTAAATAAATTTTGAGATATCATATTTGCATGCTATGGATTTGAGGTGTTTTTTTTAATATCCACGTAAGCTACCTACCGCTAAGCCAACTCACCTTAGACACCAACACTTATGATGTCATCCTGCTGTCGATATCATCAGATCTCACATTTCTCTTTTTTATTCATTGAAACCATCAGTTACCCCCATCATCACCTCACTCCTTCCCACTCCCCTTCTATATCTACGCTCTCCCTCAATTTTTTACCACACTTCCAAATCTTTAAACCTTGTCACCGTTACCTCTCATCCTTCAAAATCATCCCTCACCCCCCTCAAAGAATCCCCTAGCCGATCCCACTCTCGCCGACCCTTCCCCCTCGGCTGACCCTCTCCCTGCCGACCCTCTTCCTGTCGACTCCTATCTTCGTCCGACCCCATCCTTCGGTCGTTCCCCCTCTCTGCCGACCCCTCTCCCTCCGCCGATCCACCCGTATCCGACCCCAACCCCTTACCAATCAACACTCACTTGTCGATCCCTCTCGGCAGAACACCCCCCCCACCACCACCAATGGTTTGTCTTCTCTCTCTATTTTCTTCCCGACTTTCTTCCCTACTTTTTCTTCCCAATTTTTTTTTCTCGAGTCTCTTTTCTCGTTTTTTTCCCATGAAAAAAAAATTCTTCGGAAAAGAGCCCCAAAAAAATGGGCCACTGAATTTATGAGTTCATATTGTCTTGTAACATTTCTGAGTGTCAGTACTATTTTTTTCCTAAGTGTTGGTGTCATCATCAAATAGAGGGAGATAAATTGTTGGGTCTCTAATTGATTTTGTGATGACTCTCCTACCAACACTTAGAAGGTCATGAAGACCACTTTGAACAATGGCTCTCTCTCTACCAATCGAGCTCTCAGCCCCAAGTATGATTTCTTTCATAAATTCTCCTAATCTGAAGTAGGGAGATACCGAGGAACCATCCTTCTCCAAATCAGTGGTTCCCTCCGTATCACTCACTTCAATGACCCCTGATGCCCCTACCTGGGTGAAATCAGTGGCCAAAAAGAAGAAAATCATAGCCACTGATACCTCTGCACCCGCTTCTGAGACTATGCCACCGAAAAACCTTTGGTGCCTACCCAAGTCAAAATCCCTTCAAAAAAGCGGAGTCACTCTTCTTCCCCTCCTAATTTTCCTCTAAAGAGGCTTAGGAAAACCATTTGGGGCCAAACCGTCTCAAGACATTTTCCGATCCTCAAAAATCAAAGGTTGTTTAACTTGTCCCTACAAGGCCCAGGGAATCTGATTTACCCAAAGCCACTCACAAAAGGAAACAATTGTAAAATCGGGTACCCCTGTTATTCCATCATCAACCTTTTCCTTGGTTGATAAGGATGACTTGGACTCCTCCCCAATCCAAGGTGCCTCTTCTCCACCTCACAACCTATCACCCAAGATTCTCAGTCCTGATGCTTCTACACGATCCAAGGATGAATCTGTCTTTCCATGAGTAGGTTCGGAGGATCCCGAAAACTTTTTAACTTCTTACTTTCCAACACCGGGAATTAGTTGAGGGGGAGTATGAGTTGAGGGGGAACAACTGACCACTTAAGCTTAAACTCTGTTGAAACTTAATTTGCGATGGACTGTGTGATCGAAGCCACCATACATTAGTTGAGGGGGAGCAACCAGCCACTCAAGTTTCAAACAATTTCGGCTATTGTCTTTTGTATCTTTGTATATATTTATTTACTTTCTCATTCTCTATTCATTGTATTTATTTATTCTTTTATACATAGTTATATATATAATAATAATAAAAAAGAATGGACTATGTGAAAAGAACCCAAAAAGAGTAATTATAGGTCAAAATGAAATATTTAGTATACTCTTCATTCTTAAGTTGGGATGTCATCCTCAAATAGGGGGAGATTGTTCGGTCATCTGAAGATTTGAAGATGACTTCCCGATCTTCCATTTTATATCATCCCACTTAGAATATTATGAGGTTCTTTCTAGTAGCTTAGTTACAATACAAATATTCAGTGAAGTCGAAGATCAGCCGAAAAGTCAAAGAAGAAGTGTATCTGTCAAAGCGGATTGAAGATGGATTTCTCAGCCTAAAGCTAAGTTGCCTGCCTACGTGGATCAACACCATTGGCCGATGGTGTTGATCTCACGTCTTCAGGAATCTTGAAGATGATCTCACATCTTCAGGAACCCTGAAGATGATACCACATCTTCAAAAATTCTGAAGATGTATGTGGTGATTTTTCATAAGTGCCAACTTGTCTCTCTATTCACCAAACTTGTCTTTGATAAGTTTTGGTGGGAAAATATCATCGGTACAAACACATTGTACTTTTTTTAATAAAGTATATTTGTAATATCTTGCATTGATGTGGACCTCATCTGAAGATCAGAAAGAGTGTGTTTTGTCTCTTTCACTCTTTTAAGGAAAGGTCTACACCATCCTCTACAGGTCAACACTTCAAGCCAAAACACTCCAAGACAAAAGGTACATCATGTACCTTGCAAAAGACCTGTTGTCCTATCCTTGCTTGACAGGTGTCCCATGCATTAAATGCATGAGGCACTATATATTGATGATCCTCCATCACATGCAAAGATGAACAAGTTCCACAAGCCTTCATGTTTACTAAGTGTTGGCTATTTTCTCTCTACGAAGTTCATTGTTTTCTAAGTGTTTTTCAAAGTTCTTCATTCTCTTTGTGTAAGACTGTTTGAACAAATTTATCTGTTCTCTTCCGTAACAATCAAAGTTTTCTATGTGTAATTTTTGATTTTATATCAATAAGAATTAAATTAAGTGAAAAAAAATCGTGAGTATTGTATTCAACCCCCTCTCCCTTCTACAATATTGGTTGTGTTTACTTTCAGTTAACTGGGACCAACAGATGTACACTAATTTAGCTATATAAAGTTAAATCTTATAAAGGAGTATATTAGGATATTTATGAATTTTTTCAGAATATAGTAGAAGAGTTGTACAAATTTCATTATGAAGCAAGTAGGGATGGAAACGGGGTGGGTATTCGACGGGTAGTGCATCCCCCGACCCTGACCCCGTTTAAACCCCCCATCCCCGCCTCCGCCCTGATTAATCCCCGACAGGTTCGGGGGGAAGGAATCCCCGGTGGGTTTGGGGAACCCGACAGGTACCCGTTTAGTAAAAAAATAAAAATAAATGTATTTTAAAATTAAAATTATAATAAATCATCACTATATTAATTACCAATATTGAAAATAAAAATGTATTCATCATTTTATAATAAACGTATACATATATATATATATATAACACATTATGTACATATATTAAAAAAATTAAAAAGTTTAATTGGGGTCAGATTAGGGCGGGTAATAGGGGTGATCATGGTACGGTACCATGTTTTTTTTCTCAATACCGTGTAGCAACCAATTATAATTCGTACACAAATATTTGTACCATGTATCAACCAAATCTACTTGGTACCAACTTAATTGGTACCAACTTTTTTTCGGTTGGTACATGTTGGTACGGTTTTGTACCAACATCTCAAATGTTGAAGTTACAATGGACTCCGATATGTTAAAGAATAGATATAGAAATGCATTAGAGCATCTCCGAGGATCGATTGCAGATTCGCGTGGTCATTTACTCATGTAAAGGTGTGGTCGTGCGGTCGTCGAACGGTGGAAGTGCGGATTATGGAGGTTGGAGGCATGTGTTAAGGAGAGGAGGAGTCGAGGAGTTACTGGGTAATGAGTTAGGGTTGCTATGAGGAGGTGTGGAGGAGTTAATGTACTAAACAATAAACAATAAAATGTTAAATTGATAAATTCCTCTAAAAGTTGAAGAATAAATATTTAAATATAATTCCCTTGATCGATTCTTTACTTAAAAAATAATTATATATATAGAAGTTGGTATGGTACGGTATTACCTTGGTATAAGACTTTCAATACCACGTACCAACAACGTTTATAAAGTTGGTACGGTACTACCAACCAATTTAGTTGGTACCAATTTAGTTGGTACCAATTTAGTTGGTACCAATTTAGTTGGTACCAATTTAGTTGGTACCAATTTAGTTGGTACGGTTGGTAATGTAATTTGTTGGTTTGTCATGGTACAAATTTGACACCCCTAGCGGGTAATGTCATCCCCGACCCTGCCCCGACCCCGCTTCGAGTATGAAAATAAATCCCCATCCCCTCCCCATTACCCATTAAGGCGGGGAATCCCTACCCCGTTATGGTCTGGTACCCGCCCCTACGGATAAAATTTCCATCTTTGGAAGTAAGATATAGAAATTTTGATCCTATAATGGCTATAGTCATGCTCTTTGTGTAATAACCCTAAACCTTAAGTATCTAAATGTAACACCCCAAAAATTGGGACAAACAAAAATTTCTGGAAAGGAAATGTGGTAATTAAAATTAATGCCAAAAAACGAGCTTTTCCCAAAAAGGGGACAATATAGTCCTGTTATAATTACAATTTGTAATAATTAAGCAATGAGGGATAACCCTTTAATCTAATTTCTAACTAGAAAAGAGATTACATCAAGTTGTTATCTAAATTCCAAAACAATGGTCTTCTAAAGTTGGCGTCCCAAAAATGCTCCCAAGCTCACAATTACGGTCTCCAAACCTTCTTGGCGGTCGCACCGCTAGAACATGAGATACACATCAAACCAATCAAGTGTTAGGCCAAATGATCCTAGTGAGTTGAACAATAGCATATTATGATCATTTAAGCATTTATGTACTACAAGAACCATAAAGGAATCAATGGGGGAGACCCAAAAGACCAACGAGTTTCACCTCAAGAGTCGATGTACCTTGATGTTCACTCTCATGAGCAACATCCCGAAGGCCCGACACATTTGAAGACTACCTCCAAGGCATTACTCCAAATGGCGGAGATCTAGGCACATACCATGAAGGTGACACCCCAAGATTACATCCTCCTAGTGCCTACTCGTGGTTCATCCAATATGCATATCATTCATCATTATACATATTCCACATCAAGTAAAATACATGTATAAGAGCCCCAATAATTCCAATCCCATTTTAGGTTTAAAACCCCAAAATGTATAAGTTCACATACCATTTCCCTTCATCATATGTTATCACATAAAATACCCCAACTTTTACCAATAACTAATTCATCAAAACACACATAATAATAAGTTATGACCAAGAGCTCCAACACTTACCAAATGTAGAAAAGTAATCAAACTTATTAGGTGATTAACATATGTAGAGAAGCATGAAATAATAACTAGTAACATGTTAAAAAGTGTATCTCTTTTAAAATAGTTAGAAGAAAAACTCACAATCTAGGTTTATATAAAACCCTAGAAAACTTGTGGAAACTCTAGGAGATGAGGTAGTTGAATGCTTGAAATCTTGAAGCTTGAAACCTTGCTAGGAACCACAATGAATACTCCCAATCTCCCCCAACAAACTCTTATTAATGGTGCTCACCAACCAAACCCTAGAAATTAATGCAAGAGGGGAAATAGAGTGGAGAAATCATCCACCCTAGCTCCCAACCCGTATCTGATTTGTTTTTCTAAGAGGTAATGGAATTAATACTGCAAAAATGGGTTTTTATACCCACAGTACCCGTCGGTGACAGTGCCCACGACAATGCCATTGGCACTATCGCAGGGGCATAATCGCGCACCCTCCCCCTCATTCAACACAAGTTCAGCGATAGTGACAAGCGGATGTGCCCGAGGGCACTATCGTGAGTCACAATCGCGCCGAGTGTATCGTAAGAGGTCACCCTCCGGCTACTGTGACAAGTGACTATGCCCAAGGGCACTGTCGCGAGTCATTGTCGACCCACGCTATAACACCCATAATTTCCTAAAGAAACGATTAACGACCGACCAAGGAAAACGGTCAGCGGCCGGTCGAGAGAAACGGTCGGGGGACGGTTCATCATAAGACGTGAGGAGGCATAACAGGGACACGCACGGCTTGGACCGCGGCTTCAAGCCGCGGATAAGCCCATGCAACTCACTGTGGTCCATGGCATAGAGACACGCATGGATTGGCCTGCGACTTGAGGTCACGGCCAAGGCCGCAGGAAAGGCCTGATATAATTAAAACCCAAATTTTAGGGTTTTCTCTCATTAGCCTCCATCCCCATTTATCTCCTCTCCATTGGTGCGATTTTTGAGAGCTCTTATCTCATATTTAGTGCATACATGGTGGGTTTATCACAAAGAAGTATAAAGGTTCGGTATTGGGAAGCTTGGATTGAAGAGTTGGATGGGTTCCTTGAATAGCTTTGGGTGGAAAGTCTCAATATCTAAAGTGATAAGTTTCTTAGAATATTCCAAGCTTTAGTATAAGGATCTTCGTAGATCTAAAGGTTTTCTTTGTTAATGGTTTATTCTAGACTTGAAGGAATGGGTTGTTTGGAAACCCTAGCTTGTTGTTGGTGATGACTTGGAAATGGTGGAATCTACACTTTTGGAGGCAAATGGTTGAGTTTGGGACCTAGGTTTAACTTAACCTAGCAAGGTGAGTTCAAGTTGCTTTGTGAAAACTATGTACATGCCAAAATGAGTATTTTGAAGTAAAAATATGTTTTACTTGGTAATTGTCAATGAGTTAAGTATTTTGATAAGTTTTCATATTTATTAAACTTGGGTTATTTGAATTTCATGAAAAGACATATTTGGGACTTGAATATTTGATAAGTACATAGTATGACTTATGCATTTGGTAATTTTACACAAATGAAGTATATTTTATGATTTATGCATTTTTGGTAATTTTGTACACATGAAGTCTAATCTATGATATATGCATTTTTGGTGTATTTGATTTCATAAATCATTTGGAAAATGTTTGTCTCCGTGTTATGAGACATTTTGGAAAAAAAACATAAGTTTATGAACCCATTTGGAAAACCTTTTGTCCCAAATTGTGACGAGTTTTGGCTTAATCACATCTTTGAGGTATGTGTCTACATAAACGCCGTTTGAATGTGTTTTTCTATTTGGGGACTGATGTTTGTTGGTCGAATGGGGTTTGAGAATTTTAGCTCGGTTTCGACTTAAAAGAGTCACATGGACACTTGTCCAGTTTTAATGGCTCTATGTATAGCCCATGTACGATTTACACCCTAATGCATCTTATTGCATATTTATGATAATTGCATGCTCGAGTGCGTGGGTCATTCATGTATAGTCATGTAATGTTAGACTGTGTTGCATTAGATCCATAGGCACGTAATTCAGTCTTTATTTGATGGTCAAATGGGTGTTAAGGGGTTAGACTCCAGAACCTATGTTTTATGACCTTAACCTTTCAAGTGTACACTAGGAGGGATGATTCCGGTTGTGCTATCATGATTGAAGGCCGTTTTGGACCTCCGCCATTCAGGGTAATGCCATGGTTATAGTCCTCGAATGTTGTTGGGCCTTTAGCGGTATTCATGGTAATATTCTCTAAGGTCAGTTGTCTCTTTAGGTGTAGCTTGAAGGGAGTCGTAGGGGCACTTGGGCTTTCATATCGTGAAGTATTAGACGATTAACATTGTATAAGTGGCATACTTTTGTGTTCCTCCACTCTCAACGGATACAGGTCTCCCCCGTTGTCGGCCAGAAGTATTTTGGATATTTAATTGTCCATGTTTTAACATTGGGTTTCTTCCCATTTTATGGTCGCATGAGAATTGGATTTTAGTTCCATGTTTTCGATGACATGTTATATTTATATGGATTGATTTCCATGATTTACGAATTGAGTATTACCCCCCACCCATGTTTTTGGGTGTTTCGGGATTCAAAGTTTTATCCACGTTTTTATAATTAGGAGTCCGTTTTCTGTTCACGTTTGAGTGAGTTTTGGGCGGCATCATTTTATAAAGAATATTTTGTATAGGGGCGTTTGCCCTTAAAAATGCATGTTATTGGAAAACGAGTCATTCTCATATTTGAGGTAAATCATTTTGAAGGATTATGATTTAAATTGCATTCTTTCCTTTTAACGGTTTATTTATTCATGATGAAAACTCTTGAACTCACTAGGCGTTAGTCTAACCTTTTTATTTGTCGGCATGTGCATCAGGTCCCGGTTGGGTGAGGTACTAGCGACACTGTGAAGAGATGAGAAATAGATTATGCTCGAGGGTGAGTAGTTTGGTGAAGCCTTTCCCCGTTATCTTGGGTTATAGCATTTTGTATTTGGGTTTAGTAACATCCGACCTTTGATTAGTCTATGTGTAAGGCTTTTTTTATATTTGTTGATGGTTAAATCTGGAATGGTATTTCATGAATAGGCTTGTTGTATGATACTATGTCTTTCTTTGAGGCATTTTTGTAAATTTTAAATTAGCTGCTCCTTCCTGTTTCGAGGGTGTTACAAGTTGGTATCAGAGCTTAAGTTTGAGAGAATTAGGTTTTGATTTTGGATGGCTAGACTCAAACTAGCGTTATTTTAAGCAATTGAAGGTGAAGTTACACCAATAGGTACCTTAAGATACAATATTTTGGGGTTGATGGAGTCACTAGGAACGGGAATCACGTTGAGAGTAGCAAAGATGACCGTGTACGGTGCGTTCATAATTTCACCTGTCCAGTGTAATGGTGAAACTACATGGTACATGTGTATGCTTGAACTGACTCGGTATGATCACCGTTGGGGTAGTGAAGAAGTTTCTAAATGGGTAACCATTAGAAGGAGTCAATGATTTTAGCATTCGTCACTTGGAGTGATGGTAAGCATGGTGATGGCATTAAGTGGACCGCTTTGGGTCACAATCATTGGTTGAATTGATACCAAAGGTCTATTGAATCGACTTTATTTCGAGGAGAAATCATGATGTTAACCGGTCTAGTTGCCTATCGTCACCTTAAGATGTTGAGCGTCTGGGTGCCTGTAGCGAGACCGTTGGTCTTGGAGAGATCGGTCCTAAGGTTTTGGGTCTCGACCAAAATTCATGCACGAAACTTACTTTTGAATTATTTTGCGCAAAGTGTTTCATACTTTTCCAAATTTCCATGTGGGTCGTATTTCGGATTCGTGGAAAGGCGTTTAATACACACGAGATTTTAGACTGTGAGTTGAACATGCATAAAAATTGTTTTATTGCACATGATTGCAAACTTTGTTCAGATCTTCTTTATCCCTGTTTGTCGGACGCTATTTTCAGATGTTGTAAGTATCCACGATTTAACCCTGTTTAGGGTCTCGGGCAAGTAACTGCGATTTATGACCTTGACATTGGATCTCCTCCACATATGTTAAGGTTTTAAAGGAAAAAGTTATTCCCACTATTTTGGTGTTTGAGTTTTATTGGGATTTTACTTGCAAGTTTTGTTGAAAGGCATCACTTTATACCACGTTGAGAAAAAAAAAGGAAATTTTTGGAATTGTGATATTTTCGTCATAGCTTTGTCTTATGCTTTTAGATTTTTTGGGACACAGATTTTGGCACCAATCGGTTTTTGGTGTCATTGAGTCTCATTAAGTTTTATGGGAATCTAGTTGGGGTCTTATGGAGTTTTACTTTACGACATTTTGCGTCGCTTAGATGAATTTTGAAACGCGTATACTGAGTTATTGTGTGCGTTAACTACCGGGTTTTTGTTTAACCTTTTGTCTCCTGCGAGTTTTGCATATTTCATTTCGCAACCGTAAGAGACGTCTTAAGAGTTTTATTAGTAAATGATATTCCATATGTTATTTTGGGAAGTTTCAATATCATGTGATTTCTCTTTTGAGTTTTATACAAATATTTCGTGGTACGCTGTTTGGTATTTGAATTCATTTACATTTTTGCGTGAGTAATGCATGGGAAAGATCTTTAATGGTTCGGGTTGAACTTTTGTTTTATGCTTTCTTCAGTTGTTGTTTTTGTTGTTATAGTTTGACGTAATGCATTAAATGGGTTATCGGTATACATGTCATTGTTGCCACTATTTTCGGACAAGATCATTTTATTGTATGGCCTAAAGCTTGAAAATTGATTTAAATTTATTGTACATTTGACCAATCGCATGCATATTTTGTCTCGCTAAGTTTTGAGAAACGAACTCAACATGCAAGCCTTGTTGGGAATTTTATTCCATATCTTTATATAGTCAAATGAGAAATTTTGGGAACTCGATTACGTAAATTGTCTCTTGGATGTTTTGTTCAAACACCTTGTTATAAACTGTTTTGGTACGCAAAATTACTTCCCCATTTATGGCGTATATTGATGCAAGTTAGGACCATAGTGGTCCATTTGAAAAGTTTGTTGTATATCCTTATCTATTGTCATTATTAGCGTAAGTAATGATTAAAGGTTTTTTGAAATGGTTTTATACGTGTGGTGTTTGTTGTCACTTTGCACACCTACCGAGTAAACGGTAGTGGACTTTTATACGTACGAATTGATTTTAATAAAACCATTGTATTTGAGAGTTTTTTAAAATTTCAAAATGGCAGAGCAGTTGAAAAACCTTGAACTCATTAGGGCTATAGATTTAAAACCCTATCGTGAAAGGATTTGTAATTAAGGACTAGAGGAATCCTTAGGAATCGTAGTGTTGGAGGATCTGATTCATGGTTAGTTTTGAATTTTGGATTTCAGTTTTACAAACCGGTGTACGCATGAATAATTGATGTATTAGAATTATGTACTCTCCTAGTCATTTAAGTGATCATCTTTCGTTTCGGTGAATCCTACGGGTTAAGCTTTAGGTGTTGCTTGCTTATGGTTGGCTATGAACTAACGGGGAACCACGTCATGTATGGATTGGGTGTGTGTCATCCGGGTGAGTCTTCGGTAATAAGGAAAATATGGCGATTCACTTGTCTGAAATTTTAGTGCCGTGATAGGTGTCAACTTTAATTCTTTGATGCAATCTGGGATGGAATATGTGGTGGTATATCCACATTTGCAGTATAGACATTTTGAGGATAAGTATCGACTTTTGACTTTGAAGACGGTGACTGTTTGGGTGCTTCAGTGAACTTTCGTCGAATTTGGTGTGTCTGCAAGTTAGGTGGTACTTAAGGTTATTAGATGCTGGCAATTAGGGATCAATCTGTCAGGATCGAAATTCTAAACAAGAATTTAAACTAAACACTCATAAACTATGTTAAAGAAGTCACGGAATAACACTTTAACAATAAATCAATCAAACAGTGTATGAACCCAAATCACAAGTTATATTGAATTAACTTAATGATTACAAACAAAACCTCAATCTGTTGAACAGACTCAACAGACGTTCTATACTTCTCTAAAGAAAGGATTAAAACTAATCTTGAGGTTAATTCTCTCTAAACGTATATGCAAAACTTGTTAATCTATCAAAAACTACTAGACTATATATACATAACTGATTACAAGATAATTACTAAATAAATATTGATCTTCAACATCAATTCCATAATTATCTTCATCATTAACTTCAGCTCCTAGTCTTTCGTTCCAAGTCATCATTATCAACATCATCATCATAAGCAGTATTAATCATCCAGCAGCATTAATCTTCAAGCATTACTAACTACTAGCAGTACTAACTCTCCGAGCAGTACTAACTATTATTCTAGCAGTACTAACTTTTCAAGCAGTAGTAATACCACTAGCAGTAGTAATTCTTTCAAGTAGCAATATTAATGTATTCAGCAGTAGTAATCCTTCAATACAGAGCAACACTAACCAGACTTAGTTCATTTCAGACCCAACAATCTCCCCCTAACTTAACTTTTGAAATCCAGAAGTTAAGTTCTTCAAAATGTGGTCTTCATGATGCTTTCAAAACTCCAACTCAATTTCCAAGATTAGGATCCAGACCTAGACTTTGATTGATAGTTCTTCTGATCACTATTCTAGCCATTTCTGAACCTTTGGGACAGACCAGCTTTGCTCTCAACATCCCTTGCAGCTTTGCCTTGCTGTGGTCATACACCTTGTCAACCAAGTAGTATTCATGATAGCTTTTATCAATAGTTATCACAAAGACTCCACAATTTTCAAACAACATCCAATGATCAATCTTTTTAAATCCATTTTCATGATGCAAGTCTTTGATAACATGCTTCACTCTATCTGGATCAAACATCATGCATAAGAATTCCATAGCTATCTTTGTAATGCTCATTCCTTTTCCTTTCAGCAGATCACCATACAAGTTCAGACCAACCTTATACATTTCTTCCAAATCCACCCTGGTACAACTTCTGATTATTTTACCCCAAGTAGCATAAACTTCATAATGATCACCCATTCTCTTTATTCTGAAGTACTCTGTTCTTTTATCCACTAGAGTATCCCAACGGATAATCTTTGGAGCTTCCACAGAGATGGGATCAACTTTCACTTGTTCTTCATCTGTTATTGTCATGTACAACTCAAACTGTTCCTCAGGTTGTCTTGGTTGTTCTGATTGTTGACTTGTTGGCTCTTGATTCTACTCTTGCTCTGCTGATGGTGCAACAATATGTTCTGATGGTTCTGCTTCTGTTCTTTCACTTTCCTTCTCCTTCTCAACTTCTTCAATTCTTGCCCTATTTGCCTGTTTCTTGGTAGCAATAGACTTCTTTCTTTTTATAGCTCCAATTTTCTATGCTAGAGACTCTTCCTTCTTGACTTCAGTCTTTTCTTTTGTAGGAGTGCCTTCTTCACTGTCAGGGAAGGGCTGTTGAATATTCAGATCATGTCTCTCTTTCAATTTTCGTTCAACCTCAACCCTCTGACTAAAGTCTCCTTGAAGCTTGGCCATCTTCTTCTTGTACAACTCCTCTATTCTGCCAAAAGGCATGTTGGTAAACATCCCTTCAGGGACTCCAATAAACCCTTTCAGGAAGTTTATCATCTTTCTCCTTTCCTTTTGACCTCTTTCCTTTTCTTATCTGATCCTCCTTCTTTGATCACCACTCCCTTAGCCTTTTGAGTGGCCTTGGGAGTGTCAATCTTTGCCTTAACCAGAGTCTCTGTAATTTCTATTTCCTCTACAGACAAACCAGTTTCTGATGCTACCTTCTCTGTTTCTACTGTTAGTTCTACAGTTTCTGCTGCTGACTCAGTTACTGCTGCTTTACCAATTTTTGCTGCTTTCACAAAAGTTTTTACTGCTTGTTCAGTTTCTGCTGCATGGGCAGTTTCTACTTCTTTCTCAGTTTCTACTGCTTTTGCTGTTTCTGCTGCTTGTTCAGTTTCTGCTTCATTCACTGTTTCTGTTGCTTGCTTCTTTTCTGCTTCACTACTCATCTCCCCCTCAAACTGAGATTCCATACCAACTGGGCTTTGCTTTTCAACTTCAGATTGACTCTCCCCCTTTTTGGAAGCATCATGTACACTTCCCCTTTTCTTCAATACAAACTGTTTTTGCTTCTTTTTGTGCATCAACCTGATTACCATCTTCTTCAGTTTGACTATTTGCACTTGTTGGGAAGTGATCACCTTTTTCATCTCTTTTATCTCCAAATCTTGATTGTGAACTTCCAGACTTATTGTACTAAGAGTATCCATCAATTCTTCATAGTTATATCTGTCATCACCTCCTTTAGGTGTTTTTACCACCCTTGAAGGATCCTTGGATCTTTTAGTAGAGGCCTTCTGCCTAGCAGAAGCACCTTCTACCCCCGTGGTTTCTTGGCACCTGGGACCTTTAGATGATTGCTCACCCAAAGTTGTCGTGGGGAAGGTCTTAGCTATGTTCACACTGTCCTGATCCACACCTTGTGCAGAATCAGTAGTGTGAGCTTTACTGCCCACATGCTCTTCCTTCTTCTTAGAGAGCACCTTCTTGGGGTTGGGGGACACCCCTATGGTTTCCCTTTAGATATTCTCTAATGAAGAATGCTCCATTAGAGGGCTTGCAGGCTGTTGGGGTGAAGATACAGGAAGGGAAGGAACCTTCTGTACCTTTTTCCTTATATATATTTGTGTGATGGGGGAATTTGGCTTGACAACAGGGATCTGAGGAGTATTAATTGAAATGAATGGTGTGGGTAGGTCATCAGTTAGGTGGTCAGATGTGGGCTGTGACCCTGATGTCTCACCGTGGGAATGAGACACAACCATCATTGTAGAAAACAATGGTATGTTTGTTCCAGAGAAGTACTTACTAGGCCTTCTCATGTTGGAAAACACCTTCCCTTTGGGAGGTTTTGGTACATACACCTCTTGAAAAGAGGGTAAATCCGTCAATTCATTGTTCAATACTTCTTGTACAAACCTTGGATACATATAAAATCTCTTTGTTTTGGTTTTGGTATTCAGGTTTGACAGTAAATCATTTAAAAGCATTTGTGAAAAATTAACTCCTTCTTCTGATACCATACCTTTTGATACCATATCTTTACCACTGATCTTACCTCCTTCTGGATTGTCACCAAAAGCAACACATCCTCCTTCAAACTTTTTGAAATTTTGAAGGCAGGACATGTTACCTGTCATGTGCCTAGAGCAACCACTGTCTACATGCCAAATGCTCTTCCCCTTGAGCTTTTGGTTACCCTGCACATAAAATAAAACAGTTAGTTTTTAGGGGGAACCCAAGCCAAAATGGTCTTGGGTTGCCTTTTCTCATCAACATAATTAGTAAGCTTGGTCTTGATGAGATGATTAGAGTCAGGAATCTCATGGCTGGAATACTTTGTCTTAATTATAGGCTTGGTAGTATTAATACTGGTAGCAGTACTATCCTTGTTAGCAGTACTAACTTGGTTAGCAGTACTATCCTTGTTAGCAGTACTAATTTGGTTAGCAGTACTAACTTGGTTAGCAGTACTAACTTGGTTAGCAGTACTAACAGGTTTCTTGGCTTTTGGAACCCAAATTTTGACAAATTTGTTTGCTTTCTTATTCTGTGAGTTACTCCTTGATTTTCTTAAAGCATTTTCTTTTGCTTTAACAAACTTATTCTGAATATGAGATTTTGCAGTACCAGTTTTCACTAGTGTTGTTCTCACATTCTCAGCCATGTGGTTCCTTTTTGATTTCTTCCTATAACCAAAAGAATTTTGTGTTTGTCTTTGAAAAGTAAATCTTTGGTTAATAGGATTGAAATAACAGTGTTTGGCTAAATGATTCAATTTGCCACAAATAAAACAAGGCTTTGGTCTATTGATTTTGCTTAGATCAATTCCCTGTTTTTGAGCCTACTGGTTATTTCTGTTTCTCTGATTTCCCCTTATTTTATCATGTTGATGGGGCTTGTTCTGCTGACAAGTACAGGGATTTACAACAGTAGTTTGCATATAGTGATCTCCCTGTACCTTTTCCTTCCCTTTCCTAGAGGTCTCAGCTTTCTCTCTTGACAGTCTCTTCCCCTGTCTTAAACTTCTCTACTTTCTCACTCTTGACAAATGGTTTACCTCCCCTCTCATTTGTAAGAATGTGGTTTTCTAGGGGAACTTCTTTCTGGTCTACCTTGTTCTCTTCTTCAGATTCTGCCTCAATCACTACAGTGTCTAAAGGATCGACTTCTGTGGCTCCTTCAGGTAAGTCATTCTTATCCTGCCTTTCTAAGAGGTCTGAAGTGGGTGGAATGTAGTTATTATTGTAAGGTGGAAGGGGTGTTGTTGTAGCCTATACCTCTTCTTAGTTTGTCATGAACTTGAGTTTTGAGTAAACTGTCTATTGCTTTAGAAGCATTGGAAATTTTTTCAATGTCTAATTTTGCCTTCTCAAATTCACTCCTTACTTTCTCACATTCCTCTCTAGACTTTTGTCAGGATCGAATTCTCAACAAGAATTAATTCTCAGAAACAATATCAAAGAAGTTTGCGGAATAACACTTTGATATTTAATCAAACAGAAAATCAAAACAGAATATAATCAACAAACTGTAAACTTGTATTGAATGCTTTGAAGTTACAAGATTACTCACTCAACCTCAATATTGATGAACAGGCTCACCAATACGAATTCTACTTCTCTAGAATTAGGATCTATGCCTTGAGGTTGATTTTCTCTCTAAAAGAATGAAAACTAAAGTTAACTCATTATTCTAAACTATACAATATATATACTGAATACAAAGATAATTACAATAAATAAAATATCTTCAGTATATCTTCCATGTATATCTCTAAGCTTCCATAATCTTCAGATTATCCAGCTGTCATTCTTTCCATCCGAATCTCTTTAGCAGCACTAACCATGATCAGCAGCATTAACTTCTTCTAGCAGCATTAACTACTAAGCAGCACTAACTACTAGCAGTACTAACTAGCTAAGCAGTACTAACTTTGTTCAAGCAGCACTAACTACAGTAGTAACACTCAGCAGTATTAACCTTTAAGTCTTCTAGCAGTAGTAACTTTGAACCAGCAGCATTAACCATACTTGATGAATTCTTCAGTTCCCAACAATCTCCCCCTAACTTGACTTTTAGGAAGAGAAGTCAAGTTCTTCAGAATTAATCTTCAAGATGCTCCCAAAACTCTATTATGGCCTAAATTCCAGTGTTTGCATCCAATCCCAAACTCTGATTGATGGTTCTTTGAATCAAGTATTTAGCCATTTCTGAATCTGGAACACACCTTAACTTTTTCTTCAGCATGGCATGTAGCTTCAATCTGCTATGATTGTACACTCTATCCACTAGGAAGTATTCAGTGTGATTTAAATCCAAAGTCACTGTATATACTCCACTACTTTCATATAGAGTCCAACTGTTTACTGATTTGAAGACATCCTTGATCAAATGCTCTACTTCTTCAGGTTTGAACATCATACACAGATACTCCATTACCAGTTTTGTAATTGAAATCCCTGGGGCCTTTAGAATATCTGCATACAACTTCATTCCTATCTCAAACATCTCTTCCATATCTGATCTAGAGCATGTTCTGACAATTTTTGCCCATGTGTTAAACACTTCATACTTTTCATCCTTTCTTTTCAGCCTTATGTATTCCTTTCCATCCACTGTCAATGTATCCCAGAGAATCACCTCAGGAGGCTTAACTCCTACAGGTTCTGCTGAAATTGGTTCAGGCACTTTGTCCATCACTACCATATACAAATTTACATCATCAGTGTTAGATGGCTCTGTCTGTTTGGATGACTCAGGTGCCCCTTCTTCTTCAGCAACCTTATCAGCCTCTTCTTCAGATACTCTAGGTTTTTTGATTGGCTTTCTCCTTGCCATCATTTTTGTTCTCTTTAAAGTCCTTAGACTTTCTCCCAGGGTGGACTCTTTCTTAGGAGGTGTTTCTTGCTCATCTGGAAATGGCTTTTGACAATCAAAGTCATTACTTTCTTTTATTCTCTTCTCCATCTCCACCCTAGCAGTTTCACTTCCCTGAAGCTTTAACATCTCTGAATCATAGAGCTGTTTGATCTTCTCAAAAGACATTTTGGAGAACATCTCCTTTTTGACTCCTACAGCACCTTTGAGAAATATAATCATCTTGTTTCTCTCTTGGGTACCTAGGAATGTCTTTGAGGGTCTTCTCTTCTTTGCAACTGTTTTCACCACATATTTCTTCATACTTGCAGCTTTCTTCTGTGCAATTTCAGTTGCCATACTCTGTTGATAAGCTTCATTCAGTTCAGCAGCTAGAGCTTTTGCCATTTCCCTGTCCTTTTCCATCTGAACTCTTTCTTCTTTTTCAATATCCTCCTGCATCTTTTTAGCTAGGGCTTCATCTGATTCAACCAACCTTTGCTTTTTGATTGGTTGATCAGATTCTACCATCTTTGCTTTTCCTTTGTCTTTGCTCATTGCCTTCTTACTGTTATCTTTCTTGATCACTTCACCTTGTTCTTTTATGATTACACCTTTGGTCTTTGAAGTGACCTTGGGAGTATCATTCTTGGCTTTTAGTAAGGTTTCTGCAATCTCAAGATCTGTTAACACTTCTTTCACAGTTTCTGCTGCTTTATTAATGTCAGCAGTAGTAACTGTTTCTTCTTGCTGCTCCCCCTGAACATCAACTTTCTCTCCATCAAGCTCCCCCTTTCTTGTGGCTTCTTCCATGTTGATCTCCCCCTTTTTGGGAGCATCATCCTCAGTTGGCCTTCTCCTTAATTGGAATTGCTTTCTCTTCTTCCTTTGTACCAGACTAACCACCATCCTCTTCAGCTTAGCAATATGTTCTTGTTGTGACAGAATTACTAGCTTCATTTCTTCAATTTCTTTGCCTTGTTTGAGAACATCTTGATTGATGTTCCCCATTGTTTCCATCAATTCATCGTACGTATATCTGTCCTCACCCTCTCCAGAAGTGTTACCCTCCTTTGAAGGATCATTGGATCTTTTATTTGTGGAAGTCTTCTGCCTTGCAGAGGCACTATCCACCCCTGTGGTTTCTTGGCACCAGGGACCTTCAAATGATTGCTCATTCAAAGTTGCCATGGGGGAGGTCTTATTGATGTTACCACTTTCCTCCTCTGTACTAGCAGGAGTAGTGGCAGCCTCATCACCCATATGCTCTACCTCCTCCTCAGAGAGCACCTCCTTTGGGTTGGGAGACACCCGTGTGGTTTCCCTTTGGATATTCTCTAGGGGAGAATTCTCCCTTAGAGGGCTTATAGGCTTAGTGGGTAATGGTACAAGAAGGGAAGGAGCCTTCTTTACCTGTTTTCTCTTGTAAGTTTGGGTGATGGGAGAGGTTAGTTTTTCAAGAAGGGACTGGGGAATTGATTTTGAGAGGGAAGGTTGGGCTTGGCTAGCAGTGGGTTGGTCTAATGGGGGCCTTGACCCTGCTGCCATACCTTCATTGGTTTGGGACACCACCATCATTGTAGAGAACAATGGGGTGTCAACTCCTTCAGAGTCCCCAGCAGATCTTCTCATATTTGAGAACACCTTGCCTTTGGGGGGTTTAGGTACATATACCCCAACAGGTTGAGGTATATCCGTCAATTCATGAGTAATAATTTCTTGAACAAACCTGGGATACATAAAGAAGCTCTTTTTGTTTCCCATGTTTGAGACAAGATCACTGAAAATCATTTTAGAAAAATTGTACTTTCTGGCAGTGGCCAAGCACACCAAAGCATAAGCAATAGTGCTGCTGAACTCACTCCATCCAGTAGTCTTTTTGGAGATACAATGCATAAGAGTATGGACAAAGAAACGCCATTGGGGTGAGAATTTTGCTTTAGAAAATTTGAACACTCCCAATGGGCCTCCATACCCCATTCTTGTAAGGTTTGAAAACAGTTCATCATTTGGGATAGAGGTTATACCAGAGGCATCGTCTAGACGTAGACTGATGCGAATAACCTCTTCAGTAACCGTGAGTGATTGATCACAGATTCTTGTCTTGATCATCTGCACACCATTCTCAACAACAATGGTTGCATTAGCCCAGAACTGCCTTTGATGCTCAATATAGATTGTAGGGGATACAATAAGAGCATGAGCAATGTGGCTTGTCTTGAGGAAATCCACAATCTGATGAAATCCTGAAGCTTGCTTTGGCTTTTGTAGCATCGCAATCTCGTTGTGCTCGTCGATGAAAGTCATGGATGCCATTGATCTTAGTGAAAAGCTTGCCTGAAAACTTCGAACTTGAGAGAGAAAAGGTTTTGAGCGCAAGAGAACAGTATGCAAAGAGTCGTTATGAACTTTTAGGCGGGCAAAAAGTATTTATAGTATTCGGAATATAAGCAGTATTAACCTAGAGCAGTATTAACTACTAGCAGCATTAACTGCTAACAGTATTAACTAGCTAGCAGTATTAACTGCTAGCAGTATTAACTGGCTAGCAGTATTAACTGGCTAGCAGTATTAACTGGCTAGCAGTATTAACTGGCTAGCAGTATTAACTGGCTAGCAGTATTAACTGGCTAGCAGTATTAACTGCCTAGCAGTATTAACTGGCTAGCAGTATTAACTGCCTAGCAGTATTAACTGCCTAGCAGTATTAACTGCCTAGCAGTATTAACTGAAAGCAGTATTAACTGCTAGCAGTATTAACTGAAAGCAGTATTAACCACTAGCAGTATTAACTGAAAGCAGTATTAACCACTAGCAGTATTAACTGAAAGCAGTATTAACTACTAGCAGTATTAACTGAAAGCAGTATTAACCACTAGCAGTATTAACTGAAAGCAGTATTAACCACTAGCAGTATTAACTGAAAGCAGTATTAACTACTAGCAGTATTAACTGAAAGCAGTATTAACTACTAGCAGTATTAACTGAAAGCAGTATTAACCACTAGCAGTATTAATTCTCAACAAGAATTAATTCTCAGAAACAATATCAAAGAAGTTTGCGGAATAACACTTTGATATTTAATCAAACAGAAAATCAAAACAGAATATAATCAACAAACTGTAAACTTGTATTGAATGCTTTGAAGTTACAAGATTACTCACTCAACCTCAATATTGATGAACAGGCTCACCAATACGAATTCTACTTCTCTAGAATTAGGATCTATGCCTTGAGGTTGATTTTCTCTCTAAAAGAATGAAAACTAAAGTTAACTCATTATTCTAAACTATACAATATATATACTGAATACAAAGATAATTACAATAAATAAAATATCTTCAGTATATCTTCCATGTATATCTCTAAGCTTCCATAATCTTCAGATTATCCAGCTGTCATTCTTTCCATCCGAATCTCTTTAGCAGCACTAACCATGATCAGCAGCATTAACTTCTTCTAGCAGCATTAACTACTAAGCAGCACTAACTACTAGCAGTACTAACTAGCTAAGCAGTACTAACTTTGTTCAAGCAGCACTAACTACAGTAGTAACACTCAGCAGTATTAACCTTTAAGTCTTCTAGCAGTAGTAACTTTGAACCAGCAGCATTAACCATACTTGATGAATTCTTCAGTTCCCAACAACTTTTCTAGCTTAATCTCTAACTCTTTCTTCTCCCACTTCCAATAGTTGTGATCATATGAATGTTGAAGTTCATTGGCCTGGTATGACTTAATTTGTTCTTCAAAATTCTCAATGATCAAACTATACTCTCTTCTATCTTTCTCCAACCTTTTAAGGTCATCACACATGCTCTGATTGTGATCCCTGTACTTTTTAATAGTTTCAAGACATGCTTTAGAGCAAAGGTTAGATTTTACCTCTGTGGGGATTGCAGTGCTTGAGGACTCTAAAACCTCAGCCATCAATGCTTGATTCTGGATTGCCTCTTCTGCTTGATCACTCCAATCAAATCCCATTCCATCTTGTGAGACAAGTGCTTGAGATGGATTCCTGTTATAGTTAGTGGACTTTGATTGTTGATTGTTGCTTCCATGCTGTTGAGACATTCCTCCTCTGCATTCTCTTGCAAAGTGCCCCAGCTTATGACACTTGTAGCATTCTACCTTGGATTTGTCAAATCCAGACCCATCTTCTCTTCTCATGGCAAAGTTGTTTCTTCGTGTTCTTTTGATGAATCTTTTGACTCTCATGGTGAGCATTGCCATTTGCCACTTGATATCCATCTCTTCAAGGTCATCAACATTGATCTGCTCCAAATCATCATTGATAAGAGCAGATTTAGCATGACTAGCAAAGAATGCTTCCAAAACAGAATCATTAGGTCCATCCTGTTTGAGCCATATGTAGCACTAACTGATTCTGTATTAACAGAAGAATCAGTAGTAGATGATAAGAGAGCAGCATTGTGAGAGTATCCAGATGGTTTCTTCTTAGATTCAACTTCTGCTTCAAACACCCTTAGATCATTGTAAAGATCATCAAGTTCCTTATCCTCCAGATTATCATTCTGTCTGAATGATACTGTATACATGACCCATTCTTCACCAAGAGACGTTAGAAACTTTCTGTTGACATCATCCTGGTCCATCTTGACACCAACAGTGGCCAATTCTCTAATCAACTTGTTGAATCTATCAAAGGTTTGAGTCATAGACTCATTCTTTGTAGACATAAAGTTTTCATATTGTTGCTTGAGAATTGCTTTCTGATTTCTCTTAGTGCTTTTAGTACCTGAAAATCTCTTCTCAAATGCATTCCACAGGATTTGAGCATCAGAACAGTTGCAAAACTGATGTTGGTATTCATTAGGAATTGTCAAGAGCAGAGTGCTCAAGGCTTTCATCTCAGTCTGTCTCATCTTTCTTTCTCCGTCAGTCTTTGGTGGAGGTCTCTTGCCATCTGCTCCCATCTTTCCTTCATTGGAGGGACCATTCTCAATGATGTCCCACATTGAGTAGTCTGTAAGAAGAATGTACTGCCTGATTCTGATTTTCCACATGTCAAACTCATTGGGTTTGATCATGGGATCCTTTGAAACAAGAACACTGTCATGTGATCCGTCCATGATGATTATTGATTTCTGAGTTCCTTATGCTCTGATACCACTTGTCAGGATCGAAATTCTAAACAAGAATTTAAACTAAACACTCAGAAACTATGTTAAAGAAGTCGCGGAATAACACTTTAACAATAAATCAATCAAACAGTGTATGAACTCAAATCACAAGTTATATTGAATTAACTTAATGATTACAAACAAAACCTCAATCTGTGGAACAGACTCAACAGACGTTCTATACTTCTCTAAAGAAAGGATTATAACTAATCTTGAGGTTAATTCTCTCTAAACGTATATGCAAAACTTGTTAATCTATCAAAAACTACTAGACTATATATACATAACTGATTACAAGATAATTACTAAAAAAATATTGATCTTCAACATCCATTCCATAATTATCTTCATCATTAACTTCAGCTCCTAGTCTTTCGTTCCAAGTCATCATTATCAACATCATCATCATAAGCAGTATTAATCATCCATCAACATTAATCTTCAAGCATTACTAACTACTAGCAGTACTAACTCTCCAAGCAGTACTAACTATTATTCTAGTAGTACTAACTTTTCAAGCAGTAGTAATTCTTTCAAGTAGCAGTATTAATGTATTCAGCAGTAGTAATCCTTCAATACAGAGCATCACTAACCAGACTTAGTTCATTTCAGACCCAACACAATCATTGGTAATCCTGTAATCATTGAGGTTTTCGCTGATTTATCAATCGATGCTTGAATGCATATCGGGAGATGTATAACCGTGGGGTTTGGGGCAATCCTCTGTCTGTGGATGGTAATTATGTAGTTTGGATCGGACCAAACTAGTGTTAGAAACTTCGTCAAGGAAGGGACGATCAATCTTTTATGATATGGATTATTGGGAATTTGGTGAAGATGTCGAGGTAGAACGTAGGTATAAATCGTTTATTGAGGAGATCTTGATTTATTGCAATTAGAAATATCATTTTTATAACAACAGCGGGCGATCGACTCAAAAATTTTATATACGGGTTCCTTATCTCCCAGGTAAAGTCATCTTGCTTGAGAACACTTGGAATCGAAAGGAGTTTAGTAAATTGTAATTAGTTTGTTGCTACAAAGGTTGTTATAGCTTTAAAGGCAAGTAAGGGTGTAGCGCGGTTCGCCGAGAGTTGATTAGAAGTATTTAAGTGTGAAGTCTGCTCCGAGGCATCCCTAGTGGGAATCGTTGGTTAAGGTTGTAAGCTACTCTTGAGGCAATATGAAAAACCTAAGGTTTGGAGGCAACCAAGGTCTTAATGATAGAAAATGTTTCGATGAGGACTTGATGTTCTTTCCATCATCTGTAAGGTATAACGAAAGCTGAGATTGGGTGTGTGGCGGCCTGTTATGAGAAATATGATGACAACCTTAACCGGGATGTAATCGGGTTCATATTTGAGGCAAGGTATCGTGGGGGCACCCCTTTTTGGATTGAGAACCAATTGGTCTCGCTAAATGTGACGTTTTGTTGTTTGGTCAGTGCCAGATTACGAGGACGAAATCTCTTTAAGGTTGGGAGGATTGTAACACCCATAATTTCCTAAAGAAACGATTAACGACTGACTAAGGAAAACGGTCAACGACTGGTCGAGAGAACTGGTCGGGGAACCGTTTGTCATAAGACGTGAGGAGGCACAACAGGGACACGCACGTCTTGGCCCGCGACTTCAAGCTGCGGATAAGCCCGCGCAACTCACTATGGTCCATGGCATAGAGACACGCACGACTTGGCCCGTGACTTGAGGTCGCGGGAAAGGCCTAATCGATTTAAAACCCAAATTTTAGGGTTTTCGCTCATTAGCCTCCATCCTTATTTCTCTTCTCTCCATTGGTGCTATTATTGAGAGCTCTTATCTCAGATTTAGAGCATACATGGTGGGTTTATCACAAAGAAGTATAAAGGTTCGGTATTGGGAAGCTTGGGTTGAAGAGTTGGATGGGTTCCTTGAATAGCTTTCGGTGGAAAGTCTCAATATCTAAAGTGGTAAGTTTCTTTGAATATTCCAAGATTTAGTATAAGGATCTTCGTAGATATAAAGGTTTTCTTTGTTAATGGTTTATTCTAGACTTGAAGGAATGGGTTGTTTGGAAACCCTAGCTTGTTGTTGGTGATGACTTGGAAATAGTGGAATCTACACTTTGAGTTTGGGACCTAGGTTTAACTTAACCTAGCAAGGTGAGTTCAAGTTGCTTTGTGAAAACTATGTACATGCCAAAATGAGTATTTTGAAGTAAAAATATGTTTTACTTGGTAATTGTCAATGTGTTAAGTATTTTGATAAGTTTTCATTTTATTAAACTTGGGTTATTTGAATTTCATGAAAAGTCATATTTGGGACTTGAATATTTGATAAGTAAATAGTATGACTTATGCATTTGGTAATTTTGCATAAATGAAGTATATATTTTATGATTTATGCATTTTTGGTATTGTACACATGAAGTCTAATCTATGATATATGCATTTTTGGTGTATTTGATTTCATAAATCATTTGGAAAATGTTTGTCTCTGTTTTATGAGACATTTTGGAAAAAAAAACATAAGGGTATGAACCCATTTGGAAAACCTTTTGTCCCAAACCGTGACGAGTTTTGGGTTAATCACGTCTTTGAGGTATGTGTCTGCATAAACGCCGTTTGAATGCGTTTTTCTATTTGGGGACCGATGTTTGTTGGTCCAATGGGGTTTCAACATTTTACCTCGGTTTCGACTTAAAAGAGTTGCGTGGAAACTTGTCCAGTTTTATTGGATCTATGTAGAGCCCATGTACGATTTACACCCTAATTCATGTTATTGCATATTTATGATAATTACATGCTCGAGAGTGTGGGTCATTCATGTGTAGTCATGTAATGTTAGACTGTGTTGCATTGGATCCATAGGCACGTAAGTCAATCTTTATTTGATGGTCAAATGAGTATTAAGGGGTTGGACTCCGGAACCTATGTTTTATGACCTTAACCTTTAAAGTGTACAGTAGGAGAGTTGAGTCCGGTTGTGCTATCATGATTGATGGGCGTTTTGGACCTCCACCATTTGGGGTAATGCCATGGTTGTAGTCCTCGAATGTTGTCGGGCCTTTGGCGGTATTCATGGTAATATTCGCGAAGGTCAGTTGTCTCTTTGGATGTAGCTTGAAGGGAGTCATAGGGGCACTTGGGCTTTCATGTCGTGAAGTATCATATGATTAACGTTGGATGAGTGACATACTTTTGTATTCCTCCACTCTCAACGGATACGGGTCTCCCCCATTGTCGGCCAGCAGTATTTTGGATATTTAATTGTCTATGTTTTAACATTGGGTTTCATCCCATTTTATGGTCGCATGAGTATTGGATTTTAGTTCCATGTTTCTAATGGCATATTATATTTATATGGATTGTTTTCCATGATTTACTAATTGAGTATTACCCCCCACCCGTGTTTTTGGGTGTTTTAGATTCAAAGTCTTATCCGCGTTTTTATAATTGGGAGTCCGTTTTCTATTTACGTTTGAGTGAGTTTTGGGTGGCCTCATTTTATAAAGAATATTTTGTATCGGCCGTTTGCCCTTAAAAATGCATGTTATTGGAAAACGAGACGTTCTAATATTTGAGGTAAATCATTTTGAAGGTTTATGATTTAAATTGCATTCTTTCCTTTTAACGATTTATTTATTCATGTTGAAAACTCTTGAACTCACTAGGCATTAGCCTAACCTTTTTATTTGTCAGCATGTGCATTAGGTTCCGGTTGGGTGAGGTACTAGCGACACTGTGAAGAGATGAGAAATAGATTATGCTCGAGGGTGAGTAGTTTGGTGAAGCCTTCCCCCGTTATCTTGGGTTATAACATTTTGTATTTGGGTTTAGTAACATCCGACCTTTGATTAGTCTATGTGTAAGGCTTTATTTATATTTGTTGATGGTTAAATCTGGAATGATATTTCATGAATAGACTTGTTGTAAGATACTATGTCTTTCTTTGAGGCATTTTTGGAAATTTTAAATTAGCTACTCCTTCCTGTTTCGAGGGTGTTACATCTGTAATATCCCAGACCAACCGTACCAGATATTGTCCGTTTTGTCCACACACCTGGACTCACAGTTTTAAAACGCGTCTTGTAGAGTAGTTATCCAGTCACTTATAAGGCAACTTTCGTTCCCCTCCCCAACCAATGTGGGATCTTACAATCCACCTCCTTGGGAGCCCAGTGTCCTCGCTGGAACACTAGTCCGGCTCTCGCCTCTAATACCATCTGTAACATCCCAGACCAACCGTATCAGATATTGTTCGCTTTGTCCACACACCTAGACTCATGGTTTTAAAATGTGTCTGGTAGAGGAGGTATTCAGTCACTTATAAGGCAACTTTCGTTCCCCTCCCCAACCAATGTGGGATCTTACAATCCCCAGGCCCTGTTTGCTCCGCTCCAAAACATGCTCGGGCCCAACTGAAACGATTTAATTTGCGAAGGATAATTCTAACGACTTTTACAACTACAAATTTTGAATTATGGTTTAAATTACAATGACGAATACTTATGTGGATTTTTCGGGTGTTACACTAAATTTTATGGAAGATTGTGGGTGTGAATGCAATTTCCTCTAATTTTGAGGACTCGATTGTGAATAAATGGTTAAATAGGGGAAAACGATTCATTCACTCTCATTTTAGAGAAATCAGACGCTTGGATAAGAAAGTAGAGAAGAGGGCTTTTGATAAAAGAGAGAGTCCGTTTGGATTCTTGGTGAAGAGATTGAAAGAAATTAGTGAAAGAAGAGTCATCTCCTCCAAGGTAACTCCTCCCTCTCAAGCTCAACCCCTCCATTAATGGAGTTATGGGTTCAATGTTTGTAGTTTTACCTTTCTTTTGTTATTGGATTGAAAAACCCTAGATGGGTGAATGTTTTGGTTCATTCTTAGTAGTTTTCGAGTGTTCATTTTGAGAAAACTCACCATTACTAATGGTATTCAAGGATGTCAAGGGTTTATGTTGTTGGTTTAAATCTTGGATCAATGGATGGGCTTTGTTTGGATTAAATGTTGTTTTGATGTTTGAATATTGATTAAAATGATTTAGAATGTTGATTCTATCGAATTTAAGGCTTAAAACCGACTTGGGAGAGTTTGGGGATAAATGGCATTGAGGAATTTTAGCTGAAATCGTGCAGACCCAGACCAGAGTCTGGCACGACTTTAAGGGCGTGTTAGGTCGCGTGGAAAGGTACCCCAAACACTATTTGGGCGATTTCCAATTTTGACTCGTTTAGGGCTAGGATCGAGATACCGATTAGGGGTTTATATTAGGAATTGTAAGTGATGGTTTTCAGGAATTAATAAGTGGTTTAACACCCTCGTGTGTCTTGGAATTTAGGTGTTCAATTTGGATACTCGTAGCTTCACGTGTGAGATTAAGCATGGACGACGGGTGAGTTTTTCCTAACTTACTTATATTGACGTACAAGCTTTGAATATGCATGATGTTTATTGAAATGCGTGTTTTATATTGGCATAAGGTATGTTTGATTTTGTGTGGAAATTCAAGTGTGCATTCATTTGGGGTGTGGCATGTGATGGCTTACAAGGGAGGTGTAATCCATTTGGAATACATGAATTTGGTTAATGTGATTTGTTTGAAGGCAGGTGTGAGCCCAAACGCGTTGTCACATGTGTGTGACATATGCATGTGCCATTTACATATGTAGTGTGCGTGCATGATGGTTTTAAAGGTGAGAATCATTCATATATGTTTATAACTCTTTTTGAATGATACTTGTGGTGCGATTTTGCTACTTGAGGGAACTCACTTGACCTACGGTCTAACCCTCGCTTTTATAAAACTGAAAACTATTTTCAGGTAAGTAGATTAGTGCAAGCTCAAGCAAGGGAAAGGGAAAGATGTGGGAGCTTGGAGATAGTGAAGTTTTGTAGTTCCTGATTAGATTTCTAGACTTAAACGCTTTGTTAAAAATTCTCAACTATGAGGTGGTTATTTACAGTATTTGACTTGATGATTGGGACATTTTGGGATTTGTTTATCTTATGGTTGAATTTGAGTATTGGATTGCTACAATCTGATAGAGCAATTTAAGAGCTCTAATTTAGAAGATTTGCACAATATTTATGTGATCCCAGATTCTAGCATATAATTCACAATGAGATTGACAAGAACAGATTTATTGATTAAATTGTATGGTTACAACAAAGTCACAGATCTAACTAATAGTCATATATCTCACATGTACAAACCTCTCACATACGAGTTCTCAGATTTCTCTCTAAAATGAATGTGTGCGTTTGAATGTTACTTATAAAGACAACAACTAAAACTATTTATACTAAGTCAACATATGTTAACTTTATAGCTAAACCCTCAAACTATTTAACATTTACAAACTAGACTCTCAATTTAATCTTGAATTCAATTCTGGTCTAACATTCTCCCCCTTTGGATTCAAGATTAAAATTTTTTTTGACAATAATCTTCAGGTGTTCTTATCTTCAGAAAAATCTTCAACTTTAGATCTCTTTCAGCTTTGACGTCTTGAAATCTTTGTCAACTTTAGCAAACTTTGAAACTTTGACATCTTTGAACTTTGAAATAAATCTCTTTCTTTGTCTTTTCAAACATCTTTGTCTTCAAAAATCTTCATAACTTTGGATTCTTCAAACACATGACCTTCTCCATTTTTACTTTCTCTTTTTCAATCAATCATATAACATTTGATTCATCTCCCCCTTTCATTTCATATTTTGACATCTGAACTTTGAAATTCAACTTTCCCCCTTCTTGATTCAAACTTTAATTATCTGAACTTGAACTTTGAATTATCTCCCCCTTTTTAATGACTTGTAAGAATCAAAATCATTAAAACTCTTCAAGTTTAGATCTGTCTTTGGAACATCTCCCCCAAATGAACAAGTAAGCATAGTCTTCATGATCTCTCCCTTTGACAATAAATGAACAATCGCCATCCAATGAATGATATGAGAATTGTTCAGATGATCTGAATGAGCCGTCAATTCAAGAATGTATTCATCTGAATCTTTTCAAATTGAAACAAATTAGAAGTTGTAACCCTGAATCAACATATGAAACAGTTAGGAATGCCTGTCAGTAGCACAAAGCCACTGTGTACAACGAATGTACAATATAAGGAGCTGGTTTGATGTTGACTCCCCAGGACTTCCATTCAATCATTGAAAAACACATGGTAATTCTATGAATGTTCTGACAGAAAAACAAATTTTCTATGTGCTCGTGCTTGTGTATGAAAGAATTAAGCACAATGATTGTGTTTCATAAGGCTCAAAATATGTAAACCATTGAGACAGCAATGGTGTTACACATACTCAATGTGCATGATGAAGGGTCGAAGGTGGGGCAACTTTCCTTCTTTTTCAATATCAGTATCTTCCAAATGAAGAACCAATAGCATATGTTTTGCTTCCCTAGAAAATGTGAAACATTCTCTTTTTGAGAAAAGAATGAGTAGCTGGTGGGGTTGTATACAAGAGATGGCATGGGCTAGGTGCCTTTTTCAATGTCGTTCACGAAGAAATGTGAAACAACAGTAATGTGGTTGCCCGACTCAGAAAGAAGTTTGGTGCAGAGTCTGATATTCTTTTACTCTATTCTCTCACCCTCTTTCTTTTAAACATTTAAGCTCACATCTAACCAATCTCTCATTTCCATTTTACCTCTTCACACACCAACACTCAATCTTTTTTACCCCTCTCCCCAAAATCACTCAGGGAATACTTCCTGGGTAGGAAACACTTGTTATCGTGAATCCATGGAAGTTCGTTTAAGCACTCACACTGAATCCCATGTATTTGTCCTAAAAACATGCATCTCAATGATTTTCTTGACAATTTAAGCACAAGAAATCATTTGTCAATATATGTATGCTCATGAAGAATAAGAATGAAATTTTAGCATGTTAAGCATTTAAGATTTCTCAAAACTTTATATGAATGAATATTCATGAAAGAATATAAATGTTTTGAGAATCTGACAATGACTAAGATCAGATCAAATTATCATGAAGAATTTTTTTTTTTGGGAAATAAAAGACGTAGTATGTTTATATGAACAAAATATAAACATATGTTCAATGAAATCACATATAATAATGAAATGACGTTTGATTCAAACAACAGAGAATAGCAAACGGGAGTATTACCATAGAAAGATTTAACTTTTGATACATGGTAATAACAAAGTCAAATAGAATGTTCTAAACCAGTGTGTGTAGGAATACTTGACAAAGTATATCGACAAGATAATACACAAGTATTTATATTTTGAAAACACATGGTTAGATAATCATCAAAGTAGCCAAAAATTATTTAAAATCACACTTCACAATTCATGAAAATCTTTGAAGAATAGGAAGTGGTTTGAACATTTAAGAAACCATTTTTCACAAGTGAAAGTTGTTCATCTTTCAACAAGTGATGAAGTGTAAGGATTAGAAATATATAACTTTACATCAAAATCCTTAACTCCCCCTGAAATGAATATTTTCAGTGAAGTATCCTTGACAAAAACTCAGATATCCTCACCCTCAATGCCTGTAAAAATTCGATTTATTAGAAAAATATAACAATGAAAATACAGTTAGCTATTATCTTCTCCTCTTAAAAGATTTAACAGTTAAATCCCCCTCAAATCAAAAACTTCTAGAAAAGATGTTTTCAGTTAAGCATCCATCAGAAGAAAAACATTTGAGTACGGTTTTTGAACTTAAGTATTCAAAAGTCATGATTACTTATTCTCCGGTGAGAATAGTAATATTCATTTTTACCAAAGAAGAACAGGTTCTGATCTGTTGTAACCAGAAGCCATAGTCATTTATTCTCCGGTGAGAATAATAACTTTCCTTAAGAGAAATCTCCTCCTGAAAAAATCAGAAAATATATCAGTAGTAATATAAAACATATTAGTTCCCCCTTAACATTTGCATAATCCTTAATCATGAAAACGAGTTCTGAATTACCAGGATTGAGGTAAATTCAGAAGTCAAACTCTTTGATATTGAAGTCCGAGTCCTAGACTGTATTGTCTAGAAGTCATATTCCTTGAAGCATGGGTTCTGAACTGATTTATTAAGAAGCCTTAGTTCTTTCTCCCCCTTAGTCTTTATTTGCCTGCAACACAGGTTTAGCTTTTGGTATCCACTGGTATTTAGATCCTGAATTGTTAGTTGCAGCTCTTTTGGAAGAGATATAATAAGAACCATACCAGTTATTTTCATAATTTTTATTAACAAAATCATTTGAACCACAATAGGAACAACTAATTTTCTTTTGAGCTAACCTGATCAGTTGATTGATAGTGTAAACTAGATCAGGTTTGCCAAAAATTTTACCTTTTAGCATTTGGTGTATGCTCAAATGATTTATCTTCTTTCTTCTTCTCCGAAGATCCTTTAATTTTCCAAACCCAATTTTCTTTATCTTTCTCATCTTTCCTTCTCCAAAATTTTTTCTTCTGAGACTTATTCTTCTTAAAGTTACCTGAACCATCAACATTTTTATCAAAGAATAGGTTAGAAGGACGAATCTGATCATTTGATTTAGAAGTATGACTGTCAGTTGAATCAAATAAATGATTAATAGAAACATGTGTGAAAATTGAACTTGTTGCTGATTTGAATGAACATTCGGATGCAGCTAGATCATCTCTCGATGATTGAGCTATTGATTCAGGCGTCTTGTGCTCAGTCAGCTTCACCTTGAACAAGATCTCCTCAAGTTCTTTAATCTTTGTAGACAGACAATTTCTTTCCTTTGACAGTATGTCAAACTTCTTATGCAACTCAGATTTTGCATTCTTCTCCTTCTGAATGTTTGTTGACAACTCAAATAGCTTTTCATTCAGTTTCTTTACCTCAGCTTCAAATGCTTTCTTTTCTTCACTAAAGTCTTTCTTCACACTCTTTTGCTCACCTATCTTCTTCTTTTCTTTCTCAAACATTTCTCTTTCCAAGATGATAACTTTCTCAAAATATGACACTTGTTGAGAAAGTTTAATGCATTTCAGCTCCACTGATTTCTTTTCTTCAAAAGCTTTTCTGGAAAATTTAGAGAACTTTTGAGCAAAATATTTTCTTTCTTTCTCAAGCCCTTCTTTTTCTTTCTTCTCTTTATCAACTTGAATTTCCAATTCAGATATTTTCTTCTTCAGCTCAACATTGTCTTTATCTAAGTCCTTTCTCTTCTTCTCAATCTTCTTTATCTCATCTTGGACTTTTGTATTGTCTTTGACTTGGGTTGCTTTTTATTTTATCATAATTATTTCAACCTCAAGACTGAAGACTTTATCTTTCAGCTTATCTCTTTCAGCAAAGATTTGTATATTTGACTTTCTCAGCTCTTCACATGTTTCACTGGCAATGTTTGTTTTTCTTCTCAATGCATCAAGCTCTTTTTGCATTGACTCCTTTTTGGACCAACTTGATCTAGAATTAAAACTTTCAGACCTTTTCAATTTGGCTTGTAGTGTCAAAATCTCCTTCTCTTTTGACTCAATGATTCCTGCAAAATCAATTTTAGAGTTAGATATACATTCAGAGCAAACAAAATCTTTCTTTAAACATTTATCATCTTTCAACTTGGTAATTTGATCAAGAAGAGATGCATTCTGAATCTTAAGACTTGTTCTCAGCCTCAAGTGTTGGAATCTCTGGCATATACGCTAAAGCACAATCTCTGTTGGTTAGCACCAGATTTCCTTTTTCATCTGTGTAAGGCATGATGATATCTGAAAAAAATACTAAAAAATCAGAAACTTTAATCACACTAAGAAATATGTACCCCTACGCAGACTTAGCACGGGGGTCCCGCTAAGTATAGCTTCAAAAAAATCTCATATTACAGCTTCAAAAAAAATCTGTCTAAGTATAGAATTCGCAGAAACACATAGAATTCGCAAAACACACAGAATTCGCAGATCACGAGGAATTCGCATAAGGGCTTTTGCGAATTCTGGGCTTTTCGTAGAAGATTCAGTTGCGAATTATGAGCTTTTCGCAGAAGACTCAGTTGCGAATTCTGAGCTTTTCGCAGAAGACTCAGTTGCGAATTCTGAGCTTTTCGCAGCAGACTCAGTTGCGAATTTTGTCCTTAACTTTCTCAAAATTCATGTTCTATGCGAATTCTTGTCACTGTGCGAGTTCTTCATACGAAATCTCTGAATCTTGCGAGTTCTTCAGTTCCTAAGCGAATTCTTTAGATCTCGACTCAAAATCTTCAATTTTGATCCAAAATCTTCAATTTTGATCCAAAATCTATCCAAATCTTTGAATTAGGCCATGAAACTTTGTCAATTTGATCTCGATCACACCTAGAACTGATTACAAACGATTAATTTCAACAAAATCAACAACAAACTCAAATTGATGAAACTACAGTGTGTTTTTCAAGTTCGAACAAAATTACACTAAATTCAAAATTCATCTAAATCTGTTGTGAATTGCACGAAGCAACACAACTCAAATGTGTTCTGGATCATAAAACGATTACAGTGCATGAGAAAATACAATCAAAACAACAAAGAATCACAAAATCAAACTTGGAACAGTGAAGTCTGCGAGTTCTTGAATATCGAGCTTGATTTCTGATTTCTGATTTCTGTTAGCTCTGATACCAATTGTGATCCCAGATTCTAGCATATAATTCACAATGAGATTGACAAGAACAGATTTATTGATTAAATTGTATGGTTACAACAAAGTCACAGATCTAACTCATAGTCATATATCTCACATGTACAAACCTCTCACATACGAGTTCTCAGATTTCTCTCTAAAATGAATGTGTGCATGTGAATGTTACTTACAAAGACAACAACTAAAACTATTTATACTAAGTCAACTTATGTTGACTTTACAACTAAACCCTCAAACTATTTAACATTTACAAACTAGACTCTCAATTTAATCTTGAATATAATTCTGGTCTAACAATTTATGGAGTAATCACACAAATTTATTAGACAAAAATAACCTGATATGACAACTATGATTTTGATCTATCAATTTAGACAATATTGACGTCTTATAAAAAGAATTTTAATGTAGTGATTCGTCTTATTTGTTTTTTTTTGTAATCAAGTTTTTAGACCCTATCCAAACTTCATTTTGGATGATGTCCTCTTTTGCCTTCATCTAGTGATTGGAAACTTTAACCGAACAAGTGTATTTTGTGTTTGATTTTCAAATATGAAGGATATGCCCTAACAATCCTAAAGAGCAAATAATAGCAAAATATTTGATAGGGTCATTATATTTACCCTATTTTTAGCCCTCTTTTTATAATTTTGAGCTAATTTTTGTTCTTCTATTGCGTCTTTTAATTTGTTTTTACGGCTTTATTATTTAGATTAATGTTTATCGCTTTCGGTTTTACATAAATTACTTTTACATGGAAAATGCGACAAAAATCTTATTTATTTATATTTGCTTGTTTTAGGCTCGGTAAAGAGGCAGTAAAAAGTCCAACGTAATCAAGATGTGGAAAAGGCAAGGACTTCTATTTTGGGCCGACTTATGTATCGTTGATGGGCCGGATTTTTGTTGGACGATTGCTACTGTTTGGGCCGAACTCTTTTGGGCTATTGAGAAATTTTTATTTGGGCCGAAAAATTCTAGTTCGGATGACACTTTTGTAGGTTAAATTTTTGGTAATCATTTGGGCCCCCATGTTTAGCTTGAGCCCCAAGCTTGGTTAAAGCTTATAAATAGGGGTGTTAAGTTGCTAGTATCATCCATCATAAAAACAACACATTCACACAACAATACATCTCACGGTTGTCTAACATTTTGGATAATGGTCTAGATACATTGAATCTAGACATTATCATCATCACACATAGGAGTCTTCTTTGATCATCTTTTATAATGGATTTGAGAATTGAGCAAATAGCTAACGGTTGGAGCTTTTGCTCACAAATCAAACCGGGTTTTTAAGTAATACATGTCTCCTTTCGTTTCAAGTTAAGATATTCAGGGATCGTTTCGCGTTATTCTCACATATTCTCGTTACACATCAAGATTCTCCTTTGTTACATTTGGTTGTTATTTTGGTCTCATTACGGCTTTAATTCTATTACAAACCGGAAGTCCGAATAATCATTTCGGATCCCCAACTTTTGTTGGTTCACGGTTTGTTGTAGTTTTTAAATCCGTTTTATGTTTCCAATTTTATAAAAATCAATTGTATGTCGATTAGTTTTCCTTTAAGTCATCCCGATACTCTAAGGCATTAAAATCCCATGGAACTTCCAAGTAACCAAAGTTCGAATTCCACATTTAAAACAAAATTTTCCATCAGCATTTCTAATTCCGTTCTAATTTTATAATTCTCGTCTTACTTCACCATCATTTATTTCAACGCATTTTAATTCCTGCAATTTATTTTCTGCATTTTAATTTTCTGTATTTTACTTACTGTCAGTTAATTTCTGCATCTTATTTCAAGTCCTTTACTTTCAGTCTTTATTTCACGCTACTTTATTTCTTTGTCTAAAGAGAGGTTACTCACACACACCTACGATTTCTATCGTTGATTGTTTGAAAGCACTAACCATCCCTTTTAGTTAATGTTATTTTTCTCGTTTTGTTATACTTAGAATCTGAATCAAGCTGGGCTAACCATCTTAGTTCGAGGTACAAAGTTAAGTTGGGACCGGGATTGATAAAAAGATAAAACGGTGTATTGTATCGCATGATTGTCCGACGTTGTTTAAATTAAAGTTATATTTTATGTCGGATTGCAATTAATCAATTGATAACTAGTTCATTGTATGACGGCTTATTTAAGTAACATAAAATATCGACTTTAAGATAACGAAGGAATGCGATCTCATCTTTTTATCCAATTATTAATTTTATTCCAACGAATCTTTGTACTCTGTGCTTCTTTTTATAATTAAACTCTTCAGTAGTGTTAATCAAATCCCCAATCAAAATATTGTTTTCGAATTCGCCATTTGAGACTCGTTTTTACAGACTCGACTTTCAAGAAAACTTTTTCACGCTTCTCTGGGGGATCGATATTCGGTACTTTGTACCACTATTACTTGTTACAAAACGGTAGTAGATTGAGATGTATACTTGCGTCGAAATCTATTTATTTACATTTTAAAAAGATGTAAACACGAAATATCGCAACAATATTCTTCAAAATTTGGCTGAAATCCTACCCAGAGTACATTTCTTACAATTGACCATTTAAATAATGTAGTTATCAAAATTGAAAAATCTACCAAAAAAGATCGAACAAAAGTCATAAAGATTGTACAAAACTAAAAAAAAATAAGAATCTATCCTCATTTGATATAATTCTAATATGATATTCGATTTAACGGTCACCATCGACCACCATTGCCACAACACACTTGTGTATGTGTGTGAAAATTATGTAAGAATGTTTATAGATCAAGTAAATATTTTAAAGATTTACTTGATTTGTATCATTTATAACTATTATTACATATATAAAAACATTAAACTTAAGGGGCAATAAGGTCGTTTACAACTTTATTTTGTCATATAAAATTTACCAAAAACTATATAGACAATTTTTTCAGTATTGTTGAAGTCGTACGAGACACCTGACAAACAACTTGTCTAATCATGTTCTGTCCAATCCAGTTCAGTCATGTCTAAACATGTATGCATACCAAATTAGCACTACCTAAGTTTATAAATATGATTAAAAATTAATGTGTATAATTAATTGATTTGTAGCAATTGTTGTAATTTGTATGTATAATAAATACATATATTACACATCTATTTAAAAAAAACATTTATCAATAAATATGTACACCCATATATGTATTTAAGGTTAGATTCATTTGTTAACCAACATTTTCTTGTTAACTTTGTGAACCATTTCTAGCCCTTGATCTTGGATATCAAGGGTTGAGATTTAAATATCTTTTAGAGGGTGTAGTAAATGTACATTTAATGTAATATTATGAATGAACTATGGTGTTGGGGGTATTTTGGGGAAAATCAATTAAATAAGCTTCTTTATTCTCTCCATTAATTATCCTTCCAAAACATCGTACCACCATTCGTAACCCCCGATTCACCCTCATTCACCATCGATTCGTAACTGACATCATACTTAAGTGAACAAATATGAACATGAATAGAGTAGCAATACAATATACCGTTGTTCATGTAAACATGAATAGAACCCATAAGATTCATGTAAACAAATATGAACATGAATAGAGTGAACAAATATGAACATGAATCGAGTGGCAATACAATATACTGTTGTTCATGTAAACATGAATAGAACCCATAACATTCATGTAAACAAATATGAACATGAATAGAATGAACAAATATGAACATGAATCGAGTGGCAATACAATATAATGATGTTCATGTAAACATGAATAGAACCCAAAAGGTGTCAGGCTCAGATTCATACCAATAACATAAAATGGGTTCATCGCACTTACAGAAAATAACCTATAAGATTTACACATAAATCATCCAAGAAAAAAAGAAATCAAAAATCAAATTCCATTTTCACAAAACATGTATCTGGGAGAGAATAAAAGAAAAACATGCATGTGTTCTTCATGGGGTCTCTCCTATGAGACATTGCACTTTCACCTACCATTGTTTCGATTTGTTGAGATGGAGCTACTATACTTCTTGTGATGTTCATACAATTTTAGCCATTGATTATAGAAAAAATTTTGTTATCAAAGAAAGCTAAAATTGTGGAATTTAAATTTTTATAACTCTCACATAATTATAATAAATATTATATATATTTAGATTTACTTTTTTACCCTTTGTCATTAATGGTTAATGGAATACAAACAACATATAAAGGTGCAATTCTATTGGTTGGATTGGTTCACAAAGTTAACAAGAAAATGTTGGTTAACAAATGAACCTCCATGATACCAACGATAAATTTCTCGTTTTGGGTCGGGTTTTTTTCCCAGGTGTCGGCCCGGGCTTGGTTTTTTACGGTAACTCGAGTGGACAGGTTCGATTTGGGATGAAACTTTGCGTGAGGCCTCGTGAACATAAACGAACATGATACCAACGAAAAATTTCATGTTTTGGGGTCGGGATTTTCCCGGGGGTCGTCACGGGGTCATGGGACGACTTCGGGTTGGTCGTAACTCGACCAAACGGAGTCGAATTTGGACGAGACTTTGCATGAGGCCTCGTGATCATAAACGAATATGCTACGAACGATGGGTTAGTCGATCCTAAGAGACGGGGGAAGCCTGTTAGATAGCGCGTTTCGCGCGAGCTTCGAAAGGGAATCGGGTTAAAATTCCTGAACTGGGACGTGGCGGAAAGCCAAACCTCTTGGAAGACCGTCTGCCTTCCCAAGTCTCAAGGCGGTCTCGGTATAAGGAGACCATGGGGTCTGGTGCTCCCCCGTGCCCGCGACTAGTTGATATAGGCACACGGCACGCTGAGGTTTGGTCGCATACAGGCCGCCCAGCACACTTAGCCCCGCACGTCGTGCCTCGTTCCCGAGATCGTTGCCCGTTCCGTGCGACGGAAGAGTCGTGCGGGCCGCCTTGAAGTACAATTCCCATCAATTGGCGGGTAGAATCCTTTGCAAACGACTTAAATACGCTATGGGGTATTGTAAGTGGTCGCGATCCTAACACTTCAAGCGACGGGTGGTGTGTACAAAGGGCAGGGACGTAGTCAACGCGAGCTGATGACTCGCGCTTACTAGGACGAATTGGGAATGGCCTTTTCGGGGGCCTTCCCCGGGCGTCGAACAGCCAACTCAGAACTGGTACGGACAAAGGGAATCTGACTATTTAACTAAAACAAAGCATTGCGATGGTCCCTGCGGATGCTAATGCAATGTGATTTCTGCCCAGTGCTCTGAATGTCAAAGTGAAGAAATTTAACCAAACGCAGGTAAACGGCGGGAGTAACCATGACTCTCTTAAGGTAGCCAAATGCCTCGTCATCTAATTAGTGACGCGTATGAATGGATTAACGAGATTCCCACTGTCCCTGTAAGCGTTCTTGATTCTCTAAAACGATTGTCTGTCACGTCTTGGCTTGTCCTTGTGTGGCGGGCTACGTCGAAGAGGAATGCTACCTGGTTGATCCTGCCGTCGTTCTGATGTGCAGGCTTCGACAATGATCCTTGTTCACCTATGGAAACCTTGTTACGACTTCTCCTTCCTATAAATGATACCGACTAGCGTCCCGACTCGTATCCCGACCTGTGCCTTCCAATGGTCCATGCCCCCCTTGAAGCGGTCTTTGTGATCCACCTTGTTGGTGCCCTTGCATCGACGATGTGGCCTATGAAGCATTGTTTGGTCTCTTATGTATGGAACCTGATTTGGTCGGGTTTTTTTCCCGGGTGCCGGCCCGGACTCGGGTTTTGACGATAACTCGAGCAGACGGGGTCAATTTGGGATGAAACTTTGCGTGAGGCCTCGTGAACATAAACGAACATGATACCAACGAAGGATTTCTTGTTTTGGGGTTGGGAAAGGTTCCATGTGAACGACACTTGCACATGTGTTAGTCGATCCTAAGAGACGGGGGAAGCCCGTCAGATAGCGCGTTTCACGCAAGCTTCCCCGCATGGGGCGCCCATTCCTCGCACGTTATGGTCACCATTGCCCGTGCATCGTCAAGACGGCGTGCCTATTTCAAAAATTATGACTCCTCAAAAAATCAATGTTTGTTCCTGTCACTTTGCATATAAACGGCCATGATACCAACGATGAACTTCTCGTTTTAGGTCGGGCTTTTTTCCCAGGTGCCGGCCCGGGCTCGGGTTTTGACGATAACTCGAGCAGACGGGGTCGGTTTGGAACGAAACTTTGCGTAAGGCTGAAACTTAAAGGAATTGATGGAAGGGCACCACCAGGAGTGGAGCCAGCGGCTTAGTTTGACTCAACACGGGGAAACTTACTAGGTCCATACATAGTATTTATACACATATAATATGCTTATATATGTCGGTATGTGTATTAATGTATATGGGGTACGTTTCTTCTTATTGTATTTTTTTGTATTGTAATTAGTTTTTTTTTCTTCTTTTCATAATTAGATGCATCTTTTTTCTAGAAAATTGTAAATCTTTGGAGCAAACTTTTTCTTTCATATGCTTCATAAGTTGAGATAATCTCAAAAATAGTCGTTCAACTCTATGTAATAGAGGTCATATTTGCATACATTTCATTCTACATATTATTTTCGAAAGAGATATACTAAAATTTTTTGGTCTCGTTTTTTATCTAAATATTTTTAATTTATTTAATTATAATTTATTATATAACTCTTGCTTAGATATTTTTATAATATTTAATCTTATTGATACACCGTCTTTATAGCTTTTAGAAATTGATGTCAAAATGTTCATTCAAATGTCTAAGGATTTATTTGTTCAAAAAAATTGTCCAGAACTTAATCACTCCAAACCCTAAAGTCCGTTGGGTTTTTTTGAACTTTTCCCTTTATAAATATATAATATTTTATTCTTTACATAATTAAAATAATATGCTTAAATATTTATCAAGTACCTAAATTATTTTTAAAGTGAATTACATTTTTGGTCTACTTTATATGGGTGTGTTTTGGTTTTTTGTCTCTTTAATTCATAAATTACATCAAATATCCATTATTTCTATTTTGAAGTCAAACTAGTCTCTGTTCTTAACGTCGTTAGTCAAACAATCGTTAAGTCTATCAAGTGCCCTTCACGTGCAGGGCAATTTGGTCATTTTCATTTTTTCTTTCAAAAAAATAAAGTAAATTATTATTATAAATAAAATATTATTAAATCTATATTTTATAGATATCCTAGACCAATCTCGTTGAAACCCTTTCAACCAAACCCCATTTACCAAGATAATTAACCCACGACGCTCTTCTTTTCTGGCCACTAGTGCCGCCATCACCAACCCTTTCCTTTTTTGTCCAGCGGCAGCACCTACTATTCTCCGTCCCCTTTCACCAAGGAAACCTACAACCACGCCTGGTAACTTGAGATTTGGGGATGCATTTATTTTTGGGATGCGTTTATTTTTTGATTATATTATGTTATGACCTTAAAACACTAGTTATTAAATTTTTATGTGGTGAAATAATTTGGTAAGAAGCTAGGCAAGAAAAAGAGAAAAGGGCCAAAACAAAAGTTGTCGTGACTTGGCCTGCGACTAAGGGTCCGGCCAAGGTCACGTGATGCGCTGAGGAATCAGGTCTGGAACAATGAGTCTCGCGGCTAGGCGTGCGACCTAAACCATGAGAGAAGTTGTGCAGGTGTTTCAGTGGTGTGTGTGTGTACGCGCGCGTGCGAACGCGTGTGGGCAGGGTAGACGTGGCAACTTACTTCGCGGCCCTAGGTTGCGGGCGTAGTCGCAGGAGTGATACAGTCGGGATAAATCAGGATTTTGGGTTTTATCCTATTTTTCAACTGATATCTCTCTCTACATAAAAGTCGAAGAGGAAAACCCTAGGGCCAATTTTCTAAGCATTTAAGGAGCATTCAACTCCAAGATTTAAGCATTTGACCTAGTGATTCAAGATCTAAGCGTCCTCCTCACCATTTTGTTTGATTTTTAGGTTTTCATGAAACCTAGCATTGTGAGTTCATCCTACACTTTTCTAAAACTACATACATGTCCAAATGTCGTATTTTAGTTTCTCGAAGCTCCCACTTTATGTATTTCATACTTTGATGATTTTGGACCATTTAGCTCAAATTTTGGGAGTTTTGGGGACTTTGTGACTTTTGATAAAAATAAGTGTGGGGAATAATTCTATATGTTATGAAGATGATTATTTCAAAATTATAATATGTTTTCGAACCAAAATCAAGAATTGGTCTTACCATTGTGCTTGTTGATAAAATGGAGATTTCACCCACATGATAAATTATTATACACAAATGTCTATGTGTTGGATATGGTTTAGCATATCTAGAAGTTACGATGTATTAGACTGTAATACAATGAATCCATAAGCGGAGTCACTTTTTATTGATATGAATGGGACAATATTCCCTAGTCGTAACTTGAAATAGGCAATGGGTTTTCGTAGGAAATATGGTGTGGGCTTTTGGAGTTGAACACCGACCACTGATCAATATAAAGTAATTTCTAGTGAACGATCTTAACTAGGAATCTTAGAGATCACAAACTAAAGACTTAGTATGGTTGAACTTGGTAACTCCACAAGCGATATACCTAAAATGGTTGAGACTGATAACTTATTAAACTATGGACCTGAAGTGGTTGAATTTAATTAAGGTTAATCCATGAGTGATGCTCATTAACATGAATATGTGACCTACTTTTGTGTTCCGTTACTGTAAATGGTAAACACAGTCTCCCCCGTCATCACAAGATGTTTTGTGCCTTCATGATATTTAAAATGGCATTATTGGAATGGCTGACTTGATTTAAAGCTATACTATATGTTTTAAATGCTTTATGACTTTATTCTTTAACTGTTTGAGTTTACTAGACATAAGCTTAACAACTTTATTTAATGACATGTATATCAGGATCTCTAGGTGGTTGGGTCACTAATGCTTGAGCGACATGTTGAGTGTCGGTGGAGGTGTTTCTTGGGATATAGACTTTTGGTGATATTTGGAGTTACGATTCGATAGAATTCTTTTCATGATTATAGCTACACCCGAGTAACCTGGATTTTGTTTAGATTAGTAGGTTGTTAGCTACCATACATTATGTGTGATGTAAACTCGTTCACAATTTCCCCTTTTGGGTGATTTTCAAAATCATTGTTTATTCCGTTTTATTTTTATAGTTTAAACTCCCTCCAATTTTAGGGTTGTTAAACGCCTTTCTCAATTTTTTCGAAAGCCACCATGAGCACTCGCCTCCTTCAAGCTATGAATAAACTCTCCCCACGACCACTCCCCTCGCTTGAATACCTTTAAGATCTAAACCACCACTACAACAAAAAGGGGTTTATAGGACACTTTTTTGGGACACATTTCGAGACCCGTCCTTTAAAAGGGCTACTACGACACGGTAGTGTATGAGTCCTATTTGATTTAATCTATTATGAGTTTACGACTCGTAATTTTGATGTCTTATTAGCATACCTTAATAGGACACTTCTGATTGTTATAATAGAGTTTAAAAACTAACATGACACTTTTGATTGTTGTATTTGAGTTTAAAAGTTAATAGGACACCTTTAAGTGTCCTATTAGAGTTTAGAATAGTATAAATACAATTATATTCTTTAAAATGTCATTATATAAAAAGGCTCAACATTAGCATTGGTTTAGGAAAATTGCACATAACTTAGAAGCCCAACTTGAAAAAAAAAATTTATTTTAAAAATTGGGCTCTATAAGAAAAAACCTATTTTAAAAGTTGGGCTCTATAAAAAAACCTATTTTAAACTTGGATCATCAATAAAATGTATTAGTAATTGAGCTCTATACAACTCTTAAAAATTGGGCTCTATACAACTTTCAGAAAATCATCATAGCTTTAAAAATTGGGCTCTATACAACTTTCTAGAAAATCATCAATCGCTCAGTTCTACATCGATTCGAAATCAAAATCACAACTCGATGCTCTACGGCTTACGATTTTGAAAAAACGATTCCTCTTATCACCTTACACTCAATGATTTTGTGAACTTCACAGCTCGATCCTCTCGCCTGTTCTCATGCTATCGCTCACGCTAGGGTTTTGGTTTTTGCCTAAATAACATGCGAATATTCAAGTAATCGACATCAGTTTCTTAATTTATATTGATCATGTTCTTAGTTTTTATAGTTGATTAACCAATCACTAATATATTACTAATTGATTTTGGTTTGGTTTGAAATTCGTCCAAGCCGTATTATGGATTCCAAGGAGACGATTGCTGATTTCAAGTTGCAACACTATTTCTCTCTGTTCGATTGATCTCCATCCTGTTATTTTGAGGTAAATTTGCATTTCTACATAAATCTGTATAGATATTAGTATAAAATCAGAATATACACATCAAATTACTACTTTGATCGTGCAATGCATTAGCCTGTGTTGTCCTGGTGGTGCTTTTGCATACTGCGAACTCTTTCTGTAGGTTTCTGAACTTATATGGTTCCTTCTGGTTTGTTGTTAGAACTATTCTTAAGTTCTCGTAGTAAGTTATGGTAGATGGTGAATTACTATGCATATTCGTTGTCATGTTTACGCCTTATTTCTATGTCTAATGATGATTTTATCACATTGTCATTGTAGTAGATATAACTAACAATTTAGTGGTTGTTTTCCCAATTAAAGACAAATTTGTATGTAGTAGACATAACTAACATTTAAATCCACTCAAGCGATGAGATGATGAGCGAATATATATATATATATATATATATATATCAAGTTCTTCATGCATACTTGCAGATATATTTTGCCAATTACATATTTTGGGATCAAAAGTTTCTCCCATACTTGTAAATATATAAACTGTCAATCATGTACTTGTTTACATATATGGTAGCTACCAATAAGTGATATTTGGTTCCTACTTAAGCCAAAACAATGCATCCATAGTTGCCTACATAGCTATCTAGTAGCTTTTTCTTCTTGTAATGCAACTTCTTTGTTTTTGGTAAGAGGAGGTGAAGTATTATATTGGGTCTTGGTATGGACAAATTAAGCAAAGGGAAATGGTGTCAGCTTATGTGGTAGTTTTGCTTAATTTAATTATTGAGTTTTGTGTAATCAGGACATAATCCTTTATTTGAATCTGAAGCATCAAGTCAACCACTGTGGATACATTTCTGAATCTGATCATGTGTTCCATTCCTGCCCAGCCTTCATTTCGTTAACAACAAACAATTTCCTCTCTTTTATTTTTAAAACAAGATTTGATTTGATTATGATTTATGGATATATTAGGAAATTGAATCCTTAAGAGATCGATTAGGTTATATTTACTCTTTCTTTAAATCCCCCATTTTGATATGTTTGTTTCGATTTGAGAACTAGTTTTTGAAGTTTTATGCGTTTTGACGGAATTGATTAGTTTGATGCGATTAGTATTTTGTTTTAAGAATCTGACTTTATAATTATTGTTTTGAATCAAGTGAATTTTTGTATCATGTTTGAGTCTATTTAGTGGTGACTTGGTTATCGGTTGGTAGTGATTAGTGATGAATAGGTTGTTGTTTATTCAATTTTGGTGGATAAGAACCGTAATTGTAGGAATGTTGGGTTCGTAATTTAATTTAAAGTGGTCTTAAATTCTAATTTTAATTTGAAAACTTGAATTTATGATGCTGAATTGGCAACTAATCTTGTTGAAAGTTTGAAAGGATCAGATGCGGGAGATGCTAAGTAATTGAAAGATGATTTATTAATGTACTTTTTTGGTTATGTGTTGTTGAATCACTTCTTTTACTGCATACTTTCTTGAATTTATTTAATATTTAGATTTAATAATTGCTACGTGTTTTCATGATTATGATGACATGAACATAGGAGTGTTGGAGTGTGTGCAAACACGCAACTAGTACGGTGAACAAAAATGGATATATTTATGGATATAATTGGTTGTTGAAGTATCTGCGATGACACATGTTTCTTTATAGGACATGCCTTTGTCTGTTTATTTAAAATTCTCTTTCTAAATGGTAAGCTGATAAGACCCTCCTGTTAATACTTGGATACCATACAGATTGTTTCTTTTTTTTTATCTATTTTAGCAAGTTATGATACGCACTGCCCCTTCTTTATAACTTGCTTAAATTGATTGATAACTCTCTTGGTAAGGAATCTAATGTTTAGACCCATACGCACCGTGCCTCTACATTAGCTTATTAATGGTCACATTTGCTGCAGTTCTTACTATCATCCGACTCTTTGGACATCGTTGATGTTTGTTTGTTTGCTGTAATACCAGTTTTTGCCAACTTTTGTACCCCATTATCACACATAGACACATGTTTAGAGTTCTCTTTGTTCTTTGTGTTATTACTTAATAAGCTCCCTTGTAAATATATGTGAATAATTTATTGGAGCTCTTGCCTTGTGTATTTAATTAGGGGCCAAGATGGATAATAGTTGGATGCCATTGCCAATAGGTTGTTGTTTATTCAATTTTGGTGGATAAGAACCGTAATTGTAGGAATGTTGGGTTCATAATTTAATTTAAAGTGGTTTTAAATTCTAATTTTAATTTGAAAACTTGAATTTATGATGCTGAATTGGCAACTAATCTTGTTGAAAGTTTGAAAGGATCAGATGCGGGTGATGCTAAGTAATTGAAAGATGATTTATTGATGTACTTTTTTGGTTATGTGTTGTTGAATCACTTCTTTTACTGCACACTTTTTTGAATTTAGTTTTTTCATTTATTTAATATTTAGATTTAATAATTTCTACGTGTTTTCATGATTATGATGACATGAACATAGGAGTGTTGGAGTGTGTGCAAACACGCAACTAGTACGGTGAACAAAAATGGATATATTTATGGATATAATTGGTTGTTGAAGTATCTGCGATGACACATGTTTCTTTATAGGACATCTGTTTATTTAAAATTCTCTTTCTAAATGGTAAGCTGATAAGACCCTCCTGTTAATACTTGGATACCATACAGATTGTTGCTTTTTTTATCTATTTTAGCAAGTAATGATACGCACTGCCCCTTCTTTATAACTTGCTTAAATTGATTGATAACTCTCTTAGTAAGGAATCTAATGTTTAGACCCATACGCACCGTGCCTGTACATTAGCTTATTAATGGTCACATTTGCTGCAGTTCTTACTATCATCCGACTCTTTGGACATCGTTGATGTTTGTCTGTTTGCTATAAAACCTGTTTTTTGCCAACTTTTGTACCCCCATTATCACACATAGACACATGTTTAGAGTTCTCTTTGTTCTTTGTGTTATTACTTTATAAGCTCCCTTGTAAATATATGTGAATAATTTATTGGAGCTCTTGCCTTGTGTATTTAATTAAGGGCCAAGATGGATAATAGTTGGATGCCATTACCAAGAATGATTATTGAGTACCAAAATGTAGATTGAGTGAAATTGTGAATGTTGAGTTACTTGATTATCCTATCTGCTTACAAGACCACATATGAGCCAAATTAACATAGATTGACATTGTTGCAGCAACCAAAACCATATCTCTACTGGTTGTTGGTAACTATGAAAATACAACACTGAGTTGTTTGATACTAGGCCCAAAACCAACAACCATGGTTCTGAGTCTATATGCATGACTTATCCCGAATCAATTTAAATATATAAAATTTTTAATATGTTATCATTTAGTTAAATTGATAGGACTTATCCAGAATCAGAATAGAAATATTTCTCTACTGCACAAACTGCACTTGTGTTCTTGTGTGGTACGTAACCTTTCTACTGCTCATTCCTGTTAAGGCTCAGAAAAACATTTGTAATTGTTCTCGTGGCACATTTACTTCGACAGTAAACATGAATATAAGAACAAAATCAGTCAGTTGTTAGTCTTTTGTCGACACATAGTGTTCATGGCCCGATCTCGTATAGCAGTTATTTAAATCATTGTATCTGTTATCTCTGCAGCTTAGTAATGCACGAGTGATAATTATGAGATGCTTTTATCTGTAAGGGCATTCATCATTGGCAGAAAAGACGCTACAAAATTAGTGGATGGTGAAATCATTATGTCATTTATGTCTTAGTCTGTATAATCTTTACATGACTTGGAATGCCAATACCCACACAGATTTTATATATATATATTCTCATAGCCATATTATATTTGTGAATGATCTATATATATATATATATATTCTCTTCTTTTCTTGAAACAGTTATATATGCGTACATACAGATAGAATTGAAAGAGTGGTGGTAACTTTGATATTTGATGTTATGGGGTTTATCTTTACATATATATATATATATATATATATATATATATACAAATAATAGAATAGATATGGGCATAAAACGACATCGTTAGGATCAAAAAAGGGGTGCACACGTATGTCGTCCTCAACCTTGACCAGCTGCACAATATGAACTTGAACTGGTGTTTCGACTTGTATATAACTAGCTAACGTCAAGAAAGATTCGTGGATTACGACATTTAGTTTTAAAAAAAATATGGATTATAATCCCATACGTTAGATTTAATATTAGGAATATGCAGGGAAGCCTGCTCATAATTATAAGTAAACTACTACTACTGTATTGTCGTTAGCAAGTGAATACTTTTTTGGCTACTATTCATTGTCGGTTTTCTTACAAGAATGTGTTTTTCCCTTCCATTTGCCAAAGCGATATACATGAATCAAATTATGTTTTCTATTTGGAACCTTGATGAATCTGGATGGACCATTTCTGGACTAATCAGTCCCATCATTCTGTCTCGAATGTTAAACGCCACTGATGCACCCTTTCGTACTTGATTTTTGGACCATAAATGTGATCTTTTGTATTTGAACCAGGTAATCTCAATTGAAGCAAAGAATTCACAAGCCAATTGATCAAGAATTTTAAGTTTGAACATTATTTAGACTTTGTTAGGGAAATGCTACACAACAAATTTCAAAAGACAGAAAATTACAAACATCACCATATCATACAAACCTCCCAATTTGCATGTCCCCCATATCCTTGAGCATTGAGCCTTTCAACAGCAACAACAATTCCATCATGAGATGTGGTAGGGGTGAACCTGTCCTTGGTGAACCAAGCTATGGTGAACCAAGCTAAGAACACCATTCCAAAAACTCCTTCACACACAACCTGATTGCGAAATATGGAATTATCTTATGTTCACACACAACAACAATTCTTTTAAACTTTGATATGCAGGAAGTTCTCTTGCGATCGGAAACATATTGTGGTCAGCTCCTACAGTATTACCACCCATTCTACTTGTGTTTGCATTACTTGATTTCTTTGAAAAATGTGTACGTTTTGACATCATTTCTCCCATGTTTCCATGTACTTAGCAATGTGTTTCATTCTCTTAGGTAATATATATTGCTTGCAGTTTTTTGTAAGCATTACTGAATAAGGGCATTGGTTGAATTGTCTATTTTCTGCTATGGATCCTTAATCTAAATGTTTATCACGTTTTTGTAGGTTGGGGATGTTGTCCATCTTAAGAGTATTATAAATTCCATGGAGATTGTGGCAAAAGGACGAGTCAGGAGCTTAGATCCAGATGAATTGGTTGGTGGCGAGGAGATTGGTCCAAATTGGTGTGAGGTACATGTTCTAGTTGCTGTTAAAAAGCGGGAACGTTTGGTCAAACTATGTGGATTGTTTATTACAGTTGAAGATGTTATTGGAGCAATGATCGCATGGCCCTATCCTTTCACTTTGGTATGTAAATCTTTTAAAACTTGTGAGATTTAGTATGTATAGAATTCTTTATCATATAACTTTAAGCTCATATATGTGTTCTTTAATTGTAGGTGGTTCATGACGAAGATTGATATATCTCGTTCATAGGGGGACAATGAGATTTTTTGTATTTGGGTAATTCTTGATTGCAGAATTGGTACTTTGTTTTATCATGATATGACTGTGTGGTGGGATACATAGCTTGGTAGTAGGTACTCATATAACACTACAACAAAAAGGGGTTTATAGGACACTCATTAGTGTCCTAATAGGGTACTTAAAAGGACTTTTAAGTTTATAGGACAAAAAACATGTGTGCCCCCTCTAAAGGCATTGTATTAGGTTAGTAGGATGACTTTGAGCGTCCTAATAAGTTCTACGATTATGATACAAATTCCATAGTGCTATAAAATGGATCAAGTAACACTAAAAAGTGTCCTAATAGACTATAATATATGACGCTTTATGTTGTCACAAAATGTTTAGATTTATAAACAAATATGGGTATCCCAAAAATTGGTTTTATAAGACGAAATTCAATGTCGCCAAAACATTTATATTAGTACCAAAATATGTCTTAATAAATGATATAATTATGAAACACATCCTAGAGTCCTATAAAATGAACTAAGTAACACTAGAAAGTGTCCTAATAGACTATAATAAGTAACACTAAAATCATCCTCCAAGACTATAAGCGATCAAATGCAAACCACCTCTATTTGTACAAACTTACAAATTAATCTCAGTCGTCCATCTAGTTCAATGAATATCTAATTTTATTTTGTTTCGTTAACCAATGTCATGATCATAATAAATGAACTTTATCCTCTTCCATATATATCTCAATCGTATTTAATAAATCATGATTATTATCCATAAATATCTCAATTATTTCCTAATATAATGGTTTGTACAAATTTCTTGGTTTGCACTATAACCCATCCCTATGAGACGCTTCATGCAATTATAAAATCCTTCTGTAGTATTGCATTTAAAAACAAATATGAAAGTTTTACGAATTGATTAGATAGAACTACATTCAATGTTGTACAAGTACTTATATGAGTACCTACTACCAAGCTATGTATCCCACCACAAAGTCGTATCATGACAAAACTATGTACCAATCAAGAATTATCAGAATATCTTATTGTCCCTATGAACGAGAGATATCAATCTTCGTCATGAACCACCTACAATTAAAGAACGTATATATGAGCTTAAAGTTATATGATAAAAAATTATGTACATACTAAATCTCACAAGTTTCAAAAGATTAACATACCAAAGTGAAAGGATAGTGTCATGCGATCGTTGCTCCAATAACATCTTCAACTGTAATGAACAATCCATATGGTCTAACCAAACGTTCTGGCTTTCTAATAGCAACTAGAACATACACCACACACCAATTTGGACCAATCTCCTTGCCACCAACCAATCTGGAGCTAAGTAAATGGAAACATGGGAGAAATGATGTCAAAATGTACACAATTTTCAAACCAGATTCCATGTTCAAATTTGGGAACAATAAAATATGTCATCAACAAATGATTCAAACATTTCTCACTTTACAAAGTTAAATAAAGAACAGTGGGCAATTCAAGTAAGGCATGTTTTACTTTATCAAGCACAAGCACATTAAATCCTTCTCTCTCCAATCCAAGAATCCAAAAACAAGTGTAATGGCCAAATGCCATATTACACAGTTGCGTATGATTGTTAGCATATGAATATTACCCTTATTACTCCAACTCAGTTGCAAAGGGTAAATCAGTCCATCACCCTGAACAATCAACATTGGAAATCCATTGGAAATCTGATACCGACATCCAAACTTTGAGCACCAAACAGATGATGTAGTACAACGGCTAACAATATATGAATTGATTTGGGTATGTAACAAATTGAAGCCAACAACTTTCAGCATGCAGTCTTGTTAAAATCTATATTGCAGCTATAAGTTTTTTCTTAAAAAAGCAAAGAATTCATGGCAACTAAAAGCCAAAAACAATTATGTTTAGGATTCATAGGTCAAAATGTAAATCTACTTCAGAACTTAATGAAAAACTAACCAAACAGCCCCTTAGTCATTTTGATAGTCTTATATCAGTAATCAATCATTCATCAAATCAAAACAAGAAGAAAAAAGCGTATTTAAATGAACCAGAGATAAAACTCATAAGTATATTAATTGACATAAAATCTACTGGCTTTATCTCCATCCAAAATAAAAAGACCAACAAACTACTATGTAATTTAATTAGCATTATATTAAATTAGTTTATTATCTCTGGTTTTCATGTTGATCGAAATTTGATGAATCTATGGTAAGGAAGATATGAATATGAAGATCATAAGCTAAGTTAATTTGAAAAACAAAATTCGTGTCACAAAGAAGACTTCCAAGCATTGAGATCCCGAATATCCCCATTAATTTTGATTCTGCATCATTAATAAATCTACAATAATCAATAAGGTATTCAATAGTTTTTTTTTTGCAGGCACATCCTAATAAATACTTCTATAACTTCTATATTTCTAGGACTCAAAAACAAAACGCAAGAAACCTTATCTAACTTGTTGTGCATAAAACCTCTCTACAATTCAGCTAAACTAAAAAGAAACCAAATGTTAAAGAAGGAAAATTTATATGCTTTTACCTAAAGGGATAATTTTTTTAACCTAAACATGTAATCAAGAAGCTGCAATTGCAATAACAATAGATAAGCAACATTAAAACCATAGCAATGTATTCAATTTTATACATGTGCACGTGATTTCCTAATTTGAGATTCTTGAGCTGCTTGTTTGTTTGACAAATCTTCGTTTGACAAATCTTCACCTAAATGAACTAAAATGAACAAGATCATAGATTCAATATAGTATTTATCATAGACATTGTGGTCTTGGCTAGATGAAACTATTTCTAGCATCTACAAAGTAATAGAAATTGTAAATATATTTATAGTTGCAAGTAGTTAAGACCAGAATACTATTGTTACTCACCAATAAAATATTTGAAATCTGCAAACCCTGATTTTAGTCTGCAAATCACCGGTTAAAGAAGTGTAATTTATACCAAATGCATGAATGAACAACGTTCTAATGGCAGATAGAAAAAATACAAACAAAAGAAACTCTTTTGGCATACTCGGATTGAATAATTACTTTCTGCCATTAACTGGAGTGTTGCTTCATCTTTTTCGTTCACATGAGCAACAACATCACTCTTCTAAATCAGAGCAATCAAAACAGCAAGAAAAGGAGAGCTTTTTGTACAATTGACCTTTTTATAAAAGAAAAGGAGTATTTCCAATTTTCAAAATAAGAATACCAAAATATATGTGGTATTTTATTGAATGAGAGGCCATAGGACTGAGTTACAAACCTTTTTGCATCTTATTGTTTGCAGTTCTAGTAAGTCAAGACTCAAGAATTTTCCCATTCTTCATAAACCCATCAATAAATATGAATCCAAAGTACAATATCCTTTGGTAGATCAAGTTTAGACACCACATTTTTCATAAACTTTAGAATCTTCAAATATACCTGAAGACAAGGAGCAAGATAAAGAATTATTGAATACGCAATTCATCAAACACTTACACATTTTCCATAAAACCCCAGAAGCTTCAAATGATCAAGAAAAAGAATAACTAAATCTAGTACTTCTTACTGCAATCTCTAGAACCCATTATACAAAAAATTAGTACTTGTTACTGTTGGAGTATATATCTATCTGTTTTCTAAATCTAGTTAGTTGATTACCTGTTTCTGATGTGTGTGTATGTGATGGAAGTGCAGTGGTTCTTGGCTTCAAAAATTTCTTCCACATCCCTCATTCCCTAAATTTATTCTTTTGCATTTAGGCTTCTCGACTCAATTATATGACTCTATCGAACCTGAAAACACAAACACAACATCGTTGTCCAAGTGAACCAAAATCAGGAGCATTAACATATTGTGCAATTCAAAGAAAAATGGAAGCAAGTATGGATCTATAGAAATCAGAATTGAAATTATAAGAGTAAAGAAACAAAGAAACAAAAAGCATAAATTGAAACAAAGAAACAATGGAAAGGAACCAATATGTGAAGGAAGCATAATAGGGAAGAAAAGAAACCATACCAGAATCAGGGGGCGGCGACAGGGGGCGGCGACAGAGAGGTAGAGAGATTAAGGTTTCCATGGAGAGAGCCATCAGAGGGCGTCGATTTCTTTTGAAAATGGCAGAGATGAGATTAGGCATAAAAACTTTTAAAATATGAAATCGATGTCGTGTTTGGAAGATTACGCGCGATCTTGTCCCGATATCAAGCAACTTTCATCCATTTTGATTATAAATTTTGAATTTGATACCTTGGGAATCTGTATCAGTCATCAATCTTCAAGAACAAAACAATGTGTTAACAATTACAACAAAAAAGAGTCTCTATTGAAGTTCAATGAATTTGTGAGAAGATTGGTTTAATCGCATAATCAGATATTGAATCATAAAATGCAAACACTATTTTTAACTTTCATTTTGATTATGATAATAAAAATTGTATTAGTATTTTATGTACAACATATAGTCATTAGCGCATGCACCAATTCTCTCATAACTAAGACCCAAATCCTTTATAATCTTCTTCAAGATGAGGTTCTGCATATTAATATTAATTAAATACAACAAAAGTAGGATTCCTATACAAACTTGTGCAGAAAACATAAAAACAATAACAAAATCGTAAACCTTACTTGTAATCGAAGATTCTTCATTCTATGAAAAAGATTGAGGCATGCGATTCGTGCAGTGTCCTAAGATAAAATTCGTCCGGTGTATCGGTGTTGTCTTAAGGATACAACAATCTATTCAAGTTTGCAACTTGAATCTAGCGGCCACTGTCATGCCTGCACCAACTAATCCGGAATCAGTGATCTCGACCCTATTGAGACCCCAGGCCCAAGGCCCAATCTTTGACATTTAATATGTATATATTTATGTCAAAGAGATCCCACCAAGAACACCACAATCCAAGCCCAAGCAATTAAATAATTCATTTAATGCTCAATGGTTAGAGTTTATTAAGTGGTGTAAACTTTATCTTGGCTCCTATATGGGACAAGGTTCCTCTATTCTACACTATGTTCCAACAATACCCCACATTTTCTATTCAACCCCCAATAATACCCCACATTTGAATAGAAAATAAGCAACATATATTGGAACTTATGTTTCTATCACCAAGCTAGTTATAATATGCATGGAAAAGATGTCTTTTGGACTTGAACCTTTCCTAGTGAGTATCTATCGAATATACTTCGTGGATAGTGAACTACGGTCTTGAACTAGCCACTTTTTGTAGTAAATCGAGACAATAGGCATCACACATATTATAGCTACAAATAATTTAATTCTTACCGTTGTGTTCATTTCGGTCGTGAACATATCCTTCTTCATGAGAGTGTTAGAAGACGTAGCCATATCCGTCCTCAAAGATGCAACCTCACATCAGTCTCACATAGGTAATGCCGATCAAGAATAATCCGTTGTATTCCATTAAATAGCTATCAGCATTATTAAGAATGTAACATTTAACCCTATATCATCAACGGAAAACACAAAGGAAACATCATACGAATAGGCATACCTTTGTTTGGTTGTTGCTTGAGTTGACCCCGACTAGTTTGCCTATTAAACCTAGACCATGGGATCTCCAATTTTGCTAGGTTAGGTTATTGTCTAGGACACTTATTGTGTTGGCTTTAAGCCCATTGCCCTCGATGTGAATGATACTTGCTCTCTACTTAGGCCTTTTGTCAAAGGATCGACAATGTTCTCCTTTGACTTTACGTAGTCAATGGAAATAATTCCATTTTTTAGCAAGTCCTTTTATAGTGTTGTGGCGCCTTCGTATGTGTCGGGACTTTCCATTGTAAATTTGATTCTTCGCTCTAGTGAGAGCGACCATACTATCACAATGGATACCAATCACAGTCACCGGTTTAGGCCACAAAGGAATACCCTATAGGAAGCTTTTAAGCCATTCGACTTCTTCAGCGGCTTTGTCTAAGGAGACAAATTTGTCTTCCATAGTTGATCTGGTATTCATGGTTTGTTTAGAAGATTTCCAAGATATCGTTGCTCCACCAAGTGTAAACACACATCTACTTGTGGACTTACTCTCGAAATGGTTGGAAATACAATTAGCATCACAATACCCTTCTAGAACGATAGGGTATTTCGTATAGTGTAACCCATAACGCATTGTGTATTTCAAGTATCGGAGCACTCTTACTTGTGCATACCAATTGTCTTTTCCTGGGTTATGTGAGTACTAACTAAGTCGACTCACACTATACGCTATGTCCGGTCGTGTACAGTTCATGATATACATCAAACGTCCAAGAACTTAAGTGTATTCCAATTGAGCCACACTATCTCCTTGATTCTTCTTCAATTGGCTTGAAGGATCAAATGGAGTCACAACCGGTTTGTTATCATAATGGCCAAACTTTGGCAGCACCTTCTCAACATAGTGAGATTGAGTAAGGATATAACCATTATCACTCATTTGGATTTTTATATCAAGGATAACATCAGCTACTCCCATATGTTTCATGTCAAATGCGGAGTGTAGCATCTTCTTGGTTTGGTTTATCACATCCAAGTTTGATCCCATGATTAGCATATCATCAACATACAAGCATATGATGACATAAGCACTTTTGTATTGTTTCACATAAACACATTTATCGCATTCATTTATGTGAAAGCCATTTGACAACATAGTGTTATCAAATTTCTCATGCCACTGCTTTGGTGCTTGTTTAAGTCTGTATAGGAACTTAATCAATTTGCAGACTTTGTTCTCTTGGCCTTTTACAACAAATCTTTTCGGTTGTTGCATGTACATTTCTTCTTCTAGTTCACCGTTTAAGAATGCGGTTTTCACATCCATTTGATGTATCTCCAAGTTATGGATAACCGCTATTGCAATCAACGTCCTTATAGACGTTATCCTTGTAACCGGTGAATATGTATCGAAGAAGTCTTGGCCTTCCTTTTGTCGAAACCCTTTGGCGACTAGTCGAGCCTTGTATTTCTCTATAGTGCCATCAGGTCTCAACTTCCTTTTGAAGATCCATTTGTGGCCAATGACTTTATGACCTAGAGGAAAGTCAACCAATTTCCATGTGTTGTTTTGCACAATAGAGTCAATTTTGCTTTGAATAGCCTCTTCCCAATAAGGTGCCTCGGAAGATTCCATGGCGGCCATATAGGAGAGTGGTTCTCCTTCAATATTGACCATAAAGTCTGGTCCAAAGTCTTTGGCGATTCTTCCCCTTTTGTTTCTCTTTGGTTCCATTTCTTCTTGAACCTTAGAGGTTTCAGCAGCCCTTGATTGATCACTCTTTTTAAATCAATGTGAGAGTATGTATCATCAATCGGGCATTTTCCAGGATTAGAGGTATTGCCCTCCTTCTCCTTATAAGGGAATATCGTCTCAAAGAACTTTGCTTCAGCAGATTCTATGATCGTGTTATTGCTTATGCCATCTACATTAGATTTGTAAACTAAGAACCTATATGCAACACTATTTTATGCAGGACCAATATATACACAGTCAATCTTTTTAGGTCCAAGTTTAGTCCTTTTAGGCAAAGGTACTTGAACCTTCACAAGGCAACCCCACACTTTCATCCTTTTGTAGGATGGTATTTTACCACTCCACAGTTCATATGGAGCTTTATCACTTTTCTTGTGGGGGATCCTATTAAGGATCATGTTTGCAGTAAGACACGCCTCGCCCCATAAATGGTGAGGAGCTCTGAACGTTATCATTATTGAATTCATCATATTTTTCAATGTTCTATTCTTCCGCTCAACCACTTTATTTTGTTGAGGAGTGTATGGAGCGGTAGTTTGACGTATAATGCCATGAGTTGCACAAAATTCAGCAAAGTCGTGGGATTCATACTCTCCTCCACGATCCAACCTTAGAAATTGATTTTCTTTGTTGATTCTCAACTTCAGCCTTATAAGTCTTAAACATGCTTAAGGCTTCATCTTTAGTGTGAATAAGATAAACATGGCAATATTTACTGCAATCATCAATGAAATAAATGTAATAATTATTTCCTCCTCTTGTAGGAGTTGCCTTGTAATCGCATAAATCATTATGGATTAACCCAAGAATTTCATTTGATTTCTCTACCGATCTATGTGGGTGGTTTGTGTATTTTGCTTCTACACAAACCTCACACTTAGATGTTTTATCATTAGAAAATTTAGGAATTATGTCACGTTTGATCATTCTTTGTAATGACCTAAAATTGGCAAGCCCTAATCTAGAATACCAAAGGAAAGAAGTATCCACATTATACACTGAAGCAGTGCTAGTGCCTGCCTTATTATCATTATATACAGTGGTGGCATCAACGATATTTACAGAGTTATGTACACAAAGTTTGAAGAGTCCCTCATGGAGGTAACCCTTCCCTACATATGTACCACCTTTGGTGATGACAAATTTTTCCGACTCAATTACAATTTTGAACCCTTTCTTACTAAGAATAGGGCCAGAAATTAAGTTCTTAGTCAAGGACAGTACATGTAACACATCGGACAAGACAAGATCCTTTCCGGAAGTCAACCTCAACGTGACCTTCCCCTTTCCTTCAATCATCGCGGTAGATGCATTGCCCATGAACATCGGTTCCTCTTCCTTCACCTTTTGATGAGTATCAAACAAGCTTCTCGAATTGCAAATGTGACAGGTTGCTCCGGTGTCGACCCACCAATCCTCAACATTGGTCACCATATGTGCTTCAACGAATCCAATGAATTGGTTTGGGGAGTGAGTGAGGTTTGCATTATTATTTCCCCATTGACTCCTCTACCACCATTTCCACCCGCACCACCATGATCGTGTCTATGTCAATAATCCTTGGCTCTATGACCCGGTTTCCCACAAACCCAACAGTGCATGACTCTCTAGAAAGCTTTTCTTTGAGGGGCCATCGGACCTTTTCCGGAAGGGAAAGGCCTTTTAGTCATAACTTGTTTCCCTTTGAACTTAGGGAACTTTTGCCTTGAAGAGCTTCCTTCAATCATGCTGGCGTTTGGTTCCAAGGAGATGGCTCAACCTTTTCATTTAGTCAATTGTCTTCCTCCACTCGCAGCTTAAGGACCAACTGTTCAAATGTTATGTCCTCCGTCAGATGCTTCAAGTAGAGCTTGAAGTTTTTCCATGAGTGAGGAAGTTTGTCTGTAATCGAACCGACCAAGAAATTGTTGTTAATTCCTATGCCTTCCACCTCTAGCTCGTGGGTTAGGATTTGCAATTCTTCAACTTGCTTCATCACCGGTTTTGAATCAACCATCCGATATATCAAGAATTTCCCTATAGCGAATCTTTTGGAACACGCAACTTCAGTCTTTTATTTTGTGTCCAAAGACTCCCAAATCTCCCTTGTTGTCCCGCATTCAGAATATAATTTTGGCAATTATATTCATTTGATTTCCCTGCTTCGATAGTTTTCTCATGTGCATCCACTTGAGTTTGAGTGGGTGGCGTTCCATCTTGGTTTACCGATGGATTCGATGATTGTTCATCCTCGGTAAGGACGTTGGAAACCCGAATTTTTGTTAGATAGAACAACATCTTCTATTGCCAACGACAGAAATCCGATCCTTTAAACTTTTTCGGGTTTCTCCACATGATTTTTCAACACGTTTGATTGATCCATCTCTCCTAACAAGAATTTTGTCTTAGATTGTTAGGTAGGATCATTCACAAACAACAATGTGTATATATTTATATGAATTAAATACATCAAAAGTAGGATTCTTATACAAACTTGTGCAGAAAATATAAAAACAATAACAAAATCGTAAACCTTACTTGTAATCGAATATTCTTTGTTCTATGAAAAAAATTGAGGCCTGTGATTCGTGTAGTGTCCTAAGACAAAATTCGCCCGGTGTATCGACGTTGTCTTGAGGATACAACAATCTATTCAAGTTTGTAACTTGAATCTAGCGAATTAAAGATGTTTGGTGATGGAAGAAGATAGAGAGAAACCCAGATTTTGATGAATTTTTCGTGCCAAATGAATGTGGAAAATCAACAGCATTTATAGGTTGTTGTCAATAACTGTATAAACTGCCAGGAGCCTCGCGCGATTGCTCGTGTGAGTGAACCCAATCAGTGATCTCGACCCCAAGGCCCAAGGCCCAATCTTTGACATTTAATATGTATATATTTATGTCATAGAGAGCCCACCAAGAACATCACAATCCAAGCCCAAGCAATTAAATGATTCACTTAATGCTCAATGGTTGGATTTTATTAAGTGGTGTAAACTTTATCTTGGCTCCTATGTGGGACAAGGTTCCTCTATTCTACACGAAGTTCCGACATTTTGTACTGTAATAGTTGCTAGATGCTAGACTATAAGAATGTTCAAGTTCTACATGATTTTGGAACTAAATGACCTAAACAAATAAGAAGAATCAGAGGTTTAAGCACAAATTTTCTTTATATTGATATTTCCAAGGTGGCCCCCCTAGGGATTGCTAGGAACAAGTTACAAGTTTATCACAGTTTGTACTTTTTTTTTTGAAAAAGATCACAGTTTGTACTTTATGAGGCATAGAATGATTATAGATGAGCTAGAGATTGATAGAAAGATATAAATTTATTTGAAGTTGTCAGATGGCAATTTAGCTATCTGTTGTTTGCATTAAATTGAGGTCGATATTAACATCTGGGAAATAGGCAACACAAGTTTAAGCAAATTAAAATTTAGGGAAATTGGCTCAAATAGCCACATCACACACCCACATTGGTCTCCTAGCCATTTCTCCCCCGGTTTTACGAAAATAGACCTAGGTCCGCAATGGTGGACCTGCAGGTCCGCTACCTGCCAAAAAACGACAAAAAAATGACGGTTCGAGCCAGATCCGCAACGGGTCGGGTCGGTAGGTCCGCCACCCGACCCAGGTCCGCCACCTACCCACGTGTCACGTAATGGGACTTGTTGTCTGCACATCCGCCATGGCGGACCTAGCTCCGCCATTGCGGACCTAGGCTAGGTCCGCCAGTGCCCTTTTTTTATTGATTTTTTTGTTTTTTGACGTACATTTTCGTTACGGAGCTGGATTATTTTGGTCCTATATAATTGTCAGATATACAATTTAGTTGTTGAATTCATTGAAGCCTTTTGAAAATTTTTGAAACCGGTGAAGTTTTCCCCAAAAATAGCAAGCCTGAAAACGGAAGGTAAGCAGTTTTGTTTACTGTGAAAAAATTTCAAAAACACCTGATAGTTTCAAGATGAGTTCTGTTTCTGAAAAAGTAAAGTTACGTATTTTGGGTGGAGGTTACTTTGAACAGGGCGATCAAGGGTGGGATTATTATACTGATTGACCGATGGTTCACATCATGGTTCCTACAACTATCACGCATCAAAGGTTGGTTAGTTATCTTCGTGAGAAATGTGGTATGGACACCATTGTTGGTACCACCAGAATTATCTACATAAATTCTGGTCAAATGATTCAGCTAAGAGACAATGCCGAAGTTTCGTGTTTCTTGCAAAATGCTATGGCTTTTTCAACTCCGCCAACACTTTTCGTTTACGACGATTACACGATGGCGGGCAGCAGCAACGTTGGTTCGAACACCGGAGGCGCTCCTGATGTGTATGTCGAGCAAAATCAAACATCTTACATGCCTCAGTTCCCCGAGCAGAATCAAACATCTTACATGCCTCAGTCCGCTGAGCAGAGTCAAACATCTTACAGGCCTCAGTTTGATTCCGCTTATCTTCATGAACATGGTTATGGTATGAGTGACTATAACCCTGGTGTTGTTCCTGAGACAGAAGAAGAACTGGTAGACGAACGAGCCGATGAGGAAGACGAAGCCGATGAAGAATTTTATCAAGACCCCGATGAATCTCATGTTTATGACCTGGGTCTTTCTGATGTTCATACGGATGAAGAAGAAGAAGAAGAAACGTCTGAACGTAGTCCTGTTAAATCATATGGTGGGATAAATGATTTCTTTGGTATGCCTCCCTCCCTTCCAGAAGACCGAGAGCCCGTCATCACACCAAACGAAGCACCCGTACATTATAACCGTAGTAGAAGAATGAGTTTAGGGGATGTTTTTCAAATGAAAGACGAAATGACCCTTGCTATCGGGAGGAAGACCCTTGAAGAGGGTTTCCAGTTTAGAGTTGAAAGATCTTCAAAAAGCCGATATGATGTGTGATGTGTGCAGCCTAACTGTAATTGGCGTATTTATGCTGTGTGCATAGAGAATAGCACTATGTTCCACGTACGAATTATGAACGACGTACACACTTGTTCAAGGACCCAAATGAATCCCCACCACTGTAACGCCAATAGCAGAGTATTGGGACACATAATTTTGCCTAAAGTGCGTGACGAAAGCCGGAAAATACGTGGAAAAGACATTGTGAACGACATGAAGGCGGACATGCACCTAAATATCTCGTATTGGCAAGCTTGGCGTGCGAAGGCTTATGCGCTAACCATTGAGCGGGGTACCCCCCAGGAATCTTTTAGCCGACTTCCTGCGTTCTTCTATAACTTGGAGCTTAATAATCCTGGTACTTTCACCCGAATAAAGACAGATAGTACAGGACGTTTTGAGATGTGTTTTGCTGCCCTTGGTTGCTCGGTACGTATTTTGGTTATGTTTTGCCTCGGGCAGTATATTTTTTGCATTAAAAGATATTGTCTTTAATTTTCTAACGGTTAAACCATGTAATTTATGTAGATTCGGTCGTTTCTGGGACACTTGCGTCGTGTCCTTATAATAGACGGCGCTCATTTGAAGGGTCCTTATTTGGGCACAATGTTCTTAGCCGTTGCTATGAATGCCAATAACCAAATTGTGCCTGTCGCTTTTGGAGTGGGTAGGTCTTAGAGTGGGGAGGCATGGACTTGGTTTTTGACGATGTTGAAGGTATGTATCCAAGAACCGGAAGGGTTGGTGTTCATATCCGACAGGGCTTTATCCATAAGCCAAGCTATTAGCACGGTGTACCCAAATGCCCATCATGGTTTGTGTTGTCGCCATTTGCTGATGAACGTAAAAAGCAGGGACAGTAGGGCCAAGTTTAGGAAGGGTATGTTCTGGAAAACGTGTAAAGCGTACACGGAGGAGGATTTTCAACGTAAAATGGAAGTTCTACGATGCGTTATACCTATTGGAGCGCCACTTATGGACGCGGTTGGCAAGGAGAAATGGTCACGGGCCTATTTCCCTGGAATGCGTTACAACATAATGACTTCAAACAGCGCCGAGTCGGTCAATGCACTGTCTCGTTTTGCTCGGCAACTTCCTATCGTGTCCCTTATGGATTACTTCCGAGAATTTCAACAAGACTGGTATTCAATTCGTCGGAACAGAGCAGGTTTTCATAGTCACACTCATCCACTGTTATTTTGGTTTGTCAAAAAAATTCGCAACATATTTTCTTCAATATTTTAATATTTCGTTTTTCTGCAGCGAGATGGGTAACTGCTCTCCCCCCAAATATAGAAATAATTGTTAGAAGGCGACAGGTGAAGTCGGAAAGGTTTACTGTTCGTGAAATAGGTTATGGCCTATATGAAGTTCTAGATTCTCGTAGGGACGCGAAAGTGGATTACCGTCGTTGGAGTTGCTCTTGTAGGAAATGGCAGATCTCCGGTTTACCTTGCAGTCATGCAATCGCCGTTGCCAGACATGAACGGTGTACAGATGTCATCCACTTGATATCTCCTTACTTCAAAGTGGATAAATTTCGAGCCACATACTCAGAGGTCATACATCCACTTGGGCATCCATCAACATGGGTTGTTCCAGACACTCCGCTTATGACTGTTGAGCCACCGGTCTACAAGAGACGCGCCGGAAGACCGAGTAACCACGATCGTATCCCATCTCGTAGTGAGGATCCCACACCGAGGAGATGTACTCGATGTGGAGAAATCGGACATACTCGGACTCAATATCAGGCGCCTGCACCAGTGAACCATGGAAGACAAAGAGCATCTGGTAGCCGCACTACTCAACCAATGCCTACCGACGATTATGGAGGCACCTATAGACATCATACTTTTGATTTAAATGTTGATCTGAACGAGTAACAATGTATGTAATGAACGTATTAATTATAATGAATTATGTTCGTGTATCATGATAGTAAACAAAACACTTTGATTACTTAACCCAAGGATAGAACCGAGCAACGGAAGTCTATTGACTACTACATGAGAAGGTTAATTTAAACAAAGCTGGAAACATAGAACCAAAAGGTAAACTAGTGTCCCTTTAGGTATAGAGCTTTACATCTAATGATCAAATCAGCCTTTTCATTGATCATGTCCTCTATGCGGGGATAGGTTTCTTTGATATTCTTTATTTTTTTCTGCTCTTACTTGATCTCTCTCTACAACACCGTCACCGTCTGCTTCTTTCTCTCGACGACAGTTTCTAACTCTATCTGCTTGGACATGTTCTTCAGCCATAGGTCTTTGAGATTGGAAATCTCCACCTCTGCTTGTCGTATGGATTCCCTCTTCCCCGCCGGCATCGTTTCAGAAGGTGTATGGTTACGAGAGGGGGGGCCTTCGTATTCATGTGTCTCTACATACCAGTCATATGCGTCGTCAAATTCCTGTTTCTCCTCCTCCGTTATTGGATAATCGGCTGAAGTTCTTCCAAATTTACTCCACTCCTCATCCGTTTGGGGTGGTTTCCAACCTAGCCTTGAACTTCCATCCATCAATGGTTGATGCGAACGAGAAGTTTCAGCCATGTAAGAAGAAATTGTTAAATTACTCTATGGTTTACAACAACTCAACCATGGGGTACTTATAGCCTTTCAGGCGGAGGTGCGCTAGGTCCGCAATGGCGGAGGTGCGCCAGATCCGCAATGGTGGACCTGCAATATTCTTCTGCAAGATTCGCTTGAAAAGGTGCAAGTTTATCTTGACCTAATCTAGGTCCGCAATTGAATCTAGGTCCGCAATGGCGTACCTAGAACTACTTTTTTGGCTATAAATACTCACCTTATTTCCAACTTATAAGTCACCCAATCCACACACCATTTTCATCAACTAATATCTTATGGCCAGAAACCGAGCCTCTTCTTCGAACCCCCCTCCTCACAAACAATGCCGGAAAGGATGAGACAATCCGTAGAAAAAGCTGAGACAAGGATCGAGGAACTCAGTCAAAGGTGGAAACAAATTCTGGCCAAGATGGAAGGGTACTTGAGAAGGATGGAGGAAGACAAGCAAGCGATAAAAAGATTGAAGCGGGAGATAAAAGATAAGGAAGACCGTATTCGTATCGACAACGAACGAGCGAACAAGTGTATCCAAGAGTTCGCAGTCATGCAGGCTGAGATAAACGAGAAATAAAATTGGATTGATCAATGTAAAGCACTTTATCCTTAGATTGTGCAAGTGTTTTTGACCATTTCGTATCTAGACTTTATCGTACCTTTTCGTTGTTCTAATTTCTTCGTTAATAAAACAGTTCAGTATTTGGTGTGTTTTGATGAGTTAAATTCGTAGATGTATAATAAGGTTTAGTAGATGTAACAGGAACGAACTAAATAAAAAATAGTTTGTACAATAATCTTTAAATTTTAACACTATGTACTAAACATCGGACGATCCAACCTCCCTGAAAGCCCATATAACATCCGCCATCTCATACCGCCACCGCTTACAGTCATTGGATGTATCCATGCTAGATGGATGTCGCCCCTGCACCAATTCACTGAGAAATTTACAGGCCCATGGACCACAATCGCCAAGCGGTCCCGTCTGTTGTGGCACATCATTCGCGTATTCCCAAGTGAAGGAATTAAAAAACGCTTGTGTACGCGAATGTTCACCCAAAGCCGTCAACAATTGCGGCATCCTGATAGTGAATTCGGTCATCATTTCTCTAAAGGATGCCTCCAAGGTGGGAAGCCTGAAACTGTCATATATGGTCAATTTCGCGGAGTCCAGATTGAACAGCCCAATTACCCAATGCTTATTACTTATACACATTGGAATGAACACCTGAAACATAAAAAAATTATATGTCAGTTATATAAATTCGAAATTTCTTAAATAATATACATGTAAACTGTTATTCATACTTTATTGACGGTGCCCCATGCTGGAAAACCATCACTTCCTTGTGCACCATTGCACTGCTGAGTCAGGTAGGAAAGATCTTTAAGCTCAGTCATGTAGTACATGAAGTCTGGCAGCATGATGGACCAATCAGCCAGGGTCGAGCGTGACTCCAGATGAAGTCGAACCCATACCTCGATGTGCTATTAATAAACAATAACATGTTAAGCATGAGTTACAAACTATTATTAATAAAACTATATTAACTAAAACAAATACGTACCTCCGTCTCAAAATATCCACTATCTTCAAAGCCCAATAGTTTCCCCCAAAAGGTACGATGTACAGGCCGGATTGGTAGAAGTGTCAGTCTCACAGGCTCAGGCAACGTGCCATTCCGATACAGGCTCTCCACCACCTCAGATCCCTTCTGCTTACCTTTCTCTTTTTTTTGTCGTGCGACTGGGGGTGTAGAATCAGGAAGGGCGGTGTATGGAGAGTTTTGCAAATGGGAAGGATGTCATACACGATCCCCCCTCCGAAGGTTTTCCTGTATACGTGGTCTCGGAGCCATGCTGGGGGGTGGTCTAAGAGTAACGAACTGGGAACTGTCGTCCACCCCTATACCGAACGCCAGTGACATGTCCGGGCCAACCATACCAAATGTCCCTGTCATGTCTGGGCCACCAGAACCTGGCATATCTGACACTCCCTGCATAACGAAATAAATAAATATCTCTCCAATATCATTGAAAAAAAATAAGTTAAACATTAACCGATTGATAATATTTACCGTGGGCATATGTGAGGGGGAAAAAGCGTACGACGGATCCGGAATCCTGGGTGACGAAACCCAAGGTTCGTACGACGTTTCTTGCTGTGGTGGGCGTTGTTGTTGTGGTGGATGAGCGGATAGCTAAGTACAAGTATTAATTGTTAATGAACGTTCTTAAGTTTAAAATTAAATACATAACTAAAATTAAATACTTACATGTCACTGCTGCATCTCACGATACATCGCCTGTATATGAGTATACACATCCGTTTGACCACCCCGCCACACATTTATGTCATTAACTGTTCCCTGTACTTCACTAACTGTTCCCTGTACTTGACTAACAGTGCCCTACAGGGTGGTCAAACGATCCCAATATGAAGTATAGGGATCACTGGTAGGCATACTCATACGGGGGGGGCTCATACTGGATCTGTGGGCCGAATTCCCCACTCACACCAGCGTCGTGGTGGAAACCAGCACCGTCACCACCAGCATCATGGTGGAAACCAGCACCGTCACCACCAACGTCGAGGTGGAAACCAGCACCGACACCACCATCGTCGTCGTCGTCGTCGCCATCATCGTCGTCGTCGTCGTCGTCATCGTCATCGTCGTCTTCATCGTCACCATCACCGGAGACTCTCGTCCTCTTTATCTCCTGCTCCTCCATCCCTTGGAAATATCGGTGGCTAATCTGATACCACTGAAATGCCTCCTCCTCAGGGGTAGCCACAAGAGGTCCGATGGGTGGCCGACTACGCTGGTATTCATAATCTGTAATGTTAGTTTCTAACGTTAAAATAATAAATATTTTAAACTACTTAAAAATACGTACCTCTAACGTATCAAGTAGTACCCCGACATGTTTACTGTTAAGGATAATAATCCTAGTCCAACGTACACCCCTAGGAAGCCTGGGATGCATCGTGAAAAACTGGGTAGCAGCAGGAAAAGTCTCCAAGATCCAAATCTGAGAGTTACAAGTAGTTAAAATATGGAATGCATTAACCATGTATACGTATAGTAATAGCAAATCAACTAACCTTGAAGGCATGTAAAAACCCTGTAAGTGTCAACTTCGACTGATCTGGTGTACGTCTCCGAATAGCACCAGACATCTGCTTAAAGGTGGGTTCCCAGACTAAAGAACCCCAAGGATATCGGTTAAAGAACCGAAAATCATGTGCTATAGTAAGCACGGTGGAGGAAACAGGTAAGTGGCTCTGTCTACCAAGAAAAAAGACCTCCACCATCATGATCAAGCAAACACGGACAACGTCATCGTCCGTAAGCTGATCTCCATCTCCAAGCGATGCAAATTTCGCTTATAAATTCCAGATCAACAGCTTATCCGGATCACCAAAAACCCGACGAATAAAATGGGTTGACCTCTGCTTCTGCCTCTCTAGCAATGTGGGAAACTCTCCAAACCGGAGTCCTGTAATCAGGCAGAACTCCTCGCGCCCATATCGGAGAATATGTCTTCCCACCTGGAAGAACATGTCATGCTCGTTGTCCTCCTCCGGGAAGATCTCCATTTTTAAAACGGTGTACATCAGTAATGGGTCGTAGGAGTAGTCATCCATCGACAACCACTGACCAAAAACCGTCTGCCTAAAGATCTCAAGCCTTTGTCCGCTCAACTTACTTTTTATTTGCTCTATCACGGTCAACTTTGACCGTAAAGTCAAGCTAGGGGCCTAAATTGTCAAATATTAAAAGTTAAAAGACATAAAGTGTCTAAAATTAAATTTAAGGGACCAATAGTTTAATTATATAAATCAAGGGATCAATAATGTCAAATATATAAGTTTAGGGGTATAATGTGAAACAAGTTAAATTTAAAGAACATAAAGTGCCTAAAATTAAATTTAAGGGACCTAAAGTGTCTATAAATAAATTTAAGGGACCTAAAGTGTAATTAATTAATTTACGGACATAAAGTGAAACAAATTAAATTTAAGGGACCTAAAGTGTCTACAATTAATTTTAAGGGACCTAAAGTGTTTATAAATAAATTTAAGGGACCAATATTATAATTAATTACTATTTAATGAGATAAAGTGTCTAAATAATAAAAATGAATCAATAGTGTCAAATATATAAGTTTGTCGGGAACTAATTGACCTAAAGTGTCAAATAACAAAGATAAATAATGAGGAATAAATAAATAATGATTCCCTAACAATAAATTAATAATAATTCATAATGGAAACAAAATATAATTGTAGAAGGATAATCAATTAAATCAATAAATTTAACAATTACTAATTAATTAACAATTAATTATTTATGGAAACAAAATATAAAAAATAAAAATAAAAAACCACTGGTCCGGCATGGCGGACCTAGGTCCGCCACCACCTGAATCTCCAGGTCCGCCAACCACTCGGTGGTCGTGGCGGAGATGTGGTAGCGGAGGTGGTCGTGGCGGAGATATGTGGTAGCGGAGGTGGTCGTGGCGGAGATGTGGTAGCGGAGGTAGTATGGCGGAGTTGGAGAACTTACCTTTCGGAACATGTTGCACACGTGTCGGTGTAGGGAAGCACGTAAAGATGCGACAAAAAATGAGGGGCTAACTTCCTTCGTTATAGAATAATCGACGATCTCGTATGTATGGGGGACCAAGAAAACCAGTTTTTATGTATAAAATAGGAGGGTGTTCATATCGATGGCGGACCTGAAAAGACTGAAAAACGGCAGGTCCGCCATGGCGGACCTGCAGTCTGATGGCGGAGCTAGCAATGAATCGTTACGTGACACGTGGGTAGGTGGCGGACCTAGGTCGGGTGGCGGACCTACCGACCCGACCCGTTGCGGATCTGACTCGAACCGTCATTTTTTTGTCGTTTTTTGGCAGGTAGCGGACCTAGGTTTATTTTCGTAAAACTGGGGGAGAAATGGCTAGGAGACCAATCTAGGTGAGTAATGTGGCTCTTTGAGCCAATATGGTGCATGCAAAAGGAAATAAAACACATATAATATTAGAATTGATTGAAATTATAATTATTCGCAGGGGTTTAAAAATTGTATTATGTATATGCTTAATTATGAACAATTTCTTTAAGCCACAAGTTCTATGCAGTAACAAAGAAGGTTCTTTTTCTTTCTCTTTCCTATTTTCCTCCTTTGACCACATATTCAGATCATTATCTTGTATGTCTTTATTAGCCACTAAGATTTAGTCTTTGCTACTAACAAACTTCATAGGTTTGTGTTCTAACATTTCGACTTGTTGTGTGAGCCTCAGCCACATTAAGGAGAACCACATTTGGAGACTTACTAATGATTCCAATTAAAAGCGAATGTAAGCTTATGTTACTTATAATCCCAGTGATAAGAGGTACACAACTGATATTTATTAGGCAACAACTTTAGAAAGCAATATCATTAGCATTGCCACCTTGCAGAGGAAGGGTGTTTCATCACTAATCTCTACGTGTATGTAACACCCTAAAAATAGGGATAATTTAAAATTTAAAATTTCGGCAATATAACGTCTAAATTACGGAGGTTTCCAACCCTGTAAATAATGACAACTAAAACACAACGAGGTTGAGGTAGTTTGTAACAATTAGAGTAGCGGAATAATGAGACATAAAATTACAAAAACCTATTTAATCTAGAACAAAGTTAAAACTAGATTAAGGTGGGTGTTGCTATGCCTGCAAAACACTCTTCCCAACGAAATCCCAAAAGCCCGGTCCTCCAAAAGTCCTAAGCATACGACCGGTAATCAAGGTGCTCTTTGCACTCCACTAGTAGGACCTGTAGACAAAACACAACATCAAGTGTTAGGCTAAAAGCCTAGTGAGATTTCACACAAGCATGGAAACAATTTAATATCGAAACATGAAGAACTTCCAAGTTACCACCACTGTGATGATTTTCCGAGTACATTCCGCTATAAAACATGGGGTCCAACCTGCTCACAAATCTTAACAAAACATTACAAGTTCTTTTACCGGGGAGACCCGTGTCCTCTCAAGTGACTGAACCCATAAATGGAGCCACTTGAGTTTAATAATGGGGAAATTACACCTCAGGCTCTTGCTTTAGTGCACACCGTATCCGGCGTCACCTCAATCATCTTTACCACCTTTAGTGTCTACTCTCTAGAGTTCCACCTCAAGGCTTATTGAACCTTAGTGTCTACCCTTAATTTAGTAAGGTTCCACCTCAAGGAGTAGATCCTTTAGTGCCTACCCTCTAATCGTTCATTCAAGATTTATATGACCAACCAACATCCACCCAACTCTCATGCACAAGAGTTGGGTTCCATATTAATACAAGTCTCCACATAATACATGTTAACATAAATTCATGAACCATCATATAAACAACATTATGCATATATATATATATATATATATATATATATATATATATATATATAAAACTTGACAAGTGCTCATCACTCCAAATATTCACCAAGACAACATATCAAGCATAAAATATCCCTCATATCCATGGTTAGGTCAAAATTACATACATGACAATTTCTTTCCATTTAAATATAACAATTAAGCATTTATATGGAAAACTTAGTAGAAAACTCACCTATAGGGTTTGTAAAGAGAAAGCCTTAAAATGAAGAAACCCTAAGTTGAAGATGACTTTTCTTGAAGCTTTAATGACTCCTAATTCTTTACTTGATTGAGGGATTTGAGGTGGGTGAAACTCAATAAATGACCTAGATGGATTTTAGGTCAAATGTTAAATGAGGGGAGAGGGAGGAAGAGAGAAATCGTCACTTGGAAGGAGAGAATTTCGGCTCTTGAGAGGAAAGGTGAGAAAAATGAGTTCATTTGGCTGAAAAACGTATTTAATGCATCAGATGGGCCCGCGGAAACCTTGCCCCGCGATAGTGCCCTGGCATTGTCGCCAGACACTATTTCCCGAACTGTACCGTAAGTGGTACGCATCCCGCGATTGTGACCCCGCAAGAGTGACCACGGCACAATCGTCGGGCACTCTCGCCCTAGGTGTACCGAGCCTCATTTCCTCGAGCGATAATGACCAAGGCGAGAGTGACCATGGCATAGTAGTCTAACACTCTCGCCGGAACCCTCCAGAACCCAAAAAACAAATCTTTCAGCCTCGACTCACCAACCAACGATACTATAAGTGCGATAAGATAGCTCTAAGGATATTCAAACGATACAAGAATTATACATCCAGTCTTATATTCACAAAATCATAAGTATAAACATGAGAAGGCACCAAAATAGAGAGTTATCAAGTAAGTAGAAAGCAAGCGGATTTCGGGGTGTTACAGTGTACCTATTCCAGAAAATTACAAATTGGGGGTTGCACTTTTTTTTTTTGTAACAATGATATACTTATATGATCAACCAATTTAACAATTAATCATTAAAATAGTACGTATGTGAAGTTTAAGCAGCCCTTAGTGGTATTTTGTCAAAACCATGGAGCTCAGTAGTCTCCTTCAACGATTAAAGATTATCGGCAAAATGCCTAAATCTACCCTTCGGAAAATCAGATGAGAAATCTTCTAAAATTAAAAATTGTTTACTCTAAACTTGTATGGAGTCTTTTTATACGAACATTAAACTTTATTAGAAGTAGTGAAAGAAGAATATTAATCCATATCAATACAAAAGGTGTTAGGTTTGACGTTATAAAATCAAAATGTAGCTTTGTTCTATGAAGAAGGAGGCTATTTTTGGATTAATACAATTACACTATGGAAGCATTCAAAAAAATACTACCAAACAGAATCATCACAAAATTGAGTTTATACCAACACATAGCAGCCAATTCCATTTCATACAGAATAAAAAAAGTAAAAAAAAGGTGATCTGCTTTGAGTTTGCAGTATGCAAAAGCACCACCAAGACAGCAGGCTAATGTATTGCACGGTCAAAGTAGTAATTTGATGCATAAGTTATGATTTTATACTAATATCTATACAGATTTACATAGAAAAGCATATTTACCTCAAAATAGCAGGATGGAGATCAATCGAATAGAGAGAAATAGAGTTACAACTTGAAATCAACAATAGTCTCTTTGGAGTCCATAATATGACTTGGACGAATTTCAAACCAAACCAAAATCAATTAGTAATATATTAGTGATTGGTTAATCAAGTATAGAAACTAAGAACAGGATCAAGTTAAATTAAGAATCTGATGTCAATTGCATGATTTTTCGTATGTTATTTAGGCTAAAACCATAACCTTAGCGTGAGCGATAGCATAAGAACGGGCGAGAGCAGCTATGAACTTCATGAAATCGTTGAGTGTAAGCGATGAGCGGAATCGTTGTTTTCAAAATCGTAAGTCATAGAGCATCGAGCTGTGAAGTTCATGAATCGATTGAGTGTTGAGTTGGTGATTTTGATTTCGAATCAAATGTAAAAGGCTACTGAGCGATGATTCTGAAAGTTGTATAGAGCCCAATTCTTATAATAGGTTTTTTTAGAGCCAAATTTTGTTCTATCAAATCAATTCTTAAAACAGGGTTTTTTTATACAACATTGAATTTTGTTCTATCGAATCAATTCGTAAAACTTTCATATATGTTTCTAAATGTAATATTACAGAAGGATTTTATAATTGAATGAAGCGTCCCATATTATAGTCTTTTAGGATGCGTTTAATGTTACTTATTATAGTCTATTATGAGACTTTTTAGTTTTACTTAGTTCATTTTATAGGACTTTAGAATGTTTTCATAATTATATAATTTATTAAGACATAGATGTTGGTACTATATAAATGTTTTGGCGACATTGAATTTCGTGCTATAAAACCAATTTTTGGGACACCCATATTTTTTTGTAAATGTAAACATTTTGTGACAACATAAAGCGTCCTATATTATAGTCTATTAGGACACTTTTAGGTGTCGTTTGTTTTTTAAGAGGTCTAAAGTCTGAATTCTTAATTTAGTTATGATTAATAAGAGGTGATGTGTAAAAAGGTCTGAACGATTCAGACTTAAGAGCCATTAAGAAATTTTTTTAAAAAAACAAACAACCCCTTAGTGTTGCTTAATCCATTTTATAGGACTACGGAAGTTGTATCATAATCATAGATCTTATTAGGACGCTCAAATTCATCCTACTAACATAATACAACGCCTTTAGAGGAGACACACATGCTTTTTGTCCGATAAACTTCAAAGTCTTATTAAGTACCCTATTAGACACTAATGAAGGTCCTATAAACCCCTTTTTGTTGTAGTGCACCCACGAGAGGACGTTGAAATCCATACCTTTCTAGAGTTTTGAAGTCGAATGACTTATATTTAGGGTTTTGATTTCATGAATGCATTTGTATAAGTTTGTTTAGGGTTTTGATTATTTGATTTTAGAGATATGATTTAGGTTTTGATTTTTTATGTATAACAAATCTTAATTAAGAATGAATTTGTTTAAATTTGTTGTTTATGTTCTTGATATATTGGATTTGTAATTGATTTTACACACACACACACATATATATATATAAATGAAAACTCATTTTTCATTGTGCACGTGAGGAAAAATCTCAATCACTCGATCTCTTTTGATCCAACAACTCATATTAAATAGAGTTTTTAATTTCAAAATGCTTAGGGGTAAAAATGGAAGAAAATTTAAACACACGCTTACCATATTTGACTTTTTATTTTCTTTTTTAATTAAAAACTTTTTACCCAATTAAAGTTTAAAATAAATTATCTTAAAAATTACTAATATTTTAATCAAACAAATTACATCAAAAAAACGAGAATTTCGTGCTCTTCGATATGACATCCATCTCGATATAATTTTTTTGTCGTTTTAACCGTTTTTTACGTGAAATGCTATATATGTGTTATATTCATTATGAATATTTATGTACGTCAAGTTTGTACAATGCCTCGACACCGTAAGTATGTAACTCGACATCACTTTCTTCAACGTCGTAAGACATCACGTTTCTTTAGCACCATAACCCAACACCCATCAAGACGAATCGAGAACCTATCGAGTAATTCTGTTGTGAATCGGGGAACAAAAGAGAGCGCGTTACGTCTCCACATCTTCACAGGCCATTCATGTGTTATTCATCATGAATAATGTATCATTCAGGATGAATAATATAACATTCAGGGTGAATAATTCACGATTCATGAATTCGTGTATTATTCGTCATGAATGTTGTGTAATTATCCTGAATACTATATTATTCATCATGAATAATGAATGAACGTTCACATTTGTTATTCATACTGAAGGTGGGACATCCGGGGATGCGTATACATATTCATAATGAATTAAACCAAATTTCGGTTGTGAATTGGGAAACAAAAGAGAGTGCGCCATGTGTCTATACCTTCACGGGTCATTAATATATTATTCATCATGAATAATGTATCATTCAGGATGAATAATAGAACATTCAGGGTAAATAATACATGATTCATGATAAATAATACATGAATCATGGATTTGTGTATTATTCATCCTGAATATTGTATTATTCATCCTGAATACTGTATTATTCATCATGAATAGTGAATGAATGTTCACCTTTGTTATTCATACTAAATGTGGACACCCGAGGACGTGCATGCATATTCATAATGAATATAACACATATATAGATATTCATGTAAAAAACGGTTAAAATGAAAAAAATCCTGAATATTGTATTATTCATCCTGCATACGGTATTATTCATCATGAATAGTGAATGAAGGTTCACCTTTGTTATTCATACTGAATGTAGACACCCGAAGACGTGCATGCATATTCATAATGAATATAACACGTATATAGAATTTCACGTAAAAAACGGTTAAAACGAAAAAAAAAATTATATCGAGATGGATGTCATATCGAAGAGCACGAAATTCTCTTTTTTTTATGTAATTTGTTTGATTAAAATATTAGTAATTTTTAAGATAAATTATTTTAAAGTTTAAGGGGGTAAAATTTTTTTAATTAAAAATAAAATAAAAAGTCAAAGAAGGTAGACGTTGATTCAAAATTACAATTTTGTCCCCAATAACTTCCCAATTAACCTTATTATGTATTAACCATTGATTAGTTTTCTAAGTTTTGATCAATGGTTAAGATTTGTCCTCATTTGCACAATAAAAGATGGGTTTTCATTTGAACCCACCCCTATATATATATATATATATATATATATATATATATATATATATATATATATATATAGCCTTAGGTTCATTTGAGAAATGGTAAATATATGAGAAATAGAGAATTAATCCTAGTCATTCATATGGTCAAGATCGGATTTGACTAGTCAAATATTGCGGCTTTAACCGGTCAAAAGTTGCGGCTTTGACCGGTCAAAAGTTGCGGCTTTGACCGGTCAAAAGTTGCAGCTATCCCAAAAATAGAAGGACAATTTCGTAAATTTTACAAAACACACGGGCTGTGTTCATATATGAACATGTATAATTCACATTTGAACTATATGTTCATATATGAACCAGTGCAATTCACAACTGAACTCTTTTAACTGATTCATATATGAACCTTTGTGATTCATATATGAATCAGTTGAACTAACTAACAGATTCATATATGAACCTTTGTGAATCACAAAGATTCATATATGAATCAGTTGAACTAATTAACAGATTCATATATGAATCTTTGTGATTCATATATGAACTCATTCCGTGTATTTTACGAAATTACCTATCTACCTTCTATAGACCACACAAGGAATTATTCGGTGCTTCACGGTCAAAGCCGCAAATGTTGACCAGATGAATGACTAAGATTACTTCTCTATTTCTCATATATTTACCATTTCTCAAATGAACCTCTCCCTATATATATATATATATATATATATATATATATATATATATATATATATATATATATATATATATATATATATATATATATATTTGGATTTACCATCTCTATTCATCTTCTTCAAATTTTTGAAAAATTATATTTTTATATGAATTTGAATTGTTTTGGGTTTGAATAGAAATAGGTTTGATGATTAAAATTTTAATGTTTTTGTATGAATCTGATTACTTCAGTTTGAATTTGATTTACGTTTTAGGTTTTAATGTTGGGTGGTAGTGGTGGTGCTGACTTAAGGAAAAAGGAAGGGTAAACAAAATACTAAGGCTATGTTTAGCAATCTAGCTGATAAGTTAACTGGTAGTTAATAAGTTAGTTGATAATCAAATCTTGTTTGGTAAAAACTAACTGATAAGCATGTCAAAAGATCAAAAAAGAACATCTTGAAAAAGATAGTCAATTGCAATATTTTCACAATATAATTTAAACAATTTTCAATAATATAATATGTTAATTAACACAAATAAGATAGTAAAGAAAACTAAATAATAAAATATGTTAATTAAAATAATTTAAAATTCATTATTATATATATGATAAATGTTGAATTTGTTAAAACAATTTTAGAAAAAAATCTACATTAGTTTATAATTTTAAATAACATTACATATAATTATGAATAAAATAAAATTAGTCAACCTCACATATCATAATTATTTAATAATTTTTCAAAACAAATAATTAATAATTAAGTTAAATATTTTATTAAAACCATTTAACACAATTTTATTATCTATGAAACAAAATAAGTATAACTATAATTTTATGTAACTTACATAAACATATTTAGAATTGCTATATTTGGTTTTTGATAACTAAATACATTGAATATATATAATTAAAAATAATAATATAAAAATAATTGATATAATTAACAATAATCGTAAATAATTAATATTAACGTATAATTAAAATTAGTTCGTAATCTTCAAATAATATTAACCACTATTAATTAATATTAGTAATAAATAATTTTTATTAATAATTAATATTTATTTATAACTAATCTTAATTAGGGTTATAATTGAAGAAAATGACAAAAACCACTTAATAAGCTACTCCAACTAGTTTATAAGTTAATTTATAAGCTATTTATGTTAATACAAACATATACTCCAAAAATAAGCTATTTTATAAGTCAGATTATAAGTTATCTTATGTTTGTCAAACAATATCTGAAGTGCCCTCAGTTAAGGACTAAGATGGTAATTCACCCTTTTAGCAAAATAAAATTTAGAAAACTTTTAAGTTATTAATATTTGCCAATATCTTGTAATAACTATCGATGAATTAAACCACAAGACTTGTGGTGTAGTGGTAATTACCTGGGGAGTTCATAACGTTCAACCCGGGTTCGATTCCCTGCATTCACAACTTTGTGGCCATTAGGTTTAATCTCAGGGTTGTATGTTTTCACAGTCGGTTTCTTTGCCAAATGATTAGTCTGGACCAAAGGCCCAGGATACCCTTTCCCCAAAAAAAAACTATCGATGAATTAAAAAAAAGATTGCATTTTTTAAAAGGCGAAATTGCATTTTTTTAGACCAAATGTCAAATTGCATTTCAAGTGAAGGAATTTTTATTCGATTCTTGTTCCCGTATTTCTAAGTTGAAAATAATGTCAAAAGTGTTGAATTTTTGGCATTATCAAAAGTTAATTAATATTCCGTAAATAGTTTGGTTTACCTATTATTTAGGCTATGTTCTCGAGTTTTTTTTATGAAGGAAAGGAAGGGAAAGTAGGAGGAAAAGAAAAATTGTTGTGTTCTCGAGATTTTTTAAGGAAGGAAAGGAAAGGAAGGGGAAGAAAAATATTATATATTTTCCATCCAAAACTTTCCTCCCACATGAAAATTTATTTTATTTCCTCCTACTCGAGAACATGAAAATTTATTTTATTTCCTTCCATTTACTTTATCTTCCTTCAATCTCAAGAACACAAATACAAATATTTCTTTCTTCCCCTTCCCTTTCTTTTCTTTTCTTTTCATTCCCTTTATTTTCTTTCCTTCCAAAACTAGAGAACACAGCGTTAAAGGAGCATTGTATATGAGTACCCTTAAATCCATCCCTCTGTTTTATATCATTGAACTTAAATTAATATTATTTGAAAAAATAAAATATTTGATTTGTTATATTTAAATATTTGAATAATTATCATGTATCTAAATTATTTTCAATGACTTTAAATTTAAAAAAAAAATCTAACTATGGACTCTTGAATATGTATTTCAAGTTTTCAACAATTGTATGTTCACCAAAATGAAATTTGAATGAACCTATGTGTACTCTTTTAGACACAATATACTTCTTTTAACTATAAATTAGGAAATTGTTATATGATAAGTGTATCATCGTCTAAAGGATATGACGATAGAGATAGAGATAAATATATCAGAGTTAGATTAGAACTGAAATATCTTCTAACTATCTACTTGTAACTCCTCCCTATTTAAAGGGTTTATGATTAATGAGAATATAAACTTCTTCTCTCTGTCTTATTGTTATTCTCTCTATATTGTTGTTCCATTTGTTTTTCCCTTTAACACGTTATCAGCACGTAAAGCTCAAAGCTGTTTTTCATCGTCTCTAAACGATTGATGCACGTTGCCGTTGAACGGTTTATCGCAAAATTGCATTGCTACTGCGTTATCTTTTGCTCATTGCCCCGCATGTCAAAAAAAAAATCTAGTAAGTTTTCTATCAATTTCTTCATAAGTGAATATTATGAATCATGTTTATTTTTTTTCTTAAGTTTTCTGTAGAATACTTCCGTTATTTTCGTGATTGATATTAATTGAATTCCAAAAAAAAATCGAATTCATGATTATTTATTTATTTTTATTGAAATAATTAAATAAATGAAAATTATATTGACGTAAAAAAAAGCCTATATTAAAAGATAATTATTGGAATTTATATGTGATTTTAGTATGATTATGATCTAATGATCTGAATTATTAGGATAATTGAATAATTTTGTTTTTATTTTTTTTAATTATCAAAAGGAGTTAAATAAATACTTTTTAAGTATCCACAAGGGATAAGTATTATTGTTTTATTTAACTAAAACAAAACTTAATTTGTTTTTTTTCCCATTATTTTACGTTTTTGTTTAATAAATATTTATTATATTAACTTTTATTTAAGTTTAATATACTTTATCTATGCGAGCCAATCTTGACTTATTTTTTGACATGTTTACTTAATTTTATTTAATTTGACCTATTAAATATATATTCTTTTAGACTAGTCCAAATAATGAATTAGACTATTAATTATTTTAATATTTGTTTCATCTTATTTATTTTAATTGTGTTAGTATAACTTTTATTGTTTTAAAATATTATTATGATTTATTAATGTTTATCAAATTAGATTAAAATATTCATATATTTAGATGATTATCCATTTAGTTACAATATTATATATTTATTTACTATTTGTTTGTGTTAATATTCAAATGTTTATCCTAATTAATAATTGTTAGTATAATTCAGATGTTTATCTTAGTTATGAGTCCTACTCATTAGCCTCAATCTTATAAATTCTCTTTGAAATTTATAATTTCAACCCCCATAACTTCTGTTATTTTACCAAAAGGTTCAAAAATAACATGAAAATGTTAAATTCAAACATGTATCTTGATTGTGAGTTCCTACTCATAATTTTAAACTATATAATTAATTTTTGGAAGTTACACTTCCAAGCTCATATATTTTGATATTTACCAAAAGCTACAAAAAAAATTACTATTAAGATATTAAAATATTAAAATTGGTTTCATATGTCAAACTCATAGTTAATTTTGGCCTCATGCCAAAAGCCCTATAATCATCAATGTTATCAAAAATTAAATAAATCGCAAAATATTGATTGGATTTTGTCAAACGGGTGTAAATAGCCCTAAGGTTTGTAGGGATTTAAGAAATCCATGTGATTCCCCTACTACCTGGAAATCCAATAGATTGAGTGATTTTTTTTTTGCAAATTGAAATATTGATGAAGTATTATCAATAAAATTAAAGCATACAAAAATCCAATATTGTTATGATAATGAAATTTCATAACCAAAATCCATTTCCTTATCAAAAAGAAAATCATATATTATTATTTATATATGTAAATGGTTGAAACAACTCATCCCAAAATCAACGTCATAAACTCAAAATAATATGAGTATCATAAATGAGTACATAAACCTCCTTTTGAAAAGGTACAAGAAAATACCTAAAGTTCATCAACTCCCCATTGACTCTAAAATCAACCTCTTGAAAAGGTACAAACAAATACCCTCATGTTTTGAGACGACATATGAATCATAAGTTTCATAGGATACCTTTACTAGAAACCCCCAAAGAAATGTGGGATGTTCCAAAAGGGATAATCAGGAGTACTTATGAATATGTATTTCCCGGACTAATCGTACAGTGGAATGAAACCCACTTACTCGATTACAAAAAGGTAACTGATTTCAACAAAGAAATGTTATATCCAAAACGCGTCTCAATCTTTGTGGCAAGGAGCTCACAGAAGAAGACATGATTCCTAATATCATTTCCACATTTCATATATAAGTAAATATTAATGAACCAATATAAGTTGGAATGTAACATTTAGACAAACTCATCAACCTACTGCAAGTGGTTGAGAGACACAACAAGGTTCTTTCGAATAACACCACATATGTCGGGATAAAGAAAATTCCCGATATCAATAATGAAAGTGTTAGAGGTGGAAACAACTCCAAATGATTGTGAGTTAAAAACCATTTCACACATATGACATTTCTGCACTATGTGGACGAGACCCTAGAAAGGGTCAGGGTATTGGTAAGAGTCAGGAAGGATTTTTCAACACCTGGAGTAGGATACAACTACTACCTAGGTGATAATGGACAATCAAATAAGATATGCGCTAAAAAGTGCTTCTATAAAAAAAGGGAACACGTTGAAAATGAAATATAACATATTTGTTTTAATATTTAACATTGATTATGCATATGTTTCTTTGAAATTAATTTCAAGTACCAAATATTAATTTCTTTGCTAAAATAAAATCGAATATGTAACCATTATAGATGTAAATAAATACATCAAAACAAATACAAAAAAATTTTCAATATTCTCCGTTCCGTGTAGGAATGTATCGAGGAGAATTGATTTTTTTGACCTATCACACCCTTGAGAAAAAGATAGACTAATACTTGTTTTATAATACATCCAACCAAATTACTTAGACGATGGACTGTCACTCTCTTGTTGGTACAAAATTAATAGGAACCTTGTAAAGATATTCGTATCAAATGGAAATGGAAATGAGCATATATACATAAGTTCTAATGAATATATGAAAGTAAACATATATCATGAAAACTAATGTGTCAAACTAGTAGATTATTGGGTCATCAGAACATATTTTGTCACCAATAAAGAACTTTTGGGGGCAATAACACATATATGTTTTGGCATGACCATGTAGGACACCGTGGTTATGACATAGTGATCCGTGTATTGCAAAATACACATAGACACATTCTCTTTCGAGTGAAAGGCAGAATGAGGAAAATTACAACTGTTGACTTCTGTAGCATAAGAAACAACATTGCTATATGCCCTCTCGAATACCTAAAACTTTTGTATATAACCTACTCCTTAGCCAAGACAGGATTGAGACCATCCTAAAGCTAAGGACATAATACAAAAATATTCCATTGTTACAACTAATACAAGGTGATATTTATGGACATAAACATCCAGAATGCGGGCCATTAAAGTACTTTATGGTTCTGGTTTTGACACGATGAACGCATGTCGTATTATTGTCCACATGAAATACTGCACTCCTAGCACTAGCTATACGTTTAAAGTCTCACCACCCTGATTATTTCATCAAGTCTACATGACTTTGAATGCTGGAGAATTTACATCATAAGAATTTGATGTTAATTGCATATGTATTAGGATCAATGTAAAGTTTCCTATACCCCATGTGTATATATAAAATGGTCTCATAGAAGTTGTTATCAAAAGAATATGATGACATATAGGGTATTAGTAATGCGCACCAATTTACCCACATCTACCTGGGGTTATGCAATTATTATATGCAGTTTTTTTTCGTTTTTAGACCCACTACTTGCTCATGCGTACCAGTTGGTAACTGGATATAAGTCTGATACTTTACATTTACGCATGTTTGATTATATGTGCCAATTGCGCCCCCACAACGCATCAAAATGGGTCCTTAAAGACGATTTGGTATATGTTGGATATGAATCTCCAACAATTATCCGCTAATTATAATATTTGACTAGTGATCTCTTTACCGCTAGATTTGCGGGTTGTCACTTTCATGAGACAGTCTTCCCGTCGTTAGGGGGAGATAGGAAAAAGGATTTTCCATGGGAACGACAGGAAGTGTCATTGAATATTCCCACTCTGTCTCATTTCGATCCCCAAAACTTCACAACGTAATGTTGAAGTCAAACGAATCAGACTCGATACCTGATACGTTTAATATTCCAAAAGTGACAAGATCACATATACGAGCTGCAAATATACTTGCAAGGTTAAAAAGTCCCCAACAGGGGCACAACGCCATTGGAAAGTGCGTTGCAATCACACATAGTGGAGGTGTGGTTGAGGTCGTAGCTCCCAAACGGAAATGGGGGAGGCTACTTGGTTCAATAGATACTCATCTAAAGGAAGAGAAGAGTAAGGCACAACTATTTGTCATCAACCTCTCACGAGATTGTCTCTGATTAAAATATGTCTATGAATCATCACTGGAGGACGCTCAAAAGTTAATATTGATTCTAGAGATGAATATTAATCTCAAATGAACTATGAGAGCACATATGAGTCGATGGACAGATCATATATAATTATTGATGATATATTTCGCATATATTATTGTTTATGAGGTGATAGAGCACATTGACATCGAACCATGCTCAGTTGGAAAATATCAACAAAGAGCAAACTGGCCTAAATAAGCAATCCAGGAGAATCATATTATTTGACAAATGAACAGGTATTTGGTTTGGTAGTGCTAACCCACCAAGTGTAAAGCCTGTAAGACATAGATAAATCATTTGTCCTAAAGCGTAATGAGAATAATTAAGTCATAATGTATGAGACTCTCCTTTGGCGCAAGGTTTCTCACAACGCCCTGGATTGACCACGAGGAGACTTACTCTCTCATGATGGATGTTATGACATCCGTATAACTTACTAGCCTAGTAGTTTCCGAAGGACTGGAAATGCAACTTATGAATGTGGTTACCACATATCTCTACGGGGATCTAGATTTAGAGATATATAAAAGTGCTTGATGATATTACATTACCAAAATCAAGCAACTCTAAACCACGAAATGCGTTTGCAATAAATTGAAACGCCCACTTTATAGATTAAAACAATATAAGCGGATGTGGTATACCCGCCTAATGGAATACTTGATTGGGAAATGATATATAAGAACGATGAACTGTTCTCTTGCTTATTTATTATGGAAAACAAGTTCCAGATTTTCAAAGTAGCTCTATATGTCAATGTTATAAACATAATAGGCACTCTTGATGAAATGAGAGGAACCACAAGCTACTTGAAATCTGATTTTGAGAGGAAAGATCTTGGGAAAACTTGGTTTTGTCTAGATATTTGAGCTAGGACACCGAGTTTGTGAAATATTAATTCACCGATCGCATATGTCTAGAAAATAATTAGGCAATTTAATATAGACAAAGCGCATCCCGTTAGCACTCCCATGATCGGTCGAAGTGTCGGATATAAGGAAAGATCCATTTTGTCTAAAGGATGATGACGAAAGATGCTGGGAGCTGGAATTCCCTATCTAAGTACAATATGCGCATTATCGTACTTAACATAATCACTTGACCATATATTGTATTTTTCAGTGAACTTGTTAGCTAGATTTAGCTCAGCGCCAACGCAAAATCATTGGAATGATATTAAATTAATCTTTTGGAACCATTGACATGATTTATACTTTCCCTATAGAAAGAAAAATGGGATTGATAATGGAACTTCAATACCTACTTAGAATGTAAGCAGCAAAAGTTAGCTAGCTCTTATAGAAAAACACCAAATAATGTCTTGGTATATGTTTGCTGATATTAGGTATCTATCTGACCCATACAAATGATGTTCCCAAACTGAATAAAGAATTACCACAAGGAACACGTCGATTTCTTGGAAGTAAACTAAGCGATCCTTTGTAACTACCTCCTTGAATTAATCCAAGAATATTACTCTCCATGAGATAATAAAATAATGTATATGATTAAGGACTATCATTACATATATTATAGGAGTTAGTAATTTTAGGTTCAACCAATATCCTACTTGCATATATGGAAATAATGTATCATGTATCGAAGAAATGAACATAAGATACATCAGGGGTAATAACACAAAGCATATTCTGCTTAAGTTTCTATACAATCAGCAATAAAAGACTCTCCTTTAGATTCAAGTGAATCAAGTAAGGTGTCAAAAGAATGTGGCATATTTTACCAAGTCATTACCTAAAACCATATATTGGGAAACGTGTAGAAATTAAATGGAAATGTTTTCCAAATTCCCTTGATTAATGCACGAATCAGGGGGAGTAGTAAACAAAGGGGGGTCTACTATATTTGTGATATTGGTATGTTGTGCTCTTTCCTTCAACCAAGGTTTTATTTTTCCCATTGGGTTTTGTTCCTTGG